>JAZFAV010000007.1:34716666-36157500 GCA_037954035.1 Rosalia funebris
GAGACTCAAGTTAAGGTCGAAACCGGCCTGCAGTTAGTGATATCCTGAGATAGAGGACACTTTGCATTTTACTTGTGGTTTTCGAGCAATCTGAATCACTGTATTTTAGTGCTAACTCTGTTAGACAAAATACTGCAAATTTCGTCATATAATCCAGCACTCGTCGTCGGCACGTAGCCAGAAGATAAGCTGTTTTGACCTAATTTATTTAATTCTTATTGTATAAGGTATTTGCAGCTGGTGTGGAGTATTGGTATCGTTATTGTATAATATTTATGGACAGGTATTACAGTAAACTATTATTTAAAATACTACATACTACTACTATAATATAACTGTAATATACTATATTACAGTTATATCTGTGTAGGAGATACACGGAGTAGGGTGATTCGAACGAAAACCGAGGCTTGCAACAAAGACTGTCTTTGGCAACAAGTGAAATTTCAATCTCGCTTCAATTATGGTGTGGGAATGTATTTGCGACAATGGCGTTGGTAGGCTTCACTTTGTTGAAGGAACCGTAAACGCAGAAAAATACATAGCCATTTTAAATCAGTGTCTTCTTCTATCAATCGAGTCTCTGCAATTAGCTAACTGGGAATTTCTACTCCAACAAGATGGTGCGGCTTGCCATACAGCCAAACGTGTGAACTGCTGGATGTCGGAGAACGATATTTCCATCCTAAGTTGGCCCTCGAGTAGTCCTGATCTTTCTCCGATCGAGACATTATGGCATCGAATCAAAAAAGAATTGCGTAATTCTCCGGTTAAAACACTTCAGTTATTACGACATCGTCTCCAAGAAATATAGTACTCTTTTCCTTTAGAAAACTGTCAGAGTCTTGTAGACACCATGCCTAGGCATATAAATGCTGCTTTGAACAATAGAGGTGACGTAACACAGTGGTAATTGACTTTACAACTCAGTGTAAATTAGATACTGAAAGTTTGAGATTTAACTACTTCATTATTTTATGCTTTCTTTTGTCACTAGTTTCCTTGTTATTGCGAATAAATGTGTAAAGTTCTCATATTTCTTAAGTACAAATAAACTTTGTTGTATTTATTAGCGTAGTTTATTCCTACCTTACCGTTTGTACTGGTTGGACGTGAAAATATCTAACGGGCGAACTCATGTGATTTTGGGCTCGTATAGTAATGATAATATATTGGTAAAACATGGGAAATACAATAAAGTATGAATCAACATCGCTGTGATTTTAATACTCATTAAATATTGGTAGTTATTTTTAAATTCTATTTCACGTCATTTGATGTAGCACTTTGTAACTGTGTGCGTATTTTTATAACAACGGTGTCTGATTTCTTATAATGCAGTGCAAAAAAGAAGTTTGATAGAAAGTTACAAGCAACGAACTGCTAGAATAAACTATCGTAAAACGACTAACTATTATAGACTAAGTTCGTAAAGGTTCTAGAAAATAGAGATAAATATCAATGAATTGTACGATTAAAGTTACAATACATCACTACTAAACGGTGTTTGTAAAACTTTTGTGGTTTAATGAACATAAACACAGACTATTCAAAGAAATAAAGGATTTTAAACCTGGTTTATTAAAAAACGTAATTGATCTATTAGTAAATATGAAAATATAATATTTTTATAAAAATGCAAACAAGATGGTACATATTGTAAAACATAAATTTTATGTTTTATAAAAAATAAACTTAATTATTAGCATATTCAATAAAAAAGTGATAAAAGAATCTTTGAGATGTGCATTTCGTACTTTGTATTAAAATGCATTAAAATATTTAAAATCATGAACCATATATCATTCATACTAAATATTTTACATCACCTGAATGTGTTTAAATTTTGTAAAGATTCCAGTTTCTATTTGGATAATTTATGGATTTGTTCTACAACTATTTTATAATAAGTGAATGAGCATTGTTTTGTTTTCTTATATCTAGATGGAGCTAGTGATACATTTAATCATATATTTCCGGTAAATAATTAATGCTTTAATGACTGCAGGAAGTCGTGTAAAAGAATATTAAATATTTAACATGTAGTTTAAAGGATTTATCATATGGTGGAACGACATACGCTAAAATTTTTGATAAGAATTTAAACCTTTAATCCTATGGAATTTTAATTTTAACAATAAAAAGTTTAATTTAATATATCTTACTATACTAGCAAGAGATATACACAGCTTCAGGATATTATTCAGAATAATTCCAATAGGGTACTGATCCAACTACTAGAGACAAACTTACAAAAATACACGTAACTGTTTCACAAACCCCCATAATTAATATTAATGATGAACTTTTAATAAAAATTAATGAAACATACTTAGTATATATTTTTTATATTTAATTAAACGGTGTATTTGTTTTTAGGTTTTACATACACTAGAATGAGGCTACGAATATATGCATGAGGTTAAATAAACCCTACTCTTACGTTATTGACAGCTTCAGTGCAGTGTAAACTAACCATTACTAAATTGAACCGCACATCTTGTATGTCTGTCATTCTCACTAATTTGTAGACCTAGAGCAAACTTATAATATATTTAACACTGAAAAATTATATAATGTGACTAACATTGTTCCTTACCATTCCTTCAATTCCTCCCGAAAAACATTCCTTGCCACAAATATATTATAAAGATAATAAAGAAGAAAAGGCGTTTTCGTATAAAATCAATATAGTTGTCAGTGAAACTTAACATATTTTTAAATTATGTGCCACCAACAGAACATTTGTTATACATATAGCCTTAATAACCGAGAATACAATAGTTTCTATATATCACATTTTATATTTAGTATATTATATCATATTCTATATATCATATTTTATATATTATAGCTATTACTTTAGGTGTTATAAGTTAGTAGGTATGAGTTAATTATTCGTATTACTAATAAAATTACAGTAAAGCCAATGTTCATCGAGTACCCAAAACCAGTTCTAATATGAAAACTATTTTTTTACTAAAAAAATATTTTATTAAATTAATATGTTTTCAAATTATAATGTAGTTTATAGTGTGTAATTCACAAACTTCAAAAGTTCTATATTCTTTAGAAACAATTATATTTTTAATAAAACAGGGAATATCTCAAAAAGTGTTTCGGAGATACCGGATTCGGCTATTTTTCTATTTCTTGTAACTTCTTAATTACCACAACGGAACTGAGTAAAACAACTACTATGTTTTTACACCACTATATTTGAATTTATTACTTTTATACCACTATATTGAATCATCGTTTGAAAATGACATAATTGTCGAAACTGCAGTCACGTTTCTGTGAAAATATAGTAGTATAAAAACATAGTAGTTGTTTTACTCATTTCCGTTGTGAATTATGAACTACCACAGAATAACGGCTTCCTCGATTTATTTCTTGACTTCTTAATTACAATACGAGTCCCAAATCTCATTATTATATGGCGATTTTGCCAGTAGCAAAAAAGAGTAGCCAAAATTTAATTGTTTTAATTTAATGTAAACGATACGATTAAGTTTTATCTACATAAAAATTTCGTTATCTCAAAATGTTTCTAATAATGAATCTGTACAACCTAATAATAAATATTTCCCATGACTTCAGTCTTCAAATTAATCTGAATCATGAAAACCGCGTGTGAGAATGTATGATTCTAATGTGATTCATATAATGGAGACTCATCTAGATAACAATTAATCGAATGTTATATTGTTATCCTATTAATATATTATTACCACATTCAGAAAGCACATATGTTTATACATTATTATCCAGTTCCATGATAAATTCAATACTCGCTGATGCCAACTATTCAGACAGTCCATACAAATAGTGTAGTATTTCCAGTTATTGCGGCCATATGTATAACAAGGCTTTTGTTGGTAGCACGTAATTGAAAAATATTGTTGTCATCTACTGAGGATATAAAAGATGTTGTAGGGATACGCTTTTCTTTCTCTTATACTTACCATATTTTTGTGGAAAGGAATATCCTTTTGTTGTAGTTCATCACATCATATAATTGTGTTAAATATATCATACCTTTGCTCTTAATGGTTACAAATTCGTGAGCAAGACAGGCATACAAGATGTGATGTTATATTCAGTAGTGGTTAGATCATGTTTCACTGCTGTTAGTTATGTAAGAGTAGGTTTTATTTAACCTCCTTGCATATATTTTCTAGTTTCACTCTACCATTTGTATTAATAGCTTATGTATATATTTGTTTAACACCTCTTCGTTTATAAATTTACTAACTATCGAAAACCCAGAAAATAAACGGTTTCATGAAATATAAAAAAGTGTATGAAGTACCCTGAAATAATGTTTATTGAATATTCATCGTTAATATTAATTATGGGGTTTAAGTAACAATTATATATATATATATATATATATATATATATATATATATATATATATACATATATATATATATATATATATATATATATATATATATATATATATATATATATATACATATTAGATTTTCATTTTCAAAAAATACTTTTTAAAAAATAACTAAAAATTTTATAATTGACTGTTTATTATACTATTTTACAAGGATGTTTATGTGACTTGAGTTTTTACTGAACTGAATAATGTTGGTTTTATTATAATATTTATAACACTGGATTTGCCACGTAAGCATCAGCAGAACTCGAAGTGGCGTGATGCTTGCGTGTACACAATAACATTGCTGGGAAGTTATTATCGCTTTTGATAAAAGAAATACAATATTGTAATACGATATGCCTGAGATTAACTGCCGTGAATAATTGCATATAGAACAACTCCATTTTTTCAAAAAAAGTTGATGTTATACTTCAAATTTTAGGATAATTCTTCAGGGGTGTCTTCATTGGTCTGGTGGATGTTGGGCCTTCTTTTTAGTAGGGTATTTATTATTTTTAGTGCATCCCTGTGTTACTCTGGACGTTCCTTGTTATTTTTAAACCTATTTCTACATTTGAGGGCTACGTAGAGTAGGATCAGGCTGATTAATAGAGCTATAGTTATATAAGTGAACCATGAAATATTACTAGTCACGAAGGGTTCGTTTATTATTTTATCTAAGTCCCTGGAATATTGTTCTAGCTTATGGTTGGAGACGTCTAAGTTTTCGATATTTAGGTTGTCGAATTGTAAACCTTTCAAATTGGGCATTTCTAATTTCTCTGGGATCATACTGCAACAATCATAGGGAATTATCACTGGATGTGGGTTACTTGTTATGTTAAGCATCTTGCGGTCTCGGTCTGTATTTTTGTAATGCCGACGAAGGCGTTACATTCTGATTGAAGTTTTAAAACAGAATCTCCGTTAGTGATGGTAGTTTCTGTATTTGAGTTTGCACAGTTTATTTTAACATGAGTGGGACTTGAAACTATCACCAGCCATGTATTGGCTTCGAGTTTTTGTACATTATAGCCTTGTCCATATACAAAAATGCTATGGCAGTTCTTCGGCATTTTTACAAGATTCTTGAATAGTTGGGCTTCACACGCTGCACTATTATCTATCGGATATGCATAGAGGTTGGAACAGAGCTTCTTAAGAGGACTTAGTTGTTTGCATCCTGTTAGGTCCTTCATGGGTACGTACATCAAAGAATCATCATTTCTCGTGACATATTTTTGAGAAAGTAACAATACGTGATGCAATCCAGTTTCATTATCTAGGACGGAAATGGGGTACAAATCATATAAGGTGTATAGTTGTTGTTCTACCAGTGGAATCTTTAGAATGAACACAAGGTCTGATTGTGTCTGGAATGCTTCTAATTGCAATTAAACTATCCGGTGTAATGATTGATGAGTGAATAATTTTTAAACGTGCAAATGTAATAGAATTTAAAATATTATTAATGTTATCTTGAAGGTACATATAACTTTCGAGTAGGTTTTCACAGATTTCAAAGAAAAACATGTTGGCTTCGACTAGGGCAAGTTTGTCTCCTAGTTGGTGAATCGCTCTCTTAATTTTGTTTATGTCGTCATTGAAAGTTTTTTCGTCAATTTGGAGGTTTTGAATTGTTTCGTTAAATGTTTTTATGACTGACATACTAACAGAAATTTGGTTTTTTAGTAGGTTTTCCACTTGATGTTGGTCCTGGTTTAATTTATTAATACTCTCTGTGTAGAACTTACCGTCAGAGGCGTCGAGGTTGCCATTAATTGATTTAAATATGCTACCTAGTCCGTCCATTATTCTGTGCTTGTAGCCTTTTGTTTCTACTAGGATTTCTTGAAGTTTTTCTTTAATTGAATCCGAAATTTGTATCAATAGCGTGACATGTGTTTTAACTTCAGAGTGAAATTTCTGCAGGCTATGGTAATTGTCATTAAGCATATTTGTTATAACTCTTAAAATTTTATTATTACTATTGAACGCATTTTCAATGCTTAATAAATTTTTGTGTACCAGTAGGATCCATTTGTCATTGGAGACTATTAGTTTTGATTCGTCGTGATAGCAGAGTCCTATCGTATTTTTTACTGGTGTAATTTTTAATTGGGAATATGCTGTTCCGATGAGCATAGGAAACCTGTAAAATAATTAAAACCTGTAAAATAATTAATCAGAATACGGTTTTAGTCGGTCGAAGTTTGCTTTGGTTTTTTGTTTTGTTTTTGTATTTAAAAGAGTAGCAGAATTGTTATGTATTACTAAGATTTAAAAAAATATTTCGCATTTTGTGCTTAATTTGGGATTCCCTTAAATACACTTTGTCTCCAACTTCATATTTAGGAGGATTTTCGGAGACGTGTTGATCAAAACGAGCTTTTGCTTTTTGTTTTTATGATTCGGTTTTGGCTTGTGCTACCATATAATAATGAGATATACGATTGTTTAAATCTCTGACATGCTTAGTGATTAATTCTTTTGGATTATATAGGGTTTCGCGTAGTCTACTAGAGGTGTGATCAAAAACAAGTTCATACGGCGTAAATTCGTTTGTTTTGTTGGTAGAATTATTATAACAAATTATCGCGTATGGCAATATATTTAAAGGGCGTTTGTTGGGGTTTTCGATCATGTGGGCTCTAATCATTTCTAAAAGTGGCGAATGGAATCTTTCGAGAGATCCATTTGACTGGGGGTATCTTACACTAGATTAAGCGAGCTTTATATTGTAGAGAGTGCATAAATCGTTAAGAAGAGCGTTGTCGAACTTTCTTTCATAATCACAATGGATCCTTAGGGGAGTTCCATTATGTTGGAAATAAAGCAATAAGGTGTTTACTACTGCTTTCGCGGTTTTATCATCAATTGGGTAAGCTTGACTAAATTTTGTAAGTTCGTCTCTAATTGTAAGAACATAGTTTCTGGTAGGCACTTCTAAGAGATCGACATGTATTCGCTTGAAAGGGGTTCTAGGAGTTTCTGTAATGACCAGTGTTGAGTCTAAATTTTTACGACAGACTTTAACTTTTTGACATACTTGATAATTTTTGATAAGGGTTGCAACATCTTTGGTTAAGCCTTTCCAATGATATTTTTGTCTAATGAGGCGGATAGTTTCATTTATGCCGTGATGGATATTAGCTTTACAGGAGTGATATTGATTCAGGATGATAGAAATTTCATCTGGTTTTGGTGTCTTTGTAATATCTTGACACACTATTATTTTTACGTCCTTTTCCGCTAAAACAAATGACAAGATCCCGAGAATTGGTAATTCTACATTATTTTCAACATAATATGTTTCGGATGATTTAAATATGTCTTGACTTTTATATATTGGATCAAGAAGATATTCTATTACGCTATCAGGATTATTCGGGAGAGGAACAATAAGGTATTTCTTATTTCGAACTGATCTACTTGATAAAACATTTATTTTTAATTTTTGAAAATCTACGTTCTCTTCGCATAGGTCTTCTAGAACTTGATCATGGGTTTCTCTTATATTGTCTTGCTGGAAGAATGATAAAATACTTTTGTTGCTCCTATTCAGTAACTGATTGTTAGAATATTCGATTCTAGAGTAATCTATAAGAGATCTCGTTTTGTATAATTCAACGAAAGTTCCAAATTCTTGATAAATGTCATTAGTTTCATCGTCATTATGTTGTTCGTCATTTTGTGAGTCCATTCCGTCATCGTCAGTTGTGTGGGTTGGATATACGGGAATCGGTGATAAATTTGCTTGGGATTCAAAATTTGAAATTTCTTTAAAATAATTAATTTTTATCCTGAATAAGGCGTCGGCGTTCTTATTAACCTCGCCTGGTTTATACTCGATTGTATAGTCGTATTCCTTGAGCTTGAGACGCCATCGAGCTAAACGACTTCCTAGGTCTTTTATCGAAAAGAGCCAAGTGAGTGGTTTATGGTCAGTTATAAGTTTAAATTTCCTGCCAAAGATGTATGGGCGGAAATGCTTAACTGCCCAGACAATAGCCAGAAGTTCTCTCTATCGTGGAATACTTCATCTCGGACTTGCAAAGGGTTCTAGAAGCAAATGCTATAGGTAGGTCTTTACCCATAGGACCTTGGGAAAGTACTGTGTCGATCGCAAATGCGCTTGCGTCTGTAGTAAGTACGAAGCATTCTTCGAAGTTTGGGTAAGTGAGAACAGGAGTTGTAGTTAGAACTTGTTTCAAAATTTCGAGAGACGTTTGACATTCGGAATCAAAGATGAAGGGAGTATCTTTTTGTAACAATTTAGTTAATGGTTTTGATATTTTGGCAAAATTATGAATAAATCTGCGGTAATAACCTGTAAGGCCTAGAAAGGATTTAATGTCTTTTTGGTTGGTGGGTTGAGGAAAATTTCTGATACATTCTATCTTAGATGGATTTGGCATTACACCTTTTTTGTTACTAAATGACCAAGATAAGCTACTTCATTACGTAGAAATTCGCATTTATCTGGTTAGATTTTCAGATTTACTTTTTGTAACCTTTTGAAGACTTCTGTGAGCCTGGAAGTGTGCTCATGGATGGTGGGAGAGTAGATGATGATGTTGTCCATATAGACGAGACACCTCTCATTTTGTATACCTAGAAGAATGTTATCCATCACTCTTTGAAACGTTGATGGGGCATTTTTAAGGCCAAAGGGAAGTCCCACAAATTAAAAATGACTGTTTTCGACAGTAAAAACATTTCTCGGGTCGATTTTAATCTGATGAAAACTAGAGGCTAGATCAAGGGTTCTAAAGTATTGGCATTTGCCAAGTTGATCAAGAAGGTCGGAAATATTAGGAAGTGGGTATTTGTCTCTTATAGTCAACTCGTTGAGCTTCCTGTAGTATACTACGATTCTCCATTTCTGCTTGCCTGAAGCGTCAAGCTTTCTGGGTACTACCCAGATAGGAGAAGACCATGGTGAATTAGATGGTCGGATGATATTTTCATCTAACATTTTGGATATTTGAGGTTTTACCTCCTCCTTCTGAATTTGGGGATAACGGTAGGACTTAGTAAACGTGGATTTCGACTCGTTTGTTCAATGGAGTGTTTTATTTTGTTAGTAAAAGCCAATTGATCCCCTTCAAGGTAAAATGTGTCAGAAAAATCTAGTTATGTTATAAGGTCTTTTTCTTCTTCGTTGAGATGGTCTAGGCGAAGTTGTCGTTTTATTTCGTCATGTCTGTTAAGTTGGGTCTCATATATACATTAGTTGATATTATTTAGTGAATTATGTTGAAGTGGTTCTAATTTTATTTCGCTAAAATCTACTGTTCTTGGTATTGCATTTGCATTTAGCACGGAAGCAAGAAATTCACCTTTATGGTTTATTTTGACTACCGCGTTGGGAATACGTACTTTTTCTATCTCTAATGCTAACAGTATAGCACCTGTGCTTTTTTTTTATTATATTATATAGGTTTGGGCCTCATCAGCCACTGATCGAATGGGTAGTCCCTTGGCAATCCCCTCTTATCCGGGTCATTATCCAAAAATGCTATCCCATAAAAGGAGAAATTTAGGTACGTCCCTTGCTTTAAGCCTCGCCTCCTCTAGGATAACAGGGGTCCTTAATATAGGATACCTCTTCTCCTTCAGTGCGGAGCAGATGTAAAGAAGATGAATCGAGGTTTCCTCGTCTTCTTTACAGTATCAGTCAGCCTCAGCTTGTGCTTATATGCATTCAGGCAACTATGGTAGCCCGCTATGATTTCCACCAGGGTTCTGGCTTTGTGCCTGTTCAATTTAATGAATTCTTGAGCCCATTTCTCAATCTCTGAGTATTCGATGAAGAGTTTGGTTATTCGACAACCCGTTACTTTTCTCCATATTTTATTGTGCTGGTCTCTTGCGCAGCCATTGATGCGATCTCTGATCAGATTTCGACTATTCCCATTGCAGGTTCTGGTCCATAGAAGTTTTTCCTGGCCCCTAGTCTGACAAGGTCATCTGCAATTAGATTTTCCTTAATGTCATTATGCCCAGGTATCCATAAGAGTTCCACCGGTTCCTTCCCTGCCAAGTGGTTCAATGCTTCAAAGCAATTATAGACCAGCTTCGACTTTGTCGTTGCTGAATTCAGGGCTGCCAACGCCGCCCTGCTATCCGAGCAGATACATACCTTCTCCTGGGTCCGATCTTGGTCAGCCCCCAGTACACCGTATGTAATTCCAACTAGCTTAGCCTGGAGTGCGGTAGTGTATTTGCCCAAAGGGAAGGTTTTACCTATCCCGTCGCGTCGCCTATACACCCCCGTACCCGTTCTGTTCCCACTCTTGGCTACATCCGTGTACCAGATGTCTCCATTGAGCGGCAATCCAGCTCGACCCTCCATCCAGTCGGTCTTACTGGTGAGGGTAATCTTATATTTCTTGTCAAACAGGAAGTGGGCACCCGTACTGTCAGAGGGCATCCATAGAAGTCCCTCCTCAGCTAGCTCTCTTGAGAGTCTCTTCAGGTCCCTTACTTTCCTATTCATGTTTCCCACTAGGTTTTCTCTCCCACCAGGCCAGTGCTGCATACGAGTCTGGGTTTGAGAATTGCTTCAAACATCCATTTCATGATTTCCGGTTTCAAGCCCCAGCTATTAACAATGGCTCTTCTCAGTTGCCAAAGTGTTGCTGTGATCTTGGAACATATGTGACTTAGATGTTTTCCCCATGACAGTTTCCCGTCCAGGATTACTCCTAAGTATTTCACTTCGCTATTATAGATTAGTTTTTGGTCACCAAGTTTCAGCGGACATGTTTTGTTCCACTTATATTTCTTGGTGAACACCATCACCTCAGTTTTAGAGGGATTGACTGAGAGTCCCCTTTCCCTGCACCAATTCCCAACCTTGTTTAAAGCTCCCTGCATTATATCGAGAATCGGCTCCAGGAAAGGGCCCTTCGTTATTATTACTAAGTCATCGGAATAGCCAATTACTTAGTAATCCTTTAAACTTTCAAGCAGCTCATCCACTACTAGGCACCACAGAGGGGGGACAGTACCCCTCCCTGTGGACAGCCCCAGTTGACCCGGCACTCGATAGTATTCTGGGGGTGTAGCATCTGCCTAGTGCTCCGCTAAACACCTCCCTGGATGTAAAGTTGAAGGCTCCTTCAATATCAAGGAAGGTGCCGACAACGTATCCTCCGGAGTTCAGTTGTGACCGTATCGATGACACAACCTTATCCAGAGCTGTTTCTGTTGATTTACCAGCTTGATAAGCATGCTGGTTCCCTTGAAGCGGCCTCTCTATTAGGACAGTATCCCGAAGGTACCTGTCAACTAATCGTTCGGCCGTCTTTAGTAAAAATGAAGTAAGGCTAATCGGCCGAAAGCCCTTAGGGGACGTGTATTCGACTTTGCCCGGTTTAGATATAAAACAACCCTTGTGCCCAGCCACAATTTTGGGACCATCTTCAGTGCCAAGCTGGCCCTGGTGATCCTTATGAGTGGACCGAGGATTATATCTTCTGCTTCCTGCAGAAGTACCGGATAAATGCCGTCCGGTCCCGGCGATTTATATGGATCAAAGGACCTCAAGGCCCACCTCATCTTAGCCGGTGTGACTATCTCCTTCACAAGTTGTCTGTCGTCCCCCTTTCGGTTTACCGCCCAGGTCCTTTGTGCTCCTACTAGTGGATCGGAAATGTCTCCCCTCTCCGGTCTATATAAGCCCGGAAAATGTGTTTTGATGAGATGGTCTAAGATTTCCTCATCCGATTCCGAGAATTTATCATTAGGAAGCTTGAGCGATCCCAGTATCGCTTCCGGGCTGCGGGCTAGGATCTTGTTCAGCCGTGCTGCCTCAGCTCCCTTATTTATCTCATTACAGAAAGAAACCCAACTACTTCTTTGGGCTTCCCTAACCTCAGCCTTATACTAATCCCTGGCAGTCCTACCAGGACTTACGTACCTTCAGTTACGTTTTCTGGCTCCCTTGAGAAGGTTCCTTACCTTACATCTAGGGCTTCCAGTTCCCTTCATAGGCTTTTATCAATCCTCTACTCAGTCGGGAGGCTGCCGCCGCCAGTACTTCCCTCTCACTAATTCTGGAGGGGATCCCCCGAACTGTTACTAGAAGATTCGATTTAAACTGTTCCCAGTTTGTGAATCTGAGGTTACGGACCCATTTCGTCTCCTCATGCTCGCCCACTCCCAAATCAAACTTAATGGCAGAGTGATCCGAGAGTGTGGGTTCATCCGAGACTCTCCAGTTGCGCACGTATCCCGCCAGGTGTCTGGAATCCAAGGTAATGTCAATTACCTCCTCCCTTATAGCGTTATGAAAAGTGGGTGTGTTTCCCACATCTGTGTTACTAAGATTACATTTAAATTTAAATATTTATTCAGTCCGGGGTCCTATGTAAATTTGATTAGTGTCATTATTTATTGAATTTTGATTTTGGCACGTTTGCAGTGTGATATTTTCTGTGGTTTTATGTAAAGGAATAGTTTTGAAGTTTATTACAAGTTGCTTATTTTATAGATCTACTATACAATTATAGTGACCTTAGAAATCTGAGCCCAGTAAACCATCAAATTCGATATCAAGATTACAAATATAAACTGGATCAGTTGCTGAAAAAGGTACTAAGGTGGATTCGTTAATGTAAATTTTTTGATTTGTAATGCTTTGGATGGTTACATTTTCGGGATATCTGTACGGGTAGTTTTTATATGTCTCTGGTTTAAAAATCGAAATTCCTGCACCTGTCAATTAGTAATTTAAAAGTATTACTAGCGTTGTTAATGTAAAACAGGGTTTAGTGACAAAGCTGAACTTACAGAAAGTTCTGTTCCGGAAAGTTTAAATTGGGGTTGAAATTGTCCAAATTTTTTGCGCGAATTTGGGCTTGTAGTTCCGCAATACTGTGATCTTGGGTTTCGATATTCGGTGGGTCCGGTTGAAGGGGTTGGCCTAGTTGAAAATTTTAGTTTGGATATTTTTCGTTTGTGTTGTCTTGAGTGGAATTTTCATATGGGTTATTATCAATATAATAACTCTGATTTGTCGCTTCGTCATAACTATTAGCAGTATAATAATTTTAGTTCTGGTTTTGGTAATGGCAATTCTCATTATAGGGACCTTGGTTATTATTGTTATATGAGCTATTAACAGTATAATAGTTCTGAGAACTATTAGCGCTATAATAGTTCTGAGGAGTTTCCTGCTGGGGTTGGTCCTCTTGATTTAATTGCAATGTTCTTCTAGTCGAAGGTTGGTAATTTGGGTTTGGTTGAATTGTAGGAGGTTTATTACCTCCAAAATTCGGATTTGGCATGATAACCGGGGGACTTTATTGAGGTATTTAACTTTGTTGTATATTTGGGTAAGTTCTTTGGAACTATTGTTGATATGGGGGTTGATATGAATGCCTAGAAAAATTTGTCTGTGATGAATTACCAAAATTATGCGGTCTCTGGCGACACTCTATATTAGTGTGACCTATTTGCTTACAAATAGAGCACTGTTTAACTGGTGTATTCGGTCTACGTTGCATATTTGTATATTGGTTAAAATAACTTTTTTGGTTTTCGAAATAATTAAGTTGAAGTTCCCGTTTGATTCCAGAAATGGCTGTTAACGTATCAGGTGGGTTCCTAGCTCTGAGAGAATGTCCTATTTTAGGTTCTAATCCTGTAAGTAATGTATTTAATATCATTGCGTCTGTGAGCTGAGTTTTGGGCTTCTTCTTGTTCGTTTGTTAATCAGCTATTATTAATGGCAGCGTGCATTTTTGCCTCATACGTTTGTAAACGAGAGATAAAAGTGAGAGGTGATTCGCTCGATAGCTGCCTCATCTTTTATAAATCTTGGATGAGAGCGGTGAATCGCGCGAATCGTCAAAATGACTTTCTAAAAGCTGTTTGATTTCAACTAAAGTTTCGGGATTTCTAGAATTTTATTAATTCTGCGGCACGACCCTTTAGTTTGTTCTTTACGTGTAGTGTTAGAAGTACTTTTTGGTTTCCTACTGTCATATTACATCCAACATTAATAGCATTTAAAAATTAATTTAAAAAGATTTGGTTTCCGTCGAATTCAGGAATTATCAAAAATATTTCGCTTAATTTATAAGGTTCTACACTTTTTGTTTGATATGATAGGAAATTAAAAATATTAAAAGGGAAATAGAACTGAATTTACAATATAAACGTTACCCTTTAGCAAATACTTAAATACAATAAAAAGAGAGATGATTCTTAAATGACTTATGTTACTGTTATCCATATTCCTCGGGACGATTGGAGAATCCTACTTCGTAAACGTTGTTACATCGGGCTAGCGTTGGCTTGTTCCCAATGCAAAAGAGACCTGACGGACGGTTGACATTTTGGCTGCTGCTGTTTTCTTCAAAATCTTCGTAACTTCTTTTCTTCTTTTAAAGGTTTTGGAAAACCACCGCGCACAGTTAGTTTCCGTGTTCTGAACGCGTGCAGAATCCTACAACGACTGCGCCAATTTTTAGATTTTCACTTTCAAAAAATACTTTTTAAAAAATAACTTTATAAGTTTTAAAATTGACTGCTTATTCTACAAGGATGTTTATGAGACTTGAGTTTTTACTGAACTGAATAGTGTTGGTTTGATTATAATACTTATAATATTGGGTTTGCCACTTAAGCATCAGCAGAACTCGAAGTGGCATGATGCTTGCGTGTTCACAATAACATTGCAAGGAAGTTGTTATCACTTTTGATAAATGAAATACAATATCGTAATACAATATGCCTGAGACTAACTACTGTGAATATTTGCATATAACATATATTATATATATATATATATATATATATATATATATATATATATATATATATATATATATATATATATATATATATATATATATATATACATATACAGGGGCGGCTGGTGTATAGGTGCTGCAGAGCTGCAGAACTGCCAAAAAAAATTAGATATTTGTATATTTTCGCGACATAATAATTACTAAAATTTATTAATAAAATAATTTGGTTAGTTGGTGCAGCTAACAAAATTATTGCGTTAAAGTCGCATTCTGCCCGCCGCAGTAACAACTAATATTAAAGCGCAGCTAGATTCAGCTTATTGGATAAATGTGCAAAAGCATAATGATAATGTGACAATAAAGAGATACGTTTTGTCAAAAATTATAAACTGCATAAAGTTTTGTGGGGCCTTTGAACTGGCGCTGCGAGGACATGACGAAGATGAAACCTCTCAAAACCCGGGGATATTTCGTGGTTTGATAAATTTTTCTGCTGAGCTTGATATAACTTTAAGCGAGCATCTACAAAATGCTTCAGTATTTAAAGGAACCTCTAAAGAAATACAAAATGATCTTTTAGACTGTATATTAAAAGTATGTCATGAAGAAATAATTAAAGAAATTAACAAACCATTTTTGGCAGTTATGGTAGACGAAACAACTGATGTATCTGCAAGAACTCAGTTAATGGTAGTTTTGAGATATATTCTCGATGGTGAACCGATTGAACGTTTTTGGACATACCTGAAACCTACAAAATGTGACGCTGAAACCCTTTCGGAAAATATTTTAAGTATTATAGACCCTCTAGTAGAAAATTCACCTTACAAGCCTTTTCTCTTAACCAAAGAATATGACGGCAAACATGAATGTTCTTCAAAAAGGTATTAAATTCCAAAAATTTTTCTTGTGAAAGTCTATATTTTTTATAAACGGATATAAAGTATCAGGAAAACGCGTGACCTTGAAAATTTTAAAAATTTTCAAGGTTAAAAATGTGTGTGTGGAGAATAGCTGTTTTAGCCTAATTTGTTTAGTCCTTATTATATAAGGCATTTGCAGATGGGTTGGAGTATAAACTCCTTATTTCTGTAGTTTGAATGTTACCCTCTGATAGTAAAACTTTGCATTATATTGATGATCTCAAGTTTTTACTTCAATTTAAATTGTTCGAAACTACCAAGAGATGACGTTTGGTACGTTCCACTGCGGTGGAACGTAGCAACGTCTACTAGATGTGAACTTTATCTGTCGAAGGTATACTCACTTACACTGCACTGACGAGACCCAAGATAGGAAGGCCAAAACCGGTCTGCAGTTAACAATGTCCTGAGATAGGTGACACTTTGCAAATCTTTCTTGGTGATTTTAGAACAATCACTGTATTTTTAGTGCTAACTCGGTTAGACAAAAATACGACAAATTTTGTCATGTAATTCAGTGCTCAGCGTTTGGCATATAGCCAGGAGAATAGCTGTTTTGACCTAATTTGTTTAGTCCTTATTTAAGGCATTTGCAGATGGGTTGGAGTATAGACTCCTTATTTCTGTAGTTTAATAGTGTGTATTCTTTTGATACATGATTTCACATTGCAATGATGCCTTTATTTGAATGTAACATCATTTATACACACACTGTAATGGACCATTTATTAAAAGATTTTAATAAGGCAACAACTTGGGTTGAAAATGCATTGTTCAGCGAGAAATAACGTGCAATGGAACTGCATTTAAATGAAATTCAGCGGAGTGGGTAAGTTCAAAGACATATGTAGTTTAGGGTGTCTGAGATATGTTACAGTATTAGAGAAGTTTCAAAAAGTCGTTACGGCTTGTTTCGGGAAGAGATTAGAACTGACCTATAAAGAGAACTTGATTCAATTTAGAACCGCTTATTTGAATTTGGTATCTCAGTCACGTCCAAAGTGCATGCAGTTTTTCATTATGTCGACGAATTTTGGATTAAACACCAAAGGGGTTTGGGTCTTTGGACTTTTATAGCGAACAAGCTATCAAGTCAGTACATTTTGATTTGTACAGTTACTTGGAATAAATATAAGGTATCTTATAATAATCTTGAATATGCCGAGAAATTACTGCAGGCTATGTGTGAATATAATAGCAAACATATGTAATAAGGTAAAGGTAGCGATCTGTTGATTTACAGTACATTTGATATTATTGTACCTTTTTCTTTGCTAAGTTATAGGGTATTATCAATTACTATTATAGTAAACAATGATTTTTCAGACAAAATACAATCTACGTAGACGAAATATTAACTTTTTGCATTCATATTTGCATGCTGCATATTTGTGTGCCCGTCAATATCCATGTTCACTGTATCTCTTGAGTATACCTTATATCCTATGATAATGTAAGAAAAACACCAGAAAAAATTTTGAATAATTTTTTATTTTTTCAAATTTTCCTATTTGTTATTTCCAAAAATGAACGAGAAAAAAACGGCACGTGCTCTGATTTCCCGATCTGAAGCATAATTTTCAGGACGCTTCAATCTAACGTTTCCCATAGGCAGTTCAATAGTGACAGACTTTTGAGGTAAAATTTGGTTCAGGCCATCCGTCATATAAGTGCTTAATTTACAAGTTCAGATATATTGATGTTTAAATTTATATGATGTTTAAAATTTTTCAATATGTCTATCGGTGATATATATTGTTCTTTATTATTTTTTTTTTGTAAATTTGCAGAAACTTTTTATGTGATTACTCATATATTTTTACTGACGTCTTTCCCTATATTAGTACTCACCTCGTAATTTGGGATTCGTTATCGGATATTCTAGGATTAAATAATATCAAACAATAGCTTGTACTTTGTTTGAAAGATATGCAAATATATTGATACGGAATGTTTACTTACAATACGCTGTGTACTGTAAATAATAATAGATTATCTATTCGTAATAGAATTTATTTATATTCTATTACGAATAGATAATCTATTATTATTTGCAGTACACAGCCTACTATAAATAAACATTCTTAATCAATATATTTGCATATCTTTCAAACAAAGTACACGCTCCCTATTGTTTGATATTATCTAATTATAAAAAGCATCCATATGGTAGTTACAGGAATAAGTAACATTAAACTCATTTCAAAGCTGGGAACCTTTAAAATTTTAAAATTTAATGTTTACGCATTATTTTGTTTGTCCTATTTGTTTCGAATTATTGAAGAACCTCATTCCTGATGTATAATATATTATACTATTAAACGAATTCAATACTGCTAATTAATATTATAGTAATCTTTGACATTCTAACTATCTATTGGAATAATTTACTATAATACAAAATATATATTTAAATTATGTTCTCGAGTAATTTCAAACAAATTCTATTAAAAAAATTAAAATGCGCAAAAAAATCCTGCACCCATATACTATTCTTAACTCTTAAATTTAGTTATTTTCTCGATTATTTAAATATTGTTAACGTATGGTTTGAAAATATAAGCAAAATTGTTGGTTGTTACTAAATTTAGTTGTAAGTTATCTTTATACAATACGTACAAGTTATAAATTCGATAATTATCATGAGCAAACAATATTTAAATTTACTAAATAATTTCTATTTAATGGTTTTAATGCTGAATTTCGTTTTATTGTTATAAAATATTTCATTCTATAACCTTACTGACTTGACTAAGTACCTTTATTTATTTTAAGAACTATATCCAATATCATTTAATTTTAGTTGTTTCAAAAACACTTTAAATGTCACTGTCCTAAATAATACGTTTTTATGTATATTGATCCTAGATGTACATAAATGTTATGACGAAAACAAAAGTATACATACTTTTTTGTTAATTCAGAATAAAAGCTTTCTAGGATATAACGAAAATGAAACGGAAAAAATACATTCGCTCTATTGTCAGATATACCACAATCCGACCTCACTATGGTCTTAGTTTCAAATAACATCACAAAATGGATAAACATAAACCGAAAATATTGACAACTGAAGAAAACGCCTGAGAAATCTATATTGCCGAGTTTTTCAAATAACAGTCCGATAACAAGCACGACTAGCCTCAATCATGACAAACAATGAACGAGAAAATCATTCCGTGCTGTTTCATTCTGTAAATAGTTCACATTTCTATAGACTATGACTATTAGGATACATCTAGATACTTTGTAATAATACAGACTCTCAAGTTTTAAATTATCATCTAATTTGGTGGATTTAATATATGTAAAATGCTATATTTAATGTACAGAATTAAATGATTTAAATGATGCTTTAATAATAGACTTTTAATCAATAAGAAGTTATCGTAATAATAATGATAAACACCTTTCAAGTTACGTTGTACCAAAAGGAGTTTATAATAATCATCACATATTTTTAAATTTCGTGAGACTAAATATTGACTTAGAAATATCTCTTTTAGGTTTTAGCAATTATTCGGTGAAAAATTTGTAGTAATAGTCAAACGTAATTTTTTTTAAATATCAAATTAATTGCACAGTTGAAGTTAATATAATCTAATCTAACTGTACATTATTATAAAATTTCAGTCTAAAAAAGTACTCATTATAATTATGGGATTCTACGTACATATATATTATAGATAAATAGATTGATGAGATTATATAGATATTTACCTATGCAAAAATTGAAAGGAGGGATATCATATTTAAAACATATAATTTATGTTCAAGTGAGAAAAAAATTTGTAATTTATTTTTGTTCGAAAGCAAATGCAAATATAATTTAAAGAAAACAGCATTAAATTATAATATCGGGGTAATTTAAAGATGCTTAAAAATTGTTATACATTCAGTATTTGTCTACTTCACTGGTGAAGGGCGGATTGCGTTAAAATATTTCTTTTATGTTGTTCATAATTAACAAAATTAATTGCTTTCCATTAGTAGTTTATATCAACATAGAAAAGCAAGTTTAATAGAAAAGAATTACAGTTGCGACAATCTCCCAATAATCCGAATTTTCCACTAATCCAGACAAAAATTAAATATCGTATTAACACTGACTTAGTTTTCCACTAAACACAAAGACACTATACACTAGACTCGACGCGCGTTTCGTCAACAAAATTAGCATCATCTAGAAATGATTAAAACTGATAATCAGTTTTAATCATCTCCAGATTATGCCAACTTTGTTGGCGAAACATGCGTCTAGTGTAGTGTGTAGTGTGTAGTGTTTTGGTGTTCTGTGAAAAACTAAGTCAATGTTATCTTCACACTAAAGGTTTCGACCAACTCCAGTAAATATCGTATTGTTATTTTTTATATATGTATTAGTTCAGATCATTGTTGATTTCATAATTCGGATTCCAAAGCAGTGAATATTTTAAATGGTCACGAACCATAAATTCAACTGACCAATGATTATAGCAAGAAATATTTTTGCTGGCCAATTGTTCGTAGGGAATAGCTGATCAATTCTAGAATGTCCACAAGTACAGAATCAGGTACAAATTAAGTTGACTCTATTGAAGAAGAGACTCCGATGTCAAATTTTGATTTCGATGACCTTATTTCACTCTATCTGCTTAAATATTAGCTTGAAGTTTCCAACAGAGATTGAAGAATATTGCTGAAATTATCAACAGTAACACCAGTTCATGTTAACATTGAAAACAACCTACTGACAAAATCAGAAATATATAAATAGATAGTTGGTAATGAATAGCATTTGCTGTTGACTAGTGATGAGAGAAACTCAGAAGAAGAAGTAGTCAAGATTAAGCCAAAATAAAATCATGATAAGTCAATTGTTATTTCGGAACATACATATACTGAACTGAATAATCAGAAGATAATTATTGCTAATGAGGACTGACCATATGAATGCATTGTTTTGCGTTTGACATTTGTGTTTGATAATTCCTTGGTAACCAGCAATTTTAATATCCGCGTGTGTACCACTAATACCTAGTTGTCTTGTCGAAGCTCGGGATAAATTAGTTAGGGTAGATACTTGGTTTGTTTATTTCTACTTTACATCCCTTAAAAAAATTGTAGCATATTGATAGTAAATTAGACAGCAAGAGAAAACAGGACAAGTTTACACGAATACCGAAATATTACACGTTACTCGACGTTCACCTCGCCATCTAAATAGGCATTGCCAGAAGACCATTAGCTTTCAGCACTTTCACCAGATTAAAGAGTGAGAACAGAGGAGACTTTCATTTACTCAAAAATACTACTATTCTTGAACTGCTCTATAATATACTTATTAATACACCAAAAACAAAAATGACAACACTAGTTACTTTAACCAATAATGCTGACGTGCCTTCTTCATATGCAAGTTCAGAGTTTCATTATGCTTACAAAAAACATTCAGATGCACACCACAAATGGTGAAAAAGCTGAAGAATAAGATTAAGATAGGAGTCAATTTATGTTACATGTAGTTCAATACACGAATGTCTTGCATTGCGCAAAATAATGAATGAATAATAAAACTGATAGCTGTAAATCGAAAATAGTTCGATGTGCAACAAATTACTTTAGATAACAATTAATCAACAAACTTTTAAAATGTTCACTGATGTAGAGATAAATGTTCACATTTGGACAATATATAACGTTGAAGAACATCAACTAAATCCAGTATCAAGGTCCTCTTGCGATTTTCAAATAAATTTACAAGGTTAGCAGTTAAGGTAAATATATTTAGAGGTATGTTCGTAATTCAGTCATTAAATCTAGATGTGCTCTTAATGATTCAAAATGTGGGTTCAAAGCTTCGAAAACATAGCAAAAGAGTTAAAGCGCTCTAATGTTCTTGCGAAATATACCATATAATGAATATATCACGGAATAAAAAATGGCATGGCTTAAAATGCTTTTAAATTTACCGTTATGAATAATGTACTAAATAATGCACTATTAACTTATTGCTAGTGGCAATTATTATTATTGCAGTATTGCAATTTACTGTTAATTGCTAGTCGATTCAGTGTCGACTGACTTTAGGGTTGTATGCTGGATATTCCGCCGGGATGGCATCCCGGCGGAATGTGTAAAAGCAGCATGGGAAGTGGTACCAGAACAAATTATGGGGATGTTGAATGAACTCCTCATGAAACAAAGTTTTCCAAAAGCGTGGAAAGAGGCAAAGGTTATTCTTATACCTAAACCCAAAAAAAACCCTGCAGTGACACAGACGTATAGGCCAATCTCCTTAATAAATACCACAGCCAAACTATATGAGATATTAATCAGAGATAGGCTAAGTGAGGTATTGAAGGAAAACGGCAGGTTGTCAGAAAGACAATTCGATTTTCGAAAAGGAAGATCTACCATTGATGCGGTCAAAAATGCCCTACAGAATAGTAGAACCGGTTTTACGACGTGGTGTGTATTCATAACCATAGATGTCAGAAACGCTTTTAATTCAGCCAGTTGGAAGAGGATAATAAATAGCCTTAAAGAAAAAAGGATACCCTCATATTTGATAAGGATTATCTCGAGCTACTTAACAGAAAGGACCATTAAGATCGATGGGGAGATAATAGAGATATCAGCGGGAGTCCCACAGGGCTCCGTCCTGGGACCCACCTTGTGGAACGCCTTATATGATGGCGTCCTGAGGATTAATCTACCTAATGTGGCTGAAGTAACAGGGTATGCGGATGAGATCAGCCTTATAGTTAGAGCAGGCAGTATAGAAGAAGTAAACAGTAAAACCAACAAGGCATTACAGTAAATAGACGGCTGGATGACGGAAAATGACCTAGAGGTGGCGCCGGAAAAGACGGAGGCAGTGATTATAAGAGGTCCAAGAAAAAGAATTTCTTTGAAGTTTATGCTGAAGAGAATCGAAATACAGATTGCAAAGGCGGTAAAGTACCTCAGCATATGGATAGATAATCAACGTACCTTTGGACATCATGTGAAGGCAATAATCGAAAAGTCAACTAATAGGGTGCAGGCGCTGGCGCGCATTATGCCAAATATAGGAGGCCCGTCGTATGGCAAGAGGAAAATATTACTAGGCGTGTTTCTCTCCACAGTCCTCTACGGGGCATCAATCTGGGAAAAGGCTGTTTGGATCGAGAGATATAGAAAAATATTAAGAGTCTGGGCAGAGAAAGGCTCTCCTGAGGGTGGCCAGCGCATACCGCACGGTATCCGCAAGGGCACTCAGGTGATAACAGCTGTTCCTCCGATCGAACTATTAGTAGAAGAGAGAAGCGAGATGGAGCAGATGACTCCGATAGAGAGAAATACGAGGACGAGAAGTACTATTCGAGACAGTACAATTGAACGGTGGCAAACAATGTGGGACGAGACCACCACGGTTGCCCAATGCACGAGGACATTAATACCGGACATAGAACGATGGGTTAAATGCCAACATAAACAACTAGATTATTTCATGGTACAATTCTTAACTGGCCACGGATCGTTCAAGACATACAAAAAGAATTGGCAAGCAGGAATCCGAATCCTGCTTGTATTGTGATGAAATAGATGATCCGGAACATACCGTTATGTACTGTCATAGATAGGAGAGATACCATTTCGAGGTAAGGACGCACCTAGGGGGACAGATCGAGGACTCTGAAATGGTAAATAGAATGACTGAAAATCGGACATGCTGGACAGTATGTAAAAAAATGATTAGAGAGATCATGACTAGGAAGGAAAAAGAAGAGAGAGATCAGCAGGAGGGAAACAGAAGGTAAGGTTGACTGGCACAGTGCCCGTGAAGAATGTCTACCCCAAGATGATACCAGGGTGCTGAGCCTCGGAAAAGGAGGGGTTCTAGTCGGTAGGAGTCCGACACTACTAGGTACGATTGAATCAAATGTACCTAGTGTCCATGTAGGATTTCCCCTCACACACACAAAAAAAAGTTGTATGCTTGAGTTCCAGTCTCAACAAGAGAAATTGGCATCTCTCTCTGACTATGACTGTGCTTATTCTTGATTTTATGTGTTGACCTTCCTAGCCTGAGATTTTATAAGAAGAAAGTGGATCATCTGGAATTTTATCATTACAGTAAAATCCCTATTAGCGACCACCCGGTATAAAGCGACCACCTATGTATAACGAGCGATTTTGAGTTCCCCGAATTTACAAATGGGAAATACCATAACTTCTGTACCCCCTTATACCGACCATTCTCTTAAACGATAGCGTGCACCCATCATTGGAATTTCCTAGTACACACCAATGCTAAAAAATCCCTCACTAAAGGGCAATACAATGTAAATGCTACAAATAATTCCTTTACAACGGGCGATACTGCAAATTGTTTTACAATTGCTTTATGAATATTTATTTTTTAAGCGCAAGAAATCTAGTTTTAACATTAGTTTTGTCCTGAACTTTCACGGGTTAACGTTAAATATTTGAAAATGACAGAAAAACGGAAGCGTCCTTCTATCAAAGAAAAAATCGATATAATCGACGAAAGTGAAAGAAGTGGTTTGAGTACCAGGAAACTGGCTGAAAAATTTAAAGTAGGCAAGACTCAATTGACCAGATTCTTACAAAATAAATAAAAAGTTAGAAATTGTATCGAGAAGGTGGCAATGTTGATCGAAAAAGAAAATTTCCTAAAACTGAGGGACTTGCTGTGGATAAAGTCGTTTTCGATTGGTTTTGTAAGGCTCGAAACAAACATTTACCAATATCTTGGCCCATAATTCAAACAAAAGCTCTTGAAGTTGAAGCGCAAAGCCTAGGGCTAAGTGACTTCAAAGAATCAAATGGATGGTTAGAAAGATTTCGACGTTGGAACGATATTACCTTCACGAGAATATGTGGTGAATTTTCCGATGTTAATGTCGAAGATGTCAAGACTTGGAAAGAGAAGATACATAGTTTTCAATTATGTATATACACATGTATAGTGTATTTAGTTAAATTTAGCGTATTTCTTCTTTAATAAGATACTACAATTATGCAATTAAAATTATTAATAAATAAACAACATAAAATTCATTTATTTTCTTATGTTCTCTTTTAAACGACCACCCCTATTTAGCGACCAACATATGATTCCCCGAGGGTGGTCGGTATTGGAAGGTTTTACTGTATTATCTCTAATATATCGTGTAAGTCTATTTCGTAGATAGTTTCAAAACAAATTGCCACTTAGTGAACGTTTTAGAACATCAAAATAGCCGTAATTCAAGAGCTCGATCTTGAAAATAATGGGGCTGATTTCATGCCAAAATAGAAACTACAAAATCTGATTAATGTAGTTGAAAACTGAAGATATAATTTGTCCGTAATACTCTCCAGTTTATAGTAGACTGCCAACTAACATTCATCACGACAGTTAGCATGCGCTCATGTCCTCTGCAATAATATTCGCCCTAAATATCACGGATGTTTTTTAATATAGAGATTGGAAGCCACATCACATCTCTGTTCGATTACGTCTTCCGTGAAAAAGCATTAAAGTAGTACAGTTGCAGTGGAAATTCCAGTGACAGTGCAATCTCTTTGTTGCTGTAAAAAGTCCATTACAGAAATGCGTCCATTATAATTGATCCGTCGCTATATTTTGAAGACCCATGCGTTTACTATTCTCAACGAATACACAGACAAATATAATACTCTCGCTATTTCTTTGTGAGTATCGGATGCACTCTTACCAAGTAGCATAATTATTATATGATTACAATGAGAATTTTCATGAAATTATTATTATCAATTCAGATTTCATGATGCTGAAATAATATATAGTCTATTGCAACTCATTACATATAATAATGGGTAAATTTTTAATAAAGTTTAGAAGTAAAAAAACCAAGTAATTAATTATTCTGATAATTAACTAGTCCGATTAGTTCTGATCATTTCATTAAACTTAAACTTAAGTAATACATTTAGTTAATATACTGAATTTCATTAATTCCAAAAAAGGAAAAAATATGGGATTTTGTCTTACCGTATTGTAGTAAAATAAAGGTTTAATGATTTATGTAATATGTTATGGTTACAAAGTTTTTCGTTAAAATTCGAAGTAGAAAATCTTATTTTAAAGATTGTGCAAAATATTTTCCCAGAATGCTTTAGTATGTTTATAATTAATTTATTAATTCATACATATTTACTGTTAATTTAATTTGTACAATTTTTAGCACATATAAAAAATTAGTTACCTGATAGTTAGTTACCTGATAGAATAGTTACCTGATTCTAGTAAGTAAAAACAAATACGAATTTAACAATTTTAAGCAAAACTGTGGCTGTGCTGGAAACGTGGAACATATCTATCGATATATAAAGGTTTTGCGTTAGCCCCACAGTTACAGTACTCAATCGTATCAACTGAAAAGGAAAGTAGTTTAAATAGAAGTATATTTGGAAATATCGTAGAAAAGCATTACGAGGCACTATTTACATATACTTTGAGCCTTGGCAATATTAAGTGTTGTCAGACGCCACCTGACGTTTCCTATGGAAAATTTTATTTTTTTGATCATAACCTTCTTCAGAATATTTTATCATTTAAGAGCGATTTGTGTTGTTTACAGTGATTTTGAAATTGTATCTCAGCGAAAATATGGAATTAACTCGTCCGTAACCGAAAATTTCCGTGCGATGATTTATTGCGACTTTCGACATAGACTATCATGACAAGAGTGCATAGATCAACTTACTTCCACTTTCGGCGATAAATCACCATCATTTGATACTGTAAAACGCTGGTATAATGAGTTTAATCGTGGCCGCCATTCGCTCACAGGCGAAAGTCGTGAAGGTCGTCCAAAATCAGGTGTTGTGCCAGAGAACATTGATGCTGTGCAAAAACTGATAATGCAAGATCATCATGTGATATACTGTGAGATTCTGGCAACCTTAGGTATTAATTAGACTAGCAAACAAAATATTTCGTTATGATTTAGCTGTAAAAAGATTTGTCCTCGTTGGATCTCACATAATTTAAAAAAATCTCAAAAAGATGCTCTTGTCGATTGGTGCAAACATATGCTCAAGAAATACAATAGCGGTGCTTCAAAAGACGTATATAATATTGTAATAGGTAATGAATCATGGATCTATGCGTATAAGCCGGAAATTAAACAGTAGTCGACTGTATTGGTGTTTCAAAGTGAACCAAATTCAACAAAACTTGTTCTCGCTCTAAACAAAGAGTCGCCTGTTTCTTCGGAAAAATTAATCATGCCATAACAATACCTTTAGAGGGACGTAAAACGGCCAAGTCTGAATGATACAGAACCGTTTGTTTTCCGGAAGTCTTCGGTGAAATAAAGAAAACAAACAAGGGCCTTCGGATCATTCTTCATCATGGCAATGCGAGCTCTGACCCATCTCGTCTAACAACCGATTGTTTGAACACTCAAGAAATCGAATTAATGGGTCATCCACCGTACAGTCCTGATTTGGCCACCAATGACTTCTTTTTGTTTCCGAGCGTCAAAAATAAATTATGTGGATAACGATTTTCGTCAATAGAAGAAGCCATTGACGCGCTCAAAAACCATGTTTTGGAGATATCTCAGGCGGAAATGCAAAAACGCATATGGAAAAACGCATGCAAAAGTGTATAGATTATGAAGGAGAATATTTTGCAAAACAATTTAAATGCAAAGTAATTTTCAATGACAACTTAATGACTTTTATTATTAAGCTCAAGATATGAATAGTGCCCTCGTATTCCAAAAATGCAACATCACATCACAAGAAGAAGGTATTCCAAAGGTCATATAAATATAAAAAAAATTTGAACATTTTTAACTGCTGCCTATATATACAAAATTTTCCAACGTAGATATTGAGTAAATTGGTATATTTACTTCAAATTAATTTTATAAGAAAATCTAAGAAAACCGCATTTTATATTATTTTCTCTTAAGTTGAGGGATATTCTACTTTTGTTCTCAAAAAATCACATTAATATTCTCAAATAACAAATAGTTTATTTACATATATCGTCTGTACTAACTTAGTGCTTCAAGTTGCACATTATATGCAACCTTAAGGCTTAAGGTATATTACATGCCACTTCAATGTTACTTGCAAACAAATGCAGAATCAACCATGTTATCGAACAACGCTAGCATTTATAAATTTCTCCTTCACCCACATATTTTAATAGATATTCTAATAGGAAAACGTTATAGTTTCCTTTTTGTATCATATTAACACATTATAATACATATTACTTAGTTATATTTGAACTCATTTGAGGGGTGTCTTTGCCATTCATAAATTTTATATTGAATCATGTTATATTGAATCACCATTTATCAATGGAGCACCTCCACTTGGAAATGTAATGAACATAAATTTTATTAGAAATGTCAAATATTGAACACCTTTACTTCCAGAATGTGAATTGTAATATCCGTAGTTTATAAATTATATTATATTAGCAGCCTAACTACCCGTGGTTCAATTTTCCATAAAGCACAGAATTGCTGAATCAAAGGGCCTTGGCCGTACCTCCAGAGGTATCGTTATTTCCATTATAATCGTAAATGTTTTATTTGGTTTTCATTTTAAAATGATCATTTCAAATTTAAAATGATGATTTCAAATTGATTCCAACTATACCAAATGTCTTTGGCACGCGTCGCCGAAAAGTGTTAGATTCTTTATCGGTCAAAAATACAAATAATGGTAGACCCTCCAACGGCACAAGAATAAATAAAATAAAAGTATGACTGAAAAAAGGTTATCTACAAATAATGTTAACATAAATATACGATGGAGTATTTCAGGAACATATACTCGTAACTTACACAATGCATCTATACTATTATAGAAAAATTCAAATAAAAATAAGAGGCTAGTAAGCACCCTTCGTCAATGATTAGATGTCAAATTTGTAGAACCAGAGAATGAACTTAACCCTTTACTTGGTAATAATTGTCTATAAGAAATCACAAATATTTTAAGAAACGTTTTAAATTATTTTCAAATTGATTCATATGACTTAGATACCGGTGATCAAATAATTGACCAAATAATAATACAATATTCTAATATCGTTATCATTTTAAGATATCAACATTTCTAGTCACGAAACTAAGGGTTTTGTATGATTAAGAACCACATGGTTGATGTTCCCAAAGGAAGATAGTTTATCGAAATATACACCAAAAGCCTTAATACTTTTGGAACGTATTATGATTATACCACCAAGAGAATAATCACATATTAGTTGTTGCATCTTTAATGTATACGTGCAATCTTTACATTAATCTATGTTTATTGTCGTGGTATATTAACACCACACAAGGTCAGTGTCAAGAATAAAGCTAATGAATTTTTGTAATCTCAAGTGATCATCTAATCGGGTTATATTAAAAAATAATTTTAAGTAATCGGCAAAAAGCTTACGTGAGATATACATTAGAGACAAATCATTAATAAATGAACTAAAGAACTGTGGTGTCAAATTTGAGGCTTAAAATACTCCAAGGGACCTTAAGAATATTTCAGATTTAAAGCCATTATATGAAACAAATAACGTACGTCTGAATAAATACGGTTTGATTAAGTGAAGAAGATTACTACTGACCAATTTTGAAATTAGTACATTATGCTTTATATTTTCAAAGGCCTTCCAAAAATTTATATACACCACATCCACTTGACCTTTATTATCTACGAGGTTTGTGATTATGTGGGTAAATTCTGCTAAATTTGTAACGGTGGCATATTTTTCTAAGGACTTATGACGATTAGGAGATAATACAAGTTGCACAACAAGATAAATGTGGGTGTATAATGATATTTCGAAAGCTTTTGCAGGATTTGACAGAATAAAGATTGGACAATTATTTTTTATATCAGATGGATGGCTACATTTTAATATATATAGGACAGATTTTTACTACTTTCTAAACCTCAGGAAACGTGTAGGCAGAAAGTATTAAATTAAACAAAATAATAGTAATATAATAATTACTTATTTTCTATAATTTAATAATTACTTATATTATATATATATATATATATATATATATATAATTACAATTCTCAATAAAAAAAAATCTAATCTGAATCTGATCGTCCCAGCGGATCATTTTGATTTTAAGTTTTGATAATGATTAGTGAATGTCTGTTTCTGAAAATTTTACTACATTGATAGTTGATGATTCCTCATCGAAGAAGACCGTTTAACGTCGAACTTTTCTTATTGTGAACATAAGACCAGAAACTTTAAGATCACTCTTAAAGTTTTACTGAATTAATTTTAAATAATTAGTATAACTATTATAAGTAAGTAATAATATAATTCTTCCGAATACCATTTTACGTTGTGTAATTTTCTAATCCTCTATTACGATTTTATCCACCACTTCGACCAGAAATCATTATAGTCGTTATTTGTCTTGTGGCATAAACATAGCATTATACATGTGGAATAATAACTATACCACGCACAATATTATCCATCCCCTTTTCTATTTATTTTTCCTTTTGAATGATGCATGTAGCCACTCTATACACAAAACCAATATTATTTTAAAATGTATATAAAATATAACCTTCCATCTATTGAATACGTTTACTTCTCCTGGCAATTCTAATAATTTTTTATACAATTTCGGTTTTTCTAAAATTTATCCCTTGGTCCTTTTATGACGTAGATAATATTTATGATAAATAAATATGACAATAAATAAAATTATGGGCTATGCCGTTATATGAATAAATGAAATAACACACGCAGACGAATTCATAAACGTAATTCTTAAAACCAGTTTTTTTACTACATTTCTCCTGTATAAGAGATAAAAATAAATAAGATATTGAATATAAAACTTAACAGAAAACAATAAAACATTTTAAAATTAACATTATAATAACATAGTAAATGCGAATAAATTAAGCAAAGTGAAACACCCCATACCCCCACTCTCTTAGTATTTTATAAAATATTCTCCACTATAAAATCCTGGTCACTATAGTACCAGTGAAACCCATCCCCCCTACACTCTTACTTATTTTAGGAAGCATTAAATGAGAAACGTCCTCTTGCGAGAATGTTCCACTCTCAGAGGTTATATTGATATTACACTTGCAGAATGCGACACCAACAAATCCCTGCTACCCCTGATTGACCCTACCTCAGAAAGTGGACGTACAAGTTCGAAGATTTGGCCTGATCGTTTAATATTGTCTAGTGGTAGGAACCTTTGCTACGTTGTGTTTTTAATTCTTACTCCCCAGATTCTTTATATAAAGTTTGGCATTACTTGTTTCAGCTTTCTTAATTATGATCTGCTCTGATTAATTTAAGATTTAACGAATTTAATTTAGATTTTATTTATTTGAATTTATGTCTGATTTGCTTTATTTGATTTAATATTAGAAGGAGGCAATAAAAGAAACTTAGAATCCACTCGAATTTACATTTATTATCCAAACTTGGTTAGGTTGAAATAATATTCTTGACAAACAACAGAACTCTGTTATTTGTAACGGAAACTTCCGTTTAATTTAAACAATGGCTAGCGTACGCAGAACTCTGCAGTACACTAAAAGGAACTCCTCCTGTCAAACACTTTGTGAGTTTCCCAACTGGGGAGACATTAAAAAACCTAAGCCCAACCACAAACTCGCAGTTAGCAAATGGGTTGTTGCCATAGGTTGTGCACAAAATCACCTCAGTAAATGTATATATTTTAACCAATGGCTGAGCATACGCAGAACTCTGCAGTATACCGAGAGGAACTCCTCTCGCCAAAACCCTGTATAAGTGAGACACTGTCTCAGTAATGGCTTTGTGTCACGTACCCGCTCGCTCTGAGATACCCAGGTAGAGACTTATAGCCAATGCGAAGTTTTAACCTTCTGTGGTGACAAAGTACGCACCCTAGAGCGCTAAGCACTAATTATCATTATTATTTTAAACAACAGGAAAGTATCGCCGATGATATGAAAACATCGAACGAAATCCACCTGTAGTAACTGCTAATATAATTAAGAATTGTGGTTGACCCCAGATATGTCAATGCCCCCGTATGGAGACGCTAACAGATGTTATATAAAATGCAATAAATTATAAACAGAGGGTTGTTAATCCGTCAAGAACTTTCTGTATCGTATTATTTACGGTGGTGTAAATTAGGTCAATACAGGGACGTAGGCCCCACATAAAAAAATATGAAATATAACAACAAAATAAATATAAATGAAAAACTAACAGTAGAATAAATATAAGTGAAAATAAAACAGTAAATGAATAATAAGAGAAAAGTGAACTAGCAGGTGAACACAATTTATCTAAATAATACCAATTAATAGTTAATTTACAGTTACGTAAAATAGCTGGAATCTTTGTAAGAAAAATAAATTGGACATAATTTACCTGAATAATCCTAAATAACAAATTGACTATAAAAGAAATAATTAAAAATGAATGAAAAACAAAGAGATGCAGTCACTAGCCTGCACTGAACTTAAAACAGTGATTTATTATTGTCAAAGAAATTACCTAAAAAGTATTTAATTATATTTAAGTACCACAGTAAAATAACGGTGCAGATATAGCATTCCTAATTAAATAAATTCCCCTATTATCGATAATGCGTATTCGAGATAAACGGTAAATACGAGTGATTAAATAAGACTCACCTAGTGATGCACCGGTAGGTGCGGCGGTGGAGAGCTCTCCCCCAGGTTCGCAAACCCTACCCTCGGTAACGTCCATGATGGAGGAACCCGGACTACGCGGCAGATGTCTGGATTGTCGCCCGGAGCCCACGACAACCCGGTCTCGCAACTTCCTGGTGATGCAGGTGGTGGAACCCTCCTGATGTGACATCAATTGAATTAACCTATTCTTTTGGTCTTCGGTGTTCGGTCTTCTGGTTTTCTGATCTTCGGATTTTCTGATCTTCAAGTCTTCGGTTCTTCGGATCTTCTGGTCTTCTTGTCTTCCTAGCTTCCTCTTCCCGGACCCACCTTGAACTTCTTTGTTGTAGATTCATTTCAAAACTCAACTCGACTGTCCTCTGACACCGCGGAATTAGTTTTAAATAAACTCGTGGTTCCTTGCGAGAGGGATAACAGATTCTCGAAACCCCCGGTATGACAGAAACAGCTAGCACGTGGCGAAACAGCGTTCACGATCTCCCTAAGTTGACAATATAGTTAATGTTTATAAATATTTAATCTAGTTTCCTGGACTTTATTTCATGACTTAAAAAAAATAATGGACCGCTAATGCCGCTCGAAAATAAACGCTATAGCGTATAACCCTATATATATATATTTACTTGCTTGTTTATATGACACATGTTTATATGACACTTATTTCATCGTTGCTGGTAGATCCCCTTTGTGTTAAATGCCGAGACGGCAATATGCTGATCTTGAGATTTTATTTGGATATTCTAAACCTCTCTGAATATTATTTAAAACGAACTAAATTACTTTGACTGTTTATGAAATGAGACAATAATTTAGGTATATTTTTGAAGCCAAATAATCTCAATGCCGTTACGAAAAATTGAAATATACCGCGTGATCTGATGGCCCGGGTACGGGACGTTTCAAAAGTAAGACCTTCTAAAATATATAGAATACAATTTTATTTTATTCTAGGTACTGTGAAGCCAGCAGAATTTTAGTCATTTATTTCAAATATTTTGTTACCATTGTTCTTCATTTATCGAGTTGGGAGAACCTTGACCGAGACCCCGCCGAATTGTTGATATTAAATCAAATACTTTATGAGACATGTAGTATAAACTATGACATCAGCTTTCGGCGCTGTTTCGATAGAGGGACCGACCATTCAATAGTTGAGATATACGCGTCAATCTGTTCAGATATTCACTTGTAATATCTAAGAATTTAAATAAATTGGGGTATAACGAAAAACGGATTATTATTCACCCCATATTTCTTAACAAATCAGAAGTGGGATTGTCTTACGTGCTTTTGCGTGTTTTTAGTAAAAAAACTGTAAAATCATGCCAAAACATAAGTCAAAAAAGGACGCGCGGTCGTCAACCGAGAGTAGTGAAAGTTTGTCTAGTAATAGTAGTAGTAGTAATACAACAAGTAGTGATAGTGACAGTCATGCTCAACAAAATAAAAGATTGCGTCGCCAAGTAAAAACATTAAAACGAAAGTTAAATAAAAAGTCCAGTGCCTATCGGGGTAAAATTGATAGTGTTACAGTATTCAGTGGAGATTTTGATGAACTGATGAATGTTAATCAGTGGTTAAATAGTGTTGACGCTACTGGTGATTTATTTGACTGGGATGATAAGGCCCGTGTGTAGTGTATGATAAATAAACTTAGAGGAAACGTGAAGACGTAGTACCACAATCAAGAAAATCTTAATCTATCGTGGGAAGAATGGATATCGTGGAAAGGACAAACTACAAGAACTTTTTCCAGTACAACAGTGTGTTTTCAGCAAATTAAAGGATTTAGTAAATATTGAGCGAAGTGCAACTCAAAGTTTGGTTAATTTCTTCTACTATAAGCTAGCCCTTGGTCAGTATTGCAAACTTCAGGACAAGGTGATCGTGGAAGTCATCACAAACACAATCAACGACCCCTTCATAAGGTCAGGAATTCGAGCTGCAGGGTGTATATCTACGAAGCATTTACTACAGTTTTTAATTGCAAATAGTGAACAGGTATCAAAACACAGCCTCAAGGTAAGTGCCACACATAGTTTTATTGAACAATCTGATGATAGGCATAGCAGAAGAGTCAAATGTTTTTTGTGTGATCGTGACGGACACAAAAAGGTTGACTGTCGAAAATATGCTTCGGATAAAAACTGTTCATTTTGTAAGCGGAAAGGTCATAACAAAAATGAGTGTTGTAAAAGACAAAAATTGGGTGAAAGCTCAAATCGCGAATTAAAATTAGTATCGAGTGGTAACCAAGACACAAAAAACGATAAATTTTATAAAACTGCTAAAATAAATGGACAAACCCTTTCCGCATACGTAGATTTTGGTAGCAGCTGTAATACCATTAAATTAAGTACAGTGCATAAAAAAATGCAGGTCTAAAAATAGACACCGATACAACAAATAATGTTATCGTAGGTTATGGAGGGGCTACAGTAAAACCTTTAGGCCAAATAAAAGTAAAAATCGAGATAGACGAAATTGTCGTGTCAACCGAATTCCTTATTGTGCCAGATAATTTACAAACAACCGATTTATTGATAGGCCAACCGATTACAGAGAGCGATGGAGTTTATGTTTATAAAACATCGGCGTCTTTGAAGTTAACAGAACGAAACATGATATTACCATACGACGCGGTGGAGAAAAATAATGTTATTAAAATAAAAACGCAGAAGCGTTCTGAAATAAAACCCGGAATAAATATCATTGCGGTAACATCAGATGTAATAAACTGTGAAGTACGCACTTTTCACTCTGAACAAAACCGAAATGGTGCCGTAATAATAATTCCTTCGAATGAAGTACAATTCTGTCACGGGATTGGCATGATACGTATTCTAAACCTTAGTTTACAAACATTAGAGCTTGACGAAAATACATGCTTAGTGCGAGGTTCTGGCGAATGTAATGTAAATAAAAATTATGAAAATTGTAAACAGTTAAATAAAAATGTTGTACGACTTATTGAACAATATGCCGAGTGTATTGGTGAAAACACTTGCCTTTTAAGTAACATTGACATTGAAATGCATATTGAGCTTACATCAGCTGTTCCCGTAGTGTATAAACCTTATCGTCTATCGTTCTTTGAAAGAGATAAAATACGTGAAATCGTTAATGAGTTATTAATACAAGACACAATTGAACCGACTATTTTCCCATACAGTAGTCCAATTCTTTTAATTAAAAAGAAAACAGGCGATTTTCGAATGGTTGTTGATTACCAAAAATTAAACCAGATAACCGTGAAAGATCGTTTTCCCCTGCCACTAAATAATAATTAAGCTCTCTAATAGAAAGCAGTTTTTTGATAAAAGGAGTAAGTAGTGAGAAGTTAGTGCCGGGTCAGTAAAAATTGGAAACGATAGATACCGAGTAGCATCGTTTTCGAAAGATAGGCAAAGGTTTAAGGGCGTTGTGGCTAGTGACCGCCTAAGATTGTTCAAACCTCAGAACGCAGATTTGTAATGTGGAAGAGGTCTAGTGTGCCTCTACCAATCAAAACAAAAGATGACTAAGAAATCAAAACAGTGTTTATTTTCTTTTAGGGTAGTTAAAAATTAATTAGAAATTTAATAGTTTTTTATGTTGTAGAATGAAAATTAAAGAGAGGGTCCAGTGTATCCACCAAGAGGTTGCAGTTCCAGGGTCCACAGCAGGGCTGGGTCCAGTGTGCCCAGGGGTATCGGCGTGTTTGATTAATGCACCCAAGGAAGTGTATCCAGGGCAACTACAAGACAAGAGGTCTAGCGTACCTAAACGAGTCCAGTGAACTCGGAGTAAAGATGTCGGTCCAGTGAACCTAAACTGAGTCCAGTGAACTCAGTGCAGCAAAAACGAGTCCAGTGAACTCGGAGTAGAGAAGACGGTCTAGTGAACCTAAATTGAGTCCAGTGAACTTAGTGCAGCTGAAACGAGTCCAGTGAACTCGGTGTGGTAGAAATCGGTTTGGCCAACCGTGTGTTTGGGAGTGAAACAAGCACTTTCAGACTTGGTGGCCCAGTGTGCCACGGTAGCCCAGTGTGCTACATTGTAGTCCAGTGAACTACGATAGTCCAGTGAACCATGATGGCCCAGTGTGCCAAGGTAGCCCAGTGTGCTATATTTCAGATCCAGTGAAGCATGATGGCCCAGTGTGCCAGGGTAGCCCAGTGTGCTACATTTCAGTCCAGGAATTATGATGGTCCAGTGAATCATGATGGTCCAGTGTGCCAGGGTAGTCCAGTGTGCTACATTGCAGTCCAGGAACTATGATGGTCCAGTGAACCATGATGGCCCAGTGTGTCAGGGTAGCCCAGTGTGCTACGGATGTGTCGAACGGTCTAGTAGGTAGAACGTAAAGTAGGTATAACCCATATGTTGTAAGTAAAAGCCAAGGTGATTCAGTACATCACCTCTGACCCAGTGAGTCAGGTCCAAGGCCGCGAGGACGCGACCATGTCAGGATAAGCCGAATGTGAAGCCAGCAGAATTTTAGTCATTTATTTCGAATATTTTGTTACCATTGTTCTTCATTTATCGAGTTGAGAGAACCTTGACCGAGCCCCCGCCGAATTGTTGATATTAAATCAAATACTTTATGAGACATGTAGTATAAACTATGACATCAGCTTTCGGCGCGGTTTCGATAGAGGGACCGACCATTCAATAGTTGAGATATACGCGCCAATCTGTTCAGATATTCACTTGTAATATCTAAGAATTAAAATAAATTGGGGTATAACGAAAAACGGATTATTATTCACCCCATATTTCTTAACAGTACATATAAAACAAAATGTGTAGTAACAATTTAATAAAACATTTTGAAAGAGGGGTTGCGCCGTGGTCATCGTCGAATTTGTCTTGATGTTTCGCTGATTACCTTATTAGTTTTTTTAGAGGAAATTTGCTAAATTTGCTAATTTCGTTTTTGGAAAACCTGTTACTTCTTGTAGGAAACCACTCTTATTTTAAAAAGCGTAAAACAACTTTTATGAGATAAGATAGAAATATTCTCTGAAGATCTAAACTTCCGAAGCATAAAGTCATTATAAACTAATGTCACGCTATTTCAAGCTGAAATTATGGGGATTTTACAGGAGACCATAGACCATTATTAATTAGGATATTAGTAGTAAAGCCATTGGGACATTTACAGACAGTAAGACAACGTTGATGATCCTAAACAACTGCTGGACTAACCCTGGGCTGCTTCTATAATGTAAAGTTATTCAGTGTGCTAAGGCGAATAAACGATATCACTTTATGTTAAGTGAAGGGACCCGTAGGAAATCGTGGAAACTATAAGCTGGATTCCTTGACACGGCGATGTTTCAGGGATTTTCTATTAGGACCGAAACCAGCAAAACCACTCAGTAGAGTCACTCAGTAAGTTCCATCATAAAATACTACAAAGAAAAGACTGGTGGATCAAAACTAGCAATTGTGCAAAAGGAAGAACATTATTAACTATACCTTGCAGCAAACTACTGCTCAAAATATTGCTTCAGCCTGTCTCGTATAAATCTACAAATTTTAATAAAATTGTTGACGGAACACTGTAACTAAACAAGCATATCCATGTTATGATTGTACTGTCAATTACAATGTACTGTGTAAAGGATACAATCTAGATTGTGAGGGTCAACCTCTGTCCAGATTATCTTCAAACTAGAGGATAAGACTGCCGAACATATCCTAAGAAGCTATCCAGAACTCTCAATAAAGCGCGAAGCTAGGTTTTCTTTTCCTGCGCCCCCATCCCCCTGCTACGTTTTCTTTTGCCTCCATGTTTTTTCTTAATGCAGCCACGTCATATTTTTTCTTAATCATGTTGTTTTTTTCGCCTCCATGTTTTTTTCCCTACCTTCTTTTTTCTTAACGCAGCCGCGCCCCCTTTTTTCTTAATATAGCCATGTTTTTTTCTTAGCCCCCAACCCATCGCCGAAGAAGACCCTCTGGTCATTGACCAACAAGCACCAGTGACGTCACTTCTTCAGAACTACAACAGCGACACTTGGAATATCCGGGCGGCGGCTTGACGAACTAACCCATCTTTGGTCACTCCCGATGGACACATGCCATCCGCATCAAAAGTTGTCTGACAGCGGCTTTGTTATACTACTACTATTGCAACATTTCTTTTAATATCCTACATATTTTTCAAGAGATCGGTGGTTTGTGTAGAACGTGGACTATTAAGTGTATTTGCGCAGGGTACCGATAGAATAAATAGGCGAATGTGATATTGATAAATGGCGTAATTTAATCATTCAACACAATTAGGTGAGAATGTTTACGGCGAATTATGTCGTATACGATATTCGAGTAGTCAAAAATCTTTTTCCACGAACGAACTTCTTAATTCAAATATATTTTAGGAAATTATCAACGAGTTTCAAGTTAATATTAGAGTAAAGTTGATACATTATCATATTCTCCGAGCTCACTTCCAAAGCTTACACTCACATTTGTTAATTTGCTACGTCTTTAATTAGTTAATATCATCAAACGTATTTCTACATTAAATTGAAGCAATTATAGACGTAAATAATAGTTGTTAATTTTAACTTGCTCATTTTGACTTGATTATTTGATGAATTATTTCCTCACAATTAGTATTGGCTTTGCATAGTGAAGGAAATAAGTAAACTTTCCATTTAGGTTCTATGACCCTTTCCATTAAAAAACAAAACATGTTTTATACCACTCATCACCATAAATTATAAACTTATATTAAATACATATTTATTTCTACAAAAATTGGTATTAAAATCTGACCTAATTTATCTGTACTTAAAAAATAATGACAATGTGTATTTAAACAATCTCACTAGATAATACAGCCAATTTTAATTATATCATAGAATTAGAATCCAGAATCCTGTACTGTACATTTACCGTATTTTGCGGCTAGGCAAACATTTACCTCGACAAATATCGGTAATATCCATGACATTGTATCACCTATTATAATCAGGTTTTCAGTGTATACTTTTTTAGGTGGTAAAGGTATAGTTTATTTCATCGCTATTTGCCAAATAACAAATCTCAAAACATACCGTGGCTTATCTTATGGCTAGGCTCAGGTAGACTATTTCGTTAATCGGCAAGATAAGAGAGTTTTTTATTTGGCAAATAGCGATGAAATGAATAGTAATGAAATTTATTACGCGTAGGGCACGTTTTAAATGATGTGTCAGTTCTGAACTTTTAAAAGAAACGAGGATAAACGTAAAAGGAGAAAATAATTATATAGTAGACCATATAAAGCGCCAATAATTCTCCTGGTGCCCTATTATAATAGACAGCAGAGTCATTCTATAAAAGAATGAGTTTTCATAGAACTACTACATAGTGGTTTTATAGTATTTCTACACGGTACCTCAAGCTGTTGTATTAAAACTGCGTATTTCAATATACATACCTCGAGTTGAATCAATTTTAAATATATTGTACCAGAAGTTAAGTATTAACGAATACAAACATTGGCAATACATTTGTTTTAAGCTAGTAGGTTACACTGTAGTTACAACTGTGATTATATATATTTTTAAGAAAGAGACTCTCGTCTCTTTATGTAAAGTTAGAGATACTTCAGTAACAATTAATTTGCATTACGAGTAATATTTAAGTTAAAACACAGTTTAAATATAAAACTGAAGATATATATATATATATATATATATATATATATATATATATATATATATATATATATATATATATATATATATAGATATATATATATATATATATATATATATATATATATATATATATATATATATATCTATATATATATATATATATATATATATATATATATATATATATATATATATATATATATATATATGTATATATATATATATATATGTAAACGTTTAGGGAATATTAAATAATAATCAGGGGTTTTTACCACCTCAGACTCTACTTTTGGACTGTATTCAACATCTACAACAGTACTCGCGAATTCTCTGGGTTAGACTGCCGCCTCACTCCCCAATCGTCCCGCTGCTCGGTCCGTTACGCCTCCGTTCGGCCATCCTCCCGACTATAACGCGAGGGTCGATATTATTGACTGTTTACACGGCCATCCTGTTTGCGGGGCGTCCTCGCACCGACCGAGGTGATGCTGATCTGAAAAGAGAATACCGAAACAGAGACTGCCCAAACAATGGTATAATGTTAGTGTTAGTACTGTGCAGAGTTTTAGATAATACAGTCAATTACTAGACATAGTGGTACTGCCACTTTCCTAGTTGTTATCGCACATCAGGTGGTACTGCCACCTTTTCAAGGCATAGTGGTACTGCCACTATCCGCTGCTTCATTGAATGGTAGGTGGTACTGCCACCTTCTCAAGGCATAATGGTACTGCCACTAGCCACTGCTTCATCGAATGGTAGGTGGTACTGCCACCTTATCAAGGCATAGTGGTACTGCCACTATCCATCCCTTCATCTCGTTGTTAAAGGTTAGTAAATCACATTAAAATAAATCAAATCCAAATCATAAGTCAGTTACTAGGTCGTAAAACTCATGATGTTGTGTTTATAAAACGAGTGTGTGACCTAACTATAAACAATCTCACACAAACACTGGATTTACTGACCTGATAACTTAATGAAATGTAATTAGTAATTACTGTTCGGACTTACATTGTGCTATTAACCCGAGGGCCAAGCTCGTAGTTGTTCGTGAGCTGCTACCGTAGTCCGATGTCCCTTCTTATGCAGCTCGTATCGCTCATTTGGGAGAACTGTCCGAACAGTATACGGTCCTTTATACTTCGGTCTTAATTTGCCACCACCTGCTAGTTGCGAATCCTCAATCGCCACAACATCGCCTGGCTGGAAAGGTTTGACACCGCAGCGAACGGTATTAAATTTCTGACCATGTTTAATCGCTCTATTTATAATCTTTATTCGAGCTTCTGAGACGACCTTGTCTGGGTCAATGAAGTCATCAATCGGCATTGCATCTTTTAAAAAGTGCCGAGTTGCAGGTAATCTCGGATTCACGTCCAGCTGTAACACTACAACGTAAGCACTACAGGAATGTTACGAGGGTCATAGTACAATTCGAGTCCGTCATCATTTTTCTCAACACGCACACAAGGTTGACCGATAACGTCCCATCCAATAATAAGGTCAATACTACTCGGCATCACTCCATCAGGCACTATTATGAAGTTTATTTCTAAAGTCATATTCGGCAAAGTTATTACGAGTTCACATTTACCGACAGTATAAACAACTTGGTCTCCAAATCCCGAAAAAGCACGTAGACTGCTGTCTTCGCCTGTTCATTGCACAATAACGTTGCTATCGGTGTCTCGCTCAGATGGCGTCATTTCTTTAGTACAAATGCCTTTTTCGGACTTCCATGCTTGGTCCAACAATTGGGTTCAGTGTGGCCCGGTTTTTTGCAATGTTCGCAGGTATGGATGCTGGGTTTTGGCAGTATTTTCCTTAGCGTTGTTTACATCTTGTAAAGCTGTACACATGTTTTGTCGATGACCTTTACGCCCACACTTATAACATGCTCCGTTCCTACAATGGCTCGAGGACCGTGGTTCTCTTAGTCTGTGCTCGTGTTTCCGTCTCCCCACTCCAGATCCTTCATGCGCGCGCATTGATGCTCCGGATGTTCTTTTGCGGCGTGCATCAGCTTCGCTTAATAACTTTAATAATTCACGTTCTGATTCTGGTTTTTGTACGTGAATCATTGAACGTATTTCAGTGTGGTCCAGACCGTATTCTACCATGCTAAGCATAATATTCCACGGCAGCTTTTCGTAGAACCGTGTAATCATTCTAAGCTTTTTATTGCCGTAATCACATAACCCATCACAGTCGTGGCATCGGAGTGTAGTAGCCAAATATGCACGTGCCCCTGGTGTCTCCTCCTGCTTTTGCGATCATGAGAATATCACTTACATTTAGGTCATGTTTTAACTTTGTAGCGTCCTCCAGCCATTCCTCGATTGAGTAAGCACTCGTCCCCGGATCGTAACTTGCGAGCCTGAACTGGACCTGCGTAGTCGTTGACGCAAGCGCACTTGAACTCCCTGCTTTTGATACATTGGGCGTTGCCCCTGGTGTTGTCGCCATCTTTACATGCCGAGTTAACTCTGCAAGTTGTTGTTGTTGCATTGCAACTAAGTTGACGAGCGTCTCCTGCCACTGCACTTTGGCACGTTTCGGGTTTGAAGGGCCACCGAAGTCCTCTGCGCTCACAGCACTTATCTCGGCGTCACTTTTACGTTCAACACCATCCGCCATTTTATCTACGTTTTTATAGTCAATTTTCTAGTTTTTTGCTAATAAGGGCACTACGCACGGATCAATCCCACTTCTGATGTAAACGTTTAGGGAATATTAAATAATAATCAGGGGTTTTTACCACCTCAGACTTTATTTTTGGACTGTATTCAACATCTACAACAGTACTCGCGAATTCTCTGGGTTAGACTGCCGCCTCACTCCCCAATCGTCCCGCTGCTCGGTCCGTTACGCCTCCGTTCGGCCATCCTCCCGACTATAGCGCGAGGGTCGATATTATTGACTGTTTACATATATATATATATATATATATATATATATATATATATATATATATATATATATATATATATATATATATATATATATATACCGGGTGTATCAAGAAAAACGCCCCAGTCCATAACTATTTAATTATCGACGCTAGAAACGCCATTTTTGGGACTTCGGTATTACACTAGGTTTTTTACGACCTCTGCATGTAATATGTAACGTGTCGCTTCCAGAAGTGACCGGAAGTTATACCAACTTTTTTATGTTAAATGGAACACCCTGTATATTTTTACGGCATTAGATAGTACACTTTATTCTGAATTCATTGATATAATATTGTTTCTGCTTACTGTCAACGGTTAGCAAAATACAGACCTTTGTACATTGCATTACATTGTAGCACTAGGGATCTGTGAGACATATCTTGAATAATGAATATCATTATACTACATTTTTTTTTTTTTTTTAGAAGAATGTGTGTTAATAGTTTGATAATGACGGTAAATAAAATAAGAATATCTAGGTATAAGCAAAACTATTTAATGAAATACAGCAGCAAAACCAACAAATCAATAACAAAAATAATCTAAGGAATCTAGGAAAAACAAATAAAACGTTTCATTAAGAAAATAAACGAATAATAATGTACCTGGTAGTTCAAAATCTGTTAGTATTTATTAATTTAAATATTGTTCAAATTTCCAACCTTCATTTTCAATGCATAATTGACACCTTCGTATTACCTCATTTATGGTATTTTGGACAAATTGAGGTGATATGTTGTCAACAGTCACTCTAATCCTTTGCTTTAGACCTTCAAAAGTTTTGCGAAATTGTTAGGTACACCTGATCCTTTAAATGGCCTCATAAGAAAAAATCTAATAAGTTCAGATCAGGTGACCTAGCTGGCCATCTTGTTGGGCCATTCGTTCCGATCTAGTTTTCTCCAAATCGCCCATTTACATAGTTTACATTTATACGGGCATTATGGCTAGGGGCTCTGTCTTAATGGAAAATCACATTCGCGCATTCATTGACAGGCAATTGTTCTAAATAATTATCCAAGTCGTTTCTTAAATAGTCATTATAAATAATAGCATTTAAATGAGGCCCTATTATTTTATTGCCTTTCATCCCGCACCAAACATTTACACTGAAACGCTGCTGAAAATTTGTAGTTCTAATGTGTCTGGGATTCTCATCACTCCAGTAGTAATGAACATTCCTATTAATAATACCATTGTTACAAAAAGTGCTTTCATCCGACCATAATATGTTATTTAAAAATAAATAATCGTCATTTACCCTTTGCAGAAAAGTATTACAAAAATGAATTCTTCTAGGAGCATCAACTTCCTGTAGATGTTGAACTGAATTAGATTTGAAAGGCCACATTTTATGCTTTCTTAATATTCTGTGCACCATTGAATGCGACATATTTAAATTATTTCCAATTTGCCGAGTTGAATTTTGAGGATTTTCTTCAATTTCCAGCAAAACGTCCAACTGTTTCATTTCATTTGCTATTGTTGGATTTTCTTTTTTAATTTTCTTCGGTGATCCAGTGCTTTTGAATTTCTCATGGAAATGACTAAATTTTCTTCTAGATGGGACTAGCCTGTCAGGAAAATTTTCAACGTACCCTCTTAAGACCTCACCATTATTTTTATTTGAAGCATAGTACACTTCCAACATATCTAATAGAACTATAATTTCATCATTCATTATTCCCAAAGATTTTTAAATTAAATCTATTCGTTTACTTTGTGACAATAAATATAAATGACAAAATTGTCAAACTAGCATCACTTGTAACTATTGTTTTAAAATTGTAGTCATAGACCCTCTTAGATTATAGTGTACTATATTTATTAGTTATTACCGCAGTATGGTACATAAAGCTATGTATTTTGTTAACCGTTGACAGTAAGCACAAACAATATTATATCAATGGATTCAGAATAAAGTGTGCCATCTAATACCGTAAAAATATACAGAGTGTTCAATTTAAAATAAAAAAGTTGATAAACTTCCAGTCACTTCCGGAAGCAACATGTTACATATTATATGCAGAGCTTGTAAAAAACCTACTTTAACACCGAAGTCCAAAAAATGGCGTTTCTAGCGTCGATAATTAAAAAGTTATAAGCTGGGGCGTTTTTCTTGATACACCCGGTATATATATATATATATATATATATATATATATATATATATATATATATATATATATATATATATATATATATATATATATATATATATATATATATATATATGTTACTGTACTCTACTGTATCACATCCTCTATTAAATGAATAAGGCAAGTTTGTGTTAGCAGCTTTATCCTCTGTCTCTTTCTAGTCAGTCAATAACATTTACGTCGTTGCCAGGGTTGTGCTTATTCGCGTTCATTTTTATCAAAATAATTATTACTTACCTTCAGTTATATTAAAATAAAATAATCAGAGTTTAAAAGAGTCATACTGTCAAGTATTTTTTGAACTTAAAAGGTATTTGAGCAGTACTCTTTCCATAGTCAAGTAAAATAAAAATGATTCTCAAAAATTATCAAAAATAAAAGTATCATTTGGAAATTACAAAAAATAAAAGTCTAATAAAAATATTTACATTGAAGACTCAAATATGTTGTTCAGTTATGCTAAGTAATAGTCGAGGGAATTATAAACATTTTATTTTACTTTTTGAAGCATTTTCGGGGAAATAGAACGGCGTATTTGGATTATTTTTTCCCTTAAATACTCAATTTTCAAGCATATGATAATCGTAAATACTCTTTTCTAAGTACATTCACAAAAAGAAACTGTTTGGAGCTACATCAGGTGATCTAAGAGGCCATTTAATGACTTCGAAACTACTCATAATACGTTCAGAAAATGCGTTTACAAGATATGTTCTTACTATAGCCGTATTATGAGCTAAGGGACCATCCTCTTAGATCCGAAGTGATTCCATATTCGTATCGGAAAAGGCACGAATAATAGGCAATACGCCTAATAAGTAAAACCTAATATATCTAATATGTAATCATTGACTATACCTACCCACACATTCAATGTTTAAGGATACTGGGTAGGAATAGGAATATTCTGATGTTGATTTCCTGCAGATCAATATCGGACAATGGAAGGATTCTGTTTCCCGTGTATTGGAAAAGAAGACTCACCAGTGAAAAGGAAGTTTCATCCACATTTGCGTTTTCCATTACTGTTTCATAAAATTCTATTTTCTGAAAGTAATCACAGTGAAGCTCCTGGACATTTTGCTATTTATAATACCCATTTCTCTTCCAAATATACCTAGTTCCTCAGCTATATGACATGTAGACGTAGATCTTGCATCGTCTTGAGCCGCAGTACACTATTACCTCCAGAATTTTCTATTTCTTTTCTATTGTACAGTAACTTATGGATATACTTCTTTATTATTGTAGCAACAGCGAGTCCAATAGCCTCATTGTTCCAAACAATTTATAATTCTATACATTGTTTTAATTCAATGTTGGCCGATTTTCCACCACCAACAAATTCACACAGCTCTGCACAGAATTATCCCAATACCACTTTATTATCGATACTTTGTCCTCGTTGGAGTATACAATTTTGTTTTAACTTAATTACACTCGGAATAAATAATAAGTTTTACTTGAAATGTAGTGAAACGAATAACTTTAGACACTGTGTTAAGAATAAATGAGAGATGAGAGAATAAATGAGAGATGACATGGACTTATGACGTTGATACACAAAAATACTCGACACATATCGACATCTCGGGCCGCCTTCCAAACGTTATTATCCCACTTCGTCAATTTCTCAATGCATTTTTCTAATACCGCTCAATCGTATTTATATCACCTTAGTTGCTATATATTTAAATAGATCCAAATATAGCCTGCGAATCCTAAAGAAATCCTCAGAAGCTCAATTCAAAATATGTTGAATATGTAGACCATATTGTACAGTTGATTGAATCATATTTATTTTAATCATTTACACAAAATCACTCTCAGGGCTAGATTTGGTCGGTACTTTATTCACATGATTAATTGAGTTTATCTGATTCAAATCAAACTAAATTATGGTTTCAATACCAACATCGTACAACAATATGTGAATGTGCATGTGTGTATCCGTATATACGGGAGTTAAAGTGGGTTGTAACCCATGATAAATTAAGGCGATACAAAATTAAAAAACTGAATCAAAACCATTAGGGGTAAGATTAAATCTTATACTTGAGTATGAGTATTAAATGCAGGAAAACGCCACTTGTACTTTTAGAAAATAGTATCAACAAAAAACGTACAGAGTACATAGGGACATCTCAAAGAATAGCCAAATATTTGGGGTATATGAACCACTCCTTATAACTACAGACAACAGTAACTAAATAGTTCGTTGCTACTAAAGATCAATAATACATTAACAGCACTCCTCTTCAATAATATATTAACAGCAAAACATTGCATCCAGGCTGTTTAAGTCTTAAAACGAGAAGCAATAATAAATAAGTATAAACGTGGATATATTTAACCCTCAACTGGTATTGTGGGGTATATTAACACCCCAGTGACTAAATTGTTGTAAAAATAGTATATTCATGTATGATATTTTTTTTCTGTTTCAGGTATTCTCCTAACTTCAGGTTGTCTATAGTGTAGTGACAGTAGCTATTGGTGAAAAGTGACTGTTTGTGAAAAAACAGGGATCGGGGTGTGCAAGTACCCCACTATACCAGTTAAAGCAGTGAATTGTATTTCAAGGCAAAATGTCGCGTCGACCTTTGACGGAAAGTGAGCTGAAAAAACTCGCTGAAAACTTTTATGAAAGTGATGGGGATAAAGTTCCAGAAAACCCACTCTTTACAGAGGAAGATAATGATTTTGTGATGGGAGTGAAGGAGGCAGATTCGTCAGATGAAAATCAAGAAATGCAAATGGATGTTGTACCTTATTCGACCCATTACTTTTATGGTCGTAACTGGTACAAGTGGTCTAAAAATCCACCAGCACCGTCCCGTACAAGACAGCACAATATTATACACATACCTGGTACTAAAGGAACGGCAATGGTAGCGAAACCTTCGACTCCTTATAAAGCTTGGTCTCTTTTATTTGACAATAATCTTTTGGATCTGATAGTTGAACATACCAATCAAGAAATAAGCGATTTAAGTGTTAACAACGGAGACACAGCAACTTTTGTTGACCACGTAGATAAAATAGAATTGAAAGCACTACTCGGATTATTGTTTCTGGCAGGTGTACTCAAATCTGGACACGAAGATGTTGAAAGCCTCTTTGCAACCGATTGCACTGGGCGGGATATCTTTAGAGGGACGATGAGCAAGAAACGATTTTTATTTTTATTGTCCGCTCTCCGGTTCGATAACTAAGACACAAGAGAAGCCCGAAAAAACGGTGGAGACAAGCTTGCACCAATATCTGAGATTTACGGAATTTTTAACGAGAACAGCAGAAAAACATATACATGCAGTCAGTATGCAGTTGTTGACGAAATGTTAGTTGGTTTTCGTGGACGATGCTCGTTTAGAGTATATATAAAAAGCAAACCCAAAGAATCCGGACTGGATATAATGTGCATATGTGATGCAAAAACTCACTATTTGTTCAACTTTTTTCTTTATTGCGGAAAAACCAACGAGCCCAACCCACGAAAATTATCGATACCAACACTCAGTGTTTTGAAATTGGTAGAGCCCATTATAAACTCAAACCGAAATGTTACTGGAGACAATTGGTTCTCTTCAATACAAGTTGTTGATAAATTAGGTAAAAATGGTCTTACGTACGTAGAAATAATGCGAAAAAATAAGGCGGAAATACCCATTCAATTTCAACCAAAGAGAAATCGTGTTGTGAAGTCTTCTGAATTTGGTTTCACAAGGGACAAAACACTGGTGTTCTATGTGTCCAAGAAAAACAGAAGTGTTCTTTTGATTTCGTCTATGCATCATGATCAATCTATAACTGAAAGCCGCCATAATCCAGAAATAATAGACTTTTATAACACCACCAAAGGTGGGGTTGATGCGATAGATCAAAAGTGTGCACTATGTGCCAAGGGCGTACAAGCCGATGGCCTATGGCAATTTTTTATGCCTTGATGGACATATCTAGAGTAAACAGCTATATGCTACTAAAAGCTTCACAAATAAATATGAAAATGAATCGACGGCATTTCACCATACAATCGGGGAGGTCCCTTATCTTTGATCATCTTGATGAAATCCAGGGGTTGTCAAGAGACCTTCGTAATATTATCCTAAAGGTATTGGGTGAGTGGGACGCTAGTGAAACGACACCAGAAGAAACAGCAGGGCCTGCCAGAAAATATCAGAGGTGTTCTTTGTGCCCACGAAAGAAAGACAGAAAAGTCAAAACGCAATGTACAACTTGCAAGAAACCTGTCTGCAAAGAGCATTATCAGCCAGCGGTGATAATGCTCTATTATATCTATTTTTTGTTGCAGACAGTAAGAATGGACCCCAATGGTGAACCATGTACAGAAGATTTATTTTTATTTCTATTTTTTTATTTGTTTTAATGCTTAACAAGAATTGATGTTATTTTACTTGTAGTTTGTGCAATATTCGCGCAATTTTGTTTTTAATGTTTTGCGAAGAAATAAACCTGTTGTTCCTTATCTTTATCTGTTTTCTTAATGTATAGCCATGGACATACAGTGGAAACATTTATAAAAAACTCTTCTTTGTATTTTTTCCTTATTAATATATGTATGGGGTGTTGAAATACCCCACTATATCAGTTACGTTTCGGGAAAACACGATACCAGTTGAGGGTTAAGAAATCTTAAAAGATCCATAAACAATGAAATTTTTAGTTTTGCCTTAACCTTGCAGTAGTGGCGCCCTATACTTTAATATGGACTGTAACGCCGGTCCTCATAGATCCATAAATAAATAGTAAACAAATTCAGGAAATGTTCGGTTTTTTTTTTTGTATATGATTACATTTTCTTTAACACTGGTCTTTATTGTTTGAAAAAAGCAATTTGGCTTTTAAGAATATCTTAAGCAGTTTAAGTATATGGGAAATATAACATAGGTACTTCATTTTATGATGAAATAATAGTAATGCAAAAAATATAATTAATCAAAAAAAGAAAAGGTAAAAAAACAAATAAATCTTAAAGTTACAAAACAAGATATCTTGTTAATTGTGGTTTTGAGGTTGTCCCACACAGTTACGACAGATAATTTTGGCATGGATCAGACACAAAAATTTTTGACATTGAACACAGTAATATCTCATCTTGCTCTCTTTGCGGTATTCTGCGCATCTTTTTCTGGTCCCAGGAGGAATTAATTGTTGACGATATAGGCTGAATAAATTTGTTGGTCTCCTCCACAATAATATCTAATATGGCATTAGAGAAGAAGAGTTCCCAACATTCGATAGGAATTTTAGCTAACACAGCTCTAGGCCTCACTCTTGGAAGGTGAAGAACTTTATTCTCCGCTCGAGTGCGTACGGCCTTTGTGGGCATATGTTTCTTCCAAACAGTTACACCATCTTTGGCAGTAAAAGATGTACTTTAGCAGTAAATATACTACACAGAATTATTACACTAAATAGTTATATAACACTATTAACACTAATTTTTATACTAAATAATTATGTAAAGTACACGATGGCGCCAGGTCTGTCAATCCCTTTCAAGCGATAACTATTCTTGCTGAACTGTAAATAACTCTATACTACACCACACGTTACCAATCTAGAAAATAGGAAGGTACTGAAAAGGGCGCAACTGTCGCATAATTAATTTCCGAATTATCCGCTAACGCTCGGGTCTCTTAGATGAGGCGCCACTAGTGCGAGGTTAAATATTTAGGATAATTGAGACAAAACAATTTCCAAATACAAAAACACATTTTAAAAGAGATATGTTTTATACAGTGGTACTAACAATCTTTTACTATATCTTGAAACGATTTTTTATTTATTTTTTTATTTGGATATGAAATTTAATTAGATAGAGTTCTGTATTACTTCGCGTATACTTTACTATTCATTTCATCGCTATTTGCCAAATAAAAAACTCTTATCTTGCCGATAAACGGAATAGTCTACCTGAGCTTAACCATAAAAACAAGCCACGGTATGAGATAAGAGCCGTTTGGGATTTTTTATTTGGCAAATAGAGATGAAATAAACTATAAGTGTATGAATTATCTGGTAACTACATATACCTCGCCGTGTTTTTAATTTCAACCACTTCAGTCCCTATATAACTCAAAAGACAAGTCTATTTTCTTAATCCAGATACAAATCTCATACAATAATTTTCAGTAGGTATTATAATGTCGAGGTGGTGCCACATACATAAATAAACATACATTTTTTATTTATTATAATTTAATATAAATGCATTTCCACTAATATTCTGTATTAAACCATAATGTTTCAATAACATTACTATAAATCTATATGAGTTATCTTGATCGATAGGCAGCATTTCCATGACCTGAATGCATTAGATATATATTTTTTAATTAATAGGTATTTATATAGTTTCAATGTCGTCAAGATAGAAGTAGCTATGATATTGAAAATTATTATAAAATTATCGTATACTATGGTATATTATATTATTTTTCGTTTAAGTCACTCCAAAAGTATCAATACTTTACTACGATAATATTTATTTTGATTCTTTATTATCTAATAATTGTTAAACACACATCTGCAACTAGATTTAAAAGTAATGCTAATGTTCTGTGTAATTGTGAAATATGTTAACTTCATTTTGTAAAAACGCAATTAGTCACCATACTTATATTGATCAAAGCATTTATAATTGCTTACCGAATAGTTAAAAAATGTGCATGATTCAAATAAACGCTTTACAAATGTTGAAAAAGGGGCTTCATTTTTATTTTAAATTTAAATAAAAACACGATTCGATCAGTAATAAATACAATAGAATACTGATTAATTCAACCTTAAGAGATTATTATTATAATCTTTAAATATTGAATTACTGGGAATCACTGAAACTTAGAAATTCAATCATCCTGTTCCTTCAATATTCTAATACATCTTTCCAAATTTACCAATAAAAATAGCAGTGCATTTTCGAAATCAACGTGTTTGATACTATTAATTTAAAATTTTACTTTACAAAATTCTTTGTATTTCCTGCCAATTTTATGAATGTTTATAAACTCCCTTATGGGTTAAAAACTAGAATAATAATATATTTTGCCAACTACATATTATTTCATAAACATATAATCCATGCCCACTTAGATTCAAATTTCAAGGTCACATGAGCAGCTATTTAAAAAAACTAATACAAATTAAAAATTATACATATATACAATATTAGATATATTATTTGATTACAAGTGTTATGTACAGACTTATTTCTGCACTTCAATAATTACTTTTACACAATTTATATTTATTCATATGTAGATTTGAGCTATCTGCCTATAACGTATGCTGTAAAAGCATATGCTGGGGATGAATTAGAAATGAACAGTATATTTAAAAATGCATGTTTATATTATATTACTTATTATAATACATGCTTTTAACTACACCACTATCGTTCTACATCTGCCCATAAAAGACTATAAAAAATTATCCATTTGAAGCTTCTTGATTTTCTTATCCTATTTATTGAATTAATATGTAATGAAACAGTACGCTAAATAAAAATATGAACCCCGGTATTAGATATTATATAACAATATACGAAGTTTATATTGTAAAATATGTGGAAATCTTCAAAAAACATAAAATAAGCGATCTATGATTATTATCAAGTTTTTCAAATATTTTACAATCCAAACTTAGTAGATTCATCAAAATACATTCATGTAAATATATGGTAGAGTATGGTTGTATAAAATATGTTGTACAATTTTATTTTAATGACAATTTCGAGAGAAATTTAAATAAGCAACCTACAAATTACATATAATAATTGTTTGTTGTAAATTTTTAATACTTTAATATATTAACGTAGATATTACAAATTTATACTAAGAAATAGACAAAGCAATCCTCTCTCAACTACCAAAAACATATTATTTATTTTTACTTATTATATCTTATATCATTATTAATATATATATATATATATATATATATATATATATATATATATATATATATATATATATATATATATATATATATATATATATATCATTATTAATTTATAATAATACTATATTATGTAGTACGCCTTTTTTATTATTTATTCATATGTTTCAAATATATACCATTAAAATGTTCCCTCTTCTATGTCAATTTAAAGTGTTCTTGCCTGGGTTTGAATACAAGTAATTCAAATACCAATAAAATAATTTTAAATGATTTTGTTACACTAGTGCTTCTTAGAACTGTTCGCTATTAATTTAAATACTGTTACTAAATAAATATGAATAATTGTTTGGCCACCTCCTTCATAAGCGCTATACTTCTATATACAACATCAGCTATATCTAAATCTAAAACTAAACAGTTTTAAAACCTTAAAACGGACTTGTCCACCATCGTGCGTTCTCATGGCCCATGGACAGGGTGGGATGTGTCTTATCCACCTTAAAACCTTAAAATGGACTTTTCCGCACGTAGAACATCTCTATCTCGAAATGAAGTGGCCGAGAAAAAATAAACCAACACATAAATGCAGAATATGTGTTTTATGCGACAGTTTTACTCTCTTGAATTTTTCTCAAATGGACCACCATCGTGCTTTCTCATGACCCATAAACAGGGTGGGGTGTATCCTATCCACCTCAGAATCATTAGATGTCGTCTAGCAGACGTCCCTAATCAGAATCAGTCGAGACCCGATCGATCCGACACAATTTAGTTGAGTTATCATGTTAACAAAAAAAAATTCTCAAATAGTCGACCATCATGCTTTCTCATGACCCATGGACAGGGTGGGGTGTGACCTATTCACCTCAAAAACAATAGGTATCGTCTGGGAGATGTGCCCGATCAGAATCAGTCAAAACCTGATCGATCCGACACGATTTAGTTGAGTTATCGTGCTAACAAGAATAAATGCCGATGATAACGACAACGCCACGCATACACAATATCAGCGACAATGACACACATACACAAAATGGTTGACAACCATTTTTTTTGTTTTTAGTCCGAAAAACGAAAAATAAACCCTAGAAAAAATTTTTTTTTACACGATCACATTACTTTTCCGCGTATAGTGGAGTGCGAAAAAGTAAAAACGTACTATAAGTACGAAAATTATTCTCATGTTTTGGAGTAATAGTAATTCCCTTCGTAAGCATTTAAACATTATTGTTCAGTACCCAAATGGCATTATAAAAACCCTGTTAGTTTTTAATAAACTTTTTTAATTATGACGAACTTTATTTCCTTAGATAATTATTAAAACATCATCATAATCTCTGTCAGGATTTTTAGCCATTATATTTATTATCATCATATTGCTTGCCGTATTGAAAATTAACTTTGGGATATTATTCATTACAAAATTATAAATTAACCAGTACTTTTTATTTTTTTCTCAATTTATGTTGTTTGTTGACACATAAGCAATCTTGTGAACATTCCGTGGTAACCTGATAAACTACATGATTAGAGAATATACGATTTAGATCCCATTGTAATTATTTGTACTTTTTACCTCGTACCGCTGCTAACTTATAAAGGTTTAATTTGTCACGAAATAGGATCCATAAGACTGTAAGAGGAAAAGCAATATAAATAATGAGGCTTTCTCAAAAATATTTCACTGGGAAATCTACGAATGAACTCTTCCATCAAAGTAACTCTTGTAGTTACGCTAGTGTATATATCTAGTGTATATCTTCAGTAATTATTATTAAAATTTTATTAGCGTTATGCTGCTATGAGATAACGTAATATTTCTAATTGAAGTTTTGTTTGATTTAATTATTGTTATCACGATGTTACTACTAGTTTTCTTATTGGAAAATTGACTATTATAGAACAGAATTATCTTGAACATGGGTCTAAATTTCTTATACAGAAGTACGTTCACTGAATAATAAATAATATTTACTCTGCCTTGTTTACTCTTTACTTTCGCCTTTCTTTTCCATTTCTATATTATTGTTTTATGAAACTTTTCCTATTTCTGTTCACGTACCTATTAAATTTATTTAAATTTGAAATACGTCGCTACAAGAAACAAGCAGATAATTTATATGTGGAGCCAATGTACACGCCACTTTTCAAACTTCTTGAATAGACGAGAAATAAACTGATTTGACAAATTAAATGCATACTTTTCGAGTATACGATCCGAAATAAAGTTATCTGGGAAAATTAATAATTCATGTAGTATAAACAATCATTCTGAACTACAAATTAGTTTATAGATATAATTTCAGAACAATTTTTAGTATGTATATATTCAATGTATACATATGTATCCTAATCAAAGATGTAATAGGCCAAAAATAATTATAATAATAATTATATCAAATCAAATTTTAATTAAAAATATTACTTTATGCCTCTCTTGTTAGCTTTTACATGCCGCTAATAAAATTTTAATAAAAATTAGTGAAGGGCAAGATATTTACATTAGTGTAACTACAAAAGTTACTTTGGTGGAAGAATAAATTCGTACACTTTCCAGTGAAATCTTTCTGAGAACGTCATTATTTATATTGCCTTCCCTCCTACAGTATTATGGATCCTGTTTCGTGACAACTTAAACCTTATAAGTTAGCAGTGGTACGAGGCAAAAAGTAGATAAAGTTAAGAAACTTTCAAGCGCATCTCGAAATGTGCATAATGTTATATTCAAGTTGTCAACTATTAAATTTATAAATGATTTATATAAAAATGATTTATATAAAAAAATTATATTAAAAATTTAAGTATATATTACATACATAAATACATAACTATTAGCCTATATAAAGTTTGTGATTATATTGTCGATCACTTATAATTACACCAAAAAATGTTACCTAATGTGAAAGCTCCTGCAAATTGGTTACGCCTCAATTGTCCTTGTTGTCGATTTCATCAATAGCAAATTTTCATTACTTTTTACCAAATTAAAACTTTTCACAAGATAATATTTAAACTAATTTATTTGCTTAATTAAATTGACACGTATTTATTTATAAATAACAACTTTTAGAGAAGTACACCGAGACGCGTCTCGAAAATTATAAATTTATCGCTGCTCAAATTTTCCGACGATCCTGTATCCTCCGTATCCGCATAGGGTAAAATCGACGCGCTTACTAAACTTGTTTTATCAACCCCGAAAGTACAGAGATTCAGACATCAAGGGATTCTGCGCTAACGCATACCACACGCTTTCAGTTTTCTACTCACAGAACTTTTGAAATACGTTTGATATTGTTTTCACGCTACTTTGTATGAAATCCGTAATCGTATCTGGACCATATAGAAGTATATATTCATGTGAAAACTGCTATTTCATTTCCTGATACAATATTCCGAATCTGCCAGCGAGGTATATAAAGTTCTTAGAGCGAAATATATATAATTTAAACAATAGTTTTCCGAAGCGGCATTCTAATATTAAATAGAGAATTCATGATAAATTCTAAACGACTAATTCTTAAAGGAATAATCCATCATCCGACTAGCATATATGTGAGCACTATGTATCCATCTGACATACTCTTGGTGTCTAACGTGTCAAAAATTTACATTCGCCAAGTTATTGTAGGAATGAGATAATAAGTTTAAAAAACATGACTTGAAAAACATTACTTAAAAAGCAAGAAATAAATGTTTTCTACAATAATTTAAATCTTATTTGTTGATCCGTTTAATGTGATTTAGAAATTATTGTTTATTATGTAATATATATATATATATATATATATATATATATATATATATATATATATATATATATATATATATATATATATATATGTTATATAGAATCCTCTCTTATATTAGGTTAAGACTTAGATTAATATTGCATTTTATAATATTGTAATATACATTGTAACAGGCCATTAGCATACAGGATGTTATGTCCAGAAAAGAGTATACCAAAGTCATTGCGGTTATCGCGTAACTAAAAACCTTTCGTGCTTATCATGAATCTACATTGTATTTTATCGCAATTATTGCAACTTGCTAAAATACTTGAGAAAAACACTTCTTAGAAACATTCCTGCAGTATCAGCATACATAAATGTTTTAAATAGAGAAACAACCATTGGTAGCTTCAGTAGTCCGCATATTCGTAATCGGAAGTAATCGGAAGTAGTCCGTAATTTCACATATCGGTAATCTTCAATTAGTCGTCGAGTAAACGTCGAACAAGTCTAAATTAAATTATAGAAGTCGGTTACTCCTTTTTTGACATAGTAAAATGTTCAAAATCGTAAAGTAAAAATAAATTGTTTTTAAAAAGTTAATTAAATAAAAAGTGATATAAAAATTGGCGCAGTCGTGCGGATTTTCGCGCAACTTTAGAACACGGACATTGCCTAACTAGAGTTGTGGAATACCAATTCCTAAGCGAAAGAACCAATAGAAGAAAGAAACAGGAAGTTTCAAGAAGTAAGAAGAAATAATTCAAGAAGAAATAATTAAAGAAGAATAAACAAGAAAGAAAAAGCAACTTAGTTTTAAGAAACAAGAAGAAGGACACCCAGATAGAACACGGACCTTGCCTCACTGTCTGCGGACCTCTTCTCCAAGATATTCAACATCAGCCAGGACAACCCTATCCAGAACACGGATCTGCCTCACTGGAAGTGGACCCTAGCCGACGAATGAAATCGACAACTTGGTAAGTCGCAAAGAATCATCTCGCTTACCCCATTATACAGTTTTTTTGTGTGTATATTTTATTTTACGTACAATACGTACGAATAACTGATATAAACCAGTGAAACGAAATACATTTTTTCATAATTGAAATATTTTAATTCTAAAATTATTATTTTTTATTTTGTTTTTATAAAATACTTGATAATTTAATAACCAAAAAATGGCTGAAGAACATATTGAACCATATAGGCTATCGGAAATTTTTTCCATAGTACCTGAATTTGATGGAAATCAAATTTTCCTTCAAACTTTTCTCAATGCAGTAAGATGTGCTTACGATATGGCCATCGATAACCAAACAATTCTACTAACATTACACGTAAAAAATAAGCTCAGAGGCAAAGCCGCCGAGTTAATTAATTCCCGTAATCTATCCACTTGGGATGAGATTAAGTATTTACTAGAAACGCATTTTGGAGATTCTAGAGATCTCACAGCTTTGATTCAAGACCTACAAAGAATAAGTCAAAATTCTAACGAGTCTGCACTAAATTTCGTCTCTAGACTACAGACTCACAATGCAAAAATGCATGCGGCAATACAAAAGCAACCGCTTACCGCAGAACAAAAAACAGCGCAAAGTACATTGACTGAAACAATGACTTTAAACACACTATTAACAGGTTTAGACCCTAAATTAGGCTCCATTATTAGAGCAAGTAACCCGAGTGATATGCTTCAAGCTGTCGCCCGAATCAAACGAGAACTACAACTATCATATTTTGAGACACAAAAATTTAATAGAACTAACAGACCACCCACTAATATTCAAAATTTTCCAAATAAGAAAATTTGTAACAAGTGCAAAAGAATTGGCCATACTTCTAACGAATGTAGGAGTACCCAACAGAATTTCGGAACTTTTCAGACTAGACCAAATTGCACGCCAAATTACACACCGAATTTTTCGCAAAATTCAAATAATTTTCAACCACGTCAACCATTTAATGCTAATAACGTCAGACCTCAAACAAATCAAAATTTCCAACAGTTTCAACAAAATAGACCCTCAGCTATAAGACCAAACCCTAACTATTCGCAACAACGACCATCTATTATTAGGCCAAACCCAAATTTTACCCAACAAAAAACTCATCATATGAATCAAAATTATTGTGAGTATAACGTCATCATATTATATCATCATAATATGATGATACAGCTCATCAGCAAGAAATAACCAAACAATATTATCCGGATGATACCGCTCATCCATATAACTTTCAAAACCAATACTGTGAAGAATATTCACGATATGAGAACTATAACACATATGATGATACTGCTCATCAATTCCATGACCCTAACGATCCGACAGAGCAAAATACGAATCAGGATTTTCACATCCTCGACCATCAAGACCACCCTCCAGATTCGGAGACAACCAAAATTCAACTTATAAAATGCAACAAAAACCGACAACCCAAAGACCAAAAATTCATGTAGATCAAAACCTCTTAATTGTAAATTTTTTTTTAAAAAAAATTTATATTATATTAATTAGCAAAACATTCAAAATTTTAATTGATACAGGCGCAGGACTTTCGATATTTAAACCCAGAACTTGTGAGAATTACACTAAAAGATTTTCGGAAAATGTTATTATACAGGGAATAACGGATGAACGAATTTTTATCAAAGAGTCAACACTTATACCATTTACAGATTCGGACCCTCATAAAGTATATATTCATGACATTGACATAGAATTTGACGGACTATTAGGTTCTGATTTTTTGGAACACTATAATTGTATAATCGACATTAAAAATAGACAACTTATAACCAATTTTAAAACTGTCCCACTATTTAAAGTTACTGACGATTACGAACAACAAGAAAACACGCCACCAAATTTAGAAACCAAAATTATTAAAAATAACATTTCGATCGCCCCTCGTACTGAGCAAATATTTAAAATCCAATGTAATCTCTTTAACACGGACGCTATTTTAAGCGGCCAAGAAAAAGACAAAGTACGAATTCCAAATGCTCTTGTAAAAATTAATGAAAAAGGAGAATTTTTAACATCAATAATTAACGCGAATGAAATTCCAAAAATTATACATTTCGATGATTTAAAATTAGAGCCCATTAAAAATTTTAGTCTATTAAATACAAATACGGCAAGTAAGAATCAAAATTACACAGACCGAAATTTCGAAATTGAAAATCAATTGCGAATTGAACATTTGAACGAGGAAGAACAATTTTTAATTAAAGAATTATGTTTAGAATATTCAGATATATTTTACTTAGAAGGTGACAATTTGACATTTACAAACGAAATTAAACATACGATTGACACGATAGACACAAAACCTATTTTCACAAAATCATACCGCTACCCTCACATCCATAGAGAGGAAGTAAAGACGTAAATTTCAAAAATGTTAGATCAAGGCATAATAAGACCATCTATTTCCCCATAGTCTTCACCAGTATGGGTCGTTCCGAAAAAATTGGACGTCTCCGGGAAACAAAAATGGCGCGATGTCGTCGACTATCGGAAACTAAATGAAATATCCATAGGAGATAAATATCCTCTCCCTAATATATCCGATTTACTAGATCAACTAGGTAAATGTGAATATTTCACAACTTTAGATTTGGCTTCAGGTTTTCACCAAATCGAAATTGATTCAAAGGATATTGCAAAAACAGCTTTTTCGGTAGAGAACGGACATTATGAATTCACTCGTTTTCCCTTTGGTTTAAAAAATGCCCCCGCGACATTGCAGAGAGTTATGGATAACATACTCTTAGGTATCCAAAACGAACGTTGTCTGGTATACATGGATGACATTATTATTTATTCACCAACAATACACGAACATATTAGTAGATTAACTGAAGTTTTCAAACGATTAAGGAACGCGAATTTAAAAATACAACCCGACAAATGCGAATTTCTCCGCAAAGAAGTCGCTTACTTAGGTCACATAATTACACCCGACGGAGTAAAACCAAATCCAACAAAAATTAATTGTGTAGCTAATTTTCCTCAACCAACGAATCAAAAAGAAATTAAACAATTTTTAGGACTAGCAGGATATTACAGACGATTTATACCCAACTTTGCAAAAATTTCTAAGCCTTTGACAAAATTGTTACAAAAAGACATATTATTCCATTTTGATTACGAATGCCAGAAATCCTTTAAAGAATTAAAAGAATCGTTAACTTCAACCCCTATTTTGATATATCCAAATTTTAATGAACCCTTTATCTTAACGACAGATGCAAGTTCATTTGCAATAGGAGCAGTTCTATCCCAAGGACAAATAGGAAAAGACTTACCTATAGCTTTTGCATCTAAGACCTTATGTCATGCCGAAACTAAATACTCCACAATTGAGAGAGAGCTTCTCGCTATTGTCTGGTCGGTCAAACACTTTAGACCTTACCTTTTTGGACGTAAATTTAAATTAATAACTGATCATAGACCTCTGACTTGGCTACTATCAATAAAACATCCAGGAAGTCTCCTAGCGTGTTGGAGATTAAAGCTTGAGGAGTATGATTATGAAATCCAATATAAACCAGGAAAAATCAATAAAAACGCTGACGCTTTATCTAGAATAAAGATCAACCATTTCCAAAAATGTTCAGAATTTCTTACTAAAATTTTAACTTAAAATTCAGATAATGAATCAATAAATTCAGAAATTACAGAAATATCCCCAGAAACATGTACACAGGAATTAGAAACATTTGTAAAACTATATAAGACGCAATCTTTAATTGACTATAACAAAATTAAATTTACTAATGATCAAGTATTAGACAAAAAACACAAGGACGTAATAGTATTCTTTAGGAAAGATAAGCTAGAAGATCTTCATTATAAAATAATAGAAGACATTTTCGATGAGAATCCAAAATTTGATCACAATAAAATAAATACCGTATCTAGCAAAACTGTAAAACATCGCAAATATTATATAATCTTATTACCTTTTGATGCAGATGAAGTAATTGAAACAATGTTTGTTACCTTATACAAGGATAAAAATACTCTCGACCTTTCGAAAACATATTTTGTCGAAAATAATCCAGACCTTCCAATTTTAGAAATGCTATCATTCATCTTCACTGAATCAGATCTAAATTTAACTATTTGTCAAAATTTAACAAGAACACCGGACGAATATCAATTTCCTATAATAATAGATCAATACCACAACGGTAAAGCTAATCTGCACCGTGGTATAAATGAAACCATCCGTAGAATACGCGAAAAATATAATTGGCCAGGATTAACAAAACACGTAGAGAAATACATTCAGAACTGCGAAATTTGTCAAAAAACAAAAACGTTACGTAAAAATTTAAGCAACCCTTTAGTTATCACGGAAACTCCAAAAACACCTTTTGAGCGAATCAACATAGATATTTTAGAAATTCCAACAAAAAATCACGTCCTGACAATTAGGGGCGAACTAACAAAATTTACACAGGCATACCCTCTTCAAGACAAATCAGCTAAATCGACAGTCAACACCCTTCTTTTGTACTTCCAACATTATGGAACACCTCTCCGAATTCATTGTGATTACGGCAGAGAATTTGACAATACGTTACTAAAAGACTTATGTACTCTTTACGACATCAAACTGACTTTCTCTAGCGTCAATCATCCACAATCAAATGGATCCGTCGAACGATTCCATTCGACATTATTAGAAATGATACGAGTCAATAAAGCAGAAAATCCAAATGAACATCCCTTAACGGTTATTCCATACGCAGTAATATGTTATAACAACTCTGTAAATAAGACCCATGGTTTCACACCATATGAGTTAGTCTTCGGACATACATCTAGTCGTCCTCCCGAAACACTATACAACCAAAAAGAACTGATTTCTAAATATGTTCGAGATTTAAATAATAGAATCTCATGGTTCTACAAAATAGCACGGTCAAAAACGAACCTCCAAAAGGAAAAAGCGAAAACGCGATTTGACAAACACATTTCGGAAAATATACCTAAATTTGATATCGGTGACAAAGTCTATGTGAAAGAATCACAAATAAAAAACAAACTTCACAATAAATCTAATGGCCCATTTAGAATAAAAGAAATATTTCAAAACTCAGCGATTTTACAAAATTTAGAAACGAATCAAACTACAAAAGTAAACTTTGATAGGATGAAACCTTATTCTGAAAATTAAAATCTAATTTCAGGTTTCTGCTTCTGATCGGAACAGTAGCCTCACAATACACCATATCTCCTATAAATAATACCATCGGAATATATTTCCATAAGGAAAGTGAAGTAGTGATTTCAAACAAACAATGGACCCTATTAGTTCACAAAAACATATCGTCATTGAAAAATGCTTTCAAACATAATGAAAACTTATTAGAAATTCTTTTACACGCAGTCAACCCTACTTTCGAAAATATGAATCTATTTCGAGGAGAAGTTAAAACCCATGTAAGCCTGCTTACGCAAATCTCTAAATCAATACAAGAGAAATTAAATGAAATTTATTTCGACACCAGACGCTACAAACGAGGACTTATTAACGGTATTGGCTCAATATTTAAAACCATCACAGGAAATTTAGACTTGGAGAATATTATTCAGATTGTATTAAGAAACTAGCAAAAGATGAATTCCAATTAGAAAGTTTATTAAAAAACCAAATTTCAGTAACAACCTCTGTTATCAAAAACTTTAATGCCACTATACAAAAATTACAAATTGACGAAGCCACTTTTAATAGGGACATAAAAATTACTTCAAACACGATTTACAAAACAGCTGATAAAATAAAAGTCATCGAAGCCAAATTGAGATTTCTAGAACAATGTGAATTTCTAATGGAGAGTTATTAGTATATCGAGGATCAATTAAACAATATCATAAATTCAGTCACTTTCGCGCGTTTAAAAATAATTCATACATCAATAATTAATCCTGAAAATCTGGTTACATCACTTCAGGAAATATCTCAAAATTTACATCAAAACAACCTGCCATTGGTTATCAAGTTATCTAATATTGCTAAATACTTAGACATAATGGAATTAGAAGCCTTTCAGACAGATTCAGATCTTATTTTTGTTTTGAAAATTCCATTAATTGATCAACAAAGATACACACTTTTTAAATTATTTCTTATACCAATTCTAAATCACAGAACTGGATTATATCATGTACTATCAACTTCACAAAGATATATTGCGCGTGATGATGATTCTTTGATGTACATACCCTTGTCAAATTTGAACGGATGCAAACAACTTTATACAGGAACAAAACTCTGTACAAACCTTTTCGCATATCCCATAGATGACAATGCCATGTGCGAGGCACGCATCTTGAAAAATCTAAAAACACTACCCGAAAATTGCGAAACGTCCTTAATATTCGCAAAAGGATATAACGTTCAAAAACTAACCAACTCATGGCTCATCGTAAACTCTGAACCACTTCAAATCACTATAAATTGTAAGCAGATAAATACCAAGACAGAAATTATTTTCAAGAACTCCATTCTGACATTACAACCAGAATGCAGTGCATTTGTAGGAGTTACTAAAATACAATCCAATTCGAAGGAAACCACCGTAAAGGAGCTCGATGCTCATCCTATTTTAATTCCATACAACTGTTGTCATGACATTCCCGACGATTTCGAAATTCCCAAATTACAACCATTAAAATTAAATAATCTCAATACCGAAGACCTCGAAATCGCAAAACATAAATTAGACGAATATTCAAAAACGTTGGATAATATGATTAATGAACCATTCATCACCAAACATATTTCATGGTTCACGTACTTCACAATTGCTGCAATAATCGGCATTATCTTATTATACATCTGTTGTAAATGCCGAAAAAGAAATAGATTAGCCATTGCTATTACATCCAATTCACCGCCACCTCCACCTAGACCAAGGAAAACATTTAGAAGCTTCGCCAGCATCCTTCCCAGGAGAAGACCATCAATCAGACCAGAAGAACCATCCGAAGAAGATATTGAATTGAACTAATTTTCAGTGCTACAGTGCTAGTGCAGTGCTAGATTCCGTTTCAAGTTTTAATTTTAACTTTTAATCAGTGTAACTCACTTTGTTTAACCTTTATCCCAATGTTTTATTTAATTATATTGCTATTTCTAATGTAATCCCATTGTCAATTGAAAGAAAAAGTTTATATGCAATTTCATGTTTTTACGTGCTTGCATGAACTTAACGCCATCGATTTTGTAATCGATTTTTACAAAAAAGTTGTTGTATGACACCAACTTTTATTATAAGGGGGGAGTTGTTATATAGAATCCTCTCTTATATTAGGTTAAGACTTAGATTAATATTGTATTTTATAATATTGTAATATACATTGTAACAGGCCATTAGCATACAGGATGTTATGTCCAGAAAAGAGTATACTAAAGTCATTGCGGTTATTGCGTAACTAAAAACCTTTCGTGCTTATCATGAATCTACATTGTATTTTATCGCAATTATTGCAACTTGCTAAAATACTTGAGAAGAACACTTCTTAGAAACATTCCTACAGCATCAGCATACAGAAATGTTTTAAATAGAGAAACAACCATTGGTAGCTTCAGTAGTCCGCATATTCGTAATCGGAAGTAGTCCGTAATTTCACATATCGGTAATCTTCAATTAGTCGTCGAGTAAACGTCGAACAAGTCTAAATTAAATTATAGAAGTCGGTTACTCCTTTTTTGACATAGTAAAATGTTCAAAATCGTAAAGTAAAAATAAATTGTTTTTAAAAAGTTAATTAAATAGAAAGTGATATAAAAAAAAAAAAAAAAAATATATATATATATATATATATATATATATATATATATATATATATATATATATATATATATCAACAAATAATAATACCATAATAGACAATAATTTATTAACTATGTATATTAAACGGAACAACAAACAAGTATTAATTTGTTTACTTTTTTTACAATTTTAAGCATCCTTAATAGGTCTACCACTAAGGATGTCTTGCGAATGAGGATACGACGGCTAATTGAATAAGGAATTCCGTTGAGTATCTTCGAAGTCCAAGGTCCAATACCAACGAAATTAAGATGGGACCACCTTGGAGCTGGATACTGAATTCAGCGCAAATTAAAATCGGTTCATAAACATAAAAGTTTTACCTGAACATACATAAAAAATATATATACAGAAGAATTGAGAACCTCCGCCTTTTTTTGAGGTCTGTTATCAATATCATTCCTTAGATGTTAGTTAACTTTTGTGAGAATTTTTTTTTATTTTATTTCTATTTTAATTTCTTTATTTTGATTGTGAGTATTTCATCTAATATAGCCATCATTATTTTATATAAATTAGCTCGTTTATTATATGGTAATTGATTTAATCTATAGTATATCTTAGGGCTATATTTTCTGATTCTAGTGAAGTAATTATTGTTTGATAGACCATTCCGTGAAAAGGGCAAGTTTTATAAATTTTTATTTAAAAATATTGTGGTGTACTCGTTGTCTTTGGTGGTATGTGGTATATTATTTGATTTCATACATACTTTTCCCATACTTTTTAATTGCTTTTATTAATTATCATGTATACATGACACATCACGTCCTTTTGTGCTTTTTATTTCTGCTTTATATTATAGGGAACTTTATACTCATATTGTATTCATATTTATATCGTACCTCGATTAAATGTAACCGATTTATATTCATTTAAATATTACACTACACAAAATAAAAATCATTTTTTCAGGGGCATATGAGTATATTACGTGAGGCAAATACGTATTTGTATTTAACATTTACATACATAACTGTATTTGACATTTTACTCTTATCCATTTCATTACGAGCTAATTTAACGTCTCTTCTATCGAGACCTGACATTTAAAATTGCTTTTGTATACATTAATTGAACTTAACTAAAATATTTTATGAGAAAATTCAAATCCTAATAAGAATTTTAATTTTTTTTTTGAGTATAATATATTTTTATTTATTTTATTAATATATATATAATTATAAAATATTATATATTTTATTAATTTAATATATTTTTTTGAGTATAATAATTCTAATCAACACCGAAGGGCTATAACGATAAGTTATCACCTATTGGTGTGAATTTGTTTACTAATACTGGAGGAAAATCAACCCAACGTTTGGAGTAAATTTTAATACTAAGCATAGAATGTCTGTACTCCATGAGCAACGATTTGGTGCTCATATTAATTCAACATACACTATTCATGGTATAAAATAAATATTATCATATGTGCATACACTAATTCGTTATACAAACAATATTATTTGAAACATTTTTGATATGGGAGTACAGTTTATTAGATACTTTATTTTTAATTCGTATTACAGTAATAAAATGTGTGTAATTGGTAGTCATTTTTATAAAATAAGTATACATTCGTGAATAGCCTCAATGAATTCTTGAGTGTCAGTAAAATGAGTCAGTAGGCAAATACGTTTCTTTTGTATCTATAGAGTGTATCAGTTGTTACTATAGGATTTTAATTGAGCGCCATTTGTGTTCTTTGAGAGAGTCAATATTTAATGATTGTCATCTACAAACCATACGACGTCAACTTGTTCAACAATGAATAGTTTGTGTATAACTGTTTTATGAAAGTGAGCGATTATTTACAGTTCTTGTTATTACCACTACATTCAAATTGTTTAAATTTTTATTTAGGTATAATAATTTTTAATTTAACATAATTTTTATGTGCTGTATCCACATTTTTTTATATCCTTATTTTTACGAGAGAAAGGTTCAGCTTAGATTCAAATCGAAAGTTAAATAGTCCTGTTATAAAAACCTTAACTAATTCTTGCCGATGCTCGTTGTTGAAACCTAGATACCAGCGTAAAAGGCCGGAACGTGTACCACACCATTTCATGGACTGAACACTTAATCATCAATTCAATCACTTAAAGTATAATTTAATAATCGGGTACTGTCTTGATATCATTAATATAATTTTATTAAAATGTAGACAAAAAATTAAACGTAACGGATATAATTTTCTTATCTATAAATTAAATTATTTTTAAGTTTCTCTTATTTGTTTACTTTATCTATTTTTGTCATTTAGCATACCGATAGCTATTTATATCAAAGTGATACCAATTTAGGATTAGGATACATTAAGGATATCATTAACATATGTTAATACTAACTTATATGAGTATTTTTCTAAAAAGTTTACTCGCATATACTCGTATGGTTGAAAGTTGATATAGATTAAGGCAAAGTAATATATGTTTAATGTCAATAATTTATTTAAAAGTTACCATGCGCCATATCGCAGAGATTTTTACTCTCCCGCTCTTTAGCATAAATTCTGAGATATTACCGCAATTAATTTTAAAATATATATCAAATAAATGTATTGTAAACATTTACTCCAGGTTCCGTAGTTTAAATTCAAAAGCTAATTTTATATAAAATGTGTTCCATATCATTTGTTTTGTTGTTTGCTTTTATTCTCATTTATACGAAAATGAAATTCATTTATTTTTATACAAACTTGTTTAAATAACGTCCTTATATCATGTATCAGAAAGGAATACTAGTTGTACTTTAGTTTATAATTAAAAATTTGAGCATTGTTGTTTCTTTGAAGGATTCATGTTTCTTATTCATTTATCTTTGACTGATAATGGTTTGATATAACATTCCTAATTTTTTTACGAGAGAAGAAAGGTGTATATTCTGATATTTATTTATTACAAGGAATGGTGGAAGTTTTTGACCACATTATGAACAGATAAGCAATTTCACTTCTAGGAGCTTGCGTGAATCGTATTTCTTCCACTTATCTAATAATAGGTACCACGTTGGACTAAATATCAATAATTCAAACCATATATTTCTGTTGACACTGATATTTTCTCCACATTTTTTTTACGATTTTGTTTACGATTATGTATTCATAAATAGCAATTTCATTCTATTGGCTGTTGATAATTATATAACTAAATATAACAGGATTCTTTAATGTAAAAAGTAGTAGGATAAACAAAAGATGTCAACTCATGTTGTGTAGAGATACACTGACAGATATATGGAAAGATAAGGTAATTATATCTACATATACAAAGCTATGTAGATATGGAAATATAGAGAGCTGGCAACTACAAATCTTGAATGGTCTACTTATATGTGATAGAAAAGAAGAGAAATGGAAGTTGTTATGGAAAGAAAAATATTTTATCCGCAGTGTTGCCACGAATTTCCCGAGATGCTTCCGGGCAGCTATTTATTAACCAATAGGAAAACAGGGATGCACATGAGTGGCTATCAGATTTTGGGGGAACAGCAACTTAAGAAAAGAAATTTTGTAATTATGTAACACTAATTTACGTTTCATCAATATTAGTGCCTTTTTGTTGGTAAGGTAAACTAATATTCATTCAACTCCGTTCATAACTTCAACAGGTCGGAGTATTGTAAGGACAATCGAATATCGTTGCTGAAAGAGTGACATTACTCAAAAAGTTTTCCCGAGGATTGTATAAGATTTTTGAAGTTTTGTGAAAGGGCGGGAGAAGACCAACAAAAATTATAATTTCATAAGCAAGATCTTATTTTATATTATAGACAAAAGTTTATTTTCATTACATAGCCACCATAATCCATCTACATTTCGGCGATTCGAAATTTAGCCATTGACCTATGAGAGATTTAGTATTAGTAAGGTTATTGCCCTGTTCATAAAGTGAGGGGTACAATCATCTCTAGAGAACATATTACCCGATTGTTATGGGTAGAAGTGGTACAATTAAATGGTCTTTAAGATCCCCTAAATTAGCTCCAAATGATTGTATTTAGTGAGGATATATAAAAACGAAAATTTATGGACACGAATATCAACGATCTCGTAACTTTGATGAATTACATGCTATAATTGTAGCTGCCTTAAAAATTGCGACGTCCTAAATACTTGTAAGAATTATTTAATCATTAAGGGTATTGTCTAGCGCCCCGGAGACATATTCTATTTCAAACAGCTTATTTAAATCTCTTATAAAACAATATTTTTAATGAGTTTCTATGTTTTAATAAATTTTTTAAATTACTGTTTGTTTACATTTCATCTTATTATATTATATTTTATTTATTTATTTAATATACATATATCTAGAATATTCTTATTATTTATTTAGTGTACACTGGTTTAACTTCACACTGAAGTCTAAAAAATACTTATACAAAACGAGCTGTTTTAGTTATTTGAGCATTTCTAAAAAAAATTATCAAACAACTCATTTTAAGTGAATATTAATAACACGTATTATGAGTACATATTGCTCAAGAAGTACATGACATAAAAGAATAATTCATAACGTTGTTTTGAATTCCAATAAGTGAGGCATTAATTTGTAAGAGAGCTGAGTTTAGATCAAGATCTTTACCCGTATTATCGCTTTAGACCTGGACCGCCTAGTTTATGGGTAGGCCTGCCGTCTCCCTTACTACCATGTTTCCCTACTATACCATCTGCACTGCAGAAACGATGATAAATCCAGGTCAATACAAGGTAACCTCTCTTGGTCCTGGCTCGTTAACCACAACGGGCTGAGGTCTCTTCGTACGTTCTTCCGTGTTTTTATGTCCTTTTCCGTAGGCTGCCTGACTCCTGGAGGTGTCTGCTTGTCACAGCTTCATGCTATGTGCGAGGTTCTGAATATAAGTTTTGGTGATCCTGATTGTTTGGTGATTTCCATCTTCGCAGGACGCTACTCCGTTCCAATTTCGATCAACAAGATTGAACTATGGAGCCCAGAATGGAGCATCTCCTGTTCCGCCTGGTAACTGGCCCAGGCTATCGGGATTTGGGAGAGCGGGCTAGCTCGTTTTCTCTAGGTATGGTAAATGTATGTTTGGTGGGTATTTGTTGGCCCCCTCAAATCTAGTATGATTAAGTGTATATGTACATCGAATAATAGTCCACCTAAAAAGGATTATACGTCATGATTTTCATATAATAGCCATTTTCCAGAAATGTATATATACAGCTTGAATTGGACAAGTCTTGGTCAGTTAGTTCTCAGTGCTTCCACTATCGTGGATATAATGGCACCAGAGTCTGTGCATTTTATGTGGTCGAGCTCCATATAAATTGATTCCATTGAGGATTCTTAAGATACATATTAAACGACCATCGAGGAACGTAACGATTACCACCCATTTTAGTGTCACAACTGGTAAAGACCAATAAGGGAAGGACAACCTGGCCAGGGAGCTACAACGAGGGATATAACGAACACGTCCTGAGTCAGCAGACAAGATCGTGGTTTGTGGTTCGCCAGATGATGAGAATGAGTGCCACGCCACGCACGTGAGAGCCAGTAGAGGAGGCACACCAAAGGAAGCAGCTGAGTCTCGTTTCATTGCTCCTGGGGTTGCACCAACTTGTTGCGAGTCTTTTTTTAAGCGGAACGTAGCCGGTGCTTGCGCGAGCCAGACAAGTGGCCCCCCTGATCTGTGTCCCACCTACCTCAGAACCGCTTATGCTTCTCATCAAGGTAGAAGTTAATCATTTTCTAGATGTTGTAGTTTTCTTCCATTGCCCTATATCCCCCGTCCGTCAAAATGATTAGGGGTTCGGGCCTAGCTCCCTCTCTTCTTCCTCCTTCTTCCTCATTATATTAACTATCATTTTCTCCGCAAGCATCCAGACATTTACACTTTTCATCATCCCACTTAACAGTTCCCTCACGCTTTCATGCCGACCCACTCCTAACATATATTCTTCCCTCTCATCCCTCATTGTCGCGAGTCTAGTATTGTTTCGAGTGACCACGGAGCATCGGGAAAAGCGAGGCAGAAAAAAGACCCAAAGGACCATGGAATACCGTAGCATCAGGACCCTGCCTATCGCAGGACCAAGCTTTCACGTGCAAGGGTACCATGGTAGTAGGGTCCAGTCAAATATCCAGGAAGAGGTACCACGCTGAAGCGGTTCCTGTCCGGAAAGAAGACCATCACAGCCAGCAGATACCTGGAGGTATCCCCACGTGCCACCTGGACCTCCACCCCGGGCACATGACTGGTCACGTATCCATTTGCGTCGAACTGTAGCGACCGAAACTGAAGAAATCCCCGTCCACTACTAAATGAACAGATTGAAGCTCAATCTCTTATTTCTCCCATCCATACGCCGACCGTAACCAGTTCTTACCGTTACAAGGCGGGGAATGAAAGAAGACGGTTAATAGGACTGGAAGACGGTGATAACGCAAGTTACGATAGAGAGGGGGCATGATATGATAATGCTTTTATGAATAAATAAAATGCGACATGAAAATAATAAATAACAATAATAACTTCTACGGATTATTTTAGACAAAAATGATTTATGCTCTAGAGAGTATACTTATTTTAAAGAAAGCTATTTATTTTTTATATTATCCTTGAAGTATTATCCCAACTTTTGTTCAAAATTTTAATTGAGGTTTTCTCTTGACAATCGAGTTCGTTTTCGTCTTATTCGCGTTTTAAGCATGATAATATAAATATGTCGCTTTTATATTTACACATTTCACAGACATCAAACCTTTATTATTTTATTAGTTATATAAATACACCTTTCGCGTCATCCATTAAATATTTGACCATTAATAACTTCATTCCCAAATGGGATCACACTCTCATTACTTACTGCCCTATTTCAACGATGTACATAACGGGACATCACTGTTATCGATAGCAAATAACTCACGTGGGGTTACAAATCTGAATTCAGGTTTAATCACTCATAGCTGTCAGCCATGATATAAATGAGTTCCACTATCTTAATTACTTCTGAGGCTTAGGTAGTTCGGATTCCTAAGAAAGAACATCTTAATCTTGTCCACTATTAGCAACGTTTGATATGTTTAAATTCTGTTTGATCCAATCTGCTATTACGTATAATTAAATTCGCATAATAATTGTGGACATTGCTTCTCTATTACTTTTTTTATTCACTTCATAACCAGTATAATTTTGGTCAATAATCATTGAATAATTATTGGCTATTACTGAATGTATGTTATTATCCTAATAAGCATTTATGTAAAATTAAATTGCATTTTGTTAGTTTACACACATATTTGTTGACAATTAATTATTTTGTATTAATGCACATATATTTCTATAAATTTATAAGAACATATATTTTGTTTTCGTTGTTGCATATGCATTTATTTTGATTCGCGATGGTTTAAATTATTATTTTGGTTCACCCTGTACACATAAGGTTTAATTTTTGACATCCTTTTTCTTACATTTTAAATCCCATTTCTTTTTTTCCATAAAACTGAAGCAACTCAAGAATTCTAAGAACACAAAATTACAAGAATTTCCATTGATGTTCGATTACGTTCAATGCCAGTACAACTTACATAGTATATATGGTTTGTATAATGATTTTGTGCGTGTGCGTCACAGGTAACAATCGTATGAATCAATCAACTGACATTTTTAAACAGTGTCTTGCCGAAAACATATTTTAGGATAACAATTAGTACAATACAAATCCTTTAACCTATGACAGAGTAATGAAAAGGTTCTCCACATAGACATTCAATGGAAGTGATATTTCCATCAAAATAAATGGAATAAATTCAACAAAAATCAAAATAAATGAAACAAAAATGAAATAAATTTTACAGACTTATTGAGACGCCAATAAATCAAATTATACAATAAAACTAAGACGTGACTTTATAATTGCATTTTGTTCGGCAAATTATTAACTGTCTATGCCGCACGTAGTTGATTGAAACATATGTCGCTAGACATACGTGCTGGTAATTGTGGCATATTAGTAACAATTGCGAGTGGTGTAGCATGCGATTCGTGAGTCGTTACTAAATTGATACACGCGCAAAGATCCATTATACAAATTCTATGTAACTTACATGGTATTTATAGCAAAATAGCCTTTTAGTTAATTACTACATCATAAGCTTGAAGTACAAATTTCTCTATTCTGTACAAAGCTGTCCATTTTACCTAATACCTTAGTAACTACCTAAGACCAAATTTATATTTATCATTAGCTAATTCACATATACATTATAATTTTCAATTGTTTCTTCTGTAGAAAATATATAAAAAAAATTTGGGCGTGCAACGCATGTATGCATTATTACAGCACGACAAATCGTTTCGAATGTTTATAGTATTAAGCATGTTTGGTTCAGTTTCGAATAGACTGTTATTGTCATATTATTGACTATAATTGAATATTTGTGTCCTATTTCAATGAAAAGAAAATACTTGTAGGTGCAAAAAGAAAGCTAAGAAATCCCTCTTTTATATTTCATATATTAAGTCTAAATATATTTTTTGAGAGTTTCATTTAGTATCGACAGACTATTAGACAAATGGTAATTATAATATTTACAGTAAAGGTAATCAACATAGAAATTACCATACCAACACAATACAGCTGGTCAAAAATTACAAAATATTTCTGAAGAAGATATAATAAATAAAAGCGGACGTAGCATTACTTTAACGCTATAGCGATAATTTATTTATTTTATATTACATAGTATTGCATTATACTTTTCTACTGTACATTTCTAATTTTTTTAAGGAAAAAGAAAAATAAACATTCATAAAACTGTTGTGTTGAATTCGCAAGGGAATACATAAAAAATCATATATAACAAAATCACGCTCCCGAGACACGCGCATAAAAGTGAATTTCGACATAAATTTTCATATTTTGCCGGATGTTATTGAATTTTGATTGTATTTAACTAGGTTTTGAAGCAAAACATTCAAGAGTAATCAGTATTTATAGGGACCGCAGATAAGTTTGGCATTTCGCAGAGCAGCTCCTGTATAAATCTATATACATGTAAATTGAAGTTTGATGAATGCGATCCCTGTAGACCCTTGTCCCAGAATATACCTACTCTTTTATAGGATGTAGAATTTATGGAAGTTAACGTATGCCAGACACCGCGTTTAATCTAAACGCATAACGGCATTTATTTATAACACAATTTGAATCTAACAATATATTTATATTATACTTAAATAAGGTTATAAAATAGCTGTGATATATATTTAATAGGTTTCATAAAATTTACTGAACAAAGAAACATGTTTCTCAAAAGAAAATTCACTTACGTCTACTTTCACAATGTGTATGTACAATATGTATAATAACTAAAAAATAAAAAAAGTGGTAACCTCTAAATAATTTTAACATAAATAAACAACGGAATACTTCAGTAACATAACATATAAGATAGAAAAAGTTGTTATTTCCTTAAAGATGTAACTCAAGAGTATAATTATTCAAATCACAAGTGCTAGATATTATATTAATAAAATTTATTGATATTCCAAACGCTGGCGATTTTAACAGAACGTTAGTTCTTGCAGTCTGACAATAAAACATACTTTCATCTATAGAGCCTAGTCTAGATATGAGTATACTAAATCTTAGTAAATGCTTAGTAATGCAGATGCATCTATACTATTATGGAGCAGTTTCAATAAAAATAAGCAAATATGTACTCTTCTAGTGATCAATAACGCAATATCAAATTTTTGTATGAGCAGAGTATGATCGTAAACTCCTCATCATCATTAGGTCATCAGTACTAAGACTGGTTGGATGCTAACCTCCAGCTTCTCCTATCTTGTGCTAACCTACGCATTTCGCTAATTGTGCTATAACCTACATCCCTTACTATTTGCGAGCAATAGTCTAATCTAGGCCTACCTCTGCCTTTCTTCACTCCTATTTCTGCCTCCAATATATCGCGGACTATTCCCCCATGTCTCAGCAAGTGGCCTACCACTCTATCTCTTCTCTTCTTTAAGTTTTTCCACATACTTCTTTCCTCGCCGACTTTCTCCAATACTTCTTCGTTTCTAACCCTATCAGTCCATGGTATTTTCATCATTCTTCGGTAACACCACATCTCAAAATCTTCTAATTTCTTCCTACTTGCTTCCCCTACCGTCCAGGTTTCGCAGCCGTATAGTGCCGTGCTCTATACATATGTTTTCAAAAATCTCTTCCTTGTTTCTAAGTTTTATTACCCCCGAGCATAAAAGTGCTTTCTTTTTGTTAAAAGCTACTCGACCCTGCGCTATTCTTTGTTTTATGTCTTTATCGTTTCTTCCATCCCAATTCATTTTACTTCCTAAATAAGTGAAGTCTTTAACTTCCTCCAATCTTTCATTATTAATTTGTACTTTCGTTTTTGCTCTGCTCTCGCGCCCTCTGCACACTTACAGTAGATAAGCTATGAGAGTATCAGACCAAAATCCCATGTATTTTCTTATGGAGGTCCATTCTGGTCATTTTTGTACCACATCGACTACCTGAGCCTAGCCATAAAAACAAGGCACCGGAAGTTTTTGAGATTTTTTATTCATGGTCATATTTTGGATCGTAGCAACGCCTCACTCCCACCGCAACGCCTTACCCTCCACCCCGACGCCCTCACCGACGCTCCAGCATAAAGTTCAACAGAAGATGGCATTAGTGGTAAATTCTAAGTGTTGGCGTTGTCGGGAATTTCAATTCTATTTAAAAAAAAGTCCGAATATTTGTGGATTTGAACCCGGGACCTCTGGGTTGCTAGTCCTATGCTTTACCAATGAGCCATTGAAATTTTAAATTCTTACGTGTTCAATATTGTCTAGTAGAATCAGTGCACCGTTGGTTATGCGCAGTAGGTGTGTGTGTGTGTATTTTAGTACAATATATAGTAATATTAAAAGGCAGGAAATGCGAAATCTGGAGACTATGAATTTTAATGATATAGTTTGGTAGCAGAAGAGGTATTGACGACAGTGGAAAAAAATTTGAAGGCGGGAGATTTAAAACTTAAAACGCATCTAACATATTATTAATAAAACATAGTGATATTAAACATAACCGAATTAAGAAAAAAACAACATGGTGATATTAAGAAAAAAATGACGTCATTAAACATGGCAGCATTAAGAAAAAAGGGGATAGAGGAAGAAATTGCATTAAGAAAAAAAACATGGTGGGGTAAGAAAAATATGGTAGTATTAGGAAAAAAACATGACATTAAAAATGGTCGCATTAAGAAAAAAAAACATGATGGTATTAAGAGAAACCACGTGATGTCATTCTTGGAAAAAAACATGGCGGTAAAGGGGTAGGGGGGGGGGTAAGGAAACAGAATAGTGATATTAGGAAAAAAACATTGCGTCATTAAGTATGGTAGCATTAAGAAAAAAGGGGGTAGGGGGGGTAATAAAAAATTGCATTAAAAACATGGCGGCGAAAAAAAAAACATGGTAGCATTAAGAAAAAAAGGTGGGATGGGGGTAAGAAAACAAAGTGGTGGTATTAGGAAAAAAATATGGCTGCATTAAGAAAAAAGAGGGTGGGGGTAAGAAAAAAACATATCTGCATAAAGAAAAAATATGACATCATTAAACATAGTTGCATTAAGAAAAAGAACATGTCTGGGGTGGGGAGAAAAACTGCATTAAGAAAAAACATGGCGGCAAAGAACATAACGTCAGAATAAAAAAAAATACATGGCAGTATTAAGAGAAAAACATGGCGGCAAAACATGACGTTATTAAACATGACAGCATTAAGAAAAAAACATGGAGGCAAAGGGTGGAGTGCGCGGGAAATTTGAAATCTGAGGATATTTAGGGGAATATAAATGTGAGTTAAAACAAAAACAGTGTTTATGATTCATGGGGGAAAATTTGAAATCTGGGGGGAGCACGGCAGGAAGGCGGGAAGTTTGAAATGCAGTCTGTAATAAAAAAAAATTCGACGCTGAGGCTTGAACCGGGGATCTCGGGATTTCGGAGCCGTAAAGTCACGTAGTGTACGCATGCGCAATGGAAAAAAGGATGCAGCGAGAGAGGTCGGGGTTGCCGGAGGGGGGATACAGACAGCATGGTAGGAGCCTTAGAGAAAAGTACAAAGATGGTGGCTGAAGAAATTGTCGAGAAAAAGTGCAGTACTGGTCCTCTGGGTAAATCGAAAAAAGTTATTGAAAATCGTAAAGTGACTTGATTGGTTGATTTTAGTTCTAGGAGAGAAGTATTAACAGTAGTTTGATATTAGATTTACAAATGAAATATTTGGATACATAATGATGTCATAAAACATTTATGTGCATTTTTCAAGTTATATTAAATACATATAGGTTTAAAGCTTCGCCTGAAAGCGAATGTTATCTCAGAGTTAGATGATTATTCATTTCCAAGAAATGTAAAGCAATTAACTTTATGAAGTATACCTGCGACACGTTTGTGAGTATCAATAAATTTGATAGGTCAGCAGGAAAGTCTATTCCCTAAAGTAAACAAATATACAGGGTATTCCATAAGTAATGATTCATCTGGGATGTGGAGGTATGAGCTTTCAGGTTTTAGAAGTTAGAAAAGAGATCCTTACAAAAATAATATAATACAATCTATACCTCTCCTACCGTTAGCTGTAGAGGCCCTTACAAAAATATAGTTTTAAAATTATTCTATAGCATTAATAATCTTCTTTCATATGGTTTAAAAAATAATGTTATCTCAGAGTCAGATGATTTATCATTTTTCTAAGTAATGTATGCCAAACAGAATGTTTTAATTAATTCACTCTTGCAATAAAAATTACATATTAAAAATCAATTAGGTACAACCTACTTAAATATCATCATCATCATTAGGTCATCAGTCCTAAGACTGGTTGGACGCTAACCTCCAGCTTCTCCTATCTTGTGATAACCTACGCATTTCGCTAATTGTGCTACAACCTACATCCCTTACTATTTGCGAGCAGTAGTCTAATCTCGGCCTACCTCTGCCTTTCTTCACTCCTATTTCTGCCTCCAAAATATCCCGGACTATTCCCCCATGTCTCAGCAAGTGGCCTACCATTCTATCTCTTCTCTTCTTTAAGTTTTTCCACATACTTCTTTTCTCGCCGACTTTCTCCAATACTTCTTCGTTTCTAACCCTATCAGTCCATGGTATTTTCATCATTCTTCGGTAACACCACATCTCAAAAGCTTCTAATTTCTTCCTACTTGCTTCCCCTACCGTCCAGGTTTCGCAGCCGTATAGTGCCGTGCTCCATACATATGTTTTCAAAAATCTCTTCCTTGTTTCTAAGTTTATTACCCCCGAGCATAAAAGTGCTTTCTTTTTGTTAAAAGCTACTCGACCCTGCGCTATTCTTTGTTTTATGTCTTTATCGCTTCTTCCATCCCAATTTATTTTACTTCCTAAATAAGTGAAGTCTTTAACTTCCTCCAATCTTTCATTATTAATTTGTACTTTCGTTTTTGCTCTGCTCTCGCGCCCTCTGCACACTAACACTTTAGTTTTGTTTTTATTCACCCTCATTCCGTATTCCTCTGTCAACACTGCCTCCATTTCGTTCAATGCTGATTCTAATTCCTCCTTACTATATGCTAATACTGCTATATCATCCGCGAATCTCAGCATTTTTAGTTTCTGTCCCTGTACTTTAATCCCGAAATCCACTCTATCTTTTACCACATTAATCGCCTCTTCGATGTACAGATTAAAAATTAGTGGTGATAGCGTACATCCTTGTCTTACTCCTTTCCTAATACCTACTTCCCTTTTTTCCCCTTCTACTTCTATAACAGCAGTTTGCTCTTTGTATAGATTGTGTACTACTCTCCTATCTCTATACTTCATTCCCGCGCTCTTTAGTATCTCGAACATTTTTTCCCATCTTACGTTATCAAAAGCTTTTTCTAAATCTACAAATCCTATATAAGCGTTCTTTCCTTTTTCTATTGTTTTCTCTAACATTACTCTTAGCGCCAGAATAGCTTCGCGAGTTCCCCTATTTCGCCTAAAGCCGAATTGGTCTTCTCCTGGTATTTCCTCCGCTCTATTTTCCATCCTCTTCTGCACTATTCTAGTTAAGATTTTTGACGCATGGGAAGTTAGGCTAATCGTTCTAAAGTTCTCGCATTTGTCGGCTCCTCTCTTTTTCGGTATAGTAACGATAATGTTCCTCTTATAATCCTCCGGCATCTCGCCCGTTTCATATATGTATTTTACCAGTTCAAACATCCTATTTACTACTTTCTGTCCCGCACATTTCAAAATTTCCGCCTGTATTTTATCTACACCCGGCGCTCTATTATTCTTTAGCCCTCTTAGTGCTATTTCAAATTCCTCTCTCAATATAGGTTTTCCTACATCTTCCCTATCGATGCTAGATTCTTCCTCTAATATCTCTCCTAATTCCTGACCCTCGTATAAATTTCCTAAGTACTGCTTCCATCTATCCGCTTTCTCCTCTCTTCCGATCAGTATGTCCCCCGATTGACTCCTAACGTTTCTACTTATTGTTCCTATATCCCTGAAGTTCCTCTTAATTATTTTGTAAGCCTCATCGGTCTTACCTACTTGCAACTTATCTTCTACTTCTTTGCATTTATCCTCTATCCATTGTTCTTTCGCTTTTCTACATTTTCTAATGATTTCCCACTTTATTGACTTATAAGTTTTCAGTCCTTCTTCGTCTCGTCTGTTTTTGTAGCCTCGTCTCTTTTGCATTAAGTTTAAGATTTCGTCCGTTATCCAGGGCTTCCTAGCTTCCCTTTTATCGTGTCCTAAAACGTCCGTAGCCGCGGAAGCTACTTAAATAGCAAAATAAAGAAGATATATAAAAAGGTTAAAAATTATTCACTTAAACGATAAGTAATAGCATACAATTTACTTAGTATTTCTTAGTTCTGTATTACAAAATGCGTATAAGTGCTGATTAATTATTTGCAATATAGATAAATCAGATACGATCTAAACTTTATTTATTTATATTCGCATAAATAACGTACAGATGTAAACCTGTACTATAATAAAGTTTTGCGTAGTACAGTTCAAGAAATTTCAATTGTTCAACAGAATGGTGGTATCTTTAGTTTACATAAACTGACTTAATTATATATATGTATGTAAGCAAATAACGAAAACTACCACAAATAATGATCGATTTAGGGTAAAAACAGTTTTATTGCGTTATGATGTACACATCAGTTGTATTCAGCTATTACTCATACTATATACTACTGCGTCGCTAGCACGCCTACCCGGACGGTCTCGACCACATCCGTCCACTTTCAGCAACTGACCAGTGGGGGCATCACATGTGATCCGGGGGGTGTTTAAGGGTAATTGCTAACATGTATATAAAAATTAATCAAAGATCATTAGCTCACATAAAATATGATTTTTCAATAAGTTAATAATTTAAAATAATGTACTGTCTATTACAATCATTCAGTATTGAATATACAAAATGTTCAAGTCGAAAAGGAACGCCCTTGTATGGTAAGATTATTGCAAACTTACACAATATTGGCAGTCGCAAATAAACAACCTTGTTTAAATCTTAGAGCTAGGCTATAAATAAAAAGCCATAATCAGCAATTTTACAGACTCGATACTTTGAATTAAGACCTGAACATAATTTTTACAGTTTTATTCATTATTAAACACCCAGACATTCATGCTGTTAGAAAAATAACTCGCAAATTGTGTGTGATGAACTGATGAATGTGAATTAGTGTATTTTAGAGGTAAGTGCTATTAATTTGTATAGAAATATCGCTGATCAATCAAACTTTTCTTAAATCAATATACGGCACACTTATTGACCCTCAATTTTATTACATTCATATAACATTTTAAATTGTTCATTACATGTTTTTACATAATTTTATTTATTAACTGTCAGTAGATATTCTTAATTTATAGTAAATTCTACATAGCAATTCGTAACTAATCCTCTCATTAAAGTTAGATATTTGTTTTGTTAATCCAGTAGCACCTTATTTATATACAGGGATTTGCATATTTCATAAAAATTATACATTTTCTTTTGTTTTATTTTAGATACTATCAAGGAAGAAATATTTAATAATATTTGTACTACTTAACGAAGGCGTCTATCAGTATAAGTGTCCGTATGGCGTTTATTTTATGGTAAGTTTCTAATAGCTAATTTCATTTAACGCTGTAGATTTCTATATTCAACCAACGGCTTATAATGTGCAATAATATTTTAATCATTTTTGAATTGCTATGCAACATTTCTGAAGAAAGAAAATGTAAAATTATGCTTTTAAAATCGGATAAGCGTGGTATGAGAAATCCGTTTGGACTATTGAACGTAAAATGCTAAATAATTTTTAACATCGATCTACGATTTATTTAATTTGAAGAAGGGAGTTGGGATAAAAAATTGAGAAATTTCTATTGCTAGAGATATTTTACATATATATATACAAGGTCTCATATTAAGTTGCCACTATTATTATATGAAGACACTCATATACATGCTATTCATTATATGCTAATATTCAAGGATTCAATTTGTAATTCTAATACAGTGGTATGGTTATTTATTATTAATTAAAACTTTGCAGATAGTTAGACTTCTATAGCGTCAGATAACGTTAAACATATGTATGTATATAAAATGTATTCAAAAAATGTATTTTACGAATAATGTCTATACCGCTTTCTAGTTTCAAATTTGAAAACAGATGTACTGAATGTAAAACATTAGTTGTTTGCCAAAACCGTTATTTTATAGCATAGGAGTACTGAATAATTCTATTTTTCTTAAGATAGTCAATATCTTATTTTGTTCACAAGTTCTATAAATATGTAGTCTTATTAAAATTTAAGTAATTGGTAAGAAGCTGGAAAAAAACAAAGTACTCCCTACATTATCAAGGAGGATTATGGAAACATGTACAAAAGTAATTTTAAGATCAATTTTTCAGTTGATAGTTATCTTAATTTAAACGTTTACAGTATTTCCCGTATAATTTTTTACAATTATATTTGTTATAAATTTTATTAAAATAAGGTTTTATAAATTTTACAACCTTAAAATGTGAATATCAATTTAACAAATCTTTAAGTACATTTAATTATTTACAGAGTTTTTCTCCGTACTCGGTTCTAGTATTGTCTTTAAGTACAACTACATATATTCAGGGCCAGTAGTAAATTATATTAATCTAAGTTTTTGTTATTAATTTTTAACTGCTTCTTTTCAAACAGCAACGTATTTATTGGATACCTACTCTACCTATACTATACAAGGGAAACAATTTATCAGCTTTTTTATGGCTTTCATATTTCAATCTGAAATTTTAAGTATTTTTAATTGGCTTTACCGATAAAAAGGTTTGACTGATTGTTGGCTTGTATCATGTTTTAAGCGACTATTTTAACTAGGATTATTTTGTAGATTTTTAGATACTGGACATAAATTTATATGTACAGGGTATTCTCTATTTTATTGTAGGTATGTAATTTTTAAGCAGGAACGTATTTATTAGATATCGAAACTCATGAACAGTATCAACAAATAATTCTTTTTAAGGAAACAATTTAAAAGTTATTTTTATGGTTTCCAATTCTATTTATTTCAATAGGAAATTTTAAGTGTAGCTATACAGTGATATTGGTGATAATTCCTCTCTCATATACAAAAGATGTTAATTTGATTGTAGAAAAATTTATAGCATGACTTAATTTGACCACGCCCATATACAAAATAAGTATAATCCGAGAACATTAAAAAATTTGTAAAGTAATTTCATCTGCCTATAGAGGTTTCAATTCTGTACCTATCCATTGCTGCAAATACATTTTTAACAAAGAGCTATGATGTCATATTTCCTATTTTTTTCTTTTGCTTATAACAATTTTAAGAACAATTTTTCAGTTGATGGTTGTTTTAATTTAAACGTTTACAGTATTTCCCGTATAATTTTTTTTTACAATTATATAGTGATAAATTTTATTAAAATAAGGTTTTATAAATTTTACAATCTTAAAATGTCAAAATCAATTTAACAAATCTTTAAGTACATTTAATTATTTACAGAGTTTTTCTCCGTACTCGCTTCTGGTAATGTCTTTAAGTAGAACTACATATATTCAGGGCCAGTAGTAAATCATATTAATCTAATTTTTTGTTATTAGTTTTTAACTGCTTCTTTTCAAACAGGAACGTATTTATTGGATACCTACTCTACCTATACTATACAAGGTAAACAATTTATCAGCTATTTTATGGCTTTCATATTTAAATCTGAAATTTTAAGTATTTTTAATTGGCTTTACCGATAAAAAGCTTTGACTGATTATTGGTTTGTATCATGTTTAAGCAACTATTTTAACTAGGATTATTTTGTAAATTTTTAGACACTGGACGTAAATTTTATATGAACAGGGTATTCTCTATTTTATTGTATGTAATTTTTAAGCAGGAACGTATTTATTAGATATCGAAACTCATGAACAGTATCAACAAATAATTCTTTTTAAGGGAACAATTTAAAAGTTATTTTTATGGTTTCCAATTCTATTTATTTAAATCGGTAATTTTAAGTGTAGCTATACAGTGATATTGATGATAATTCCTCTCTCATATACAAAATATATTAATTTGATTGTAGAAAAATTTATAGCATGACTTAATTTGATCACGCCCATATACAAAGTCAGTATAATCCGAAAACATTAAAAAACATGCAAAGTAATTTCATCTGCCTATAGGGGTTTCAATTCTGTACCTATCCATTGCTGAAAATACATTTTTAACAAAGAGCTATGATGTCATATTTCCACTTTTTTTTCTTTTGCTTATAACTCGAGAACGGCTGAAGATAATTAAAATCTATGGGTGACAACCCTGTACTATAGGTCCTTCTGGCCAAAAAAAGAGCTGTTACAATTTCTGTTTTGTTCTTTATGACTTGAGATCGATTTAAAATATTAAAAATATATTTAGGGGTGTTGGTAAAATAATAGTTGTATATTTTTCTTCAATATTTATATTTATATACAGGTGTTGACAATTTACTTAATGTACATAAAAAGTATGTAACTTTCTCATGAATATCGCCTCATATTTTCAATATTTGTGGTGGTGGAGCCATTGCGAAGAAGAACTCTGTAGATGTTGTCCCTTTAAACGCGTCGTATGCCACTTCCATTAATTTATCTTCGAAATTGGTAATAATACATGATCCTTCATGACAATCTACCTCCGTGTTGGAGTATTCTTCTCTTGCTACAACCAGTGAAGGGTCAATTTTCCATCAATTTTATTCCAAAAAATGTATAGGTATATGTGCCTTCTTCTCAGATTTGCACATAGCAGAACCCCTTTTCACTTCAGAAAGTATATTAAATCTTTAAATTTGCAGGTAAACAGCAGGCGTAATATTTATGTTTTCGTACCGACTCCATAATTTCCAATATTTTATCTTGAGGTATATGTTCTGGAGTGAGAAAACATTTTTTACAATGTCTCTTCATATGTTTCTTGTTTGCAAAAGGTATTTGACAATTATTACAATCAATCATTTTCAAACACGTCTAATCACTATGACTGTTACAGGATAAATGATAATATATATAAAAATTCATATTAATATCAGAAATTTATTCGATAATTCCCATTTCTCGTAAAGTATTTACATATACATCATATTTTAGACCTAGACGTTCGTTAATTTTCATTGCGTTAACTAAGTCATTAGGGTCAGTATCATATATATCATTCTTTATTTTCTCAGGGCGTACAATCGAAGGGTCATGTGAAGATAATTTTTCTTCTTCAGTTGTTTTGGGCAGTCTATTAATGTAATGCAACTCATCGTATATTCCTTCTATATGTCTTTTTAAGCTATCTTGTCTTCTACATGTTTTATTACACATATTACAATGAAAAGAGCGGTTTTTATGGATAGCAACATGTCTGCTTAGTCCGCTGGACCAAGAGAATGTTTTACTACAAGCTTTACACGAATACATGTTTACTGCTTCACTATATAGCACCAAATGTCCAGTTACTAGTATACACACTAATTTTATCCACAATTATCCACATTTTTATCCACAATTATCCACATTTCTATCCACAATTATCCACATCTCTATCCACAATTATCCATATTATCCACAATTACCCACACTTTTATCCACAATTATCCTATTACCCTTACGTTACAGAGCTGTTAACCCTGTTACCCTTATAGCTGCTTAAAGCTGTTTCAAAAAGCTGTTCAAAGAATAGACCTGCTTAAAAAGATATTTACAGACAAACACACCTGTTTCAAAAAGCTGTTTAAAATTGTTTACAGACGAACAGACCTGTAAATGATGTTTGAAGCTGTTCACAGATGAAACATCCTGTTTTGCATATGGAAAATAGGCAATGTCTTATTCAAATCACACACCTCAGTACATCTTCTAATAGTTTGTATTTAGGTTGACACATGAACATGCAGTACACATGTACATTCTCTCGGTTAAGTGTGCTAATTATATATTCATAGATATTTAAATAGCAGTCTTCCGAAAATCATAATAATTAACTGACTTGATGTTTTTCAGCATCGTCGTTCAGCTGCTTGTCTTCTGACTCGAATACTGTCTCTGGGGCTGGTTCTCATATCTCCTCCTCCCCCTAGTTCTCTAGGACAAGTTATCAGTTGGAAATCTTCTCCTTTTATTGGTAAGTTTATTTGTTTTTGATTAACTTTAAAAGATGTACCACATACTTCTCGATTGTTCTAGATTCTAGAGTTGATGTTGATATATCTCTAGTACAAGTTATCGATTGAAAATATTCTCCTTTTATTGGTAAGTTTATTAATTTCGAAACGTGAATACGCCTCATATTTTTTGAGTAAAATCGAATACACTCTAATCACGTGACCTTGTTTTAGGTTGGTTACATCTCACCGACACAACACTACCAAAAGGTTATAAATAGTGGCTGGTAGCTAGCGTCTAGGCAGTCGTTCTCAGGTAGCGTATTCTTCAGCCGTTGAACGAGCAACATCTAAAAACAAATAAACTTACCAGAGGCGTATTCACGTTTGGAGTGGGAAAACGTTGTAAAAAATGTTTTCCCACTCCAGAACATATACCTCAAGATAAAATATTGGAAATTTTGGAGTCGGTACGAAAACATAAATATTACGCCTGCTGTTTACCTGCAAATTCAAAGATTTAATATACTTTCTGAAGTGAAAAGGGGTTCTGCTATGTGCAAATCTGAGAAGAAGGCACATATACCTATACATTTTTTGGAATAAAATTGATGGAAAATTGACCCTTCACTGGTTGTAGCAAGAGAAGAATACTCCAACACGGAGGTAGATTGTCATGAAGGATCATGTATTATTACCAATTTCGAAGATAAATTAATGGAAGTGGCATACGACGCGTTTAAAGGGACAACATCTACAGAGTTCTTCTTCGCAATGGCTCCACCACCACAAATATTGAAAATATGAGGCGATATTCATGAGAAAGTTACATACTTTTTATGTACATTAAGTAAATTGTCAACACCTGTATATAAATATAAATATTGAAGAAAAATATACAACTATTATTTTACCAACACCCCTAAATATATTTTTAATATTTTAAATCGATCTCAAGTCATAAAGAACAAAACAGAAATTGTAACAGCTCTTTTTTTGGCCAGAAGGACCTATAGTACAGGGTTGTCACCCATAGATTTTAATTATCTTCAGCCGTTCTCGAGTTATAAGCAAAAGAAAAAAAAGTGGAAATATGACATCATAGCTCTTTGTTAAAAATGTATTTTCAGCAATGGATAGGTACAGAATTGAAACCCCTATAGGCAGATGAAATTACTTTGCATGTTTTTTAATGTTTTCGGATTATACTGACTTTGTATATGGGCGTGATCAAATTAAGTCATGCTATAAATTTTTCTACAATCAAATTAATATATTTTGTATATGAGAGAGGAATTATCATCAATATCACTGTATAGCTACACTTAAAATTACCGATTTAAATAAATAGAATTGGAAACCATAAAAATAACTTTTAAATTGTTCCCTTAAAAAGAATTATTTGTTGATACTGTTCATGAGTTTCGATATCTAATAAATACGTTCCTGCTTAAAAATTACATACAATAAAATAGAGAATACCCTGTTCATATAAAATTTACGTCCAGTGTCTAAAAATTTACAAAATAATCCTAGTTAAAATAGTTGCTTAAACATGATACAAACCAATAATCAGTCAAAGCTTTTTATCGGTAAAGCCAATTAAAAATACTTAAAATTTCAGATTTAAATATGAAAGCCATAAAATAGCTGATAAATTGTTTACCTTGTATAGTATAGGTAGAGTAGGTATCCAATAAATACGTTCCTGTTTGAAAAGAAGCAGTTAAAAACTAATAACAAAAAATTAGATTAATATGATTTACTACTGGCCCTGAATATATGTAGTTCTACTTAAAGACATTACCAGAAGCGAGTACGGAGAAAAACTCTGTAAATAATTAAATGTACTTAAAGATTTGTTAAATTGATTTTGACATTTTAAGATTGTAAAATTTATAAAACCTTATTTTAATAAAATTTATCACTATATAATTGTAAAAAAAAATTATACGGGAAATACTGTAAACGTTTAAATTAAAACAACCATCAACTGAAAAATTGTTCTTAAAATTGTTATAAGCAAAAGAAAAAAATAGGAAATATGACATCATAGCTCTTTGTTAAAAATGTATTTGCAGCAATGGATAGGTACAGAATTGAAACCTCTATAGGCAGATGAAATTACTTTACAAATTTTTTAATGTTCTCGGATTATACTTATTTTGTATATGGGCGTGGTCAAATTAAGTCATGCTATAAATTTTTCTACAATCAAATTAACATCTTTTGTATATGAGAGAGGAATTATCACCAATATCACTGTATAGCTACACTTAAAATTTCCTATTGAAATAAATAGAATTGGAAACCATAAAAATAACTTTTAAATTGTTTCCTTAAAAAGAATTATTTGTTGATACTGTTCATGAGTTTCGATATCTAATAAATACGTTCCTGCTTAAAAATTACATACCTACAATAAAATAGAGAATACCCTGTACATATAAATTTATGTCCAGTATCTAAAAATCTACAAAATAATCCTAGTTAAAATAGTCGCTTAAAACATGATACAAGCCAACAATCAGTCAAACCTTTTTATCGGTAAAGCCAATTAAAAATACTTAAAATTTCAGATTGAAATATGAAAGCCATAAAAAAGCTGATAAATTGTTTCCCTTGTATAGTATAGGTAGAGTAGGTATCCAATAAATACGTTGCTGTTTGAAAAGAAGCAGTTAAAAATTAATAACAAAAACTTAGATTAATATAATTTACTACTGGCCCTGAATATATGTAGTTGTACTTAAAGACATTACTAGAACCGAGTACGGAGAAAAACTCTGTAAATAATTAAATGTACTTAAAGATTTGTTAAATTGATATTCACATTTTAAGGTTGTAAAATTTATAAAACCTTATTTTAATAAAATTTATAACAAATATAATTGTAAAAAATTATACGGGAAATACTGTAAACGTTTAAATTAAGATAACTATCAACTGAAAAATTGATCTTAAAATTACTTTTGTACATGTTTCCATAATCCTCCTTGATAATGTAGGGAGTACTTTGTTTTTTTCCAGCTTCTTACCAATTACTTAAATTTTAATAAGACTACATATTTATAGAACTTGTGAACAAAATAAGATATTGACTATCTTAAGAAAAATAGAATTATTCAGTACTCCTATGCTATAAAATAACGGTTTTGGCAAACAACTAATGTTTTATATTCAGTACATCTGTTTTCAAATTTGAAACTAGAAAGCGGTATAGACATTATTCGTAAAATACATTTTTTGAATACATTTTATATACATACATATGTTTAACGTTATCTGACGCTATAGAAGTCTAACTATCTGCAAAGTTTTAATTAATAATAAATAACCATACCACTGTATTAGAATTACAAATTGAATCCTTGAATATTAGCATATAATGAATAGCATGTATATGAGTGTCTTCATATAATAATAGTGGCAACTTAATATGAGATCTTGTATATATATGTAAAATATCTCTAGCAATAGAAATTTCTCAATTTTTTATCCTAACTCCCTTCTTCAAATTAAATAAATCGTAGATCGATGTTAAAAATTATTTAGCATTTTACGTTCAATAGTCCAAAGGGATTTCTCATACCACGCTTATCCGATTTTAAAAGCATAATTTTACATTTTCTTTCTTCACAAATGTTGCATAGCAATTCAAAAATGATTAAAATATTATTGCACATTATAAGCCGTTGGTTGAATATAGAAATCTACAGCGTTAAATGAAATTAGCTATTAGAAACCATAAAATAAACGCCATACGGACACTTATACTGATAGACGCCTTCGTTAAGTAGTACAAATATTATTAAATATTTCTTCCTTGATAGTATCTAAAATAAAACAAAAGAAAATGTATGATTTTTATGAAATATGCAAATCCCTGTATATAAATAAGGTGCTACTGGATTAACAAAACAAATATCTAACTTTAATGAGAGGATTAGTTACGAATTGCTATGTAGAATTTACTATAAATTAAGAATATCTATTGACAGTTAATAAATAAAATTATGTAAAAACATGTAATGAACAATTTAAAATGTTATATGAATGTAATAAAATTGAGGGTCAATAAGTGTACCGTAGATTGATTTAAGAAAAGTTTGATTGATCAGCGATATTTCTATACAAATTAATAGCACTTACCTCTAAAATACACTAATTCACATTCATCAGTTCATCACACACAATTTGCGAGTTATTTTTCTAACAGCATGAATGTCTGGGTTCTTAATAATGAATAAAACTGTAAAAATTATGTTCAGGTCTTAATTCAAAGTATCGAGTCTGTAAAATTGCTGATTATGGCTTTTTATTTATAGCCTAGCTCTAAGATTTAAACAAGGTTGTTTATTTGCGACTGCCAATATTGTGTAAGTTTGCAATAATCTTACCATACAAGGGCGTTCCTTTTCGACTTGAACATTTTGTATATTCAATACTGAATGATTGTAATAGACAGTACATTATTTTAAATTATTAACTTATTGAAAAATCATATTTTATGTGAGCTAATGATCTTTGATTAATTTTTATATACATGTTAGCAATTACCCTTAAACACCCCCCGGATCACATGTGATGCCCCCACTGGTCAGTTGCTGAAAGTGGACGGATGTGGTCGAGACCGTCCGGGTAGGCGTGCTAGCGACGCAGTAGTATATAGTACGAGTAATAGCTGAATACAACTGATGTGTACATCATAACGCAATAAAACTGTTTTTACCCTAAATCGATCATTATTTGTGGTAGTTTTCGTTATTTACTTACATACATATATATAATTAAGTCAGTTTATGTAAACTAAAGATACCACCATTCTGTTGAACAATTGAAATTTCTTGAACTGTACTACGCAAAACTTTATTATAGTACAGGTTTACATCTGTACGTTATTTATGCGAATATAAATAAATAAAGTTTAGATCGTATCTGATTTATCTATATTGCAAATAATTAATCAGCACTTATACGCATTTTGTAATACAGAACTAAGAAATACTAAGTAAATTGTATGCTATTACTTATCGTTTAAGTGAATAATTTTTAACCTTTTTATATATCTTTTTTATTTTGCTATTTAAGTAGGTTGTACCTAATTGATTTTTAATATGTAATTTTTATTGCCAGAGTGAATTAATTAAAACATTCTGTTTGGCATACATTACTTAGGAAAATGATAAATCATCTGACTCTGAGATAACATTATTTTTTAAACCATATGAAAGAAGATCATACCTCCACATCCCAGATGAATCATTACTTATGGAATACCCTGTATATTTGTTTACTTTAGGGAATAGACTTTCCTGCTGACCTATCAAATTTATTGATACTCACAAACGTGTCGCATGTATACTTCATAAAGTTAATTGCTTAACATTTCTTGGAAATGAATAATCATCTAACTCTGAGATAACATTCGCTTTCAGGCGAAGCTTTAAACCTATATGTATTTAATATAACTTGAAAAATGCACATAAATGTTTTATGACATCATTATGTATCCAAATATTTCATTTGTAAATCTAATATCAAACTACTGTTAATACTTCACTCCTAGAACTAAAATCAACCAATCAAATCACTTTACGATTTTCAATAACTTTTTTCGATTTACCCAGAGGACCAGTACTGCACTTTTTCTCGACAATTTCTTCAGCCACCATCTTTGTACTTTTCTCTAAGGCTCCTACCATGCTGTCTGTATCCCCCCTCCGGCAACCCCGACCTCTCTCGCTGCATCCTTTTTTCCATTGCGCATGCGTACACTACGTGACTTTACGGCTCCGAAATCCCGAGATCCCCGGTTCAAGCCTCAGCGTCGAATTTTTTTTATTACAGATTGCATTTCAAACTTCCCGCCTTCCTGCCGTGCTCCCCCCAGATTTCAAATTTTCCCCCATGAATCATAAACACTGTTTTTGTTTTAACTCACATTTATATTCCCCTAAATATCCTCAGATTTCAAATTTCCCGCGCACTCCACCCTTTGCCTCCATGTTTTTTTCTTAATGCTGTCATGTTTAATAACGTCATGTTTTGCCGCCATGTTTTTCTCTTAATGCTGCCATGTATTTTTTTTATTCTGACGTTGTGTTCTTTGCCGCTATGTTTTTTCTTAATGCAGTTTTTCTCCCCACCCCAGACATGTTCTTTTTCTTAATGCAACTATGTTTAATGATGTCATATTTTTTCTTTATGCAGATATGTTTTTTTCTTACCCCCACCCTCTTTTTTCTTAATGCAGCCATATTTTTTTCCTAATACCACCATTTTGTTTTCTTACCCCCATCCCACCTTTTTTTCTTAATGCTACCATGTTTTTTTTTTCGCCGCCATGTTTTTAATGCAATTTTTTATTACCCCCCCTACCCCCTTTTTTTTTAATGCTACCATACTTAATGACGCAATGTTTTTTTCCTAATATCACTATTCTGTTTCCTTACCCCCCCCCTACCCCTTTACCGCCATGTTTTTTTCCAAGAATGACATCACGTGGTTTCTCTTAATACCATCATGTTTTTTTTTTCTTAATGCGACCATTTTTAATGTCATGTTTTTTTCCTAATACTACCATATTTTTCTTACCCCACCATGTTTTTTTTCTTAATGCAATTTCTTCCTCTACCCCCTTTTTTCTTACTGCTGTCATGTTTAATGACGTCATTTTTTTCTTAATATCACCATGTTGTTTTTTTCTTAATTCGGTTATGTTTAATATCACTATGTTTTATTAATAATATGTTAGATGCGTTTTAAGTTTTAAATCTCCCGCCTTCAAATTTTTTTCCACTGTCGTCAATACCTCTTCTGCTACCAAACTATATCATTAAAATTCATAGTCTCCAGATTTCGCATTTCCCGCCTTTTAATATTACTATATATTGTACTAAAATACACACACACACCTACTGCGCATAAGCAACGGTGCACTGATTCTACTAGACAATATTGAACACGTAAGAATTTAAAATTTCAATGGCTCATTGGTAAAGCATAGGACTAGCAACCCAGAGGTCCCGGTTCAAATCCACAAATATTCGGACTTTTTTTTAAATAGAATTGAAATTCCCGACAACGCCAACACTTACCATTTGCCATTAGAAGATGGCATTTACCACCAATGCCATCTTCTGTTGAATTTTATGCTGGAGCGTCGGTGAGGGCGTCGGGGTGGAGAGTAAGGCGTCGGGGTGGAGGGTAAGGTGTTGCGGTGGGAGTGAGGCGTCGTTACGATCCAAAATATGACCATAAATAAAAAATCTCAAAAACTTCCGGTGCCTTGTTTTTATGGCTAGGCTCAGGTAGTCGATGTGGTACAAAAATGACCAGAATGGACCTCCATAAGAAAATACATGGGATTTTGGTCTGATACTCTCATAGCTTATCTACTACTTACACTTTAGTTTTGTTTTTATTCACCCTCATTCCGTATTCCTCTGTCAACACTGCCTCCATTTCATTCAATGCTGATTCTAATTCCTCCTTACTAGATGCTAATACTGCTATATCATCCGCGAATCTCAGCATTTTTAGTTTCTGTCCCTGTACTTTAATCCCGAAATCCATTCTATTTTTTACCACATTAATCGCCTCTTCGATGTATAGATTAAAAATTAGTGGTGATAGCGTACATCCTTGTCTTACTCCTTTCCTAATACCTACTTCCCTTTTTTCCCCTTCTACTTCTATAACAGCAGTTTGATCTTTGTATAGATTGTGTACTACTCTCGTATCTCTATACTTCATTCCCGCGCTCTTTAGTATCTCGAACATTTTTTCCCATCTTACGTTATCAAAAGCTTTTTCTAAATCTACAAATCCTATATAAGCGTTCTTTCCTTTTTCTATTGTTTTCTCTAACATTACTCTTAGCGCCAGAATAGCTTCGCGAGTTCCCCTATTTCGCCTAAACCCGAATTGGTCTTCTTCTAGTATTTCCTCCGCTCTATTTTCCATCCTCTTCTGCACTATTCTAGTTAAGATTTTTGACGCATGGGAAGTTAGGCTAATCGTTCTAAAGTTCTCGCATTTGTCGGCTCCTCTCTTTTTCGGTATAGTAACGATAATGTTCCTCTTATAATCTCCGGCATCTCGCCCGTTTCATATATGTATTTTACCAGTTCAAACATCCTATTTACTACTTTCTGTCCCGAACATTTCAAAATTTCCGCCTGTATTTTATCTACACCCGGCGCTCTATTATTCTTTAGCCCCCTTAGTGCTATTTCAAATTCCTCTCTCAATATAGGTTTTCCTACATCTTCCCTATCGATGCTAGATTTTTCCTCTAATATCTCTCCTAATTCCTGACCCTCGTATAAATTTCCTAAGTACTGTTGACTCCTAACGTTTCTACTTATTGTTCCTATATCCCTGAAGTTCCTCTTAATTATTTTGTAAGCCTCATCAGTCTTACCTACTTGCAGCTAATGGATAAAAATTATCTATACGAAATGACAGATACTTTAAGAAATTCCGTTGAATATTTTAAGTTTCTTAATATGCAGTTGATTATAATCCAAAATATAAAGATTTTGAGGGAGCAATGTTATTAAATGATGTGTTTCTAATCACGATGCCAAGGGCTTCGTATTCATTAAGAGGCACATTATTGATATTCCCAAAGAGCTATAATTTATCATCAAAGTACACACCAAAATCCTAATATCTTCAAAACGTATTAAAACTATTTACCATTAAGAAAATAATCATATATAACCACTAATATGTGACTATTCCCTTTGTGGTTTTAATAGATTCCGAAAAACTCTCATAACGTATATGAGCAAATTTTATATTTATCTATGTAGTTATCTATGTATTGATAGTTTATTCTCCGGACAATTCTACAACTTCAACTGATCATTTAAGTAGGTTGTATTAAATTTATAATTTTAATTATGGAAAAAAGAAAATGATGTGACAAGCGCTAGAGATAAATCGTTCATAAATAAAATAGATAATGCCCTAAATTCGATTTCTGAGATACTCCAGAGGACGCTAAGAAGGATAAATACGATAGATCTAGATAAATACAATTTTAGTAATTGTAAGTGAAGAATATTATTATTTAATCCATGTAATTCTAATTTTGAAATTAACATATTATGATTTACTTTATCAAAAGCTTTGATAATGCCTTTGACAAGGTAAAGTTATTGCTTTGACAAGGTAAAACTATCAAAGCTGTACCACAAACACAATAGTCACATATTAGTGGTTATATGTGACTATTCTCTTGGTGGTATATAGTTTTATTACGTTTTGCAAATTTTACCATTTGGTGTGTACTTTGATGATAAACTATTGTTATCTGGGTATATCAATCATGTATACCTCGAAAAATCAGTGTAAACCACATCCACTTGACTTTTATTGGTTATGTGATTTGCAATTATCTGGGCAAATTCTCCTAAATTTGTAACTGTGGAGCGTTTTTCTACAAACCCGTATCGGTTAGGAAATAAAACGAGTTGCACAAATAAATAAATATAGGTGCACATTGACATTTCGAAAACATTTGCAAGATTTGATAGAACAGTAATCGGGCGATAATTTCTTATGGCACATGGATCTCCACTTTTTAATATAGGGCAGATCCTTGCTACTTCAAACCTCAAGTAAAGGGTGGACATACATTATCACATTATATAACGTAGAATGTGGCTCTATTAAGGCCCCGGAACAATCTTTAACAAGAAAACTCGGGATCTAATTATCCCCACAGGTCATTTTGTTCTTAAGTTTTGATAATAATTGACGAATTAACCTTTCTGTAAATTTTACTATATTAATACCGTTTGAATGATTGCCAGAATTTATGTTTATAGCCTGCACATAGTGAGTGGAAAAAACACTGGAAAAACATATAACTAATCCATTTACAATTTTTTTTGTAACAAAAAGCGGTTCCTCATCGAAGAAAACCGTTGATGAAATATGCGCTGAACTTTTCATACTCTAAACATGAGACCAAAAACTTTCAACATCACTATTAAAGTTTTACAGAATGTATGTTGAATAGCTAGTGTAAGCATCAGTTATTTGTGTTTTAATAATGTCGCTTAATCCCTTAGATTCAATAAAATCAATTAAGTGATGCCTATTCTTAAATTTGTTGTCCTGATAAGCTTTCAGTTTAATATTATTAATTATTTCAGCAGTGTATCGTACTGGATATTTAACAGTTAATTTTTTATACACAGAGATAAACTGATCAAACAAGCTATACATTTTTTTATGAAGTGCTTTGCATGCACAATTAATTTTAGTATGAATTTTCAAAAACTCCCAATTTCTATGTAGTACAGCATGATATAGTCCAGCAAAATTAGCTTTCTTAAAATTATATGCCTTATTTTTAGAATTGGGGGAAAAGTTCAGATGTACTAACCTCAATAATTACCAACAGAAAGGGGTGGTAACTATCTTCTTCAACTATGCGATGACAATCTCTTTAAACAATACATTTAAAGTTGGAAATACATAGATCTAAGATTCTATCATTCGAATTAAGAATAAAATTAAACTGTTGAAAATTATTGAACTGTAAAAGATTTAAATAACATTTCTCTAATCTTGAAGTCATGTATATCAATGAAAAGAGTAATATTAAAAGCAATAGCACATTTTTAGAATTAATGATATGATCTAAAAATAGTTCTAGATCATCATTGTTAATTTGAGGTGGAATATAAATTACAAACACATGTAAAACAAAATTGTATAATACTAATTTACAATCTACTATGTCAATTAGTGCGTCTAAGAATAAACTACTTTTGATCCAGTTGATTATTGATACTAATGTGGGTAGTAGTACGAATCTTTCGCATTTTAATAAACTGTATATTATTTCAATGTCGTGAAACAAGAAACGGTAAAAGTTGTGAATTTCAGTTTAGTGATAGTTTAGTTATGTATTACATAAAAAGTTAGTGAGAACGTTAGACAGGTTTACATATTCCTTAAGAACAGGACAAGATTAGGTCAAAAACATTCTGTGACAATAGGACAGATATTTGAGAGAGTCGAGTCAATACAATGTGGCGACGAAACATAGCGAACGCTTTTCTAGGATAACCAAAACATTGCATTATGGCCTAAATTTCTTTTAAACTAAAAATTTATACTCAACAGTCTACTGAATTTTAATAATGTCACGATTTTTCACAGAAAACGTAATCGAGCATAAATTTTATGTGATTTATAAAAATCTGCGTCTAGTTAAACAATCCAGGATATTTGTGATAAATATCAACAATGCATGAGACCTGGGTCTCCAGTTTCCGATTGACAAGGGAAGATCTCCAACCCGGAAATCGGTTTCCATACAATTCAGCTAAATATTAGAACTTGTTGAGATATAAGAAATAAATTCTTTCTGCTTGACAGAAAAATCCGTTAGGGGTAAACGATAGCTATACTTCGTTATTGCAATATGATGTTTCATTTACTATATGTCCTAAAATATGTTGTTCCACTTAATATATCCACCTCATCCAAAAACTCATTTTACGGAGGTTTCGACTACCACTTCCACCCTTTCAGGCATAAATAGCACCATATTTTCTATATGTTACATACTCGTCCTTGAAAGATACCGCAATAGAAAGATCTATAGGATATTGCTTCGAAAGGTACATGTAGGGGAATTATTTAACACGTTGGCTACTATATGCATCACCGGTGATACATGAAAGTGAGTAGCTGCTAGACCGCTTGTGACGCTAGTGTATGAACAATGGTTTCTGTACTGTACCATAACCATATTAAGCATTTATCGATGCGTTGGTACGTCAAATTTTCAACAGATGTCGACACGCACCCTAAAATATTGTTTGTCATGCTTTATTTCCGTTACAGAATTTGATCACGGGTGATTCACATGGTACATAGGTGATCCTTTGTAGGTATATGTTTGTAGTCGTGCCTTTGAGTTTGTGTTTTGTAATCATAAACATTTGATATTTATTGTCCAAAAATGGACCCTAAGGAGGAAGCAAAATTACTAGCATGGTACAACGAATTGGAATCAGAAGGTAATATCTTTTGAAGAGTTTCAACATAAAAAAACGGGTTAGTAATCTTTAATTTTTTTTACAAATAGATATGAACGGCGATGTAGAGTTCTTAGAGGATGAGAATGTGGATTCTCAGCCAGCTAGTAGCCGCACTATATGTGCAAATGAGAATGTGGATTCTCAGCCAACTACTAGCCACAATATACGTACAAATCAACGTGACTCGCCAGATTCGAAAACTGACAACGAAGAACCATATTCTGCTTCAGAATCTGAGTATCAGCCCAGCTCAGAATCAGACTCGGAATCAGATATTCACACGGAATCAGACACCGAAGATGATAACGATGATTCCAGCTTAGCTGATACAGTTGCTCGCGATAACCGGTCGACAGGTGTTCAGTGGAAAAACGTAGATGGGTCTTCTTTGGAATGGTTCCAATTTGTAGGTAGAGGCCAAATAAACATTCCTTCAGAGTTAACTCCAGTCGAAATTTATAAACTCATTATTGATTCTGATGTTTTTAATTTGATTGTACTCGAAACTAACAGGAATGCTAGAAAGTATAAGCCACAATGGAAGGATACCACCACTTCGAAAATGGAAAAGTTTTTTGCTATTATATTATACATGGGTTTCGTGAAATATCCTAAAATATCAGATTATTGGTCGACAAAATTTTTATACCGTCATTGCTTTGTTCGGCACATTATGGCAAGAAATAGGTTCCAATCTATATTGCGCTTTATTCATTTTGCCTATAATGGAACAGCAGATAAGGATGACTATAAAATTAGGCCTCTCACCAATGCTCTGACTAAAAACTTAAAAAAACTGAAAGTTCCCTCGGAGGTAGTATCAATTGATGAATCTATGGTAGCTTTTAGAGGTCGACTATTATTTCGACAATATATTCCTGGTAAAGCGTCAAAGTATGGAGTAAAAATTTTTAAACTTTGCGATGAAAATGGATATACATACGAAACTGAAATTTACAAAGGAAAAAGCAATACAGTTACGGCAGGACGAAGCAGCAATTCTGTTGTATTAAATTTAATGAAAGATTACCTTGACCAGGGACGTACTTTAGTGGCAGATAACTATTACAATAACCTCGAACTAGCCGACATATTATTGAAGAGAAAAACTCATAATGTTGGCACGTTAAGAAAAAAAATCCTAGATGAGAAAAAAATGAAGAAAGGGGACGTGAAAGGGAAATAAAGTAAGGGCAAAGTTATTGGTAATTGGAAAGATAAAAGATCGGTGAGGTTCATTAGTACTCGACATACAATAGAACTTGTGGATATAGGAACAAAAAATAGGAAAGGCGAAAGCATTTATAAACCAGAAGGTATCATATTTTATAATAAGTTCAAAATGGGTATTGACATTTCAGACCAGATGGCATCATATTTTTCCGTTTTGCGCCGGTCCATAAGGTGGTACCACAAAGTGGTATTCGAGTACCTATTTGGTATGTCAGTTATTAATGCTTTGATCCTATACCAACTATCAAATAATAAAAAGATTCAGATATCTGATTTTAGAGAGAAACTTGTTTGTGGATTGCTTGGAGAAATTATAAACATAAAGCAGCAAAGGAAGAAAAAACATACATTGGAAGAAATTGTGGAGAGAACAAAAGATAATCGTAAGAAAAGAAGACGTTGTATTGCATGTTACGAACAGCAATACCACCTTCAAAAGAATTCTAAAATCGCAGCCAAAAAAACTAAGCTAGTGTCTACATTTTGTCGTGAATGTCCAAATTCTCCAGCGTTATGTTTACAGTGTTTTCAAAAAATACACTAAAACGAACATGAATAACATTTTTATAACCTTCATATATTCGTTTAGCAGTTAATAAATTTTTTATGTTCTTTATGATCTTTTTTTTTTTGGTTGTCTATAACTGGATTCAGATGAGTCACCGGTGATAACCACTCAATATGTACTATAGTGAGTTCATTTGTATACCACTTATATATGTTACTCGACCCTATTTATATACCAGAACCTTAAACGTGCCATTCAATTTCTGATAAGGTGATATCACCGGTGATCCATATGATTTCTAGGTGAACCAACTGGTTTGTAACACCAGTGATACATATAGTCCCACACGGAAGATTCTTTGAAATAGTTCTTGGTAGCCAACGTGTTAACACAAGATATCAATGCAAAATGTAATCTACTGAATGGTTATTTTAGTAGTGAGCAGAATAGAGAAATATATCAATAGCTATATTTTGCCTTAGAAGTAATATGTATGAATACTATGGATGTTTTACGCTTTGTTGAATAACTTTCTTAATAAAATAATAAAGTTCAACTGCTTGAGGTGTTCTTGAGAAGCTCCTATTTAATTTTATGCATTAAATGTCATAGACAATCTTATTATACTCGAATTCACTAAATTTACTAAACTTATTTTGCATAGTAATAGATTTGTGTATATTATATATCTATAGTGTAGACATAACTTTTATTACTATATACACCACTGTCCCTAGGTTATCTTCAAAAGAAAAGATATGTAAACTTCACATTGATAATTGTATTGATTATATTTCGTTTCATGATGCAGAAATACGTGGATGGTATCTTAATGTACAAGTACAGGATGATTTAAATAGTCGCAACCCCACATAAGAAGGGATAGAAAATTTTTTTTTTTGGTTGCAGTGAGCGCATTAAGTGAAACAATATATTTTGCTAAAATTAGTACATCGCTATCGTTCACCATTACCAAGTTATAAAAAAAATAACTTTATCAACCCTTAAACGAACTTTTCAGCCTATTCAAAAAATAATTTATTTAATTTCCTATCAAGTTCTATTTATTCACTTAATTTCATCAAAATGAAAATTTTTGGGTTAGAGAGGAGTTTCAGAACTCAGAAGAACATCAGCAATGGCTATCTTTATATCTAGGCGATTCCAGATTTATACCACTCGAATGGTGTGCTTTTCTCGGCGACAACCCCCTTATTCTTCAGATACTCGTCATCTGGACTATAGTGGTTTCGCTACTTTAAAACGTTCACTAATTTGCAATCAGTAAATTGAACCCGAATTGGCTACATTTGTGTCTTCTAATTATATATATTATCTTTCATATTAGAAGTTCATATTTGATATGGCAATTACCAAGGGATATTTAAGAAGATTTTCTACTCTGCGTATGCTATTATAGAAATTTATATAATAAGAGGCAATTTCTGTAATTACGTTCGATCGCCTGAAAATGTACACGGGAGTAACTGTGCATCTGCGTTGTAATTACCAAGGCATATTTAAGAGGATGTTCTACTTTGCGTATTTTATTTAGTAAATTTATATAATAAGAGGTGATTTCTCTAATTACGTTCTATCGCATGAAAAAGGACACGAAGTAAAGGTGTCTGTCTATAAGTACTTTGCAATATAAATATTTGCATTCTAGCTCATTTAAGAATTATTTCTTGACACCCTACATAATTATGCTAACACTGTTAACATTAATGAATTCATTACTAGCCTTAGTAGGCTTCCAACTCCTTCAGGTTGTAGGGGAACTTGTGATAATTTGAAACAATTAGAGTAGGCTTCTTCTTAACACATTCTAGACTCCTTTGAATAAATAACTATGTTTGTTGGAACAATAAAGATCGAATTTGTAACTCTGTGATATGATATCGTATATTGTACTACTATTTAACACCTTTTAGACTCCTTTAAATAAGTAACTATATTTGCTGGATCAATAAAGATCGAATTTTGTCATTTGATATTGTATATTACACTACTATTTTCAACATCTTTAGAATCTTTTTTATCAAGTTTGAATGAAATATGTTTATCTATTGCGTATTATAAAAATATCCCTCATATAATTCCTTTCTAAATGCTTTACTACATTTGTTATTGTTTTGCCTTTAAAAATGTTGAGATTTAAAAAAAGTATGTTGTATATAACTTTAAAACCATTAAAACTATCACCTTTTATTTGATATTAACATTCATGTTCACGTATTTTCAAAAACAGAAATTACTATTAATACGTAAAAAAGTACAACTCTTTATAAAAGTAAATCTTTTTAAAACTATTTTGTCTCCTTTCTTCGGCGTTACTTTGAATATTTTCGACAAATGTAAAGATAAAACCCTAAATTGTTATAAAACTCAAGGCCTATGATAAAATTTTAAACATATCGGAATTATTATATTCTCAGATATTGTTTTCTCAAATACGATGTGCATATCTATTATACCTAGTGTATAGATTCAGTTATTTATAATAATTAATAATAACAGATTACCACCATATATGAAATTGAATATATCACCATATCCTTATTCTTTCAAACGTACATAAAGTAAACGCTTGTTAATAAAATTGTATTTATTTTACTGATCCTTAATCGCCACATCTACAGATGTTGGTTATACCTCCCACTAGTGAAATAGGAATACGTCTACTTCACCTCATGTACATTTGGTTTTATATTTTTAACTACATTGGTATATTTCTTTGTAACGCCATTTTCGTTATTTTATTTATACAATATAATTATTTTATTTATAAAACATCTGTTATTCAAAATTAATATTATTTTTTCACCAACTTTCTATCAACAAATGACTAAAATCAATGCAACGTACGAGGCCATTTTATTACATGATCCCCTTTCAATATAACTTATTATTACAAAAGTTTAAGGGTTATATGTGTGCATATACTTCAAATCATTCACTTCAAAGTGCACAAATCATTCACTTCAAACGTCTCACCATTATAATTTATACTCATATCTGCTGGCCTTTTGCTAGTGCTTACAGCCTTAACTCTGAATATTCCTTTATTCACATAGCTTCAAAGTTTACCTTGGTCTTGTCTGTATAAAGCTTTACTCAAAGTAGATATCACTTTATGCAGTCACCTGATAGATACAGCAGTTAGATACAGTTATTTCACGTATTTCTTAAAATTATAAATATAATTTCTAATATTAAATGAGTTCCTTGAATAAAGAATAAATATATATGTATATACAAATGTATATTATTCTTATACTATTATTATATATATATATATATATATATATATATATATATATATATATATATATATATATATACGAAAATTAAGGGAATTAAACAGAATAAAAGAATGCAACGATTTTATGGATGCAGGACTGGAGTTGAAAATAATTGTACGATCATGAAATTCGTTATAAACTGGACACATAAAGTGGAGAATTTTTTTTACATTTATCCTAGATTTAGGTAATTTAATTTATCATAGTGCTATTCTACAGGCATAAAATGGTAATATCTAAGTATCTCGGTTCATTCAATCTTATTATTAATCAATTCATAAAGGTAGATTAAATATGTCGATTTACGGTAATCTTGCAACGAACCTAATGAGAATCTTGATAAAAGATCAGACTCAGGATAAGTAATAGGAGGATACCCTCACTAATTTAAATACATAATATTTCAAAAATCTTTGTTGATTTTTTCTGAAATGGCTATATGTACCTGGTGTTGAAGATTATATAGTACCTTAAGACTACAGGGATGTAGGGTATTTCTAATAAGATAAAGATATCCAAGAGACTGACACGATTTCTTTATTACATAATCAAAGTGTGATATGAATGTCAATTTTTTATCAAATATTACACTTAAATCACTGAATGTTTTAGGTCTAGAAGGTATGTTGTTTTTGTGTCTGTAATCATGAAGCATCGTTTTTTGTTTATTTATGATGGACAAAACATTACACTTGGTGATACTAAGAGAAAATTTGTTATTTATGCACCAAGAATTGAAGGGTTCGAGTGTAAACAATGGTAACTGACAATTTTGGGAATTTTGAGTTTTTTGGTGTAAGCAATGATATGTGCGTTCTCGAGGTCTTTTATAGGGGTTAATTTAATTTTACGCTAATAGAGGCGCTGTTGCACTCATTGAAAGTTATGGTAACTGTCAGTGTGGGCAAGCAAATAATGGTATACAGTGCTATTCAAAAGTCCCCTCCCCCCCTCTTATCTTTGGAACGATTATACATACACTAGAGAAATTTGGTAACTGAATATTAAGGGTTGTAAACTTCCCTACTAGTGATGATAGATGACATATGCGTCAAATATGACGTCACAAGGTCATTGTGACCAATAATTTTAAATGGAACCCTATGGCAAGCGACACCTCTTTTAAAAGGTATCGAAAAAACCTATTCAGTGATACTAATATTGTGTCTGTTTACGGCAGTTTTGACAACTGGCTTTCAAAAACCGCTGTGATGAATTAAATCAGTTAATAATAAAATTTAAAATTCAAGCTTCGCCACTGGATAGTTGGATAGTAAATAATCTGACGTTTTTGTAAGTCTCCCCAATTTGATGTTTTTTTTAGCTGTCAAAGTTTTTATACATTTAATAATTTGTGTATTGTTGATCGAACGTTTAACTGTTTTAGTACCTTGTGGTAATTTTAAAATATTTGTACATTCAACAATTTGTTAAACTGTTGTGAGCTGAACGTTTAAGTGCTTCAAGAAGAGAAATGGTACGTGTTTTAGGTGATAAAGTAGCAGCGATCCTAATACTTGGTGAAACTGGAGAAAATATTCATGCAGCAGAACGCATTTTTAATGAAAGGTTTCCCGATCGCCCAGTTTCGAGGACTTATTTGAGAGAGCTTCTTCGTAAGTTTAAAACAACGGGTAGTATTAATGATGCAAAACGATCTGGCAGACCACAAATTTCTGATGAGAAAAAAATTGATATACTGGCAGAAGTAATAGTAAATCCTACTTCTTCAACAACTCAAGTTGCATCAACCTGTGAAGTCAGTGAAAGTACAGTGCACAGGGTGTTAAAAAAAAAACAAATTTCACCCATACAAATTAAAAATGGTTCATCAACTCTCAGACGACGATCCAGACTGAAGACTGCAATTTTGTGAAAATATGGAGACTAAAATTAACCAACAGCCGGACTATGTCAAAACAATTTGTTTTAGTGACGAAAGTACTTTCTATCTAAATGGAAATGTAAATACACAAAACGTGAGATATTGGAGTGACGCAAATCCTCACATGTTTCGTGAAACACATACTCAGTATCCCGAGAAGGTCAATGTTTGGGCAGGTATACTGGGAAACCACATCGTTGGGCCTGTTTTTTTAAATACCAACTTAACCGGTGAGGTGTATCTGCAGATGTTGTAAAATGCAATAGAACCGTTAATCCTTCAAATTTTGGAAGATAATCAAGATGAATTCGACATTTTGGAAATAACATTCCAACAGGATGGTGCTCCTCCACACTATTACGGTGCAGTAAGACGGTATTTGGATGAAGAATATCCTGGTAGATGCATTGGACGACGAGGTTCAATGGAATGGCCGCCTCGATCACCGGACCGCACACCTTTAGATTTTTTTCTGTGGGGGGTATCTTAAATCGAAGGTTTACGCCACTCAGCCTGACAATATTGATGTTTTAAAACAACGTATTGTTGCAGAATGTAGGGCTATTTCCGCAGACACATTTGAAAAAGTACGAGAAGACTTTCGCAATAGGATGTTTTACTGTCAGGAAGTAGATGAAGCTCACTTCGAACAATTACTATAAGTAGGTACTGATTCTTGAATCTGTAATTAAAATTATTATCCAAGTTTACTGATTACTGATTTAATCCATCAAAACTACCATAAATACAAACAATATTAGTATCTTTGAATACGTTTTTTCGATACCTTTTAAAAGAGGTGTCGCTTGCCATAGGGTTCCATTTAAAATTATTGGTCACAATGACCTTGTGACGTCATCTTTGACGCATACGTCATCTATCATCACTAGTAGGAAAGTTTACAACCCTTAATATTCAGTTACCAAATTTCACTAGTTTATGTATAATCGTTAAAAAGATAAGAGGGGGGGAGGGGACTTTTGAATAGCACTGTATGTAGTCAACATAGAGGTATGGCGTATATTCGACTTCAGTTTTCCTGAAAATTCGTCGGTTTTATCGTCGGAAACTGAACCAAATGATGAAGATAATGACCCTACGTTTGATCCTTCATATCCAGAAAAGAAATCGCTGTCCCAACGACTGGAATTATTAGGAAATACGGCAAGGAAAATATTCTAACGTTTAATAACAGCCTGCATGTAAATAATGGTACCTGCAGCACATATCATTTTATACTTGTCAATATTCGTAGATACCATTATTTACATGCGAAAATACAAGTTTACTGGTAAACTGGATGCAGTAAAGTCATGCCTGTCTTGGATACCAGAAGCATATCACCAATACTACAATAATTTATTTGAAGGATGAGTATGTAAAATTTTTGCTAATGTGTAATTATGTGATGTTTACTACAACTTATTACGATGGTATCTGCATGGTATCTCCCATTAAAAAGCATAAAGCAAGGTAAGCAATTGTAACTAAGTGACTTTTGAATAAAAAAAAATGTATATAAAAGTGAGTACAAAATATTTTCGTCATACATTTGCCTATATTTCATTCTAAAGACTTCATCATATCTTCCTGTAAACTTTACAGATTAAAAATTGATATAAGTACAAATATGAATTAATTTCAACATTTGGGTATAATTACCTCGAAACTTAAAAAATGTCAGTTACCGTTGTTTACACCCGAACCCTTCAATTACAAAATGGAAACAGAGGTAAAACAGCCGTTCATTCAAGTATGACTTTTGTTGCTTTTTCTATACACAATTGTGCATTTTAAATGACAGGTATCCGGATAGACTAATCAGTCGAACCTAAGTAGTATAGCAACAGGGCTATCAGACCACTTTTGATGCGGATGGCATGTGTCCATCGGAAGTGACCAAAGATGTGGGTGGGGTCGCGAAGAGTTCTTGTGGATGATCAACAATGACAAGAGGGTGTAGAAAAAAACATGGCGGCGGAACATGGCTGCATTAAGAAAAGAGGGGGCGAGGGGGTGGGAGTAAGAAAAAAAAACATGGCTGTATTAAGAAAAAAGGGGCGTGGAAAAAAACATGGCTGGAAAAAAGGGGCGTGGCTGCATTAAGAAAAGAGAGGGTGGGGGTAAGAAAAAAATGCATTAAGAAAAAAGAGGGTGGGGAAAAAACATGTCTGCATTAAGAAAAAAATATGGTTGCATTAAGAAGAAATGGACGTAGAAGAAACATGTCTGCACTAAGAAAAAAAGAGGGTGGGGGGTAAGAAAAAACATGTCTGCATTAAGCATGGCTGTATTAAGAAAAAAGGGGCGTGGCTGCATTAAGAAAAAAGAGGGTGGGGAAAAAACATCTGCATTAAGAACAAAATATGGCTGCATTAAGAAAACAGAGGGTGGGGGTAAGAAAAAACATTTCTACATTAAGAAAAAAATATGGCTGCATTAAGAATAAAGAGGGTGTGGGTAAGAAAAACACATGGCTGCATTAAGAAAAAAGAGGATGGGGGTAAGAAAAAACATGTCTGCATTAAAAAAATATATATGATTGTATTAAGAAAAAAGGGGTGTAGCTCCGTTAAGAAAAAAACATGGTGGCAAAGGGGCAGGAGGGTGGGGGCCGTTACGTGGACATAACGCAATATGTCAAAAGGGATTTATCTTAAACTTTATCCGATTTCAATCGAATAAAGACTAAAATTCATTAAAAAATTAATTGAACATAATCACAAGAAGGAGTATTTTTAATAGGTTAATAAATAAAAAAGTTATAGACAAAGAAAATATATTTATGATAAAAAAATAGTACGTATATTTAGCATTACATTTAGATTCAATATTAAACATAATAGAACAATAGGAAAAAAACATGGAGTCTTAAGTATGGTAGCATTAAGAAAAAAACATGGTAGCATTAAGAAAAAACACGTGATGTTAGTTCGTGTGAGAAACGTCATGCTGAAAAAAAAACAAATGGGCTCCGTTACGTAGACATCTGACGCAGTCAAAAGGGCCTTATATTAAACTTTATCCGATTTCAATCGAATAAAGACTATAATTCATTAAAAATTAATTGAATTGATAATCACAAGAGAGAATATTTTAAATAGGTTAATAAATAAAAAAGTTATAGACTTTAAACTTTATCAGATTTCAATCGAATAAAGACTAAAATTAATTAAAAAATTAATTGAACATAATCACAAGACAGAATATTTTAAATAGGTTAATAAATAAAAGAGTTATAAACCAAAAAGGAAAATAATGTATTTATCATTATATTTAGCTTCAATAAGATAATAGAATAACTTCTATCTAAATACGTCTCATTCAAGCATTATTTAAAGTGTAAAAATCATATTCGATAAGAAAAAAAAACTAGTGTTTCAGTATTGGTTATTTGGAATTATAATTTTTTTATCTCTATTACATGTTGTATATATTGTTCATCTTTACTGTTGATATGGATTTTTATCTACCTATTTAGGTGATTTAGATATAAATGAAATACAGTTGGCTAGTTGTTAATATTAAAAATCTGAAGACTAGGGAGGTATGTAGAGACATGGATGGTAGGTAGTAATATAAGTATAGACTAAAAAAGAGCTGATAATATAGGGCTAGAAATTTGAAATATGGGGGAGCGCGGTGGATGTCAGATAGGCGAGAAATCTGAGGACTAGGTAGCAAGTAAGGTAGGAAGGTGTGAAATTTGAATGAAAAATAAGAAGGGGTCTTAGAGACAGAAATCTGTTGATTTTTATATATATATATATAAATATAGAGTGGTAGTAAGTAGTTCTAACGTCAAAAGTTTATATTATTTATCTAGTAAAGTTGTATGTGAAAATATGAGAAGTGCTAGAGATTTTATTGCTTTTAACAGATATTCCAAGAAACATTAAGGATGACTTGGTAAATAATTTTTGATGAATATAAATCGCAACGCAAAATAAAAATACATGTGATATTATTATATAAAAGTTTTAATTTTTAATTAATATACATTTGCATTTTTCCCAATATCTGCAAAATGTAAATGTTTTAAAAAATTTAATCTATCTTTAATTCCAATAATATTTTGATACATTCATCGTTCAAAATAAAATAACATTGTCATTACTCTTCAAATATCAATATATGTTTTTCAAAAAAATATCTGACTAGTTATCTTGAAAATCTTCTAATTCCATTCCAGTTTCGATAAAATTATTTTCTTTATCATTATCGAGTATGATATTAATAATTCGCAATGAAATCATTCAAGTCCGTTAATGAAATTTCTTAAAAAAGCGGATTGTAGAATGCAGATTTTATTTAACATAAAAGAAAAACATTTTTCACAGTCACGATGTAACAGCACGAAATTTGGTAATATGAGAAACTGGACGCAAACAACGTCTATTTAAAAAGTGATTATAAGAGAACCGAAAAATTAATTTATGATTTCCCAATATCAATGCTGTAACGTGAGAGCGAAAGCAACCCAACGAAAAATGCAGAATCAGATTTAAAACACATACAAACAAGTCTTGACTTGTTGACGAAAACATCGCAGGCTGGTTTAAGGAACGTGACTTAAATGTAAACAAACTGTAAAACTTCGGGCTGATAGATAAAACATTTTATTTCTAATCTGAGTATAAATCAATAAAAAATAATTTATTACTTCCTATCGATAAAAAAACTGCAAATGTAGCATTTTGATTTGTCATGCCGTCGTCATCGACAACAATGAAAAATTCACTTTAAAATACTTTAAGATACATTATTGCAGCACCGTAAAAAGGAATTTGTAAAGAGTCATTAGATACATTTAAGTGGATGATTCTCTCAGATATTGTCAAAAGAATAATCGGACTTCAGATTGAGAAACAAATTTTTTTACGTTTTATAACATTAATTTGAGACTGTCTTTTTTAATTTTATTGGTATAGATGAGCTCACGAACACCTTTATCAGATGATTGAAATGTGCAGAAGCTGTTACTCATTTTCAACAATTTGATTTCAATAATTTGCGATAATCTTAGAGCATAATGCGAAAACTTCATTTCTATTTCTTCAAGCTGTTCTTCTGTCAGACCACATAAAATATCCAAGTCGTGGGATCTATACGATACTCGGCCAGTTCTCTAGATGAACACGATAATTTGATAGAAATATAAAAAGAAATATTTTTCCTGAATAACGCTCAACAAATTTAATCGATCGTAACATCGAGTCACTATTGAACAAAATTGTAATCCATCTCTCTAAATCTGCATAATGCATGAATTAAAATTATTCCCCAGATAAACTTAAGCACATGTAAAAACTGTTGAATGATCTGCATATATTGATATTACAAAAATAAGTGAATTTAGAAAATTATATGTTATGTTTTGTTAAGTATATTTGTATTTCATCTAAGCACCCGAACTATGATAATCTAAGTATCCGAACTATGAACGTTCTAATTACTAAAATCGCTGACGTTTCTTTGTTTCAGTGAATGTATACATATCTACAAAAATTAAGCTAATATAGTTTCGCACGCCTTTTTTAAGATATAAGACAGAACCATTTCGAACAATATAAAATAATAAAGAAGAAATTAATAAGCAGTGCATCAATGGTCTCATATATGTTAGATTTTAGAGAATATTAAACTAAAAATAGTTGTTTCTACACAACTCCCAACAATCCAAGTCGCAACACAATGTCTTTATTTCTTAAATTACAACTTCGGCGGCCTGATCTATATTAAGTGAGCGTTCAGTCAAATCTGATATCCCATTCGAGCCGTCGCATATATGAAACTAATATATAAACTATAAACAATAATAAACATTTAGAGAAACACATTGAAGTCGGTTATCGATGACGTCATCGATAACCGACTTTAATATGCCATATCACAGTCTCAACGTAATGTTAGAAACGGAAAAATTTGTTTCTCAATTTGGAGTTCGGTTATTCTTTTGACAATATCCGCCTAAACTAATAAATCTTTGCAAATGCTTTATGGTGCTACAATAATTCATCTTAAGTATTTTTTAAAAAGTGAACAACTCCCTGCTGTTTCGTATTTTTACACTTACTAAATCATCACATTGTCCAGCCCACACCCTTGTTCTTTACATGTTTAATGAAAAAACAATTCTTATTAAAACTGCGGCGATTATCACAGTAATTTCAGTGTTTTTTCCCAACAGCACTATCTAAAACTTTTTTGTTCAATATATGTGTATGTTTTTTGTTAAAATCTGCTATTATGGGCTTTATACTTTCCTTAAAATTATTTAATCCATATTTTATCACAATACAGTTTTAAATAGTGAAACCTAGATGATATGTTTTTTATATAAAATTAATAAGTTTTTTCCATTATTTAATATATACATATTAACTTCAAAATATCAGTCTGATTTGAGCAGATTTTTTTAAATCTCACCTCAAGAATACATTTAATCTTACACTCCGACTCTAAGCAAGTGACGCATCCTGAGACCATTATCACATAAAATTAACTGTTCTTTACAGACCTCGATCGGCTAGGAATGTGTCAAATATATACATGTAGCTAGAAAATGGGGAATGTGAACTTATTATATTTTAATGTTTATCAGTTTAGTTTCATTTTAACCCTCTGAGTATCTTTTTACTATGTTTCATAACAATGCATTTTTAAATTGTGAAACCTAGATAATACATTGTTTATATAAATTAATAAAAGATTATTAAAACCAGATCTCTGTCAGATCTTTAAATATATGTATATCCGTCAGGGTTGTACGAGCTATACAGGGTGTTTACTAAACATACGGCAAGAATTGAAGAGGTAATTCCTTGGGTTATTTTAAAAGTATTTTGTCCTTTGATGATTTTCGCGAAATCACTTTGTTTCGAAGATATAAGGAGATAAAGGTTTTTCAACAATAACAATATTTTATTACATAAATATGACATTGAAAGCTTTTCAATTTACAAGAACTGTTCAAAATGACTACCACCAGCTAGGATGCATGCATCCAATCTTCTCCTCATTGACTCCCGAACTCTTTCAAAAACACGAAAGTTGTTTTTTATTAAATTACATCCCTCAATTATTCGATTTCTCAAATACTCTTCATTTTCTACTGGAGTAGTGTAAACTAATGACTTCAGATGGCCCCATAGAAATAAATCTAAGGGATTTAAATCCGGGGATCGAGCAAGCCATAAGTGTGGTCCACCTTGTCCAATCCAGCGATCTCCATATGTTGCTGTTAAAAACTCACGAGCAATCAAACTGAAATGCGCTGGTCCACCATCATACATAAACTATATAACATTTCTCGTTGCCAATGGAATATCCTCTAGAAATCCAGGAAGTGAGTGTTCAAAGAAATTTCGATACACCTCGCCGGAAGTCTTCTTGGTAAAAATACGGGTCCAATTAGGAAGTCACCCACAATTCCAATCCAAACGTTTAATGAAAACTGTTGTTGAAAACGATCTCGAATTACCTCATGTAGGTTTTCTTCAGCTCACACATATCTGTTGTGAAAATTCATTATTGCATTTCTCGAGAAATTCGCTGCATCAATAAAAAGAATCAGCGACAGTAGTTGTGGGATTTGAACCAATGTTTGGAGAAACCATTGACAAAATGCAATACCTGGAGGAAAATCAGCAGGAATAAGAGCTTGAACTCGTTGCATGTGGTATGGGTACAAAAACTGCTACCTCAAAATTTTCCACACAGTTCCATTATTTACATTCAAAGCATTTGCAATTTTTCTAGTAGAGGTACCTGGATCTTCCTCTACCATGTTCAACACATTTTCTTCCAGTTCTACCGTTCTTACTGTTATTGACCTTCCTGGTCCTCCATTTTTTCGAATTGTGCCTGTTTCATGAAGGCGTTGATGAATACTTTGAAAGGTTTTTCTATCAGGAACATGACGGTTCGGAAATCGTTCACTCTACAACCGTCTAGTCTGTAATAAATTCCCATTGGCAAATCCATACATGAAATGCATGTCAGTCATCTCGGCATTCGTGTAGCGATCCATGATAGAGGACTTCACTGAGAAACGTTTAGTTCGCAAACATGTCAAATGTCAAAAATGTCAAATGTCAAATGTCGCGTGAGCGCGCTCGTGTTACTAATTTTAAAATATCAATATTGTTATTTATTGTCAAAAAATCTTTATCGCCCTGTATTTTCGAAACAAAGTGATTTCCCGAAAATCATCAAAGGACAAAATATTTCTAAAATAATTCAAGAAATCACTCCTTGAATTTTTACCGTATGTTTAGTAAACACCCTGTATATAAAAAAATAATGTCTGGTTTAATGAAGGATGAAAATAATGATACATTTCATAGGTCTACGTTCTAAACAGTACACTTATAAAGTGGAATCAAACAAAATAGTCAAAAAGAAAAGCAAAAGGCGTATTCAAAGACACATAATCGTTAATCTAGTAAATAAATGGAAAGGGAGGTACGGAGCTAAAGTTTGATATACAAATCCTAATTTCCAAAGCAGATCCATTTTCAACGGTAACTTATGGTCATTGAAATGAAAAAATCTCACATTATATTCAATAAACCTCTGTATATAAGAATATCTATCTTAGATACTTCTGAAAAATTTGTATGATTTTCACAAAGCAAAAGGCATATTCAAAGATACATAATCGTTAAGCTAGTAAATAAATCGGAAGGGAGGTACTGAACTAAAATTTGAATTCAAATTCTAAATTCCAAAACATATCCATTTTCAACGATAATCTTATGGTCATTGAAATGAAAAAATCTCACATTATATTCAATAAACCCCTGTATATCAGAATGTGTATCTTGGATATTTCTAAAATTTGCGTGTATGATACTATAAATACATGTTAACGAAATTCCATATAGAAAATTGTAAACTTTTGTACGCTGATACAGACAGTCTCTTGTACGAAATTCAGTGTAAGATTTTATCAAAAAATAGATTTTATACTTAGTGATTATCCCCGAGATAGTCGTTGGAATATTCCTCTAGTAAATAAAAAACAAATCCCATGGTTTTTAATGAAGGATAAAAACAATGTGAAAATAATTACTCATTTTCATAGGGCTACGTTCTAAACAGTACACCTACTATAAAAAGGGGAAAATAGTTAGAAAATCAAAAGGTGTAAAGTCTAATGTTGTGGTAAACAAAGTTACTTTTGAGAATTATCTCAACTGTCTGGAGAAATTTGTCAACAAAAAGCCGTAGGATTACTCTCCACTTTTTAGTTACAAGTCATTGATTTTATAATATTATGTCTTTATATTATTTTATTATAATTGATTTTCACTTTCTCACATCAAATAATGTAAGTTATATATCTCACACCTTGTATAGTGGAACTCGATAGCAATTATTTTTATTCGTCATTTTAGAGTTGTTCAAGTAAATTATCAGATTGATTCCAATACAAAATATGTTTTGTTTATAATAACATTATATAAATATACGCCATGGAACTTTGTCAATACCAAAAAAAAACTATGTGTTAAAGGGGGGAATATGATGTACATAACTACAGTTTTTATTAGAAATATATATGTGAGTTGCAGTTAAAACTGGGGCTGGGTCGATGATGTCATCGATAACCGACTTCAATGTGTTTCTCTAAATGTTTATTATTGTTTATATATATATAAACAATAATAAACAATATTATATATTCTTTTGACAATATCTGAGAGAATCATCCACTTAAATATATCTAATGACTCTTTACAAATTCCTTTTTACGGTGCTGCAATAATGTATCTTAAAGTATTTTAAAGTGAATTTTTCATTGTTGTCAATGACGACGGGTTATCCTCGAAGATGTCTGTTGTGTTATTCGCCTCCAACTTCGACGTCACTACATAGTCGACCCATGACAAATCAAAATGCTACATTTGCAGTTTTTTATCGATAAGAAGTCATAAATTATTTTTTATTGATTTATACTCAGATTAGAAATAAAATGTTTTGTCTGTCAGCCCGAAATTTTACAGTTTGTTTACATTTAAGTCACGTTCCTTAAACCAGCCTGCGACGTTTTCGTCAACAAGTCAAGACTTGTTTGTATGTGTTTTAAATCTGATTCTGCATTTTTTCGTTGGGTTGCTTTCGCTCTCACGTTACAGCATTGATATTGGGAAATCATAAATTAATTTTTCGGTTCTCTTATAATCACTTTTTAAATAGACGTTGTTTGCGTCCAGTTTCTCATATTACCAAATTTCGTGCTGTTACATCGTGACTGTGAAAAATGTTTTTCTTTTATGTTAAATAAAATCTGCATTCTACAATCCACTTTTTTAAGAAATTTCATTAACGGACTTGAATGATTTCATTGCGAATTATTAATATCATACTCGATAATGATAAAGAAAATAATTTTATCGAAACTGGAATGGAATTAGAAGATTTTCAAGATAACTAGTCAGATATTTTATTGATAAACATATATTGATATTTGAAGAGTAATGACAATGTTTTTTTATTTTGAACGATGAATGTATCAAAATGTTATTGGAATTAAAGATAGATTAAATATTTTAAAACATTTATATTTTGCAGATATTGGGAAAAATGCAAATGTATATTAATTAAAAATTAAAACTTTTATATAATAATATCACATGTATTTTTATTTTGCGTTGCGATTTATATTCATCAAAAATTATTTACCAAGTCATCCTTAATGTTTCTTGGAATATCTGTTAAAAGCAACAAAATCTCTAGCACTTCTCATATTTTCACATACAACTTTACTAGATCAATAATATAAACTTTTGACGTTAAAACTACTTACTACCACTCTATATTTATATATATAAAAATCAACAGATTTCTTTCTAAGACCCCTTCTTATTTTTCATTCAAATTTCACACCTTCCTACCTTACTCGCTACCTAGTCCTCAGATTTCTCGCCTATCTGACATCCACCGCGCTCCCCCAAATTTCAAATTTCTAGCCCTGTATTATCAGCTCTTTTTTAGTCTATACTTATATTACTACGTACCATCCATGTCTCTACATACCTCCCTAGTCTTCAGATTTTTAATATTAACAACTAGCCAACTGTATTTCATTTATATCTGAATCACCTAAATAGGTAGGTAATAATCCATATCAACAGTAAAGATGAACAATATATACAACATGTAATAGAGATAAAAGAATTATAATTCCAAATAACCAATACTGAAACACTAGTTTTTTTTTCTTATCGAATATGATTTTTACACTTTAAATAATGCTTGAATGAGACGTATTTAGATGGAAGTTATTCTATTATCTTATTAAAGCTAAATATGATAAATACATTATTTTCCTTTTTGGTTTATAACTCTTTTATTTATTAACCTAATTAAAATTTTCTGTCTTGTGATTATGTTCAATTAATCTTTTAATTAATTTTAGTCTTTATTCGATTGAAATCTGATAAAGTTTAAGATAAGGCTCTTTTGACATATTGCGCCAGATGATCAAAGTCGATGTATACCCACGTAAAATTTCACTTCGATCGGATAGAATGGAACTAAGATTTTTACTTTCTTAAGTAATTGATTCCATTAGTCTATTCAGTAGACATCATTAGGTTCATATATCAAGTTTAATTGAAATTCAACGCCATGAACTCGAAAGATACAAAATTTAATATACAGGAAATAAATTACATTTCTTTCATGTGTCTTCTCTTTACACCTAACCAACTCAGATTTCAAATTTCCCGCCTTCCTACCGTGATCCCCAGATTTCAAATTTTTCACCAACACTGTTTTACGCAGATGATATTTAATGCGATTTGGATTTATGACCTTGATCTCAATTCCGATGTTAGTCGGCTTTAATCACAGTCTACAATAGTGGCAAAACACCAGTTTGTTTACATTTAAGTCACGTTCCTTAACTCAGCTGGCGACACTTTTTTCATGTATGACTCAACAAGTCAAAACTTCGTTGAATTTGCCTTCTATATAATAAGCGACAAGTAGGTTAAAAGAAAAAATGACTCAGCATTTTGCAGATAATTTTTGTTTATTCGCCAGACCAGCTTATTTAGTCTACAATAGCATAGCAAACATTTTAGTCACGTTTTCAAGTCGTACCATCATACAGGTGTACCAACTCAAATATAGTGGCTTTTTAGTACCAACTTAGGAAAAATAAAACGCCTGTTTTTACCATAAATATATTTTCTTTGTCTATAACTTTTTTATTTATTAACCTATTTAAAATATTCTGTCTTGTAATTATCAATTCAATTAATTTTTAATGAATTTTAGTCTTTATTCGATTGAAATCGGATAAAGTTTAATATAAGGCCCTTTTGACTGCGTCAGATGTCTACGTAACGGAGCCCATTTGTTTTTTTTTCAGCATGACGTTTCTCACACGAACTAACATCACGTGTTTTTTTCTTAATGCAATTTTCTTCTTAGCCCCCCTACCCCCCAACGTGTCTTTTTCTTAATGCTACCATACTTAAGACTCCATGTTTTTTTCCTATTGTTCTATTATGTTTAATATTGAATCTAAATGTTATGCTAAATATACGTACTATTTTTTTACCATAAATATATTTTCTTTGTCTATAACTTTTTTATTTATTAACCTATTAAAAATACTCCTTCTTGTGATTATGTTCAATTAATTTTTTAATGAATTTTAGTCTTTATTCGATTGAAATCGGATAAAGTTTAATATAACGCCCTTTTGACATATTGCGTCAGATGTCCACGTAACGGAGCCCATTTGTTTTTTTTTCAGCATGACGTTTCTCACACGAACTAACATCACGTGTTTTTTCTTAATGCTACCATGTTTTTTTCTTAATGCAATTTTCTTCTTAGCCCCCCTGCCCCCCAACGTGTTTTTTTCTTAATGTTACCATACTTAAGACTCCATGTTTTTTTCCTATTGTTCTATTATGTTTAATATTGAATCTAAATGTAATGCTAAATATACGTACTATTTTTTTACCATAAATATATTTTCTTTGTCTATAACTTTTTTATTTATTAACCTATTAAAAATACTCCTTCTTGTGATTATGTTCAATTAATTTTTTAATGAATTTTAGTCTTTATTCGATTGAAATCGGATGAAGTTTATGATTGTCCTTTTGACATATTGCGTTAGATGTCCACGTAACGGCCCCCACCCTCCTGCCCCTTTTCCACCATGTTTTTTTCTTAACGGAGCTACACCCCTTTTTTCTTAATACAATCATATTTTTTTTCTTAATGCAGACATGTTTTTTCTTACCCCCACCCTCTTTTTTCTTAATACAGCCATGTTTTTTTCTTACTCACACCCCCTTTTTTCTTAATGCATTTTTTTTCTTACCCCCCACCCTCTTTTTTCTTAATGCAGCCATATATTTTTCTTAATGTAGAAATGTTTTTTCTTACCCCCACCCTCTTTTTTCTTAATGCAGCCATATTTTGTTATTAATGCAGACATGTTTTTCCCCACCCTCTTTTTTCTTAATGCAGCCACGCCCCTTTTTTCTTAATACAGCCATGTTTTTTTTTCCACGCCCTCTTTTTTCTTAATGCAGCCATATTTTTTTTCTTAATGCAGACATGTTTTTCTTAATGCAGACATGTTTGTTTTTACCCTCACCCTCTTTTTTCTTAATGCAGCCACGCCCCTTTTTTTTAATACAGTCATGTTTTTTTTTCCACGCCCCTTTTTTCTTAATACAGTAATTTTTTTTCCGCCGCCATGTTTTTTTCTACACCCTCTGGTCATTATTGATCATCCACAAGAACTCTTCGCGACCCCACCCACATCTTTGGTCACTCCTGATGGACACATGCCATCCGCATCAAAAGTGGTCTGATAGCCCTGTTGTTATACTACTAACCTATTTATGAATTGCTTAGGAAATTTCAAGTGACTGGAAGTGTTCACAGTATGAAACGCAATAGTTCACCGCAAATATCTGAAGACATAAATGGACATACAATGTGTCGCCACACACCGTACAAAGGCTATTAACTAAAAAAATGTTATCCTTATAAATTTATCGAAAATATGAGGATTTTTATTACACCAGTTCTGACATTTTGCCTGTTTACAGTACCATTTAAAAAATGTACATTAGCCAGTAAAATAGATGGTCTTCAAATAATGTAGATTTTCAACAATTCTTTCTGTCATAAGTTTACAATATTCAAGTCTTCTATTTGAATCGCCTTCTACAAGTTCGTGTAAAATTATGAGTTTATAAGAAAACAAATTGAGGAGTGTTAAGTCTAATGAGGACACACAGTAGGACCACTTTTTCTGAAGGAAACATTAACTGGTCAATTATATTTGGAACTACTCGAAAACTTAATACGCCCTTTAATTATAGACATTATCGAAAACAACGAAGTCGAATTTGACAACGTAAACATCACTTTTCAGCAGGAAGAAGCTTCACCTCGCTATTCCGGAATAGTGAGAAACTTTTCGAATATGAATTATCCACGATATTGAATATGTTGAAGGGATCCAATGGAGTGCCCCCGCTGATTAGACTTAACACTCCTCAATTTTTTTTCTTTATGGCTATCTTAAGTAAGAAGATCAGACCGAACCTCATTGATTTAAGTCAAAGAATAGTTGAAGAATGTAGGTGCATTAATAAAGACACGTTTAATCAATGTGCGCGACGAAATTGCAAATAGACTATTTATATGTCAAGAAGTTGGAGGTGCGCACTTTGAATAGCTGCTAACCTAATGATTTATTCTCTAATAATATCTGTGAGATTTTTGTAAAATCGTTTTACTAAAAATCTGAAAAATGCTTCTTCTAGTACTGGAGTAGGTTGGAACCTTTGGTGTGAAGATAACACTGACATAGCTTTCCACAAAACACCAAAACACTATACACTACACTCGACGCGCCTTTCACCAAAACAAAGCTGGCATCACATGGAGGTTATTAAAATCATTTTAATGATTTTGAGCGTTCAATAAGTTTTAAATGAGTGCGGAATGAGTTTTAATCATCTCCAGATAATGCTAACTTTATTGGCGAAACGCGCGTCAATTGTAGTGTATAGCGCTTTGGTGTTTTGTGAAAAACTAAGTCAGTGTTATCTTCTAGTAGTCTATATGTCTGCTATTTAATTTAACTTTAATACATACCATTTTGTTAGTTTTTCCAAATAATGTTTGCTGTTTTCGTTAAAATTCCCAAATATGACATTTTCATGTTCATTAACACTTTAAATTGGCAGAATATAAAAATTTTTAATTTTAAAATTAAATTGTAGTTGATAGTACCTTTCGAATGAAGGGTTGCTCCACTTACTTTTCCATTTAACAGGAATCAAGATGATGCCCAGACCCTATTTTTAACTTTATAATTGACGATTTCTCCAAAAAGGAAGGTATTTTTACCCTCAAACAAACCACCTAAATTTAATTTCCTGCAAATCCATTCAAAAAGCCATTCAAAAGTTAAAAGAGGGGAAGGGAACTTATGATGCTTATGATTTACGTAAGAACTTCCTCTAGAGATCATAATTGGTAGCATATTACCACTATAACTATGATAAAAATTTTTGGTTAACTAAGAAAATATACACTCACAGGTGGGAATTTTACAATTCTTTTTGCAACTAGTTAAAATATCTCTTCCATATTTATATCTCCTATCTCCTTTGATTACAGGATGATATTCCTAAAAAAAATATTGTGATGAATTCAGTGGCATAATGAGAATAAAAATATCCAAATCATTTTTTAAATCTAATTATTATTTATAATAAGTATTTACAAATTTAACTTACTTTTTACTTAACCGTAAAAGGAAATACATGTTTATTTAATGGAATTGCCCTCACATATTATTGTTTTACGTATTAATACCTCTAGGTTATCTTCCAAAACTACTAATATATGTAAAATAGTTTATTGATAATTGCTAGTAAGTTAACATGCAGTTAATATAAATTAATCTGAAAAAGAAAGAAACTAGCGGTATTTGTACGTTAGTCTATATAAACATTTCATGTTTTTCCATTGGGCAGATTGGACAGATCATTTTTAGTATTCAGTGTATCATATTAGATACCCAATCTTATTTACAAAATTTAACAGAATCGTTTTTAGTGGCATTATAAACTAACTGGCATTTATAAAGATTTTATTCGTAATATCCTATTTTTGTTCTAAAATATCTATTAACCTGTGAATTTAAGGAGAGACATATCATGAAATTTAAATGGTACAAATATTATGAAATACAAATTTTCCATTCACACAGGAATAGTGATATTTCATCAGTTTATATGATGAAATAAAATTTAAATAAAGGTTGTTTCAATCCTAACCTTCCTCGTTTTATTCGCACTTTTGGCGAAGTTACCGTGCCCACACAAATAAATGGATTTGCTTATATTATTTATTTTTGTCGGATTTACGTAACAAAGCATTTTCTCTAAAATGTAACTGGCTTAGGAAGTTTCAATAGCCATTATAAAGTTCTCCTAACGGATTTGTTACAGATTTTTCTGAAATACGATTTGTGAATGTTAAAAGGTTAAGAACGGTAATAAGTTTGAATGAACACAATCTACGTCCATGCCTTTAGATGTCATAAAATTGAATCAGAGAATCATAACTTTACGTTACAATAAACTAAATTAAACTTTAGATATGCTTTTACAATAGAGATATAACCGTCTTGTTATCAGTTTTGTATTGCATTATCTTCATATCTATTTTATCAAATTTCCACATTAATCCATATTTTAACATAATTAAGTTCTAAAACTTGTTCGCTTCAAACATATAATAAAACCCATCTAAATTACATAGGAATATATAATAAACATATATCCGCTTAGAGCAAAATCATAGAAAATTGGAATATATTTGTCAAATCGGAATGTTTTGTTATTAATTTTGTACATTGTGTTACTTAAAAATATTTCTTAACCCTTCACTGCATGAATTTTGTGATCAACTGAAGAAAATTATGCAACATTAATTATCAACTCCAAATTACTAAACAAATTATAAAAAACTCCAGCTTTATTACAACCTTCTATTTTATTTTTTTTTTTTTTATTATATCATATATGATACAATGAGTATATAGTACATATACGCTAGTTTATATGAAACTGTTTAAAACAATTATTATTTTTATTTAGACATAAATTTTTCACATTATATAGATATATATATATATATATATATATATATATATATATATATATATATATATATATACACTCCATCCATTCTAATGTCTCTCGGTGGTACATGGACAGTCAGGCCTTTTCTTTTTTTTGCCAATGGTTGTTGCTCAACAGATTCTGCTGATGTGCTTCCTGGCATAAACATAAGGCGACTTCTGTTCTAAATTCTGAGAATTTTAAGATTTTTTCGTCCCTTATACTATGTATTTTTTCCTTCTTTGTACCCGCTGTTTTCCTTTGTTCTTGCGTATGTCTGTACAGTAGCCAGCTATTTGCTAAAGACATATGGATAATATGGTAAAATATACGAAAATACCACTTTTTACTTCTAATTAGTATCTTGTGACATGCCATTATGCTGTCGAGAAGATCTACGCCCCCCATACATTTATTATATTCTTTTATAACATATGGGCAGGGTATTTCAACACTTTCTCTTTTGCGACTATCAAATATTTTCACAGTAGAGATAGGATACTTTCCAGCAAAACTTGACACTAAATTGACTACCTTGTCTTTCCACACACTTGTTGATACGTCTATATTTTCGTATTTTCCAACATATTCCTTGCAATAGCCTCTTGATTATTTTTTAAAGTCTTTCTCGTTTGGTAACTTGTACTCCGGTATTCGATTTCTTCGAATGATTCCTAATGACAATATTCGTTGCTGAGCTAAATATGCTACAAGTGGTATAGTACTGTAGTAATTATCAAAGAAGACTCGGTACTTTTGAGTTCGATTTATACCCCTGCAATGACGAACTACTACATTAGCAGCCGCACCTAAATCGGGCTCATTTGTAAGTACCACATTTTCCATACCAGAATATAACTCAAAATTAAAGGCAAACCCAATTATGCCACATAGAGCAAAGAATTTGTAACCCCACTTGTGGGGCTTGAGTGGTAAATACTGCTTAAGAAAATGTCGTGCTTTACTGGAACAAAGTTGCTCATCTACAGATAGCTGTCTTTCGTGAGGTACTGTTGAGAGTCGCTTATTTATTTCAGTTAACAAGGGTCGCACTTTATATAATCGATCGTAATTTGGATGATCAGACGGCAACATTTTTTCGCTGTCGTTGAAATGTGAGAATTGTATTTTTTCGAGTTTATTAAGACACGTGCAGTTTTTTATAACATCGTTTCCTGTAATAGTAGCCCAGTAAGATCTAACATTAGGCGCATGCACTAAGGACGTTATAATACATATTCCTATGTACTGTTTTACATCAGTAGCAGTTAATCCTGCTGGTTTACTTGGATCTTTTTGTATAGAAGAAATATTTGCCTGTTCAACGATATTAGTAATAATGTCGTCTGTAAAAAAATATTTAAAGAAACTGAACGGAGTATTTAGCTGTAAAAGATTTGTAGGTAGACTATCGTTTCCAAGAAATGAAAGCTGCTCACTATTTAGCTCAATATTTTTGTTCTTCCATACTACTCTGCATTTACTTTTTGACTTGATACAAATTTCCACATTACTAGGACCCTCCTCAGAATAATTGCCTATTGCGCACTTGTTAGTTGATTTGGATGAAGAAATTTCAATAGAATTGGAACTCTCCCTAAGATCCTTTTCCTCGCAATCCTCTTCACTATTTTCGCAACTAATGGTTTCATTAGAGTTTTCAATTATTTCTTCATGATCAGAAGCAGGAACATAATCAGGATCACAAGTACTATCATCATTATTCTCTTCTGTATCCAAGTCATCCTCACTCTCAAATCCATTCAACAATAAATATTTCAATTTCAGCTTCTAATTCTTTTTCATTGAAAACTCAAGTCTGTATGTAATATGTGGTTTAGAATATACCAGCGTGTGTCTGTTATGGTACGAAGAATATTCTGTTGAGCTCTTTATATGATAGTAATGTGTGATTTAGCTTTACAGCCCCAGAGTTCTACTCCGTACATCCAAACGGGTCTAATTAAGGTTTCATTTAGAAGGAGTGTATTTTATATTTATAATTTGTACGTTCGTCCAATCAACCAGTTTATTTCTTTAATTTTTTAATCAATTTGCTTTTTTTATTTTTGGATATATGTTCCCTCTAGGTATATTTACTGTCTAGATGGACACCAAGGTAATTTAACGATTGTTATTTGTGGTATGACTTCCTGGTTGAGACGAGTTGCAAAACAACATTCTTTTCTAATTTTAAATGTTATATGAGGAGATCTGGACTTATTTTTCACTTTTCCAACCACTCCTTAGGTGTTTCTAGATGATATTTAACATTATGTGTTGCAGTGTTGGGATTTGTATCTTTAGATATTAGATCTGCGTCACAGGCAAATATTCCAGTATGTAGTTATATGCCTAGAAGTTGGTAAATCAGATGTATATAGTATATACAGAAGAAGGCCAAGTATTCTTTCTTGTAGCACACCTGAGTAGATATGAAAACAGTTGGAAGTATCTTCATTAACTTTTGTTAAGAATTATCTTTCGTTCAGATATAATTTTAGTAAATTAAAGTGCTTGTTGGATAGATTGCTTTTTTGATTTTGTGTAGTAGGCCTGGATGCCAGACTTTGTGAAAAGCCTGGTTTACATCTATGAATACTGCGGTACAATATTGGTAATTTAATTAATATTATTCCATTGATCTGTTGATGACATCTACAATTCTGTGAGACTGTTACATGGTGGAATGTGACCGTTAATCGGACGGTAGAAATTGCTGATCTAGGATCCAGTCGCGAGGATTGATATCTCAATTAATTCTTTTGATTCTTAGTTCTTTGAGTAATTTTATATTATTGACAACAAGCTTGTAGGACAGTAGAATTTAAAGTTAGTTACATCTTTACCGAGCTTAGTTATTTTAGAGTACTTTATTTCCTCTTTGGTTTTATTGTATCGAATTGGTTTAATGTGTTGCTAGATATGGTCGACTACACTTAGTACTTTCGAATTAGTGAGAATTTTTGGACTTCTTCATGTTTTTATAGCTCTCCAAATTAAGTTATTTTACATTCTGAGGTTAGATACGAGGGCTGGTCAAAAACTCGGTGACTAATTTTATTAGGAACAAATTAATAAGCTTACTGCAATATTGAACTAATATTCTTCAAAGTACTATCCTTGGCTAGCGATGCAATTATTCCAACATTGTTTCAATGATTGAAAGGATTTCTGGAATGCTCTTTTCGGAAGAGCCTGCAGAGCCTGCAGCTGCTCCCTCGTCGCTCTCTCAATGTCGGAAATTATATCAAAGCGGTTTCCTCTTAGTACAGCTTTAATTTTTTGAAAGAGCCAGAAGTCGCAGTGTGCTAAATCCGGAGAATAAGGTGGATGTGGATACATAGGAATCTTTTTTTCAGCCAAAGACTCGCGGGCCAGTGACGCATCAGTGGCAAAGTGTGGCACGGCATGTTATCGTGAAGGAGAAAGCTGTTGGCGCGTATGAGATGTTCAATTCTTCGATAATCTCTCGAATAGTCAATCACCTGTTTGAACGAATCATTTTTTCCACTTGCAATGTTTCCTTCTGTTTTTGAGGTCGAAGGACGTTTAGACAACTGCTTGTCTTCAACCGATCCATTTCTGCTTTTAAATCACTCATTTCACTTATAAACAGTCTTCAGAGTCACCACATTATCACCATACACTGATTTTAACATTTCATGGGCCTCTTTTGTACTTTTGTGCAATTTAAACAAAACTTAATATTAAGGCGTTATTCGAAATCCATGATACGCGACACGTTAAATACGCCTTCACTTTTCCGGCTCTGGAAACTAATTGACAAAATACAACTTGTTCAAACTTAACACTGACTATCTCAAGAGATCAGGCTATCGGATGCATTATTTCATACAGATGTAGCGTCAGCAGTTTCTGCTCCAAAAATTCGTTGACAGTAGTTTTTGATCAACATTCGTACATTGTTTTTAAAATATTCTTCCCTGATTTTTTTGAGTTTGTTACTTATCTGTGTATATTTTCATCTATTATACCATGTATGGGTCCACTGCTATGTTGGCCTGGTTCTTCTTTTCTTCAGCAACTAATCGCTTTATTTACATATATATGAAAGCAGAAAATAAAAATAATAATAGTTGTAAAAGTTGCATAAAATTACACTGAATCTTGCAGCCGTCGGCTAGTACTAGCAAAAATAAATAAAAATAAATTCAGGCACCTGGAATGTAAAAAACCTGAGCAGCGTGGCCAAATATTATACCTTAAGCATATAAAAGTTGGCATGAACTTCTCAGTATTGGTCGGTATATTAAAATGAACTTTGGATGTGATGTTACTTCAAAAATATATTCTAGTATGGTTAAGCTGGGGAATTGGTAGATCATTTATCTACGAATCTATCTATTTGGAAAAATTTTTTACTGTTCGAGAATAATCTGTGATGTACCTAGTTGTAGAGGCTTTGTCATGTTTATTACTATATCACTATTACTATCCACTTGAATAAACATTTTCAAATAGTTTTCGATATTTAGTTTACAACGGGGTTCAAAAGTATGACCATCTAGAAACAATAAATTTAAAACTGTCCATCGAAAATTCTAGATTTGAGTAACAAAATTGCATTGAATGGCGTATAATTTTCATTATTCATGGATATCCATCTCCTGATTTTTAAATGAATTCCCAAACAATACACATTGCCAGGGTTGATTGCATCACCCATTGTAACATTGTAAATAATAATGTAAAACGATGGTATGTGATTCTATTGGTGAATGTTCGTTGTGTATCAACATATGTTTATTTAAAATCCGAAGTTGACTGATAGGAACGATTTTATTTCTCGCTCCATTAAGATTGCAATTAATTTATTCCAACTTAACATGCTCACTTTATCCATATACACTGAGCCTACGTGATGAGCTTTCTGTTTTTATGTATTAATCATTTTACATGTATACATACACTCTCAAATAATAATAAATAACTGCATGCAGCAAGTAATAAATTTTCATACAATAATTCAATCAGATTTGGCATGTGTATATACATTATTACAATTATTTAACTACACAAAATTAATAAAATCAATCTCGCTATACATTATTTATGTCACACTATACATCAGAAATATAAAATTTAATTAGATCGATGGAACCATGCCATAATAAATATACGGTTTTCCAATATATATTAAATATTATATCAAACATCTTAATAATCATACATATAATATTGAACTTAATTAAGATTTATCTTTTTGGGATGTTTTAAATAAAGTGGGTTACGAATGAATTGATATTTTAAGTATGAAATATGTGTACTCATTAAATAAAACCATTGAACAATTTTCTAATTGAGGAATTTAACAGCTTACAGTGCCTATATAAATAAAATAAAAGAGCTATGTTTACATATCATCAAATTTGATGCAGCCATATTTAACAAAATGGTATGTTCTAAAAACTTCTGAAGTGAGGAGACTATTATACTCCACACCATCTGCAAATGCCTTATACGATAAGGACTAAACATATTAGGCCGAAACAGCTATTCTCCTGGCTATATGTCGATGACGAGCGCTGGATTATATTAGGAAATTTGTCGTATTTTGTCTAATAGAGTTAGCACTAAAATACAGTGATTTAGATTGCTCAAAAACCACAGGAAGATGCAGACTATCCTCTCTCTCAGGATACCACAAACTGCAGATCGGTTTCAACTTTATCTTGGGTCTCATCAGTGCAGTGTAAGTGAATACATCTTTGAAAACGAAGATTTTGTTGAGACCGATAAGATCTACAACAGTAGAGCGTAACAAAACGCCATCTCTTCGTAGTTTCGAGAACAATCCAAATCGAAATGAAACTTGATATCATCAACACAATGCAAAGTATTACTTGGCAGATAGCAATTTTTACAAATTACTGAAGTGAGGAGATTATTATACTCCACACCGTCTGGAAATGTCTTATACAATAAGGACTAAACAAATTAGGCCAAGACAGCTATTCTCCTGGTTATATTCCGACGACGAGTGCTGAATTGTATGGCAAAATTTGCCTTATTCTGTCTAACAGAGTCAGCACTATTGATTTACATTGCTCGAAAACCACAGGAAGATGCAAAGTGTTCTCTATCTCATAATATCACTAACTGCAAACTGGCTTCGACCTTATCGTGGATCTCGTCGGTGTAAATAAGTTAACCTTTGATAATTGTTTTGACAAAATACCTTTCGATTTGGATTGTATTTGAAACTACCGTGAGATGGCGCTTTGCTACGCTCTACTGTCATAGAACTTAACGGCGTCTACAAGATGCGATCAACCTCATTTGTCAATTATTTAGTCCTTATTATATAAGGCATTTGCAGATAGTGTGGATTATAATAATCTCTTCGTTTATAAAAATTACCACTACTAGCCACTACACAACTGCCACTGGTCCTATCACATGACCTATGATACATGACCTATCACATGTCACATGATCTATCGTATTCTTCTGTAGAGGTGGCTGCAACGATATCATTCGTACTGTAGTTCGAAGTAATAACCTGATCTAGTATTGGATGTATCATTGTATGCGTGGGTTTAAGTTCCAACGGGGGAGGAGGAATTTAATACCTTCTCCTGGACACAAGTGTATTTTCTCACATCTCTACTTACCATTATTTTATTCCAATTATGTATTATATACAGCACTTGTAGTTTACATTTCATACTTACTATGTTTCCATATAATTAAATATTTTGGCTCAACCTGTAAATCTTGTTATACCATAGAAATATTACGTATGAGGAGTATTAAACCACATTAAAAATAACGTATTTTGGTTCAATCTGTGAATCTTCCAATACCATAGAAATACTGCGTATGGAGAGTATTAGACCACATTAAGAGTTATTAATGAGGTTACTACACCAACTTATAACGTTATAAATTTGGAAAATATGTCAAAATATCTAATTACTTATGAAATAATAAATTTATACCATATACCACGTATTTATAATGTATGTTTTTTTTATTTGACGAAAAATTTTTACATTAAATTTAAAAAGAGGTGTATTTGCACTGATCACTTTATCTGCGTCCATTATAGACATCTGCCTTTTCATAATCTTCAAAGTAATGTGACAAATCTACTAACTAACAGAAATAGTTATTATACAAAACAGTTCAGTTGTCCATTTGTTCACGAATGCAATTAGGTCAAGAAAAACTTTTACTATTATTTAAGCCACAATTAAGTCCTACCAAAACAATGCGACAATATTTGCTTAGATTTCTCCACCCTTTCCATTTAAAAAAAATGATTTGAGATTTGACGATCAATAAATTATATAATGTAAACAGTTGGAAGTACTCCCAGAAAAGCTTCGATTTACCAATGTTTAAAAACTTTAACTGAACATAATATATTAATATTAAGTAACCATATTAAATAATGTGTATAACACCAGTAAACAGATTTCACTTTATATTCATGATATCGACAATTTACTTTATCATGGCGTTTTATGTATTATGTAAACGATGTCCTACTTTGAAGAAAACCAAATATTATACGGTACATCCCTTTACCTTTTTTTCTTTTACAATTAGAGGGGGACGTAGCCGGTGCTTGCGCGAGCCGGAAAAGTGGCCTCCCAGATCTGTGTCCCACCTTCCTCGGAGCCGCTCTCGCTTCTCATCGAGGTAGGGGTCAATCGTTCTTAGGATGTTATCAATTTCCATTCCATTGTCCTATATCCCCCCTTCGTCAAAGACGATTAGGGATTCGGGCCCAGTTCCCTCTCTTCCTCTTCATTATCTTCACTACCATTCTTTCCACACATGCCCACACATTCGCACTTATAACCATCCCATTCAGCAATTCCCTCACACTTTCAAGCCGACCCACTCTAATCGTATACTCTTCCATCTCATCCGACTACCTCGGGCATCCAATTAAGGTACGCTCAGGATGATCCCTTTCTCCGCAGTACTCATCTCCATCCACCTTCTCTATCCCACGCAGGTACTCACCAAAGCATCTGTGGTCCAAGAACACCTGCGTGAGATAATATCCTATCTCTCCGTGCTGCCTCTCGACCCAAGACCGGATAACCGGGATGAGAGACCTGGTCCATACCACGCACGTCTCCGCATCCCACCTCTCCTGCTATTTCGTCCACATCCTCTCCCTTGTATCCCTCCTATCAGACCCCCGATATACCTCCTTTCTCTCCCTCGCAAGAAGGTTGATCGGAGGCATACCGGCTATCACTAACGCCGCAGCACCCGGCACTGTCCTATATATACTCATCACTCGCAACGCCATTCTTCTCTGAATACTCGCCACACTCTTCCTCCACTTCTCCTTTCCCAAAACATTCACCCATACGGGAGCGGCATACAATAGGATGGGCTGCGTCGCTCCCGCCAGCACTCTCCTTTTTCCAGCCTTGGGATCCCCTATGTTGAGCATCAGGCATCCCATAGCCGACAACGTCCTTCCAACCTTCACCATCGTCTTCTCGAGGTGTAACCTGAAGTGCATGCCTGGATCTAGCCACACCCCGAGATATTTCAGCATTCTTCCCAGCTCCACTCTAACCCCACCGACCCGGAACTCAATTGCCGGTAGTTTCCTCCTCCTCGTAAGGAGGATAGCCTCCGTCTTTTTCACGGCCAAACTGAAGTTTTTGCCCTCTACCCACCTCTTGATCTTATCGATCGCCAGGTTCGCGTCTTCCGGACAACCATCCAGAATCCTTTACCTGGAATTACATTCCTTTACCTGGAATTAATGCAATAGTAATTCTGTGATGTAAATTTTTCCCATTCCCATGTGTGAATGTCTCAATAGAAAACTTAAAACAGGTTAAACAACGTCAGTTTAGAATATCTACATAGATACTTTAAGTGAACGTAATTTTGTAAATGTAATCAACGCAGTAACGGGGATAAATTAACAAGGAGGAACTTGTATTGATCATATATTTGTTCGATTTAAAAATAATATTAACGAAACTTGTCAGCCATACATTATAAAAACTAATCTAAAACCATTATACAATTGCCTTAAACATTAATGCGCTGGAAATTGAAAAAAAATGAAGGTTAAACATAGAAAGGGAATAGAAGTAAGATATATTGATTACGAAAAACTTAGATAAGAATTAAGGGGACATAGTTGGTTTGATTTTTATAATACAATAAAAAATGATGTTAATATAGCCGCAGAGAATTTATTAAAACTAATAAGAAATAAAGCTGATGATTTTATAAGAACTATTAATCGAAAAAGAAATGAAGTGAACCATAATGGCTGGCTGGATAACAAAAGGACTAATTAAATTAATAAACAAAAGAGATATGTTATACAAAAGATATAAAGTGTTCCAATGGCTAAAATTTAAAAAAATGACTATTTACTGCATCATAATATAATATATTAGATATCCTCATAAGGAAAACTAAAAATGATTATTTTAATGCAAAAATTAATAGAATTGAAATTAATTCAAAAACATTGTGGAACATGGTTAAGGAAGTCACAAGTAGAAAACAGAATATAACGTTTATTGGACAAATCAAAGATGTTATTAAAAGAACGGAAATGTATAGCTAATACATTTAATAATTACTATGCTGATGTAGGAAAAAATCTTGCTCAAATTTTTTTTTTCTTTCTAATCCTCCTTCAATATTGCGAAATTAAGAACATCAAATTATTGGCCGATATCGTTAATCACTATTTTAACAAAAGCATTTGAAACAATTATTAAAATAAATATTACTAAATATTTAAATAAATATAATTTATACTAGAAACAACAATTCAGATTAAGAGAAAGTAGATCCACGGAAGATGCGATATGTGCATTAACAACAGAGATTTATGAAGCACTAGATAGCTGAAAATGTTCATGTTTCTAGACCTTGCAAAGGCCATTGACACTGCCTCGCATCAACATTTTATATTAGAGACTTTGAAAAGTCTTGGGATTTCATGGACCCACATATTCATTATTCGAAAGCTACATTTCTGATTGTCTTTCGTATATAAAGATGAAGTTAGTTGCTCTAGAGAAGTTCAGTATGGCGTGCCACAAGAAACTGTTCTAGATCCTATACTCTTTTCTATATATTTAAATTAAATAATCTCTTCTCTTTGAGAATTCAAGGCACTAACAAGTATTGCAGATGCTACTTGTATATTTTATCAAGACGAATTGGACTTCAATGAAATGAAGATTAGAAAAAGATATGTTAATATTATTCGATTATTTTAATCATAAGCTGCTAACTATGAATATTGAAAAAACAAAATCCTTTTAGTTCTTATGAAAGTGATTTACCAGGTTATGCTCAAATTAACATTAAAAAGAATAAAATAGAGGGAAATATAAATCTATGTGAAAATATAAAATATCGTCTACATTGATGCACACTTAAAACGGAATGTAAACGAAACAGTAAAAATATTGCGTAGTATGATGTATAAACTTAAGGGTATAAACAAAATTCTAGATTTACCTCATATGCGGACTATTTATTACATTAAATTTACCTTATACAACAATTACATCCTGGCATTTAATAAGTAGAGTAATTTTTTACCGTATTTACTGGAGTACACTTTAAACAGCTTATGGAAAACATAATTTATAATTAATTTATAAACGTTTCAATTTCATCCATTAATTTAGTTTTGTCATTTTGAGACGCACATACTCGTACATGTCAATACGAAGCATATGATGTATAGTTGAACATCGTTGAAAATATCAGAACTAATATTCCGTTCTCTTCTAAAAATAACAAAAATTAAGTGATATGCTGGGCAGATAAATGGGTTAATAAATATAAATTACTGTGTCACGCATTGTTTTTATTATACATATTTTTAGAGTAAATACAGTTGTGTAAATTAATATTAAAGTTCCTATTACATTTTGTTTATATCATTTGAAATTATATATAAATTGACTTGTTTATAATTAGGCAACTATGTATTAAATATTTAGCATCATTTGTGGCACCTCTGTATTTAAAAATATATGATATCATTAATACAGAGACTTTCAACAGGGCGCTCAAAATTTGTTAAGTTATAGCGGTCACGCTGTTATAGCAACAGCTGTTTCTGTTTCTTTTTCTGTTTACTGAATTGTTCAGTAGTGTGTGGAAAATTACCATGGAAGGCTATAGCGTTCAAAAACGTGTGCAAATAATAAAATTTTACTTTCAAAATCAATGCTCCGTTTGAGAAACCTTCGGCGCATTACGTGATATTTATCCCTGTCACGACCGTCCCGACGAATCTACTATTTGACGTAGATGTTCACAAGAAGACGTGATCGTTCACAAGAACTTGGCCCTTCTGTAACGTCACTTTGGTGACTTTTGCGTTTGGACTTGGGTCTGCACCTGCATAAAATCCCAGGAACTTAAGATAAACGACCATGGACAAGTCATGTGTTTGCTGATTAGGCTCCTAGGTAGTCGGATATTGACCCAAATTTCGCCAATAAAAATTATCTTTAGCGACGATGCCCATTTTTGGATGAGTGGATAGGTGAACAAGCAAAATTGTCGTATACACAGCGCAATGATGGACATTCTACACGAGCGATTTAAGGGCATGGTTATCTCGCGCAGCGGTGGCATAAACTGGCAACCGGGGTCGTGCTATTTAACGCCTTTAGACATATTTCTTTGGGGCTATCTTAAATCACAGATCTCTGCGGATAAACCGCAAACAATTGATATCCTCTAAGTCAACATAAGGAACGCTATCCAGCAAGTTCAGCCAGATTTATGCGACAAAGTCTTTGAAAATTGGATCTCCCGGATACGTGCCACCAAGCAAGGCCACGATGGACATTTGAACGACACTATATTCCATACTTAATACCGTAAAAGATTCTCTCAAATAAAAGAAAGTATGGATATCTTTCACGTACAAATTGTTTTATTTATGATTAAAAATCGAGCATCCTTATTGAAAGACCCTCTATAATTACGCCAACACTTAAACATAGATATGATTTACATACTTTGGCTATAAGAGAAATAAATAAAAATAACAATTTTCAGCTACACACAGAGCAATGTTTACATTCCCTACATTTATGGTAGCTGTGAATTCTTCATTTTTTGTGTAGAAGATTATAAATAACCACTGTAAAGTAACGCTTATAGGAGTTTCAACAATAGCTATAGATAATTATAAGTATTTATCGCCAACTTGCTTCAACTTTATTTTTCAAATTAAAGCAATCTATACTAGTAGAAAGAACTACATTTTTAATCTTCGAACGCAATGTAGCATAAAGGTATTTTACAGGAGAACAGATAATTCAAAACAATATATGTATGTTATGTATTCTAGTTTACGGTTATCGGTAGAAGGATATCATTTTTCTCAAGAAACTTATGTAATTTTTATTTGTTTTCTTAGATTGATACTGTAATTGATTAAGTCAGTTCTGCTAGCGAACACTTCGAATGAGGCCTCTGTTCCCACTTTTAAAATTCATTTTTTGAAAGTTTAAGGTAATTCGAAATTTCCTCGAATTTCCAGATTTCTCCTTTACTGTAACGATTTTAAGAAAGTTTCGCTATCGAAGTCATTTAGACTAGTTGCAAAAATTACTTTTATTTTATCGTAATTAAAATTTTGTAGGCTGACTATAGAAATCACGTACGTTGAAAATTCTCATATTGTTTTTCACGTACCTTTTCAATTTTTTAATTATCAACTATAACTAGAATAAATTAATTTAAATAACAACTATTAAATACAGTAATTTATAGTATTAAGGAAAATATTGTCGCATTTAATTATTTGATGATTAATCAAATCTACGTTGAAAGTCGTCACTTGCATTTCATTGCTATCTAAAAGTACGGAACATATTCTACAAAACTGTTATATTGTATACTTATATGTATGCAAAAAATAAGATTATAGCTCGTGTAACAAATTATTATTCTTAACATTATTATACAGTAGATTTGTTGTTCTATAAAAATCAATTTTTTTGTGTTAGTTCAAGGAATTATAGATTTTTAGTATTTTAACCACATAGTCATAGACGTGTTTATCTTTAGTTTTTTTAGTTTTTATGTTTTAATGCTAATCATAAATTTTGAATATTGCACAATAATTTAATTAGACACATATTGATAATTATTGAGATTTAACGAAATAATAAAACAAAAGAGAGATATTTTCATCTTTGTTAAAATGTAATTAATCTGATATCGAAATTATAACAGAGTCATTTAACATGTTGTTTGTTTCCAATATGTTAACCGAAATTAATTACATTCAATTTTAAATTTATTCGCATACAGTTCCAATACATGACGGGCCATCAGACACCTCGAAATATTTATAAATGCTGTGGATAAATTGAAACTGCCATCATGTTAGTAACAGCACTTTAAAGAAATTCATTCTAGGTATAATTATGGGCAAGTTAAAAAAAACTAAAATGTTAATAGATACAAGAAGTAAACCAAATACTTGAATTTTAGTCAGGCAAGAATTAAAAAATACTTTTGGTGATAAGCAAGGCCTGGAAAATAATAATAATAAAAATTATGTGCAATATAATACCAAATTTTAAGAAAAAAGTAATTTAACAAAAAATCATTAGCCAATATGGATTAACTCACAAATTTCAATTCACAACTGAAATATTCAGTTACAAGATAAAATTAAAGTCCAATATCTCGATAATCTCGAACTGTTATTATGATTTATGTTATTATTTTTTCAACTAATGTAATTCCTAGACTATAGCTCACTAGACGCAGTGGCGGCTCGTGGTGATTTGTCATGGGTGGGCAACAACTAACTATTATTATGTTATATAGTGCAAAATAATGAAGTAAAATATAGTAAAAAAAAACTTTGACTCATCACTCTATGTTAGTCACTGTACAAGTATATGTTAAGATTTAAAATTCTTTCAGCTTTCAAGTTGAAAATGCATAGCACAAAAATTGCATAAAACTAGTACAGACTCTTATGAATGCTACACAATATTTATATTTACACATTTTCTAATACATTAATAACCAAAATAATTTTACTTAATAATATAACAAATACTGTTATAGAGAAATTCTCTCACGTTCGCCATGGTATAAATACTAAATAAATACAATACTAAATAAACACAAATGTAAAGTACCAACTTCCACAGATAGACCACCGCGCCGCAATAATTTATTGTAATTATTGTTAATAACCGTTAAAATTTTGAAAATCCTAACTTACAGAGTACAGACCTCGCTCAGATACAACGTTCTACAATGTCTCTGAAAAGTGAACTAGGAAATACGGAGACCGGAGATTCTCAATTCCTTCCCCGCTTTGCCTAAGGCTTCTTCAGCAGGGTGGTCTAGCCCACCCGTGTCACAGTTTACTCGAGACTCGAGTAAGCTGTGCCCGTGTTTCAAATAGTTTCATGTAGTTTACACGTGTATAATTTTGCTTTTATGTCTTCAAATCATTCGTAATTCTATTAGTTACATAATTAATTCTATTCATGTGTTTACTGTTTATTTAATTTTATATTCCAGATTTCCATATTTCTATATTATTGTGAAATAATTTAAACTTTCAAGGGATGTTGAAAGTATACCTGTGTCAATAATGTCAATATTAATTTTAATACTAATCTTGGTAGACACTTATTTACTTATATTTATTTATTAAAGCAATAAATATAATTTTTATTTGTACGAGGTGCTTGCGCTGTCTCGTATGTACCTACAAAGCCAGAAAGGCAAAAGGTGTGGCTGCTCACCCGACCCGGCACCCACCACGCAAGGCTAAGCATAACCACGCTAACTACTCCACGGTTAGAAGAGTGAATTGCTGCACTTACTTGCACTACAGCTTTCCTCCACGGTTGCGCTGTTAGTATTAATACACATATATAATCAAAACTTTTCATTGCATTCTTGTTGTTATGTAATTACATATTATGTCATTACATAGTATATAGTTGTTATGTAATTAGATAGTATATATAGTGTATTTAATTCCATTTTATTATAAACAACAACATGACACGTCATTAACTTTTGAAATACCATCATATCAATCTCTAATTAGAAAATTTTCTGAAGAAAGAAAAATACATATATTATAAATTATTGAAATCTGACATTCACTATAGCCGTGATAGAATTTTATTGTTAATTAATTTTTTAATACTCCAGAAAAATCCTTACAATTATAACATGGGAACAGAAAAAATTATATTGTTACAAATTTAAGACGGGTTTCTAAGTACTTGAAGACCCTAATTTCACATAAAATTTGTGTTTTAGTTTAAATTGACTATATTTCTTAAATAAATTACTGCACAATGGAAATAAGTTTGCATCGATCCCATTTGCACCGATCTAATCGGTCATTCTACAAAACTTACATGAACAATATGAAAATATTAAGTTGGTATTAGACAAAATTGCTTATTATCAGCATCAGTAGTTTGTTTGTGTCTATTTAAAAATAGTCATAATACTTCTTGAAGAGCAAAGTAGATATACCAAATATATTTGTCACTTCTCTTTATGGAATAGTCGTGCAAGAAAAAAACATTGTTCACGAGCCACTAATAAACAGAGAAAAAATTATAGTCACCTCTTGACATTAAACTGGATTTAATGAAATAGTTCATAAAATCACTGAACAAGTCACGTAATTATTTTAATACAACTGCCAAACATTTTCAGCACTGAGTATAGAAAAATTAAGAGCAGGGATTTCTGACGGTCAAAAAATTTGAAAACTGTTAAAAGATCCAAATTTTAACAGATATATGACCGGTTTAGAATCTGTTCCATTGTTTATTTATGTATGTATCAGTAATTTAAATTTTTTTTGGCGATCACAATGCAAATAACTACCAAGAACTAGTAATAATAGATATAAGATGCTAAAATTAAAAAAAGGCTTTAGATACAGAGAAAGTTTTTCTTTCCCCAGAAAGCCTTTATTTTTTTTTCTCAAGGGGAAAATCTTCAAAAGACACCTGGTAGTGTCGGATTCGTATACACCTACCGACTAAAAACCCCCCGCTATCCTATCAATGTGATGCCGAAGAGGAACCGCTCTCGCTTTACTTCTCTTCGGCATATTAATCAGGATACTTACTCTCCCCAGAAAGCCTACAGACAGGCTTGAGTAGGGGAAGGTTACACATATAGACGCGGACAAACACCCAGCTCTGAGGGAAGTGCCAAGTTCCCTCTGGTAAGAATCGAACTCACGCAGACAATGTGTCCAGTATTTATCCCACTTGCCACCCTGTTACCGAATACCAGGTCAAAAAATAAGTACCAAGTCACCATCGCGGCATGAGAATGAGACCATGTGTCACCTATCCAAGTCGCAACTGAACATTTCGTTGGTTGACGTCGAATAGCGCAGGTCCAACAATAAACGGAGTACGCTGCCTCATCCTCTATGAAAATGTTTTGAAAAATCGGAAGGCAATATAGCAACAATAAATAATCTTTTTTATAGTCCCTTAGATAAATTTCTTTCTATCTTAGGAGATTACAGTTAGGAACAAGGTGAACGGTTTCACCAAAATATCCGAAAAACGGAAGAAAGATATAAAGGTGGGGTCGTCACATGATGGTCGATTACTGTTGGAGTCTGTATCACAGTCGAAATATAAAATAAATTATAAAATATTATTTTATATAAAGTATAAAATAAAATGGTCCGAAAAAACTGTTTTACAATTTTTAATTTTGTCTTAATCAATCATTGTTTATTTTCTTGGTATATTTCATTTATAAGGAAATTCAAAACAAGAGAATTTGCTTATTTTAAGGGCAGTAATGTACTCAAAATCGACTCTTAAATTCCTGTCACCAAATTGACTGCTCCCCAGAGTAATTGTTTATTACTCATTCCGATTTCCAATGAAATCATAATTCCTGCTAAGCGTTACATTATTTTTAATTCGATTTAACGCCACTGCGAAGATGAATCCTGCCGATAAATTGAAAACTGCTAAATTTCCAGGAAAGATTGCATACCAAAATTGCTCAATAAGACATCAGATCACAATGTCAAACAGTATAAATCTACCTAGACCAAGATATTGTTTAAAGAATCAATAACATCATAATTATCTCTGAAAATCACATTGCGAATAACGTGGATATAAAGAAATTTATCAACCACTGCTGATTTATATTCTCTTCAAATGCAACTTTATAATAAATGGCCGTACGTATAGCAATGAATTCTCCATAGCTCAAGACACTCTTTAAACCGCTACCTAAAATTAAAATCGTAATAGTGAGTTCTGAAAGATTCTCTTGCAAAGTCTCCGAAATAATTAATGTAGATAAGCTGACGAAACTACAAAGTTTAGCCGAAATCACTCTGCTTACAGCGACTCTATGGGAACAAGACAAAATCCAGTACATGATATTTTCTATTTGTATTTGCATAATTATTACAACTGTTGTCATTATTCTATATAAGTTTTCTATATAAATTAAATTATAAAATCACTTTATTGATCGGTGATTGACGGTGGTGTCATTCAGAAAATGACATCACCGTATTATTCTCCCCTTAGAAATGGAACAACTAAGTATGTACACTAGTTCATACATCTATATAATGATCTTCCCCAACATGCTTATTTACCTTTTACTGATATTATTAGATTTATATTTTACTAAAATCAATTTTACTAGCGATACATTTGTGAATACAAATATGTCTGTTGTAACTTTTAATATCAACTTTTAAAAGGTGAATCTTTTAGCCCAAAGTTATAATTTTTCAGAAGTTGTAAAATATACCCACACGATGGTCTAACACATCTAATAGAAGCAGACCATATTTTTAACGAAGAATTTAAAATTGTACATGTAAAGAAGAAAGGCTTAATATTAAATTTATTAGAATCTTTAGAAATTAATAAGGCAAAAAAATCTGATACATTAAATGATCAAATAGAAACAAACACGTCTCCGTTATTAAATTTATTTTAGGACCTACTTGCTATCCAAAAATCTTTAAAATTGACAGATACCATCTGTTGAAACATTTTAGAATTTAATTACATTAGTTTAATAGTAGGAATCCCCATAGTAATAAACCTAGAATTGCCTTAATTATATAAACGCAGTTCCACATTGTAAAATTTAGTCCATGTATTCAACATCTGACGAAGCCACTGTGTTGGCGAAACAATTATTATGTTTAACAAATATAAAGTGGAAATCTAACCAGTGAAAGTTTTATTTTTATATAAATATTTTCATCAAGTAACGGCCCAATCAATTCGGAACTATTATGATTGCTTACTTATACCTTTTCGTTTATATATTTTTTAAGAATATTTTTTTATATAACTTACAATGTCAATTTCATGCCAGGCTGAATATTCGGATTGTTTGTATATACATTTAGTATACGCTACGTTAACATAATTTATATGAGTAATATAATTTTAATTTATTCAAATAAGTAGTCTCGCAATAAAGGTTAATCGGCTTTAGGAATAATGATGTATTTAGATGGAAGACGATCAGGTCGACTCTAATTTAAGTAAATATATCAAATTGTAATTTATGTAAGTCTACTTACAGTGGTGGATATTCTACAGAGGTATCAGTATTAACTTTTTTTTGAGAAAATGTACTATAGTTATAAAGAAATTCATTTACCTTTGACGATTCATGGCTTCACAGTATACCCATGAGACTAAAGTTTATTAAAATATTTTTCAGTTTTAGAAAATATATATATTTAATAAATTCTAATAGGAACTCAGGATAATCAGGTATACCATCTCATCTTAGATACACATAATAGAAATAAAAATATTTTGAAAATAGGCGCTCACGTTAAGGAAAATATTCTGTGTGGAGAATTTTAATACTAGCTAGGTTTTTTGGTTAATTTTTTCTAGGTATGTCTCAAAATATAATCGAAGAACATTCCTTATATATGAAAATCTATACATCTACTTCTACGAAATTGTATCTACTATATCTTTGAATATATACTTTTTCATCTAGTAATCACGAACAATATTGCATAAAATGTTAATTTCTTCTACAACCTCGAACATAACTAATTAACAATCCTCAAAAGAATATTTTCGGCTGTTTGTCTCATTAATGTCGTCAAGTTTGTGTATATCCAAACTTAAAGAAATACTTATAGACTCATTTATGCATTTATCTCAGTCATCAGACTATATGTTCAGATTAACAGTTAAATAATTGTAGTCAAACAATTATTGACAGACAAAAAATATATAGCCAGTTGAATGTTGATATATTTTATCGTCCATCTTAGGTATATTTGTATCATAATGCCCAATTTTAAATCTACATATATTTAACAGAAATAAAATTTAAATAAAAAAAATCTATGACAATGCAATGGTGTACATGTGCTATACTGATTAAATCTTATACTTATTAAATATGACTTAATAGTTATGTTATAGTTATTAAAGAAATACTACCATACACAATGATATTTCAACAATTTTTAAAAAATGTCAATAAACTTAATAGCGTTCAGTCGCATTTTCTAACAAAGCTTGAGATCAAATTACATTATCGATGGTATAACTTTACTGTATTATGTAAGTGTCAAAAGTAATCGAAAGCTTACACAGCAGTACATTGCATCCAATTAAGTTTTTAACAACAACTATCCAAACAAATAACAAATAAGAGTGTGCCTGGCGATATTTGCCCATTTAGTGGATTTCATGCGTGTCTAGACAAGCAAATGTAATGACTGCTTTACGAAAAACCGCACAAACATATATGAAAATAATATACCATATAGGTAAACCCACATTCATATACTAACCTTATTTTTCATGTATGTTTTGTTTAAAAAACATTTAATGATAATAATAAGCGACATTTATTTTATATGGTAAGAACACAATAACAGAATTCAATAATAACTCACAGTTACATCAACCGAAGCTTAGCTTTATAGATATTTTTATATTTTACATCAACCAATAATTCACATTATCTCATAATATTCAAGTGAACAAGAAATATAAATTTAATATAGTTGTTATACGATATTGCTTTACAAGCTCGTCAAGATTAGGAGAAAGTGTGAAATTCTCTAGGTATGCGTAGAAGAAAGAGGGAGGCAGCATTCAGAGGGAAAAGGATATACTTTACACGCGGCCAGATCGAATTTTGTGTACATTCAAATTCAATATATATTCATCGATATTCACTCTACAAAGGTTTCAATTCGACTGAGTAAAAGACCAGGCTATTTATTGTGCACCTCGTGGACAGGGGCGATATCGCAATTTTGAGACTTGTTTCTATATTTGACGAGCTAGTATACATTATATTTATACGTCAGCTACGTATATATTAGACTAACTTGAATGTATAATTAATTAACTAATTAAGTTTTTATTATTTTATCTTGGTGTATCTCTTATCATCCCCAAGTTCTTCAGATTAAATCCAAATATTAATGTATATCGCTGTCATCTATTCCTCATTGTATATCGTGGTTTTGTTCTACTTCCATTCTTATGCAGTATCACGACAGTCCCTTTTGGTTTACCATGACTTTTTTCTCCACTAGATTTTATTAAACATAATCTCTAATTGTTAATAAGATGATATCCGGACGCAACAAGGCGAGATGCAGAATAAGATGGCACTACGATTTTAAGGATTTAATTTCAAATTATGTTTTTTTTCGAAAATGGTACAATTATCTCATGATCTCCATTATTCTTATCATATACGTCGGCTATCTAATAAGAAAATATATCATGCTATATCTTAACTTTTTGAAACCGACATAATAAGTAGGTTTTGAGAAATAAAGTTCATTTTATCAATCAAATCTGTCAACTAAATCAAGTTAACTTTGGAAAAGTTCCTGATCGACGTCAAGTGCTTGCGAAAAGTCCAGCGAAACTAAAACTGCAGCCTGGTTTTTATCACCAAATCTTATGTAACTTATATACAAATAATATTGTGTAACATATATACAAATTTAGAAGTACTGTGGGTATAGTATGCGTAAAGATCAATCGCGATTGATGCACTAATAAAATAATATTACAAAAACATGAGATTATTTGCTTATACACAATTTTCTTGGGAATTTTTCATAATATAGGCAGTAAGATAATAAGAAATCTTGAACAATATATCAGAACAGTACTCACTCAGCAGACAACAGTTAGTAATATGTCGGAAAGATAACCGGTAGGCAATATTTTATGATACTGTCAGAACCAGAAGTATTAGCTTTAATAGATAAAAATACTGTACACACTTATTACTGACAAACTGACTGGGGTGAAACTAAGTACACTTCACTATCATTAAATCTATTATTTTTTACAATAACTAATCTTGTCATTATATAATGATGATTCACTATTAACTATTAAATAGTAATAATTAACTTGAGTCATGTAGGTCAATACATACATAAGTATTTTACTTTGCACAACTGTATATTCATGTCCTTTAATTTTTCCAAAAATATCTTGACATTTTTTTTAAATCAAACTCTACATAGATGCAGTTTATTCACATCTAATGGATACCAATACAAAATTGAGTATCTAACTATCTACTCTAAACTCTCCAATTCTCATTATTGCGATTTGATTTGACTGTATTTAACTTTAAGTACATTGTCTATGGAAATATGGCTTAAATATGCAGTAGGCTATATTGGAAACATTTAATATTGGGAAATGATATCGTTTGTCAAGTTTACTAACGCAATTAAAAATTGCTAAAGTGGTAAATCCTTAGGAGGTTATCTTCCAATCGCCGTCATTAACTAATCTCGTGGAACTGTCATAGCAGTTCCATCAATATAAAATGTAAGTTCATTTCTTATTTTTATTACGTGGTGCTCCTTTCCTAGTGCATTCGACATCGCCTACATGTATAACAGGTTAAAGAATTACCATTTGCTTTGCGATGCCAATTCCGTTATATTATTTCCTAAATTACCACAACTTCATTTTTCTTGTTTCTTTAAACTTATAATGCAGAAGTTTTAAAGGCACGCCTAATTAGGCCTTTACTTTCTAAATCACATTTTATAACTCGCTGAATTGGTACTCCTTTGAAAAAGTTTCCTGCCAAATATGTATATTTTATGTAAAAAGGAGCGGATTTTTAGGAATATTTATTTGATGAAATAATTTCACTGAGAGTAATATAAAGTAAAAGGTAACTCAAGTGAGAACTTTTATATATTATCCCAAATAAATAAATTATTCCCAGATCAGAATCATCAGTGTAGCGTAGTAATAATAAGTGTATCCGTATAGCGTTTTAATTATCCTGTATTTTTTTCCGTGTGTAGACTAATTTTCCGAAACTATTCCGTAATTTCTTATATTAAAATATACAATAATTTAAAAAGTATTGTTATAAGGCAGATTTTATGAAATTGTAATTACATTTTAATTACTCAGATCCATCTTCAAGAGAAAAAAAGGTATACAAATTAGGAAATTCCAATCTCTATTATCCACTTCGTCGAATCCGTCGAAAACATATAAGGAAAACGCGTTTGGACGAATATTCACAGAGTTCTGTTTCTAGAACCTTAAAAATAACTTTTGTTAACAACTAAACAACTCTCTTTATGAAACATATAGGTACTTTCTGTCTATCTTATCATGTAATTTTGATTCGTCCATTCTATTTGGGTGAAAATTATAAAATATGTAATAATATTTATAAAGCGATTTGTTAATTGAACATATTAATATCTCATAACTATATAATGTTATACTTTTTGGAAATTCCAAAACTATGGCTTTTCTTTTTTTATATATATAACAGGTAAACAATATGAAAAAGAAATTCAAAATCTTATGTGCTTAATAGAAAAATTAAATACTCACACATAATAAGGGTGCTGTTGAAATAAGTAACAACAATTTTTATTTCGCCTGAAACAAGCTATTGTCACCTCTATACTCTATATTCGTCTGCAATTGTCGCATCGCATAAAATAATTATATTATTTTCAACAATATTAGCCTTCATATACTAGGCCTTTGTGAACCATATATCAATTTTCCAGGATTCGTTTCGTGGCCTTACTACTCTTCTTCATCTTCCTAATATTTATCTCATTTTATTTGATTTCGGCTCTCGTGGTACTACAGCACCACATCATACGCTTGTGGCTTGTCTCAGTTATAGTAGTTGCGATTTTCAGGTCGTTTTTTATAGTTTGCGTCCAGGTTACTGGGGGGTCGTCCACGGCCTCGCTTTTCCTCGTCTATGGAAAGCACTTATTTAGTCATGTGATCAATCTCGCATCTCATAACATGACCATACCAACGCAGGCGCCTCTGTTATCTTGTCGGAAATGCACGCAACCTTCATTTTTATTTTCTATTTTCTCTAAACGCATTACAGTGCCAGACCAGCGAAGCATCTTCATTTCAGTAACATGCATTTTCTATTCGTCCATCTTTTTTGTGGGCCAGCATTCGGAACCATAGAGAAGAGCGGGCCTTTCTGCTTTTTTATAAACATTTCCTTTTATGCTTATTGGTAAACGGGGGTCGCCTACGATGCCTGTGAGTGACCTCCGCTTTAGCCACCTGTTCTGAATTTTGCTTTGGATATCTTTTCCATACAGGCTCTTGATGTAATTATGGATCCGAGATATTTAAACTCTTCAGCTCTTTTCAGTGGCGTGCTTGAGATGGAAGTACTTGGAATATTTTCTGAATTGGCCCCGGAAAAGTTGCAATACATATACTTGATACTTTGTTGACTCTCTCCTCGTTTTTCCAACATAAATTAAACATAAAGACCAAGATTCCAGGTCCATTGCAACCATTTTCCTTTATTCTAATATATAAATTGGCTGAATCAAATAAGGATGTACTCTGATCTCTATTTCTATCTTTAGTTATTTTGTGTGTATTTTGTAATTTTACTTTCTAAGATTAGTAATATTTTATTATAAATTATAATATATCGTGAATTTGTGTAAATATAGCGCATACTAATGTATCCCAGGTAATAAACTATAATACTAATAAACTATAAATATACGTTATAATTAAAAACAAATAAGTTCCAATAATAAACAAATAAGTCAATCCAATTAAGTTAATTCTAGTTATGGGAATGTCTAGGTGTGCCATATATTTATGCTATTTATGTGAAACCACCATTACATCAACCAGTTAAATAACTAAACCACATCATAGATTATTACAGAATAATTATAAAATCGAAGTAGCCGCATTTGCCTTTTTATTTATAATTAACGTCATTTATAAATAGCAGACTTTTAATGTTTCTAAATTTTCACTCTGTATCAACTTATTTAATAAAAAATATTTTACAATTTAAGTACGTAAACTCGAATCACACCCGCTTTGTGACTTATTATTTATAAATATATTAAACGAAGAATAAAATCAATCGATTCATTATGAATCTCTCCTCCTTACTTATTGGACTAACAAAAGAAGTTGGCGAATCCGAAAATTCAAATAGAATTTCTACTGAGAAATAAAGCAAGCCTGAGACCAACTTAAAGGGAATATACAATAATATTTCAACCATTAAATAATTTGTTGCATAGTTAACCATTCCATTTTAAAGCTTTTTATTAACTATTTGTATACAGGTTATTTCATAAGATATAAGAACAGTTTGTAATACACAATCTTCGGTCACCGACCAGAAACTAATTGTAAGACTTCTATTCGGTGCTTCGGTGTTACCCGTTAATATGCTTACACACACATACGAGAACACCTCGGCTTCTGCTGGCGCGGTCAATCTTTGATATCCTTAAACTTGTTATTTATTCATTTATTTATTGCCATCGTATTGCCTACTATAATACACAATATTTTACGTTTATTTTTAGTAAATACTATTTAATGATGGTGAATGTGTAATTTACTCCTATTTAGATTGGTTTTGTTTGAATTTTTGTACAGAAATATGCTTTAAAAACCTGTTTCTGGCAATTGTTTACTGTTATTTAAGTTTCGCCTATTAATATACTATTTCCAGGTTCTGCGAATTCTCTTCAGTATCTGTTCACTCGTCCGTATTTGATTTATTTGGTCGACGTCGACGTCGTCGTCGGTCCGTGTCTCGTTGAATGTTGTCCAGTTCATTTGTTTTGTCATATGTTAATATGACAATAATAATTGCGTTATGTATACTAATTGTTCTTAAGTTGTGTGTAACTTGCACACTCTTTATTTGTATCGTGTAAAATTTGTTAACTAGTTCTTTTATGTTTTGTTTTATGTATTATACTTACAGTCTTTGAATGTTTATGTATCTGTTTGCGTTAGTTGGTGTTTTGAAAAGATATCTTGGTGAAAAGATATCCAAAGCAATGGTATTAAGTGTATTTTGTATCATCTGTAGTCTTAGGTATTGCGTTTTAGATATTTTGTGCCATATCGGACAGGCATATGTATGTGATTATGACTATTGGCATTACTTTATAGATCAGTAGCTAATTTTTTATTGAAAGTTTGCTCCTTCTATTAATGAGTGGATATATCTTGTTCATTATAATATAATATTTTTGAATCACATTACTGATATTTTTTAAATTTTATTTGTCTGCCTAATGCAACGTCAATATATTTTACTGTTCTAGATTCTGCTATTTGTGTACTATTTATGTGTATGTTATTTATTATTCTAACGTTGGTAAATTTTGTCTATTCTAACATTGGTAAATTTTCTCGCTATAGTTACTTGTTCTGTTTTTATTGTACTGATCTTGATTTTCCATGATTGTAAATATGGATTTAACTTTTGCCAATAATGCTTTATTTTTTGAATAGCTGTCTATATATGAAAAGAACTATTATAAATTTCTATGTCGTCGGCGTATTAAACAAGGGAAGTGTTCGGGTAAGTTGAAATATCAGAGATGTATAGGGTGTATAAGACAGGTGAAAATACTGTCTCCTGAGCACCGAACGGAAATTACACTTGTAATATCTGTTCGGTGTTCTGGGGGACTCCTGCTGTTATTATTTTAGTTTCTGATAATCTATTTACTAGTAATCTATAGCTAGTTACGATTTTATAATAAAGATTATGTGATAGAGTATATTTAGTTTTTCCATTTTTACGAGAAATCTCTCATACCACACAATGTCAAAAGCCTTCTCGACATCTAAAAATATCGCTGTTGCGACCTATTTTTGATAAACGACTATACATTATCCTGACTTTTTTCAAGCGCGTGTAGAGTTCCGTATCCCCGTCTAAAGCCGAATTGTGTACTAGGAATAATATTGACGATCGATTAGTCTAATTATTGTAGAATAGCATGGTTTACCGAGTACTGGTAGATAATTGACAAATTATGTTTTTTAACAAATGTTTCACGGGAGAGTCAGTAGGTATATTGGCCAGCTGATAAAAATACCATTATCAATAAATGGTTACATTGGGATATGATTAGTCACTTTGAAGAAATATCGTCAACTACGGATTATATAAAGAGTAAGGTATGCAGAGTCTATATGCACTCAGGCCTCATATCGGGCCCATTGTGCTACCTTAATCAATGCCGTCATTTTGTAGGCAACTGTTTTGTACCTCACTCCTGCAGCTATTCTTCTACTTAAATGTATTGGGTACTTGACGATAGTCGACGTAAATTCGTGTCGTTTCTCACCAATAAACGACTAATATAGCTACTCGTATTATGACTGCAAAGCAACACTTTAGAATATATTCCGTGATCTCTATACATAGAATAGCCGATTATAATAAAAATGTTCACGTTACAGCGTATTTAGTGCAAAATATGCCTTCAGTGTTCCTATTAGATCTGTAAATTTCTACGAGACAGATACAGGCAGTAGTTTGCTGCAAGGTATAACTACTATTTTCACTTGTCTACCACTTCTGATTTTCACCCCGTCCCTCCCTATCGTTATGGCATCTAAGTGTGTAGTTTCATATCATGGAATTTAACGTTGTAGAATCTTGACGTGCCACAGCATCTGCCTCCTCATTTACACAATTCCTTACGGGCCCCTTCGCCCAACATAAGGTGGCACCATTTATTTACACACGAAAATTCGAAGACTCTTTACATTGTCAAATCAGACACCTTCACATTTCCGAAAAAAAGAAGAAATAAAGAAATCAGTTGAATGATGCAATATATGAAATAATAAAGTCAACACTGGAAGATACGATATGCGATGAAATTTAATTTTGAGAAGAGTGTTGTTCTTGACTTTAATTAATTTAGAATACCATATTATGTACAGTTTATAGAAAAATCCACTGGAGACAATAAAGCTCATATCCTTATTAAAGTAAAAGAAAGTGAGAAATGACCCCTTTGTTTAAAACCAGTAAAATCTTAGTGTATACGTTTAAATATTTCATATAATTGTTTCTACAAAAATATTGTAATTTAAAACCAGATCATTTAAAAATTAAAAGTTATGTAATGTTTTCATAAAATCCCTTGAAATAGAAAACCGTAAATAAAGTTAAAATGTAATTAGAACTATATCTATATAGATTTATATATGTATAGATATATTTATAACTGTATAGATTTATATCCCAAATATTATGTTCTTTTAGGGTTTGTTGGTTTTGTTTGCGAATTTTCCTTGTAAAAAATAATAATATGGAGCGTAGCCATGTCGAAATAATTATGATCAATTATATGTAATCAAATCTAGTTCAAATATAAATAGTTATTCTTTATTCTATTAAGGAAATTTAGAATCGTTCATAAAATTATTTATATTTACATTATTTAATACACTAGCAATATTTAAGATACATAGGGCATTTCAGTTGGAACTACAGGATTTGAATTGCGCGCCTAAGGCGTCAATGTTTAACGACTGTGATTTGCAAATCATACGACATCAACATGTTACGAAAACGTTCCCCACTTACTGTGATAGCATGAACAGCTTCATTTTCAAAGAAGTATGGTTCAATCACTCCAAAGTGAGCTCCAAACAGTGCATCTCTGTGGATGCATTTCTTTTTCCTGAACAACATGTGGATTTTCGGCACCCCAAATACGACATTTTTCTTTGCTGATGTATCCATCTAGATGAAAATGTGCTTTATCACTGAACAAAATCTTACCTTCTTTACTTTACCTTCTTTCCTTTTCTAATATCCAATTAATAAATGTACCACGTTGTAAGTGATCTGTAACATTTAATTATTGTGTCACCTGAGTTTTGATCTCATTTTAAAATCTGATGCGTGATGGCTCTTGACTATATAAATTGTTTTTGACAACGTCAAATTGATGTGCTTGGACACTCCCGTACACTTTCTCTCACTGCAGCAAATTTTCATCTGACTGACCACGATGAGGACGTAATGGTGTTGCCTTATCAATAACAGAACCCGTTTTTTCAAATTTCTTGACTAAAGTTACTAACTTTTAACTCTGTAGGCGCTTCGTTTTGTCACGTTCACGTTCATAAAATAATTGTACACAAACTATTCGTTGTTGAACTATTTATGGTGGTATGTTGACGTCGTATGGTTTGCAGATGATAGTCGTTAAATGTCGACGCCTTATCTTTGACAGAACACAAATGGCGCGCAAATCAAATTCTATACTTCCAACTGAGATACCCTATATATCTTAATCAATGTACTTTGTATCAGATTCTAATATTTTACTCAAAACACATATACGAATATACTTTATAGCATTTGATGTAATTAAAGGGGACTATATACTATATATTACCAAATTGCACTATAACTGTAATTTGGTAATACAGATTAATTTGTTTACTTATTTATATATGATAATTTTCATATTGTCAAAAGGATATAAAGTCCATTATTAGAGGAACACAAAGAGAAAATATATAAACTCCCATTAAATCTCCAATCTACATCACCACTGTAAAACGTTTTAGAATTCAATACAGTGAATACGACATATTTTCGCAAGATGAAAGATCAGCTTTTCACGTTCAAAGGAAACTATCAAATTCTTGCCACAAAACGGAGGGTACTCCCCTCTTTAATTCCCTTTAGGTTTCGAAGTGCCGTCAGAATTACTATAGCAAATCATGCGTGTTTAAAATATAATTCGTTCTATATGACGTACATAACGTCATTGTGTAATATAAAATTAATATATATTTAAAATATACCAGAAGCTACTAAATATTATGTATACGGATATATATCAATGAGATAATAATTATCCGTACATAACACAATATTTGAAAATAGAAGTTTGTCATTACATTACTAACAACACTAACTGAGTTTTCCACAAAACACCAAAACACTATACACTATACTCGACGCGCGTTTCGCCAGCGAACTATAACCGTCACTTTTGTGGCTCACTGAACTACGACCGTCACGGCTGCGGCTCATCAACCACGACCGTCACGGCCGCGGCTCAGTGAGTCGTGAGTAACTAGCCAATAAAGCGGGCTATGTGGAATAGGCCCTCTGTCACTATTCATACTATTTTTACATTTTTCTATTTTCTAGTTCTGCGGAAAGAGAGCGTCCGGAAAAATATGTATCTATTCCTTACGAGCCTCGATTCACTCGCGGTATTAGTAAGATTTTTAAAGATATAGGAATGACGGTAGTTCATTCGTCAAAAAATAAATTAAAAGAACTTTTAGGCAATCCAAAAGATAAAATTAACACAAATGATAAGTCGGGGATTTACGAAATCAGCTGTAACGACTGTAGTCAAAGGTACGTTGGACAGACCAGACGATCTATTCTAACCAGGTTCAAAGAGCACATGGCGCATCTCAAATATGGTAGAATAGATAAGTCTAGTGTTGCCCAACATACCTTCGAGAACAACCATAAGATAGATGTTAGCAACTTAAGATTAATTAGAAATGTAACAAATGCAAGACAGTTAGATGCATTTGAAAGTTTAGAAATAGAAAAATGTAAAAATAGTATGAATAGTGACAGAGGGCCTATTCCACATAGCCCGCTTTATTGGCTAGTTACTCACGACTCACTGAGCCGCGGCCGTGACGGTCGTGGTTGATGAGCCGCAGCCGTGACGGTCGTAGTTCAGTGAGCCACAACCGTGACGGTTATAGTTCGGTGAGCCGCAACCGTGACGGTCAGGATTCACTGAGCTATAGTCAGTAATTTAGGTATAAAATAGGATACATTGTTAGAATAAGATTAGTTTTAATCATCTCCAGATGATGCCAACTTTGTTGGCGAAACGCGCGTCGAGTATAGTGTATAGTGTTTTGGTGTTTTGTGGAAAACTCAGTTAGTGTTGTCTTCACACCAAAGGTTCCAACCTACTCCAGGATTACATTACTATAAATAGGGAGACCTCGTAATACAAACATCGTGTGTTTATTTACAACACTTTCATTGAAAGTGGTCGTTCTGTGGTGCTCTCTTGAACGTTTCATTGAGCATCTGATTTTATTGCGTGGGGATGTGGAAGGTCCTCCTCGGTCACAAGAACTGTCACCTTGTGGCTACTTCTTATGGGGCTACTTAAAAGCTAGAGGTAACATAGACAAACCGCAAACCCTTGAAGTTCTTTCCAAAACTATATCACGCGCGAGATTTAAAGGATTTCTCGTGCCATGCTATAAAGGAGTATGGAGCTGACTTGTATTATGTATTCTTCAATGGCAATACACGATTAATGTATAAATACAATAAATTTTAAAATTCGTTCAAAAATACGATTGTGTCATTCTTTTAAAAAACACCATACCTCTCTGACAGACCCTGTGTTAACTTGGGAGGGACTCTCGTATTACTTTATATTGTTAACACTCACCGTAATTACAGTAGACTTTTAATTTATTACTATATATTATGATATTTACTATACGTTTTAGATTTAGTATCTTTATATTTTAATATATTTGTTATAGCGTTATTTAATGACGGCCTATTTCCACTACCAAGTCCTCTCGCTGACACTAAGAGACGAGTTATCCCCAACCTGAAAATTCAGGCGAACTTTCACTCTTGTAGAGGGGTAGGGATCTCTGACTTGCCTAATACGAGTATGTAATAAATAAAGCACACAGGCAGCTAATATATCGGTATAGGAGGGGCAGTTCAACAGGTATATCATTTTTCGATTTCAAGTTCGAAATACCGTACGAATAGGGTGGCTTCGGCTGTATGAATTTTCTCAAACTATATTAGTGCCTTTCAGTGTGCTTAACACTAGGTGTTCATACCACGTGCTTTTCGATGCGACACAACCCGCGTAACAGACGAGTAGTATAATAGTGATTGTGCAATTATTGTTCAACCTAGAACGTAACGAAAGTCGAGCGGTATAATCAAGGAATTACTGGTCTTTTCGTAACCGTGTGTTTACTCAGTACACTCAAATATCAGGTAAGTGATAGTTTTCATGTTCCAGGATAGCGAGAAAAGAACAAACAATAACAAGTCTCCTAGGAAAGAGGGTCCAAAACTACGACAAAGAAAAAGCGCCCTCAGATAATTTACCGGTAACAAATCGACGACGAAAAAAACGGTTGCAGGTCGACCGCCGGCAATCACCGCCAGAGGACTGCCGACAGAGAAAAGGAACTCCAGTAATGGAAGTTCCGACAAAGAGAAGATAACGGAGTCAGAAAAACCTGCGACGGAAAAGCCAAAGATCCCATCAGTCATATTACGGAAAAAGAATAATTAAAGCACGATGAGAAAAAAACTCCGGACAACTGGTATGAACTATAGCAAGACCAAACTCATCCACGATAGAATTTAAGACCATCTTCACTATCGACGACTATAAGAAGTTGTTGACGGGGACACTGGCTAACAAAGGAGAGGAGTACCCCATGTACTCCCTACAATAATATCGACTCCTCCGAGTTTTTCTACGCGGCATCCCCGAAGGTATCCCCGTTGATAATGTAAGAGATGACCTGTTGGAGCAGGGTATCTCCCCCGTGTCGATCCAATGGATAATGTGACGGAGGACCTAAAGAATCATGCCACTACTGTTGCAGCAATTTCCTAACAACGATGAGGACATCCTCAATGTTTCAAGATTCTATGGACTGGTAGTTCGCGCAGAATGACAACATGTGGTCCCCGCCGTAAATCAGTCCCACCACTATCAGCGTTTCAGGTATGCGCAGAGCCGCTGCACTGCGTATCCCATGTAGGTCAAATACGGAAGTGAGCATCACTCGGACGACTGCAAGACCAAGGGGGGGTCCACTGACACCCCCCCCCCCCCCGGCGAATTGTGCGAACTGTACCAGCCCACAACCTGTCAGGTATATGAGTTACCTCAGCTTCCCGATAAAGAAAATAACACCGGCAAAAGCACCAGAAAACTCACCAGGGAGCTACCACGAAACTACTTTTGGCGTCAAGACCTCCGATGACTCATGCAATAAATTCCGCATAAGTAGCCACGAGAAACTAAAGAATCGCCCTCGTTGTTATCAGGCCGACCCAGGTCAGAAAGCCGGCGCTCGAGATCCCCACCGCGGCAAATCCGATCGCCAGTAACCCCACGGTGATGCTCTCCCAGATGCAGTATATATGCGCCGCTATGGGCGTAGCCTTCACAAAAATATCAGCACTAACAGAAAGTTGGATGGCGGAAAAGAGCAGATATTATCTTTAAGGACGGCCTCATGGAAAGCCAATGCTGCTAGCGTACGCGAAATATCGAAGACATACTTGAAAGTATGACATTGAAGTAGTGGGCCTTCAAGAGATGAAACTCCATCCAGATTATTGGTTCAGACAACGTCAAAACTCTGTCGGAACTCCAAGATTTTGAAGCCAATGCCATAGCTATCGATGTACGCCTGCACAGTTTGTGGACACGCAGCCAAGAGTTACGTCCAGAAGTTTAGGCTGTTGAAAATATAACGCTGCGCCAAGCCGTAGTTTCTGAGAAACACAGATATCCAACCTCCAATATACGACAGTACTAGAGAGGATCATGCAAATAAACAGGAAAACTTACAATCAGCAAAAAGATCATCTGAACCTGATAATAAGAGCGAGAATAAACTAAATTACGAACAGGAAAACTAATACCTCATAAAAGCTCGAAACTCAAATTAATCCAAGGTGGAATCAGAATGAGTTTAAAAAAATGACTAAATACCTTTCTGATTTTATGTTTTAGATGGACCTAAGGCACAACATCAAAACTTAATCCTTATGGAAATTGACCGCCTGTCAATTTCTTCGAGACTTGACAAAATGATAATGATACCTCTTGATATGTAGATTAAAAGTGTGACGGGACACAAAGATATATTTAGGTGGACTGAGGGCACAACACCAAAACCTAATCCTTATAGAAATTGACCGTCTGCCAATATTTTTGACACTTGGCAAAATGATAATGATACTTTTTGATATGTAGATTAAAAGTGTGGCCGGGCTCAAAATCATAAGCATTATAGTTTTCGAGCTACAGATAAAATTGATTGAAACCTTTCACATTTTCATTGTACTATCTTGTGGCAGTGTCAATCGAAATACAGTATCTTGAATATGTTTTATTAAAAGTTTTGACACACATATATCGTTAGGCTTATACTAAGGTGGGGAAGGTTACACATAGAAATGAGTAGAAACACATCCAGACTCAGGGGAAAATGCCACACTCCTCAAACATACAATGACATCCCAATATTGGATTCAGTCCGCGATCATCCATGCATAGTATGGATAGTATTTTTGTAGACACCTCTGTATGAGAATACTATAGGTGACCCATCAATGTTGCAGACATAGAGCAAAGTGCTGTATTTGTATTAGCTCCCTCGGCTAAGTAACGGTTAGCTTCCTTATACCTTCTTTAATAGATATAATTCAAAAGTATATCCAAGATTTTAATTGCTAATCGAAAACTGGGAATTACTTATCAGATTCTTTCAAATCCCAAGTTTTTAGCAGAAGATAAGTAATTATATTATTTGACTTAATAAGTCGAATAATCCATTTCAATGAATTGGCTTCATATTTGCACGTAAATTATTAGAAATAAAGGTATGTCCTAAGTTTTTTGCAATATCTTCACTATGTCGACTATATTAAGTAAATCAATGTCTGCTCTACAAAAATTTTACATTGTTATTATTTAGATCATGTTTAGTTTAGGTGATATTAAAATATAAAAAGAAATACTTTGCAATTTCTTATTTATCAGTTCAGTTTGCAAATAAGATATTTGTCAAATAATCACTAACATTATCGTCTATTTAACAATGTAATATAATAAATATTTGTCTGATAGACTTAAATCTTGTAGAAAGAGGGAGATATTAATCTTTATAATATAACTGTTAGTGGTTGAGTAATCAACATGGTACACAAGATTAAATTTAATGTTTAGATTTATATCTACAGTTCATTTGCAACTAAAAGACAACATAAAAAATATATACCTAATTTTACAGTACATTAATACATATCTTAAATATTTTGTTTAATATGTCTATCTATTATGTTTTAGGTACTGCTATAAATGACATACTGAATGCAGATAGAGTACTAATTAGAGTTGAAAAGATTCCTGCTAGCCGGGAGGCTATAGAAGAATTGTGTAACATATTATTATATAAACATTGGATACCAAGAAAAAAATTTTAACTACCAATACTTCTGAATTATCTAAACTGGTAGATATTATTATGTTATTGCATATTTTTTAAACTTAACTTTATTATTCATTTTCATTAGTTAACAAATAGTGATAACTAAAAAATGTGAAAATGTTCAGAGAACATTCTTAGAAAATTTTCCTATCTTGGTCATTTAATCCTCATTACTCCATTTGTAGCAATTTTTGTAGTCATAGTAAAGTTTGGACATTAGAAATCAACTTCCTTCGAAGATTACACATAAACACGTCCAAGCTCCAAACTCCCCCCCTTGTGACTTGTAGACAAGCATACAATGACACAGCAATACTAGGCCCAATTCGCCCCCCCCCACTACAGTACGAAATAATATTATCGCAGCCACCTCTGTGGAAGAATACCTTCCGAACTAAAATACTGGAATACCGCCGGAAAGATAGATCTCCATTTATGTAGTGTCCGCGGGGCAAGATTCTGTACTTTTATAGTCCATGTTGAACAACCGACCTGGACTTCAGATAGTGGGTATAGAGAAGTAAACATCGATCAGTTCTTTCATAATGTTGAGAATACGAGTTTCTCAAAATTAAGAAAGACCTGGTCGATCTTTACTTCTCTATACCCACTATCTGAAACTATATATCTGTTTATACCAACTATATGCCTGGTTATATATTTACCAACCACTTCTGCTGCTTTTATTTTTTTATTTATTTATTTTTAAAGCCTTCTCTGAAGTTACGAGCTAGATGACATGAATGCAAACTCAAATTACATTTAAGTAGCTTATAGGATAAAAATTAATTCAGAGTTGAAAATATTATTTAAATATGTATAACCTAACATAGTGCATGTTTTCAGAAAATATGTTATAAATGAATATTTAAAATATAATTAATTCTTCAACAAAATTAATATTACATCATTATATAAGATTAATTCTACATACATCATAAATTTAAACAATTTGGTGCTGCACCCTGCACGAATATTTATTTTTGTAGTTAAGGATTTGTACTGTTTTAAGATGGTCCCTTATGATCCAATTTCTGGCAAAAGCGGCGAGTATATAGCTTTCACGAGATATATTTCAATTCAATAAGAATGTTGTGTTTCTTATTCTTTAACGGGTAAATATGTCGATACAGTACGTGTAATATATTATACTCTTATTTTAATAATATGGATAGATGTAGTACATCACGGCATCGTATTCCATAAAACGGAATCGCTGAGAAGATAAACAAGAGTCTATACACGTTGAGGACATGAATATTCTGATATATGTTATCAAATATATACATAATCGAAATACACGTCCGGTTTCGGAGCAGAAAGTTGCTGCTTGGTCTCCTCGAGAATATGGCTCTATCATCTATTCCCACAAACTTCCCAAAAGAAGACCTAGAACTGTCCTCATCCTATATCATCATCATCATTAGGTCATCAGTCCTAAGACTGGTTGGACGCTAACCTCCAGCTTCTCCTATCTTGTGCTAACCTACGCATTTCGCTAATTGTGCTACAACCTACATCCCTTACTATTTGCGAGCAGTAGTCTAATCTAGGCCTACCTCTGCCTTTCTTCACTCCTATTTCTGCCTCCAAAATATCGCGGACTATTCCCCCATGTCTCAGCAAGTGGCCTACCATTCTATCTCTTCTCTTCTTTAAGTTTTTCCACATACTCCTTTTCTCGCCGACTTTCTCCAATACTTCTTCGTTTCTAACCCTATCAGTCCATGGTATTTTCATCATTCTTCGGTAACACCACATCTCAAAAGCTTCTAATTTCTTCCTACTTGCTTCCCCTACCGTCCAGGTTTCGCAGCCGTAAAGTGCCGTGCTCCATACATATGTTTTCAAAAATCTCTTCCTTGTTTCTAAGTTTATTACCCCCGAGCATAAAAGTGCTTTCTTTTTGTTAAAAGCTACTCGACCCTGCGCTATTCTTTGTTTTATGTCTTTATCGCTTCTTCCATCCCAATTTATTTTACATCCTAAATAAGTGAAGTCTTTAACTTCCTCCAATCTTTCATTATTAACTTGTACTTTCGTTTTTGCTCTGCTCTCGCGCCCTCTGCACACTAACACTTTAGTTTTGTTTTTATTCACCCTCATTCCGTATTCCTCTGTCAACACTGCCTCCATTTCGTTCAATGCTGATTCTAGTTCCTCCTTACTAGATGCTAATACTGCTATATCATCCGCGAATCTCAGCATTTTTAGTTTCTGTCCCTGTACTTTAATCCCGAAATCTACTCTATCTTTTACCACATTAATCGCCTCTTCGATGTACAGATTAAAAATTAGTGGTGATAGCGTACATCCTTGTCTTACTCCTTTCCTAATACCTACTTCCCTTTCTTCCCCTTCTACTTCTATAACAGCAGTTTGCTCTATGTATAGATTGTGTACTACTCTCCTATCTCTATACTTCATTCCCGCGCTCTTTAGTATCTCGAACATTTTTTCCCATCTTACATTATCAAAAGCTTTTTCTAAATCTACAAATCCTATATAAGCGTTCTTTCCTTTTTCTATTGTTTTCTCTAACATTACTCTTAGCGCCAGAATAGCTTCGCGAGTTCCCCTATTTCGCCTAAACCCGAATTGGTCTTCTTCTAGTATTTCCTCCGCTCTATTTTCCATCCTCTTCTGCACTATTCTAGTTAAGATTTTTGACGCATGGGAAGTTAGGCTAATCGTTCTAAAGTTCTCGCATTTGTCGGCTCCTCTCTTTTTCGGTATAGTAACGATAATGTTCCTCTTATAATCCTCCGGCATCTCGCCCGTTTCGTATATGTATTTTACCAGTTCGAACATCCTATTTACTACTTTCTGTCCCGCACATTTCAAAATTTCCGCCTGTATTTTATCTACACCCGGCGCTCTATTATTCTTTAGCCCCCTTAGTGCTGTTTCAAATTCCTCTCTCAATATAGGTTTTCCTACATCTTCCCTATCGATGCTAGATTCTTCCTCTAATATCTCTCCTAATTCCTGACCCTCGTATAAATTTCCTAAGTACTGCTTCCATCTATCCGCTTTCTCCTCTCTTCCTATCAGTATGTCCCCCGATTGACTCCTAACATTTCTACTTATTGTTCCTACATCCCTGAAGTTCCTCTTAATTATTTTGTAAGCCTCATCGGTCTTACCTACTTGCAACTTATCTTCTACTTCTTTGCATTTCTCCTCTATCCATTGTTCTTTCGCTTTTCTACATTTTCTAATGATTTCCCACTTTATTGCCTTATACGTTTTCAGTCCTTCTTCGTCTCGTCTGTTTTTGTAGCCTCGTCTCTTTTGCATTAAGTTTAAGATTTCGTCCGTTATCCAGGGCTTCCTAGCTTCCCTTTTATCGTGTCCTAAAACGTCCGTAGCCGCGGAAGCTAGACTATTCTTGATACCCTCCCACTCAGTTTCTGCGTTCTTGATTTCGTCCTTACTCGTTTTATTTATTAATTGATCTGTTTTCTCCTGGAACTTATCTTTCATATTCTGATCCCTCAATATGTCTACATTTATACGTTTCTTATCCTTCCGGGTTTTCAGATTTTTGAACTTTAATCTAGCTTTCATGACTACCAAGTTGTGATCGCTGTCTACATCTGCTCCTGGATAACTCTTACAGTCTTTTACTTGATTTCTAAATCTCTTCCTAACCAGAATGTAGTCTATCTGATACCTGTCTATCCCTCCTGGCATTTTCCATGTGTACCGCCTCCTAACGTGATTCTTGAACAATGTGTTCGCGACTACCATCTTGTGCTTCTCACAGAATTCTATCAGTCTGCTACCTCTCTCGTTTCTGTTTCCTAATCCATAAGGCCCTACAAATTCTCCTTCTTTCCCCTCACCTACGACTGCGTTAAAATCTCCTACTATTATTAAATTTTCATGACCCTTCACAAATCTTATTACCTGCTCTATGTCCGAATAAACGGCTTCTAACTCTTCCTCGCTGTGGTTAGAAGTAGGCATGTATACTTGCACTATTACTGTTTCCACTGGCTTCGAATCTAACCTAACCATCATTACTCTCTCGCTGTATTGTAGGTAGCTATCTACACACTGTCCAGCGTTCTTCCGCATAACGATCCCTACTCCCGCGTTTCCATTTACCGATCCTGTGTGTATTACCCTATAGTCACCGCTCCAAAAATCTCCTACTTCCGGCCAGCGCATCTCACTTATACCTACTATATCTAATCCTAACCTATCCATTTCTATCTTCAGATTTTCTAGCTTCCCTGCCTGTCTCATGCTTCTAACATTCCACGCTCCGACTCGTGAAATGCTACACTTCTTATTATGATTGCACTCGATCACGTCTCCCGGAACAGTCCTCACCCGGAGATCCGAACGGAGGACTATTTTACCTCCGGAGTTTTTTGTCCCAGGCGACGCCATCATTAATTTAGGATAAGCTTTCTGCTAGCTGTTCTGAGGATTATAATGTGGTGGTTTCCTCTTGCCTTCCACATCGCAGTCGTGTGTGTCATAGCACCATACCAACCCCCACGGTTTCTGCCACTATGACTACTGAAAGAGCTGCTGCCCTCCTTCAGGGACTTGTCTTAGTCTGGTTTTTCAATAAGGACCCCCCCACTATGGTTAAACCTATGGTACGGCTCCTTAAATCATTAAAACGCGCAAGCCGACCCACCCGTTCCAGTTTGCACTAGAACTTCGTCAAGGTTCAAGTCCTATCGGATCGGCTCATCCTATAAGTAAACTAAAAAGATATTCAATATCCAAACTGTAAAAGCGCCTTTTATTTTTTAATTTGAAAAAATCAAGTAATTTTTTATATAAATCGAGAAAACAATATATTTACTTCCAATGAATTATATTTCTGAAAAACCAATGTGGAACTTGAATATGGTAAAGCAAATATATCATTCCATTAAATATATAACACTTTTGAATATATTGAACTAGGGCTTCTTCAACTCATCAATGTACTATTCAATTTATCGCTATTTGCCAAATAAAAAACTCTCTTATCTTGCCGATAAATGGAAGAGTCTACTTGAGCCTAACCATAAAAACAAGCCAGGGTTATGTTTTGAGATTTTTTATTTAGCAAATAGCGATGAAATAAACTATAACACGTTGAATAGAATGTAATATTCTCATTTATTATGTAAGATATACATTTATTGTGTGAAATAAATGTTAAGTTAAGGAACTTTATTTTTATGAAACTCATTTTATCATTTGCATAAAATATTGAAATTTTTCTCTTAACAAATCAAAAGTTCCCATATATCAAATCAATACCAGACAGGTTCGCGTATATCAATTAATCTTTTTTTCCACAAATAAACCTTAATAACATTGCTGAGTAGCTGGGCAGCAATTAATGGGGTGGATCATTTTGATCACCGAGTGAATAATGCCGATAGTATCATTGATAGTAAGAAAATAGGTACGTCCTGTTATAAAACCCTCAGTAAACAGTTTCTTATGACTACAAATGCTTAATATTATGTTTTAGTAAATATTATATCAGTATGACTAACTACTAAATACAACATAATTGCCAACCCCATACTTATGTTTATCTAAATTATTATGTTAAATAAATTTGGGAATACTGTATACTTGGAAAAAATACTCTTCACTAGACAACAACAGACTACAAACTGTTTATTCATGCTTTAATTGGTTTTTGTACAATTTTTTGCACTTCAAAATAATAATTGTATTTTATTTATGCAACATAGAATAAACTTAAATAGTATAACTTATATAATTTATGTTGTAATTTTAGTAATCTCTAAAGTACCCAAATATGAAATCGAACATTGAAATATTTCTGTTCTTTTATTAGAATATATATAATTCATAATAACCAAGCGAATGAAAATACACCACAGCAAAAATTTTAGTACGTTGAAAAGTGTCATAAAGGAAGTCATATTACAAACATGTGACGTACGCAAAATACGATAAAGAGAGCCCTACAACTTTTATGAATGGATTTAATTAGTTAGTCTTCTCACTTCTCATTTAAGCGTCTATATAAATTAAGCATAAGCTGAAGTGTAAAAACATCCGTCTCTATTCACAATTAATTCTCATCAATCATAAATATCTGTAAAACTGTCACATATTTTTCCCATATTTTTGACTTATTCTTATATACTGTTTCTATAGAATAATTTCATTCCTATACTAATGTGTCCCATTGATGAATTTTGATAGGAGACATAAATAAAAACATATATGTATAGTTTATTTCATCTCTATTTGCCAAATAAGAAATTCCAAATGGCTCTTATCTCAAACTGTGACTAGTTTTTATGGCTAGGCTTAGATAGACTGTTCCGTTTGTCAGCAAGACAAGAGAGCTTTTTATTTGGCAAATAGCGATGAAATGAATAGTACGTCGATGACCATGTAATCGATGTTGATCTTTTTCTTGTACCTATTACTATTGATTAATAGATTGTCGTATAAGTTTACTTTGTAAGTTATATTAATCTTCCTTGAAATTTGAGCCTAAAGATTTAAGTTTCAAATAAGCTAAGCGAGCTTAAATAAAATAACTCTCATGGCTTGTTAAATACAAGTTAAATCTATAGGAGGAAAATTAAAAGTTGGCTTGTTTTTTTTTTTTTCATTTAGAACGACAGTTGAACTGTTGCAATGCATATGATACACTCTGTTTTCCCTCGGTTAGGTGAACTGCATGATAATTACATTCGTAGACTAGTACTACAACTTCAAAACAAAATAGATCTAATACAAGTACGGTTCATAATATTCTAATAATAATCATAAATACTTATGTAAATTATATGTTATTTAAATAATACAAAAACAAAGAGATAAATAAATATGCAACACTCCTTCCATAAGTAATTATCTTGATAACTCTTGGATACTGAATTTTATAACTTAATGTAACAACTATGGGACTATGGGTTAAATAGTTGTCCATAAGACACGAATAATTATACGTCACTAAACGCTTCGTGTGTTTGGCCAACAAATTGGCATGATCAGAAAATGGCTAAAACATTTAAACTCTCTAGTCCTCCTACATGTCTAGGTTTTGTTAGAGTTTAGTAAATCGTTTCCAATATATATTTTTTTGTTTAATGCACTGTTCACTAAGAGCCTAATTTCCCGTAACAACTTGAACTGCTCCATGAACTGTAATTATATAATATATTTCAGTTTACTACATCACTGCTTTTATGCTAGAATCAGCTGAGTATATGTGTGAATTCCTATAATTATTTGGAGCGGTAGGTAGTAAGACATCTTGAAGATGAACCTTGCCCGCCTAAAAAATAAAGAAAATACAAGTTTAGTCCCAAGTATTGTAAATATCAAATATGGAATAATATTGTCATATGTTGCTTTTGATTTGTCAGTTTTGTACAAGAATTACCTGACTTTAATTAATTGATTACAGTAATATAATTATTAATGTATGTAAGATAAAAAAGGTATATTAGGTAATAGAATTAAATTTATTTGGTATTAAAAGATTTTGTTTAGTGTATGCCAAATATAAATAAATTTATTAAAAAACAAATTTGGATGAAAGAGTTAATACAATAATTATTCTTAGTTTTTGTATATTGCACCGTATTCTACATAAAATATCAGATCTCTTGCTAATAATTTAAATGCAGAGAATATTAATTAAAAGTAGGTATCTTAACAAATTATCAAAGAGAATTTAGTGCTATGACTTTATACACTATTTTTATCATAATACTTAATGTAACCTTAAAATCATTCACCAACAAGCGACTCTGGAAAGAACAACCTGTACTACACACCGCGATAAATTTATTTAATAAGACAAGGATAACATTGCCCGAACAAACTATTTTCACCTTGGGGCGTGATTGGAGCGTAATTAATCTGATTAGAAACATTTATCCAAGCAAATTTAAAGTCTGTAATTAATAAACGAATTACGTAATAATTAATAAGCTTTATCCAATGTGAATACTTTCTGCTGTGAAATTCACATCAATCATTAAACTTAATTAATATTCTTTAGAGATACTTTAACCTTTATATCACTGATAATATCTCATGTCCTTCCTATCTCAATCATTTCGTGATTAAGAAAACGATGTATTATATTTCTCATCGGAAAAATATTGAACATTCGTACAAGTCATCTTGCCGGATTTCTGATCTGAATGCTCACATAAAAAATCTATTGTTTACTGAAAATTCCTAATTATATTACAATTAGTATTATAAGAACATATGTATGAGTTATATAAGAAGCATTTTTTTCCTTCTAGTTAACGAAAAATATATAATCCTGACTATGCTATAATAATTAATATGACCGCTGTATAATAGTTTTCACATGAATGTATTTTTTATATATACTCTTAAATATACAGACTTAGTTATTTAACCAAATTCGATGTATTTAGTAGGTCTTATGTGTTTAATTTAAAGGCAACGAAATGTAAATTTCATACCATGGGTAGTTTATACATGCATAGTATTTATACAAAATTCGGCGAAGCAAACTGGACTTGTCACTTACTGGCATATAACAAGGTTGATGAAATGTAATTTAATGAAAATCAATATTTCCTAGACTCAGAATAACCATTACTTGTACAATGTATCGATTAGGTATAAATATGTAAATCACGAGATTCCCTAAACTTGAGGTGATAGCGCCTGTTCTGTATGTAAATTCTGTAGTATATTTAAAGGAAAAGAAAATAAAATCACATAAAGAACATTAATTAAGCAGAATTACTAATAAATAATAATTAATAAATACTGTTTCAAAGCATATTTCTTAGGCTACGCTATTTTAATAATAATTCGAAATGTTAGTTATATATATATATATATATATATATATATATATATATATATATATATATATATATATATATATATATATATATATATATATATATATATAACCAACGTAATTTGACAAAATTTATACGATACTTGTCACTATCGATGTGAGATAAGATTTCTGAAAAACACATTTAAATGCTTCAACTTCCAGAAATAGTATTAATCCTTTACAACCCATAATGTAAGCGATTATGAATACAAATGTATCCTGATTTTATTCCATTTTACATAAGAATAACAAGTATGTACAATTAATGGCCAATAGTGTCGAACACATTAGAAAAATATATCTAAACTAATATAGTATTTTAATCATTAACAATTTATTAATAGCTTTATGAAATAACAGATTATTATCTGTTTACAACTATTTAATGTTGCAAAATATTAAATAAGCTATATGCACTCACAGACAAAAATAATACATATTTTATTTTAAGTCAGTATATTTATTTTACTTTTTTCCCTTAAAACTTCTTGTGTATTTTATTGCTATATACCCTGAACTGGAGTGTTTTACATATATTATAGCCAAATAAATTACATATTGAAGTTTTACAACAAGAAGTTTTTTCTAGAAGAACTAATAAAATAGCCTGAATTTGGTTATCACATTTAATTGGAAAGAGTAAACAATAGCGATAATATAACAATGCTTTAAAGCAACATAATAAAAATTTAGTACTTAGTATTTCCTACTCTAGCTCTAACGATAGCCTGTGTCCTTCTAGGCATGTTCCCTACAAGATCTTTGATGGCTTCTTGTGGAATTTGATTCCATTCTTTCTGTGTAAGAATTCTTATTTCTGTAATTATGTTAGGAACTGGAATTCGTGCTCATATATGTCGCTTCAAAATGTCCCATAGATGTTCTATAGCATTAGCATAAGGACTCATTGGTGGCCACTCTTGTGCCTCAATTCCGATATTCTCAAGGTACTGGATCACTGTTCCAGCAGCATGAGCCTAGGCATTATCATGCATTAGCACAAAGTTAACATACCCAATGAAGCCTGTATAAGTCAAGATAAGGATGCGGCATATATACCAGTAAGCATTAATTCTTAAACTTATCTCAACAAGGTCCGTGCGACTTTCCCAACTAATACCTCCTCAAAGCATAATGGAACCGTCACCAGAAATAACACTTTGTGTAAGATGATATTCTGCGAAACATTCCCCAGATCTTCTGTATACTCGGCCACGTCCATCTGGCTTTCATAATTGTATTCTTGTTTCGTCTGTGAAACGGACTTTTCTCCATTGGTATTCATTCCAATTAGAATGGACTGTTGTAAAATATAACCATCTGGTTTTGTGATGTGGGAGAAGCCTAGAAGCTCTAGCAGGGCATTTCGAATTTAAACTGACTTTTTTAAGTCTCCTTATTCCTGTTTTAATAATTACATTGACTTGTCTTGTAATCAGTAATTCATTTTTCAGATGCGGAGCTGTAAGTGAGTGAATTCGCAAGGATATAATTCTCATATATTGGTCATCTTTTGGCGTTGCACATCTTTTACGTCCTTAACAAGGTATTTTTGTATTCTCCAGTCTCATTGTATAGTTTTACTATACGAGAAACAGTTGATTGATGAATATCCAATCTCCTCACAATATCATCTTGTCTATAACCTTCGTTGATTACATGTGTTGGTTAAAATAATAATTTTAACCGAAACTCGCTTAAATGTGGTATCTCAGTAACCAAAACTATCGAAACAATATATTTATTGTTGAAGCACTAGAAATGTTATTCTTATAACAACAAACAAAACAACAGTCATTGTTAGTCGCCAAAGCACACAATTGCATGTTTGTAATTTGTAACGTTATTGCTTATTCAGCTATAAAACTATATCTAAACATTCTTTTACCCGACATAAATATCAGTATATTTAAAACACTCCAGTCCAATCTGTTTTAATTACTGCTGATATAAAACATGATCTTTGATTTATTAGATAAAACAAACGAGTGTTTTTGTTTCTTGGCTCACTATATAAACACTACCAATAAAAGTAATGTAATACCCGAGAAATAATTTATCATAACTAGTGTGAGGGAGATGTGTGGGGGATATACAATTAGTATTATATAATTTTGTTGTTATTATTTTGTAAATAAGTTAAATATATTTTTAATTAACATTTGTGTAACAAAATATATTACATCCTATTATAATGTACTGTCTAGAGATATTTTTCTTTATTCCAAAGGCACATAGTTTTCGAAATAAGGATAATTAGATGAAAGCTTCTTTGAGCGATTAATAACACATCCTCTATATTTTTAATAAAACCGCATATCAGCAGTTTCTGTCTACAATACCTTTTTCGTGATTTATTATTTTCTCTTATCGTTGTTCGTATGTATATCCCAGTTAATAACTATTCAATTATTGATAAGTATATACGTATATAATACGTATTCTACAATTTTGTTATGTCGTGGTTCGAGAAATAAAAACATACCATTATTATTAATACTGTTGTTAAGTTCAATGTTAAGTTAATTGGAGTCGATTTATGGGTGTGTTTTACATAAACATCTTAAAAGAAATTTTACACAGAAATCGACTTCATATTCCCACAGACCTCAGGATACGAGGGAAAAATTACACTTAAAGATAAGGTGACAAACATATCCATATCAAAAGAAAGGTGCCAGTCTTCTCCTGTTGAGTCTCAAACACAAGCATGAAATGATATCCCCAATGCGGAGCCCTGTCTTCCACTCCAGACTAAAGTACAAATCACACACCCAGGAACCTCTATAGAAGGCGGTAGGTCCTTCCATATATGTTATAGATGCAAATCAAGGTGCTGCGCCTTCATTAACAACACGTTAGGCAAAAGATCTTAGTGCCCACCATATTCTCAAAGTTTAAGTTAATATTCTTCATTTAACGTCATAGTAAAAGGAGAAACATAAATAATTCTCTAGTAGATGCTTCATTAAAAAGTTCATGGAATTTCTTGCTAATCTAAGAATTGACCAAGAAAACAATTTAAAAAAAGTCCCAAAAGTTAATTGACAATAGCATAAAGGATAGTACCCATTGTAAAGAATGTATCCCCATGTAGAATTCAAGAATTAATGATTCACAGTCAACATCATAAGCATCGCATGGTCATTGATTATTCCCGAACTATCAAAATGTACGTTGCAAGATGCCTGATCCGTTGCCCAGTGTTGTCTCTAATATAGCAAAATGTCAGTTCTACCAATTAAAGATGAATGTAACCTCTTTACTGCATTTGAAATAAATGGAAGGTTATATCAATTTGGACAGCTGCCATTTGGTGGAACAAATTTTTTATCATATTTTCAAAGAATAATGTACATGATAATAAAAATGAAAATTTTATATTTACATATCTTGATATTCCCACTAGTTGTGGGGAACTCACGAAAATCATGATTTTTGGAAATATTTTTAAAAGCAGTGACGAAGTATGACAGTATAATGAGAATAAACGCATATACTCCATACAATATATAAACTTCCTAAGATATACTACAGAAAACGGAACTCTTAAATTTGATGTTGAAGGATTAAAACAATTTCTATATCTACATACTGTTAACACTATAACTAAAATGCTGACTGTAGAAATGATATCTCACTATTCGAAATAGATAGAGACTTTTTCAGACAAGGTTATATCTCAAATTAAATTTCAAAACTTTTCCATTATCGAAAACTATGAAGCTGACTTTGAAAACATTAAAAAATATGTAGCGGAATCTTTACTATGGGCTCAGCATCTGTAGAAAATTGCTTGCGCAACATTTTCCTGCAGGCGCTCAAGTATGCTTGTAGAAAAAGATTGATGATGCATGCTTGTCAAGCTTGCAGTTATGTGTGTAGCAACCTTTACAAGTGTGATATAATATATCGGACAAGACGAAAATACAATTGATGATACTTTTTCTATAATATGTTCTATGAGTTTTAGCAATAAACTGTATGATTTCCATTAATCTTTATATTACTCAAAAATAACAATAATGTACCATTTTGTACGTATTCAAAATTTACTCTATTATTAACTATAATTAACAAATTTTCTAGATTTTTATTTATTTGTTTAATTATGTTCCATTAAAACCCATTTTTGCCCGGTGTTCCAATATTGGAACATTGTCAATTATTTGTTGTTATTTTAAGATGAGTAAACTACGTCGACTCTGCGAGTTACGACTTGTTAGAGGGTAGTCTAGGAAGTCTCTATTTAGTTGCACATGAGACGCTGATCAGTAGGTACGGTGCAGTTTGTGATCTATTTAATTTTGTGCTTATTAAGCACAATAATGTCAACAAAACGGAAAACCCGTACATTATAATTTTATTATAGTTTTCATTTTTGTGCAATATAAATTATTCTTATGTATATGTGAATTATGTACAACGCATTGTACTTTCAAATGAGACTAAAACAAAAATTTTATTTATAATAAAATTAATTTGTTCCATTATTGGAACATCGGGCAGTCACATTTACCTAATGAGAAATTTTAATTTTAGGGCATTAACGACCGCAGAGCAATTTGAAATTTTAGAAGGCGAAGGAGATCAAATGGTTGAAATGGGCCCCAGTGGTAGAGAAGAACGCCGACAGCTTCTCTACAACAAAACTCTGGGAAATGCTCGCAGCTTCCTTCGGAAGTAAATCAACAAATCCTACTTCCACGTCCACGCCGTGATCTCTGGAAATGCATGACCAAGGTCATGCAGCTAACGGAAGAGGGTGTCAGGCGAGTCTCCGGCGCCTTAAAACTGGAATCCGTCGGCTAAGGGAGTCAACCCCTACAGAAAAATCCGGCCCTCCTAGTTAGGGGGTTGAGCAGATGGTTAGTAACCAACTCTCTTGAAAAATCATATACTTCTAGTACCCAACAAAGCCTCGGACATAGGACAGATAAAAATACAACGACCCACACGATAAATAAGGATAAGAGAATATGGATAAAAGATAAAATAAAATTAGCGACATGGAACGTAAGAGGAATAGCACTTAAAGAAATAGAACTTGCAAGACATATGAATGAAATGGGCATAGATTTTGCCGCTGTTACCGAAACCAAAAAGAAATTAAAAGGAACAAAATATGTTGATGAATATATCATGATATATAGTGGTGTGAATCAATGCAACAATAGTCGCAGTCTATGCGCCGGAAGAAGGAAAAACAGACGAGTCTAGAATATTCTATGAACAACTACAGACAGTACTTAATAAATATAACGCAACAGATCAGCTAATGCTCATGAGAAACCTGAGTGCCAGAATCGGAAATATTCCAATAGATAAAACAGTTGACACTTTCGGAGAACACTTATGTAACGGTAATGGAAAATTACTAAGAGATTTTGCTACATACAATGGATTAAAAATAACCAATACGTTCTTCAGGAAAAAAGATATCCACAAATATACATGGACAGCACGAGGATATCGATCGATTATAGATTATATAATTGACAACAAAAAAAATAGCTGGACAAATAAGAGACACAAGAGTTTACAGAGGTCTAGACATCGGTTCGGACAACTTTCTGGTAATATCTATAACAGACACATACACAAAATGGAAAAGACACAAAACACCAATTAACAAACAGAAAGAAGAACAACAGAAAGAATACAAAGTCTATCTACTAGAACAAGAAAGTACTAAAGATCTGTACCAAAGAAGACTGAACCAAGCATTAGTAAACCTAGAAATAAAAGAAAACATAGACGAAAAATGGCTAAATCTGAAAGAAACAGTAAAAATTATAGCAGACGAAGTATTAGGAAAAAAAAGAAAGTATAGAAAATGTAAAGGCTTGCGAATTTGGACAGATGAAATAGAAGAATCAATTAAGGAAAAACAGGAAGCATACAAAAAATATATAAATAATCCCACAGATCAAAATTACGAAGAATATAAACACAAAAGAAATGTAGCAAAATAAATAGCTAGACGTGCACATCCAGAATATTGGGACCGTTACATAAGTAGAATAGAGAATGATATACATAGAAGGCAGAATATAGCATATAAAGCGATGAAAACACTTAACAAACATGAAAGAGTTCACCTGTTCAATGAGTGCTGGAAAAGAAAGAAAATACCAGAAGATTGGAGAAGATCAAAAGTACTTTGACTGTTTAAAAAAGGAGACAAAAACAATTGCAACAATTATAGAGGAGTAAGTCTGCTAGATTCGGCTTATAAAATTTACGCAAAAATTCTGAATAACAGACTTCGATCAATAATGGAAGAATTAATAGGTGAAGAACAGATAGGATTCAGAAAGGGACGCTCAACTATAGACGGAACATTTACCTTACAACAAGTTATCGAGAAACGACGAGAGTTTAACAGAGAAACACACCTAGCCTTTATAGACCTAGAAAAGGCATTCGATAATGTAAACAGAGAAAAACTATGGTTTATCATGTTAAACAAAGGGTACCCTGAACATCTAGTAAATGCAATTAGAAGTTTATACGAATGTACAGAAATCATCATAAACATAGGTAATGAAACAACAAATAGTTTTAAAATAAATAAAGGTGTACGACAGGGCTGCTGTATCTCCCCAACCCTTTTCAATATATATATATATCGACGAGATAATCCAACAATGGAAAAAGAAACACAATCTAGGTATTAGACTTGACGAGAACACCCTGTTCAATTCAATATTATATGCAGACGACCTAACTCTTATAGGACAAAAGGAAGACGACCTCCAAATAGGTATATACAAGCTCGAACAAATCTGTAAAGAATTCGACATGAAAATATCAGCAGAAAATACAAAAGTTATGGCTTTCTGTGGAACAGAAACAGTAAGAAGTAAAATAGTCATAAATAATAAAACAATTGAACAAATTAAACATTTTAAATATCTAGGATGTGACATCACCTATGAATATAGTAAAGACATCGAACAAAAAATCAATAAGTTCACCAACATATGCGGAACAATTACAAAAAACTTTAAAAATAAAACTAGGAAGGAAACTCAGATGAAGTTGTATAAGACACTAGCGGTGCCAACACTCATTTACGGAAGTGAATCATGGACAACGACAAAGAAAGACAAAAACAGAATACAAGCACAAGAAATGAAGTTTCTGAGAAGAGTGAAGGGTTGTACAAGAAATGACAGAATAAGAAATGTAGATATTAGAGAAGAATTGCAGATATTTAACTTAAACGATAGAATAAAAGAAAACCGCACGAAATGGCACGAACATTTGACTAGAATGCACACAGAAAGACTACCAAATGAAGCCCTACACTACAGGTGCACAGGAAGAAGAAGCGTAGGCCGCCCGAGGAAACGATGGAAGGTACCGTAACAGGCAACAATGCCTAATACGTGAAGCGCAGAAGAAGAAGAAGAAGGTGAAGAGTTTTGGTCCAGCGGCAGGCTGATATCTTTATAACTGCTTCAAATGATGGGGATGATAGTGAAGGGGATAGTGGAGATGAGGATGAAATATTTTGGAAGGCACTCAGCAAAACATTTCATTCGAGGTAAACCTATCTCATATGGATATAAAACGTGGTTTTTATGTGAGCTTCTAGGTTACCTTATACAATTTGAGCCCTACCAGGGAAAACAAAGTAACAGACAAAATATGGACCTAGGTGTTGGAGGATCCGTAGTCATGCATTTATTATCTAAACTCACTGAAAAAGTCCCTTTCAAAATATATAGTGATAAATATTTCTCTTGTCTAAAGTTAGTAAAATGCTTACAAGAACGTGGTTATGGCTATACAGGCACAATAATGGCAAATAGAATATAAGTGTCCAATAACAACGGTTAAAACTTTGGAAAAAAGGGAGAGGGGAGCTTATGACTGCCAAACAGATGCAAGTACAGGTATTGTTATAGCTTGGGACGATAACAGAGTGGTTTTAACTGTCAGTTCTTGTGATACTGTTGAACCGATTGGCCAAGTGAATAGATGAGCATCCAGTGAAAAAAGATTCCTGTAAGTTAACCCAATTCAATTTGCAGATATAATAGGTACATGGGTGGAGTTTATCGGATGGATGAAAACATCGACAGATCACACACAGACAGAATTTCCATCCGATCAAAGAAATGGTGGTGGGCAGTATTTGCCTTCTCTGTCGATGCAAGTATTCATAATGCTTGGCAGGTTCATCGAAGAAATGCTAATAGTGCTATGGACTATCTTGCATTTAGAAGACATGTTGTTCAGGTATATCTCCGGAAGTATGGTACTTTTATAGTTGATGGAGGGCGACCAAAATCATCAAAGGAAATAGCAAGCAGGGTATTAGAAGAAATAAGATTTCATCGTATGGATCACTGGATGATACCTGTCATAAAGCAGTATAGATGCGCAGTGTGTAAAAAAAATTTGACCTAGCAATGCGAAAAATGTGGGGTAAATTTACTCCAAGAGTAAAGTTTTAAAGACTTCCATGTTCGTTAATTTTTTTGTTTATCAAATCATTTGAAATAAATCATTATTCCATATATATTTATATGATATTCATTTCATAGAAATGAATGCAGTATTACTGTCGCATTTACTAAGCCTATTCAATAAGCCTATTGTAGGCTCGGTGTTCCATTACTGGAACATACTGTAACACAAAAACAATCAAAAAATTTTCGACTAAAATGCTGTAACAGGTTTATATTAACTCTAACTAAGTAAAATATCACAAAAAATTCAAAAAACCAACAAAACATAATTCGGGTAAAAATGGGCTAATTTAAAGCAATTTTTCTGTTTATTTGGAACGCCAACCGATTAATTCAGGTAAAGGTACATATTTTATGTTGAGAGTTTTCTGTTTACTTAAAGTCTTGAGGAAAGCTTCCAGTAGGACTATTCTATATAACTTCTGAATCACAAAATAGAGCAGTATAATGGCATAATCTGGAAAGCTGTAAATGTATTATTCGAATCTGAAAAGTTATTAGGTGAAAAAGTTGTGTTAATAGAAGCTAATCCATAGTACGTAACAGTTAGTAAGACATAAGAATGAAAATAATTAAATATGTCTTTACCTTGCTCACAGAGAAAATAGTACTAAAAGTGTGACCTAACTCAATGAACCCAATATTAAATTAAAATAATACTAGTAGAAGATAAGAACAAATTCATTCCTAGTAAAAATGTCATCTAGGTCCATGATAAATATTTTGGAGGTCTCTGTAACCTTGCGGATGGCAAGTTTGATTTGATTTAAAAACAACGATAGAGGATCTATCTTTGCAGCCGCAATACAATAGATTTTCAATCAAAGTTATGATCCACCAATTAATATTACTTTAGTCTAAATATTCTGTTTTATTATATCACGACCGATTATTATATAATTGGTCAAGATATAATTATATCTATAATATTATATATATATATATATATATATATATATATATATATATATATATATATATATATATATATATATATATATATATGTTATATAAAATATATTGTATTGCATTCATTACTCAAAGTAGTTCTCACACTTCTATAACTTTATTATCAGGTAACATAAAACCTTCAGTATGTTATCTGAAAGCCAGACGTAACTTAATACTACTACGTGTCTTATCATATAACTATATACATTGTAACCAACGTTTATGATGATTTGCTGAAACCTTATAATGTTCTTTCTTTAAATTAATCTTTTGCCAATTATATTTTAACTTTACTTTCAACGATGTCAGCATAACGAAACTTATAAAGTCGCAGCAAACCCGTTGCATGAGCAGTATAATTTTAATATAGCTTTAGTATAATTTTAGTATTGATATTATTGTTATACTCACACATCTAAATTCTTGTTCGCCCGTTAAATAAAATAAATAGTTTTTAAAAAGTTTAAATCCAAACTAGTGATTTAACAAATTTGGCGCAGTCGTTGTAGGATTTCACGCGTTATTAGAACACGGATTTGCCTCACTAGTAACGTGGAATTCCAATTCCGAAGTGAAATCAAGAACAAGCTCAAGAAGAAAAGAAACACGAAACAAGAATACTTCAAAGAAGCAACTTCGAAACACGAAGACTTCAACAAAAGAAACAAGAAACAAATCTACAAAGAAACAAAGAAAACAACAGGGGAAATCGCAGATAGAACACGGACCTGCCCTCACTGTTTGTGATTCTCCTCTGCAAGCCATCCTTCCCGAAGACACCCCGCTTCCAGAACACGGAATTGCCTCACTGGTTGTGGACTCTGGCCGGAAGACGAATGGAAAAAATTTGGTAAGTCAAAGAATTGACACGTTACCTTTGAAACATTTATTTATAATTTTAAGAAATATTATACAGGATATAGACCAAAAACTATTATCCTTCCCATCTGCAAATTTATTTTTATTTAATTGTATTTAATTAAATAACTTTACAATATCTAATTTAAACATAATAATTAATTAACTTATAAAAATGGCGAACGAAGCTATCTTAGAACCTTACAAACTATCAGAAATTTTCTCAATTGTTCCGGAGTATGACGGAAATCAAATTTTCCTGCAAACATTCTTAAATGCTATTAAATGCGCTTTCGACATGGCGGTCGATAATCAAAAAATACTTTTAACTCTCCATGTTAAAAATAAATTACGTGGAAAAGCCGCTGAACTAGTAAATTCTAGGAACCCGTCAACTTGGGAAGAAATCAAATATCTATTAGAGACTCACTTTGGAGACTCTAGGGACCTTACGTCTCTAATTCAGGACTTGCAAAGAATTAATCAACAATCAAACGAATCCGCTTTAAATTTTGTATCCCGCTTGCAAACGCATAATGCGAAAATGCATGCAGCGATTCAGAAACAGCATTTAACCGCTGATCAAAAAACCGCACAATCCAATTTAATCGAGACAATGACTCTTAACACCTTATTGACAGGGCTGGATCCAAAATTAGGATCTATAATAAGAGCAAGTAATCCTATGGATATGCTTCAAGCAATATCCAGGATTAAACGAGAACTTCAATTGTCATACTTTGAATCTCAGAAATTTCAAAAAGCGAACAAACCATTACCACCTAATTCACTAAATGCTAAGAAGATATGTACATTTTGTAAACGTAATGGTCACACAATAAATGAGTGCCGAACGAAGCAACAAAATTCTTCAGCACCTTTCCAAAACTTTTCTAGGCCTAATTTTCAACAAAATTTTAATCAGGCCCAATCATCCAACTTAAATCAAAATTATCAGCGACCTCAATTTAATCCAAATGGAAATAATAGACCGATGAATTCAAATTTCCAACAAAATAATTACCAGCAAAACAGTTTTCAACAAAACAAGCCTTCAGCTATTAAACCGAATCCCAACTATACAAACCAATCAAGACCACCAATAATTCGGCCAAATCCGAATTATAATCAACAAAGAGCTCATCATATGAATGCTCAAATGAACCAAAATTTTGATGATACGGCTCATCAATACGATTCACAATACACTGATGATACTGCTCACCAGTATAACTCACATTCACAATATACTGATGATACCGCTCATCAATATAATTACAATTGCGATCAAAATTACGAACAATATCAAGATTCATATTCAGACGAACCAACATATCAACAAAATTATTATTTTTCAACAGACCAATTTAATTATTCTGATACTGATCAGGATTTTCGGCAAACTACTCAAGCTCAAGATCATCCACCGGATCAACAGCTATGGAAATAGATAAAGTACGACTTCCTAATGCATTAGTCAAAATTAACAATAAAGGAGAATTTATTACCTCCGTATTAAACGCAAACGCAGTCCCAAAAATAATAGATTTTTCCGAAATTAAACTAGAACCAATTCAAAATTTTTCATTAAATAATTTAAACGAATATAATTCTGAAAATTATACAGATAGACGCGAAGAAATAAGGCAACAACTTCGTCTTGATCACTTAAATAAGGAAGAAAGAAAAATAATTACTCAACTTTGCCTAGACTTTTCAGATATTTTCTATCTCGAAGGAGATATTCTGACATTTACTAATGAGATCAAGCACACAATAGACACCAACAATGCTAAACCTACTTTTACAAAGTCTTATCGCTACCCTCAAATTCACAAAGAGGAAGTGAAAAAACAAGTATCGAAAATGATAGAACAAGGTATTATCAAACATTCAAATTCCCCTTGGTCTTCACCGATTTGGGTTGTCCCCAAAAAGCTTGATGCGTCAGGTAAACAATAATGGCGTGTCGTAGTTGACTACAGAAAACTCAATGAGTTAACTGTAGGAGATAAATACCCTTTACCAAACATTTCTGATCTTTTAGACCAACTTGGCAAATGTCAATATTTCACCACCCTCGATTTGGCCTCCGGTTTCCACCAAATTGAGATCGAACGCAGTGACATTCCAAAAACCGCTTTCACAGTCGAAAACGGTCATTTTGAATTTAATAGGCTTCCATTCGGTTTGAAAAATGCCCCATCAACCTTCCAAAGGGTAATGGATAACATTTTAATAGGAATCCAAAACGAGAGATGCCTCGTATACATGGACGACATAATCGTCTATTCCCCAACAATCCAGGACCATGTTTCACGGCTTACCGAAGTCTTCAAACGTCTTCAAAAAGCTAATTTAAAAATTAAACCGGACAAGTGCGAATTCCTTCGTAAGGAAGTTGCATATTTAGGTCACCTCGTCACCAAAGAAGGTGTAAAACCAAATCCAATTAAGATCGAATGCATCAAAAATTTTCCCCAACCAACTAACCAGAGAGAGATTAAATCATTTCTTGGCCTCGCCGGATATTACCGACGATTCATTGATAATTTCGCCAAAATTTCCAAACCTCTCACTAAATTACTGCAAAAAGACACCTCTTTCAATTTCGATTCAGAATGTTTAAAATCTTTCGAAGATTTAAAACAAACCCTTACTTCAAGCCCCATACTATCGTATCCAAATTTTGACGAGCCATTCCTACTCACAACAGATGCGAGCGCTTTTGCGATTGGCGCTGTACTTTCGCAAGGTCCAATAGGTAAAGATCTACCCATAGCTTTCGCCTCCAGAACTCTCTGCAGTGCGGAAACAAAGTACTCAACAATAGAACGAGAACTCCTCGCTATTGTTTGGGCTGTAAAACATTTTCGCCCATATATTTTTGGTAGAAAGTTCAAACTGATAACAGATCACAGACCTCTTACCTGGCTTTTCTCTATTAAAAACCCCGGTAGTCGCCTAGCACGCTGGCGCTTAAAACTTGAAGAGTACGACTACCAGATTGAATATAAACCTGGCAAAATTAATAAAAATGCGGATGCCTTATCCCGTATCAAAATTAACCATTTTCAAAAATGTGTGGATTTCAAAAACAAAATTTTAACATCAAATACAGACGACGAATCGATTAGTTCAGAAAATACCGAAATTTCAGCAGAATCAATTTTACAAGAATTAAATACATTTGTTCACCTATATAAAACCCAGTCACTAATAGACTATTCAAAAATTAAAATTACGAACAATCAATTATTGGACAAAGGACATAAAGACATAATAACGTTTTTCCAAAAAGAAAAACTCGAAGACTTACATTATAAAATAATTGAAGATATTTTCGAGGAAAAACCAAATTTTATTCACAATAAAATTAATATAGTCACGAGTAAAACGGTGAAAAACCGAAAATATTATATTATTTTGTTACCCTTCGACATCGAAGAGATAATCGAAACAATGTTTATTACTCTTTACAAAGACAAAGACATTTTCGAATCTTCAAAAACATATTTCATTGAAAACAATTTAGAATTGCCAATACTCGAAATGTTGTCATTTATTTTCACTGAAAAAGATTTAAACCTAGTTAGTTGCCAAAACATAACTAAGACGCCTGACGAAGATCAAATTCCGATAATATTAGACCAAAACCATACAGGAAAAGCAAATTTACACCGCGGAATAAACGAAACCATTCGAAGAATAAGGAATAAATATAACTGGCCCGGTTTAACTAAAGACGTAACTAAATTCATTCAAAATTGCGAAATATGCCAGAAAACAAAGACTTTACAGAAAAACTTAAGCAATCCCCTGGTGATAACTGAAACACCAAGAACACCATTTGAAAGAATAAATATCGATATACTAGAAATTCCAAAAAGAAATTATGTTTTAACTATTAGAGATGAACTAACCAAATTTACTCAAGCGTACCCATTAGAGGATAAATCCGCTAAATCAACAGTAAATACATTACTTCTTTACTTTCAGCATTTTGGTACTCCGCTTCGTATACATTCGGATTACGGTAAAGAATTCGACAATGTATTACTTAAAGACCTATGTACCTTATACGACATAAAATTAACATTTTCTAGCGTTAGCCACCCTCAATCAAACGGATCTGTGGAAAGATTTCACTCCACACTTTTAGAGATGATTCGTACTAATCAGGCTGAAAACCCTAATGAACATCCATTAAACGTAATTCCTTACGCTGTTATTTGTTATAATAACTCGACGAATAAAACACACGGTTTCTCTCCATACGAGCTAGTATTTGGACATACGTCCAGTCGCCCACCTGAAACTTTGTATAACCAAAAGGAGTTGATTTCAAAATATATACGAGACCTAAATAATAGAATTTCATACTATTATAAAATTGCACGCACAAAAACTGAGCTTCAAAAGGAAAAGGCTAAATTAAGATTCGATAGAAACGTTCCAGAACATCCTACACAATTTAAAATAGGCGATAAAGTCTATGTTAAGGAATCTCAAATTAAAGATAAATTACATAATAAATTCAACGGTCCTTTCGAAATAATAAAAATCTTTCAAAATTCTGCAATTTTATTAAATCTCGAAACGTCACAAACGACAAAAGTCAATTTCGACAGGATGAAACCATACTTTGAGAATTAAATTATTTTCAGGTTTCTTCTGCTGATTGGAGCAGCAGTATCCCAATACACCATTACTCCAATAAACAACACCATTGGAATATATTATCATCGAGACAGCGAAATCGTTGTAACAAATAAACAATGGACTCTTCTGGTTCACAAAAACATTTCATCAATAAAGAACACTTTTGAACATAACGAGAAAATGCTTGAAATTCTCTTACACGCTATTAACCCCACATTTGAAAACATGAACCTTTTTCGAGGTGAAGTAAAAACACACATCAGCTTATTAACCCAAATTTCAAATTCAATTCAAGAAAAATTAAGAGAAATTTATTTTGATACTAAACGTTACAAACGTGGAATTCTCAATGGCATTGGTACAATATTTAAGTCAATTACAGGAAATTTAGATTCCGAAGATGGCGAATACTACATGAATTGCATCAATAAATTAACTAATGACGAGCATCAATTAGAAAATTTAATGAAAAATCAAATCTCAGTAACAACATCCGTCATAAAGAATTTTAACGCTACCATACAAAAGTTGCAAATTGATGAAGCCACCTTCAATAGAGATATAAAAATAATATCAGACACAATTTATAGGACAGCAGATAAAATTTAAGTAATTGAAGCAAAATTAAGATTTTTAGAAAAATGTGAACTTCTCATGGAAAGTTACCTGTATATCGAGAATCAATTAAATGATATTCTAAATTCAATAACTTTCGCGCGATTAAAAATTATTCATACGTCGATAATCAATCCTGAAAATTTGATAACCTCGCTTCAGGAAATTTCACAAAATTTACACCAAAACAATTTACCACTCATTATAAAATCTTCCAATATTGCCAAATATTTGGATATTATGGAATTAGAAGCATACCAAACTGATTCAGACTTGGTATTTGTATTAAAAATCCCTCTAATAGACCAACAAAGATACACCCTTTTTAGATTATATCCAATCCCTATCCTAAATAATAGAACTGGTCTATATCATGTTTTATCTTCATCACAAAAATACTTAGCGCGTGACGTCGATTCTTTGATGTACATACCCATCAAAAATCTGAAAGACTGTAAACCACTTTTCTTTGGCACAAAGATATGTTCCAATCTATTTGCATACCCCATCGACGACAATGCTATATGTGAAGCCCAAATCCTGAAACACTTAAAAACTTTACCTGAGAGCTGCCAAACTTCAATAATATTTGCAAAAGGCTACAATGTCCAACAACTAACGGACTCATCATGGCTAACAATTACTTCAGAACCACTTCAAATTACTGTAAATTGCAAACAAATAAACACCAAGACAGAGATCATTTATAAAAATTCCATTCTTAAATTGCAACCTGGATGTAGTGCTTTCATAGGAGCGACAAAAATACAAGCTGACCCTAAGAACTTTTCGCAAACCAGTGTTAGTGATCACCCCATTTTAATTCCCTTTAATTGTTGTCAAGGAATCCCCGATGACATCCAAATCCCAAAATTAGAACCATTAAAATTGATTAACTTAAATGTGGAAGTCCTCGAGATTGCCAAACACAAATTGGACGAGTATTCTCGAACGTTAGACGATTTGATCAATGAACCATTTGTCACCAAACACATCTCTTGGTTCACTTATTTTATCATTACACTAATAGTAACTCTCATTTTGTTATATATTTTATGTAAATGCCGAAAGAGAAACAGATTAGCAATCGCCCTCACAACAAATTCACCACCACCTCCACCTGGACCTTCTAAACGCTTAAGAGAATCCTTCAGGAGCATCCTGCCCAGAAGAAGACCATCGATCAGATCCAAAGATGAAACCCCAGAGGAAGAAATCGAACTGAACTAATGTTTCTCAGTTATAAATCGGTTTCAAAGACTCTATATATTTTAATTTTGTAAATTTTATATTTAAAAAATATTAATTGTATAATTTAAACTTAACTTAAGGCTTCATATTCTCAATTAACTTTATTATTATTATATAACTTCAATAATCGTTAAATTCATAATTATTAATTTCAATTTTACTTATTTTGAAAAGTTGCTGTATAACACCAACTTTTTGTTAAAAAGGGGAGTTGTTATATAAAATATATTGTATTGCATTCATTACTCAAAGTAGTTCTCACACTTCTATAACTTTATTATCAGGTAACATAAAACCTTCAGTATGTTATCTGAAAGCCAGACGTAACTTAATACTGCTACGTGTCTTATCATATAACTATATACATTGTAACCAACGTTTATGATGATTTGCTGAAACCTTATAATGTTCTTTCTTTAAATTAATCTTTTGCCAATTATATTTTAACTTTACTTTCAACGATGTCAGCATAACGAAACTTATAAAGTCGCAGCAAACCCGTTGCATGAGCAGTATAATTTTAATATAGCTTTAGTATAATTTTAGTATTGATATTATTGTTATATTGTTATACTCACACATCTAAATTCTTGTTCGTCCGTTAAATAAAATAAATTGTTTTTAAAAAGTTTAAATCCAAACTAGTGATTTAACATATATATATATATATATATATATATATATATATATATATATATATATATATATATATATATATATATATATATATATATATATAATAGTATATAGATCTGGTAAAATTGAAACTTTTAAAAATTCTTATAACATCGTTTTCTATCAAATGTATTAGAAAAAAATTATTTATAAATCATGTAAATTTTACCTCTGGTAGGATGAATATGTAGTTAATGTTTTGTACAAAATCATAACTTGAGAAGTTACCTGTGCTTCCAGTATCAATCTATTTGCAGCATTTTTATTTAAAAGCACTTTAACCATATCTTTTGGTAAGCAAAAAGAAATACAATAAAGCGATGTAGATACAATCAAAGATGTAAAATCTGGAGTTGACTTATTGAATTTTTAGATGTCATGCATATCTTCACAAAATATCCATTTTTTTACAATGGTAACATATTTGTTCTCAAACAGGGTGTAATGTTCATGAATATCTTGTATTTTCATAGATATGACAGTTTTGGGATATAGTAGCTACAGCTAGAGCTTTTTTTTTATTCATTTTGAATATCACAATTTTAATTTAATTGAATAAAAACAATTTATTAAATTAACTTTGGAAACATAACTCCCAGTTTTTCATACTTCTTCTAAACATCTCGATTGTATTATCGGTCCCTCTAAAATTTGTAAAAGTATTTGTTTCTAACTAAACTAACTTGTTTAGAGTAAAGCTTTCTAGTTGCAAGAATCCATTTATAAAAACATCTCGAATACAGCTTTCTTATTTTATTCTACAGTTACCATTTTAAAATTATAATCTTTACTCCAAAATTTTGAAGCTTGTACATATCGGTCAAGATTTTCTGTAGGATATTCTTTTCTGGTAGGTAGCTAATAAATGTATTGCAAAAACATGGTTCACTGATTTAACAATCAACTTTTTTAATCATTTTACAGCTTGGTCATAATATACACTCTCACTTATGTATTCGTAAATCGAATGTGAAACATAAATTCTTAAGATCTTCAGTTTAAAGCTTGCTTGCAGGTCACCTTTTGCGTTAATTTTATGCAAGAAAATTTTAAATGTTTTAAACCAACGTATCCATTCTGTAGTAGCTATTAGGGGGCTGGGATTAGTTTACAACTATTCTGATCTGAAAATTGTATGCATATCTACTTAATATTTATTACTCTCTTTTTCTATTTATGTGAACTAAATAGTAGATAATAGATTGATCTTTCAAATTATGGGCTTTAATTGGCACAAATATTTTCACATTTATATACACAATTGAAAATGACCATTCTACTAAATGAGATATGAAACATTTTCATGTTTAAGAAAATATTTATAGTCTATAATTATATAACACTCACTAAAAGTTAAAGAAATAGTCATTTATCACAACTAACCTACACATATAAGACCATAGCCAATTAAAATAGTGAACCTCGACCTAGATATATAAAACTTTATTAAAATCAGGTAGTTCTAAAAATTATATTTATATATTTACACTTAGAAATGCAGTAAATAATATAATTTTATAAATTCCACTTTATGACTTTGTATTTTCATGTTCAAATATAATAATATTATTATATTCTTTATGATGAGACAATTTCACCGTGAGATTATAATAAATTATAACTGCATAAAACTACAAAATATTAGTAGCACATTATATGGATCTAAAACATAATTAATATTTAATGTATCAACAAATAGATATCGAAGTTCGTCCCACAAAACTTACGAAATGTTATGTTGAAGGTTACGGTTACTAATTATAAATATTCAAGGCATTATCCTTGAAATACTCGTACGTATTTTAAGGTGGTAACATATATATTACAGTGTTATTTTGACAATATTTATATTTAATTGAAAGCATCCCTTATTTTCTTACTATATGTGTAAAATTATAAATTACACAATTTCTCCAACTTCTATAAATGTTAAAAATATGAGAATGTCAAGTTTGAAAATTAAGTGACAGCTGGTAAATTGGTCCTTATTCCAATTTGATTCTAACCCGTTTGGAAGAGAGATAGCTACAATCCAATCGTCTGATGTGGTGGGACATCTTTCCGCAATTCTAACCAGCCATTCAGCGCGGAACTACGAGTCAATTGAAGAATGTTATACCTCTCGTAAAACACGTTTTTCGAAAGCTTTTCTATTTATAGAAGTAGTTCCGTATGGTACAATGTTCGTTTATAGTTTTACATTTCAATCATTAACTATCAATTTCGACTGTACAGGAAAAACCTGAAACTTCAAATAACTAGAAACCCTAAATATAGTTTTGAAATGTTATATTCCTTTACATACTAGAGAAATTCTAAGCAGCAACAAAAATAGGAGACCAACTTTTCATAAACAGTGACAAAATACGTCGCTCGATTTGCGTTTCGCCAATTGACTTAGCATCATATGGATATGATTAAAACTGAATTACATATTATTAATAACTTGACAGTTTATAATAATATAGTATAATTTGCCTATACAGGGTTTCTCACGGTAGCCGTTTGTTAGAAGTTTTCGTGGTTAGAAAAAACTTAAAATTCTGAATCTCTGAACTCCAGGGTTATTCAAGATTCTCTTTCATTTTGAAATATTTTCAAGATCATACCACTTCCGGTCATCCCGGTAGTCGCCAGTAACTTCCTTATTTTAAATAGAACACCCGGTATATCATTTCATTTTTGGATTTTTGAGAAAATTTCATTTAGTTCCATTAGGTTTTCCTATACCTATTTTAAACTGTCTCTTAGATATCTTGATTACTTTGAAAATTTTGAAAGACGTAGCCTTATTTTCAACACTGTGTCTTTTACCCATTCTCCACTGGCGCTAAGCACTTCTGGGGTAGACGGAAGCACAAGAATGATACTTTCGAAATCCATATTGACAACTAATTTATCGCAAACAGGGTGTCCAAAATTTTATCACTAATTACATCATTTTCAAAGTTGAAAAAGTTCGTCATTTCAAATGTGACACCATGCATATTATTAGATGATCGTATGCAGAATTTGATTATATATCGCTTCGCTATAACTTTCCCTATACCTATTTCCAACGGTTTTCTTGTTAATCCATATTTTCTATTTTAATGTAATTTTTGGGAGAAACCAAAACATCGTTTGTTTTTCGAAACAAAATGAACATGACTGAAACGGTAGAAATTCACTTTAATTAGAACATAAAAATAAAACGGGAACATAACAAAATTTAGAACGTAATAACAAACGAAAAATATAAAAAAATTGGAACAAAGTGACAAGAAATAATAAATGAATGTGAAATTACAATAATTGTTCAACGCGGGGTGTCTTCATAGAAGTGTCAAAAGTATTAAAAGTTACAACAAATACAAAATTGTTATCAAAATTAGTATAACATAAATTATAAATAAATACCTGCTAATTATTTCGTAATCCATCGTGAGTACTCCCCTAATGATGTCTAAGTTTAATAATGATTACCAGATTTTGCATTCAATCCTTGATTTTCTCCGCAAATGTTTTTACATTGTTGTACGAAGTGAAAGCAAATGGAATCATAACGATTCGAATTATAACAATTCATTACATTGAATAATAATCGACTACAACTCAAATGTTACTCACTATTAATCAGAATATATTAATCTGGGTCATTCTGTGAATTATGTAGTGAGTTGGTTACACGAATAATGTTTAGTTGAGTGAAATATGTATCAAATATTTATCCCTAATTATCTTTTAATTGTTTATTAGGTGGTTAAAAATTACTTTTTCTAATTATTTGTTTATATGAAAAGGCTATCAGTGTAGTAAATGTTACATTCCGAAGTAATTATATGATTAAATAAATCTAAGATGAAAAGCAAGATGCAGAGGATATAATCTGTAAAATATGTACGTTAATATAGTTCACAAAGTGAACAAAATATACATCTGAAGTAGTCCAGAAATTCTTAAGTAATCGGAATACCATCATATTGAGAATTTACTCGAAGTCAGTTTAAGATTAGAAATAGTAATTCTTCCTAACATTCGCACACAGATGATAAATAAAGCTCATGGTAAATAAACAGTTATGATTATGATGGTTTAAGGGGTAACATTACTATAAAACGCTAAAAATGGCTTTTTTGACAGTTTTTCTGGATGGAAGAAAGGGTAATAAGATATTAATATTTAAGGAAGTGATTAGGCATATATTTAAGTATAAAAAAAAATTAATATAGATTCAAATATGGTGACACTGGAGCCATTCTCGCAACACATGTCGAGACACTCTGCGGAACGTAATGTAACTGGTGCAAATTTATACATACATGTTTGTAGCTAGTGAAATATGTAGGATATTTTGAAAATATTTATTTCTGTGCAATTAGCGAGTATCTAAGTAAAAAACATTAAATTTTCGACAAAAAAAGGATATCACTTGTTAATCAACAATGTTTAAATTACCTTATTAACAATTTCGTACGTAGATCACTTCCTAATACTATTTTAAAGTTATTATTCAACATTCGCATGAAAAGAATAAAAATTGTTGGAGTTATACTGCGTACCGTTTTGAAAAATTGAAATGTGTTATAGACATGAAAAAATGTAAAATCCGACTGTTTACAAATGTTTACCATTCATCTGCTATTCCAGGACCATAAAGCTAAAGGACCCTTCTATGTTTAAATATTCTTCCTCGTTATATTTCCTCGAACATTTTATGTTAGAGTGTGCCTCTTTTGCTGCATATGCCAAAGACATCTCAGCGTGCTTGATTTGCTTAGCATCGGCTTCTAGACAATGATTGTATGATTAGATGCCAATATCCATCTCAAAACCTTTCATCATTCGAGAAATATTAGTCAGACCATCATTAAAGTGCACACAGCAATATCAGTCGCTATATTCAAGACTTTTCCACTTAAATAAGATTTTGGAGCTAATTTCCAAAGAGTAGCATTGAAACGTCATTGCAATTTTACGTCTAACCTTCCAAGCAACAGTTTAGCAACTCGTCTCGGCTCAGGTCCTCATAAATCGGTTGAAAGCTTTTTTAGGCAGCAGCGGCTTATGATGAAAGATGTCCAAGGAATCCGCTGCATGCGCCTTCTTCCAGTCACACCAAGACAAGAGTCACTTTTCGTGGTGCAGATTATCATCGATTGATTACCTATGAATTAAGTTCAGCACTACACACAAAAACCATGATTTCAAGCGAGGAAATTGTCTTTTTGTACATGTACTGACGTTATACTAACATACTTTTGTTTGTAAATGCTTTTGACTAAAAATGAATATTTCTTAAAGATATCTGTTGTATAGAGAAGTTAGAAATCATAAGGTAAAACATAAGGTAAAATATTCAAAGAAATTAATTAAGCTAATAAAAAAATTGATGTTTTAAAAAATTGACAGTAGTGTTACCACTTAAATAATCCAGTAAAGACGATACTGACAGAATGGAAGTATGATAAATCGTTAATGGAGAAACTACTTTTTTTTTAAGAAGGATACGTTTTGTTGGTCAATATAACATAACACTGCGTAGAACCTATTGAAATAACAAGAGTTACGAAGCAGTAAATTGTGTATCAGTGTGGTGAAAATTTATAAGTACATGCAGTTATTGCATCTGAAATAGTCATTCCTGTAACGGATAACCACGAATTATGAAAATGATATATACAAACATTACAAGATGCACATAACCCAATATTTTTCAAAAGAGTGATAAAAATAACTATTATAAGGAAGCTGGTTTTCGTATATAGAATTTGCATAAAGTCGTAGAACTTATTGTAATGAATGGCATCTTATGATTGTCAACCAGGTGAACTGTAGAATGCAAATAAACTAGATTTCACGATCCTAGACTTAACCTTCGTGATCTCTGGGAGATCTATTAGGAATTCTTTATTCTTAATAAACAAGAGAGTCTATTCATTATATAAATTATATATCCTTGATAAAGATTGTTTGGTGTATTTAATAGTTTAAATATTACTTAAGGATCAATACAAAAATATACAGAAATGGAAAGAAAAAAGAGGAAACTTTTCCTTCTCGTAACAAAGTCTACTATATCTTACATATTCTGCCCAGTCCATTGACTGTTCATTAATTGGACTGTTAATTATTTATTACGAATCTAACTAAGATCGAACTAAAATAGTGAATGGACATGTTTAATCATTTATTAAAAAAACCATTTTTTTAAAAGTTCCTGGAATAAATTTTAATAATCATTGATTATCACTGTCATTAAAAAAATTTTTTGTACAGAAGTGGTATCCAAATTCAAGTAAAATTAAGGAATATTGCTGAAGAAGAATGTAAAATATATTTTTTATATTTGGTTAATTTGTGATAAACAATATATGGCACAAAATTCACTTCTAAATAATAATGAACAAAAAGTGGTTGATACAAAAAGTGTAAAACGGACTAAATATTGATATCAAGATATTTTATATAGTCATTATTAATGGCTATTATCAATGACAAATATTCGATACAACTCAATGATAAAGATATATATTAAGAAGATATATATGGCAAGATTTATCAAGTTTTAGTAAGAAAAACTTTCTCTTTTTCAAACAGTGTCTTACATCAAGATATTGAACATCAGAGAGCTTGTATTGATGAAGATCAGGAAAATCAATAATGAATTATTTTTTATGCATGAACCTCAAAAAGAAAGGCATTGTAAAGAAAACTAAAAAAACAACAAAGAAACTCAGGAAATAATATGAAATTGAACATTTGATTCAATGTAACCATAAGTATGAATCATATAATAATATGCAAAATACAAAAAGTTGTAAACCCCTTGAAAAACGTAAACAGTCTAAATAAATAAACAATGATCATAATTATGATCATGATTATGTAAATAAAGTAAGTGAACAGTTTTTTAAATACCTGAATTATGTAAGTAAATAAATGTAAAGAATAGAGCAGATACTGAACTAGAAATAAACAGTTTTAAAACCTTAAAAACGGATTATTCCGCATGTAGAACATCTCTATCTCGAACTTGAGTGGCCGAGAAAAAATAAACAAACACATAAATGTAGAATATATGTTTTATACGACGGTTTTACTTTTTTCATTGACGACTGCTTCAGTGTCGTATCAATACGTTTGTGATCGAACGGAATTATTTTTTTTCTCATTCATTCGTATATGATACAGTCCGAATATATGTTTTTTCGTTCAATGCAAAATCAGCAATGCGTTAAATATTTATGTTTAAAATCTCAGAATAAACATAAACATTTACATCGTGGTTTCTCATGACCCATGGACAGGGTGGGATGTGCCCTATCTACCTCAACATCGTAGATGTTGTCTGGTAGATATCTCTAATCATAATCAGTCAAAACCCGATCAATCCGAGATGATTTAATTGAGTGATCGGGCTAACAAAAACAAATTCTCAAATAGTCCACCATTGTGCTTTCTCATAACCCATCAACATGGTAGAGTGTGTTCAATCCACTCCAAAATCAACAAGTGTCATCTGGGAGACGTCCCCGATCAGAATCATTCAAAACCCGATCGATCCGACACAATTTAGTTGAGTTATCGTGCTAACAATAAATTTTAATGCCGACGACAATGACACACACAGACACAAATTTTGTAAAAACCACTTTTTTGTTTTTAGACTCAAAAACTAAAAATAAACGCTAGAAAAAAATTTCTTTTCCATTTTTCTTTACACGATTACATTACCTTTCCGCACTGGTATGTTGAGTGCGGAAAAGTAATGCTACAGAATTGGAAAAGAAAAAATGTCCAATAACAAGGAAAATAAAAGGTAAAAAATCGTTCTAGTGAAAATTTAAAAAATATTTGGTCTTTGCACCTATTCTGATCTAAAAGTGATGAGAAACCATATAAAGTAATCTGAAAGTACGAAAAGTACCGTTTGCAATTACATCAAAATATTGAAGGAAACCCAAGAAGAGAAATTGAGAACAAAGTAACTCAAATAAAAGCAGATAGAGCAATAAACCAAATTTTAATTGCTCATAATTTATTTAATGGAAAAATTTTTTATAAAAAACAAAAACGTAAAAATTTAAAAAAAAAAGGAAACCTAAATCAGCTATTAATTATTTTTCAATAATGTGACACTTCCTGATGAGAAAATTGATTGTAATTCAGATTAAATAGAAAAATATGCAATAGGTGATTACGTAACTGTTGAACATGAAACGGAAATATTTCTTGGAGTTATAACCGATATAGTAGCAAATGGGTTTTTGGATTTTATGAGGCATCGTCTTAAAAAAGATAAATAATAGGATTTTGATGTGGCCGAAGCCGAAATATCAAATTTGGTATCACAAAGATATTCTATTCTATTTCTAGCTATTTCTAGATATATCTACTATAAAAACCATTTATAATCTACATTTAAAGTTTCGTATAATATCCTTTTTAGTATTTTATCAATTTACTTATTTTTAACTTATCAATATATTTTTTACTTACTTTAGCATTACTTGTTTTTACTCTTCTAAACATGATAAATATGTTTAAGTTACGTCATTAGTTACTTTATTAATACATTTTAAATGATCGACAACTGGATTTTCACTTAGATAACTTCTCACTTATTATTGTTGACTATTCATTTATTAGGGTAAAGGATATTTTTTAATAAGTATATCAACACATTTAAAAAAACTTTACTACATTTTTTTATTTAATTCTAAATTTACATAATCTAATTAGTTGCTAAAACAAAGAAAAAATAAATAATACAAACGTTGTATACCTTAAATATAAACCAAGTATAGTTTATTTCATCGCTATTTGCCAAATATCTCAAAACGTACTGTGGCTTGTTTTTATGGCTAGACTCATGTTGACTGTTCCGTTTATTGGCAAGACAAAAGTTTTTTATTTGGCAAATAACGATGAAATTAAGATATATTAGATTATATTATATTAAGATATATCTAGAACGCGCATTGATGACTTGGAAAAGAAAATGTCACAGTATGGGCATATCAATAGATGATACATCAACACTATACACATTATCCCTTGCGGATGACCAAGTTGTTATTGCGCAAGATATCGATGATATGGAATATATGACACGCAAACTTATCGAGGAGTATGAAAAATGGGGTTTAGAAGTTAATGTGAAGAAAACGGAATACATGTGTATTGGAGGACAACAACAAGATCTACTTCTGTCAACCGGGCAAAACATCAAACACTGCAATGAATATAAGTATCTACGCATGAAAATATCAAACGACGGGATACTTGATGAAGCAATTTCGGAAAGAAACACTCAAGGAAGGAGAGCAATTACAGCATTCTATGGGATAAACAAATAACAAAAGAAAATAAAAGAAGAATATATAATTCAATAATTAAAAGTATAGTAACCTATAGTTGTGAAGTATGGCCAATAAAAGAAAGAACAGAAAGAATGATAAGAACCACAGAAATGGACTTTTGGAGGAGGTCAGTTGGAAAATCAAAGAGAGAAAGGGTAACAAATGAGAGAATAAGAAATATGATGGGAATAGTACATGACATTGTAGATGATATAAGAACCAAACAACTCGTATGGTACGGGCATGTTCAGCGAATGCCAAATGACAGAATACCCAAAAAAGTTCTAAACTGGACACTACAAGCAAGAAGAAAGCGAGGAAGGCCACGAAAAAGCTGGAGAGAGGACATTGATAATGAAATTCGGGAGAGAGGTCTGGACGAGGACATGTGGAGAAATAGAGAGGAATGGACATTAGGAATCGAAAGACGGCGAAGGACGTTATAAACCGATATGATGATGATGACGATGAAATTAATAGTACACAAGATATTACTACAAACTGTTCGATCATTGGTGCTTCTATTCACAATTTTCCAATATACTCTGAGAGATTAGTCCCCTGTTTTTTATGATAAAATTAGTTTATTCGGGAGAGAATTAAACTACACACATAATTTTGGGGTATAGTTTCTCTAAAACCCAATTTAATTCGAGTATTATTTTTAGATTACATAAAAAGTCTAATCCAAATTCCATGCATAATATTGTTAAAGTAAGCAAAGCGCAATAATATTGCGCCGCCCCATCGCTTATATCGAAGGCACCTCCAGAGCATGCCTCTAGAGGTTTCGGATCAAAAAACAAAAGTTACCACATTGTTCGCAAGGGTTGATTTACTGTATTGATTTTGTCAAAATGCCGAAATTCGAACGAAAAGCATTTCGTACATCGACCTAAAAATTTCGTTACACACACACGAAAACAGCCGTTTAGTAAATAGAGATTTAACCGAACGAATAGAAATGAAAATTTACTGCCATAAGCAACGAATTATTGAATTTCATGAATAATAATTTTTATCCATACAATATAAAAACGGCGATTTATATCGTATAGATAAAAATTATATATGTAATATACATCAGTATGTTTCTATACAAACAAATTTTATTTTGTTTTCATTTCAACAAAATGTTTTATATAACAAGGCTTTGAATTTTTATATAAACCACAATTCTACCAGTAACTTTAGAGCTATTGAGAATTTCTTTACGTGATATATTGTCAAATACAATATTATGGATGAACACAAAGATATGTCGCTGTTTATATTACATTATTAAACATAATCTTAATGGGTTTATATCTTTAAATATTATATTTAAACCACTATAATGAAATATCAATAAAACTATGATAAATGTTTAATGTATGTAGAATGAATAATTTCTGTTTAATTTGTTTTCAGAGTTGTATTTCTTAATTGCTTAATGGTAATTGTATTTTCTCACGTAATTATAATTAGGTAATTCTCGTTTTATTAGTGCACATCATCTACTTTAAAAACAATGATTTTGATCATTGTTTCTTCACTGTATTATTATAAAGAAAAAACAAATAACATTGTATAGGAAGAATATTTCTAGGTTCTGGTTTGAGATCTTGATTTGAGGGAGATAAGAACCTAATACTTACGATTAAAGAAAATTATTCGTTTGAGTTTGGAAGAAACATTTAACTGGTTGATTTCTTCGGTCAGTCCAATGCTCTGAGTAATCTTGATTAAAGTTACTTAACTTAAATTTAAATGACGAAATATAAATAATACATAGGTAGAAAAAATAAATAAGAAATAGCTGATATAAAGTATGCTTTCATATTTTACTTTACTGCTTTGGGTGTTTCGCGACAATAAAGTGGGTTAGGTACCTACATACTAATTCATTTTGATTTTTCAGCGACTTTTCACATATTTTTCACTTAGCCAGGTAATTATTTTTAATAAACTTCGCTAAACATTACTTTAATTGTTTTCTTTTTCTTGCTAAGATACATCACCATTTGGCCATAAGTTAAGTTAGTCAAAATTACAAAAGCCATAAAATCTTAACAATCATTGCTTTCATTGCCCCAAATTTTAACAAGTACAAATGCCCCTTGCATTTGTATCGTAGAATATTTCTATCATACAGATTCACCGGTGTTTTATATCAGAAATAGGGAAATTTTATACCATCTTCATATTATTGGTAAAGTTCTACCTTATCAGATTTTCAATAATGAATTAAATGACAAAGGTCTTCACCTAATTAACTTTTCATGAGAATATACACATATAAATCATATAATTGAAATTAATGTAGAATACTTTATATTAGTGAATACGTTGAAGTCATGTAAAGGGCTTGTACATGGCCATAACATACAGAAATTAAAACGAAATGTTGTTAAAGGATATCAATCAGCAAGAGGACAACTCAACTAACCAGCAAGTGGAGGTTCGCAATTCGGAAACTGTGAGTTTCATGACATTCAACGAATAAGTGGAACTTGTTCAGATATAATATAAACAGTTTTAAAATCTTAAAACGGAATTTTCCGCACGTAGAACATCTCTATCTCGAGATTGAATGGCCGAGAAAAAATAAACCAACACATAAATGCAAAATATGTGTTTTATATCATAGTTTAACTTTTTTCAACTAGTCCACCATCGTGTTTTCTCATGACCCATGGACAGGGTGGGGTGTATCCTATCCACCTCAGAATCAATAGATGTCGTCTACAAGACGTCCCTGATCAGAATCAGTTGAAACGCGATCGATCCGACACGATTTAGAGTGATCGTGCTAACAAAAATAATTTCTCAAATAGTCCACCATTGTACTTTTTCATGACCCATGTAGATGGTAAAGTGTGCTCAATCCACCTTAAAATCAGTAGGTGTCGTCTGGGAGATGTCCCCAATCAGAATTAATCAAAACCCAATCGATCCGACACGATTTAGTTCAGTTATCGTGCTAACAAGAATAAATGCCGACGACAGCAACAACGACAACGACACACACACAGCAAATAATTAAAAAACCACTTCTTTTATTTTTGGGCCGAAAAACGAACAATAAACTCAAAAAAATTTAGTTTTTTCACTTTTTCTTTACACGATTACATTACATTTCCGCGTATAGTGGAGTGTGAAAAAGTAAAATGATATATTCTTTCAGCAGACTAGTCTGCTTTTGGGTTGAAGACACCATCCAAGGATTTATTTATTTTCCTTTTTTGATGACTCCATAACGGTATAATAATATTCATTCTGATAAATGTTTGCAGTAAATTTGAAAATTATACCTAGCATAGCGGTGTTATTATAAATATTTGACTTAATCTAACGTATTAATCTAACCACCATAAGTGCGCCATTTCAAAATATTTTTTATAATTATGTTGTTATAAAGATATCTCTCTAATATTTATAGTTTATTTTAACACTTAAATATTACAAATTGGCTATGTGTGATTGCAATAATTCCAGAGCTCTTACATTTATAAAACATATTATGAAACGTATCGACGAAAAAATGATGTCAAAAAATACCTTCCAAATGTCATATCAGTGGGGGCGTGTGTAGCAAAAAATATTTTCATAAGCGTGACGTCGAAAAACAAGCAATATTAGTATGTAAATGAAAAATAATTCACTATTAATTTATAGTTTCTGCTCTATACTATTTTATACTTCTCTCTTGATGGGCACGAAGTAACGACAAGGGAGTAATAATATTTTTGGAAGACATATCCTTTTCTATGTCTCTGCTTTCGGATACATTCTTTTCCGTATATTGTAAGAGTATATTTAAGAGGGATGTATTCAGTAAAGGTGGTTTAAGATTTCCTAGTTTCTGTAAATGTTATGACTAATAATATTTGAAAAATGTATTGGTTTAATGGCAAAAATAACTAATACAAATACTTGCTAGTGCGGTATTTACCTGTAGGATTTCGTTTACCTTGTGCTATCGTTTATTATGATCTGTGAACTTTAATTAGTATATATACTACTGTATATAAACAAATTTTAACAATCATCATTTTAAATTTTTTAAGAATCATAATTTCCAAGCTGGGGACCTTCCCTTTTAAGTGGGAAATATCGTATCTTAATTGATCTTACGAAAAATTCATATACAATTAAAATCATCCGTTGATTCACCATGATTATGAAATTTGTATCTATCACGTATTTAATATTAATATATTCAGATGCTATGTATAACATTAAACATCTTCCACAAATACAGAGCAAATAGCGATAATATAGTTAATAAAATTTAATACAAAATTCAGGGAGGCGGTTTATCATCTTCAGCATGAACAGGTTTAGCAAAGCTGGGCTATCTAAATATTGAAATCCTTCAGCCGCTCCAGAACTGTAACAGGCACAGCAAAAAGGTGAGCATCAATTTAGTAAAATGCCATGTAGGAGTGGAAGACAGTGAGGTGGAAGATAATGAACTAGATTTTAGCTATACTCCCTACAAGAAACCAATTTCCAATATATTTAATTTAAAAGCATTTCTCACGCCTTTAGGAAAACTATATACAGGCTGTTGTAACATTAATTTCATTTACTGTTTAACTACAAAATGAAATGAAGATCTATTTTTTTATAAAAATAATACGTGGGTATTGGCGAATACATTTATATAAGATACGTAATTCAAAGAAAACCATACAAATATAATGAACAATTTACTAGAAAATATTAGCAAAATTCTGGCGATATTTATAACAATACTTAACAATATAAATGGGTGATATAAATAAATGTATTAATTATTTAAAAAATTAAAAATATTAAAATAATAAGCTTTATTGGCAAGGGAAGATGTCCGATTTAATTCAAAATTCGAAATATGAGAAACTGGAAAGCATCAGATGATAGGTTCACGAAATGCTGCTGTTTATTACATCCACTTACGGAGGAGTTCAGGAATGAAATTGCACCGGTCATAAAGAGAATGGCCAGTTCTTAAAGATAAAAAAAAACATCTATTTTATTACAACTACTCTATATATGGCCACCAAATTCTAGTGGTGATTACTATGTCTTACAACTAAATTTAATCTTTTGGACATTTTCATCTAATTCTTAACAGGTCAAAACTATCCTTTCTACATGAATAGGGAATAAAAAATGGGGGTGAAGAGTTACTACTAACAAATACATTTTGTAAAATGCCTGAAAAATCATACACGATAAAGTAAAAGCATAAACTGACAAAACGTTGCAGTTGATATAAGTGAACAACTAAAATAGGAATCAATAATATTTGGCAATTATGGTATTGAAATTAAAAAAAATGGTACTACTTATGTGTTACATGCCAAGTGAAAATCTATATTTAATATTTTTGTAAATTTTCTTCTAACCCATAACAACATAAAAAATGTTTTCTTTTATATTCACGTATGCACCCAGCGGGTTAATTAAAGTTATTTTGTTAATGTTTATATACCAGGTGAAAATGCACTGAAGTGGTGATTAGAGAAAATAAAAAAAAGTAAATAAATTATTTTGAAATATTGTATAAATATAGAAGCTTTAATACCTCATAACAAGATATTTCGTATTATGATCATCCGGAATAACTATAATTCCATATTGTAAATAGCATTTTAGTATACTTGTTTCTAACCCTTTCTTTGAAACACCATCCCTTATCCTCAAACACCTCTGGAACTCGATCATTGGGATAGTGCTTAGCCCTCTCAGCGGTCTGATCTTAATCTCATCTATGTTTGTAAGACGACGGCCTTTTAGCGTTCTCTTTATTTTTATTTATTTTTATTCGACCTGCTTCACGCAAATACCGTTGAACTTGTAGGTAGTACTCCTTGTTGATGGTTTAACCTTTTGGCAAGAACTCATAGTAGAACTCCGTGCACTATGCCGGTAAAATCGAAGAACACAGTGAGCATAACATTCACATTCGACCGCACTTGTCGAGCTTTGTTCGGCCTTAGCGATCCAGAATGCCTCCACTGGGATAATTAAGCCTTAGTTTCGACGTCATATCCGTAACCCAATGTTTTATCACCTGTTATGACACGTTTCAGTAGTTCACTGTTGCCTTCATTTAGTAACTTCTGAGCAACTTCCATTGGAGGCATGGGCCAATTGATATGCCAATATCATCAGCGACTTCACTGTAATTGGGCGATCGTTTATTTCTTTTACTTTCTCCGCATTTTTATCGGTTGCTGATGTGCTGGGGCGTCCAGAGCGCTTGTCATCTTCAACGTCTTCACGGTCTTCATAGAAACATTTACACCACTCGTAAATCCTTGTTTTACTCATAGCGGACTCACCAAAAGCAATATTTAACATTTCTAAACCATTTATGCACTTTATTCCATTCTTATAGTAACATTTAATGCAAAATCTCTGATTAATTTTTTAAATAAATAAATAATCGCTGATAGTACCAAAACACATGTAACCTTCTTAACATCTGACAACATACTAAACATCCGATAAGGTTAATAATGTACAAATACTTTTCAGGCATGTTCAGACTACAACAACAAAAAAATCATGCGAATCGGACTTATTAATAGAACAATAAGGTAGATTAATAAAATAGATGTAGTGACTGCAACTAATCTCATACTGTTCTATACTTCAACATTCCTTGAAGCCATTTTCATGTTTTCTCGTCGGAATATGATTCTTTCTCTAAAGATTTACGTGACTTTTATTAATCACAAATTCTCTTGGTTTGTTGGTTTCCGAATAGAAATTATACTGATATTTCAGCATGTTTGAACTTGTATTTACATATATTTCAGCCTATATTTTAGGTCAGTTATACTATAAAGTTGGTACATCCACATACGAGTAATAACATTCACATATTCAAATCCCAATTAAGCGTTATTAACTTAACTAACATACATAGGGCGCTGACTGTCCATTTATTTCCTATCATTTTTGTATACATTCCTGATCTGATACTTTTTATTCAATCAGAAATTATAGATTCAATATTATTCTATAAGAATTACACAAAATTTATAGAAACACGAAGTTTTAAAGAATGGTCTAAAAGCCTATGAGATGTATCTATAGAAAACAAACTATTAAGTATACTTTAAACGTGGTTTAAAAATTCAAAACTCACATATTACAACGCCACGTTAATGTTTGAATAAATCAATGGTTCACAATGTGACTGTTAAATAGACTCTAGAAATACGAACACCACCTAACATATAGAATGCTGTTTAGGTTTCTTTAGGAAAACATGATAAAATCGCATGAAAACATCGAATAACTTTGTTATCTATCCCCTTTTATACATTATATAAACATAATGTTGAAATAATTGACCCAATGAATTAACACAATCGACCATTATTATGTGTTCATCTGTAATAGCATAGTATACTTCGTTGTTGTTGATGTACAAAGATTTTTCTTTGTACTAATAAAGGATTTATGATGCCTGCAACGATTCTCTATGAAGTAGGTACTTTACATTCCATCAATCTATATAACAGTAATAAAAGAGAACATAACGTCGGTTAGGCAATGCACTCAAGAGAATTGAGGTAATATAGTGATGTAGACAGTATTCAATAATAACATCAACAAAAATTAAAATACGATACGTGTCTGGAAATATGCATTTATAACAACAAGATGTACTAATACCATTTGTATTTTTTATTTATACAAATATAAATAAAAATGTACAAATACACATTATTTCCAAGTGTAGATATTATGTCCAAGTGGAACAGTATATTAACAAAGTTGATTTACGATACCCTCTGAGCTTAGATATGTGCTATAGCGTTGAAGTGATTATGAATATTAAAATAAGTATATGAAATATATAACAAACAAATTGAAATATTAAAATTAAAACATGGATATATTAACATTTAGCTAATATGATGAAAGGATATCTCTCTTTAATGTAGTTTTGACTACTACCAATGATATATTGCGATATTAAGTGGGTAGGTTTTTGACGATATGTATATGCTGCCAGATATGAGAGAAACGATTTAAACAATTCACTTCTGGGGTGGTATAAACATTTTATTTTCTATTTATCTTCAATCTCCACTGTCATAAGTTTTTTCTTTAGTGCTGCCATGTTTTTTGCTGCCATGTTTTATTAATAATATGCTAGACGCGTTTTAAGTGTCTGAGATTTTAAATTTCCCCGCCTTCAGAATTCAAAATTTTTTTTTCACTGTCGTCAATACCTCTTCCGCTACCAAACTGTATCATTAAAATTCATAGTCTCCAGATTTCGTATTTCCCCGCCTTTTAATATTATTATATATTGTACTAAAATACCTACTGCGCATAAGCAATGGTGAACTGATTCTACAATATTGAACACGTAAGAATTTAAGATTTCAATGGCTCATCGGTAAAGCATAGGACTGGCAACACAGAGGTCCCGGGTTCAAATCCACAAATAGTCGGACTTTTTTTTAAAATAGTATTGAAATTCTCGACAACGCCAACACTTAGAATTTATCACCAATGCCATCTTCTGTTGAATTTACATACTAGAGCGTCGGTGGGGGCGTCGCGGTGGAGGGCGTCGCGACGCTCGGCGTCGGTGTGGTACAAAAATGACCAGAATGGACCTCCATAAGAAAATACATGGGATTTTGGTCCCGTACTCTCATAGCTTATCTACTATCTGTCAGTGCACCCACATAACATATTGCGAGTAAATAAATAGTCAGATGTATTGATTTTTGTAATACCTAACACGATATATATAAAAATATAAATTCGACAATAAATATAAAACTATATCCGCTAATATAAATAAAAATTCGACAATGTATATAAATTTTCTTTCAAACACGTTCAATAGATACAGATATATGTGGAAACAATCAAATTACGATACGGGTATAAAATATCTCAGACAGGCGATCTCAATTCTTGTAAACGATTTTTATCCTCCTGTATCAGACAAGGTTCGAACATAAAACCTGCATAATACAAGTGCTATAAAAACGTGATTTTACTAAATAAAATTTGATTTATACCTAAAAATAGAACAACCTTATCGTTGACAAAATTTGGTTAGATATATACTCGATGGTTACATATCTCACATAAGTGGATCTGGTGTTTTATATATGTTACGGCTAAAGTGCAAACTTGGTTAATTTGTAAACTAGCTACCTAGTATACAAAGTAACTGAACCTTCCACTATTTTGATACAAAACTAAAATAGCGTCTTTTCTTTGGTTACTTTATAATCTATTCAATTTACTTCAGCTGGAATAAAAACATTCCAGCTGAATTCGAGTAACACAAAATAGCCAATTTATTTGTTAGTATATAATCTAACAAACTATTTTTCTATTTTCTCTAGTTAATTTCATGAACATGGTTTGGAAACGATTAAATAAAATAATTTCGAAAGTTTCCTATTTTATTAAATATAAAAAAACAGTCAGTTTAACAAAATATAAATAATAAATTTTTATGAAAATAAAGAAACACTTGTTTTAAATACAGATAGTCTTAAAAATCAACTTACAAATTAAGAAAGGGGAACAAATAAATACTTGTTACTTTTCCACACTTAACTATACTAGCGGAAAAGTAATGTAATCGTGTAAAGAAAAGTGAAAAAAAAAATGTTTTCGTTTTTCAGCCTAAAAACCAAAAAAATGGTTTTTAAATAATTTTGTCTGTGTGTGTCGTCGTTGTCGTCGGCATTAAAATTTCTTGTTAGCGCGATAACTCACCTAAATCGTGTCGGATCGATCGGTTTTTCACTGATTCTGATTGGGGGCGTCTCCCATATGACATCTATTGATTTTGAGGTGGATATCATACACCACCCCCTCCCTTGGGTCTATTTGAGAAAATTTTTTGTTAGCACGATAACTCAACTAGATTGTGTCGGATCGATCGGGTTTTGATTAATTCTGATTGGGGACGTTTCCCAGACGACACCTATTGATTTTGAGGTGGATAGGACACACCCCACCTTGTCCATGGGTTATGCGAAAGCACGACGGTGGACTATTTGAGAAATTTTTTTTGTTAACACGATAACTCAACTAAATCATGTCGTATCGATGAGGTTTTGACTGATTCTGATCGGAGATGTCTCCTAGATGACACCCATTGATTTTGAGGTGGATAGAATACACTCTACCATGTTCATGGGTTATGAGAAAGCACAATAGTGGTCTATTTGAGAATTTTTTTGTTAGCACTCGATTAAATTGTATCGGATCGATCAAGTTTCGACTGATTCTGATTAGGGACGTCTACCAGACGACATATTTTGATTTTGAGGTGGATAGGATACACCCCACCCTGTTCATGGGTCATGAGAAGGCAGGAGGGTGGACTATTTGACAAAAGTAAAACTGTCACATAAAACAGATACTCTGCATTTATGTGTTGGTTTATTTTTTCTCGGCCACTCAATTTCGAGATGGAGATGTTCTACATGCGGAAAAATCCGTTTTAAGGTTTTAAAACTGTTTATTTACTTATTGCTGCATGATTCGCTATTATGGCACTTGCTGTTGCATGTGCATCCCATAGAGATACATTTACATTTTTTGTTTACACAGCATTTTTTACATTGGTACCTTATATACCCTTGGGTTGTACCTGAAACAAAAAAGTTTACAACAGTACTTCTGAGGATTATTTCTGTGTCTTTTTATATCATCTAGGGATAAAAGTTTTGTTTGCATAAGTAAAATTTATTGCGTGAAAATAATTGTTTTAGTACACCGTGTATGGTATCAATTCGATAAAAATTATCTTCAACATTCATAATTGAAGCCAGGATATGTCTGCAATCTGAACGGCTTTTGTCAATATCTGGAATGGATAGACATTCAGTCATGCCAGCAATTCCAGGCTTAAATTTCTTATTAGAAAAATGCAGCATCTTTTCTACTTGCTTTTTTGAGTTTCCCGGCACTGGTTTCCAATGATTTCAATATCTGTTCTATTTCTGCAATGTGAACATAAATCATCAAGCCCCTCTGCATGTCATTTGTTGTGTGCTATCAGTAACAACTTCAACTGCATTATTATTTTCCACTGGTACTACGATGAAGTATACCGGATCTTTATTTTTTACCATTACTGTTGGAATGTCTAATATGTTTATTAATATATAATTTGTTCTTTGTTGAGTGGTAGCAACATTCTCATTTAAATTTTATACAAAATTATATGGCTCTGGTACTGTGATATATTTTATAGAATATTCATTTTCTGTCATAGTTATTGGAACTTCTGCTACGTCTAGGAAATCGTATTTATTAGCATATTATCTAGAGCGACATTACTTAACAAGAACTAATCATATTTCTTAATTTAATGTAACTATTTCTTTATTTTTACCACTTAACTATTTTTTCACAGTCCACAGCACCTCTTTCTCTGTTTTCTACAATTTGACCTAATCCTTCCATCTCCAGACCTTCACCACCTATTTCATTTTCAGCATGTTCAACGATTTCTTCCATCTCCAAACTTTCATTTTCTACATGTTCAACTATTTTGTTTGAATAAAAAGATCCTCTGTCAAGAGTACTTACATCGTTTGAGCTTTTTCAAACCAGTTCTAATTTTTTCTCTCTCTCTTTATCAGTCTAATTTTGTCTGAAGAAATCGGAATTTTTTTGAAGAATTTTATTTTGTTAGCACGATTACTCAATTAAACCGTGTCGGATCGATCGGGTTTCGATTGACTCTGATTAGGGACATCTACCAGATGGCATCTATTGACGTGCGTCCCAAGTCCGTTTTAAGGTTTTAAAACTGTTTATCTTTAGCTGTTTTTGTTTTCATCGAACGTAAACAGACATACCCATTTGGTTAAATGATCCCGATATACAAAAATAAATGTGTAATCTTGGTTAGGACCTGTTTGTAAATCAATTAAATCCTGAGTTCAGGTTATTTGAACCAATTGGTTTCACCACAATTCCTTTTCTTAATTTGTTTCTCTTTAATTGGCAATTTTCGCAGCCGCCAGTAAACAATGTCACAATTTCTTGTGTGATATCTGAATATTTTTCATTAATTAGCCTTAATGTAACTTGTTTTCTGCAGTGTCCCGTTGCCTGAAGGGATTCTTTAATAATGTCAAACAATTCAGCCATGCAAACTATTAATTTGCTTTATTTTTTATTTGGGAGAATATAATCAGCATGAACCCACTATAGATCAAAATTTTAAATAAAATAATAATCACCTTTATTTTTACTAGATGGTCCACTCGCCCACAAGTTCATTAACCTATGAATAATACTTTTATAGTAACTTTTATCATATATCTTTAAGTTCTTAGCTTCCTTATTATATTAATTTCACATTGCTTCATTAAATTTTTGTCTACCATCCATTTTTTAAACTTATTTAGTCAATTTACATCACTATGTACACACTAAATAAAACCACAAGTGGAATGAAAACATTACATAACCCAACTTAATTTCATCAAATTGGGTAGAAAAATAGTTGGATAGTTTACATACTAACCAAAAAATTGGCTATTTTGTGTTACCCGAATGATTGTTTTTATTGTAGCTAGAGAAAATTGAATAGTTTATAAAGTAACCAAAGAAAATACGTTATTTTAGTTTCTTTGATTATTTCAAGTAATTAAGCCAAAGGAGTGGGTTAGTTATTATATTTTCCTGTAGAATTAAAAAAATAGTGAAAAATAAGACATTTATTTATTATATATCCATTTCCCATCTACATATTAATGACAATATATTAGTGGTGTCAAGAATCTAAATTCCTGACACCACATATTCTTAAATAATTATCAGGATGCATAGAAATGTTCATTCAAATTGCAATATTTTCTCTTTTTGTTTTCAGTAAAAATTAAATTCCGTCTATAAAAATAAGTATTAATACATATCCAATAGGGCGTGAAAATTCAATGACTACAAAATGGTTCGAGGTATATTTAATAATTAATTTAATAACACTAAAACGGAGGAATATCAACAATGGAACGATTAGTTTGGAAGATGTGATAGCAAAGCGTAATAAAACAAACGCAAATAGTACCAATATAATATTTCAGGATTTGGCTACAATAAAGTATAATACATTTCAAATGTATTTTAGTTTTGTCTCTTAGACACTATTTCCTACTATTATCTGTACTATGATGTACAGATGAATATTTTAACATCAAGTATCATTAAGGAATTTAAACCAGCACCAGTATACCAGTACTTTATATTATATTTAGAATTAATATAGTATAAACTTTTACATCGTGTTTTAGAGTGTCACCAAACGCACAAATTGGTTTGTTGGTTCCCTCCCAAGCATTTCCTCCATAATAGAAGTTATGCTGATCAAGAGCTTATGTTTCAGATCACTTGTATTATGACGTTGGTACATCCACGTACTTTGAATATGTGAATGTTACATATTCAAATCCCAATTACATTATTAACTTAGGTAATATACATAGGGAATTGCCTGTTCGTTGCTTACCTATCATTTTTGTATACATTCCTGTGTCTGGTACTCTTTTCTTCGGGCAGAAATTGTAGATTCAACATTACTCTATAATAATTATACAAAATTTATAGAAACAGAAACTATTAAAGAGTAGTGTAAATGCCTATGAGATATACATGTACAAATCACTATAATAAATATATTTTAAACGTGGTTCAAAAATTCAAAACTCGCATATTATAACACCACGTTCATGTTTGAATACAAAACAATGGTTCACAATGTAACTACTTATATATGTACTCCCGAAGACACCATCTATCATGTAGAATGTTGTTTGGGCTTCTATAGGAAAAACATCATGATAAAATAGCATCAAAACATCGAATAACTTTATTATCTATCCCTTTTTATACATTATACAAACATAATGTTGAAATAATTGCAACACAATGGACCATTATTATGAGTTCGTCTGTAATAGCATACTTCGTTGATGTTGACTGATAGATGATAGATGTTGCCTTGTAATAATAAAAGTTTTATGATGTCTGCAACGATTCCCTATGAAGTAGGTACTTCACATTCCATTAATCCATATAACATGAATAAAAGAGAACATAATCTTAAAGTCGGTTGGGCAATGCACTCAAAAGAATTATGATACTTATATATAGTGATATACACAATTCAATAATAATATCAACAAAAATTAAAAAACGATACGCGTCTGGAAAGAGAAGATGTGTATTTATAACAACAAAATGTAGTAATAAAATTTATATTTTTATTTATACAAATATAAATAAAAAATGTACAACTACACATTATTTCCAAAAGAACAGTATATTAACAAAGTTGATTTATAGTACCGTCTGAGCTTAGATATTATGAATATTAAAAATAAGTATATGAAATGTAGAATAAAAAAATTGAAAAATTAAAATTAAAACTAGGGTATATTAAAATTTAGCTAATTTAGTTTCGACTACTACCAATGATATATTGCAATATTGAGTGAGTAAGTTATTGACGATATATACTTATGCTGCCAGGTATGAGAGAAACCATTTAAACAATTCATATCTGAAGCGATATACACATTTTATTTTCTATTTATCTTAAATCTCCACTGTGACTGCCAGTGCATCCCATTAACTTATTGCATAAATAGTCAGATGTATTGATCTTTGTAATACCTAATAGGATAAATATAAAAATATAAATTCGATGATAAATATAAATATAAATTCGACAATGCGAATAAATCTTCTTTCAAACACGTTCAATAAATATAAATATATTTGTGGAGATATAATCAAATTATGATACGTGTATAAAATATATCACACAGGCGATCTCAATTTTTGTAAACGATTTTTATCCTCCTGCATCAGACAAGGTTCGAATAAAAATATAAATTCTTGACCACAAATTCTTAAATAATTATCAAGATACATTGATATTTTTATTCAAATTGTAATGTTTTATATTTTGGTTTTTAATAAACATTAAATTCCGTCTATAAAAATAAGTATTAGTACAATACATATTCAATGGTTTCTAAATATAAAAAAAAAGATCGAGATATATTTAATTACCTACTAAACTGGAAAAAAAACTAACATTGGAACGGTTAGATTAGAACCTTTGATTGGAAAGCTTGATAGAACAAACGCAACAAATACGATATGAAATGGGTTTTATTATTATATATTACATATCAAATGGGTTTTAGTTTTCTCTCTTAAACAATATTAATGGTAGGAAATTGTGGTATGGGGTACAGAAGGGTATTCTCACATTAATTGTTATTAAGAAATTTACACCAATATGTACACCAACACTGTATTATATTTACAATTAGAATTAATTTAGTGTAAACTTTTACATTGTGCTTTAGACTGTCGGCTAACTCGCAAACTGTAGACTGATTTTAAGCAGTCTAGAATACTGGAAATCTCAGTAATGATGACATCATTACTTAACATAACATAATATGTAACTGGTACACGCCCCATAGGCAATAAAGCTATGATATTAAAACTACGGACGTAATAATATTTGTATACTATTTAACATTCATATTTCAACTTAGAAGAATTAAAATATGTCTAAATAGAAAATAGGAAAATAAAAACATTACTTTGAAGCGTTTGTTCTCACTGTGTATGGAAAATTGATGTTTGACTTTAATGTTACGTAAGTATACTTAAATCTCCTAAAATAATAATTGTTTCAATTATTATGATATATTATCTAATTAAGCCAATAACTCGATTCATAAATTTTTCTTCTCAAGTCCACAAATGCCAACAAAAATGGGGGATCACTTTTCCACGAACATCGAAATGTTACACATTATTCGACGCGTGTTTCACCAACCAAGTTAACAAAATCAGAATATGATTAAAAACAACATAAAATTTAGATACAAATATAGTCCCTATTTATACCTTAATTTTGTTTATGTTCAGTAAACCGCTACGAACATTATTTCAGGTTTCACACGCTGTTTACTAATGAACTTACTCACTCTAACTATTTCCGTTAATGATCCGGAATCCGGAAGGAATAACATATTCCTGTATACCCCTTTTAGTACCTAATCTCTTCTAACTTATAACTATTTCCATTTACTAACTGTGAATGTGAATAGTAAGCCGTATTGAAGAAAATGTTCAGTTCGCTAATAACACCATAAACAATATTTTTGGTAGTACGAAACAAAATAACAAACTAGTAGATATAGGATACTTGGTTTGTTCATACTATTATCACATTTGGCTGTACTAATATTTTCAAAGGCATCTAAGAATCTGTTATTAGTTATACTTTTAAATAATTTTAAATTACTACTCTATTCTATGATTGTTTTCGAAATCTTATTGTGCAACAGAAACATGTTTCCAATCTTCTCTGCTTTAATTGAGCTATGTGTTCCTTGAATGTAGCTTCAGTTGCTCCTTGCGTTTGCCTATTATACTTATAGCTACAGTGTTAGCAGATGATTCCATAAATCCGTAATAAAATAAATAAACTGATCCAGACCTTTCGTTGTTTTTAGTTTCATCATTAGGATTTTCTAAAAAGTTGTTGTAATTTATTTCCACTATTGTCGTCCCTAATTTCTTGAATGAATTCTTTTGAGCTATCTGATAAATTTGTATTCATTATGGAATTGACACAATTGTATGTGTTCACTATCTTCAGGTGGCTATACCACAAACATAGAACAAATGCAGGGAACTATTCAAACTGAATGGCTTCACTCAAGAAATCATCATCAAATGCATTACTCTAAATAGTCTTTGAATTAGTCAAAATTATTTTATGCTCTATAACTAATGTTTTGAACAGCACGATGGTACTGCAATAGGTAACTTCCTATCGCCTTTTATTGCAATTTTTTTATAAATAGACTTCAGATGTAAACTATAAAATTCAAATATTTCCGTTAGAGTATATTTCATATATATAGATATTTCTGTGGCTTTCGATATTATAAAAACAGATAAATAATTTTGTTTTAAAAGTAACTAATCGTGGTTTTTATTTCTCTATGAATAAAATGTAACCGGTCCAAATTTTATTATACTCTTGGCGACATATTATTAGCCGAAAGAAATCTGCATTACTTTAATTGATTTTTGTTCTCATCTAATAACCACATTAAATATTAAGTCACATCATGAAGAATACCTGCAAACAAATTTCATTTTTATTTTTAGTGATTTAAACCTCTCAATATTTTTTTAATAACGACGGCCTTTTTCTGTTATTTAAGCCTACTATTAACATCTGCTATTATTGGATATATTCAGAATCTGAGCAACAGCTTGCAAATTCTGTCCACTTTTACAATAGGATAGATACATTCTATTTGCTTAACATAATAATAGACAACATAATAATATATATTCAGTCTATAGCTAAAAAAGTCCACTTCCTAGTCTGATATAAATTATAGTTCCGGTGGAAAAAACTAAGTCCATTATTGTATGCTTCAGTCCGACACCCAATGTCCTCTGTATGTATAACCTTCTTACACATTTTAGAGGATGGAGATCGAGTTCTATACGTCTAAACTTTAAAATAAGGAATATCCGGTTTTGTATCCTACGCAAGGAATAGTATGGTTTACAAACTTTGCCTAAGTTTATGTAGTTTATATAAGTTAACTGACAACTGTGTACAGACCATTGGGAGCTATAAGCAAGCTAGTCCATTCATCATTCAGGTGGTGAACGCTATAGACTATTGCTCGACATTTACTGTCGAAAAAAACGTGAACCTATTTAGGAGAACAGATATTTTCTATAACTCACATATAGCCCAACAGATTTTCTGATTGTAAAAATGTAATATATCGTACTAGCGCGATGAATTAAATATAATTTCTTTGTTTTTATGTTCATTTAATATAAATGTAGTATGTAATATATATTTATATTAGAGTTCCAATTTAACGAATTTTTAAATATAAAATTAGAGAAAATTCCTTTTAAGAAATTATTTTGAAACATTTCAAGGTCATTATTTAATTCTAAGTTATATTTCATCATCTGTCAACAAAACCATTTAAAAATTTCTATATTATATTTCAATAAAAGTTCCACAAAAGTGTAATCTTTTTAAACAATATTGTCTGATATGTGTCTAAACCATGTAATAACTCGGCATATCATATTCATAATACATACAACTGATACTTTTATATTGTATTTATATAAAAGGCAGTTAAAATTAATTATTTTACTATTGTGTTATAACAATAACAATCTTTTATTTTATGTATTTAGTATTTCGACATCAATTGAATAGCTTTAGATAACACTTTATTTTTGTTTATTATAACAAAATTACATTACGTAGGAGATCATTTACCTTTCTTTTATTAAACTGTACTTTAAATGACAGACACAAGAGATACAAAAACCGAGTGGTCTGCATTATTTACGTGCAATATTTTTTTAATAAGTCACAAATTAATAAAACAAAATTATAAGTTCTCTGTGATTTCGGCCTCGTACTAAATATTTTACATCAGAGAAAATTTGACAGTTATAATGATTCCGTATAACAAACATACTGTATTCTGAATAATATTCTGTACCACACTCCGCATTCCATGCACTTAATTAACCTACTTGCAACAAATATTTTTCTCTCTCATTTAAAGGAGAACGTACACCCTAGTTCTTGACTAGAAGCTCCTTTAAATGCATATACGTTGCTCAACATATAGTTCTGTCGAAGTATTTAATGTATACGTCAATATTGGAATATATTACACTAATGCAGTCATACTCAATGTGTGCTCCGCGGAACCCTAGGACTCCCCAAAGCCTCTGTGGGGGCTCCGTAAAAATACTGGTCATAATGAAAAAATGTCGGTGTGTGGCTGTGTCGTGGACACGGCCGTGGGTTTTACGTGAATACGTGTACGTAAAAGGTAATATTTTCTTTGAGCGTAATGTCTAATATCATAATGATTTTTTTAATAAGTCCTTCTGATCACCATGTTTTATTTGGGATTCGTTGGGTTTAGATAAGAAATCAAGTAAACAAATAATTTTATTACTATATTATAACTTTATTAATGATAGGTCTGTGATACAAAAAGTATGAAATATATGGCATGCTGGCGCCGTCGCGTCGTTGATCCGCTCGGACCCCTTGATTTTTTTGCGTTCACGGCACCGCTTTATTCTCATATGGTGGTTTGTGGATATCACCGGATTGCTCTTGAGATGCCCTTTCCAACCGTATACGTTCTCTATTCACGTCAAAAAATACTAAAGGGGTACTATAAGGTTGCAGAGGAAAATAAAATCTATCTAAATATTCCAACATAAAGTTAAAAAATTAACCAAAAGAGTAGTGGAATGCGTAATATGAGAGCGCGAAATTTCAGCCAGGAACTTAGTCCACAGTTCAACACTGACTGACTGACTGGAAACAAAACTGAACGAATTAAATTTGTCATTACAAGGTAAACAGAAAACTGTGTTCAGCGCTAGTAAGAAAATAACCGCTATGAACAAAGAATTGGATTTTTGGATTATTTGTGTTGGTAAGCGAGAAATAGAAAGCTTTTCATCGCTCAGTTAGTTCGTTAGCGACTCAAATCATCGAGAAATGTTTCAAGATAATATGTTTCAAGAATTGGTCCAATATCTCAATGCTGTGCGCACATCTTTTGAGACGTATTTTCCCGAATAACAGAATACACAAAATGAATTCATGGATTCAAAATCCTTTTGTACCCAACTTGCAAAAGCCCGAAAGTATGTCAAACAAGATTTATGAATCCTTTTTAGAAATGTCATTGGACACCAGTATGGAGCCACTGTTCAAAACAATTCCTCTGAATGATTTTTGGTGCAGGATCCGTGATGAATATCCACTTCTTTCCATAAAGGCCGTGAATGTTCTTCTGTCGTTCCCAATAATTTACCTGTACGAAACAGGATTTTCAACCTATGCAGCTACAAAAACAAAATACCGCAATAGACTGGATACCGAACATGAAATGAGAACTCTCTTCTATCAAGCCTAATATCAATCAATATATGAAAAATAAAAAACAGTTTCATACCTCCCATTAGATATTTGATTATTATGTAGCATGATTATTATGTAACATGATTATTAATAAAGAATACATATAAACCAGTTTTTGATTATTTTATTGCTCCGTTAAATATGTCGCTTTTTAAAAGGGTTTCGTCGCCAAAAAAGTTTGAGAACCCCTGCACTAATGAATGAGCCAACAAGAAAGGCGGAATCTTGATCTACAGTTCTCGATGATGACGAACCCATACGAAATAGATGCATCAAGGTTTGCTATGTTGAAAAACAATGGCAATATTTTTTGTATTTATTTGTAACCTACGAGCTTTTCTCACGGAGTGTGACATTTTGATTATCTATAAGTACTTTCGACTATTTTCTGTGAGCTAAATATCCAACCAAATCCAACTCTTTTCAGCAATAATCTTGGATGTTCAATATATTACTTTCATGAACACAAAATTTAAATTATCATTATTTAACAGCTGATAGTCTTGACTTAAACAAATATAAGAGTGTTATACCATTTACAAAAAAGTGTAAACCACCTAATTATGGGTATAATAAATACATTATGGGACAAAAATAAATAATTTTTATAAACCTTTAAAATTTGTCGAGCTTATACCATTTTAAGTTGTCGAGGTGGTATGAAGGGGCCGACCATCTTAGAATGCTGAAGCTGTGCTTTCATAAAGTAGTTCAATGTCAAAGTCAAAATCACTTTATGGCCTCATGCATCTGCATGATGAATTCGATTTATTGCTATATTGTCAAGTTATACCAAATATATGAAGTCCACTTTGATAATTCAAATAACGATATCTCGATCACGGTTGGGTTGAGGACAAAGTTGTACCGTGCTTTTTTATTTGTTTAGGTAAGTTATCAACTGTCATAATAATGACAGTTCTACTTCTTACGCACTTTATATCTACGTGGTAACAGACCAGTACATGATATTCGAGATGTATTACTTGATCTAGAGGTATTCTGTTTTCTTTCAATATCACAGGTTATAGTGTCTGTAAGTCCCATTTGTCGAAGTACCTCATCGTTTCTTATTCTTTGAATTCTTGATATGCCAGCCGATCTTCTCAGAGCATCCATTTCCGGTAGCTTCAATCTTCCTCTTATTTCTGTCCATAAGCCTCCATGTTTTAGCCCCATGGACTAAGGTGCTTTTTATTAGAGTGTTGTAAATATAAAATTTTCGTCTTTTGTTTATGTTTTTGTTCCATAGAATGCCATTTAAATACCCAATTACTCTTTTTGCTTGAATTATTCTTACTCGTATCTCCTTATCATCTGTTCCCGCTGAATCAAACATAGTTCCCAAATACTTATATTCGTTGCACCCTTCTATTGTTTCCAAGTCGTTGATATGTAAGTCACTCTTGTCATTGCCTATGCACAAATATTTTGTTTTCTGTGTGTTCATTGACAGACCTCATTCCTCGTATGTTTCTTTCAATTTCCTAGTCATGTATTCTAGATCTTCTTTGTCACCTGCCAGTACTGCTTGATCATCTGCAAACTGTAATGTGGAAATGGTTGAGTTTGATAGAGGTATGCCATTCCGTGGCATTTCTGTTTCCATTTCCACAGAGCTTTCTTGATGTATATCTTGAATAAAGTGGGTTAGATGCAACATCCCTGTCGCAAACATTTTGTAACTTGGAAAGGTCGCGATAGTTTTATATCTTTGGCAAATTTTTTTTTTATTTATTAAATCAAAGTCATATAGAACAGTGGGTGGGTAGAATCGATTCTTGATGATTCCATTAATGCGACTTCTAATTAACTATATTCACATCATAATTCTTATTGCCAATCAAAGGACTCTGGTTAAGATGGTCATCTAAGGTTAATATGAGGACGGATCAAATATAAACAGGACTTTATTTAAAAAACTATTGATTGAAAACCGAAAGGTAAATATATTTTATTTTTCTACATAGTCTCTTGCTTTGCAAATACATCATTCCCAGCGAAAAGGAAGGTTTTTTTTGTCCCATTGTCGTAAAATGAAGCTGATTGAGTCAGGAATTAATTGCACACGAATCCTTCTACGCCCTGGTCATTTTAAAATCGTTGCCCTCTTAGAGTTTCTTTAGGCAACCCAAATAAATTAAAATCGCAGGGTGATTCACGGTATAAGGAGGATATTCAAGTGGAGTTCAAGGAATTTCTTTCAGTTTTTCGACCGTCAGAGCTACACTATGGGGCCTATCGTTGTCGTGAAGGAGTATTGTTTCTCGAATCGGTTGCTTTTGTCTTCTGCAGCGATTTGTAGCTTCCATAACTTATTTCGATCTATTCTGTAATTTCGGATACGATTACTCGTCAATCTTCTTCAAGAATATCTCGAACCGCGCGAATGTGTTAGTCCGTAGTACTGGTTCGAGGACGTCCATTGTATTCCTGATTCTCCACTCGTTATTGCCCTCCCTTGAACTCTTTATTCCAGGGAAGCACACGATTCCTTGACAGTGTTTGGTCCCTGAACTGTGTAGTCAATCTACGGAAAGTTTCTTTCGCTTGAACTCGTGAGTGCTACTAACGAACGGGTTGAGAGCGAGCACTTCCCATTCATAATGATCCCACCCAAGCACGCTAAAGCCTCGGTTTCAGTCCTAACAATCATAGACGCTCAGGATCAAAAATCCTGTTTATATTTGATCCACCCTCGTATTTACTGGAAATTTTACCTTAGATTCAAGAAATAGCTTGATGAACTACAACCAATTTATAAACAACAAAGCAACTGTCATGAGGTAATGTCAATTATGTACATTAATTAATACATCGTATACGTTTCAAGATATTTTATGTTTGTGAATTGAATACAAGATTCTTTAGAAAACAAAATTAGCAACATAAAATGATAATAAGGTATAGGTGACACGAAGAACATTTATCACGAAGACGATTACTTACTATTACGAAATTAAATAATATTTAGACATTATATGCCTATTTGAAGGAAATATAAGCAAGTCTATGTACCTCTAAGGTCAGATTAATTTAATGAATATTAGTTGTTTTGATGTTACAAAATAAAAAATGAATAGGCGTATAGCGTGTAAAAATAATTTGAAATACACCACTGAGATGTAATAAACATTCAATATATTTAAAAAAGGCGATAATGTTATGAAATTGAAAAATCAAAAAGTATTTCTCGAAATTGCTCGAAAACATTTTACTTAAAAAACTTGCAAACAAAATATCATGCCACCTTAAAATTTTACGTTTATTCCTTGTTTCTATTTCCATTTATTATTCTTATTCTATTCTTAAATTATTGGATTACTTATTGGATTGGAAATATTAAACTTTATTTATTTTCTAAAGCAGTATTTTATTATTGATTCATCTGCATTTTGAAAAAACTGAATTACAGTGTAAACAATGCTTTAATTAAGTTTTCAAGTTATTTATAAAATTATATAACATTTAATAATCTATATCTTTCGGGAATGAACTTTCCGAAAAGACTGATTCTGGGACATAAAACCGATTAATTGATTATACATGTAAAATTTAGTTTAGTTGGATATAAATGAAAAGATATAACTAAGTATTAAATTATCATATAAGTTATTGTTATGTTTATAAGATTGAATCAGATCAGATCCTCAGGTAAACATTAATTAATATTAATAGATTAGAGCAATATTAATGAATTAGCGTAACAGTATAATTTAACATCGAATGAATATCCAGGAAAATTACCTTATTCAGATTAACATATTTTTTTTTCATAGCGCTGCGTAAAAATTCATACTTTCTGATTAATTAGCAAGGACGCGTGATGACATTCGAATAGAAATTACATCTTTAAAAACGTATATTTATATATAAAAAATATTGATTGAAGTTCAGACATCCCAATAGAAGATTGGCATTCTCTGTACAGTATCATATAAGAGCACAGTAGTATATAATATGGTCCGAACAAGATTTTTTCAGTTTCCTACCCCTAATTTTTTACTTATAACTGTATATCTCCTGTTTAATATATTTTAATAGTGCACTAAAAGTAACTTTACTATTTTGTTTGATTGAAATGTATTATAGAGTAGTATTAAAAAAAATAAAAGTAATAATTTATTAATCACATTATACTGAGTTGAATAAAGAAAATTACTCACGTATTAGCATTCATTCATTATAAAAGTAGCATATTATATATCATTCTTTATACAGCAATTACAATCTTTAGCATATCAGCTAGTTAAAGTTATCTATTTAAAGTAGTAAACAGAATAGATACTATATACTACACAAAGCCACAGTGCTGCGAACATGGAAAAAAATTAGAACATTATATGATATATAAAAGTGGCCGCCTTCCTGCATTGAAATGCAAAGTTCATTACTTATCTTACAATATTACTACAATATTTTATATACTGTGACTATCGCTTCAAATTTTGAATAAATTACATTTCTACATTGGTTTGTAGGGAACAGAAGTAGCAAAATAATGTACTTAAAAGAAAAAGATATTTTGCTATTTCTGTTTTTTACTAAGCAATGAAGAAATTCATACAAAATTTGAAGCGGGCGACACCATATGTTTACCGTCATATTATACTCTTACATAGAGTTGAGGAGAGTAACAAATAATCAGCAACTTATTAGAAATCAACAAATGTTGAAAAGGGATGGCAAACGTTTAGTCTATTTTAATTCCAATCAATCAATTTTTATTTATTTTAATTTTTTGTAAATATTTTTGGTGAATAATTTTTTAGCAGATAATTTAATTTAGATTCAGGATTATGGCCATATACCTGCTATGTAGTGAAATTTCTTTCACTATTTAATAGTATTTAAATGCCAAATCATGAATCAGTTTTCACTACCTATTTAATTTTGTGATTCGCTCAAATGTCATTAACTTTCATTCATTTAATTCATAACAATAGAAATATGAAGTAAACAAAATATTCTCTATTTATAATAACACTATTTTAACATCAAGGCATTATTTTTCTTATATATTTCTGGTATAATTCACGTCAATATTAAATTTATTGACAACATTTCGTTAACCACTACAAATAGTTTTTCACTTTGCTCATATACTTTATGAGCTTTAGTAGAAACAGAACTACCTATATGGTCAGTTTAAAGTTTATTATAACAATGTTTATATAATACTAGCCATACCTGTCACGCCTTGCTGTGCCGTTTACTAAATTTAAAGAAATACTAATATTTTCGTTATTGTGTATATCAATGTTATGATATACCTCTTATATAGGAACATAGTTTTACTAACTCAGGAACCTTCGCGGGCATGCGTCCAACCATTCCCCAAAGTTTCATCGCAATTGGATGAACGGTTTAGGAAGGCATATGAGACATACAGACAAACATTCATTTATATATATATATATATATATATATATATATATATATATATATATATATATATATATATATATATATATATATATATATATATATATATATATAGAAGAAGAAGATTAGATGATGAATATCAGATTAGATAGAAAGAGGTTAATACAATTGGTTAGTATCGGTTCTGTTTATTAAAGAATTCATAAATTGCTCCTCTTTTATGTATATGTTGATAATATGATAACCTATATAAGTAACTAAAGAATAGGTTTTCGATAAACACAGTAATCTCGAGCATTACAAGGTTGACTACAAATAAAACAATGAAGAAAGAAGAGAACCACTTTCATTTTCGTCTTCCATTCAATGTGAAGAATATGGTATAAAGTAAAAGCAATTCTGAGATAATTTCAACTGAGGCTTAATATTTATCAAATATCTCATTTAAAGTTATCTTATATATGTTTTCTCCAACAAACATAACAAATGCGAGAAGAGCCGTATATCCCCGCGCATTGGCTGCCACTGGATATTACCTATGTATATATTTTCAAATGTTTAATCATTTAACAGCATTGATTTTAAACTAATAACAGAACACGACTATTAGTCCATTAAAATTTAAATTACTAATACATCTTATCTACAGATGATGACAAACGCACTATTTCAATTCTATTCACTACAGTTCACTCAACCATAATATCCAATACAAAACGGAAAGTGGTTTTACTTATTTTTCTGTTTACTTTCAATGGCCCTGAATCAAACTTACCGATCGATTAAGATGATTAATGAGAACCCTGAAAGTAAACTGAACAACGGTTAAATTGAAATGTTTGATTGACAAATAATAAATTTTAATTAATTTTTAAATTTAATTATACTTTAAGAAGTTTAATAAACTTGCTCAGATGTCAGTTAAACTATTAAATACTAAAGTTCTGTTGACTTTGATATAATAATAATTTAATAATATCTAATAAAGTGGTTTATTTCCAAATGTCCTATAAATAGCTATATAATCATTATATGAACGGCATTTCGTGCGATATAAAAATTTAACTTAAAATTTCCCTATATCCAATCTATTTTGTAATTAAATTAATTTGGCAAATCAATTTATTCAAATAATTATTTTTAGACTGGAATGGGTCGGAATTATTTGATGTGAAGATAACACTGACTTAGTTCTCCGCAAAACGCCAAAGCACTATACATTTAAGGCGCGTTTCGTCAACAAAGTTGGCATCATCAAAAAATTATTAAAACTGATTTTTAGTTCTTTAGAGATTTAATCATCTCTAGATGATGCCAACTTTGTTGACGAAACGGGCGTCGTGTGCAGTGTATAGTGCTTTGGTGTTTTGTGGAAAACTAAGTCGATGTTAATTAGTTGTATAGCGTAAATGCCCTTCTTTGTTTTTATATGGGAATAAAAATGATTAACTTTTTTTCATGAACAGAATAAGATATTTATTTAACGATTTATCAATATATACAACAAGTGTTAGACAGAACAGACAGAAGCTTTAGTAGGAAAAAGATAAAATTGTAAGAACCAATTAATTAGTAAACAATAATTTTTTAAAACAAATGCTTAATTTGCATTCAACCACATAGCTTTAACAGTACATTATTACAGTATTAATTATAATTTCTATTAAAATCTGTCTAAAATGGATTGTATACTAGATAAAAATAGCAATCATTTGAGTTTTTAATTTGAATGATGTGACAAACAGTGAGATATTCAAAAATATACATAGGTATTATTTTGCATTTGTAAAGCAATATATTTATGAGAAACATTATGCGCCCACCAAAGAAACCATTTGTTTAGTTCAAAAGCTATTAGAAGATTAATGAATGTCCTTACGTGTTGAACATGGAGAAGTAGATACATCCCAAGCTCGACAGATGAAGCATCAAAGTTTCTCGGTTGCTTTAGAATAGAACATATTCGTTTAGGCCTTCTACAAAAATTGAGACTTCGCTCTTTGTCATAAGTGAAACTTATGTTTTCATAAACTGTATATGAACATAGAATTTCACCTTTTATCGTAGAAATATCGCAGTCTAATGTTTTTCTCTTTCATAATATGTAAATAGTAGGTACTACTGAAATTTAAAATTTAATTGACGGTGATTGTTACGATAACGTGTGTAGCTTGAAATATCTATCACACTTAATAGTTATATATATATAAGCTTTAAGAGGCTTTGTTACGTTTTTATTAAAAATGAAGATGTAGGTACCTATAAAAAAGTTACTTATCGAAAATGAAAGAAATATATTATAATAAGCCCTATTTAAGTATTAGCAATATAATTTGTGCACAATCATGTTATTATTTTTTCTATGTATTACAGTTCTTTATCTTTTTTATCTAAACCACAAAGTTTTAGAAAAATATTTTACACGTTATTCTTTTTTGAAGTGTTCCAACGTTGTCAAATGAACATTTAAATAAGGACCCACCTTGGCGGCATCACCATTTAAGGACAATTTAGAGATAAATCTCCCCTCAACTTTTCATTTTACACTTTGTAAACAAAACTCGTGACAAGGACGTTTAATCCTGCTTTAAAACTGTGTTAGCCATTTCATAATATTGTAGTAGCAATTACTGTTGCATCTCTGTCGAACAGGTTACTTGACTGTGACATTAATAACATTTCAGTGGAGTTGACCGGCAACTGAAAGGGTTTTTAAACATCAGGTGTACTATATTGTTTGGAAAGTGATATAAAATGGTGTATACAATATCGGATAACGTGGACAAGGTCCTCGAAAAGTGAGTCATATTTTTCTATTTAACTGTAGCTGTAATAGGGCTCTATGGAAATGAAACTATATATGTATGTCAGTATAAAATTATCGTAGCAAAAACACATTCGTATTTATGTACATACATTACGGAGATGCACTGATTAAGCGGCAATTTATCGCCTAATTTGTTGATACTATATTTAACTAGGATCGCACAGATTCTTTCTAATAACTATAGGATTGAATTATCCCGTTATGATTTTTATTCAAGAAGACTTTTGATTTTTATTTTAGAAGAAATATTTATGAATATAATTAAGTAATAAAATACTTGTGTGAATAATTTCAAGTAATAAATTAATCATTTATTTATCAGGCATAAGTAATTACAGTTATAATATACCATATTATAAATATAGTGTATATTATACATTATAATAATACAGTAATTTTTATATGACAATATGAATTTCATATACCATTAAAAAAATTTGTATATCATAAATATCAAGATAGAAACTATTCAATTTGTAATTTTGAAATAATTATCGGTATACAAGTGATGGGGGTAAGTGGTTATACTTATAAAACTTACCTGTGTCACTTGTAATCAGTTTCTAATAATTTCTAGTTTAATTAATCATAAATTGATTCACTCCTTATTCGAATACTGTTTGCCCCATAGAATAGTATTTGTGTGTTGCACTGATGTTTGTTTGCAGGCTTCTTTTTATATTTCATATTTTATTGCTTAAACACTGTGGGTACTTGTCGGTAAATTACTCGGTTAAAGGTTTTTATCCATTTTATTAGAGTGTTGATCATAAAAAATATGCCGGCTACATTTTACTACCTATTATATGTTATTGTCTTGAGAACTTCAAACTACCATCAGATATAACAATAAGACAGATGTCATTTGTTCTTCCATTGATTGTTTTGGTGACTTCTTAATTCTTAGACGAATAAGTTTGAGTTAAAGAATTAGGATGATCAGTATATAATTTATTTAATGGCTGCAGTAGTTTCACCGCAAATTATTACAGCATATTCATTAGTGTCCTTGGCTATTTGACTAAAGTGTTTCGTTTAATAGGGAATAGATCAGATGGGATATCTCTTGTAGAGTATTTCCCTTCACGTGTTTTTCGTTTGTGCCTAAACTAGACATGCAATAAATTGCATCTCTGATACCCTGCACGAAACGAACTGCATTGTTATTTAATAGATAGATGGCCATATTCTGTATATATATATATATATATATATATATATATATATATATATATATATATATATATATATATATACATATACACGTTCAGTTCGAAGTGATAGACCTGTCTGATTAATTTTCTTTAGACACATACATCGACATCGGGTATGCTGCATTAACGATTACTAATAAGGATAAAATTGTGATATACACTTATCATGTATGCGATACCAATGGGCTAAAAATTGGGCGAAATAATGGTGAATAGTTTTTACGTTTAATAAAATATAATATTTCCTAAATAAGAGAAGGAAGTAATAATTACTGTGAATATAAACATAATTAATGATTTGTACAAACTCTATTAACTTACCTTAAACAAATATGATTTAACAATAATAATCTAACAACCTATAATAAAATTTCAAGTCAAATGTTAGTTAAATATAAGTAATAAATTACTTTACATACTTTAAATATTAACATATTTTGTTAACTAACTTTGTATGCAACCAAATATGAATCTCTGAGTTATATTATATATATATATATATATATATATATATATATATATATATATATATATATATATATATATATATATATATATATATATATATATATATATTATCAACGATGTATTAATTTTGTTTTAAAACACCGTCACTTGTTGGTTGCCGCTGATCAAGCGTGCCGGCTGCGGTTCATTCATTCAGATATATACGCTGTAGTCAGTTTATTACAAAGTTATCAGAGTTAAGCATAAAACGCCTACGTTGTAGTTTTTAGTTTTTAGAATAATAAATATAAATATAATTTCTTTAGTTATTCATGGGCGTGTTATTTTCTTGTATTAAATAGGTTGTTAAAAAAAATAATAGAGAAAATATAGGAAGACTAAAGTGTTTACTAATAAAAGTAGAATAATAACATTTTCTAGGATTAAAAATACTAACATTAAGAAAATGGAACAGTTAATGCAATAGAATTAAGTAAATCAAGAGGGTGAGTTTTGATTTGCTTAAGGAAAGATTCTCATCAAGTGACCCAAAAATTACATGATTTTCTTCACTTTTTTTCACAGAAGGAAGTAAATAAAGTACTCTAAATTTTTTATACATATTTATCAAGTATTCAGGTATACAAACAAAATGTTTTTATTACAAGACATGACACGGTAATTAGTTATATGGTCGATAATGTGACCGTCCCAAAAAAGGTATTCAATCGATAGGAACTCTAGTACCACAAATGGCGGACCTGTGAATTTTCGATACCGATTTTTCACTTTTTTTCGCTCTTTAAAGTGTTGTAAAAAAATAACAGCGAAATCAATGTTTTATTAGGTGTAAGCTTCAATAAATTTAATTTACTTGAAACTAAAAAAAAATCAAGACAACCCGTCAATTAGTTTGTGAGTTACAGTTCCCATCAGTTTAAAAAACATGTTTTCGAGAAAAACGCGTTTAAAGATTCGGTTAACGATTTTTGGTATGTAAAAATTACTTAATAAACCTTGCGACTAATCAGCAATTCCAGGACCATATCTTTTTTATAAAAATGTTTTCGGCCAAATTCTTTTAGGAACATATTCTACATATAATAGGGTATCAAAAAAGGTAAAAAAAATCGAATTTTTGGTCCAGTTTGATGAGAACCTGCCCTTAATGCAGAATTAAAGCACTTTATATTTTATTTAACTTCATTCCATATCACTTCACCTCACATATTAACATCATATAACACTAATTTAACACAATTATTATCTATATAATAAAATATACAGAAGCAATATAAATAGTCGAATCGAAACCTTTTACGGGAGTAAGGCTTGAACGTTTTGCACGTGATACACACGTAATCGAGTATTTATTTTTTCCATACTTATGAGGAGGCTTCGCTTTTCAATTACATCAAAGAGGACTGGCAAACCGTTTCTTATTCTTATCGTCTATTATCTGCAAATATCTCGAGAATGTAGTTTAAAGCATGTCTTGTAAAAACTCGAATACCCTAACAAACCTGCCTCCATTACAATTGTTTCTGGTTGGATGTATTTCGGAGTATAACCTGTTTTCATGTATACTTTCACTGGTCACAAAAATAGTAGTGTAGTATATTAACCATTTTGAATAAATCATTTTCATATAACCACACTTTTCACAAGTATTTTCACTGTAGCAGATTGAATTCTTTAAAACAATTGATTTATAATATTTGGTTGGTCTATCGATTCAGCCGATGGAAAGTTGCAAAGCCTAGCAGCCTTTTATTGGGCCAGCTAGTTAGTGAACTGAATATTTTTCTCACTTTATCCTGATTTCATTATAAATCAATAGATCCGCAATTATTTTGAAATTTTATTTGTTAGAAAAAAACTATTTGTTCAAACCCACTAAAATTAATTCCCAAATAATCAAAATATTACCTTATTCATTCTCTTACAATTCCTATTTGTTGACTAAGAATATTATTTACAGGGATTATCTATATCCCTAAAATTATTCAATGTTTGTAGCCTTAGGGCTCTTTCACACGGAGAGCTGCAAGGCTCGACCTCGTGAGCGGGAGGGAGGCGCGAAAGATTGAAATGCAAGGAGTACAATGGAGCTTTAACATGGGGAACACGGTTCTTTAGGGCGCGCGAGTGAGAGCCGGTATGGCTCGTGAATCTCGAGCCGGGCGCTTGTAAGGGAGTTGCATCTCTTCAAAATGCAAAGGGAGGACTGGGGCATTCACACGAAGGGCGACAATGGCTCTCGCTCGCCAGTCTCTCGTTCCTCAGCGTTAAGTCAAGATGGATTTTGATGATCTTCCCGAGGAGCTCATCAAATGTGGTCAATGACATTCGAAAATATTTGTAAAACTTGTTGCCATCCCGTTGAAGTTCTTGATAAATCGTGGCAATTACCTGCTTCAGCGCGCCTCTGGTTGATAGGATGGACCTAATATCATATAATAAGTTTTAGAACGTTGTCGTTTTTCTCCGAATGTGTACGAACCATTACGATACGTACTTTGCGACTGACGCAGTGGCAGAGCCCTAGCGGAAAAACTCCCCATGTGACAGTGTGGAAGGTAGGAGCGGAAAAAGCTCCCGCTAGGACGAGCCTTGCGGCTCTTCATGTGAAAGAGTCCTTAGGAATTTCAACTAAGATAAATGCAAATATGTAACAGTTTTATCGGTGGTTTTGCTATTTAGACTTCTAGTACCGTCTAGTGACAACATATATCATATTAACATTAGCCATTCACAATATTTGGGGTTTACAGCTATTAATATACAAAGCTGTCAATATCTAAAATTGACTGCAGCTTACCAACTTTTACATAGAGGGATGGAGAACGAAACTTTTACTCTTAGTTTCGGTAGGAATTTCTAACCTTTAGTATCAGTATTACACTGGAGGCGCTTTTTATAAACTCACCAATATTTAGTGGTCTGCATTATTCGTAGTACTAAGAATCATAAAAGTCTAATAAGGTTTATGTTAAATCGTACAAGACACTACTGGAGATAATACCAAATAGTAGTGAATTATTTAGGAAGTTCTAGAGCTGTAGATTTGGCCATTGTACAGGTGAGTTTCTTTTACAAGATCATTATTTTAACTATTAGTAATACTCAGTTCACTAATGATTCTTCAACTAATGCACGAAACTGGAAAGCAAAGATTTGGCAACAATACATGATATAAGTATAATGTAACTTAAAACAGCGAAGAATTTCGAGACAATATACTACAGTTCCTCAAAATATCCAGGATTACATTACATTATGTTATATGAGTTTGGGCCTCATCAGCCACTGATCGCATAGGTAATCCCTTGGCGATCCCCTTTTATCTGGGTCATTATCCAATAATGCTATCCCATAAAAGGAGCAATTTAGGCACGTCCCCCGCCTTAAGCCTCGCCTCCTCTAGGAAAACACGGGTCCTTAATATAAAGTACTTCTTCTCCTTCAGTGTGGGGCAGGTGTAAAGAAGATGAATCGAGGTTTCCTCGTCTTCTTTACAGTATCTGTAAGCCGGGCTGTCAGTCAGCCTCCGCTTGTGCTTATATACATTCAGACTGCTATGGTGGCCCGTTATGATTCCCACCAGGGTTCTGGCTTTGGGCCTGTTCAATTTAATGGATTCTTGGGCCCATTTCTCAATCTCTGAGTATTCGATGAAGAGTTTGGTTATTTGACAACCCCATCTCCAAATATATCTCCATCATATATTGTGCTGGTCTCTTGTCCAGCCATTGATGTGGTCTCTGATCAGATTCCGACTTATTATTCCCACTGCAGGTTCTGGTCCATAGAGGTTTTCTGTGGTCTCTAGTCTGGCAAGGTCATCTGCAATTAGATTTGCCTTAATGCCATTATGCCCAGGTATCCATAAGAGTTCTATCGGTCCCTTCCCTTCCAAGTGGTTCAATGCTTCATAGCAATTATAGACCAGCATCGACTTTATTGTTGCTGAATTCAGGGCTGCCAACGCCACTCTGTTATCCGAGCAGATACATACCTTTTCCAGGATCCAATTTTGGTCGACCCCCAGAACACCGTATATAATTTCAACTAGCTCGGCGTGGAGTGCGATAGTATACTTGCCCAGGGGGAAGATTTTACCTATCCCATCGCGTCGCCTATACACCCCCACACCCGCTCTATTCCCGCTCTTGGCTCCATCCGTGTCTCCACTGAGCGGTAATCCAGCTCGACTCTCCATTCAGTCGATCTTACTGGTGAGGGTGATCTTATATTTCTTGTCAAACAGGAAGTAGACATCCTTACTGTCAGAAGGCATCCATAGGAGTCCCTCCTCAGCTAGCTCTCTTAAGAGTCTATTCAGGTTCCTTACCTTCCTATTCATGTTTCCCACCCTGTGCATTGCCTTTACGGCTTCCGCTTTCAGGGTGACATCAAGAGGTGATATCCCCGTCAGTATCCCCATCGCCTCGATCGGTGTTGATCTTGGAGCTCCGGTTATACTTCTTAGAATCAATCCTCTTAGCTTGTCAAGTCAGTTGGCTTCCGACTTTAAGCAGACTCTCTCCCATCAGACCAGTGCTGCATATGTCAATCTGGGTTTGAGAATTGCCTCATACATCAATTTCATGGTCTCCGGATTCAAGCCCCAGCCCAGGCAATGGCCCTTCTCAGTTGCCAAAGTATTGCTGTGATCTTGAAACATATGTGACTTAGATGTTTTTCCCATGACAGTTTCCCGTCCAAGATTATAGCTTAGTTCTTGGTTACTGTTATAGCTTAGTTCTTGGCCACCAAGTTTCAGCGGACATGTTCTGTTCCACTTATATTTCTTGGTGAACACCATCACCTCAGTCTTTGAGGGAGTGACCGATAGTCCCATATCCCTGCACCAATTCCCAGCCTTGTTTAATGCTCCCTACATTATATCGAGAATCGGCTACAGGAACGGGCCCTTCGTCATTATTACTGAGTCATCGGCATAGCCAATTACTTGGTAATCCTTTAGCCTTTCTGTCTGTTCCTGTGTGTTTAAGCTGTCTGTTTCCCAACATATGGTCTATCCATTCAGCGATTATTCTGGGGGTGTAGCATCTGCCTAGTGCTCCACTAATCACCTCCCTGGATGTAAAATTGAAATCTCCTTTAATATCAAGGATGGTGCCGACAACGTATCCTCCGGAGTCCAGTTGTGACCGTATCGATGACACAACATTATCCAGAGCTGTTTCTGTTGATTTACCAGCTTGATAAGCTTGCTGGCTCCCTTGAAGCGGTCTCTCTATTAGGACAGTATCCCGAAGGTACCTGTCAACTACTCGTTCGGCCGTCTTTAGTAAAAATGAAATAAGGCTAATTGGCCGAAAGTCTTTAAGGGACGTGTATCCGACTTTGGGTATAAAAACAACCCTTGCAACAAATATCCAGCAAATATTCTCAAATATTTAAAATTCAACAACTCCGTTAATAGAAATAACATTAAAAAACAGTTTTGACTGTAGTCATTTACTAGGTGTATATATTAAGTTGTCAAAATATATGTACAATTCAAATACTCACCTTGTACAGGTGCGGTACCTAATAACAATTTAGATAATCAATACTTTGAGCTTATACAATCAGATAAAATCTTATTATTCTCAACTTGAGAACCGAAGTTATAATTCGTTTGAAGCTAAATTAAATTTTATATTGCTACTTCCGATAACAACTTCCATAATAAAAAAAGTTGTTCTTTTAAAATGTCTTCTTGTTCATCTCGAACAATTGATCAGACAATATACACAAATGCCTTAATTTACCAGGACTTATTGTCAAAATCCCATTACATCAAAATTACGCAAATTGTACGCTGTGTGGTGAAAATGTAATTGCATTATCAGGCGATAGGTACAGTAATGGTAGAAAAAGCAACTGGCGCTCAAGTAGTTGATGATGTTTGATATGTTTTCACGTAAAATTCACGTAAAATTCCTGTATTTATCTCAATTTATAACATATAAGAAAATATTAGAGTTAATGTTGTCCAGACAAAGTACATTAGTTTATCTATTAATAAATATAAACGATAACGGATACGTGACCTCCTTCAAAACGACCCTTCGATAATGAGTAGAAAATGTCATTACCTACGTCATTACCGAAGTTTATAAATAATGCATAAGTTAGTTTTAGAAATTAATAATATAGTATTGCTCTTATATTAGACATCTCTATATTGTTCACACAGTTCTAGATAGACATTATAAAGTGAAATCTTATCCTGAATCAAACAAATAAATTCGTTGTCTTTTTAAAAACATAGTTTTTCATACGACAAACGTAATTAGTTGTATAGAGAATCTAATACCAGTAGTCAAAGTATATAATGAGAATAATGTTCCTCATAAGAATTTAAAATTAGGTAACATGGCATTCTGCAACAAAAATGAAGTAGAAGACTAATTTTAATTTATACATTTTATACAGCTTTATAAATCAAATTATTTATAGTATTATAAAATATTTTATAATAAATTGTAAATCGTATATCAAATTACATATAATTTGAATTACTAAGGGATATATAAATATCCCTTAGTAATTCAACTGATATTCATCTAAAATCCATGTTGAACATAAAATTTTACCTTTGAATATTTCGTAATCTAAAAGAATTTTTCTTGCAGAATTTTTGGAAGAATTTTTCTTCATAAGTATGAGTGATCGGTAATCGTTATCATAGACAGCTAACGACGAATATGCAAATTTTTATTTTATATTTTATTTTTTATTTGAGTCATTTGTTTAAAATTGTCTGGGCATAAAATAAAAATAGACATATTCGTCGTCAGTTGTCCATGATAATCATTAACGATCGCTGATACTTGTCGTTGCAATAAAAATTCTTGCAACTCTATATGCAATATAGTGGACTATTAACCAAGATTTTCTCATCCAGCGGATCATATAAAATGTTTTAAAACTTTTAAAAATATTGAGTGAATTCAATCAAATTGCAAAAGTGCAATTCCAGATAAAGTAATTCATTGAAGAATTCGTAGAGTCTATCTTCATACACACAATCATTATGATTTTCATATAATTTCATATAATCAAAATATAAAATCCACTGCTTCTAGAATAGTTTATAGCAAGAATAAAAAAATTTAGACGCACAGAAATCGACCTCTTTTCGCTAATACTTCAGGCTGCAGAAGGGACGATTTCACACAGAAACGATGACAAACTGATCCGTGCTCAGGGAGAGGTGCCAAATTCTTCCGTTGTTACCACAAGCATATAATGACACCTGGATTACTGGGTTCGATCTTCTACCTTATATCACAGTACAAATGATATAATTACAACTACATTTGTAGAAAAAAAGCGATAGGTATGCACCTATTCATGTAGTGACAATTGAGCACAAACTTCCTTACGTTTACTAATTCTCTATATTCTTAAATAAAAATATATATTTCGAATTATTCAAAAGTTAGTAACTACATTTTTCAAGTAATAACATAATATGCGAAACATAGTGTGAAAGAAATAGAAAATCGAATTGGGTGGGTTCGATATTCGAAATTATTACTTGACTTTAATTATTACTTGATTATTAATATGACCTGTATATTATTACTAAATATGCTAGTCTATAAAAATATATTCGGGATGGCCCACGAAGTTTTGGCCAGTCGATATCTCGGAACTTATTTTAACAATAATTTTTAAAATTGGCGATGTTAAACAGTCGAAAATGTTGCCCATTTTTGGCATAAAAGGGCTTTATTTCACCTGCACATTTTCGGGCACGTAACATCAACTTCAAAATTTTAAGTGAGACATCCTGTATGTTATTACAATTTTGTGATGGTCTATCTAATACCAATCCAACGATACCATATTTATTAGCACGTTTATGTAACAGTGATAATCTCAGCTGTTAAATGAATGGATTGATTCTTTAAAACTTTTATTAAAGAAGATAAATAATTTCACAGCAAAATACAATGATTATAAAATTCATTACAATTAATGCTCAAATCCCCACCTTCCGTAACGCAATACTCAAATCTTTTTAAAATATTTGTGTAGCGTGCTACTCTAATCACTTCTGGTGTAACAGTTTGGCATGCTACTCTGATTTTGTTTCGCAAATCGTCTAAATTTCTAGGCTGAGTATTGTAAACAAACCTTTTAAGTATTCCCATAGAAATAAATTTAAAGGTGTTATATCTGGGGAGCGAGCCGGCCAAGATATTGTACCATTGCGCCCAATCCATCTTTCAGGGAAAGTAGCATCAAGATATGTAGATATGTCCTAACTTGCTGGGCAAAGCAAGGAGGTGCACCATCCTGCTGCCACCACATCGTCCTTTTTTTTTTGTTTAAGGGAATACCTTTTGAGTAAATGGGGAAGGATGTTCTGGAGAAAATCTAAATACCTTTCGCCGTTCAACGTTTCTTGATAGAAATATGGTCCAATTAAACGGCCGTTGAATAAACCGCACCAAACATTTAAGCCCCATGTTGTCTGGAAATTAGTTTCTCGCATCCACTTTGGATTTTCAGCCGACCAGTAGTGACAATTGTGCCTATTAATGGTACCGTTGTTGTGAAAACGATTTTCGTCACTCCACAATATTTTATTTAAAAAGAACGGGTCATCTGCCACTTTCACTGATATTTCAGTAATAAAATTAAGTTTTCTATCAGGCTCTTCGGGGGTTAAACCTTGCGTTAAATGTATTTTAAAAGGATGATATTTAAGATCTTTTATTACTCTCTGGAATTTAGTTCTACGTGCTCCTAATTTTTGCTGAGGACACCGTGTCAAGATATGGGGATTTACTTAAACTAACGCCAGAATATTAATTATAGTATCCTCTGTTTGAATAGGCTTTCTTCGAGGAGAGTTTTCTGTTTACCACTAGGGAAAGAACCACGTCTTAATTTTTGTTCTACGTGAGCAAAATTATTTTTACTTGGAGCTGTTCGGTCGGAAAAGCGATAACTATACAAATCTTTAGCACATCTGTTATTTCTTCTACATTCTCCATAAATCAATAGTGTATCTACGTACTCGTCGTAAGTAAAATGTAAAGGCATAATAATCTTATTACTATATTTACAAACACAAAATCTACTAATACTGTTTGACATATGTATATTCATATATGTTGCGGTATTCAAATATAAATAAATTTATGTTATTAAAAATCATGCGATTAATTCCACGCAATGCCATTTTGGCCAAATTAGTCGAAATCGAAACTATAAAGTTTGAACGACCACGAGTTTTCTGAAATATTAATGGCATATTAATGACATTAATATAGAGAACTAAGAAGATACTGTACAAATGCAGAGTTTATTCATCGGTTATTAATCGATCACAAATAAACATATTAATCATGTTCATTTTAAATTACTAAAACCCAATAGTTAGAATTTAAACGCAACTTTTGGAAAAGGTGAATCTCCATATCCTGAATATCTTTGACCTCTGAAAAATAATCAAGGTTTTTCTTTGCTGTAATCAATAACGTTATGGATAGATTCTTAAGTCCTTCAAATACACAAATTGAAAGAATGAAGTCGGTTTTTTTATATTCACCATTAAAACATTACATTGAAAGGAATATCAAATAACAGTTTAAAGTTAAACTTCTAACTCAAACTAATACTTTACGAGAATCTACATTTTCAACAAAATAAGCTAATACCTACATTTTTTCATATCAGTTAACATATTTTTTGAAAAGTAACTTCAGGCATATACAATAAAAAGTCTGTTTTTAAAACGCTATTAAGTGTTTCTGGAATATTTGTGGAATTCTGGAATAATCCCATAATACATTATATAGTGAATAACTAGTTCGTTTAATATAGCTATCAGCTAATTTTCACATAACCACCAGATTATTTTGGTGTACTGAACATAAAACTGGAAGTAATATTATCTCAAATTTCGTACTATCGTGCTAAATTGTATCTCTTACAGGCCTTGTCTTTTGAAATATTACGAGTCTCTCCAATGTAAGCTGTGAATTCACAATTATTAGTATGTTGTCACTCACAAATAGTAAACTAAATAAATGAACTATCCTGCTTCGTACGCACGAGTTCATTATTTCTAAAGGTACTGAATATATAAATATGTGTTTGCATTTCTTCGGTCGAATACTCCGTGAGATGAGTTATAAAAAGAATGAGTACAAAGAAGTAAGATATTTTATTTTATATGTAAATAAAGATCAGAGAAAGTAGTATATAATTTTTTTAGTAATATTTAGTGAATAATCAGTATTTGTCAGTTTTTATCTTGATTATGTGAAAAACTAAAGATTAGTATGAAAGTAATTTTTATAAACGATAACGGATATTTGAAGCAGTTCACAGATTATTAACATTAACAGAAAATTAACAACAAATATTGATTAAATCACAATATTCTATAGAGTAGAATATTGAACATAAAAATTTTTCAGAAAATATTAACACAGATTTAAAGAATTATAGATTACAGAGATAACTATTTTGATAAACCGAATTTCAGGATATGTTAATTGATTCTCTTTTTCATTTTTTAAAGTTTTAATGATGAAATATACGTTCGCTTACGGATTAATGAGATATGTGACAATTTTTTGCGAATAAAAATTATTTCACCCCAAAATTGCCATATTTTATTTCATGTGTAATATTAAATAATAATACTCTTACTTGCACCAAGTTATGAAGTAAAATTATAGTATATATGAAATACTTACATATTAATAATAAAAGTACATAGAAAAATAACATTTTTAGAAAATATAGAACAATTATATTTTATAGTTGATATTCTTATATTATGTATAATTTAAAAATATGTAACTAAAAATATTGAAATATACAGCAATTATGTCCATTATAGCATCCAATGAACATGATTTAATTATTTTATTTACAGAATGTTTGTGTATTTCTACAACACAGGTTCAACTAAAATTTTCATGAATCTGATGATTTCAATTTATGTGATTAATACCTCAGGATATAAATATTTATCAGATAGAAAACAAACTCGTAAATTTCAAAAATACTTTTTACCTCAGCTTTAATTTTAAGCTTTTTTAATAATATACCCTTCTACAATTAAACTTGTATCTTCAAATGCTCGATTAATAACTAACGAAATTTTAATTCCTTTTTTTATTCAGAATAAAATGTATCTAATAGTCTTTTTAAAGAACTAGTAATATAGACAAATTAAAAAGAATTAAACAAGTAGACAAGAGAGAAATATGTTAGCCAAGATAATTATATATAATAATATGTATATTTAAGAAAATAAAAATGTGAAATACTTTTATACTCTTTAACAGAATTAGTTAAACCTTTTTGTTAACGCTCTATTTAACCGCATTATATTCTTTCTTTATTTGTAATTTGACAAAGATATAGATGTGATGAACAGTATGATGACGTAGATATTAAAGAAATTATTTTAAAATCAAATTATGTAAATATAATACATACAAAAAATTAGAGAATTAATTATTTTAATACATAATATTTCGAGCGAAATAACTATTTGTTAAAAAATAAATTATGTTCAAATCATAATTATACTACAGTATTTACATTCGAAATTAAAACTCGACTTTCCATAAAGTAACTCTAGAAATTTTACTGTCAACAGTGCTTAATGAAATTTACAACTTCTCAATTTTAATATGTATAGTATACCAAAACTGTGATAAATAAATATATGATTATTAATAATAAATATAAAATTGTTGAAACATGGACACTGTGCAGTAGCCTTCGATATTATTAAAGCTTCAATATATCTTGAGAACAACTCCATAAATATTTGACGAAGCGGATCAGATTGATTTTTTTCTGTTGATATTTGGTACATGATTTGAGTTCCTGTTTAATTTGTATGTTTTTTAGCGGGAAGTTTCAAAATAAGATTATAAATAAATATTATAATGCATATATTTTATTAGATAAGGTCGTAGATGACACTGAATATAAAACTGAATCTGACACGGAAACGGTTCCAGACGATACCCCTCGATTTAGATGGCGAACTTGGTGTAGTAATCGAGGTGTTGAGAATAAGGGATACGTATCTTGTTTATCTACTTTTAATATCACTTAAGTAGAGATACATGATATAAAAGTTTACACCACAAATCATATTAAAGGACTAGTAAAAAGTAATAAATGTATTACATGTTGCAATTAACCTTAGTTATCAAAGATATAAACAATATTACTCTTATTTGTTTGTAATGGAGTCACCGTGCTTTAATTTTCATTCCGTTTGAAGCACGTTAAAATATGTTAAGGTGAACTGATATGAAACTGCATAAATAAATAGTACTTATCAAAATAAAAGTAACCTGTTTTTGGAAGTTCGTCTCATTCGTGATCATTGTATTGTAACTCGTCTTGTATAAATATTGCTATAACTTGTAAAATAATGAGATTTAACAGAAAAATCAAAAGGAAATAGAGGATATCGTCATAGATATATTATATCAAATTAGTCCCTAATCCCATGTAACCCGTAAAATGAGAATAAACCTACCCTTAAAAAAGTGGTTGTTTCCTATTTCAATGTAAATATGTTTGTGCTACTCCTGGTCTTTAATGATGGAAATTTAATATTTGAACTTGAAAATTTAGAAACTTCATCAACTGTCGGATAATACTCATTGTAAATCTCATTGTGATATGATCCTGGGAATTATACTTAGAATGTATATATTTCTAAGCCATTGTCTAAAAATGTCAGATATCATTTGCAATGACTATAAACCTATTACGTACTGTTCATCAAGAATAGGATAAAATGTGAGATTTTCTAGGTATGCGTAGAAGAAAACGTGAGAATTTGTAGCATAGCATTTGAAAGGAAAAGCCAAGTCGATCCCTGTGTACATTCACATTCAATATATCTTCATCGTTATTCATTCTGCAAAGATCTCAATGCAACTGAGAAAAGACCAGACTATTTACTTAGCACCTCGTGGGTGGTCCGATATCGCAATTTTTCCCGATATATGTATGTATACATTTCAATGTCGAAAAAAAAATATGTGACCACTCGTGGTCAAAATATTTCACTAGGGTTCTTTAAAATGATAAGTAATTCTGAAAATATCTCAATATCTTACAAATGCGTAGTAGGTGGTATATATTATACTGCATCATCTTCAACTTTAGCTCAAGATTAAAATAAATTTGGTGATATTTATACACATATTCCAAAGTATAAACTAATAATTATTCTTACACCTTAACATTTGGATCTGTTTTTTGTTTTCTATATCACTTGGGTTGGCTAAATACAAATTTCAATAGTTGCCATGAACTGTTTCTTTGAATTTACTTAAATCTATGTAATCATTTTCCAATGCAAATACCTCATTTTATTAATTCCATATACTAGCGATCATAACAATCGTTTTACTAAATGGGGATCCTAACCCCTTCCTAAGTGGTAAAGGATAACATCTAACATATTTCCATATATAGTGCTCTCTCGATATTCTACAGGTCTTTTTTTGTAGAATTAAATTATTTGCCTTCTTCGTTCGATATTTATATAGAAAATAGTCTTTTACGTATATAGTTTAATTATGTATCACTCTTTATGTTCAGTTTAATTATGTTCAGCTATATGAGATTCCTGAAAAACTGCTTGTTCTTATAAGTCCAAGATATGATCCGTTCCCTATCCTCAGAAATCGTCTTACATACTTTGTAACATAGTAGTTTCCAAGATATTGTTTAATTTAACTTCGTTTTGATTAACGTGTCTCATTTGAAGATTCGCAGTTGAAAATGTTAGTAACAAATCAACAACAAATATGTGTCACTAATAGTTGCACTGTTCTATTATCATTCTATTTGTATTATAGCTGAGATATATTTTAAAAGTTGTGAACAGGCAGACTTAAATAAACATAGATAAAAATATTATTATATTATATTATTATTATATTATATATCTTTAACCGTATCATAAATATATCTACAAGAAATTATCAATAGACTCTACGGTAAAGGTGTGTCGAAAATATTTTATAAGCACGATGGCATCAGAGGAAACAAGGCTTCAGCTAAAATGCAATGTAAACAGAATTGAAGAAGTATTCTTAAGACAACAAAATAAATATTTTACTTAATAGGCGTACAGTTTATGTAACCCTATTCAAGGTAGTTTTTATATACACGTTTTCTTAGATCTAAGGTATCGCATGCCGCGTCTGCCCTATATATGAAATAGTATTTAAATAATGAAAGTATTTAAGCCTTTTGTACCATTTTATATCTCTTAATATTTCATAGGATTTTTCGACATATTTTGGTCTCAGAAGTATATGTAGTATTGTCATATACTATCTATGAAATACACCGACAACAAACTCATAAAGCCTATTACTCGTTCTATTACAAGTTCACCAAACTATAGCATGATTTAATTCCCTTATGTTATGAGTTTCAGAGGCTTGCACGTATTAATTATAACTTTCTTGTTTGAAATTTATATACCATAGAGTACATGCATATATCGAAAGATCCCATCCCATTCGAAAACTTGTAAACATTTCTCCGATACAGCGTGGTTATACGTATAATACATATAGCTAGATATATAGAGTTCTCAGTTGGAACTATAGTATTTGAATTGTTCGCCATTTGTGTTATCAAATATAGGGCGTCAATATTTAACGACTGTCATCTATAAAGTACAAGAATATCAACATGCCGCGATTAACAGTTCAACAGCGAATAGTTTGTGTACAACTGTTTTATAACGGTGGCCTATTATTTACAGTTGCATTAAGAAAAACTTGTACAAAATTAGGACAAAATGAAGCGCCTACAGAATTAACAGTTCATAACTTAGTCAATAAATTTGAAGAGAAGGGTTTCGTTATTGATGAGGCAGCGCCAATATGATCTCGTCATGGTCGGTGACACAAAAATATTGCTGCAGTGAGAGGAAGTGTACGGGAGTATCCAAACACATGAATTCAACGTCATATACAAGAATTGAATCTGTCAAGAGCCACTACGCGTCGGATTTTAAAGGAAGATCCGCATCTTGTCAGCGTACAGAATTTTGTTGACACAATAATTAAAAGTTACAGGCCTTTTACAACGTCGTACATTTGCTAATTGGGTTGGAAAAGAAAAACGAAGGTAATGCTGATTTTTGCAACAAAATTTTGTTCGACGATGAAGCACATTTTACGTTAGCAAAGAAAATTGTTTATTTTGGGGTGCTGAAAATCCACATGCTGTCCACGAAAAAGAAATGCATCCACAGAGATGCACTGGTGCAGAATTTGAAGTGGTAGAGTAATTGGACCATGCTTCTTTGTATTGAACCATAAATCACATCCTATAGTTCCAAATGAAACACCCTGGCATATTGACGTCGTATGGTTCGTAGATAACAGTCGTTAAATATTGACGTCCTATTTTTGCAGAACACAAATGGCGTGCAATTCAAATTCTATAGTTCCAACTAAGACATCTTATACAATGTATAAATAGTTATATAAAAGCATTGATATAGTGTAAATATTCTAATTGTGAATTAGTTAATAACTTAATTTTTTAACATCATACTTATAATCGGTTACTAAATTAAACAATATTTTATAGCGGGTGAGAGTTAAAATCTTCAATACAGTAAAAAGAGCAGTTAAGTAGTTTTTTACAAACGCCGAAAGATTATACATTATACATCAGGCGACAAGGTCATCAGGAGATAATTAAAATTGAAGAATTTAGATCATCTTCTGACAATGACAATTTGATTGGCGAATGCATAGTCTTTTCATTTTCGAAAATTAGTTTCCATTTTTTAACAATTTAATGTGCCCTGCGACTGTAAAATTTCTGACTAGAATAATTGTTAATTAACATTTAGACTGAAAAAAAATTTTTCTACTGTTAATACTGTTGTTTTAATAATACTATTATTTTAAAATTACGTCATCATTTTTTTGTGTTGCTTTAATTCTGGATAATATTTAGGAATGAAAATAATACAACATTTGCATCCTATTATACCGTAAAAATTGTACATTTTTTTTGCATATATGTATACATACATATATAAGCTAGACTTAAACTTTACAATAAATGAATATATAACAAACAAAAAATCTTTATGTGCAAAATACTGAGATAGTTTTAATTTTATTACAAATTTTGTTCTAAATATGTTGAATTAACTTTTACCTATAATCACTATCTAATTGATCTTTTCAAAAAGATAATGAATAATAAATCACTTTATGTAATATATAACATTTAAAAAATTGTTACTATAATTTGAAGACATATGGTTTCTGGCTATGTAAATATTACTTAATATCTTCATAATTCTAATATCTGAAGGACAATAATTACCACTTACTCATCCATAGTTTAATGATGTGATTTTCAACATTAAAAAACACTTCTAATATGCTCAATATAATTTAAATACGACCAACATACTTCAATTACTGTAGTAAGTTATGTGCACAAAGAATATATTATATCCACGTAGAACTCGTGGAAGATTCGATAACAATTATTATTATTTTGTATTTCGTATTTTATCAATTCAGCATTTTTATGTAACAAAACTATTGTAAGAACGAGATTGCAGTCAGTCTACTTTCAATCTACGTTCAAATTGTAATTCGTTGAATAAAGTCGTTTGTTGTGTTTTAAAAAGTGACTTTCGAAAGAAATTCATTTAACTAGTACAAAATATGTGGTATCTGTAATAATCTTATAAGATTGACGCAAATCTAAAATACTATTTAGATTAATTATCATTTCCGATACTTACTTGAAATCATTTTCAATATAATTGACTCCACAGAAGTGCGTAAAATATTCATATCAATAATTGATTATTTCTTACTTGATTCCAAATATGCTGTATTTCACTTAGTTTGTTCTACATTTTATAAGTATTAATATAAATGGTATTTGCAAACACAATTTAAATAAAATGTAAGTACATGAATAAAATAAAAAATAAACAGGTAGAACGGAACGAAAAACATTATATTAAGGGTATAGTCTGAGTTTATCTCTACTACCAGACCACTCAAGAACACATATTCCTATTTCAACAAAATGCAGTTTAAATTCAACACTTTAATGCTAGCTACTAATATTGTTATAGAGAGTTTATGGATATGGGAAATATGTAAATAATATGTAAATAAATACAAAAAAGATAAAATAGATCATAGTAAAATAAAAATAGATAATATAAACTGATTTTTTGTGAGTGTTTATAAACTGAATATAAACTAAATTCTTTAAATACATGTTTTATTACCCAAAGTGAATATAAAGAAAGCATTAAATTACTTTCCAAAAATATGGTATATATATTTAGACGGGTTCCAGTTATCACTTGTTTAAATATGATACCCTATGAGTCACTGAGAGCTTTTTCTGTTTGAATACATATTAAATATATGTATAAATATGGAAATAAATAACTATACAAATAATATAAAGATAAAGCTATGTGCAAAACTTAAACACCTATATGCGATTATTTACTCACAGAATTATAATATAATTAGTTTCAAAATTCAATTTTACACTATATAAATAATTCAAAATTACCATTAAATATTTGAGAATACGGTGGGCATTACGATCAATTATGGTCAGTTATAGAATATTCAAATATACTGAAATATACAAGTAATACAAGCATGCTAATTTAGTGATTTAATTATTCTTTGATTAGCTAATTATATTAATTATTTGTTGATATATAGTTTACTCACTTTAATTCTTCATGCATTACTATCTCGGTTAGTAACTAACTTTCATAATTGCTTCCATTCGTCTGGGCCCTGTTATTGATCAAATGGTGAATGGTTTCCTAAGGAATATTCTACCATTCGACAAGAACGACTTGTTTGAGTTCCCTATGAGTCATAGGGGCATGTATGTGGAGCCTAACTGATTATTTTAGTTAATCCCATATCATCTCATAGTGTCCATAGTTGTAATATTGACAAATCAAAGGTACTTCTCTAGCAACGTGGGGTCTAGCGTTATCCTGCATAGAAATGAAGTAGCCCCGACAAACGAGGCAAATAACATACTATATTCTTCTACGATGTTTTTTATGTAGAAATGTGAATTCTTGGATCTCCCCCCTATAGGAACCAAGTTCGTGCGACCATCGAAACAAATTCCTCCCCTCAGCATTATTGACCCACCAAATAATGGAAGCCTCAGAGAGATATTGCAGGCAGGAAACTTCTCTGCTGGCCTCCACCAGACTCGTTGACTTCCTTCTGATAAATACTCTCTACTCTGCTAACTCTTGTTTCGTCTGAAAACAAAACTCACTTCTAATCGTCAATGGTCCAATGTACGTGTTCTCTGGCAAAACGCAGTCTAGTAACGGTATGTTCTCTGATAAGCAATGGTGCAATAGCTGGTCTTCTACTGTAGAACCCTCCTTTAGTAAGCTTTCTCCTGGCCATTCGTCCAGAAGTTGATACATTTGCAGCTGTTGCTAGGACTCTGCTTAGCTCTAAACTAGTAGAATGCCTGTTTCTTAAGGTGACTTGCGTAAGGTATCCCTCGTCTTTTGCATCAGTAGACTTCTTACGACCGTGTCCTGGTGTTCTACAGTAACTTCCAAGTTATTTGAAACGTTTAACTACCTATTCGATTAATTGTTGATTGTCTAACTCTTAATAAATTAGCCACATATCGCTGGTTATGTCTCTTCGTGACTTTCCCTTTCATCGTTTCTTAAATTGCGTAAATGATTCGTTTCTTCTCCTCTAAGTATGCTGGACAACGTGTTTCAGTTTTTTTGATGCGTTAATTTTGTTCAGGATTGTATATACTGATATATACTGTATTGGTTATGTCTGAGAGTATTAAATACATCTTGGAACTTAAACAGTTGTAATTTCTTTGACATATTTCTTTTCTCATAAATTCAATCCTGTATTTTCCTTTACGATCAATATCACTCATCCAAAAGACTTAACTCGTACTAGAGTTATATAAAATGGAATAAAGTAAGTTATTCATACATTTTTTTAATTTTTTTTTGGTTTTTTATTCCGTATCATTTCTTATCTTTCAGATATTTTCGTTTGTATGTGCTACTCACTTTTACTGCCTCAGCTTCGTGTAACCATTTTATAAGAGTATTTCCATCAATTATAGTGTTTGCTGCTAATAGTATATTTATTTCGATCCGCTTATTCTTCATACGCATAATTTTCAAGGCTGACAATATGTATTTACATTAAAATTAATAGTCTTTAAGCTTCTAACTTTTGATTACAGTTTACTTCCTTATTGTTTCATAAACTGTGATATAAGACGCATATATTACCAATAAAATACAAATCTCCTGAAGAAGAAATATAAACATTATATATTTTATACATTTATGCGATTCTAATTTGTGTTTATGGATAGTTTTTTGTCAATGAAAAAAACTAGTATTCGCCCTTCAAACATATACAGCCGAGGTCAAGAAGGCTGTAAGTGATTTTATTTAATTAACATCGTTGAAAAATCAATTGATGCGAAGATAACAGTAACATCTGGGCAATTTATTCCACTCCTCGAATAGATGTGTTCTCATTTCCTGGTTGTATTATCTCTATTAGTGTATATTTTTATAGAAAACTCATTATTATGAAATTGAAATGTGTATTGCATTATCACAAAATACATTATAAATATTATTAGATATTGGATATTTTACTTCCGAGATGTTTAGTAGATGCGATACCCACAACGAAAATGTACATTATTAACTTGGTTGATGAGTTTATAGAATTATAAATTCTTTTACGTTGTATCATACTGACAAAATAACAACATAGTTGTACAATTTAGGTTATAGCGTCAAATGATTTATATTTTATAAGTACTATATAATTCCGTACATATTTATAGTACCATGAAAGTTTTGTGCGGTTTATTCTGTATTTTTTTTTTTTAATAATTTTTAATTAAATTGTTAAGCATAGTATTTCACAACAAATATTTAACGCACTGTCATTTTACTCAAGTAGTATGAAAAAACAAAAGTATGGCCGTTATGCAAACCGCTTAAATATTGCGACACAGATTGTTTAGTAAAATTCTGCTTCACTTTGTTTTTAATTTATTACTAAATACCATGAATGCATAACAATTTCTGTGGTTTGCAAATGCTACATGAAAATAGTTGTTCTGCAAGTTTAACTGGAATTTACATCCAAGAATGTATGAAAATTAATATTGTAATAATAAATTTATATTAATAGTATATACATACTGAAGCTGTAACCGTACACAATTTCTGTACCTTCCTAGTAAAACAATGTCGTTATACTGTTTACCAATTATCCCCGAAAAATCTGTTATGATAATTAGCAAACCGGAAGTGATGAGACACAGAGCATTGTAAAGTTAAAAATTGAGTGAATTTTTAATAAAATATGTATATATAGGGTGTCTCAGTTGACACTATAGGATTTAAATTGGACGTCGTTTGTGTTCCGTCAAAGATCAGGGCATCTTTCATCTGTCGGGGCATCAATGTTTAACGACTGTTATTTATAAACCATACGACGACAACGTGCCGCGATAAACAGTTCAACAACGATTAGTTTGTGTACAACTGTTTTACGATAGTGACCTTTTATAGTTGTATTAAGAAAAAATAGGACAAAATTAGGGCGTAATGAAGCACCTACAGAGTTCATAACTTATTCAAGAAATTTTAAAAGACGGGCTCTGTTATTGACACCGTTATTGTTATTGACCGACGACGACAAGGTAACACCAATACGTCCTTGTCGTCGTCGGTCAAATAAAAATATTGCTGCAGTAAGAGAAAGTGTACGAGAGTATCCAAAAACATCAATTCGACGGTGTGCATAATAACTGAATCTGTCAAGAACGACCACGCATCGAGTTTTAAATATTTTAAAGATTTGTACCTGTCAGCATACAACACTTTATCACACAAACAATTCTGACATCAATTGGCCTACAAGATCATGTGATTTAATACCACTGGACTTTCTTAGGGTTATGTGAAGGGAGAAGTATAAACCACCCAGTCAACAGCAATCAATGACTTCAAAACAAACATTCAATATATTATTCGAGAAATAGAGTCAATTTTATATGCCCGTGTTATGGACAATTTTGGTAAATGACTGGCATTATACTAGATGAGTCGAGGCGGTCATATAGCTGATATTCTTTTCCATTTGTAGCCATATCGCCTTCATTTTATGTTGAAAAATAAAAAACCTCAGTTTGTCAAATATTATTAGTTTCATTTACAAATCACATCCTATAGTTTCAAATGAGACATCCAGGAATGTTGACGTCGAATCGTTTGTAGATGATAGTCGTTAAATATTGACGCCCTGTTTTGACAGAACGCAGACGGCGCACAATTAAAATCCTGTAGTTGCCACTAAGAGACACTATATAAATGTAAATTATAATATACAAGTAAATCCATTTAATTTTATGCGATCCCATTTTATATTTTCAAATATTTTATTGTTTTCTAATAAAATATAAAAATATTCAAGTTTTATAATATTGTAATTATATGACATATATAATATCATTATTTGCATCATTTATAATAATAACAATCACACAACTACAAACTAAGTATTCAACCTATGTGCTAATGAAGACACAAGTACGCTAAGCTTGTATATGCAGAAATATAAATATTAATCATAATATATAATATACACCGAGGTATAACCATATATACATACATATATACATGTATACACATACATATATCCACCCCATATATATATATATATATATATATATATATATATATATATATATATATATATATATATATATATATATATATATATATATATATATATATATATATATTTATATACACACGTATATTTACACACATTAATACATGAAGAATTTCTATAATATACAATATGACCAAAAATAATATTTAATATATAGGTAAATTTAAAGTAAATTAAAATAGGGCACATACAAAAAGTTTTACTAGAAGGTTAGACATTGAAAAGGAATTATATGGATAATTTACTAATTATGAAATTTTACTTTGTGTTTCCTTTTATACACAGGTATATTTGTTCCCGGATGTAATGATATTTATTTACGTGGGGGTTAATGCTTGCTCCCTTAGCCATCACTTAATCAATTATGTTTCTATGGTAATCTAGAATATATTTAATACAGTGTCGTTTGAATTGTTTTATGTTTTATTTTTCTTAATTTCAAGAGGAAGAGAGGTGTACATTTTGGGAGCAAGGAATAGCCATGACCATTAACCAATAATCTTTCGCATTTTACGAGGTTTTATATTATATAAATCTCTTGTTGCGTACCTAGAATTTTGGGTAACAAAGCCATTTTAGTTAATATTATGTTGCTTTATAACTAAAACATGGAAAAATATTTGCTGAATGTCCATCACATTTGCCAATTTACATAAGGAATCAGAAAGATAATATTACTTTTTCGAAAAATAATTATTAAAAATAATTTAAAAAACTCTTTCATGACTTTTAATTTAAGATGATAATTATCAAACGCCATCCCAAGCTAACATGCCATATCATAAAAATGTAGTTCAAGCAAACCCGTTATATACAATAATTAATAGTTATTTGCGGTCGCAAACATTTTGAAGGTTTTTAAATAATAATAAAATTCCTCGCAAATTTTTGTAATACCTTTGTAGTAGAAACATCCCAATGAAGATATTGGTTAATGTAAACTCCAAGATATTTTACAGTCCCACTTATAATAGAGAATTCCTTTGAGCTAATATTAATACTAAAATTACAGTAGCTTCGTAGTTGTGGTTCTTAGAAGGAGAATGGAACCAAATATGTATTATCAAAATTATAAATACAAAAACAATTTTTTGTATTTATAAAATCATCGATTCATATTCATGATCTTAAAGGAAAGCTGATTACATAATGAGAACTCGTAGTATTAGAACGATAACTCACAATTCTAGTCGGACTAGGAAAGATGTATTTCTTAGGGCTTTTGTATTAAAACACTAAAACGTTATATAAAAATACGCCCCCTACATAACAATCCAAGTCTTAATACTCGATAGATGCTTCATTTCAAATGAAATATTATTTAAGAAGAAAGAGTATTTATAATGAATTGGAAGATTAGATTAGAAACTTTTTATTGTATATTTTCTTTACCGTCGCAAGAAAAAATACAAAAAAAATAAAAAATATCACTAAAGTAATATCTGCATAACTAGAGCTGTCAGTAGGTGTAATTAAACGTAAAAAATTATATATTAATTTTGTGCTTCAACGAGTGAAATCAACACATTTTGTAATATTTTAAATATTACATCTTCGTCTTATTAACAATTATACCGTCTTAAATACCATGTAAAATTTCACACCCAATAGAAAATTATATATTAGAACTTACTAGTTAATGTGAAATGAACACCGCAAGATCATGGTACAATTTAACCACATATTATACGAAATTTTTTACCAGCAATTCAACAAAATCACCACAACGTCTAATCTAAATTTCACGCCCTCTTAATGTTAGACATACACCTATAATGTTAGACATATACACCTTCAAGGTGTTGCGTGAAGAACTTAGTATTCAAACTTTAACATACGTTATCAATTACACCTTTTATAGAACAAAATACACATGTACAACAATGATTATCTACCTTTGAGTCCTACTATCCATATTATTTAAAAGACTATTGAAGAAACATTAGTGTTAAAATATATTGTATTTGTGATATAATAAGGTATGATTTTTTATTTGAAATAATATTTTATGGCATTATATTTGGAATATAGCGTCTCTCAAATGTTCGAAGCGGCTTTGCTTGGTAGCACGTATTCTGGAGGTCCAATTTTCGATGATATTGTCGCATAAATCTGACTGAATTTTCTGGATGACGTTCGCTATGATAACTTTGAGGACATCAATTGTTTGCGGTTTACTCGCATAGACGATTTAATATAGCTGCAAAGGAAGAAGTGTAAAGGCGTTATATCGCAGTCACATCGCTGCTGTGCAAGATAACCATACCCTTAAATTGCTCGTGCAGAATATCTATCGTGGCACGCGCTGTGTGGCACGTAGCGTCATCCTGTTGGAACAACATATCGTCGGTATCCATATCATCCAGTTTAGGCTACAGGAAGTTGCTTAACATCGATCTGTAGCGCTCGCCGTTGACGGTTATGGCAATGCCAGTTTCGTTTTGAAAGAAGAATGGACCGATGATTCTGCCAGACCAAAACCCGCACCAAACATTGACATTCAATCACCAGTGACATTCTCTGGATGCACTTGGTGCTGGAGTATCTCATGTGAATTGGTATCGTCCAAAATCCGACAATTTTACTTGTTCACATATCCATTCATCCAAAACTGGACTTCGTCGCTAAAGATGATGTTTTTGGCGAAATTTGTGTGAAATTCCATCTGCTCCAGGGCCCAATCAGCGAACGCACGGTATTGTCTATGGTCGTTTACCTTAAGCTCCTGGGTCAGTTGGGTTTTATATGGTTGCAGACCCAAGTACCGACGTAAAATTGGCCAATTTGAAGTTGCAGAAAGGCCAAGTTCTTTTGAACGACGAGAAATTGACTGCCTCAGATATCCCATCCGCTCTCACGCACATCAGTAATGTTTTCAGCAGACCTTGCTTTTCGGTGACGCACGGGTGTTGGGTGATTATTTATCAAATCTTCCTTTTCTCTATTTAAAATCTCTTATTTGATATTACTATATATTGCTAAAACTATTACTGGGTACTATATATATATATATATATATATATATATATATATATATATATATATATATATATATATATATATATATATTGAAAATCGGTATACTAAGTTATTACATTTAATATCATTTACGTTTATTAAGATTTGCAACGAATACAAACCAATAAGTAAATAACAATACTGCAAAATATGTATTATATGTTACATATATAGCTAATCCGAATCTGAAATTATTTATTGAATTTATGGTGATAACTGTAAACGTGATACGAAGGTGATACCTAATGTAAAACTAGCAATACCACTTAATTCCGAAGAAATTATGTTGCCTTGGCATATACACTGGCATGTGATGCTAAAGCAATAACTTTTTTATTACTATAAATTACTGTGTGCAGTTAGTATGAGAAGAAATTAGTTTAATTGACATATATACTCTGTCTATTTATTTCATATACTCACGCATATTCAAGCTGAACACGTAACTATTAAGTTATTTATCTATTATAAACAAATTATTTTAAGAAAGAGAAAAACTAAGCTGAACATATTACATTCTTATATTATTAAAAATATTTATACTCAATAATGGAATAATGTGCAATAACGAAATTTCATATCGCTTGACAAATATTAAAATTATACTGTTTATGATAAAATTATACTCGCTTCATGTCAAAATATGGTACTTCAGGTTTTACGTTATGAAACTTTTTACCGATTACTCTGTATCGAGGTTTGTGATATTTTGCAGTGCTGTATTAAGTGCTCCTTCATGGCGTATAAGTATTTCCACTTCGTTGAAGTTTTTTTTTTTATGAGTGGAATTGTACAATTATTCCCACCTTTGTCATATTACTGATTCCACATAACTATAGACTTAAAAACACTTTGGCAGATTTATTTTTATTTAATTGGTTGAAGGTCATTTCTACACATTCAATCAGTCCCTCGATAACACAGGCCAACAGAGATTTTGTGTTCGGACTTCTTTTGACTTTCTGACTTAGTTACATACCATGAACAAAAGAAACACTGTTTCTTTGTTTTCATCACGCACCAGTATTTGTAAATGTACATTGTACAATAATTTATAGTTTTTAAAACCAAGGTTCCATAATATTACATTTTGCCTCAATCTTTGCAGCGCCCCTGTGTTTAATCGGTTTGAAACGTACACACAAATATGGGGGATTTACCGAAACAGAATTGGCCGATGAGGATATTCCGGTTTTATACTATTCGGGTATTTATATAGTCACTGTAGTACGTTTTTAATGTGTGTACGTTTAGTCGTGACACCGCTTCGTGTGTTTCTATTTTGTTTTAAAAATGCCTAGAAGTTATAAAAATACAACAAATATGTTTTATTTTGTCTGTGGCTGTTTCAAAACATGGTTCAAGAAACGTTATTTATGTAAATTTGGTTAATCCGAAAAAAATTCTTTTGCCGCCACTTCATTTAAATTAGGATTAATGAAGCAGTATATAAAAGCTATAGATAAAAATCGGAATTGTTTTATGTACTTATGCGGCAAGCTTCCAGCTCTCTCTGAAGCAAAATTAAAGGAAGGCATTTTCGTAGGACCACAAATAAGAAAACTAATGAGGAACCAACAGCTTGAAGAAACAAAAACAGAAATTGAAAAAGAATCTTGGATATGTTTTAAAAATGTAACAGAATTTAGGATTTTTAGGAAATTGTAAACATCCGCAGTATGAGGAAATTGTCAATAACATAAATGCTGGATAAGATTAAACAGCTTGGTTGTAATATGAGCATAAGAATTTATTTTCTGCATGCTCATCTGGATTATGTTCCAGAAAATATTGTTGCTGTTAGTGAGGACAGGGTGAAGGGTTCCATCAAGACATAGATTAGATGGAAAGAAGGTACAATGATCGATATGATATGGCGATGGTGGCAGATTACTGCTTAATGCTAAAAAACTAAAAAACGAAGTATTTTGTTAAAAAAGGAGAGATTTTCAAAGCATAAAAGAAATTAGAGACTCAAATATTTGTGCTCTTGCTTTTTACTATGTTTCTTAATGTTTATCAAATATAATGTTTATTAAAATGCAATTTTTCTCAAGTTTTTAATTTATTCTGATTATTCAGTTGATCAAAAACCTTTCGTGAAGGGCAATAATGGAAGTTAGATATGAAATTAACGTAAATAACTCACTTATAATCACTTATCAAACCCAAATCAACTTTCAAAATGTCAAAAATTGTATTTGTGTAAGTTTTGACGAAGTGTTGGTGTTATTACAATTGGATTGAATTGAAAAAAACATGATATAAAATTTAAAGATTTAGGTTGTGACTATTAGGTTTGTTTTATCTACAACCGGAAATTTACTTACATCTGGCAAAATATTTTCCAGTGCCATTTTTTACATTCTGCAGCTTTAATACATTCAATATTTTTTTGTTCTTAGTGTTCCCTTTCACTGATTTTAACTGTTATTGAGCTAGTTCTATATAAAAATATCCATTATGTTTCACCATTAACAAATACAATTGTAAAGCGACCTGTTTATTTTCGTCTGTGAGTATCCATTTATTTTAATTGACGATATTCTCTTACCTTCCTGATATCTTCGAAAAAATGATGATTTAAGGACGATGATAGCATAGAATAAACTGTAAATTGTACTTCGACAATTCGGAGAAGTATTTACTTACAATCAGCAGAAATTAATGAGAATCTTGAACTTGAACTTGAGAAACAAGATAATCAATGTTGGGATCAATCCCACTAATACAATAGCGCAGAGTGTTTTTCAAATTTTCCTCTGAATGCATGGTTGAATACTTAGATTTATTAGTTTTTAACATGGAAAGGAACTGTTCACATTTATAAGTGAATTATTATTTTCCAAATGCGCAAATAATTGTTCTTGCAAATGCTCTCAGCTGTGGGAACTTTTCTTCGGCAAGGTATATTCTGTAGAAATCACTTAATCTTGAAGTCAAAACTTGAAGACGTGGAGCTTCAAGTTTTGACTTCAAATGTGTGTCTTCCTCAAGCTCGATTAACTCTATTTGCAGATGTGTCGGAGCCTTCTCTACCTTAATTTTCGTCGGAGTAGCAAAAAGGTTAAAGCAGCAATCTACGTTTTCGAAGTCGGATCGATACTCTATTAAAAAATTTCTCCGACAGTAATTCTGGTTCTTCAGTATAGTAGTAGAGCAAGGGGGCTACCAGCTCACCCTCGGATTTGTCCGCGGACATTTGATGCGGATGGCATGTGTCCATCGGGAGTGACCAAAGATGTGGGTGGGGTCGCGAAGAGTTCTTGTGGATGATCAACAATGACCAGAGGGTGTAGAAAAAAGCGGCGGAGGGGGGCGAGGAGAAAAAAACATGGTTAAGAAAAAAAGGGGCGTGGCTGCGTTAAGAAAAAAAAAACATGGCTGTATTAAGAAAAAAGAGGCGTGGATGCGAAAAAAGAGGGTGGGGGGAAAAACATGTCTGCATTAAGAAAAAAAATGTGGTTAGAAAAAAGGGGGCGTGGCTGCGAAAAAAGAGGGTGGGGGTAAGAAAAAACGGTGTCTGCATTAAGAAAAAAACATAGCTGTATTAAAAAAGGGGGGCGTGGCTGTTTAAGAAAAAATAGGGTGGGAAAAAACATGTGTGCATTAAGAAAAAAGGGGCGTGGCTGCTTAAGAAAAAAAGGGGGTGGGGAAAAACATGTCTGAAAAAAGGGGCCGTGGCTGCGAAAAACATGACGTCTTATGATTGGTGAATAACGGAAAAAATGTCTGACGTCTAATATAGGATGAGATAGCATAGAAAGAGCTTAGTAAAAAAGTGTGACGTCAGAGCCTAAGATAGCACGCAGAAAGAATGTAGACGTCTATGATTGGTGAATAACGGAAAAATTTGTGATGTCATAGTCTTAGAGTATAAGTGTTGGCTGTTAAGACAAAAAACAGAGAAAAATGAATGTCGAAAAGGCCTTATTTCACTACATTTACGGTGATCAGTCATCAGGATAGCAGAAATATTCAAGACGTATGCACATATATTTAAATGAAATAATATTTAGTCCCAGATTCGACAAGTCTAAACTATTCAGATAAATAAAGTCGTAAATTTTGTTTGTTATTATAATAAAATATCCGATATCCGATAACGAATGGTGTTGGTATACGGGATAGAGTTTCCATATAAGGTTTTATTATTTAACACATTCAATTCAGGATTCATATGTATACAGGGAAATTTGAAATAATTATCTTCAAGCTAATTAAAAGTAATATACGAGGGGTATCGGAAAATAATAAAAAGACATAAATGTTTATAAAATCATATTTATTAACATATAAAAATACAATACTAATTAAAACTATGTAATAAAAAATATAAGAGCATAATATATAATTATAATACAGTATGTTTATTAATAGTAATAGCAGTATAAAAGCACATTTTTTTATTTATAATAGGATTCAAAATTTTCGCTGCAGCTTCTATCCTGCGTTGAAATCGGTATCGGTCCAAGACAAAAAATTCCCAATATCTTAATCTTGATGTTCTATATGCATAGGCCCACGTGAACATTATATACGTTTGATTACGACTCTCATCGAACGTAACTCGCTTTATCTTCTTTTCATTACTCATTGTGGTAGTTTGTACGTGGACATCTGACGCAGTCAAAAGGGCCTCATCTTAAACTTTATCCGATTTCAATCGAATAAAGACTAAAATTCATTAAAAATTATTGCAAGAGAGAATACTTTAAATAGGTTAATAAATAAGAAAGTTATAGACAAAGAAACTGTATTTATAGTAAAAACAGAGGTTTTATTTGTTCTAAGTTGGTACTAAAAAGCCACTATATTTGGGTTGGTACACCGGTATGATGGTACGACTTGAAAACGTAACTAAAATGTTTGCTGTGCTATTGTAGACTAAATAAGCTGGTGAATAAACAAAAATTATCTGCAAAATGCTGAGTCATTTTTTTCTTTTAACCTACTTGTTGCTTATTACATAGAATGCAAATTCAACGTTAAAAACAAGTCTTGACTTGTTGAACAAAGTGTCGCCAGCTGGGTTAAGGAACGTGACTTAAATGTAAACAAACTGGTGTTTTGCCACTATTGTAGACTATGATTAAAGCCAACTAACATCTGAATTGAGATCAAGGTCATAAATCCAAATCGTATTAAATAACATCTGTCTTTTAAAAAAAAACACGTTACGTAAACAAGTCTGTCTAGTTAGGAGCTGTAATTTATATATTTTAAAAATGAAAACTGTACACACAAGTGTGCAAAATAAAAACAACAATTATTTTAGTAAAATATTTAATCAACTACATCTTCACTATAAAGATTATATTTTACAATATATTCAAAAGGTATAGTTTTTCTAATTGAGTATAATAATTTGAAGAAACCAGCTTCCAGTATTCCTACGCAAAATTCGTCTAGATTGATGGATCCCAGTAAAATTTGATTACATAAATTTTCAACACGACCATATGTTTCTAATGTATATTCAGTGTGATTATAGTGAACTACGGTATCAGTCTGACAGTCTTTAATATGATACATAACGTTGGAAGGCTCACTGATACTGAGTTCCTTGAATTTTTCTTGTGAAATATCTTCGTAGAGTCTTATGATGGCACCTCTTAATTCAGCATCAACCATTTTTTGCTAATATTTCTAATAAGACACTTCAGAATTAAAATCGAAGAACAGAGTGTAATGTAGTACAGTAGAATTGTAAGTGATTGTTGACTATTATAATCATTGAATATATCGACAGGGGTCACGCATGCGCCTTTAAAAATGTTCCAATCTAAATCTCCACTTGTACCATTTTGAAATTTTACTCTTATTTTATATCTTTTAGCATCATTTGGTATTGAAGAAAAAAACGTGGAAATATGATTATTTAGAATATAAGGTGTCATATTTTTCCAGTTGTTCTTTGTATCAAAGTAGACAAACATTTCTTTCGCATCATATGGACGATGCACATAAAGAACATTTTGATATATAGCATATAATAGAATAAACTGATGACCTAACGGCATCATGATTAATTATATACTATGCATGTACACATAGGCTATACTTATTTATTAACATTTTCCCTCTATATTTCTGTTGAAGGAATTTTTTCATGCTGTGGCGTAATATTCAAATTGGTAAAACTAATGAACATACGCTTTTTTTGTTCATAAAAGCTGATAGTTATTTTCAACTGCTCTAACTTTCTGTAATGTTCATTCAATAATAACTTGTATTTATCTGAAGGATGCATCTTACTGCTCAGACGTCTAGTAAACAACTAAAAAAATTATGGTAATACACACAAGGAGATAAATAAAAAAATTTTAGAGACCAATAGTTTTTTTTTGTATTTATTTTGGTAAATTTGAATACAACCAATCATATAGTTTTACACTATTTCTTATACTACACATACATTTAAAATTATTATAATGATGAATACATTGTGGAAAGTCTTTTAAAAAATTTGGTACACTGGTGATATGTTCGACATTAACTACAATAGGTGACGTTGTTGAAGTTTCCGCTAGTTCATGTAGCTTTCGTTCAAGAAATTCCTTCTTTTGATGTCCCTTTACGTAAACTATGTCGACGTCAGCCCCATTCAATAGGTGATCGCTTAGAATGTCATTTAATATGTCGTAATTTACATAACCGCTGCTATATTTTAGACCATGATGAAAACGTTCCAAATAGTTTACTTGTTTCTTTACTTCAGAACTTAACGTACTGTATGCCATTGGAGGTTTCAATAAATAATGAGCCCTTTGCATGCCACTTACAAAAGATATTTCTTTGGCATGAAATTCAGGAAGGCTGAACCCTTGCACATCGACGACAATCAACTTCATGATGTTCTCAGATACAATACTTTTAAAAGACTGAATTACTTTATTTGATACAAGTTTATTTTATGCTGCATTTCTTACGATTCCACTTAGGGGTAAATATTCGATTACGCGATCATGAATAATTATACAGTATGCCTTGGTATTCTGGGGGAATGATTTTCTGCTTTCAATTTCCAGTTTAACATCTACAGTGGAAGATTTTATAGAATCATTTCTTTTCGAACAGTCTATGACAAATATTGCCCGACCACTGAAAGCATCAAAGTCAAGTATCGGTTTATTATTTGAGGCGAACATTTTAGAGAACTGCGTATACATATAATAGGCTTCAGCATATTTTTTACAGCTAAAATCTAATTTCATATCTTCATAGGGATAATATTCAGAGTTCAATGTTAATTTAATATTTGATATATCGATATTATCCAAGTAAGTAACATCTTGCATGCTTTTATCTTTTTTATTTGTTTGAAATGCAACAATAACGTATCTGGGGCTCTCCACATTAGTACATGTTTTAACGGACCATATTTCTTTCGTAGTGCTAGTGGTCAAAGCTGGTAATTCATGGAATTCCCATTGTCTATATGGAAGTAGAAGTGGCTTATCGCTATTTATTTGAGAGAGCAAATTTAATTTCAAAACATCATTCAGAAACACATGCTTGACTTTTAGCTCTATGCTGGTTATTGTTAGTTCGCCAATAGTATCGTCATTCGACACTTTAAAACAATTATTATCATTTCGAGCTCTAATTAGACGTAAAACTTGTTTACCGAAAATTACTCTCTTATAATCATGAAAAAATCCCAGCAAATGCCACAACGGTATTCTCAAAGAGAATGTTGTTTTTGTAGCATCATATGTTACCAGCTGTCCTTCAGGGTAATTCCAACCAGCAATACTAAGAGAAGTATCATCTTTTTCATAACATAAATAGCTTTTTAATAGGCTCACAGTTCCAGGATCTCGTACTTTATCTAATTCCTTTCCATTTAGTTCATAACTAATTGAATCAAATAAATATGCTCCTGCATTATTAGTGAATTCAACGGTGCCAGTACCCTCAACGTTCTTCTTTAAAGTTCCCTCAATCGATAGGGCGGCTTCGCTCATCAATAATAATGCATCCTGTTGATAAATAGCAATTTCTATTTCATCGTTGTTTCCAAATGATTTTACAAAAGGGTGATACGTTCGAATTTCATCCCTGACGATGGACTCATCGTAACTGGGGTCTTGAAATAACTGTAGCTGTTCTAACATTATAGCCCAGAGATTTTAAATAAAGAATATTAGCAAGAGTTAACGCTGAGGTCTTCTTATTACTCCTCTTCAAACACCCTCCACTGACTGAATGCCACAGATTAGAATAACTATCGTTTATTAGTAATAATAATAGTAATTAGTAATAATAGTAGTAACCTCATAGTCCCTTTCTTAATTCTAATCGTACTATAATTTCTTCTCCTCGAAAATTAACTGGCTCAGAATTTTGATCAAGTATTTTCAATGTGATATTATGTATATCTGTTTTATTGTTTATTGGTAGAAAAATTAGGTTATAGGGTTCAATGTCTATTGCGTATCCGGGATCGACTTTCAATCCAAATTCAAAAATGGTGTGTGATGGTTTATTATTGTAAAATGCTCCTGTTGTAAGGTTGCAGTCCACGTGGATTGTTACCACCTTAACTATCTTAACAGGTAAATCTGACTGATATGGAATATCAGGTTTTAGAACTTGAGAACTATAACCTAATAAGGAGGCTAAACTGTCTTTGCGAGTAAAGTCGATTTCGAGCTTACTTTTAATTTCACACTTAAGCGTATTATTATTAGGCTTTAGAGAGAAATAGTCTTCAGTCTGTGCTACACCACTGGGTATTATTCGGGTCTGCAGATATGATTCAATATCACTTATTTCATATGAGCCTGTCGGTATGTGTATAACTTTTTCTTCTTCACCACCAAGTTGTCGGTAATAAAACTTATTATTTATCCCCTCTTCAATGTTTGGTATACTATTGTACGTGTGAAGTCCTATTAATGCTAACGAATAGTCGTACTGAGGATCAAGAATTATTGGATTATAAAAGTCCACGGAGAGAGTAGAACTTCGACTTCTTAACGTGAATATTTGAGACATAATGAATGAAAATCACACATGTTTATTATTTTTATAGAGAAATTCTAAACACAAATGTCCACAATTAATCGTATTGTATGTCTGATAAGCATCAGAATTATATTTAATTTTACATTTCGAGCCAAGGTACTTGACTAGTTCGATAGGTGGTTTTAAAGATCCAAAACTATCGAAATATAAAACAGAATTGTTCATTTTTTTGTAAGCTACCCAATGTGTTCCAGAGCCTTTTACGCTGTCTAAATTAATAATGGCACTTTCGTATTTTGTAGGTGGTGTAGTAGGTAAGGCGTCACGCATAAAGACACCTCTGAAATATGGAATTTTTAATTTTTTAACATATTTTACTAAATCAATGTCGGAAAGAGCTCTATTGGGTAGCTTCAATGGGAGTTTTTTTGTTTTTTCAAATATAAGCCATATCCTTTTTTATACGGTTTCATGTAGAGTCCGGATCCTCTTTTCCCTAACGCTACTGCCTCCAAAATTCTATTGTGTCTCTCGTCTTCTTCCAATTTTTTCTTAGAATTTTTAGCATCTATTACGGTCCTCGCCACTGCAGCAGCTCCTCCCGACAGAGCTCCTAATGCACTTAAGCCAGCAAATATCGGTATCAAAGGTAAAATACCACCAGTCTTCGGTAATGGTAGAATACGAGGGGTATTTATTTTTCTCTTACCGCCTGCATTCTTGACTGCAATTCGAGCTGCCTTTAACGTCATTGCAGCATCTTTTTTTAAATTGTTACTTGCATGTCTTTTCAGTACTTTAGATATATTTGTCAGGACAGCCTTTTGGAATGCGACTTTTCTACGTCCCCCTACACCCATACCTAGTTTACGTTTAACCTTCATTGCGTTGGTGACAGCCCAAGCGGTGGTTTTCTCACCTAATTTAGCGTCCTTTGCTTTAACACGCTCCCAAGCACGTTGTTCGAGTTGGTAATCTGCCTTGTGTCTATCTTCTAAATTTTTGTTTTTACTATATGCAATATCGTGCTCTCTGCAAGCTTTATCGAGAGGGTTTATACCTGCATCCCCTCGAGCGAGTCTTTTATGTAACTTCGTACCAGGCCCGCAAAATTGGTATCCCGGAACATGCAATTCAAAGGTCAACTTATTAATTAGATTATTGACTACTCCACGTCCTACTACGTGTTTACGCGATGCCATATGGATTGTGAATGATGATATCTGACATTAATCATATATATATATATATATATATATATATATATATATATATATATATATATATATATATATATATATATATATATATATATATATATATATATATATATATATATATATAAAGTATTACAGTCAGTAATACTTTATATATATAAAGTATTACCTAGTACTCTAAGATTACTATATTTCCTAGTACTCTAAGAGCTATTATATGCGGACCCAGTGGGGCAGGCAAAACCAATTTGCTTCTAAGCTTATTATTCAATTCTAATGGACTGTGGTTTGAAAACATATACGTTTACTCTAAATCACTTTTTCAACCGAAATACAAACTATTGGAGCGGGTATTGCAGAACGTAAATGGAGTTGGATATTTTCCGTATGCAAGTAGTGAGAGTATTATCGATCCATCTGAGGCTAAATCTAATTCAATATTCATTTTCGACGATGTGGCATGTGACAAACAAGACAAAATAAGAGCATATTTCAGTATGGGTAGACATAAACTTGTAGACTGTTTCTATCTCTGTCAAACATATACGAGGATACCTAAACATCTCATTCGTGATAATTGTAACTTCATCATTTTATTTAAACAAGATAAAATCAATTTACGACATGTGTATGATGATCACGTGGCCCCAGATATGACATTCGAACAATTTGAAGACATGTGTAGAGAATGTTGGAATGATAAGCATGGAGTAATGGTCATCGTAAAAGATTTTGATTTACATGGTGGTCGGTATCGAAAAGGTTTTGATCAGTATATAAGCGTGTAACGTAAACTATGTCTGTTATTATTAGTTAGACAATCGAACTGAAGAGATAACCTCTGCTTAAAAACAGGTCATACCGATCATACAGCCCCATTTAAACAGCTCATACAGCTAATAGGCTCAGTTTAAAACAGATTGCTGCTAAGGTTGTAACAATGAAGTCTAATAAAATAACTTTTGAAAAGTATAGAGTATCTAAGGTTAAACCATTGGATCTATCAAAGAAAAAATTGCTTAAAGATAAAATTAATAAGGCATCAAAGGCTATCAGAAAAAAGTATCTAGCATTAAAACTAGGAAAATCTGACGAAGACGAAACTCTTAATAGACTCTTGAAGCCCATTATCGATCCATTAAAAGAACTCAAATCTGTAAATATATTACAGAAAACAGACACGAAGCGTGTAGATTCATCGCAACAAAAAAAGTTAAAGCGTGACTCTAGTTCAGCAGAGTATACATCAAATGCAGATATTAAGGATGACATATTGTCTCTGGATCCTCAGTATGAAGTAGGAGATGCTAACTTTCAGGATGGCAAAACGAAGAAAACTGCTCTTAATGAATATTTTGAACAGTATCCATCTTTAGCTAGACACTATATAGAGGGGTTTTTTACTAAACGCAAAGACTATGATAAAACCTATGGCATTAGATTGGATTTACAAATGAATAAACTGTATATTGGTAATATGGAATTAAAAATTGGTCGTGCCTCTGAAATAATTATTAATGATAAAGTATATGATGGCAAAGTGGGGTTATACAATCTACTTTTTATGAAGGATCCCACAGATTATGATAGAAATGATTTAACTGAATATAAGGAAATTTTGCAAATTACCAATGTACATAGAAGAAATTACGAACCGACTGGACAAATTAATGGAACTAGATCTTTCAAGTATATTAAAATAATAAGACCATTATTGGATAGTAAAAAGAAGAAAAAAACACAGTCAACTAGTGGATTCGGTCTGAATATGGTTTACAATCAAAAGCCAATCGAATATGTTTATTGGGATGACATCAATGAGCTTGTTGATAGACTGAAACTTTTGAATGCGTCAAAGATTGCAGGAAATACTGATTCACATGACAATGAAATATCAGCTATCATTAGTGAACTACGTGAGGCTGGAGTTATCTATTAAATATTTGATGTACATACAATTTGAGTCATTATCAGGATGAGTCTTGATAAGTTTGGAAGGTCTTCGCGACGTAGTAGTGAAATTAATGATTCATATCTCAGCCAACCACAACGTGGATTTGTATTTACCGAAGATGGAAACATCAACATTGAAAATTTAAAGCTGTGTAATGTTCTATCACCTACTGACGAGGGTGATGCCGTTAATAAGAAATATGTAGATGATCATATAAATTCTATTCTATCAAACAATATTGATGTGCTATTTGAACGTTTAAATAAGTTTAAGGATAGTATAAAACATGTGACATCAGATTTATATCAACAGAAAACATATCTAACAGATATAGGAAGGACTATTGAAAAATTAAATCAAAAAGGTTTAGATAGTGTTGGTGGAAAAGACATTGAATCAAATGCAATCAATGAAACAATTTACAGCCAACCCGATGAAGAAATCTAGAGAAAAAATTCAATTGGTTAATGAGCTTCATAAGCCTGCACGCAAAAATTTCAATCGTAGACGTATTATAATAAAAGGAATAGACGATTTGTGGCAAGCAGATTTAGCCGAAATGTGTAATTATGCTAAAGACAATCACAGTTTTAGATACATTCTCATAGTGATTGACTGTTTTTCAAAATTTGTGTGGGCTAAACCCCTAAAAAATAAGAGTGCACTAGAAGTTACACAAGCAATGAGTGGTATTTTTAAGGATAGCAAGAGGAAATGTAAAAATTTAAATACGGACCAGGGTACTGAATTTTATAATGCTCACTTTAAAAACTTGATGAAAAACTATAAGATAAACCATTACAGTACATTTACAGTAAAGAAGGCAGCTATAGTTGAAAGAGTTATTAGAACGTTAAAGGAGAAATTATATAAATATTTTAGTTTAAATGGCTCATACAGATGGATAGATATACTCCCTGATATTGTCAAAGAGTACAACAACAGTCATCACAGAACAATAGGAATGAAACCGTTAGATGTAACTAAACAGAATGAGAAACAAATACTTAATTCAGTTTATAACAATATTAAGTTGGTAGCATCGCGACACTACAAAGTTGGAGATATTGTACGAATCAGTAAGAATAAGCATGTCTTTAAAAAAGGATATACACCTAATTGGACAACTGAACTATTTAAAATTATTAAAGTACAACTCACCAACCCCACCACCTATTTGCTCGAGGATATGCATGGTATTCGAATAAGCGGAGGTTTCTACGAAGAAGAACTACAGAAAACGAAAACTCCCGATGTGTATCTCGTTGAAAAGGTATTACGTAGACGAGGTAAACAAGTTTACGTAAAATGGTTAGGTTTCGACGCATCTCACAATAGCTGGATTGATTCAGATAACGTACTTTAATCAAATATGCATTGATTCTTATGGAAAACACGAACATTTTTACGATTGCAGAGGGGCCTTTTTTTTTAACAATTAATTTAAATATGTATAAAAAGGGGTTGAAACCATAATCATTCATTAGTCTACAGCAATTATGACATCAGTAACATCTAGTCTAGCCGATTCTGACTATTGGCATGAAGTGGATAGAATTAGTGCACAATATGAAGAAGCTGCGCAAAATGAGGGTCGATATCTTTTAGAATATAATACTGACATAAAAAATTCTGTATATAAAATAACTACAGGATTTAGTGTTGCAAGAGGTTATGTTCCTGCCGTAAGAATTTTACTGAATGTGAATCCAGACTTCACCACATTAGACAACATCTCATTTAACAGAGAAGATTGGGATGATTTTATTACTTACCTTCAACAATTTGTTGTGGATTACTTTGATGTGGTGACAGAAGAACAACCCGAAGAAATAGAAATGAAGTTTTCACATTATGCTTTAATATCATCGCAAATTATTGGAATCAAATTGTTGAAAATGAGTAACGGCTTCTGCACATTTCATTTATCTGACAAAGTTGTTCGTGAGCTCATCTACACCAATAAAATTGTATCATCTCATATGGACTTACTAAATAGTTTAAGTTTTGAACAGTTCTATAATAACTTTTTAAATGTAGCTAATAATATCTTAAGTGAATCTAATTATGAATTGTCACCATATACTGTTATGTTAAATTTATGTGACTTATATCCGTGTAATATTCAATCATACTGTATACGTGAATGTTTATTTTATAATAAAGATAATATTCTTAATGATTTAGATAGAAAAATGTATGTACTGAAAACAAGTGCTTAAATAAAAAGAAATTTATATAATGTGAGTTTTCTTTTTTTAGGTTAGGGGAAATAAAAAAATCATGATAATTTAAATACATATAATGAAATAATAAAGAAAAAATACATATAATAAAGAAAAAATACATATAATAAAAATGTGATTACATAATAATAAATTAAAAAATACATAAAATTGGTTACATAATAATAATAATAAAATACATAAAAATATTAAAATATAACAACAGACTTGAGAGATTTTTAAATTTGATGTAAAGCAAAAAAAAAGAATATCAGCAATGAAATTACGACATGCCCATTATGGAGTAGTGCCCCCAGGGGAGAGTATCATGAACTTCAGGAAGGGTGTACCTCTTATCGTCGAAGGGATTAAGAGCAATTTTTGTTTGTTCGACGCTGTATACTTCATGTAATTTTGCTTGTATACAGCGTTGAGTTTTATTTAGTAAACACTCTTCGTAAGGCTTTTTGTTTACAAATTTCTCCAGACAGTTGAGATAATCCTCAAAAGTAATTTTATTTGCCACAACATTAGACTTTACACCTTTTGCTTTCTTAACTACTTTGTTTGATTCGACTTTATAGGTGTACTGCTTAGAACGTAGCCCTATGAAATGAGTCATTATTTTCCCAATATTTTCATCCTTCATTAAACCAGGGATTTTTTTATTTACTAGAGGAATATTCCAACGATTATCTTGGGGATAATCACTAGTATCAAATTTATTAATGTCTTTTTTGATAACATCTTCATATACATCATTACACTGAATTTCGTATAAGAGACTGTCTGTATCTGTGTACAAAAGTTTACATTTTTCCACGGGGAATTTTGTTAACATGTATTTATAGTGAAAATCATATACGCAAATTTTAGAAATATCTAAAATAGACATTCCAATATACAAGGGCTTATTGAATATAATGCGAGATTTTTTCATTTCAATGGCCATAAGATTATCGCCGAAAATGGATCTGCTTTGGAAATCAGGACTAGCAATCAAATTTTTAGCTCCGTACCTCCCTTCCCATTTGTTTACTAGCTTAACGATTCGATGTTTTCGAACATTCTCCATTGTTTTACCAAACGTTATTCATTAGTTTATAATTGTTTTTTTCAAAGTTTGACTTTGCTTGAGTTCTCAGTGATGTGTTTAAGTCAATGTAGGACTTCAACCATGGAGACTGTTTGAACTGTAGAACTCTGTGGATATGTGTTAATTTTATTCCATGCTGTAGAGCTTGTTTAAGATTTCTATAGTGAATAACGTACTTTTGCTTACTATAACAGGTAGTCATTAATTTAGAAAATTTTGAATTTGGTGGAGTTCTGTGTTCCGGACAGAATGGCAAATCTTTATGTAAATCATGTAGATCTTCTGGGTATTCGAGATCGACCTCTAAAATATAACCAATTTCAGAGTCATCAGGCACACTGGTGATGTCTATGTTGCAATCTGTCCACTGGAATTCTCCGTATGGAAGGAATTCTCTCATACTCCAGCCATATAAATTGTTTATATCGAAATAAACAATGTATGTGGATGGCTTGCTGGCATCATAAGTATCTAAATACTTGTTGTTAGCCTGTGAAAATCGATTGCAACATTGACTCACCCCACCTCGAATACCACGCTCAATAAACATTAAAATATCTACATCTTGAATAGTTTCTAGCCTACACCCTGTATATTTCAGCATGCAATCAAACGTATAACCTGGTATCGAAAAATAGTGGCTTGGGTCGAGGTTGTACGTCTTGTAACAAGTACTACGAAAAGTTTCAAAAACGCAAGTTAATAGCATGATATCTGTTTTCATATAGAGATCGCTGTAATCGCCTAGAGTACTCATACCGAATTTATCCCAAACAATTTGCGCATGTTCATAATCAGTCTCCTCTATGTTTAGTTTAGTTTATTGTAAAAGTATTTTATGTCAGGTAATTGCGTTTCATCTAGTTTTTCTATGTTATCCAAATAGTCATAAAAGAATACACCTTTTCGTGTTAATAACTGAAATTTTTCATCGTCCAAGTCCAAAAATTCACGTTTAAGATTTTCAAAGTTTTCGTTGTTCAATGTGGAAGCTAGTTCTTCTAGAGAACAACCCATGAATCTGAAGGAGTCTATAAATCTAAATTTCAATTTGGTTTCATTATCGTGAACTGTGAAACTAATATATTTTTCCTTATTCTCAGGCAATAAAGTAATATGATTTCGTTCAGCTAAGAACTTTATTATAAAGTGAGCATCGTAACCTCCGAGGTTATGGAACACCACGGGAATAACAAAAGAATTTTTATAATTTAAATTACATTTATTGTGAGCAAAACCTCTGAAGTTTCCGGTGAGGTGACAGTGATCTCTAACAATTTTATCTGTTTCGGTAAATTCTCCTTCGCAAATGTGACAAGTTTTACTGGCATCCCGTAAACTAACTTCAGTATTCATGGGCTCCACATGTTTTAATTTCGAGGAGACAAATTGTGCAACATTGCGTAACTCTTCTGCAAACCAAGACATCGATTCTATTCCTCGAGCACTTTTATAATACGACCAGTCATTGTTATAACCGCATTTGAAATAATATCCAGCACTGTAGGCTATGTGTTTCTGATACCTGCTCGTTTTGCAATGACTATCATCACCATTAAATTGTTCAAGCAAGGATTCGAAATCTGCATATATAATAAACGGAATCATTTCTCTGTATGCAAAATTTTTAAATTGAATGTACCGTTCTCGAGAAAATTCAATTTTACAATCGTTAAGTTTTTCGCAATCTACAACATGATTATTTAGCTTATTCTGAGATGTAAAATAATTCAGACATCTATCGCAAAAATATTTTTTAATTTTTTTTTTAGAGAGCTGCCTACATAAAAGTCTAGATAAGTCTTTAATATAACAATAATGATATTTAATTTTTAGCTCTTCATTATCTGACATCGGTGGCGGCGGTTCAAATTCATTTATTTTTGGAAAATATTTATTCTGAACTAATAATAAATTTACATGTTTGTCTAGTTTTCGCTTGGTTATACGGTGGGGCACAACAGAAAAATTTGATTTTGAATCCATTTCCAAACCAAATACATTAACAGAGATTGCATTATTTTTCTCAAATTTGGAAATTTGCGGTAACGTCATAGGAAATTCAATATCTTTTACGTTTAATACTGTTTTATAATGAGGATATGATGATGTTCTATCAGCGTTTTTTTCAACGGGATGGAGAGCACTGACAACGGCCCATGCGAAGCAAGCGTCATCGTTGTTCTTAACATTAATGCAAGCCTGCCTTTTTGCAATTTTTTCCGGTAGTTTAATGTAGGATGAACCGTTCCCAACTTCATATTTATTTATATTAATTTCTAAGCTAATTATTTCATTTAAAGCCCACCCACTGCCAGATTCAGAAAATTCAGATAAAGCATTAAAAATATCATCCCTTACATTAGATTCCCGATCCGATAGGACTTGAACCTTGACGAAGTTCTAGTGCAAACTGGAACGGGTGGGTCGGCTTGCGCGTTTTAATGATTTAAGGAGCCGTACCATAGGTTTAACCATAGTGGGGGGGTCCTTATTGAAAAACCAGACTAAGACAAGTCCCTGAAGGAGGGCAGCAGCTCTTTCAGTAGTCATAGTGGCAGAAACCGTGGGGGTTGGTATGATGCTATGACACACACGACTGCGATGTGGAAGGCAAGAGGAAACCACCACATTATAATCCTCAGAACAGCTAGCAGAAAGCTTATCCTAAATTAATGATGGCGTCTCCTGGGACAAAAAACTCCGGAGGTAAAATAGTCCTCCGTTCGGATCTCCGGGTGAGGACTGTTCCGGGAGACGTGATCGAGTGCAATCATAATAAGAAGTGTAGCATTTCACGAGTCGGAGCGTGGAATGTCAGAAGCATGAGACAGGCAGGGAAGCTAGAAAATCTGAAGATAGAAATGGATAGGTTAGGATTAGATATAGTAGGTATAAGTGAGATGCGCTGGCCGGAAGTAGGAGATTTTTGGAGCGGTGACTATAGGGTAATACACACAGGATCGGTAAATGGAAACGCGGGAGTAGGGATCGTTATGCGGAAGAACGCAGGACAGTGTGTAGATAGCTACCTACAATACAGCGAGAGAGTAATGATGGTTAGGTTAGATTCGAAGCCAGTGGAAACAGTAATAGTGCAAGTATACATGCCTACTTCTAGCCATAGTGAGGAAGAGTTAGAAGCCGTTTATTCGGACATAGAGCAGGTAATAGGATTTGTGAAGGGTCATGAAAATTTAATAATAGTGGGAGATTTTAACGCAGTCGTAGGTGAGGGGAAAGAAGGAGAATTTGTAGGGCCTTATGGATTAGGAAACAGAAACGAGAGAGGTAGCAGACTGATAGAATTCTGTGAGAAGCACAAGATGGTAGTCGCGAACACATTGTTCAAGAATCACGTTAGGAGGCGGTACACATGGAAAATGCCAGGAGGGATAGACAGGTATCAGATAGACTACATTCTGGTTAGGAAGAGATTTAGAAATCAAGTAAAAGACTGTAAGAGTTATCCAGGAGCAGATGTAGACAGCGATCACAACTTGGTAGTCATGAAAGCTAGATTAAAGTTCAAAAATCTGAAAACCCGGAAGGATAAGAAACGTATAAATGTAGACATATTGAGGGATCAGAATATGAAAGATAAGTTCCAGGAGAAAACAGATCAATTAATAAATAAAACGAGTAAGGACGAAATCAAGAACGCAGAAACTGAGTGGGAGGGTATCAAGAATAGTCTAGCTTCCGCGGCTACGGACGTTTTAGGACACGATAAAAGGGAAGCTAGGAAGCCCTGGATAACGGACGAAATCTTAAACTTAATGCAAAAGAGACGAGGCTACAAAAACAGACGAGACGAAGAAGGACTGAAAACGTATAAGGCAATAAAGTGGGAAATCATTAGAAAATGTAGAAAAGCGAAAGAACAATGGATAGAGGAGAAATGCAAAGAAGTAGAAGATAAGTTCCAAGTAGGTAAGACCGATGAGGCTTACAAAATAATTAAGAGGAACTTCAGGGATGTAGGAACAATAAGTAGAAATGTTAGGAGTCAATCGGGGGACATACTGATAGGAAGAGAGGAGAAAGCGGATAGATGGAAGCAGTACTTAGGAAATTTATACGAGGGCCAGGAATTAGGAGAGATATTAGAGGAAGAATCTAGCATCGATAGGGAAGATGTAGGAAAACCTATATTGAGAGAGGAATTTGAAATAGCACTAAGGGGGCTAAAGAATAATAGAGCGCCGGGTGTAGATAAAATACAGGCGGAAATTTTGAAATATGCGGGACAGAAAGTAGTAAATAGGATGTTTGAACTGGTAAAATACATATACGAAACGGGCGAGATGCCGGAGGATTATAAGAGGAACATTATCGTTACTATACCGAAAAAGAGAGGAGCCGACAAATGCGAGAACTTTAGAACGATTAGCCTAACTTCCCATGCGTCAAAAATCTTAACTAGAATAGTGCAGAAGAGGATGGAAAATAGAGCGGAGGAAATACTAGGAGAAGACCAATTCGGGTTTAGGCGAAATAGGGGAACTCGCGAAGCTATTCTGGCGCTAAGAGTAATGTTAGAGAAAACAATAGAAAAAGGAAAGAACGCTTATATAGGATTTGTAGATTTAGAAAAAGCTTTTGATAACGTAAGATGGGAAAAAATGTTCGAGATACTAAAGAGCGCGGGAATGAAGTATAGAGATAGGAGAGTAGTACACAATCTATACATAGAGCAAACTGCTGTTATAGAAGTAGAAGGGGAAGAAAGGGAAGTAGGTATTAGGAAAGGAGTAAGACAAGGATGTACGCTATCACCACTAATTTTTAATCTGTACATCGAAGAGGCGATTAATGTGGTAAAAGATAGAGTAGATTTCGGGATTAAAGTACAGGGACAGAAACTAAAAATGCTGAGATTCGCGGATGATATAGCAGTATTAGCATCTAGTAAGGAGGAACTAGAATCAGCATTGAACGAAATGGAGGCAGTGTTGACAGAGGAATACGGAATGAGGGTGAATAAAAACAAAACTAAAGTGTTCGTGTGCAGAGGGCGCGAGAGCAGAGCAAAAACGAAAGTACAAATTAATAATGAAAGATTGGAGGAAGTTAAAGACTTCACTTATTTAGGAAGTAAAATAAATTGGGATGGAAGAAGCGATAAAGACATAAAACAAAGAATAGCGCAGGGTAGAGTAGCTTTTAACAAAAAGAAAGCACTTTTATGCTCGGGGGTAATAAACTTAGAAACAAGGAAGAGATTTTTGAAAACATATGTATGGAGCACGGCACTTTACGGCTGTGAAACCTGGACGGTAGGGGAAGCAAGTAGGAAGAAATTAGAAGCTTTTGAGATGTGGTGTTACCGAAGAATGATGAAAATACCATGGACTGATAGGGTTAGAAACGAAGAAGTATTGGAGAAAGTCGGCGAGAAAAGGAGTATGTGGAAAAACTTAAAGAAGAGAAGAGATAGAATGGTAGGCCACTTGCTGAGACATGGGGGAATAGTCCGCGATATTTTGGAGGCAGAAATAGGAGTGAAGAAAGGCAGAGGTAGGCCTAGATTAGACTACTGCTCGCAAATAGTAAGGGATGTAGGTTGTAGCACAATTAGCGAAATGCGTAGGTTAGCACAAGATAGGAGAAGCTGGAGGTTAGCGTCCAACCAGTCTTAGGACTGATGACCTAATGATGATGACATTAGATTCAAACCATTGACGTAAATCCCTCCCTGCATCAATTACCTTATTTTTTGTATTAAAATATTTTTTTTCAATAATTTCTATGTCTTGTGACTTTCTTATAAATTCAGCGCAGAAAGTAGTATTAACTTTAAGCGCTGGTACTTTTTTCGTGGCATTCATTATTCTAGTTTTGAAAAGGTGAAAAGCATCATTGAAAAATTCGTTCAAATATTTATGTTTTAAATTAATGATTACTCCAGTACGAACTCTACTATTAAAAACCGATATTAAATCTTCCCATTTGACCCGATTACTACGTTTTTCTTTTACCAATACCGCCCCCCCAATATAATTTATTTTTTCAATGATACTTTTAAACCTTTTCAAATGTCCTAAATTAGTCTGAAGGTTACGCAGTACACCTACTGATAAATTAGATCCCTTGATAGCTCTAGTTAAAAGTCTAATGTGCGATTTTACCTTTTTTATCCATAGCACTCTCTCCTGCGGGGTACAACAACCATTTCCTAAAAGTGTTTCCACTTCTTTGAACTTTTTAATAATATCATTGCTGATATGCTTAATTTCTTCAGAGTCCATAGCTGTGTCTGCGTGTATTCACTTGAAGGGTTCTAAAAGTAAATGATGATATCTCTGTCTGCGTGTATATTTTATATAGAACTATCTGGGCTCACTCTTTGTTTTCAGCTAAAAAAATTACAAATAAAAACTTAATATTTAAAAATTGTGTGTGTGTGTTTACTTACTTTTGATAAACTTGAACTGCAGTCCCATAGAAGGCTTATTTACATCCTTCAAACCTTCATAAATTATGCTGTACTTCCTTTCACATTGAAATTCATCCAAATTTTCTCTTATTTCATGCAGCACTCTTCTTGGTAAGAATATATTGGTCTCTTGTAATTCAAGTAATATAGTCTCACCGTACCGAGTTTTCACTATTCTAGCCCCATAAATTGGCTGTGGAATATTTTGTTCCAAGTCTGATATCTTAAGAACTTGTTTAGTTTCTAGAAGTGAAACCTTGTTTAATTTTTCTAAATCCATCTAAAATTAATAGAATATTTTCTTGTTAATTTTATTGAAATTTAATAAAAACAATTTTTTACTCACGTTTGTTTCCCGTAGATAAAGCACACAAATAAAGATTTTATAATACGTCACGTATAGCGTATAAGTATAAACACATATGATGAATTATGCCGGCTGTAAACCTTTTATATCATCTGTGACGTCAATTTTTCATACGTCACCATCAGCACGTGTGAAAAATAATGTTGAGTTGACAGTTTTTATTTCGTGGGATTCATATTTTGTATATGTTATAATTGATAGGTTTAAGTCATAAATTAATTTTTATTGATTTCTCCACAGATTAGAAATAAAATGTTTTGTCTATCAGGCTGAAATTTTGCTATTTGTTTACATTTAAGTTACGTTCCTTAAACCAGCCGGCGACGTTTTTGTTTTGTTGAGTTAGCAGTTTTTTTATTTCGCAGAATTTATATTTCGTATATGTTATAATTGACAGTTTTAAGTCATAAATTAATTTTTATTGATTGACCCACAGATTAGAAATAAAGCGATCTGGCATTTTTGCAGTTTGTTTACATTTAAATCACGTTCCATGTAGAAATAATTCGAACGCCAACGTTTTTGTTTATAATAAATCATTTTGATAACCCAAATATATACGCAACGCTATCTAATCTGAAGACGTTGATATTATTGTTGGATTGCTTACTCTTATTTTTTATAATCACATAGACGTTGTTTGTGTTTCTCATATTACCAAAAATTTTCATACGTGACTTCTTTATTGCATTTACGATATTTTTATTGAAGTTATAAATTAATTTTTAATGGTTCATTTAATCACTTTAGCATATTTCAATAGACGTTGTTGAATTTTCTCATATTACTGCGACTATTTATACTTACGCTTTGATGATTATAAAGTGTTTAGGTTAAACAAAATCTGCAATTCGATATAAATACTGAAGTCTAACGGAATCCTTTTTATTTAAATATCAAATCTAGTTCACGAAAGATGTCGTCATCTGAGTGTTTGAATATTTTGCAAGAGAACTTTGAAGATATGTAAGTTATTTTTTTTTCATTATTCAACTTATTTTACATTATACTTACTTTTTTTAGTGAATTTAATGCTTGGGTTCGTATGGTTCAATTAACGAACCGATATACGCCACCGGTAAATCCTGAAGTTTACTTCAGAGAAAAGTAAGTAATTTTTTACATAGTTAATTCATTTTTTCAATTATAATTATTTTTACAGCAATTTGGATCCCCCTCCTTACTGGGACCTACCACCATACATTGATGATGACCTGCCTCCACCTTACAGAGATCTACCACCTCCTCTGATTCCAATACGAGATCTACCACCTGGATTTCTATTTCCTCCAAGTTATTCTCCTACGTCTCCACCTTACTTGGAGGAAAAGTAAGTTATTCTTTTATTTTGTATTCTTTTTTTCAATTATATTTCTTTCAGTGATCGTGATATCGACTTCATTGTCGTGGACGACGACGACACCGACGATGAGACGGTGATTGTCATCTCCGATGATGAAGACGAAGTCGTCGAGATTAGCGACGTGGAGGAGGATGAGGTTCGACCAACTGTAATATGTTGGGCAGGTCATCAATAATGTTTTTTTTTTTTCAAAATTATTTTTTTATTAAATTGTTTTTTCTCAAAAATTATTTTTTAATAAAAATTACATTTGTATTGAAATTAGAGATTTGATTAATTTTTTTACATTAATATTTTAAGTTTTTTTATAATACTACAATATTGTATCTTAATAATTTTCTTTAAAGTTATTCTATTATGTTTAATATTGAATCTAAATGTAATGCTAAATATATGTACTATTTTTTTACCATAAATATATTTTCTTTGTCTATAACTTTTTTATTTATTAACTTATTAAAAATATTCTTTCTTGTGATTATGTTCAATTAATTTTTTAATGAATTTTAGTCTTTATTCGATTGTAATCGGATAAAGTTTAAGATAAGGCCCTTTTGACTGCGTCAGCCACTGACCTTGCGTCCCCACCCCTTTGCCACCATGTTTTTTTCTTAACGCAGCCACGCCCCCCTTTTTCCCCCACCCTCTTTTTTTCTTAAGCAGCCACGCCCCCCTTTTTTAATACAGCTATGTTTTTTTCTTAATGCAGACACCGTTTTTTCTTACCCCCACCCTCTTTTTTCGCAGCCACGCCCCCTTTTTTCTAACCACATTTTTTTTCTTAATGCAGACATGTTTTTCCCCCCACCCTCTTTTTTCGCATCCACGCCTCTTTTTTCTTAATACAGCCATGTTTTTTTTTTCTTAACGCAGCCACGCCCCTTTTTTTCTTAACCATGTTTTTTTCTCCTCGCCCCCCTCCGCCGCTTTTTTCTACACCCTCTGGTCATTGTTGATCATCCACAAGAACTCTTCGCGACCCCACCCACATCTTTGGTCACTCCCGATGGACACATGCCATCCGCATCAAATGTCCGCGGACAAATCCGAGGGTGAGCTGGTAGCCCCCTTGCTCTACTACTCAGTATATTGAGTGTAATCAATATTTTTGTGACTGGATAGTGTTGGGCCAGATCAAAAGCCGGGGCGAGCCACATCCAGCCTACCCACGGACCGGGCATTACCCATATGTAGTTTAAATGCTCTCAATAATCCTTGCATTTTCGACAATATATTTTTTTAATTCTATGACATTGGCAAATGTTTTTCCTTCATTGTGTTAGTTATTTCAGTTTTTTGTAAGGATAAAAAGAGTGACGAATTTTTCACTACTGTTTAAGAATATTGAAACTAAGTAGATTGTAAGTTACGGCGTACTCATGAATACCTACTACTAATATGTAAAATAGTTAATTCTAATTATATTGATATACAGAAAATTATCATTTATTTACAAATATCCATAATCGGTAGTTTTCAAAATGTAGCGTAAACTGGAGCTACTTAAACATTGTTTGAGAGGTTTTTCTTGGTTTTAAAAAAAATTAAGACGTTAATTCGAACTCACTATAGCTTATCAAACCAATAGAACCTTTGGCTTTAAAATCTGCGAGAAATGTGTCAAAAAAAAAATAAATATGTGAGAAGAAAATGTGTCAAAGTAACCTCTAGTCCGGGGTTATTTTGACATAGCATTATTTTTGAATAAAAGTCAAAGTTAAAAATAGTACGGGTTTATTTGGCACCTTTTAAACAGAAAATATATATGACTTCACGTTTCTATAATTATTTAAAGGGCAAAACATAATAAAAAAAAGTCTTTGAATAAGAAAAATCAGATACGTATTTAAACAATTTCTTACTCGTTAATAGGACTTTGGTTACAGCCTCATAATCAGTATTCTGTCAAAATCAATCATTGCAAATAATTAACAGTGTTATTATTATTATTAACAATATCTTAGAAATATTTAACCCTACTCAACGTTTACAAAAATAAAAAATAAAAAGTAAAAAATTAGCCTGAATCTTCACATCGCTCACACTCATAGGTCAATATTTTAGACCCTTTGTTACAAATACCACATACCCACTGGAGACAGGTCACGCAGCAGATGCAGTCTTTTGTTGAATTATAGTGATTCCAATAACATTTGCAAATTGTGCACAGGTTAACCTCGTCTCTATTTTTCTTCATCTGACTAAGTGGGATATTTTCATCTTCAGATGAATTAGAACTGTCATAGAGTTTTTTCGCCTTGTATATTATTATTTTCTTTGAATTGGGTACAGATCCAGCAGGTCTTTGGGAAAGTCCAGAGTTGATGGAGTAGTTGGAATATTCCCTTTATTTTGTTCAATAATAACTTCCTCTTCATTTTGCACCGAAATGGATTCCTCCTCGTTTTGCTCAGAAGCTGCTCTCTCTTGATCTTGCCCAATAGTCGCTTCAGTTTGTATTGCATCAAAAGACTCTGCTTCAACATTAATAAATTGAGTTCTTGGTCTGTGGAGGACTTTTTACCTCTTCCGTGGCGCAATCTCTGTGAATTGTAGCCTTTCGATTCTTTGAGGAATTCGAGTAAGCTATTGTCGAGAACTCTTCGTGATTCTTGTGTCTGCTCCAACGGAATATTTCGCAGCACCACTTGGGGATCAAATGGATAAAGTCCGCAAGATCTGAAGGAACTTTGAAAAAATTATTTTTTAATTTGGGGGTAATAGCATCTATTAACTTTTTCAATAATAATGGAAACTGCTCTTTTGGTATCGACCCCTTTCTTCTAGATTCTTGCCTACATTTATCAAGAATTTTACGCCATTGCTTTTTCATGGGAGCGAATACCCCGACATCCAGGGGCTGTAGCATTTGAGTTGAATTTGATGCAAGAGTTATTAGCTAGTGCAACTTTTATGACTTCGGGAGAAAAGTGAGAGGCTAAAGCCCCTCCCGCCTTCCCGGCGTTCTTGTCTTGCGCCAAATTGAAGGTCAAACACACAAAAACATTCTGTGTCAATGTAGACCCAAAAACTATAAAAGTTACCCGCAAAGTCAATGTAACCCGGGTTTACGGTATACAATATTTGGGGGCAGGAAGAGTAATGTTATATAACAAAAGCAATACACAAAATTACTACCGATTTCTGTAACAAAATATTTTCACCATATTTAAGTAGCTGTGTCTATATGTGTTTTAAATATTTATTTCCTACATTACGATGTAATAATGGGAATCTAAAATTCTCACACTCATTTGTGAATTATATGGCGACGATTATCTCCAGTGAATCTGTTCTACAAACATATTTGCTCGAGACAATATATCACAAAAAATTATTAGAACTAGTTTTTAGATTTTTAAATTTAATGAAAAAATATAAATATAAATATTCTTAATAACAATATACAAAAAAAAAGTTCGTGGCATTAGAATTGGCTCAAATATGTATCGACTACCTAAATATATCGATGAGAATTAACAATATTAGTTCAGTGTCTTTAGAGGATTTTTAAAAGAAATTTTTTTTTATTATTTTGGCATGTTTTTTTAATAGACACTGAGTAATAATATTACACTATATTATTAAAATGTTGCGTTTTATTTCAAAGAATATTAAAAGAAATAAAATTTATCACAAGATTATCTGCTTTTATTATAGTGCTCAGTAAGAAATTATGTCGTCAGAATTTCATGAAGAATAATTTGGAGTATTTCTAAAATTATCGCCAATTAGTTAAACGAAAGTGTTAATACTATGAAATTGTTAATGTGTGTTATTTCATTAATTAGTGCTAGCTTCTATTAGAAACGAACAGGATTAAAATATAACATTGTAGTGCCAATGCCTCAATATAACAGAGGTAATTATTATTTATTCATAATATTCATAATTATGAACGCGATACCTAAATATCCAAATTTACAGACCGACAAATTGTTTATTTAATTTACCTGCGCCATCTTTATCTTTGCATTGTTAATTAAATGTTATGTGAATAGATTTATAAAGAACGCTGTCTAGAAAATTGCATACTAAAGTTATATAGAATAATATACCTTATCCATAGATGGTGCCAGCAGTTATTATTATAAATAAAGTTGTTTATAGATACGTTATTATTAGTTATAATATACTGCCTTGGAAGGTTACAGTTCTAATTTAGCATTAACTTTTCCAGTGCATACCCACGAGCTTGTATCTTATTGTTAAACAACCTCTTATAATCGTTTTAAACAAGGAAAGAGCGCACATCTGAACGATAAATAATATTTGTGGCATTAAAGGTCTTTAAAGAGTGAAATACCTTTTTGATTTTATTACGGTTTTCTTACTGCAACAGCTATTTCGATTACGGTAATTTTTTTTGAAATGTTTAATTATTTTAATTATTTAATTAAACATGAATCGGTTAATTAAACATAAAATGATAATTGTAATGAAAATATAGACAAACTTTAAGCAGATCAGAACATGCCTTTTGTGCACTTGGTCCAAACAAATATATTTACCTAGTGCGCACCTCATAGTTCTTTGCTGGTGGATCCTGAAGTGGTCATTGCCAACATATTTACAATGTTTGAGCCAGTTTCATTCTTAAGTGAATATTATTGGTCGAAGTACAGAATTTTTTACAGTTCTGTTTGTGTCTTCTTTCAATAAATATATCAATTATTATAAGTACCTTTCTAAATTTTAGCTTCGGGATACTTCTGTTCTGATCATTATGAAACCGATACAATGTTTTATGACAAAAATTATGTTCCTAAATTTAATTGAGTAACTTAAACTGTTTTCCTATTCCTCTTATTTATTTCTGTTATTGTATATTTGTTAATTTATATGTTTGTTAGTAAATTCAAAAATTCAACGTTTTCACTTGTTTGTTAAATAGGTATTTTTCTATCGTTCTTACTAACTAATTCTTACGATTACTAATGTCAATTTTAATATAAGTATTTCTGAGCTGACTTTAATATAAAAGAGTAATTAAGGTGTGGTGAAACAAAATGAGTATTTGTTTCGATATGGAGCCAAAACAATCAACGTAGATGATGAAAGGCAGGTAGAGCATAAGAAACAATGTTCTTTTGTTAATTTAAAATAAAATTATATATATATATATATATATGTATATATATATATATATATATATATATATATATATATATATATATATATATATATATATATATATATGCCCTCTTTTGATAAACTCATCACTTTTCGGTGAGATTAATAAGATCAGAGGTCAAACCGCAGCCAACCTTTGTACATTCCGGTAGAGGAGAAACACAAATATTTAGATTTTCAACGAAGACAGCCTTTGTTATTCAGTTTATGATGTTTGGTTTTGGCATTTGGAACAAAAAGTTTCAAAACATTTTCCAACCCAGTGCTGGTTGTGCCCAGCGCTGCTATACTCGTATGTGATTAAAATTCACATGACTCAAATAATATTACTCGGCTGCAGTCATTAACCTATAATATGTATATCAAAATACATATTAATGTATTTTTATTTCAAACAATCGTTAAATTTCATCACTTCTGTTGCACTGATTATGAATATTATTTTATGTCGTATTACTTTATATTTTGTATTATGAGAAAAAGACAGAGAATGTTCCGTAATGTAGATTAAATAAAAATAAATACAAGGCACTGTTTAAAATGTTTTCAATGTATGTCAATGTATATCAAATGATCAATGAAATTTCACCAATCTCCGTCTAACGAAAAATACCTACGACTTACTGAAAATACTTAATTACTGGTCTACAAGTACTCAGCATAATAAATTTGAAGAAATAGTATGGCATGGTCCGTTTAAAATATTTTCGATACCAGGCAAAAGGTGTCAAAATATTTCTGTACTTCTATTCTGTTCTGACGTATGCGTATTCGTGAATAATAAAAAACACATAACAAACAATTTCTGGGTGTTTAGTACTTTGTTTTTATATAACTTTGAGTTTCAAAGAGTCAAGTTCAAGAACACACCCTCATAACTAAGGAAACCCTCCATCCGCAGAATAATATTGAAACATTCCCTACCCTCTCTCTCTCTCTCTCTCTATCTCTCTCTCTCTCTCGGTCATATCTTATACTTTATTAAATGAACATTCCAACTATAAAAATCCTGGTCACTACGGCACCAGTGATACACCCATATCCCCTCTTTCTTACTTTATTTTGCGAAGCCTCAAACTAGAAACGTTCCCTCTCGAGAATGTTTTACCTTCAGGGTATCACACCTGCAGAATATAACACCAACGAACCCCTGCTACCCCTGATTGACCCTACCCCAGAGAGTGGACGTACAAGAAGATTTGGCCTGATCGTTTGATTTTGTCTAGTGATAGGAACTTGGCTACGTTGTGTTTCTAATTCTTACTCCCCAGATTCTTTATGTAAAGTTTGATAGTTGTTTTAATTTCCTTATTTACGATATGCTCTGGCTAACTCAATTTAGGATTTTATTAATTTAATTTAGGATTTTCTTTATTTGAATTTAAGTCTGATTTACTTTATTTGATTTAATACTAGCAGAAATCAATAAAAAGGAAACTCATAATCCACTTCAATTTACATTTATTATCCAAACTTGGATATGTGGAAATAATGTTCTTGGCAAACAACAGAACTCTGTTATTTGTAACGGAAACTTCCGTTTAATTTAAACAATGGCTAGCGTGCACAGAACTCTGCAGTACGCCATGTATGTGGCAAGTCCTCTTGCCAAATGGCTTGTTGCCATAGGTTGTGTACAAAATCATCTCAGTAAATGTATAATTTAACCAATGGCTGGCATACACAGAACTCTGCAATATACCAAGAGAAACTCGTCTCGCCAAACACCCTATATAAGTGACGTCACGTACTCCCTCGCTCTGAGTTACCCAAGTAGAGACAACTAGCCAATGCGAAGTTTTAACCTTCTGTGGTGACAAAGTACGCACCCTAGAACGCTAAGCACTAATTATCCTTATCACTTTAAACAACAGGTAAACATCACCGATGATATGAAACCACCGAACGAAGTTCGCCTGTAGTAACTTCTAATATATAATTTTAAGAATTGTGGTCAACCCTAGATATGTCAATGCCCCTGCGTGGAGACGTTAACAGATGTTATTCAAAATGCAATAAATTATAAACAAAGGGTTGTTAATCCGTCAAGAACTTTCCATATCGTATTTTTACATTGGCGTAATTTAGGTGAATACAGGGATGTAGGTCCCACATAAAGTATAACAGAAAAATACATATAAATGAAAATATAACAGTAGATAAATAATAAGCGAAAAGTGAAATAGCAGGGAAACATAAGTTATCTAAATAATAAGAAGTAATAATTGAATAGCAAGTGGTGGACATAATTTATCTAAATAATTCTAAATAATAATTGACTATAAAAAAAATGAATGAGAAACAAGGAAATGCAGTGGCTAGCCTGCACTGAAATGAAAACAGTAAATTATTATTATCAAAGAAATCACCTAAAAAGTATTTAATTAAATTTAAGTACCACAGTAAAATAACGGCGCAGATATCAAGTTGTTAATTTAATAAATTCCCCTATTACCGATAATGCGTATTCGAGATAAACGGAAATACGAGTGATTAAATAACACTCACTTAGCAGGACACCGGTAGGTGCGGCGTTGGAAAGCTCTTCCCCAGGTTCGCAAACCCTACCCTCGGTAACGTCCATGATAGAGGAACCCGAACTACGCGGCGGATGAATGGATTGTCGCTCGGAGCCTACGACAACCCGGTCTCGCAACTTCCTGGTGATGCTAGCGGTGGAACCCTCCTGATGTGGCATGAATTGAGTTATCCTACTCTTTTGGTCTTCTGTTTTTCGGTCTTCTGGTTTTCTGATCTTCAGATCTTCCGGTCTTCAAGTCTTCGGTTCTTTAGATATTCTGGTTTTCTGGTCTTCCTGGCTTCCTCTTAATTTCAAAACTCCCCACTTACACCGCGGAATTGGTATTTAAACAACATCCTGGTTCCTTGCAAGAGATATAATAGATTCCTGAAATACCCGGTGTGACAGAAATAACTGGCACGCGGCGAAACAGCGTCACGAATCTTGCTAATTTGACGGTATATTTAATGTTTATAAATAATTGATTTAGTTTCCTGAATTTTATTTCATGGCCTAAAAAAGGGCCGCTAATGCCGATCGAAAAGAAACGCTACGCTTGCTTGTTTATATGACACATATTTCGTCATCGTCGCTGGTAGAGCCTCTTTTAGGGTTTAATGCCGAGACGGCAATATGATGATCTTGATATTTTGTTTGGATATTCTAAACCTCTCTGAATACTAATTTAAAACGAACTTAAAACATTAACTGTTTATGAAATGAAACAAATAATTTAAGTCATATTTTAGAAGCCAAATAATTTCAATGCTGAAATATACCGATATACCGAAATATACGAAATATTTAAATATACCGCGTGATCTGATTGCCCGGGTACGGGACGTTTCAATATCGCCTACCAATATAAACTCTGCTACACTAGAGAGACGATAATTTGGTAGAATTGTGTATAGCTGCGGTGAGTAGCTGGTGATGCAAAGTCAACGCTGTCTAACAAAGTAACTTCTTCATGGCAAGACCTAAAAAGCGTACATGTGAATGTAAATAGTTGAGAATTTCTTCACCACTCAATGTATTTCTCACTTTAATTTCCAATGTTTTCCACAACTTTTCAAATTCAAATTTGCTCAATTTTGTTTACCTAACGCAATATGGCTGTAATCGCCTATCTGCAAATTTACGACTACTAATGTTCTATATTCATCTTTCGTTTTGCTACGCTCCAGTTATTAGAGGCAACCACCCCGAAATATCAATATCTCAGTTCATTCTTACGCATAATATCATTACCATCCTCATATTACCTATTATGTTATGAATAATGCAACAGTTAACGTTTATCTTGCCTTTGAACTTTAATAACTCAAATTGGAAACAAAATATAAAGTATTTAACAATAATAAAAAATATTATATGACTATTAATTTGATAAATATTTGAACTATCTGGATCACCTAAATTATATGTGAGGCGATGAAGAGTAACAATATGTTACGATATAGATATTATATTATATTGATGATATAGACAGATAATAGAAAACAACAATATTATTGTTACTATATATTATTACCGTTTGAGTACTACAACTTTTATGAAAACGTTTTTTTTTTAATTACATATGTACTAGTACCGAAACATCCCTTGAAATAGATAATCAAAATGGTATGGTATGATTTTTAACCTTTGAAAATCATTAATGGTGCAACTATTATATACTCATCCCGAGCTGCACTGTTTGTAATGTGATGTAAAAATGGACAATAAACCTGTATATTATTATTTAGGGACATATTAATTTTCTGCGAAATACACACCGAAAGGTTATCATAGAATTTTATCACTCACTGCTGTGAATTTTCATACCAGCAATGGAGTACGAGTAAAATTAACACTGTGTCTAGTGTAAACCTTACAAACCCTTGATGTAAATTTAACTCAGATTCACATATTTTACTTTCCATATTATCCAATAAAGAAATTTCATTGGAATTGAAACGTTATTTAAATCAAATACACTTAATAGGTATGTATTTTCTTAATACACAAATTTTATTTCCTTAATGCACTAATGAAATATTTATATATTAGTGAATAACATAACTAAATATCATATTTGCAGTACTATTTTGCATTATCGAGATTTCCAATTAAATATCCAATCCTATCCTAACGTGAATGTTCTTCCGGGTTAATAAGTAACAAAAGCGGCTCATTTAAATTACCGAATAGTACTTCTTTTAATAATTTTGATTTTAATGAGAAGATTTATATATATTATTGAAAATTAAAATTTTTAATCCTAAATAGTTTTAATATAATAATACTCATGTACCCAAACGGACAACAAAAATGGAAAATATAAAATATCAGTTCACTACCTATCTAACGAAATATGTTTTATCAAAAAAAAAGAAAACAGCTTTGTCAAATTTTAACACATCTCGTATAGTCTCGTTATATAGACATATCGTAAGTTTAATAAATTTGGCCATTGCACCATGGGCATTACATAAGTGTGCTAATATTGCTTCAGGTTTTAATAACTGTTATAATAAGAGAAATAAGAATGCGATAGTATCCTCGGTAAAATGAGACAATAAATAAGAAATGACATATAGAAGATATTCATTTGTATTAATTTGTTTACTTCTTATCAGCAAACACAAATAAGTTAGATACCTATACGGTGAAATCGTCCAACGACTCAAAAAGTTGTTCACATTCATTTAGACATCTAACAGGCAGTCTAATCTAATCTACGTCATCTAACATTTTTAATAAATCTAGCCAATGCATTTAATATTTTTTTCTTGAAACATATAATAACATTTCAACATATGTGGGTTATTCAGAAATTACGAACAGCCATATTGCCTCGCGTTTTAATAGTATCAAGGTGAGATGAATTATAATCAACCCCCATGCATAATTAGGAATTTGTTTTCCTTGTTCATGAATATATAAATATTTTCTACTTACATTAGCTTGCTAGACTTGCACTAGCGAATACCTATAATATACGCCAATGTTTTATTGGTGTAATAAAAAAGTTAATTTTGTATATTAAAAAGGAATATATAATATATGTATTCTATTTCAAAGGAGTTTTATTTTCCTTCGTTTTACAGTATGTATAGTAAAAGGTGTAAAATTGAAATAAAGGCTATACCAAAAGATAGTAAAGTTTATACTAGACGTCATGTTGATTTTACTTCATTATTGGTATGAAAGTTCACAGTAGCCAACCATAGGGATCCGTTTCACGCCAAACTGATATGCCCCCATATATTATACCGCTTTTAGTATGAAATTGGTGTCAAATTTTACACCACGTTTCAGAAAGTGTGAAAACTATTTCAGTTTTAGTATCGAAAACGTATTACAATACAATATTTTATAGCATCTCACTAAATTATATCGGGTGATTTATGATGAGTAGTACAAACTCTGGCTGTAAATAGAGCCTCATTGGATGTTAGGAATGGTCAATAAAACTGTTCCTATGTTCATAAAACAATCTTTTTAATATACAGTGACTTATTAGTTTGGCCCAAAGTCTCCAATACGTGTATTTTATAAATATGTTGTAGCTATTTATTGAGTTTTGATGCGCTGTACACTTAATAGGTCGTTACAGAGCCGTAAGTAATTTTTTTGAATACATGTCACAAAATCCATTCTATAAACACATTTTTTGAATGACAACTTCCATTCATTAATTCAAAAATGAAAAATAAACAGTTAAACGTGAGTGGGTAAGATATTTTCATACTATTGTATGGTATAAATGTAGCAATAAAAAACAAAATTTATATATTTTGTGAACATATAATCAATATTTTATGTTTTGAAATAAAATATAGTATTAACCTAAAAGATCGTATTCTAAGCATTATAATAAGGAATATGTATTAGATAACCAGCACATTCAAAACCAATGAGATACGGAAAATTACTTAAAGATTATTAGCTGCTCAGGTTTGATTAAATTATAATTAAAGTATTAAATATTTTCCAAACTGGTTTACATTGAATCTGAAAATTATGGATATCAAAATCTAAGGGTAGGGTAAATTTTACTCCAACTTTAACAATAATAGGCACAGTAAAAAAATTTATTTAAACAAGTTCTTAAAAAAATTATTTAAACTTTAATATTTTGTTACCATACCATTTGCATCAATTACGGCATAAACTTTTTATATCATCGAGTTTACAAGGTTATGGGTTATGTTAGGTCCAATTTTATCCCATTCTTGTAATAAATCCATTTATAGCTGCTGTTTTGAAGAAATTTTATTTTTTCGGTCTATTAAGTTCAGCAAGTACTACAGTCCTAAGGGATTTATATCTGGGGACTAGGGGGGCCTTTTGTTTTATCTACGAACATTACAATGTAATTATTCCATTATATTATTGGCGATGTGCTTCAGATCATTATCCTGCTGGAAGATAAATGTGTCTCTGATGCTCATCTTTTCAGCACTGCTGCTGTCAACATACTTGTCTGTTTTCATAAAACATTCAATGAAACTTAGGTTTCCAACATCATTCTCCGACATGCAGCTCAGGCTAAATGACCCATTGCAGTCATGCAGCCCATGACTCATTTCAAATGCAGCATTTGGATTTCTTCATACATACATATTTGCGACCGTCAAACTCGAAAATATTAAAATTCCGAAATAAAAAACCAAAAACTGCGCTTGAGAAAACCAAATGCTGCATTTGAAATAAGTATGTCAGGCCAACAATGAAACACAGTGGCGGGAGCGTTTTAGTCTAGAGCTGCGTGTCGGAAAATGGTTTTGGAAACCTAAGTGTCATCGAAGGTATTACGAATGCAGACAAGTGTGTTTATATTTTGCACCATAACTTGAATAGTAGTACTTAAAAGGTGGGCATCAGAGACAATTTTATCTTCCAGCACGATAATGATCCAAAGCACACTACCAATAAAACAAAGAAATGGTTACTTTATAATGTTCGTTAAACAAATCAAAACTCCACATCAGTTGCCGAATACAAATCTCATGGGACACTTGTGGTACTTGCTGGAGTTAAAGGTCCGAAAAAATAGATTTTCGTCGAAACAGCAGCTACAAAAAATTTTATTAGAAGAATGAAATCAAATTGGACCTAAAATAGTAGTATAACAACAGGGCTTCTGGCTCACCCTCGGATTTGTCCGCGGACATTTGATGCGGACGTCATGTGTCCATCGGGAGTGACCAAAGATGTGGGTGGGGTCGCGAAGAGTTCTTGTGGATGATCAACAATGACCAGAGGGTGTAGAAAAAAACATGGCGGCGGAAAAAAGGGGGCGAGGGGGTGGGAGTAAGAAAAAAACACATGGCTGTATTAAAAAAAGGGGCGTGGATGCAATAAGAAAAAAGAGGGTGGAAGGTAAGAAAAAAACATGTCTGCATTAAGAAAAAAATATGGTTGCATTAAGAAAAAAGGGGCGTGGCTGCATTAAGAAAAAAGAGGGTGGGGGAAAAACATGTCTGCATTAAGAAAAAAGGGGCGTGTCTTTATGAAAAAAAAGGGTGGGGGTAAGAAAAAAACATGTCTGCATTAAGAAAAAAATATGGCTTCATTAAGAAAAAAGAGGGTGGGGGATAAAAAAAATGCATTAAGAAAAAAACATTTCTACATTAAGAAAAAAATATGGCTGCATTAAGAAAAAAGAGGGTGGGGGGTAAGAAAAAAAATGCATTAAGAAAAAAGAGGGTGTGAGTAAGAAAAAAACATGGCTGCATTAAGAAAAAAGAGGGTGGGGGTAAGAAAAAACATGTCTGCATTAAGAAAAAAACATGGTGGCAAAGGGGTGGGGGCCGTTACCTGGACATCTAACGCAATATGTCAAAAGGGCCTTATCTTCAACTTTATTCGATTTCAATCGAATAAAGACTAAAATTGATTAAAAAATTAATTGAACATAACACAAGACAGAGTATTTTTAATAGGTGAATAAATAAAAAAGTTATAGACAAAGAAAATATATTTATGGTAAAAAAATAGTACGTATATTTAGCATTACATTTAGATTCAATATTAAACATAATAGAACAATAGGAAAAAAACATGGAGTCTTAAGTATGGTAGCATTAAGAAAAAACACGTGATGTTAGTTCGTGTGAGAAACGTCATGCTGAAAAAAAACAAAAGGGGCTCCGTTACGTGGACATCTGGCGCCAAGTCAAAAGGGCCTTATCTTAAACTTTATCTGATTTCAATCGAATAAAGACTAAAATTCATTAAAAATTAATTGAACATTATCGCAAGAGAGAATATTTTAAATAGGTTAATAAATAAAAAAGTTATAGACAAAGAAAATGTATTTATGGTAAAAACAGGGGTTTCATTTTTCCTAAGTTGGTACTAAAAAGCCACTATATTTGGGTTGGTACACCTGTATGATGGTACGACTTGAAAACGTGACTAAAATGTTTGCTATGCTATTGTAGACTAAATAAGCTGTTCTGGTGAATAAACAAAAATTATCTGCACGTGGATGATTAAATGCTGAGTCATTTTTTCTTTTAACCTACTTGTCGCTTATTATATAGAATACAAATTCAACGAAGTCTTGACTTGTTGAACAAAGTGTCGCCAGCTAAGTTAAGGAACGTGACTTAAATGTAAACAAACTGCCAAATCGTATTAAATATCATCTGCGTAAAACAGTATTGGTGGAAAATTTGAAATCTGGGGATCACGGTAGGAAGGCGGGAAATTTGAAATCTGAGTTGGTTAGGTGTAAAGAGAAGACACATGAAAGAAATGTAATTTATTTCCTGTATATTTTTTGTATCCTTCGAGTTCATGGCGTTGGATTTCAATTAAACTTGATATATGAACCTAATGATGTCTACTGAATAGACTAAGGAAATCAATTACTTAAGAAAGTAAAAATCTTAGTTCCATTCTGTCCGATCGAAGTGAAATTTTACGTGGGTATACATCGGCTTTGATCATCTAACAAAATATGCCAAAAGGACCTTATCTTAAACTTTATCGGATTTCAATCGAATAAAGACTAAAATTCATTAAATAATTAATTGAACATAATCACAAGACAGAATATTTTAAATAGGTTAATGAATAAAAGAGTTATAAACCAAAAAGGAGAATAATGTATTTATCATTATATTTAGCTTCAATAAGATAATAGAATAACTTCCATCTAAATACGTCTCATTCAAGCATTATTTAAAGTGTAAAAATCATATTCGATAGGAAAAAAAAACTAGTGTTTCAGTATTGGTTATTTGGAATTATAATTTTTTTATCTCTATTGCATGTTGTATATATTGGTCATTTTTACTGTTGATATGGATTTTTACCTACCTATTTAGGTGATTCAGATATAAATGAAATACAGTTGGCTAGTTGTTAATATTAAAAATCTGAAGACTAGGGAGGTATGTAGAGACATGGATGGTAGGTAGTAATATAAGCATAGATTAAAAGAGAAACAGAGCTGATAATACAGGGCTAGAAATTTGAAATCTGGGAGAGCGCGGTGGATGTCAGATAGGCGAGAAATCTGAGGACTAGGTAGCGAGTAAGGTGTGAAACATTAAGGATGACTTGGTAAATAATTTTTGATGAATATAAATCGCAACGCAAAATACATGTGATATTATTATATAAAAGTTTTTATTTTTAATTAATATACATTTGCATTTTTCCCAATATCTGCAAAATATAAATGTTTTAAAAAAAATTTAATCTATCTTTAATTCCAATAATATTTTGATACATTCATCGTTCAAAATAAAATAACATTGTCATTACTCTTCAAATATCAATATATGTTTATCAATAAAATATCTGACTAGTTATCTTGAAAATCTTCTAATTCCATTCCAGTTTCGATAAAATTGTTTTCTTTATCATTATCGAGTATGATAATTCGCAATGAAATCATTCAAGTCCGTTAATGAAATTTCTTAAAAAAGCGGATTGTAGAATGCAGCTTTTATTTAACATAAAAAAAAACATTTTTCACAGTCACGATGTAACAGCACGAAATTTGGTAATACGAGAAACTGGACGCAAACAACGTCTATATAAAAAGTGATTATAAGAGAACCGAAAAATTAATTTATGATTTCCCAATATCAATGCTGTAACGTGAAAGCGAAAGCAACCCAACGAAAAAATGCAGAATCAGATTTAAAACACATACAAACAAGTCTTGACTTGTTGACGAAAACATCGCAGGCTGGTTTAAGGAACGTGACTTAAATGTAAACAAACTGTAAAACTTCGGGCTGATAGACAAAACATTTTATTTCTAATCTGAGTATAAATCAATAAAAAATAATTTATGACTTCCTATCAATAAAAAAACTGCAAATGTAGCATTTTGATTTGTCATGGGTCGACTATGTAGTGACGTCGAAGTTGGAGGCGAATAACACAACCGACATCTTCGAGGATAACCCATCAATACTTTAAGATACATTATTGCAGCACCGTAAAAAGGAATTTGTAAAGAGTCATTAAATATATTTAAGTGGATGATTCTCTCAGATATTGTCAAAAGAATAATCGGACTTCAGATTGAGAAACAAATTTTTTTACGTTTTATAACATTAATTTGAGACTGCCTTTTTTTTAATTTTTATTGGTATAGATGAGCTCACCAACAACTTTGTCAGATGATTGAAATGTGCAGAAGCTGTTACTCATTTTCAACAATTTGATTTCAATAGTTTGCGATAATCTTAGAGCATAATGCGAGAACTTCATTTCTATTTCTTCAAGCTGTTCTTCTATCAGACCACATAAAATATCCAAGTCGTGGGATCTATACGATACTCGGTCAGCTCCCTAGATGAACACAATAATTTGCTAGAAATATAAAAAAGAAATATATTTCCTGAATAACGCTCAACAAATATAATCGATCGTAACATCGAGTTGAACAGAATTGTAATCCATCTCTCTAAATCTGCATAATTAAAATTATTCCTCAGATAAACTTAAACACATATAAAAACTGTTGAATGATCTGCATATATTGATATTACAAAAATAAGTGAATTTAGAAAATTATATGTTCTGTTTTGTTAAGTATATTTGTATTTCATCTAAGCACCCGAACTATGATAATCTAAGTATCCGAACTATGAGCGTTCTAATTACTAAAATCGCTGACGTTTCTTTGTTTCAGTGAATGTATACATATCTACAAAGATTAAGCTAATATAGTGCCGCACGCCTTTTTTTAAGATATAAGACAGGACCATTTCGAACAATATAAAATAATAAAGAAGAAATTAATAAGCAGTGCATCAATGGTCTCATATATATGTTAGAGAATATTAAACTAAAAATAGTTGTTTCTACACAAATCTTTATTTCTTAAATTACAACTTCTATATTAAGTGAGCGTTCAGTCAGTCAAATCTAATCCCCTATTCGAGCCGTCGCATATATGAACCTAATATATAAACTATAAACAATAATAAACATTTAAAGAAACACATTGAAGTCTGTTATCGATGACATCATCGACCCAGCCCCAGTTTTAACTGCAACTCACATATATATTTCTAATAAAAACTGTAGTTATGTACATCATATTGCCCCCTTTAACACATAGTTTTTTTGGTATTGACAAAGTTCCATGGCGTATATTTATATATTGTTATTATAAACAAAACTTATTTTGTATTGGAATCAATCTGATAATTTACTTTAACAACTCTAAAAGGACGAATAAAAAATAATAGCTATCGAGTTCCACTACACAAGGTGTGAGATATATAACTTACATTATTTGATGTGAGAAAGTGAAAATCAATTATAATAAAACAATATAAAGACATAATATTATAAAATCAATGACTTGTAACTAGGAAGTGGAGAGTAATCCTACGGCTTTTTGTTGACAAATTTCTTCAGAGAGATAATCCTCAAAAGTAATTTTGTTTACCACAACATTAGACTTTACACCTTTTGATTTTCTAACTATTTTCCACTTTTACAGTAGGTGTACTGTTTAGAACGTAGCCCTATGAAAATGAGTAATTATTTTCACATTGTTTTTATCCTTCATTAAAAACCATGAGATTTGTTTTTTATTTACTAGAGGAATATTCCAACGACTATCTCGAGAATAATCACTAAGTATAAAATATATTTCTTGATAAAATCTTACACTGAATTTCGTACAAGAGACTGTCTGTATCAGCGTACAGAAGTTTACAATGTTCTATAGGGAATTTCGTTAACATGTATTTATAGTGTCATGCACACAAATTTCAGAAATATCTAAGATACACATTCTGATATACAGGGGCTTATTGAATATAATGTGAGATTTTTTCATTTCAATGACCATAAGATTATCGTTGAAAATGGATCTGTTTTGGAATTTAGAATTTGCAATCAAATTTTAGTTCAGTACCTCTCTTCCGATTTATTTACTAGCTTAACGATTATGTATCTTTGAATACGCCTTCTGCTTTGTGAAAATCATACAAATTTTTCAGAAGTATCTAAGATAGACATTCTTATATACAGAGGTTTATTGAATATAATGTGAGATTTTTTCATTTCAATGACCATAATTTATCTTTGAAAATGGATCTGCTTTGGAAATTAGGATTTGCATATCAAATTTTAGCTCCATACCTCCCTTCCGATTTATTTACTAGCTTAACGATTATGTAACTTTGAATACGCCTTTTGCTTTGTGAAAATCATACAAAATTTTCAGAAGTATCTAAGATAGACATTCTTATATACAGAGGTTTATTGAATATAATGTGAAATTTTTTCATTTCAATGACCATAACTTATCGTTGAAAATGGATCTGCTTTGGAAATTAGGATTTGCATATCAAATTTTAGCTCCGTACCTCCCTTCCCATTTATTAACTAGCTTAACAATTATGTGTCTTTGAATACGCCTTTTGCTTTTTTTGACTATTTTGTTTGATTCCACTTTATATGTGTACTGTTTAGAACGTAGACCCATGAAATGAATCATTATTTTCATTAAACCAGAAATTATTTTTTTATATATAGCTCGTACAACCCTGACGGGTATACATATATTTATAGATCTGGCAGAGATCTGGTTTTAATAATATTTTATTAATTTATATAAACAATGTATCATCTAGGTTTCACAATTTAAAAATGTATTGTTATGAAACATAGTAAAAAGATACTCAGAGGGTTAAAGTGAAACTAAATTGATAAACATTAAAATATAATAAGTTCACATTCCCCATTTCCTAGCTACATGTATATATTTGACACATTCCTAGCCGATCGAGGTCTGTAAATAACAGTTAATTTTATGTGATAATGGTCTCAGGATGCGTCACTGGCTTAGAGTCGGAGTGTAAAATTAAATGTATACTTAAGGTGAGATTTAAAAAAATCTGCTCAAATCAGGCTGATATTTTGAAGTTAATATGTATATATTAAATAATGGAAAAACTTATTAATTTTATATAAAAAACGTATCATCTAGGTTTTACAATTAAAAACTGTATTGTGATAAAATATGGATTAAATAATTTTAAGGAAAGTATAAAGCCCATGACAGCAGATTTTAACAAAAAACATATCTAACATATATTGAACAAAAAAGATTTAGATAGTGCTGTTGGGAAAAAACACTGAAATTACTGTGATAATCACAGCAGTTTTAATAAAAATTGTTTTTTCGTTAAACATGTAAAGAAGAAGGGTGTGGACTGGACAATGTGACGCTTTAGTAAGTGTAAAAATACGAAACAGCAGGGAGTTGTTCACTTTTTAAAAAATATGAATTATTGTAGCACCATAAAGCATTTGCAAAGAGTTATTAGATAGTTTGGGCGGATATTGTCAAAAGAATAACCGAACTCCAAATTGAGAAACAAATTTTTCCGTTTGTAACATTAAGTTGAGACTGTGATATTGAAGAAAAAGAAGTTGATAGACATTGGAGAAAAGGAAAAGGACTAATTGGATAACTGAACTATTCTCAAAATGTGAATATATGAGTTGACCAATGCTATTCATCGCTACTGTTCGATATATTTAAGCACATGTAAAGGAACTTGTATAAGCTGTATGGTTCTGTATTGGTGTTGATCTGATCTTTTTGGTATTTTTCCTAAACAGAGATCTTAAAAAAATATCTTTTATTCGAGACTCTAAGATTGTTTTGTTTTACTAGGTGGGTGCTGTCAAAAATTCTCCTGATATCCCCCATACGGTCTAGCAAGGTGTGAAGAGGTAAGAATCGAAAATTAAAATGACACATTGATATGCATATGTCCTTAATGAATTTCGCTTAATATATAACTTTACATAATGAACGGGTTGTCTGAGACGTAGTTTAGTTTTCCGTCCGACCTAAGAATAGTTGTCATCTCGCTTCCTCCCTCCCGAAGCTGACTCTTCTCTCTCCGTCTTCAATTTTCACTTTGTATTTCAGTATGAGGTAGACAGAAAAACTTGTAGACTATCTCTGTCAAACACTGTCACATATATAGATAATTCTAACTTCATAGTTTTGTAATTAAACAAGATAAAAAAATGTGTATGATCATGTGACCTCTAACGTAAAAACTGTGTCTGTTATTATTAGTTAGACAATCGAACTGTAGAGATAACATCTGCTTAAAAACAGCTGATACAGCTCATACAGCCCCATTTAAACAGTTCATACAAGTCATACAGCTAATAGGCTCAGTTTAAAACAGATTACTGCTAAGGTTGTAATAATGAAGTCTAATAACTTTTTTGAAAAGTATAGAGTATCTAAGGTTAAACCATTGGATCTATCAAAGAAAAAATTGCTTAAAGATAAAATTAATAAGGCATCAAAGGCTATCAGAAAAAAGTATCTAGCATTAAAACTAAGAAAATCTCATGAAGACGAAACTCTTAATAGACTCTTCAAGCCCATTATCGATCCATTAAGAGAACTCAAATCTGTAAATATATTACAGAAAACAGGCACGAAGCGTGTAGGTTTATCACAACAAAAAAAGTTAAAGCATAGTTCAACAGAGTATACATCAAATGCAGATATTAAGGATGATATATTGTCTCTGGATTCTCAGTATGAAGTAGGAGATGCTAACTTTCAGGATATTAAAACGGAGAAACTGCTCTTAATGAATATTTTGAACAGTATCTAGACACTATATAGAGGGGTTCTTTATTAAACACAAAGACTAGGATGAAACCTATGGCATTAGATTGGATTTGCAAATGAATAAACTGTATATTGATAATTAAAAATTGGTCGTGCCTCTGAAATAATTATTAATGGTAAAGTATATGATGGCAAAGTGGGGTTATACAATCTACTTTTTATGAAGGATCCCGCAGATTATGATAGAAATTATTTAACTGAATATAAGGAAATTTTGCAAATTACCAATATACATAGAAGACTACTCTTCAAAGTATATTAAAATAATAAGACCATTATTGGATGGTAAAAAGAAGAAAAAAAACACAATCAGTGGATCCAGTCAGAATATGGTTTACAATCAAAAGCCAATCGAATATGTTTATCGGGATGATGTTAATGAGCTTGTTGATAGACTGAAACTTTTGAACGCGTCAAAGATTGCAGGAAATACCGATTCTCATGATAATGAAGGAATTATTTATTAAGTATTTGTAAATATCAATAAATATGAGTTGATACTAAAGTTAATATTTACAAAGACTTGTATATGTACTAATATCGGGAATTTTTCGATTAAGTCTTTACCATAGCTGCTGAATGTTCAAATTTTATATTTCAGAATTTAGTAAATCACGGTGGTAACAAATATGGATGTCTATCTATTTAATCTGTCTCTTGTGTGCTGTTTTTAAGCAGATGTCATCTCTTCAGTTCGATTGTCTAACTAATAATAACAGACACAGTTTTTACGTTAGAGGTCACATGATCATACACATTTTTTTATCTTGTTTAATTACAAAACTATGAAGTTAGAATTATCTATATATGTGACAGTGTTTGACAGAGATAGTCTACAAGTTTTTCTGTCTACCTCATACTGAAATACAAAGTGAAAATTGAAGACGGAGAGAGAAGAGTCAGCTTCAGGAGGGAGGAAGCGAGATGACAACTATTCTTAGGTCGGACGGAAAACTAAACTACGTGTCAGACAACCCGCTCATTATGTAAAGTTATATATTAAGCGAAATTCATTAAGAACATATGCATATCAATGTGTCATTTTAATTTTCGATTCTTACCTCTTCACACCTTGCTAGACCGTATCGGGGATATCAGGAGAATTTTTGACAGCACCCACCTAGTAAAACAAAACAATCTTAGAGCCTCGAATAGAAGATGTTTTTTTAAGATCTCTGTTTAGGAAAAATACCAAAAAGATCAGATCAACACCAATACAGAGCCATATAGCTTATACAAGTTCCTTTACATGTGCTTAAATATATCGAACCTTAGCGATGAATAGCATTGGTCAACTCATATATTCACATTTTGAGAATAGTTCAGTTATCCAATTAGTCCTTTTCTTTTTCTCCAATGTCTATCAACTTCTTTTTCTTCAATATCACAATTTTTTAAAAAGTGAAAAACTCCCTGCTGTTTCGTATTTTTACACTTACTAAATCGTCACATTGTCCAGTCCACACCCTTCTTCTTTACATGTTTAACGAAAAAACAATTCTTATTAAAACTGCTCTGATTATCACAGTAATTTCAGTGTTTTTTTCCCAACAGCACTATCTAAAACTTTTTTGTTCAATATATGTTAGATATGTTTTTTGTTAAAATCTGCTGTCATGGGCTTTATACTTTCCTTAAAATTATTTAATCCATATTTTATCACAATACAGTTTTAAATTGTGAAAACTAGATGATACGTTTTTTATATAAAATTAATAAGTTTTTTCCATTATTTAATATATATATATATATATATATATATATATATATATATATATATATATATATTAACTTCAAAATATCAGTCTGATTTGAGCAGATTTTTTTAAATCTCACCTCAAGTATACATTTAATCTTACACTCCGACTCTAAGCAAGTGACGCATCCTGAGACAATTATCACATAAAATTAACTGTTCTTTACAGACCTCGATCGGCTAGGAATGTGTCAAATATACACATGTAGCTAGGAAATGGGGAATGTGAACCTATTATATTTTAATGTTTATCAGTTTAGTTTCATTTTAACCCTCTGAGTATCTTTTTATTATGTTTCATAACAATACATTTTTAAATTGTGAAACCTAGATGATACATTGTTTATATAAATTAATAAAATATTATTAAAACCAGATCTCTGTCAGATCGTTAAATATATGTATACCCGTCAGGGTTGTACGAGCTATATATAAAAAAATAATTTCTGGTTTAATGAAAATAATGATTCATTTCATAGGTCTACGTTCTAAACAGTACACATATAAAGTGGAATCAAACAAAATAGTCAAAAAAAGCAAAAAGCGTATTCAAAGACACATAATCGTTAAGCTAGTAAATAAATGGGAAGGGAGGTACGGAGCTAAAATTTGATATGCAAATCCTAATTTCCAAAGCAGATCCATTTTCAACGATAACTTATGGTCATTGAAATGAAAAAATCTCACATTATATTCAATAAACCTCTGTATATAAGAATGTCTATCTTAGATACTTCTGAAAAATTTGTATGATTTTCACAAAGCAAAAGGCGTATTCAAAGATACATAATCGTTAAGCTAGTAAATAAATCGGAAGGGAGGTATGGAGCTAAAATTTGATATGCAAATCGTAATTTCCAAAGCAGATCCATTTTCAACGATAACTTATGGTCATTGAAATGAAAAAATCTCACATTATATTCAATAAACCTCTGTATATAAGAATGTGTATCTTAGATATTTCTAAAATTTGCGTGTATGACACTATAAATACATGTTAACAAAATTCCCTATAGAAAATTGTAAACCTTTGTACGCTGATACAGACAGTCTCTTGTACGAAATTCAGTGTAAGATTTTATCAAAAAATAGATTTTATACTTAGTGATTCGAGATAGTCGTTGGAATATTTCTCTAGTAAATAAAAAACAAATCCCATGGTTTTTAATGAAGGATAAAAACAATGTGAAAATAATTACTCATTTTCATAGGGCTACGTTCTAAACAGTACACCTACTGTAAAAGTGGAAAATAGTTAGAAAATCAAAAGGTGTAAAGTCTAATGTTGTGGTAAACAAAATTACTTTTGAGGATTATCTCTCTGAAGAAATTTGTCAACAAAAAGCCGTAGGATTACTCTCCACTTTCTAGTTACAAGTCATTGATTTTATAATATTATGTCTTTATATTGTTTTATTATATTTGATTTTCACTTTCTCACATCAAATAATGTAAGTTATATATCTCACACCTTGTATAGTGGAACTCTATAGCAATTATTTTTTATTCGTCATTTTAGAGTTGTTAAAGTAAATTATCAGCTTGATTCCAATACAAAATAAGTTTTGTTTATAATAACATTATATAAATATACGCCATGGAACTTTGTCAATACCAAAAAAACTATGTGTTAAAGGGGGGAATATGATGTACATAACTACAGTTTTTATTAGAAATATATATGTGAGTTGCAGTTAAAACTGGGGCTGGGTCGATGATGTCATCGATAACCGACTTCAATGTGTTTCTCTAAATGTTTATTATTGTTTATAGTTATTGTTTATGTATATGTATATATATATATATATATATATATATATATATATATATATATATATATATATATATATATATATATATATATATATATATATATATATATATATATATATATATATATATATATACATATACATAAACAATAACTATAAACAATAATAAACATTTAGAGAAACACATTGAAGTCGGTTATCGATGACATCATCGACCCAGCCCCAGTTTTAACTGCAACTCACATATATATTTCTAATAAAAACTGTAGTTATGTACATCATATTCCCCCCTTTAACACATAGTTTTTTTGGTATTGACAAAGTTCCATGGCGTATATTTATATAATGTTATTATAAACAAAACTTATTTTGTATTGGAATCAAGCTGATAATTTACTTTAACAACTCTAAAATGACGAATAAAAAATAATTGCTATAGAGTTCCACTATACAAGGTGTGAGATATATAACTTACATTATTTGATGTGAGAAAGTGAAAATCAAATATAATAAAACAATATAAAGACATAATATTATAAAATCAATGACTTGTAACTAGAAAGTGGAGAGTAATCCTACGGCTTTTTGTTGACAAATTTCTTCAGAGAGATAATCCTCAAAAGTAATTTTGTTTACCACAACATTAGACTTTACACCTTTTGATTTTCTAACTATTTTCCACTTTTACAGTAGGTGTACTGTTTAGAACGTAGCCCTATGAAAATGAGTAATTATTTTCACATTGTTTTTATCCTTCATTAAAAACCATGGGATTTGTTTTTTATTTACTAGAGAAATATTCCAACGACTATCTCGAATCACTAAGTATAAAATCTATTTTTTGATAAAATCTTACACTGAATTTCGTACAAGAGACTGTCTGTATCAGCGTACAAAGGTTTACAATTTTCTATAGGGAATTTTGTTAACATGTATTTATAGTGTCATACACGCAAATTTTAGAAATATCTAAGATACACATTCTTATATACAGAGGTTTATTGAATATAATGTGAGATTTTTTCATTTCAATGACCATAAGTTATCGTTGAAAATGGATCTGCTTTGGAAATTACGATTTGCATATCAAATTTTAGCTCCATACCTCCCTTCCGATTTATTTACTAGCTTAACGATTATGTATCTTTGAATACGCCTTTTGCTTTGTGAAAATCATACAAATTTTTCAGAAGTATCTAAGATAGACATTCTTATATACAGAGGTTTATTGAATATAATGTGAGATTTTTTCATTTCAATGACCATAAGTTATCGTTGAAAATGGATCTGCTTTGGAAATTAGGATTTGCATATCAAATTTTAGCTCCGTACCTCCCTTCCCATTTATTTACTAGCTTAACGATTATGTGTCTTTGAATACGCTTTTTGCTTTTTTTGACTATTTTGTTTGATTCCACTTTATATGTGTACTGTTTAGAACGTAGACCTATGAAATGAATCATTATTTTCATTAAACCAGAAATTATTTTTTTATATATAGCTCGTACAACCCTGACGGGTATACATATATTTAACGATCTGACAGAGATCTGGTTTTAATAATATTTTATTAATTTATATAAACAATGTATCATCTAGGTTTCACAATTTAAAAATGTATTGTTATGAAACATAATAAAAAGATACTCAGAGGGTTAAAATGAAACTAAACTGATAAACATTAAAATATAATAGGTTCACATTCCCCATTTCCTAGCTACATGTGTATATTTGACACATTCCTAGCCGATCGAGGTCTGTAAAGAACAGTTAATTTTATGTGATAATTGTCTCAGGATGCGTCACTTGCTTAGAGTCGGAGTGTAAGATTAAATGTATACTTGAGGTGAGATTTAAAAAAATCTGCTCAAATCAGACTGATATTTTGAAGTTAATATATATATATATATATATATATATATATATATATATATATATATATTAAATAATGGAAAAAACTTATTAATTTTATATAAAAAACGTATCATCTAGTTTTCACAATTTAAAACTGTATTGTGATAAAATATGGATTAAATAATTTTAAGGAAAGTATAAAGCCCATGACAGCAGATTTTAACAAAAAACATATCTAACATATATTGAACAAAAAAGTTTTAGATAGTGCTGTTGGGAAAAAAACACTGAAATTACTGTGATAATCAGAGCAGTTTTAATAAGAATTGTTTTTTCGTTAAACATGTAAAGAAGAAGGGTGTGGACTGGACAATGTGACGATTTAGTAAGTGTAAAAATACGAAACAGCAGGGAGTTTTTCACTTTTTAAAAAATTGTGATATTGAAGAAAAAGAAGTTGATAGACATTGGAGAAAAAGAAAAGGACTAATTGGATAACTGAACTATTCTCAAAATGTGAATATATGAGTTGACCAATGCTATTCATCGCTAAGGTTCGATATATTTAAGCACATGTAAAGGAACTTGTATAAGCTATATGGCTCTGTATTGGTGTTGATCTGATCTTTTTGGTATTTTTCCTAAACAGAGATCTTAAAAAAACATCTTCTATTCGAGGCTCTAAGATTGTTTTGTTTTACTAGGTGGGTGCTGTCAAAAATTCTCCTGATATCCCCGATACGGTCTAGCAAGGTGTGAAGAGGTAAGAATCGAAAATTAAAATGACACATTGATATGCATATGTTCTTAATGAATTTCGCTTAATATATAACTTTACATAATGAGCGGGTTGTCTGACACGTAGTTTAGTTTTCCGTCCGACCTAAGAATAGTTGTCATCTCGCTTCCTCCCTCCTGAAGCTGACTCTTCTCTCTCCGTCTTCAATTTTCACTTTGTATTTCAGTATGAGGTAGACAGAAAAACTTGTAGACTATCTCTGTCAAACACTGTCACATATATAGATAATTCTAACTTCATAGTTTTGTAATTAAACAAGATAAAAAAATGTGTATGATCATGTGACCTCTAACGTAAAAACTGTGTCTGTTATTATTAGTTAGACAATCGAACTGAAGAGATGACATCTGCTTAAAAACAGCACACAAGAGACAGATTAAATAGATAGACATCCATATTTGTTACCACCGTGATTTACTAAATTCTGAAATATAAAATTTGAACATTCAGCAGCTATGGTAAAGACTTAATCGAAAAATTCCCGATATTAGTACATATACAAGTCTTTGTAAATATTAACTTTAGTATCAACTCATATTTATTGATATTTACAAATACTTAATAAATAATTCCTTCATTATCATGAGAATCGGTATTTCCTGCAATCTTTGACGCGTTCAAAAGTTTCAGTCTATCAACAAGCTCATTAACATCATCCCGATAAACATATTCGATTGGCTTTTGATTGTAAACCATATTCTGACTGGATCCACTGATTGTGTTTTTTTTCTTCTTTTTACCATCCAATAATGGTCTTATTATTTTAATATACTTTGAAGAGTAGTCTTCTATGTATATTGGTAATTTGCAAAATTTCCTTATATTCAGTTAAATAATTTCTATCATAATCTGCGGGATCCTTCATAAAAAGTAGATTGTATAACCCCACTTTGCCATCATATACTTTACCATTAATAATTATTTCAGAGGCACGACCAATTTTTAATTATCAATATACAGTTTATTCATTTGCAAATCCAATCTAATGCCATAGGTTTCATCCTAGTCTTTGTGTTTAATAAAGAACCCCTCTATATAGTGTCTAGATACTGTTCAAAATATTCATTAAGAGCAGTTTCTCCGTTTTAATATCCTGAAAGTTAGCATCTCCTACTTCATACTGAGAATCCAGAGACAATATATCATCCTTAATATCTGCATTTGATGTATACTCTGTTGAACTATGCTTTAACTTTTTTTGTTGTGATAAACCTACACGCTTCGTGCCTGTTTTCTGTAATATATTTACAGATTTGAGTTCTCTTAATGGATCGATAATGGGCTTGAAGAGTCTATTAAGAGTTTCGTCTTCATGAGATTTTCTTAGTTTTAATGCTAGATACTTTTTTCTGATAGCCTTTGATGCCTTATTAATTTTATCTTTAAGCAATTTTTTCTTTGATAGATCCAATGGTTTAACCTTAGATACTCTATACTTTTCAAAAAAGTTATTAGACTTCATTATTACAACCTTAGCAGTAATCTGTTTTAAACTGAGCCTATTAGCTGTATGACTTGTATGAACTGTTTAAATGGGGCTGTATGAGCTGTATCAGCTGTTTTTAAGCAGATGTTATCTCTACAGTTCGATTGTCTAACTAATAATAACAGACACAGTTTTTACGTTAGAGGTCACATGATCATACACATTTTTTTATCTTGTTTAATTACAAAACTATGAAGTTAGAATTATCTATATATGTGACAGTGTTTGACAGAGATAGTCTACAAGTTTTTCTGTCTACCTCATACTGAAATACAAAGTGAAAATTGAAGACGGAGAGAGAAGAGTCAGCTTCGGGAGGGAGGAAGCGAGATGACAACTATTCTTAGGTCGGACGGAAAACTAAACTACGTCTCAGACAACCCGTTCATTATGTAAAGTTATATATTAAGCGAAATTCATTAAGGACATATGCATATCAATGTGTCATTTTAATTTTCGATTCTTACCTCTTCACACCTTGCTAGACCGTATGGGGGATATCAGGAGAATTTTTGACAGCACCCACCTAGTAAAACAAAACAATCTTAGAGTCTCGAATAAAAGATATTTTTTTAAGATCTCTGTTTAGGAAAAATACCAAAAAGATCAGATCAACACCAATACAGAACCATACAGCTTATACAAGTTCCTTTACATGTGCTTAAATATATCGAACAGTAGCGATGAATAGCATTGGTCAACTCATATATTCACATTTTGAGAATAGTTCAGTTATCCAATTAGTCCTTTTCCTTTTCTCCAATGTCTATCAACTTCTTTTTCTTCAATATCACAGTCTCAACTTAATGTTACAAACGGAAAAATTTGTTTCTCAATTTGGAGTTCGGTTATTCTTTTGACAATATCCGCCCAAACTATCTAATAACTCTTTGCAAATGCTTTATGGTGCTACAATAATTCATATTTTTTAAAAAGTGAACAACTCCCTGCTGTTTCGTATTTTTACACTTACTAAAGCGTCACATTGTCCAGTCCACACCCTTCTTCTTTACATGTTTAACGAAAAAACAATTTTTATTAAAACTGCTGTGATTATCACAGTAATTTCAGTGTTTTTTCCCAACAGCACTATCTAAATCTAATAACTAGATAAGTTATATATCTCACACCTTGTATAGTGGAACTCTATAGCAATTATTTTTTATTCGTCATTTTAGAGTTGTTAAAGTAAATTATCAGCTTGATTCCAATACAAAATAAGTTTTGTTTATAATAACATTATATAAATATACGCCATGGAACTTTGTCAATACCAAAAAAACTATGTGTTAAAGGGGGGAATATGATGTACATAACTACAGTTTTTATTAGAAATATATATGTGAGTTGCAGTTAAAACTGGGGCTGGGTCGATGATGTCATCGATAACCGACTTCAATGTGTTTCTCTAAATGTTTATTATTGTTTATAGTTATTGTTTATGTATATGTATATATATATATATATATATATATATATATATATATATATATATATATATATATATATATATATATATATATATATATATATATATATATAAATATAGAGTGGTAGCAAGTAGTTTTAACGTCAAAAGTTTATATTATTTATCTAGTAAAGTTGTATGTGAAAATATGAGAAGTGCTAGAGACTTTATTGCTTTTAACAGATATTCCAAGAAACATTAAGGATGACTTGGTAAATAATTTTTGATGAATATAAATCGCAACGCAAAATACATGTGATATTATTATATAAAAGTTTTTATTTTCAATTAATATACATTTGCATTTTTCCCAATATCTGCAAAATATAAATGTTTTAAAGAAAAATTTAATCTATCTTTAATTCCAATAATATTTTGATACATTCATCGTTCAAAATAAAATAACATTGTCATTACTCTTCAAATATCAATATATGTTTATCAATAAAATATCTGACTAGTTATCTTGAAAATCTTCTAATTCCATTCCAGTTTCGATAAAATTGTTTTCTTTATCATTATCGAGTATGATAATTCGCAACGAAATCATTCAAGTCCGTTAATGAAATAGTTTTTTTTTCCTATCGAATATGATTTTTACACTTTAAATAATGCTTGAATGAGATGTATTTAGATGGAAGTTATTCTATTATCTTATTGAAGCTAAATATAATGATAAATACATTATTCTCCTTTTTGGTTTATAACTCTTTTATTCATTAACCTATTTAAAATATTATGTCTTGTGATTATGTTCAATTAATTGTTTAATGAATTTTAGTCTTTATTCGATTGAAATCTGATAAAGTTTAAGATAAGGTCCTTTTACCATATTTCGTTAGATGATCAAAGCCGATGTATACCCACGTAAAATTTCACTTCGATCGGACAGAATGGAACTAAGATTTTTACTTTCTTAAGTAATTGATTCCGTTAGTCTATTCAGTAGACATCATTAGGTTCATATATCAAGTTTAATTGAAATCCAATGCCATGAACTCGAAGGATACAACAAATATACAGGAAATAAATTACATTTCTTTCATGTGTCTTCTCTTTACACCTAACCAACTCAGATTTCAAATTTCCCGCCTTCCTATCGTGATCCCCAGATTTCAAATTTTCCACCAACACTGTTTTACGCAGATGATATTTAATACGATTTGGATTTATGACCTTGATTTCAATTCCGATGTTAGTCGGCTTTAATCACAGTCTACAATAGTGGCAAAACACCAGTTTGTTTACATTTAAGTCACGTTCCTTAACTCAGCTGGCGACACTTTGTTCAACAAGTCAAGACTTCGTTGAATTTGCATTCTATATAATAAGCGACAAGTAGGTTAAAAGAAAAAATGACTCAGCATTTAATCATCCATGTGCAGATAATTTTTGTTTATTCACCAGACCAGCTTATTTAGTCTATAATAGCATAGCAAACATTCTAGTCACGTTTTCAAGTCGTACCATCATACAGGTATACCAACCCAAATATAGTGGCTTTTTAGTACCAACTTAGGAAAAATGAAACCCCTGTTTTTACCATAAATACATTTTCTTTGTCTATAACTTTTTTATTTATTAACCTATTTAAAATATTCTCTCTTGCAATAATGTTCAATTAATTTTTAATGAATTTTAGTCTTTATTCGATTGAAATCAGATAAAGTTTAAGATAAGGCCCTTTTGACTGCGCCAGATGTCCACGTAACGGAGCCCCTTTTGTTTTTTTTTCAGCATGACGTTTCTCACACGAACTAACATTACGTGTTTTTTTTTAATGCTACCATGTTTTTTTCTTAATGCAATTTTCTTCTTAGCCCCCTACCCCCCGACGTGTTTTTTTCTTAATGCTACCATACTTAAGACTCCATGTTTTTTTCCTATTATTCCATTATGTTTAATATTGAATCTAAATGTAATGCTAAATATACGTACTATTTTTTTACCATAAATATATTTTCTTTGTCTATAACTTTTTTATTTATTCACCTATTAAAAATACTCTATCTTGTGATTATGTTCAATTAATTTTTTAATGAATTTTAGTCTTTATTCGATTGAAATCGAATAAAGTTGAAGATAAGGCCCTTTTGACATATTGCGTTAGATGTCCACGTAACGGCCCCCACCCCTTTGCCACCATGTTTTTTTCTTAATGCAGACATGCTTTTTCTTACACCCACCCTCTTTTTTCTTAATGCAGCCATGTTTTTTTCTTACTCACACCCTCCTTTTTTCTTAATGCATTTTTTTTCTTACCCCCCACCCTCTTTTTTCTTAATGCAGCCATATTTTTTTCTTAATGCAGACATGTTTTTTTCTTACCCCCACCCTCTTTTTTCTTAATGCAGACACGCCCCTTTTTTCTTAATGCAGACATGTTTTCCCCCACCCTCTTTTTTCTTAATGCAGCCACGCCCCTTTTTTTGTTAATGCAGCCATATTTTTTTCTTAATGCAGACATGTTTTTTTCTTACCCCCACCCTCTTTTTTCTTAATGCAGACACGCCCCTTTTTTCTTAATGCAGACATGTTTTTCCCCCACCCTCTTTTTTCTTAATGCAGCCACGCCCCTTTTTTTGTTAATGCAACCATATTTTTTTCTTAATGCAGACATGTTTTTTTCTTACCCCCACCCTCTTTTTTCTTAATGCATTTTTTTTCTTACCCCCACCATTTTATCTTAATGCAGCCCCACCCTCTTTTTTCTTATTGCATCCACGCCCCTTTTTTTTTATACAGCCATGTGTTTTTTTCACTCCCACCCCCTCGCCCCCTTTTTTCCGCCGCCATGTTTTTTTCTACACCCTCTGGTCATTGTTGATCATCCACAAGAACTCTTCGCGACCCCACCCACATCTTTGGTCACTCCCGATGGACACATGCCATCCGCATCAAATGTCCGCGGACAAATCCGAGGGTGAGCCAGAAGCCCTGTTGCTATACTACTTGAAATAACCCAGAACTTTGTATCCTCGATGCTACGAAAGACTTCAGACCGTAATTGATACAAATGGAATGGTAACAAAATATTACATTATATTATTACATTATGTTATATGGGTTTGAGCCTCATCAGCCACTGATCGTATGAGTAGTCCTTTGGCGATACCCTCTTATCCGAGTCATTATCCAAAAATGCTACCCCATAAAAGGAACAATATAGGCATGTCCCCCGCCTTAAACGTTACCTCCTCTAGGATAACAAGGGTCCCTAATATAAGGTACCTCTTCTACTCCAGTGCGGGGCAGGTGTAAAAAAGATGAATCGAGGTTTCCTCATCTTCTTTACAGTACCTGCAGGCCGGGCTGTCAGTCAGTTTCAGATTGTGCTTATATGCATTCAGACTACTATGGTGGCCCGTTATGATTCCCACCAGGGTTCTGGCTTTATGCCTGTTCAACTTAATGAATTCTTGAGCCCATTCCTCAATCTCTGAGTATTCGATGAAGAGTTTGGTTACTCGACAACCCGTTATTCCTCTCCATCTTTTATTGTGCTGGTGTCTTGCCCAGCCATTGATGCGGTTTCTGATCAGATTCCCACTTATTCCCGTTGGAGGTTCTGGTCCATAGAGGTTTTCCCTGGTCCCTAGTCTGGCAAGGTCATCTGCAATTAGATTTCCCTTAATGCCATTATACCCAGGTATCCATAAGAGTTTCACCGGTCCCTTCCCTATCAAGTGATTCAATACTTCATAGCAATTATAGACTAGCTTCGACTTTGTCGTTGCTGAATTCAAGGCTGCCAACGCCACCCTGTTATCCGAGCAGATACATACCTTCTCCTGGGTCCGGTTTAGGTCGGCCCCAAAACACCGTATGTAATTGCAACTAGCTCGGCCTGGAGTGCGGTAGTGTATTTGCCCAGGGAAAAGGTTTTACCTATCCCATCGCGTCGTCTATACATCCCCGCACCTGCTATGTTCCCACTCTTGGCTCCATCCGTGTACCAGATGTCTCAATTGAGCGGTAATCCAGCTCGATCCTCCATCCAGTCGGTCTTACTGGTGAGGGGATCTTATATTTTTTGTCAAACAGGAAGTGGACACCCGCACTGTCAGAGGGCATCCATAGGAGTTCCTCCTCAGCTAGCTCCTTGAAGAGTCTATTCAGGTCCCTTACCTTTCCTATTTATGTTTCCCACCTTGTGCATAGCCTTTACGGCTTCCGCTTTCAAGGTGACATCAAGAGGTGTCATCGCCTCGCATCGCCATAAATCCATTTCATGGTTTCAAGTCCCAGCTATTACCAATAGCCCTTTTTAGTTGCCAAAGTGTTGCCGTGATCTTGGAACGTATGTGCCTTAGATGATTTTCCCATGATAGTTTCCCATCCAGGATTACTCCTAAGTATTTCACTTCGTTATTATAGCTTAATTCTTGGCCACCAAGTTTCAGCGGACATGTTCTGTTCCACTTATGTTTCTTAGTGAACACCATCACCTCAGTCTGAAAGGGATTGACCGAGAGTCCCCTATCTCTGCACTAATTCCCAACCTTATTTAATGCTCCCTTATTTATCGAGAATCGGTTCCAGGAAAGGGCCCTTCGTTATTATTACTAAGTCATCGGCATAGCCAATTACTTGATAATCTTTTAACCTTTAAAGCATCTCATCCACTATCAGGCACCACAGAAAGGGGGACAATACCCCTCTCTGTGGACAGCCCGAGTCAACCCGGCCCTCGATGGTAGTCTTGCCTTTGTTGGCAATAAGCTGTCTGTTTCCCAACATATGGTTTATCCATTCAGCGATTATTCTGGGGGTGTAGTATCTGCCTAGTGCTCCGCTAATCACTTCCCTGGATGTAAAGTTGAAGGCTCCTTCAATATCAAGGAAGGTGCCGACAACGTATCCTTCGGAGTCCAGTTGTGACCGTATCAATGACACAACCTTATCCATAGCTGTTTCTGTTGATTTACCAGCTTGATAAGCATGCTGGATCCCTTGAAGCAGCCTCTCTATTAGAACAGTATCTCGAAGGTACCTGTCAAATAATCGTTCGGCCGTCTTTAGTAAAAATGAAGTAAGGCTAATCGTCCCATAGTCCTTAGGGGACGTGTATCCAACTTTGCCCGGCTTAGGTATAAAAACAACCCTTGTGCCTAGCCACACTTTCGGGACCATCTTTAGTACCAAGCTGACCCTGGTGATCCTTATAAGCGGACCGAGGATTATCTCTTCTGCTTTCTGCAGAAGTACCGGATAACTGCCGTCCGATCCCTGCGATTTATATGGACCAAAGGACCTCAAGGCCTACCTCATCTTAGCCGGTGTGACTATCTTCTTCACAAGTTCCCTGTCGTCCCCCTCTCGGTTTACCGCACGGGTCCTATGTGCCCCTACTAATGGGTCGGAAATGTCTCCCGTCTCCGGTCTATAAAAGCCCGGAAAATGTGCTTTGATGAGATGGTCTAAGGTTTCCTCATCCGATTCCGAGGATTTACCATTAGGGAGCTTGAGCAATCCCAGTGTCGCTTCCGGGCTGCAGGTTAGGATCTTGTTCAGCCGTGCTGCCTTAGCTCCCTCATTTATCTCATTACAGAAAGAAACCCAACTACTTATTTGGGCTTCCCTAACCTCAGCCCCTATACTGATCCCTGGCAGTCCTATAGTCCTCTCAAGTTGTACGGCTGTTACGTTTTCTGGCTCCCTTGAGAAGGTTTATTACCTTACATCTAAGGTTTTCCAGCTTATTGTTCCACCATCTTACCTGGCCTCTCGGCCTAGCTCGCTTAGGTGTACAGTTCCCTTCATAGTCTTCTATCAATCTTCTACTCAGTCGGGAGGCTGCCACCTCCAATACTTCATCACTCCAAATGCAATGAAAACGGTATTAATGAAAAGCTTTTGAAGAAAATTGTAAGAATTTAAATTCAGTAACGTGTAGACCTTCCTCTAACTCTTCCTACCATTCGTGTGGGTATGCTATTAATTAAGTGGTGACTGGTTTCCTGAGAAATATTCTCCCATTCGACAAGAACGATTTATTCTAGTTCCCTAAGAGTCATTGGAATATATTATATGCGAAGTGTAGCTGTTCGTTTTAGTGTATCCGATAGATGCTCTATGGAATTCATATCAGTGATTCTTGGTGGCCAGTCTATAGTTGAAATATTCAGAAATCGAAGGTAGCTCAGTACTTCCTTAGAAACGTGGGACTAAGTATTGTGCTACATAAAAATGAAATTGTTCTCGACAAACGGAGCAAAGAACATCTCATAATCTTCTATGATGTTTTCTACGTAGAAATATGCATTCATGGATTTCCCCCGCATAGAAACTAAATACATGTGAAGAATCGAAACGAAATGAAAACAAAACTCGCTTCCAGTCGTCAATGGTCTAATTTACGTGTTCTCTTTGAAAAATCAGTCTAGAACTCTATGTTCTCTGGTAAGCAGTGGTGCAGTAGTTGGTCTTCCATTGTCCAGTCCTCCCTCATTAGGCCTTCTCCTGACCGCTCGTATAGAAATTGCTACATTTCGAGCTACTGCTAGGGCTCTGCTTAACTCTAAACTAGTGGAATACTTGTTTCTTAAGACAATTTGCATAAGGTATAGCTCATTTATTGCATCTGTAGATTTATTACGATATTTTCAAGTGTTCTACAGTAAATCTGTAAGTTCATTGATACGTTTAACTGTTCGACAAATTGTTGATTGCCTATCTTCTAAAAAATTAGCCACATATCACTGGCTACGTCCCTCGTTAACCAGAGTTACCACTTTTATTGCTTCGTCTCTCTCTTAAGTTGTGTAGACGATTGATTAATTTCTTCTACTCTAAGTGCACTAGACAAAATGTTTCATTTATTTCATGACATTAAATAAAAAAATCACTAGCTTAACTGAATTTATTGCCTTTTACAAATTACTTTAAACAGCGTTAAATGCATTATTAACAAACAATTTCAAAATGTTACCACCTATAAAAATATTTAAGGATTTATAACTTCAAAAACATTATAAAAAATAATGAAAAAAGGTTTGCTAATGCGTTAATTTCATTCCAGGAGTGCATTAAATGCCGTTGGATATAATGTATTCCATTTTAATTCATTTTTTACAAACAAACACGTTTGAAATAATGTGTAAATACATAACACATAATATGTAAAAATTCTTTGTCGAATCTTGAATTCAAATTTCAAAAGATTTTACTTGATGAACAATTACATAGACCTACGCTTAAAACTATAAATATTCAAATCTTTAGTTTTCGCTCGAATAACAATTACTTGAAATTTAAATTCAATTGAACTATCATCAAGTTTTATGTTTCGAAATTGTTCGTAACTGTTAGAATTGTTGAATAGAAAATGTGCATAAAAACAAAGACAATACGTATAGGACGTTGTAGCCCAGGATATTTTTTGTGAACGTTTGAGCTAATCAAATCCAATTGCTGGCATGGGAAAATAATTGCTGAGGAATTAAGTTAAGACTGTCTCGGATTTGCGAGGAATGTTTTTGTAGTAGTCCGTTGTTTGGGTTTAATCTCACTAAAGGCTAGTCGAGATTGAACAGGAGGTTGAGGCAATATGTAATTGAATATACATTAGATAACCGTTCGGTTTATATACTTAAATAATACACTTTCAGGCATTACTTGGATTAATATCAAGTTAATTAATGTAATAGTTCATTATTATTTTAAAGTAGGTATTCAATTTCTAGGGATTCTATGTTAATTACATCAAAGAAGTTTCCATTATCGTAGGGGAATGGAATAATTTAATATTAATGGCTACATATACTGAGTACCTAGTTTTTCCAACATCTTTACTGCTCATAAGTGCAAATATAAATATTCCTGGTCCAGCGAAATTAATTTATATATTTTTGAGTTACTGAAATATATGCAACTACATTCACAATGTTTTTGTGTTACATGGTTGCATAAAAAATGATTCTATCTAGTTTTAACGTATTCGAATATTTAAACATAGATAAGAATATACAGATAAAAAAATATTTAAACAATTTTTTTTCAGACTAACAAAATAATTTAAATAATTCTGAAGTAGTGGTAGGATTGAACAAGTGGAACTGAGAAGAAAAATATTAAAATTCTTTCATACATACTTTCTTATGCGTTAATTGGGTCCTGTTATATTTTCTAGTATAAATTTGCTTAATATAATTAAGCACTATTAATATACTTAGTCAAAATTAGGCAGAAGAAATTAAAATTACCTCGAATTTTTCTCAATATTGCTCAAAAATTTAACGCTTTCACAAAAATATTCAATATGTGTATCTACATGAAAACAACTTCTGCTTGGCATATGTTGTTGCTCCTACAAGAAACATACTGTTACTTCTGTCAAAATATTTACGTAATACTCATGAAAAATCGAATACAAGTGTTGTTAGATCATCAACACGGCCCTTGATACAGCCTTGATATATGTATGTTTCGACAATATCTTCTCGGCATCTCTTCGCTATCTTCGTCAGCAGGACATGTTTCTTGTTATAATGTGAACTCGACACTATAGTTTGAATTTGCGAACTTGGATCTGTGAAAATTACAAAAACATTATCCAATGTGAGTACGTTTTAGTGTTTTCTAGTTACGATACTTCATAATGAGCTACATTTGCAATTTTTATAAGCTGCAGAGGGTGTTGTATTTCTTCTTCGATAACAACTTTGAAGTCTCCTAAGTTGATTTTAATGTTTTTAAATTATAAATTGTTTTCTATAATATATTTATTAATCATGGAGATGATACAACACACCTAATATATTAATTTGTTTAACATTATACCTTTTATAAATTATTGAAATTTTGCAATTACATATTTATTACTCTAAAAATGATTATTTAAGGAACTCTACAAATCTTGAAGTTTTTCCTCATATTTAAATGATTTACACATTCTTTTTTCTTATATCAGCACTTATGTTGTATAATATTTCAAACTATGCACTGTTAAACTAATTCTTACACCCTGTATTTGTAACACTCGTAGAACAATTTTTTAAATTTTGGATAATTAGTTTTATGCACAAAACTGCACAAAGCTTCTATTAGTTGAACTGAGTTAAAGACATGTGTAAGATTAGGGATATCGTTCACCTTGGTCGATTACCAATTAATAACTGAAATATTAATATTGACAAAAATTCCTTAAGAATTGTTCATAACCACACCTTAATATTTTTACGGTTATACTGGGATTTACATTACAAGATATTTTAAATAGGTTTCAGTTACCAGAAAGCAAAACTTTTCCATTGGACTTCACTTTTCCCATTATCTCATTCTACGGATACATATATATCAAATTTACATATATACTGCTTATTTACCAGTGCAGACTAAAATATCTAGACGCAAAATCTGCAATAATTAATGCACACACTTTGAATAGTTAATATATCTATCTATAGTGTTTTTGTTTATGCATGAGACACATTTGCATTAATATACTAAATATTGTATATAACTATTTAGTATAATATAGATTTCAAAAATATTTTGGAAATATAACAAATAAAGTGGTATATGAGAAATGAACATGTAAAAGTACAATTCCAACAACTTTTCTGTGAAATACAACTCTGAGTAAAAAAGACATTAATAAGTTTATTTTTATATTTTTATGAATTTTCGTTTAATAAATAACAAATGTTGAGGTAATTAGAGAACGTATTTTTTCTTGTCCACCACCATTTTTAATAAGTGAAATTAAAGGTAAAATGTTCGCTCAAATGAAGTTGTTTAATTGCATATCATATTTGCATATAAATAGAAGTGGTAAAAAAATGTTTCAAACAATTTATGAGGATTAAAAGGCGATTAAAATTAATGTTGCTATACTTGTAACTGAGACTATTTTCATATTTTATTTGTGACTAGAACAAAATAAAAAGAATACCAAAGAAAATATTTTACTCAATTTATAGGATCAGCGTTATGTAGAGACGCATTATATACAAATTATAGCTGTCCACCATGAGTGCTGCATCAAATTGATGGTGTAACACTCGGGTAGCTCCTCAGTAACCGATTTATCGTTGCGTAGACTTAAAAAATTTTAACCGTTGTAGGTACAAGCGGTTTAGTGCAATTCAGTTTAGCCTTGCCATTCTGTTTGACCACCTACATATATAAATATAGGAACATGTTTTATACATTATATATAATTACTTATATACGAGGCAATGCGACTACTGATGAGGCATCTAATTAATAGTAATGAATTTACAGAAAATCTTTAAGTATAATATGTCTAGTGATTGTCTCTTTATTCTCGGTCATAGAATAGTAAGATTTTTCATTCTTCATGTTTACAACACAAACATCTGCTACTCCAGAGTAAGAATTAAGGAAAATTCATTACTGGCATCAGAAATATCACAGTGTTATTGGTGTATAATATTTTGACGAAGGAACGCAAATTGTAAAGGACTGTCGAATTACTTAAGGTTTTATAATTAAATGACCGCTCATATACCAAATATATTTAAACGAATTTTGCTTTGTTCGAAGATAAATAATTATAAAGAAAAAAGTGATATTTTATAATGCTGTCCATAGTCGTGATATTGCGTGTCACCGTTATAAAAGATTATGTACAGTCTATCAACAGCATAAAGTTCTGAGGAAGTACATCAGTCTGACGATATTGTGTTGAAATTCGAATTCCATATACTCGTACATGAAATGGTGAAGTCGGTCGTGTTATTTCTTTTTTATGCATATGTTATAAATGATTATTATTATTAAATATTATTATTGCTTTGTTTGGTTGGACATCTTTCTGCAAATCAGTCAAGTAGTGCCGTGTCTAAGACTCAAGAATCAAAATACTTTTCCATGCAATGGACCAAAATACAATTTTGGTCCATTGTTTTGTCGAAATACTTTGTGAACTATATTTTGAATAAATCTGCTATTATGTAATTGCGTAAATATAGAAGCTAATAGGTATATGAGTATTGGACGACTTTATTGTACATGAGATCAAAACTGAGTACCGTATTCAGCAATGGTCAGCTAGCAGGGTATCTGAGACGGATATTATTGATAGTATAGTCACTATACTATATAACATAGTGTAACTGTATATAGTTGGACTACTGCTTCAATAATTATACCTCGTTTGGGTATACTTCTTTTATATACACCATGTGTACTGAAGGTAATTTTTTATGCAAATAAAAGGGTTTTTTTCTTAAATTCTCATAAATAATAACAACAATATTGACGTATTAATATAAATTCCTTAAATTCGGAACTTGAGAGATTTTATCTTGTCCTCTTATCCTAATTTCTCAGTCCTAATTTCTAATTTTTAAATACATGAAAATTTCGAATTCTGTTATATTGGGAACACATTTTAATTCTGAATTGATATTTTCTTTATTATTATGTCAAGAAATTTGCAAAGCGAATCTAATATACAGCAGAAAGTAAACGTTATTTTTGTTTTTAAAGACTGTAAACATAATGGCTAACATGGAGGAAATGATATTTTACCGACTAAATTGCACAACATGAAATATTGTACATAAAGATGATATTGGTCAATAACAATGTGTTAAAACTTTATTTGTATTTAACCTTTTGAAATGTATTTTTAAAGAAAATAAATCATAATAAAATAAATTAATTGCTGGAATGTGACGCTAGGAAATTTTTTCTACAATTGAAAGAAATATTATTAATAATGTTAGTAATTAAGAAATATTATTAATAGTCTTAGTAATAAAAACACATAATATTATTTAACAATTTTTTTATTGCATGCGCTAATGATTGCTAGTTTATATCGAACTAGTTTGTGAAAATTTAACTACTACTTAAAAATAAACTTTCCAATAATAGCTGTTGATTTTTCAGAGATACAGCACTCATTTCACATTTGTGCGATTTACATATATTACTTCTCCGCACTCCACTATAAGCGGAAAAGTAATGTAGTCGTGTAAAGAAGAAGTAAAAGAACTAAATTTTTTGGGTTGATTTTTCGTTTTTTTGGTATAAAAACAAAAAAAAAAATGGTTTTTAAAAATTTTTTGCTGTGTGTGTGTCGTCGTTGTCGTCGGAATTTATTCTTGTTAGCACGGCAACTCAAATAAATTGTATCGAATCGATCGGGTTTTAACTGATTCTGATCGGGGACGTCTCCCAGATGACATCTATTGATTTTGAGGTGGATAGTACACACTACCACCTCCCTTGGGTCTATTTGAGGAATTTTTTTTGTTAGCACGATAACTCAACTAAATCATGTCGGATCGATGGGGTTGACTAATTCTGATCGGGGACATCTCCCAGACGACACCTATTGATTTTGAGGTGGATAGAGCACACTCCATCCTATCCATGGTCATGAGAAAGCACTATGGTGGACTATTTGAGGAATTTGTTTTGTTAATACGATAACTCAACTAAGTCATGTCGGATCGATAGGGTTTTAATTGATTCGGATCAGGGCCGTCTCCCAGATGACATCTATTGATTTTGAGGTGGATAGAACACACTCTACCATGTACATGGGTCATGAGAAAGTACAATGGTGGACTATTAGAGCATTTTTTTTGTTAGCACGATCACTCAGTTAAATCGTGTCGGATCGATCGGGTTTCGACTGATTCTGATTAGGGACGTCTACCAGATGACATCTATTGATTTTGAGGTGGATAGGATACACCCCACCTTATTCATGGGTCATGAAAAAACATGAGAGTGAACTATTTGAAAAAAGCAAAACTGTTGCATAAAACACATATTCTGCATTTATGTATTGGTTTATTTTTTCTCGGCCACTCAGTTTGGAGACAGAGATGTTCCACGTGCGAAAAAGTCCGTTTTAAGGTTTTAAAACTGTTTATTTTTTAATATGGAAAACTGTTTTTATGAATTTGTTGAGACTCCGTTATCAGTTCCCATTCAGCTGAAATATATTTTAATTAGATTTAGTAGTGAGTGTATCTCGTAGTCAATTGTGATGAAATTGATAAAATTGATCTAAATATATTTATAATGTGTTGGAAAATTTGTATTGTACATAAAAAAATGTGTTAAAATCTTTAAAATTTATAAAAAACATTCATCTTAATAAAGTAAATTGATTGCTTTAAAGTAACGCCAGTAAAATTATTCTAGGGTTAAGTTAAAGAAATATAGTTAATAATGCACAATAGTATTTAACGATTGTTAATTTATTTTATGAAACAATGTAAACAATCTTATAAAAAACGTTATGACTTTTAGCCGAGTATTACAGTATAATAAGCCTATTAAATTATTAGGTTATTACAAAGTTGTATGTAATAAAGCTCCGAAATCTATATGGTAGTATGTAATATCATGTAATATCTAGGAAATTAATATAGCTCCACAAGTTAGACCGTTTGACAGCTATTCTTGTCTACACGGCTATTATTTTGTATAGTGTTCCATATTATCGCTTTAATATTAATCTTAACATTATTAAAGTAGAGAAATTTAATTGAATAAACTTCATAATATAACTGGAAGAATTAAGTACTAAATGGTACTTTGTGGCAATGGTACGATGACTTCCTTATCTTTTCTCTACTGGCAATTTTTAAATAAAGCAATAAAGGACAAATTTTAATAACATCACCATGGGTTTGTGAGTGTCTGAATACAAGAGAATTGATCAATTTTCGATTGATTGAATAGAAAGGTGATGTTTTACATGAGTGTTATCTACTAATAAATGAGATTTTCCATGAGAACTGACTCAGAGTGGTAAATGAGATTTTCTACTCTGAGTGTTAGAGACTAGTAAATGAAATTATCCATGAGAGCTAAATGTAATCTATCGACGTGTATGTTCTAGGAAATTGATATATCGAAACCACAGAACTAATTGAAACATTATTATATTTCAATTACATAAGGAATGGAACATTATTAATTAATGGAAAATTATGCTACTAATTTATATTTTTTTACTTGTGCAAATCAACAATAATATTTTATTATTTCTAAAATCATCTGCGAACATATAGTTTGTTTACAGATGCTTATTTAATGTGCCAAAAATAATTATTTAATATTCTTTCAAGGTATCTGAATATAATATTCATAAATACTTTATTTAAAAATAAATTAAATAAATTCGATAGTTAATTCGATTCGATGATTAAATAAAAAACTGAACACAAAGTATTGATAAATGACTGATAGTGATCAATAGTCGTTATATATTTATTAACGAAAAATAAATAATTTATTTAATATTTGATAAAATAATCTCATTATAATAATACAATAATACGAAGTTATCCTTTAATATATCAAAAGTGTATTCGTGCGTGCATGAATTCATTAAATATCATTGGAGGTATAGTAAATGATTTTCCATTCAATATAACTTTGTAAATATCTTAATTAAACAATTATAAAAGTAGATAAATCTTGCATAATTTTGCAAGGGAATATATATGTATGTTATTTTAATTATATTTAATATATTCCGAACCGACATGATCATATTACCATTTATATATACAGAGTAACTGTATCTATTTGTATTTATTCTCATGGTTTATTGTTTAGTAATACCATGTTGTGAAAGTTTACTTCAAATAAGCGCCATACACATTTCTATAACCAAAATATAGATGATGTTATGAGCTAAATTGCACAATTTGATGTGCATATAAACTGTAAAGGTATACATATTCTAAGTTGTAAAATATTGTATTATAAACAGTCACATTAACGTGCCTGTTATTATATTATAATTCTGTTTTAAAAACTTTAATCCTTTGCTTTACATATTTTGTCATAATTTGTGATAACTTAACAGGAAAGAGGTTTAATAATTATAGGATGTCATAAATCAATTGTAATCGGGCTTTTTAGCATCTGAAATAACGCAGGGAAGTTGAAATAATTAGGTATGATTTTTTGATGCAACATGTATTTGTTTCATTTTTTAAACACTAAACCAATTTGGGTTTGTTTTCATATTTATCTTAGTAGATTTTATATCTAGATATATTATTGGTTATAAGAAATATAATTTCAAAATCACTACTGATATTTATATTAAGTTTCAGTATTTTTCTTCTTCTCCTTCTAAATGCAAGAATTTAAAATAATTTCGTCAGAATGAAAAAAATATCAACCCCAATTTGATTTTACTTTTGTAACATATTTATAACAAGATATAGGTATCTAGCGCACTTCAGTAACTTAAAGGAAAAGTAATAATTGTGAATAATTAATCCAACTGTTATGAAAACTATACGAAAATGGGCTACAATAATATTACTTATTTTCTCATCTTAAAGCAAATGAGTTTGCTTCTTAAAAAGTCATTTTGTACTTAATAAATAATGCGATGTTGAACGAAAACAAATAATGCGATATTAAGCGAAAACACGTTAAATATATTTTGATGATCAAAAATTCCCTGACTGCGAAAATAACCTGGCAACGGTATTGTAGCTATTAGTCACTGGGAAAACCTCGATAGATGCATGAAATTATTGTCGAATTCTTCTGAACAAGATAAGAAGATGATCAGCGACACATGAATTCGAATTGATATTCGAAATGATAACCATGTATATGGATGCATTAGATCCGATACTGCTGAATGAACCTATTTGGTTTCAACATAATAACTATAAGAGGGTACTTAAGCGATACTTTTAATAAGAAATAAATTAGACGCAGATATATCATTGAGTAGCCACCTAAATCAACAAACCTTACGTCGTCTGATTTTTTCTCTGAAGTGATGACAGTGATGATTTCAATGAAGACTATACATAGATACAATAAATTCGTCTCACATTTTTATTAAAAGAAAAGTTATTTTTTTCAAGAGAAAGTTAGGCTGTAGTTTTTATTACAAACTAGGTTAGCGCCAATAAATAAATGAAAATATTTTAACTTTATATATCTAAATACACCATAACAATCAAACAGTCTTTCGTCTTTCTACAATCTTACTATATATATATATATATATATATATATATATATATATATATATATATATATATATATATATATATATATATATATATATATATATAGCACCGCTGCAGCATTGCACCTCAACATAACAGTATTTTACGTAACAATAGTACAAGGACGGACTCGGTCTTCTCGGGACTGCAAGGGCCTTCTGCGCGACAACTCAGGTCTTTCGTATAATTATAATTTCTGGTGATATATCTGATTTCAAAATTCTAAAGCAATTTCAATTGTCAAGTATGCCTACACGCATATGCTTTATATGAGATGACAAGGACTCGGTTATTACTGTATTTCACAATAACGGTTTCGATGAGAAATAAAATTATGTGAGATAAAATACTGTACTGTTCATATAACATTTATGTACATACAGTTTTATTCAAATGGTAACATGAAAAATATTATACTAACTACTTTGTCGAAAATAAATAAACTTCTGGAGAGCATAACATTGATATGGGAATGTAAGATATATGAAAATATCGATTGTGGTTAAGAGGAATAGAGTAAATGTGTGAAACCACAAAAACATCGTTCAGTGCTGATGCCTTTTTATACTTTTAATATTTAAGTTGTGCTGATAACTTTCACAAAATTAACATTTATAATTTTTCCAAATATTTTCTCTCAAGTAAAAATGATAGGCGATTTCGAGAATACAGTAAACATTCAGATGAATGCTCGGTATAGGGGCAATAAATATCAAGCATTGACTCCAGAGTTATAATGTGGATGGGTAACCTGTTACATTCTCCTATAAGGCTGATGATATCTGTATTTGGTAGTATATCTGTAATAGGACTCGTGTTATGGTAGTGGTACAGTATATCGAGTGTCATTTATATGCTTGGGTTCAAGTGTGAATGGGGACAGTTCGAGATCTCCCCCTCTACGCTTTAGTGTATTTCTTCTCTAGAAATCTCTCATCTTCAAACCTCATCTAGAAAATATTTCCAAATATCATTTATAATAGTTTGAATAATCGATTATCAATATACATTAATAATTAATAATTATAATTATACAAATATTGAAAGATTTATCCTATTAATACTAATAATTAATAAATATATATTAATAAACAAAAATGCGTTTCAAAGAGGAACCATTCAACTTAGCAATGGGAAAATCCACAGGGCCTTTAAAAATCCTTAAGAAACATTTTCCCGTTTGTTTTTTCACGAATTATATGATTAATTCACCATTCAAATAATTCGTAAAAAGACTATCGGGAAAATGTTCCTGTAGTGATCTAACGATCAAAACAATAAATGAATCTGATTTACTGAGCCCCCCTAATCCAAATCTAAAACAGTCAGAGATGGGATTTCAGGATGGGGCATGGACGATTTATACTCTTCATATATACTCTTCATTTAAATAATCAAACCGATTGATAGATAGAATAGGAGGGAGGCCATATATTGTTATGGAGCGAAATGTTCATCAAAAATATTCTGAAATATATTAATATTTTCATAGTGTTATAAATAAATATGACTTTTTATATAAGAACCGCAAAAAGTATAAAAAAATTAATTTTAAAAAGAAAAAAGTTATTCCATATCTAGAGGAAATAAAACATCGGGTATAGCAAACTTTATTTATATCTTGTACAATATGGGTGATTTATATATAGTACAGCGATACACAGCGATATTTCACGTACATGCACTAATCTAAGTGGAGACATTATGTATACTTAATTGATAATGATATTTGAAACCTGAATAAATAAAATCGTTACTATATTCTCTAGAAACATGTTCTTATTAAAAGAGAATTTTAATGTACACCATATATTGACTAAAAGACATTTCTTTCGATCAATATGGATTTTTTCTATTATAACGATATTCAGTAACTTATAAGTCGGAAATCGAGAAAGGAACCACCAAGCCGCCAAGCGGCCATCAAAGTAGTTGCCGAATAGCAAAGCTATTACATAATCGCTCTAGGAAACAACTACTCCTCGGGCTAAAGCCCCGCCAGGCATTGAATTATACCCAGAAGCGATCCTCGACCCCTTTCTCGTGTTTCTGCACGATCAGATAAGGTTTCAAAAAATAAAACCCGCCACAGGTAGGATTCGACATTTGTCCCGGATCGGAACCGAACGACATACAGCTGTTTCGAACTTGTTAGTTCTCATCAGTGCCGCATACGGTACGCCGATTCAGGACAAATGCCGAATGAACTTTATGGCATATACAACTTTATCGATACGATCTCTGTCAGTAACTTATAAGTCGGAAATCGAGAAAGGAACCACCAAGTCGCCAAGCGGCTATCAAAGTAGTTCCCGAATAGCAAAGCTATTACATAATCGCTCTAGGAAACAACTACTCCTCGGGCTAAAGCCCCGCCAGGCATTGAATTATACCCAGAAGCGATCCTGGACCCCTTTCTCGTGTTTCTGTTCGAAACAAGTTCGAAACAGCTGTATGTCGTTCGGTTCCGATCCGGGACAAATGTCGAATCCTACCTGTGGCGGGTTTTATTTTTTGAAATATAACGATATTAATATCTCATTATAATTATTGTCGCAATATTACATATTTTTTACCAACTTTAGTAAACTAGAATCTGTTACTAAAAGATATAAAATTAAAATTTTTTTCACCAGTGGCTCCGCACATTTTAAATTCTTCTTACGATCGTAAAGATTACAATATAGAACTTGTGGTTGGTAACCTTATTAGTTACGTATTAATTGCTTGTAGTGAAAGTAAAACTTATCACCAACGTTCACTTATACCCAGAAGGTACCTTTACAACGAATGTCGAAAGGTCACAACACTAAGTGCAGTAAAACCCCAAGCATTGCTTATATCATAAACGACGCAAGATATAGGTGACAGACAGTATAGAATTTAACATTTGTTAAATGACTCAGTTATTGTTGCCTGGTTGTTTAAGTGACCTGAACTAAAAACCTTCAATGTTTATGGGTTATAAACTAATTACTTCCTAAAGCAATTAAAACTATGTGTCCACTTATTCATAACCGAATACAATCATTATATTAACACAAAAAATGTATTATAAATTATAGTTCTTAGAAAATTAACGCCAAAATTCGTTAGATATAAAGCAGAAAATCTAACTGGACAAAAAATTGTTAAGAACTATGTAAGGTAAGAAAGACAAATGCAGAGTGTGCAATTCTACTTTACTGAATGCAAATCGTTGATAAAGTCCATTCACTACTGATTTGTCTAATATTATACATTACAGGGTAATGGTGATTCTCAATATTATTCTATTTGATTATCGATAGTAATTCTGCAATACTTCCCTAAAACAATTAACTGGAGTATTTTAATAGGTCACGATCTTACAAACAATTTTTCATCTGCTACATTGTTCCTCCTGTGGAATATCTTCTTCTAATTCATATATTTTTTTATTAAATTTTGATTAAATATTGAACTGCATTAGGGTCACCACTGAAAGAAGTTAACTATTTTATTTACTTACCGATTATTCTAACGCACTCATTTATTTTATTTATTGGGCTTTCGTGCATTCAGTGAGGGTTATGATTAATTAAACAATCACAGCTGAACTAATTAACTTCACCATTTAATACTTACATGTTTGCATCTGAGAAAATTCCAGTTCAAAAATGTTTCATTATTGATGATGTCTTCATCAGATCGGTGGTATGTTGGCATTATTGTCAATAATTTATTATATAACTGAACTTTATTTACTAGTTAATATCCTAACATTATGTTGTTTTTTAACAATTAGACAAAAAATAACTAATACATAAGGACGTTGTGAAGGATAATACTTACTTATTTAACTTAACTTATGTAATATATTAGAATTTCTTTCCAACTTATTCTATCATAAATTTTATAGTATTGTAAATATAACCAATTAAACTCGAAACCTTACGTACTTGAGTAATATTCACAGACATACTCTTTTCTGTCATGCGTCACCCATGCCACGTTTTGACCATGAATATTTTTATTTCACTTAAAAAATGCATTGTTTTCGGAAGAAAAAATAGTGCCATCGATTTACGTTCTTCCTAACGTAATCTTACTGCAAATTAAATAAAACATAAAACATGTGATATATTATCGTTCTCATAATTTTCAGAATAGAAGCAATAGAACTAGGCAGAGGCCTAGCAATAAGGATAACGTATACAGGTATTCAAGAATAGGAACAAGTCTCAAAACTGGGATATCCCAGTAAAGAACCTGGTCTTTACTCAGTCGCACTGAGAGTGAATTTCGAGTGTATCTAATGTACAGAGTTCGATCTGGTCGCGCGTAAAATGCATCTTTTTTCCTCCGAATGCTGCCTCACTCTTTCTTCTACGCATAATAGAGAACTCACACTTTTTCCTATTATTGACAAGCTAAACAATTTTTTGGTACATATAAGTTAATAACCAATAAATATTGTAATACAATTCAAAACAGGGTCATCTTTAAGGTGATTCAGGTATATGATGACGACACATGGTACATCGACGGATACTATTAATTTCATATACATCCCCTCAAAATGGCGTTTTAACTGTTTAAACTGGGGTTATAAAAATTTATTTTTAGTTTCGAAAATTATACTTTACGCTGAACTGAATTCAATTATATTGATAGATTTTACAAACATTCCGTTGATTATCAAAAAATATTACAAATCGTCAATATGTTAAAGTTAAAAAAAGTATTTATCTAATTTAAATGTACAAGCTCTTCCCATTCTCAATTTGAAACTAATCGGGAATTTATAATTTTTGTTTTGCACTAATTTCTGTCCCTATTTGTACGTTGTTTATTTTCTGCGATCTTATGTTTTCTGATAAGTGAAATATTACGTACGTATCTAAGCCAATATATCATTCAATATACTCTATATATCTGAAAAAAAAAAAAATATATATATATATATATATATATATATATATAGTTAAGAAACCACCCTGTATTTAATGACTTTTTATTTTTATCTATCATGAAACTATGTAACATAAACTAAAATGTTATAGAACGAACTGTATATGATTCATTAAGAAAATAGCTGAAACAGCTAAATGTACATTATTATAAAAGCTGAACGGTGAATCATATGTCAGTTCTTGGGTAAATCACTTACAGTTACCATTGTAACGCGACGTAATAAAAGTGTTGTGACCAACGTGTTGTTTTTCGTCTCGTCGCGAACCTCCCACCAAAACTGGCGCAGTCGGTAGGATTCATCAGGCAGTAGGCTCACTGAAGAAACTGTAGGATCTCAATCCTCACTGGTGATTCCGAAAAAAACAGCAGGCTCACTGAGAAGTTGTTCGAGGGTTGGCGAGCGAAGAAAACACCCGGAGTGCGGCACCTTTCCACTCCACGGACCGGTATTCCTGTGCGGCACCTTTCCACAGCTACCAGACGTCCAGACAACACTTTATTACAAAGTAAGTACCAAGTACTCATTCCTTGTTCTTTCATTGACTTTGTGTGATTAGAACTTGGTTCACTCCGACCTTTAGAGGTATTTAAGTTAAGTTTTCAGTTTAAGTTTAAAGTATTTAAATTAAGGCCTCAAAGACTTTTTTCAAGTTTTGCAAACAAAAAAAAAAGAAAAAGAATTTTTTTTTTCTTTTCAAACTTGTTTTTCACTTTTGTATTTTTTCACTTTTGAATATTTTTGTTCAAATTAATATCTTTTATGAGCAATTCAGATTCAGAATCTAACGAAAATCGAGACAGTGAAAACAGCGATTCTGACAACACTCAATTAATCGATTCTCAACAACAAACTCTATCTATTACTTTACAACCTCCAAAGCTAATGTTACCATCTACAATGGCCGTTAATTACCAATTGTTAAAAATGTATGTTGACGTCATACCACCATTTGACGGAAACACCTTTTTACTAAATGACTTTTTAACTAGTTGTGACGAATTGATAACTTCTTTTGCATCACAGACCAACGAAAGCCAGAACGTATTTTTATTAAGAGCTATCAGATCTAAACTTGTAGGTCAAGCTCAACAATTAATTTCTAGTCGTTTAGAAATTGCAACATGGCCCCAAATTAGGGAAATGCTTTCTCAAAATTTTGGTGATCCACGAGATTTACCATGTTTACAGCAAGATCTCTTGCATTTACAATTTAATAGGTCTAAACAAACGTTGTTACAATTTGGAAATCAAGTTAAAGAATTCCAATCTCTACTAATGTCGAAATTGCAACAAACTAGTAAACCAGTTGGTGTTAAAACAGCTTTAGCTGAAGTTTACCAACAGCTGGCACTAGACACTTATGTTCGTAATCTTCCATCTCAATTACAACAAATGGTTAGGACAAAAGAATTTACAACAATTGAAGGTGCAATAGCTTTTGTCACTAAGGAAGAACAGTTTTCCCAATATAAAAACAGTCTTTATCCAACAGCTAATAATAAACCTAAACCACTTAATCAATTCGATCAGAATTCTAGAAATGTTAGGCCCATGTACAAACCACAATCTTTCCAAAATTATCAACAACAATTTAACGTAAATCCACAACAACACTCATTTCCTTCAGCCCCAATTAACATACAAACACGTCAAATTCCACAACGTTTCCCGACCAATGCCCAAGTTTTCGGAAAACAAAATGTCTGGAAACCCCAGCCAAATAGAAATCTTCCTAGTACATCTCGTCCAACTCCAATGTCCGGTGTCTCAGTCTTACCTAAAAGACAGCCAATTCAAAACCAAAATTTTTCAAGACCGACCCCTATGTCTGGTGTTAATACTATACAATCCCGACGTCAACCATTTCACGATACTGAATTATTTAACACAGAAACCGAAGATAATTTAGAGTACGACTTAAACCCAACTTCTGACAGTACTTTTGAAAATTCTTACCCTGACGAGTCTTCTAATTACTTTGCCGAAAGCGAAGTAGACAGTCAACTTGAATATGACTTTGATTTTCAAGATAGTTCTCGTGACAATTCTGGAAATTTTATGAAACCTGGCCCTGCGAATTCACAGAGGTAGTAGAAGAATTTAATTCGGTAGTTACTCCATCTTCCCTTCCGTATATTTGTATAGAAAACCCTCCAATGAAATTATTAATAGATACAGGTTGTTCTAAATCGATAATTCGTCCCGATATTATTCAAAACTATTTTTCTGATTGCATTTATCAGAACGAAACAAAAATAAAAACTTGTACTGGAGAAACTCAAATAAGATTTAAAGCCGATATCCCAGCATTCTCTGAATTCCTTTCTAATGAAACAATGACAGTCCTTCTTTACGATTTTCACGATTATTTTGATGGGTTAATAGGATTTGAAGACTTACTGAAATTCAACCTTTCAATAATTTTTTCAGAAAACATCCTGTATAATCCACAATTTGCACTTCCATTGTTCTACCGTCAACCATCAGACAAAACAGTTCGCTATTCCATTAATGCTAACGAAGTTATTCTTAGAAAAGTTCCAGTCGACTCGCTTAATGGTGATATCTTAGTCCCGGCGTTATCTAATGATTCATGCATGATACCTGAAACAGTTACTTATTGTAATAATGGTCAAGCACTCGTTGAGATACACAATATTTCAGATAAACCGACAACAATTGAATTTACAGACACCCTTTGTGTTGAACCTCTTTGTAATTATGAGTCATATGATTATCATATCAATGACCCTATAACATCTTTCCGATCGTCTTTAATTCCAAATTTATTACGTACTTCTCAAAAACGCTCTACAAATCAGGCCGACGTTCTCTCTCGAATAAAACTTAATGACGAAATTAATGCTATTGAAAATGAAGATAATGTTTCAGTAATTGCAAATCCAGGCACAATAAACGATGATGTAAATGACATCCTTGACAACATCCCGGAACCTGATCCTGAAGTATTTCAAACTTTATTAGACAATTTTTCCGAGTCCGAAAACCAAAATCCAAATGAACAGCTACCTTCCATGCCCTTACTCGACAAAGACAATAACGATAATGACACAATTCATACAGCTGCAGAAAATCCAATTTTACAAATGCCTATTACAGATAACCCCCTAAATCTGTTTAAAAATCAATTAGTAATCCATGAAAGTTCAAACGCACTATTCGAAACCTGTTCGACAGAAAAATTATTTGGATATAAAATACGTCATTCTATAACTTTACGTCAAAACCTTTCAGACGCTGACGTAGTGAAATTCATTAAACAGTTTGTTAATCCCTCAGATATCACTTGTCTTTATTTTACAACTCCAGAAATCGAAAAGAAAATGATACGCATACTGCAACAAAATTTTAGCTCTTGTATTAGATTCTTTATAACAAAAAAGTTTTTGAATGATGTTCAAGATGAACTAGAACAGCAGAGGTACATTAAATATTACCACGAAACAAAAACATGTCACCGCGGCATTAATGAAACCCGCACAGCTATCTTAAGACGCTATTATTGGCCTAAAATTCATGCAGACGTTATTAAATACGTCAACACTTGTAATACCTGCCAATTATCAAAATATGAAAGGCATCCACAAAAAATCAAATTTCAAATAACACCCACTTATACTAAACCATTTGAAGCGATACATATTGATGTGTTCCAAGCTGACAGACAACAATTTTTAACTATCCTAGATCCCTTTTCAAAATTTGGCCAATCTTACCATTTAGAAAAGAAAACTGCTATTGAAGTTCAAAATGCATTACTAACTTTCGTTTCACATTTTGGTATTCCAGGAAAAATTATTGCTGACAGTGGAACTGAGTTTAATAATATTATTATTAAAGAATTTTGCGCATTACATAAAATTGAGTTACATATAACTACAATTCGAAATTCAAATTCTAATTCACCAGTGGAAAGATTCCATTCCACAGTTTTAGATTCAATACGTTGTCTAAAACAAGAACATCCAAATAAACCATTACCATACCTCATGAAACTAGCAGTTATCGGCTACAATAACTCGATACACAGCGTAACGAAACTAACACCTTTCGAAGTAATATTAGGTCACACTAACAAAATTACTCCTTTTGAACTCAATGAAAATATTATCACTTCTGATTATATTCAAAAACATAAAGACTTGACACAACAATTGTATCAACAAATAAATTCGAATATCTCTCAGAACAAAGACAAAATTATTTCAAAACGAAATGAATCCCGAGACGAACCCGAACCTGTTGAACCAGAACAACCAATATTAATAAAAGAAATTACCACAAGTCATAAAACGCGTGCTCGATTCAAAAGATCACAAGCAATTCTTGATAAAGGGCCTACCCTTAAAACAAAACATGGACAATTTCATAAAAGTCATGTTAAAAAGAAACGCAAAATTCCTAAAACTAATAAAGAAACGTTGTTGCAGGACAAACAACAAGACGAAGAGACTGACAAAAAACTGAAAAATGACAAATCCACTATCCCTACTCCTCCTGACAATGACAATAATATCCCTAGTACATCAAGTGCGACTAGACGATATAACACTAGATCATCTACAAAATCCAGTTTACCTCCTTAAAATAAGTAAAGAAACAAAAATTATTAATCAATACCATACTTTTCTCCATGTTATAAATTTAGAACCTATTCAAAATAATATAAGAAATCTTAAAATTCAAATCGATAAATTAGAATCAAAAACAAATAAAATAATAACAATTAATTTTACGACTCAAGCTCTATTTTTATTAGATAAAATACAAGAACGATATGACTCACTACAAGCAAAACCTATTAGAAACAAAAGAGGACTTCTAAATATTGTTGGCACCACTCAAAAATGGCTATTTGGCACATTGGATAATGATGATTTAGAAATTATTAATTTAAAGTTTCACACCTTAATAAAAAACCAACATTCATTAGCTGATCAAATAAACCTTAAAACATCTATGATGGTAACCCTCGCTGAAAAAGTAAATACGACCCTGGCTATTCTTCATAATAATCAAAAGACAATGGAATCTTATATTCAGCATTTAGATAAGGAAATAAATTTAATAATCGTACGTTATCATGCAATTATATTAGCACAACAGATTGTTAACAACCTTGAACTCATTTTAGAATTCCTTGACACTGTCGGAGCGGCAACTACCTTCGCGTATTTAAATACAGTGCATCAGTCGCTTCTTTCAATTCCTGACCTTCAATTTATTTTAAAAACCCTTGAACAAATTTATTCAAAAGATCAATTAGTAAATTTTGAATATTTACAAAGTTACTATCAATATTTTGGTGTTTCAGTCAAATTAAGAAAAGATAAAATTATTTTCTCAATAAAAGTTCCAATCATGCAAAATGAAAAATTTTCCTCTTACCATGTGTACCCTATTCCTATCAAAAATTATACATTTATTCCACCTAAACCTATCCTGGTACTTGGTACACAACATCTACTTTTGGATAATCCCTGTCCACTGATGGAAGAAATCTCCATATGCCAAGGCACGTTACGACCCAATGATCAGCAATGCATGCCCGCATTAGCCAATGGACTCTACGAGGACTCCTGTCAAATGACCCCCGTCATTCTTCAAAGGCCCATCGCCGAACAAATCGACAAACATCACGTTTTGTTACTTACTACCAAGACTGTCGATGTTAAAAGTTCCTGCACGAATAACAAAATACAGAAAATCAGTCATCCAGTCGCAATTACCATTCCAGATGGATGCAGCATTACATTATTAGACACAATCTTCGGCCCAGATCCTACTCTTTTGAATGGATCCACGCTGTTACTACCCGAACTTCCACAAATGTCACATCAACCAGTAAAACGTCCCCTTATCCTGAAGGACATCAGACTTGTTGATATCCAGCAACTGCATAATATTCTTCAGCATTCGCAGCCAAACACCTTAGAAGACCTACCTGAAGCGGTTTCATATTCGCTTCTATTCTATGTAATACTTGGACTGATACTATGTGTTAGTATCTTATTCATTATTTACAACTGTCGACACCGAGTCAAACCATGGACAACATTCACTTGGAAACCGAAGACCAAGCGATCCGAAGGCAACGTAGGTTCGAATCCTACTCCCGACGACTCCACGTCGCCGTTCTAATGGGGGAGGAGTTAAGAAACCACCCTGTATTTAATGACTTTTTATTTTTATCTATCATGAAACTATGTAACATAAACTAAAATGTTATAGAACGAACTGTATATAATTCATTAAGAAAATAGCTGAAACAGCTAAATGTACATTATTATAAAAGCTGAACGGTGAATCATATGTCAGTTCTTGGGTAAATCACTTACAGTTACCATTGTAACGCGACGTAATAAAAGTGTTGTGACCAACGTGTTGTTTTTCGTCTCGTCGCGAACCTCCCACCAAAACTATATATATATATATATATATATATATATATATATATATATATATATATATATATATATATATATATATATATATATATATATATATATATATATATATATATGTTAAATAAAATATATTGTATTCAATTCATTATTCAAAGTAGCTCCCACACTTTTATAACTTTATTATCAGGTAACATAAAACCTTCAGTATGTTATCTGAAAGCCAGACGTAACTCAATACTGCTACGTGTCTTATCATATAACTATATACATTGTAACCAACGTTTATGATGATTTGCTGAAACCTTATAATGTTCTTTCTTTAAATTAATCTTTTGCCAATTGTATTTTAATATTACTTTCAACAATGTCAGCATAACGAAACTTATAAAGTCGTAGCAAACCCGTTGCATGAGCAGTATAATTTTAGTATTAGTATTACTGTTATACTCACACATCAAAATTCTTGGTCGTCCATTTAATAAAATAAAATTGTTTTTAGAAAGTTTAAATCCAAACAAGTGATTTAACATATATATATATATATATATATATATATATATATATATATATATATATATATATATATATATATATATATATATATATATATATATATATATATATATACCGGGTGTATCAAGAAAAACGCCCCAGCCTATAACTTTTTAATTATCGACGCTAGAAACGCCATTTTTTGGACTTCGGTGTTAAAGTAGGTTTTTTACAAGCTCTGCATACAATATGTAACATGTCGCTTCCGGAAGTGACCGGAAGTTATATCAACTTTTTTATTTTAAATGAAACACCCTGTATATTTTTACGGTATCAGATGGCACACTTTAATCTGAATCTGAATCTAATCTGAATATTGTTTGTGCTTACTGCCAACGGTTAGCAAAATACATAGCTTTATGTACTATACTGCGGTAATAAGAATTGGATCACTGAAGAAAATTAAAAAAGAAAATCCAACAATAGCAAATGAAATGAAACAGTTGGACGTTTTACTGGCAATTAAGGAAAATGCTCAAACTTCAACTCGGCAAATGGGAAATAATTAAAATTTGTCGCATTCAATGGTGCACAGAACCTACAGGAAGTTGATGCTCCTAGAAGAATTTATTTTTGTAATACTTTTCTGCAAAGAGTACATGACGATTATTTATTTTTAAATAACATACTATGGTCGGATGAAAGTACTATTTGTAACAATGGTATTTTTAATAGGAATGTTCATTACTACTGGAGTGATAAGAATCCCAGACACGCTAGAACTACAAATTTTCAGCAGCGTTTCAGTGTAAATGTTTGGTGCGGGATGAAACGCAATAAAATAATAGGGCCTCACTTTTTTAATGAACATTTAAATGCTATTATTTATAATGACTTTTTAAGAAAAGATTTGGAGAATTATTTAGAACAATTGCCTGTCAATGAATACGTGAATGTGATTTTTCATCAAGACGGGGCCCTTAGCCATAATGCCCGTATAAATGTAAACTATTTAAATGGGCAATTTGAAGAAAACTGGATCGGAACGAATGGCTCAACAAGATAACCAGCTAGGTCACCTGATCTCAACCCATTAGATTTTTTCTTATGGGGCCATTTAAAGGATCAGGTGTCCCTAACAATTCCGCAAAACGTTGAAGACCTAAAGCAAAGGATAGAGTGGCTGTTGACAACATATCACCTCAATTTGTCCACAGGTCACCAATACGAAGGTGTCAGTTATGCATTGAAAATGAAGGTTGGCAATTTGAACAATATTTAAATTGATAAATTAATAAATACTAACAGATTTTGAACTACCTGGTACATTATTATTCGTTGGTTTTCTTAATGAAACGTTTTATTTGTTTTTTCTAGATTGTTTAGATTATTTTTGTTATTGATTTGTTGGTTTTGCTGCTGTTTTTCATTAAATAGTTTTTTTTATACCTAGATATTCGTATTTTATTTACCGTCATTCTCAAACTATTAACACACATTTCTCTAAAAAAAATGTGGTATTATAATGATATTCGTTATTCAAGATATGTCTCACAACTCCCTAGTAATACAATAGTTTTGTTCATGAGATTAATTGCGGTGAAATAATACACGAATCGGTTTTGTAAGTAGCATAAATTTAGCTCGAAGACTTTATTGTTATAACTGCATTTTCAAATATTACAATACAATATATATGATTTTGATAAGCTGACTCAATGCTGATTCTTCTTATTTTTATCTCAGCTCGATAAATATGGTTTATAACATTTATGTTATGAATTCAATAATAATACATAGGCAAAAAATATAATATACGAGGGACATCACTCAATATAATGCAATGTACAAAGGTCTGTATTTTGCTAACCGTTGACAGTAAGTACAAACAATATTATATCAATGGATTCAGAATAAAGTGTGCCATGTAATACCGTAAAAATATACAGGGTGTTCCATTTAAAATAAAAAAGTTGATATTACTTCCGGTCACTTCCGGAAGCGACATGTTATATATTATATGCAGAGCATGTAGAAAACCTACTTTAACACTGAAGTCCAAAAAATGGCGTTTCTAGCGTCGATAATTCAAAAGTTATAAACTGGGGCGTTTTTCTTGATACACCCGGTATATATATATATATATATATATATATATATATATATATATATATATATATATATATATATATATATATATATATATATATATATATATATATATATATATATATATATATATATATATATAAGTAAGATCTATTCTTATCTTCTATTTTATTTATTCTATTTAAAAATCTACATCAAAGCAACGTTTTGCTTAAGCGACACAATTAACACTTAGGAATCTTGATTTTATTCAGTAAAATGTATATTAGATTACAAAAGTATTTGTCCAGATACTATTTTTCTTAAATATTTATTTACGGCAGATACCTTTCTTGGACTACTATTGTCAATAAATTTTACACGGTTGATGAAGAAATTCAAGTAAATAAGCGACGTAATATATCGCTACAAGAGGATACTGCACCACTGCACAATTCAATATATATTAAGTGACTCATTCGAACAAACTGAATCGGTACTGGATTACCTATGGATGTGGAGCTAATTAAAGAAATATATGACCTATGGGAGACCAGAAATCTGTGTATTATAAATTTTTTTGATTTATTAACCCCAAAAATTAACCCTAGAAGTTTTCATATAAAAGAATTTTTAAATGCAGATAAATATGTAGATCAATTATTTCAAGCGACAAACCTCTACAACAGTATTATGTTACATTATTATATCTTATTATCGATGTAAAGTATTACCGCATATAATTATTGCTTCATTTAAATGCCTCAATAAAATTCCAAACAGGCGTAAGCTAAACACGATATTTGTTATAATTAAATTATAAAATAAAATGAGATACGAGTATACACACGACATCCCATTAGAAGAACAAACTTGCGTAGCCTGTTGTTTTCTTGAAACATGTGACCCAAACAATAATGTACGTAATATATTTTTCAACTCAAATTACTTAATATGTAGTGTGTGTTTCTATTAAAATTATTTCCGAAGTAATGCTGGTCTAAGTAAAGTTAGGATACTCTTTGTATATTATGTATAGTTTATAGTAAAAAAGATCTCTCTGTAAACCATATTTTTATTTGGTATTAAATTACAGTTTTGGACACTGATGTATATATATTTGTTTCCCTTAATTTTATATTCTCATAATAAAACTGTACTCTACTTCATTTAGCATGCACAATTATAAACAATTCTCACAAATGAATCCATCAACATATACATTTTTGAATCAACACGTATTTATTATATATCATTGAACTTTGAGAGTCCACATGCACTCAGACTATCAAATCTGGTCCAATGTACTACTCTGTCAGAGCCGCTATTGTATCTGCTACACTCCTCACTTCCTCGACCATCCCACTGTGTAGATAAAAGATCTCTCAAGAATAATCCAATGAACATAACAAAATTCGTGATGCCTTCAAATCGAATAGTAATAAGCATGGGTATGTAAAATATGGAGAAATGAAGTATATGTAACATACGGATCTTACCGTTATATCCATATATATGAAACTTGAAAGAGGAATGTGTTCTGATATAACAATAAAATATTTTCTTGACAGAAATTGATCCTAATTGAAGTAAACCTTATACAATCAACAACTCAACAACTCTAGTTAACCTATTTACTATTTTCAAGAGATAATTGGGGAGGACGAATTTTATAAGTTTCTAGGACTAATATGATATTCTTGGCACCACAAAATAAAGTACTTTATCATTAGTTATTTTTTACCACTAGGCTGTATCAGTCCTAGGATATTAGCCGCCTTACCTCTTACATTTTAAAAGTCAACTATTGTGATGTGGTCTGTTTGTACTTTTACTTTTATCATTGAAAATAAATAGGATTGGCTATGTATGATACAATGTTTTTATGGTATCGAAACAAAATATATAAGTGTACGTTAATAATTTCGAATTAGATTTCACTTCTCACAGTAAGCTTACATTTTGTTTAAATAAAACACCACTAAAATGAAAATAAAATAAAAATACATTTTTAATTTTCCATAGGTAAGAATTACTCTTCACGGTATAACGGCTAATGCCATTATTAAATATAAAAAATGTACCTAATTAAGAATTTGCATGGTTCTTAAGAAAAGTGCAAAAACTATATTTTTAACTAGACATAATTTCTAACGTCCATGGAGTTACATGTACATATGTTTTTCCATACATGGGATATTAACGTAATTTGCCATAATATGTAACTTCGACATGGCCTTTACTCACTTCCTCCTGAACAACATAAGTTTTCAGAGTCCGCAATATTGAGTCGTGGTTAGACGCCTGGTAGACAGGTGTCACCAATTTTCGAATTGTCATATTTTATTCAAAAAAATGTTTACAAACGAAATGTAAAACAAAAACAAACAGAAGCATAATATGAAAATAAGATTGTATTCATAAATTAAAAATTAAATACTATTTTCAAGTTGAAGTAAAAAACTATTAAAAAACATGCAAAATACTCAATTTTCTGAACACTTATTGCAAATATATTTTAAATGGTCAACATATGTCCACTTATAGTACTTTGTACACCATCGTCGTGTTATACGATCACGAGCTTATCTATATTCGTAATATCTTCCACGTGATGATGTCCTGGGTCGCTCCTGGAGGACCCGTTCTGGAGCGTTTATAAGTAGCCCTGCGCGCCTGCAAATTTCTCGTGGAAGTACTTCAATTGTCGAACGGCGAGCAATTTGAGGTTTTAAAAGTTCCCAGCTCAGTTTTTTTTTTCAATTCAACCCCTTCTTCCTGGAACAATCCTATAAAACTTTTATTTCAATAAGATCCATTGGTAAGATCATTCCTTTCCACGAGAAAAATTTTTGACGAACTTTATCGATAAATATATTTGTGCAGGTGGTTATAATTTTGAAAATAGAGTCGTCTAAAAACAGGCCAGAAATTTCTATTTTAGTTCGAATTTCACGAGCCTTGTCTTTTGGTCCGGGCAAACGAACAACTAAATTACAAAACTAACTAATTGGTCCTAATATTTGATGGATATCGGAGATTTTTCATCCATTTCGTTACATTATCTTTAGAAACAAAATAAAGTGTACCTTCATTTTTTTTATGGTCAATTTTCTTTCGTATTACAGATCATCTGCTAATTCACTACCGCTTTCGTCGCTAAGTTCGGCAAATCATTCCAGACATTTGTTGGGATCGCTGCTATATTCAGTTTTCCTTTTTCTCTGTTGACACTTTATCAATTAAAATTACCTTCAGTGAAAATGTTAAATTATAATGTAATACCACTCAAATATAAAGAAACTTGGGTATTCTTTGGTTGTTATAAATTATAACGTGGTTAGGTGACTGTCAACCAGGCATGTTCGCGCTGTTGTAACAACAACCTCACACTGAATTTAATACAAATAACGCGTGATAAGCTTTTATTAGATATTTTTAGGAAGGTATATGGAGGGAGGTATCTCACAACTCCACCAATCAGTTTTTAAGACTATAAATATAAGCGTGGTTGACTCCTGTCACCCACACGCCTAACGCAGGATTAAGACGCGTTCTCACGATTCGATTTTAGTTGATCAACTTTTGTGGATCAATTAAAATATAAAGAAAACTGCTGTGAGAACATATATTTCAATTTTTGTCGGTCAAGTTAAGTTGATTCCATCAAAGATTGTCCCATTCAAACTTTATCGTTCAAGTGATGAGTCATCAATGGTTTTCAGACGAGTTGAAACGTGGTTGAAGCCTGTAAACATTTGTCAGTCGACTTGAATCATTCGATTCTGGTGTATGTAGTCTGCTTATTAGTTTTACAAGATATAGGGCAACAAAATGACTTTAAAATGGTCAGAAAGTACTATAGTAAAATTTATAGAACTGTATCAAAATCATGACTGTCTTTGGAATCATAGACTAGGCAGCTATAAAAATAAAGATGCCAGAGAAAACGCATTACGTGTTATTGTTCGGAAAATGGAAATAGACGGTCTTAATATAACGCATGTAAAAAATAAAATAAAAACGATACAATTTTAGCGCAGCGGGAAGTGCTTTTCGGATAACAGTATCCTGTTTTTGAATTTTACGTCGAACTTTTGATAGCAGTTCTCACATTCTCAGGTGATTTCTATACCCTTTTATGCCCTTCAATGCAAGTTCTTTCAAGAGGGTTGCTGAAACTCCATACTGGTTTCTCCTTAAGATCCAATTTTTTACCCAAAGACGGCGTTTTTTACGCTGTCTATTCCATTGCAAGATAATTTTTCTCAGTTCCTTAATCAATAAACCAGAAATAATATTTACACCCGCACGAACCGCTGCATTTGTCGCCATTTTATATCAACTATTGAATCAAGTTTCGCTTGAAATGTGTGACTAAAAACTTGACCGGTTTTAGTTGATACACAAAAGTTGATCAAATAAAATCGAATCGTGAGAACGCGCCTTTAAGTAAATATCATTTATATTCACTTCGCAAAAGCATTCGATCATCATGAGTACTTGTTAAGTTGTTGTTGAGTAAGTTGGATAAAATTGGCACGATGCAAACTAAGTTATTTGTAGCGCATTTGTTCATATCACCAGACATATGAGGAATAACGAGAACGGCTATTTGTACATTTTTTGTTATTCGGTGTCCCTTGAGGTATGATTTTACTCCCCCGTCTATTGTTATTTTCATAAATGATATAGTGAAAGTGTTTATCGTAAATGTTTATTTTATGCTGAAAATCTTTATTCAAATACCTTGTGCATTTGATTGTGAAAAATTGCAAAGTTAATTAAATATAAATTAAATTAAAACAAAGTAAATTATTTAAATTAAATTTAAATAATTTAACTGCATAGTATCACATAAATAGGTTAACACTGAATATCATCAAATGCAATTATTATATTCTCGACAGAACTGTGAAATTATTCAATTATTGAGCGGTACCGATGAATTAAATATTTATACAATTTTATTTTTTATTTCCCTTCTTATCCCTTCGGCTATAAATTGCTGCTTCGACTGCATTTGATAATTAGTTACATACTCATACTATAACTACGTTAGCTTTTAATAGTTTAGGCTTTGTAATACGTAATTCTAAAGATTTTCGTGTAACACAAAAACTGCCACTGTAGTCTACACAGATATTGGGCGTAGTGAATTTAATTACACGTCATTTATTTAGGATCCCATTTACACTATTTATACAGTTCAGCAAAGATATTTTAAGATACTACACTTTTTTAAATATAAAGTATATCCTCCACTTGGTCTACCTTAGGGTACACACATGACTAAGTTTAATTTAAGTAGTTTATACTATCTATTGTGTTTACTATGGTGTTTCATACTTTTGGTTATACTTATTAATAAATTTACCAAATATTGCGTTAAAAATTACTTATGGTGTCTGTAGACTTGATGGCAGATGGTGACCATTCAGGTCACTTTGCCTGACCTGGAGTTAATAATCGTCCAGCATTTTGCTCCGCGTCAACAACATGAATGGATGATGTATCATTTCCTATAAGATGTCCTATAACTGTGACTGCGACAATGTTAGTACTATCGCCTGAGATGAGGGACGGGGCACAGTATTGTGGTCATATTGGGGTATGCTTATATTGGAATCACAACGAGGGTGGTTCTTGTTTCTTTGTGTATTTTCTTTTCTCCCTGGCCTAAGGTTCTTGAGGAAGGAAATTATGTGTGTCTAAACTAAAGAAAGATATGTAATAAAATGGTAGACGTAACAGAGTGTTATATTTATTATACTACTAAATCTATTTAGAAAACGTTTGAATGATTCTACATGTATAATTTTTAGTCGTTTACAGAAATTTGTTCCTTTTCTAGTGTAGTGTTACATATTCGATATAAGTACTTCTTATAATATCATGTAAAATCTTCTGTTTATCCCAATTTATATACGATGTAAGAAATATCAATACTGTCAATATTTAACAATTGATTTGGACCTAAGAAAACAAGAAAGTGTTATATAACATGGGTGCTCAACTCTACCACTTACGAGAAAACAAAATGTAAATCACATATATAGGGGTATAATAAGTACATTATGGGACACAAATAAAAGTAAGAACTGCATGATTTGTAGAATTATAAATCTTGCAGTAAGCTTGCGTTAAATAACGAAACAAAATTTCATATTTTAAATAATATAACTAGTAGAAAATAATGTTTACTATAATTTCATTGTACAATTCAACGAATCTTAAGGACAATAAAAATATTTTCTACGAATCAAATTATTTTTGAACATATTATTACTTAATTAACTTAAATAATTTAAATAATTCCACAAGTCTTGCAACTTTTAATTTTATTTTGGCCCATAATATATTTATTATCTCATAATGTAAATTATACCCATAATAAGGTAATTTACACATTTTATTTTTATAATTGAGTATCCATGTTGTATAACATTTTGTTATTTATTTACTTCATTATTTAAATAATTCCACAAATATTGCAGTTTTTAATTTTATTTTTGTCCCATGATATATTTATTCTACCCACAATGTACTCATATTTATTATACCTACAGTCAGGTAACTTATGCATTCCATTTCTTGTAAAGGTTAGAGTTGAGTACCCATGTTGTATAACACTTTTTTGTTTATCTAGATTCAAACTATCAACAAATAAAGTAACGGCAGTTATACTTCTTACACCCTATATGCACTATGTTTTGACGTATTCTGTAACTGTGATTTATTATGCCGTTGGATACTGTAATTAAAGAGTGGAAGTACCAAAGAGTGCCTTTGGTACTTCCACTCTTGGAAGTGCCAAATTTAGAAATTGCAGATAATTAATAAAACATTCCTACAAAATTCATTTTTTAATTTTTTTATTCAAAAACACAACATAACATTTTCTAATAAGTAAAAACAACAGCTTGTGAAGTATAAATCAAAAGTTGTAACTCCACCAAAAAATATTTGTTATTTTGTTTAACCAAAACCGAAAAGACATAAGTGCCAAAATAAGTATCTCTCAAAGATTATAAATGAAATAAAATGTTAGCGATAAGTACCACATGATGCAATGGTTATAAGTACCAATTACAACTAAGTCAAGCTGCTACTTGGCCCTGAATTTTCCTCGTTCAAATTTAGATGTTCTTTATAAAAATATTTATGAGCAGGGTCTTCGAGGTAAGGAATCATGGACGACAGAGCTTTTTTTTATTTATGAATATCCATTATATTTTCAGAAGGCAAAATTATTATTTTTGCAGATTTTAAATCTTTGATAGTTTTTCCTTTTTTCAATATTCCTGCAGGTTTCCATTCCTCGATATCAGAAAAGGTTCTTTTACCAAAAGAACTGTTGGATTTTTACTGTCAATTTTTTTCCTGACAGCTTTACTGATATTTAAGTTCTTAGTATTTAGAAAAGTATCGGCAGCCTCTTTTATATTCCAAAATCCATTGTATCCATGTCAATAACTTGGAACGGAGAATCATATTTTGCAGACATTATTACTTCGTGTAAACCACTGGGAATCATTGCCTTCATAGCACGCTTTCTTTTTTCTATAAGTGCTAAATCTCTGTCAGAAGACATAAAGCTGTGGCCACTTATAAGGAAGTTATACTCTACAGATTCAAAAATTTGATGAAGCACAAGAAATACCAAAACAAATATTACCATTCTATTCTTGTTTCGCTCTGCACAGTTGTCACGCCATAATAGTAAATTTTTTTTAGTGTGATATCGAAATTTAAAACTTTAAGCAGGGTTGAAGCTACTTCATTACCTCCACGTCCACTAACACCTTCGTGCCACATGCACATGAAAGCACGATTCGTGTCGGATAAATGAATTCTCAACTTATAACGAGATAATCGAGACAGGTAAAACATATCCAAATGGGTCAGAATTGGTACAAAAAGGACTTGTTGTAAATCGAATGAAATACAGCATTTGTTGCTACTAGGAAGTTGACAATCAGTAATTTAATTTTTCATATATTTTATAGACTTCTCCACTTTTCGGTGATGAATTTCCAATAAAGCTTTTGCTTTGCTGCCGGCACTATTACTAAGTTTTGACTCACAGTTTAACCTATCACATGTATGGCATGTATCAACTCTAGGTCGACGAAAGCTTAGCTTTGGAAAATCTTTCTTTGATATTGCACTATAAAATTTGTAGCTCACCAAAAAAGCTCTGTTTTTTTTCCAATAATGCTTTATGTAGATGATGAACGTTTAGATCAGGGCTCAAAAACTCCTTATCTGATTTGGTATGGGAATAATGTGATAAATCTGTAGGGATTGAATTCATATATTGATGAATTAGTTGTCGATCTTTTTCCGTGAATTTGCCTGGTTTATTATTAGAACGTCTGTCGATAAAATTCGTAACCCCTATTTTTTCTTTTCTATTAGGCAAACTAAACGTTTTTCAGTAATATCAAAAATGTTCATGAATGTTTTTCTACATACTGCAGAAATTTTCCATCTTGATTTAGAACTGTATATTATATGGATGTTTGTCTTTTACTGTCCACAACGTTAGCATAATTTCCGTGCCGACGTCTTTTAATTTTTATCACATTTATTAGCCTCATCAAATATGTTCCTTGGGTTTTATAGTTTTCAGCATAAAAACTTTCAAAAAGTTGAAGTTTTATTTTATACGAAATTGTTTTGCAATAAAAATAACACTTGCATAACACCTGGAATAGAAAAACGTACTGAGGTACTGCAAACTAAATATACTTAATAAGTCTAAATTAACAAAATTGTCTGATTCTTGCGGTATTAACTTAACACATTTGTATGATATCTTAAGCCACCAATGTGTGTGTGTGTGTGTAGATACTGTTAAGGCGCCATCGTTGTTATAGTGTTCTGTACCAATAATTTTTTTCTAAATTAAATTCTATAGTAATCGTACTTTCTTCGCTCATCATCTCATCTATATCGCCTTCTCACATATTTTGCCTCTATACACTATAACGGCATGGCCTTAAAATTTATATCAAATACTGGGTACATTTTATATCCTTAACCTAAAATTTTTTACCTCTCGAGACGGTGGATTTTTTGGCTAAATTTCAATGCATTTTCTATTAACATATTCCTTTCCAGCATGTCTCTTCTTTTTCTGCTTTTCTATAAACTTCCTTTAACCCCTTTTCCTTGAGTAACTTCCATTTTACTTATAAGAAACTCGAAAAACACACAAACAACTCACGTAAACGTGACAAAAATTGGCGGATGACACTTGTAACCTTTCTAAGTGAAATCCGTTAGGATATAGAGCTTGGCGCCATCTAATTTTATTTTTAGAAGCTTATAGTTTATGTGTGGTACTTATAACCCTTGTGGGAATATTGGTGATGGCATTTAGAACCTGTTTTTGTAAAGAACTTGAAAAAGTAGTTTTTGGCACTTAGTGCCTTTGGTACTTCCACTCTTCAATTATTAATAAATAAATACATGCTAGTATACACTTGAATAAGAAAAAACAAGAGTGCGATTTGTTAATGCAAATAAATGTAATTGTGATGACTGTGATATTATGTGTGAGTACCATTATGACATTTTATCTCATTTTTGTAAACACGTAATTACAGCATATAAAGTTGTTAATTAATACTGAAATATACTACTTTTATATTTATACTTATACAAATGGCAATATGTTTGAAATATCGGTTACAGAAAGATTATTAAAAAGTATTTTTTAGAAATAAGTGATGGAATAATGAAGTAATTAACATTTTCAGTTTTAAACTGAATCAATACAATTATTGAACTTTTTATTGCCATATATACTTTTGTGTTATTTTAGTTACAGATATTTAAAACTACGCTGTCTATACATAAACTACTTGTAATTTGATCAACAACATTGCAAATCTAATGATCTAGTATAAGATAAATGTTATTAAAACGAAATAAATATTGAAAGGCAGAAATCAATTAAGACTATCTAGATTCCAAAGAAACATTTATCCTTAACTTTGAGAAATGAAATGTCCATCTATTAATTACAAAACCTTTCTTCGTGTTTAATAACTACACACTGTATATTTCCATAGTTTAAATATAAATATCTATTTAAATATTACTCTATAGAGGATTTGAATATTGATATATGTGTAACTGAATGTATGTAATAATCATGACATTGAAATGCGGACATTGGGAATAAATAAAAAGACTGTATATTCAATTACAATCAGAGATATACCTTATTGTTCATTCGTATATTAAAAAAACCCATCACTTATTGTTTCATTTGCATTATATTTATATTTTCCAATTAACTTATTTTCTTCTCCGCTTGTTCCTATTTTATTTATTTTATATATATATATATATATATATATATATATATATATATATATATATATATATATATATATATATATATATATATATATATATATATATATATATATATATATATTATTTTTATTAATACGAGCCCAGGCTCATAATTGTTCGGCCAGGCATAATTGTACAACTAATATACTTAAAAAAAGTAATAACACTCTTAAAACTATTTTATTAAAGAAAAATATTGGTAACAGAAACAAAGTATAAACTTTTAACTTAAATACTATGGTGTATTACTACGTTGTGATATGTCAATGACAAGTTTGTTAATACAAAATATTAAAATTCGCGGTTCAGAATAGTTTGACCGCTTCATCAAAACTCTGTTATATCACCTTTATTAATAGCAGCTTTAATTTTGGCAGGTACTGTATCTACTCACAGTTTAGCGCACTCTTCAGGAAGCGTGTTGTCCTAAATTTCTTGCAATTTGGTGCATAGATCGTTAACTGAACGGACTACCAATATGTTTCTTTAATAAAATAGTTTTAAGAGTGTTATTACTTTTATTTAAATATATTAGTTATAAAATTATACATGGCCAAACTATTATGAACCTAGGCTCGTATTACTTATACCTGTACATTTTATTTATACTTATGTTTTGTGTTAATAACGACGATTTGCGATTTGACGTGCAATTTCTTTTTCATATTAGGAATATGTCATATTAATTCCATCAAAAATTAATTCTCAAAACGTCATTTACGATAAATATGTCATAATTTATGTTCGATTCCATGATTGTGTTTATTCCAGTACTTCATCTTTTATCCTCTTTTCGAGTTCGAGTGAGTGTTCGAGTTCTGTAAAGAAATAAAACATTTTATTTATATTTTTGCTAGTAATTGCTCTGTAAATGTAATAATATTCCTTGATACATTCCATTCCAATAATCTAAAAGGCCTAGTCCTTGTAGTAACAGCGTGATATCAAAATCTTGCAAATTTAGTTTTTAGAAACGAATATAATAAAATTAATGTCAATCTAGAATAATTAATGCGATAGAACGAACGCATAGTGATAGCAGACATTGTGAAAATAACGTTGCAAAGACACTGAATATTTACGCGTATTTAACTAATTCTCTTCGACCCTTAAAACAAGAGCCAAAGTGTTCATTTTACGATTTTCCTACGAAAAATAAGGATTACGTTCCTCATTTCATCAACGGCTTGCTCTTATTTGCTCCTGACAAACTGAGACAGCTTGTCTATATGAGTGACTACAGCGGAAAAGAGAAAATAATCTTGATAAACCAAGATCAAATTCCTACTTTTAGGTAAGTGCTGTTACTTGGATTTGTTTCTTATAAAAGTATTTTTTCATGAGTTAAAATGTCTTATACTTAAGGGCCGTTAACTTACACCTATTTTTTATTTATATCTAATTCTTATTACGTCACATCAGTAACTAAATAATAAACAAATAATAACCATGTCGTATCTGTCGCAGTCGAAAGTAGTAACTGTAAAATAATATTTTCATCAACGTTTTATAATATATTTTCCCCATTACATATATAGAGTGTCTCAGTTGGAACAATAGGATTCGAATTGTGCGCCATTTGTGTTCTGTCAAAAATAGGGCGTGAATATTTATTCATCTACAAACCATACGACGTCAACATGTCTGGGTGTCTCATTTGGTACTACAGAATGGAATCTGTGAATATAAACTAAAAATACTTGACAAACTGATGTTTTCCATTTATGATTGGATTGTTACCGGCTGGGCGACGAACACTTTTCCCTTGACATAACCTCGAAGAAAACAGTTCAGTGGTGTTAAATCACATGAACTTCTAGACCAGTTCATGTCAACATTTCACGAGACAACGTGATCAGATAATTTGGTATGCAACAGAGTTATGGTTGCATGTGCTATATGATTGGTGGAAAAAGAAATTGTTTAACATGCCGCGTTCCCCATTTACTGTGATAGCATTACCAGCTTCGCTTTCATAGAAGTATGGCCAACTTATTCCACCACTCCCAAATGCGCACATAACCATGTCTGCATCTCTGCGGGTGCATCTTTTTTCGTGAATAGCATGTTGTGGATTTTCAACAGCCCAAATTCGACAATTTTGTTTTCTTATGTATCCGTCAAAATGAAAATGTGCTTCATCAATGAATAAAATTTTGTTGCCAAAATCAGCATCGCCTTCTTTATTTTTCCAACACCCAATTAACAAATGTATTGTCAATGATATGTATCTTTTCACTGTTCTGTCTGCAAACTACTAAACTAAATTTTGTATGCTGATAGACGCAGATCTTACTTTAAAATCCTATACGTTGTGGCTCTCGACGGATTCAATTATTGTGCACGGCGACGTCAAATTAATAGTTTGAATACTCCCGTACACTCTTTCTCACTGCAGCAATATTTTCATCTAACCGACCATGACGAGGACGTATTGGTGTTGTCGTATCAATAACAAAACCCGTCTTTTCAATTTTTTTTTTTATTAAATTACGGTCTGTTATCTCTGTAGGCGCTTCATTTTGGCATAAGTTTGTACAAGTTTATCTTATGGCAACTAGAAATAATTGCTCACCTTGATAAAACAATTGTACACAAACTATTTGTTGTTGATATCTTAATCGCGGTCAACATGCCGCGATTAAGAGTTCAACAACAAATAGTTTAATAATAGCGTATAATTCATAGATTGACAGTCATTAAATATTGCATAAAAAACATAAATGGCTCGTAATTCAGTAATCCTATAGTTCCAACTGAGACAACCTATATAAAGCTACAACATATCATTTTCATTAAACGTTTCGTTTTAGTAAACTAAATAAGGTATGGTTCTGCTTTAACTTATCTTTATTATTTAACAAATCTTAAGTCGAGAAGTTTTAAAACCAAGTAATAAGCTGCTTATTTATAAAATTAAAATTAACCGCTTGTACGTTGCTGGATCCAAGGAATAACCTCGTCTCTAAACATGCATTATAATTTATAATTAAGGGCGATAAAGTTGGAACCAACCACAATTTCTCATATCTTAGTTCTTAGATTTATTTTATGAATTAATAATATTATTATAACGCAACGTTTTATTTTCTAATATGCATCATTTTGTACAGTTTAAAAAATGTGTATGCGTAATAAAAATACAATAAAAATATTTTATATTTATAATTTACTTCCAGTTAATCTATTCCCAATTTTCCACTCAGTAGTTTATTAGTGATAATAGTACTTTCGTACTTAGTAAACTTATTAAGCATTTAAGCTGCTCCTAAACTGGTTTTATATTATGAATTCCCACAATGTTTTGAACTTGTCTCTTCTACAGTAATTTTTTTAAATTTGTCTGTCCCCTACGCTTGCATGGGTTATCCCTGAGGTGTTGGTATATTTGCAGTCCATTCACCACATAGTAGTTAGTTTAAGTTAACTCGCTTTAGTGGCTATTCTTGGGTGTGCAAAAGAAGGGCACGTGAAAAATCCTTGAGCGTATATTTATATGTGATATTTTTTATGGGAAGTGGTCGTATTTAATAAGTTGTTAGAATATTGCGGTACTGGTGTCACGGAAATAAGGGGTAAGATACTTATTTAATATTGACCTATAGAATAAAATTGGTAATATAAAGTAAAACTTTTAAACATATATGTATGTATATGTAAATAATTAAGGGTCCATTCAAAACCTCTTAACTGAAAGATTAAGACTCGTCTGTATATGTACCAGACAAAATTAAAATCTATATATATGTAAATGAAAATGTATTACTGTTAAGTGTGTAATAATGTTCTATTAATATACAGTTTTTATTGCATACTTATTATAATTTAGCGTAAACTAATTCCTCTAAAGCTTACACTATGACATCTTTTGTTATTTAACGTTTACTACTATTATTTTCGTCTGTGAATACTATTTTATAATGATCAACAAAACATACAATACAATTATTATAGATAGAAATATTATATAGATAGAAAATTATTTCTATCGGGGTTTCGTTCAAACGTTAGTTCAATGTACTTAAGAAAGTACCCATAGCAAAAATACCAAAATAATTAAAACTATTTCTATATTTTTCTCTTTAGATTTATTAAATTATATTAAACTTGTTATATTAAAGTTATACTCTGGTCACTTTTTATATATTCAGGTTTTTCCCAATTACTAATCACGATGTCAGATTATTGTTTTAATATTTTTCGAATGACCATGTGATATATGTTAAATTTATATGTTAAATTTTCATTCACTTTTCAATGAGTCAGTAGCGAGTGTCGGCAACAAATGTCTTTTTTAAACCTTGGACTTACCTCGGATTTATTTTGTTTAGTGCTAGAGGACACTGCATTTATATATTTTGTACAGATGTCTAATCAAACGTTTACCCACAGAAACAAAAATATTAAATATCATACAAAGATTAAAATAATACTTTTGGTAACAGGACTGCCATAAAACTTTTTCGTAATGTTGTTGATGATAAATAAAATTTAGTGAATTATTAGATGATTTTTATTTCTACCTACTAATTATACCAATTTGAAATTTAATAAAATTACAACTATTCATATAGAATGTGGCAAGAAAAATAGAGGAAAATCAAACATAGGACATATATTAGCAAGGAAATTAGCAAGACAATTTTTATTTACATCAAAATGTAACCCTAATATTCTTAAACTTAATATTAATTTCTACTGGAAAATTGTGTATTCGAATTGTTAAACACATGTTTTTACAATTCCCATGTATATTGAATGTATTTTACATAATTACTGAATGAAATCATATATCACCATACATATTGGTCCAATTTAGGCAAGAATATTGTTGTTGTATATCTGAAAATGATGTCTGATACCTGAATACGAAATTTTGCGTATATTTGAATACGATGCCAAATGTAATACAGACAGTTCTCGGATACTACTATTCTGGTTTTCTGTTAGCGACAATAGTACCTCCAATTTAAGTTGTTCTGTGGTCTACTATGATCGTTCGTTTCTTTTTTGACACTTTCAATGTTCTATTCGTTTTACAACTCCCATGTATATTAAATGCATTTTACACCATTACTGAATGAAATCAAATATATCACCATTTCTATTGACCCAACTTAGCTAAGAATAGTGATGTATATTTAAATATGATGCCTGATGCCTGAATATAAAATTTTGCGTATATTTGAATACGATGTCTGATGTATTGTAGACAGCTGTCGGATACTACTATTCAGGTTCTCTGTTAGTGACAATAATACCTCCAATTCCAGTTGTTCTATGTTAGACTATGGTTGTTGGTTTCCTTTTAGGCACTTTAAATGTTCCATTCGTTTCAAAATTATTGCAGAGAAAATTTAATGTTTTGTAATAAGACCTATTCTTACGCGAGTATTTTAAATAAAATTATCTGCATGTTTCTTTGCACTTTTCAAATACACTCGCCAAATAAAACTACAATTTCGAAAATATCTTCATTACTATAGCTTTTCTCACTATTTTCATTTTTAAAGGACGTTCTACTAAATACCTAAGTAGATATTTATTTCATCACGAATCCCTGTGGCATGTCAAAGGACTATTTATTTTGTTAAATTATACTCGTAAGATCGATTAAGTATATTAAATATTTTATTTTAATCTTTCTTCCATTTGAAAAAGTGTTTCCTTGATCGTTCTATAAAACTGCACAAAAATATAGGGTGTCTCATTTAAAATTCGAAAATTAGTTCACTTCCAGTAAAACCGGAAGTGACTCAAAGTATTCCTGTTCGCCCTTCAGTAGCTTATATGACAATACAAGAGTTCTCAAGAATCTATGTAGGTATATCGTAAACCCACTATAACAGAGATGCCGAGATATTTCCCTTTAAAAAAGTCCATATGTGCATCAACAATTATTAAACAATTTACTTAATTAGTAAACGGATACACACGTATCTTACATACCAATTTAAAAATATTTCAAACAGAGTAATTCACCTATAAAGCAAGGTCATTCTAATACTTGACACTAAAAATTTTACTTTTCTGGAAGACCTAACCACTGAAATTGTCGACAATAGAAATATTTCAAATCTTCATAAATATTTCCATATTGCCTTACGATATGATTCTTTTTTGTTTTATTGATTAAAGGATAGGCTGTACTTCTTTGGCGATCATAATTACAAAGTGGAAAAAGAGTTATCTATATTTATTAAAGCTAAATTATCGCAAATTTGCAAAAAAGGAATGTCCAAGGAATCTACTAACTAGCTGAATAAAACTTTTATGTTCATACGTATATGGATAATCACTAATCACTATTATTCGATCTTAAAGCAGTAAATAGCGAGAATTGTATTTTTACAGTTATTCATACATTTTGGAATTTCCTTCATCCGTGTACGGCTAAACCATTTATCCATTCAAATAAACTACATCACATCTAAATACGTATTTCAATATATATTTATAAAACGAGTTAAAATATGATAAACTACGTGATTGCCACATTAACATAATTACTATAGGTATATCAAAAATCGTAGTTAGCTTTCTCTAGTAAGATAACAAATTTGATTTCGACAATTAATTTAATGCATAAAAATGTATTAGATATATAATGGGTTTTTAACTATAATGAAACAATTCTACATTTACTTTAAATGTACCTGCATTTGTACGTCACATACTTTATTATTAAAATATTAGAAACGTGGAATTACTTTTATGATAATGAGTAGATCTGATGGTATATTAATTTTCTCTCTAAGAAAAAAAATATTAGAATATATCAACATTTCAACAGAATTATAATCAGGTTTTTATTTATTGTGAATAACATGTCAGTGTTAAAAATTAATATACAAAAATATATATGACGTTCAACAGTATAAAAATTTAAATATTAATACAATCGTTGTTTAAAATAAGTAAAACTGTTCTCCTGTCTTCAAAAGATCAGTATATTTCCCTCGTACTGTAGTAAAACATAAGTGCTTTCTCTGTTTCATTGATTATGAACTTAAAATATTTTATTGAGAGTACTAGTAAATCATATCACATAAATTATGTCATTATATAGCCCACTCTCACTTCACTCGGTCACGCGTTTTATTCATCCCACAGCACCAATTCTGTTTACCAAAAAAAGCACTCTGATTCGAGTCCACATCTTCACCGAAAAGTGTATTCGAGCATCCCGGAGATTTGACCCATTCAAAGTTTGAAAATAGGTTGTGGTTGTTTTGACCCCAATACTTCTAATCATTAACTATGATTAAAGTCATTGTAGAACCATATCAATAGCAAATTGTTGGTGAAAATTATTATCTTTATAGACTGCATAAATATGTACATACTATGTATACCACAAGATATAATAAATATAATAAATTGGGTAGTCAATCTGTTCAACTTTTGATGAAATACTTTTCTGGAAGTTTCTACGGAATTCTGCAGTGGTAAAGAATAGAATAGGAAATTACAAAGGCATAAGTAGCTAAACAGAAAAGCGACAACAGCACCCGTCAATCTTGTATTCACGAGAGTGATTAATAATAAAATGACAATAACTATAAATAATGATTCATGAAAAATCTCGAATACTGATAAAGAACTTGAACCGTGCTATAAGAAAATCCAAACTACGGGCGGAAAATAAATTTAGATTATATTATGGCTACATAAATTTAGAGTATTGAATTATACAGGGGCGTAGCGTATATGGATGCGAGTGATGCGTCGCATCCCTTAAAAAATTGGCAAATTAGTATTATTTAAAAGTTCAGTCGATTTATTCAATTATTACAATTTCTTAATTATTTTAAACCGACCGCAAACATACACTATTTACTTTAAACGCTACCATCAACTTTTTTATTTCAAATCGGCCGTGAACGCACCCGAAATTATTGGACTCCCACTTTACTTGCTGCAGTGCTAAAATGCGATGGTCCACGTTACATCCAAGCTATGCGTTAGCTGGGCGAAATGGTTAATCAACAATGAAACCTCGAGGGGGGTTGTCGTTATTTCCGGGCTCAGTTATGCGATTATGTGAACGCATCTTGGCGACTGTCGTCATAACATAAGGAAGATTTGGAAGCGCTGTTTCAGGTAATTGTGGAAAATGAGGAATGAGATCGAGAAACCGTTATTTGTCCTAGAGGCCTTTTTACCTTATTGCGTGACTTTGATTTTATTTTTTTCTTAGCAGTGTTTTCTGCAAATATTTCCATATTCTGAGAGTCTGTTTAAAATTCTACAGGCAAAATTATCAGATATTAGTTACTGCAATAAAAAGATCGCCAACTTCAAATCACATATTCAAAAAATGAGAAATGAGTTTAGTGACATTTGGGACCGTATGGACAGATTTGTTTTAGAAAATCAACCACCAAGTAAAAGAATGTGTTTGGATTTAATTCCCGAAAAGGATAAGAAAAGCACCTACACACGATTGTTTTATGAAATTTTCTACGTTATTACTTTGAACATTAGTGAACGGTTTAGTGAAATTTCTAAACTGAAATTCTTGAATCTAGATTCCACACAATTTACTTCATTCGTGAAACGTTTTCCTGATGAACATTTTTTCTTCTTTAGTAGATTATGGAACATTCTTTGACGCAAATCGTTTAAAGAGTGAACTTTCAGTGATTTCTAGTGATCCTGATATGAAAAAGAGCACTGTGTTTGAGCTTCATCAATATATTATGTCCCTTCAATTATCTTTTGTTTTCCCGGAGTCATCAAAATTGTGTCGTTTAATTTTGACTATTCCTGCCACAAGCAGTTCCGCGGAAACATCATTTTCATGTTCAAAGAGAATAAAGACTTATCTGCGAACTTCTCAAAAGCAAGAAAGACTGTCAGCTTTAGCATTAATAAATATTGAAAGTGCCTTGTTAGAAGATATGAGATCTTCTCCAACATTTGAAGAAACAGTGATAGACGTTTTCGCTTTAGAAGGAAGTACCGAAGAATTCACCTTCATTTTAAAAATTAGGTATATATTAGGTATATACCTCGGCATAATCATTTTAGGTTAGTGTCTTTTTTTATTTTTACCAATTTGATATGGCCTACATACATCTGACTGTACCTCTTCCCCTTATAAAATTTTTATCACATCCCTAGATTCTTTTCTCACGCTACACACCTGGAATTATATTATAAATGTCGAATATATCCTAGAAAGAGATGCATATCTAACTTGCTAGAAACCCAATGATAAATTTTTGCCAGAGACCAAGAAAGATCATGCTATAAGAGATCAGAACTGTTAGCGATAATTACCCTAGTACTCATTATTCGCCTCTATTAATCATTAATAGTTTACAAGGTTATTACTGAACATATCAGCTTTAAAAAAATATATATATATATATATATATATATATATATATATATATATATATATATATATATATATATATATATATATATATACTATCGTCTGCGGCTTCTAAATATTAAAATTAATTAGATTTTTATATCCTCAAACCAGTTACGTTGTAGAAATCTATATTGGTAGTATCAATTTATTGGTGTCTAATATTATGACACTCCTTTATGGTAATAGATATATCAGGATGTCATGTGACGACAAGAGAAGTTATATTTCGATGTTATATATTTTGCTGAATGTAAAACCCACGCCATTAATTGTAACAAAAATAAAGTTAATGATCGTATTAATTTCTAAGACACTCATTATAGTTTATGACTTTTCTCATGAATGTTCAATTGTCTATGTTCAATATCTGCGCTTAACATGGGGTGGGTAGTGTGTGGGTAGTTATTGCATATTTCAAATTTTATGTTTTATATTCTATAGTTAAAAATTATTCTATATCATTTAAGGAATTCCACAAATCATGCAGTTTTTTTTAATTTTTCTCCCATAATGTATTTATTTATTATACCTATAATTGGGTAATCTGCATATGTTTTCTTATAAATGGTAATGTTGCGCACTAATATTGTAACATTTATTCGTTTGTCTAAGTTCAAACTATCAACTGCTAAAATAATTGCAGTAATATTTATTAATAATATCAATAATGTATTCAATAATTAACTATCTGGGTACACTATTATTACTACATTAAAATTGCTTATGTTTAACTTCTTTTTAGAAAAAGAGAGTACTCTTTTATAAGAATTATTAAATTATTAACAATCTTTATCCGTTATATATTTAAGATTAATTAACTTACGACTGAATGGTGTTATCTATTTTAGAAAACAAGCATTAAAAGTGATGGAGAAATTTATAAAATGTAATTCTATAGATAGCTGAAATATGTGTTAAATTTTAACACATGAAGGGTGGACGATCTCGTTAAATTAGTCTGTAACTTATCAATATCATCATTAATTTGAAAGAAGAATATTATATTATCACGAAAAAATAAGTTTTAGGAAAATGATTTAAAATTTTTAATGAATTCAACCTTAAAATTGTTCAATGATGGCAAGGCAGGAGTTTGAAATTTTCACCTCATAATCTCGAATATCTATAGTAACATTTATATACCTGTATCTTGGATATCTATAGAAGACTATGGTGGTATCTCGAAAAAATACAAGTTTTAGGAAAGTGATTTAAAATTTTTAAAGAATTCAACCTTAAATTTTTTCAATGATGGCAAGGCAGGAGATTGAAATTTTCACCTCTTGTATATCTAGAGTAATACTTCCTTCATTGTTTTCCTCTATCTGATTAATAATTCCCTCCACCATATAAGTGTCCTCCTCTCATTTTGAGTTTTCCAGAAATTTATTCAACACTTTTCAGATTTTAGATTTTGTTGTAAAGGAAGAAAAATAGTTTTATCGTGATACTTAACTGATTTGCTCTTTGAAAATATAGTGGGAAAAAGTAAATTTTAATACCTTAAGTATCACAACTATAAAGAAATACCTGTGATTAAAAAAAAGTATACCATTCTTGGAAACTGAGATAAACTTTTTCCCAGCAATTTTTAATAGTATGAATAACATTAAATTGTAACATTTTTAACTAATTTTAATATTTCTTAAAGTAATCGACCCTTTCATTTGAAAAACCTGGAGACAACTGAGATGGCATGGTATTCTTCAAAAGATACATTAGAAAAAAATGATTCAATAGTATTGATAGAGCTCTCTTAACCAATTCAACTACGCTTGTGACAGTCTCTTTCATAAATCTTGAACCAACTTTGAATCTTTTCATGGAAAAACCCGAAACACTTGAGTATTTTGAGATATCATAGTTTTCTTTCAAACCGACGTTATATTTCATGATAATGAAGAAAACAAAGTAACCTAAACCTCAAATTTACATTTGTTATTTCTCATTTATTAATCACTTCCATTAATATTGTATTGAAAGTGACATTGACGATGACAATCCTGAGACTTTAAGTTGTCATTATTAATTAATTACTTTAGGACTATTGTTCTTATTTCTACTAACTAACTTTTAGTTATTTTATACATATCTACTCTTTTCGTATGAACCATCAATGTTCGATATGTTGTTAGATATTTATTTTGTTCTGAATTTTGATTCTGACGATATCCGCTACCATTCGGCAATGCTAGATTAAGTATGTAATGTGCCGGAGACGACTAGTTATTATAAGCAAGTGTTGTGGCAGTAATGCAGTATTATTACAGAGTTGTCATGTTAAAAGTTTCATATCGTGATTTGCTGTGTTGAGGAGGAACACATAACAATACATTAAATTGTCAAGTAAAACCAACAAATTCCCTCTTCATGAGAAGAATTATTAGTATATATTCAAAGGCTTCTAAGGATTGTACCTACAATTGCAACAGAAGATTTGAATTTCAATGAAGCGCAAGTAATACTTCATAATAAAAGGTGTTACAATCAGTGCCGGCGCTAGCATTATTTTACGGTTGAGCGAAAATAGGCAGGAAATATCTAGGGTGGGCGAGGGCGTTAAATATATTATTTTATGTGTGAATGTGATATAGTGGTGTTATAAGGGGTTGGGAAACTGGTTGGGCGAAAAGGATTTTTCCTGGGCTCTCGCCAACTCGTGCCCACCCCTGTCGCCGCCACTGGTTACAATAATAACGCAATATTCGAATTTTAAATAAAAGATGGTAAAACAAAAAATAAACGGTTAAATAGCCGCTTTGGTGACACACTAGTACTCTTCTGACAAATAACGGATTTGCATAAATGGGGCGGTATTTTGTTTATACAGTGTTCAATTCAGGTAATCGCGGGATTGCTAACGTAAACCAGAGACTTTAGAAAATCCCACATAAAAAAGTCCATAGGTGTTAAATTGCAAGATCGTGGCGGCCAATTCTGTTCACAAAAATGAGAGATAATACAACCAAGAAAAAGCTCGTGCAAGGGCGTCAATTTTTCACAGGTGGTATGGTAAGTAGTACCGTCCTAATGAAACCACATATCGTCAAGAGTAATATATTCTAATTGAGGCACAAAGAACTAGGTTATCATGTGACTATAACATTCGCCATTTGCCGTTAATGCATTAATGCTCGTAGCCTATTAACGAAGCCATCAAGACGAAAATGGGCGTTGAAGATGATTTTCTTCACAAAATTGGCTTTCACTTCTTGTTGTTCAGTGATCCAATTGGTGAACTATTTTTGCTGTATATGGTCCGTTGGCGATGTTTTTCAGTCAATTGGACTTTGTAAGCATGGAGATTCAAATCCTTAGTGAGAATACGATGAATAGTGGTTGCTGAAATATCCAATTCTTCTGCAGGACTACGAATCGAGGTTTCTAGACTCTCGGTCATACTCTAGACTACTGCCATGATGTTTTGTTCTAAACGGCCACTACAAGCTCATGTAGTATGTTTCATATAGATAGCTGAATCAGTACTATTGAATTTTTCTATTATTATTTTCACAGTTGATAAATAAACATTATTTCTACCGAAAATTGGGCGCACCTTACGAATCGTAGCAACCAAACATTCACCATTTTGATAACAATATTTAACAATAAGGACGCATTGTTGTATCGTATATTGCTCCATGCTTGCTCTATCTATATCTACCTATCAGTCTACTACTATCTACCTATCAGTCTCCTATCGACTTGTCACAATTATTGACCTATCGAATCATGACAACCGAAATGGCGCAAATATTTCAAACATTGGGCTCTTATTGTAACACCCTTTATTAATAATTTGATTGTATATATATATATATATATATATATATATATATATATATATATATATATATATATATATATATATATATATATATTTTCATGCATATATAATTATTTCCTAAATTTATACCACTACATACACATATTTGAATATTTCATTAGTGCAATTGAACACGGCCTTGTGTACCCCGTTCGGTGTATATTAGATGGCAAATTTTATACCACATTTCAAATAGTATATTTAGTCAAAATTGGCCAACTTGTTTAATACACATTTGAACACAATTATAGTACCTATATACTTATGATACTTATACCTTGTGGTGCAGTTTATTTCCGGAACATGGACAAAGCTATATATCAAAAATTCATGCGTAAAGAAAATAATGCACCAAAAACTTTTAGAGTCATCTGATTATTTACAACTTCTAATAATTGATATAGCTAAAACTCTGATTCCTTTATAAAGACCGTACAATGTTTACAATGGCGTACATAAAACGTTTCGATGTTTTGTGGAAAATTAATTTCTTCTTTCTTTTTTTTTTCTTCAATGGATTTGAATATTATTGATGAACACGAGTTCTACAAATTATATATAAGATGATAAATGAAAACGTTATACGTCAACTAAGTACTTACAGATTCTGTTTGTATCAAAACAAGTCATTATATAGGGGAATACGCGAAACATTTCCATTATTTTTATATAAATAAAAAAACTTGTAAGATAAACTGATTTACATTTTTTTGCAACACGTCCGGAATAAATGCTTAAAATATCTATTAATATATGTGATCTTATTTTTAAAAGTTGTTACCATACATACGAATAATACATGTCCGTTTGAATAACATACATCCTTTTCCCTGAGTTATGAGTGACGTACAGTTTATAACATAATATATTAGCCAACTAGCCGATAATTACGGAATACGGTTGTTTTTTGCAGCTAAATAAGTTACCTGATTAAACAAGCTGAATTATTCTAGATTCAGGTCTAAGTAATTTCTAGTAGTCTGACTTCATTCGGCCTTTCATAACACAGACAATACTGAAAATTAAGAATATTGCACAACCAAAGATGGTATATATAAAAATAGAATATCTGAGACATTCTAATTACATTTACTCATTAACACGTTTTGCTCGGTCATAATAGACAATAAAGCCCTTGATTTACTTATTTTTATTTAGGCTAAATGGGAATAGGACTTTTATATTATAGAGGAATATTTTATTTTTATAATTATTATACAGTAGGTACTATTCAACGTTCATTCTTACTTATTACATTTGTATAGCTTCTTTCATAATTCGTTAGTCATATATTATTATTATTATTATATTATATAGGTTTGGGCCTCATCAGCCACTGATCGCATGGGTAGTCCCTTGGCGATCCCCTCTTATCCAGGTCATTATCCAAAAATGCTATCCCATAAAAGGAGCAATTTAGGCACGTCCCCCGCCTTAAGCCTCGCCTCCTCTAGGAAAACAGGGGTCCCTAATATAAGATACCTCTTCTCCTCCAGTGCGGGGCAGATGTAAAGAAGATGAATCGAGGTTTCCTCGTCTTATTTACAGTATCTGCAGGCCGGGCTATCAGTCAGCCTCAGCTTGTGCTTATATGCATTCACGCTACTATGGTGGCCCGTTATGATTCCCACCAGGGTTCTGGCTTTGTGCCTGTTTAATATGTGTGTTCAGTATGTGTTCAATGAATTCTTGGGCCCATTTCTCAATCTCTAAGTATTCGATGAAGAGTTTGGTTATTCGACAACCCATTACTCCTCTCCATCTTTTATTGTGCTGGTCTCTTGCCGAGCCATTGATGCGGTCTCTGATCAGATTCCGACTTATTCCCACTGCAGGTTCTGGTCCATAGAGGTTTTCCCTGGTCCCTAGTCTGGCAAGGTCATCTGCAATTAGATTTCCCTTAATGCCATTATGCCCAGGTATCCACAAGAGTTCCACCGGTCCCTTCCCTGCCAAGTGGTTCAATGCTCCATAGCAATTATAGACCAGCTTCGACTTTGTCGTTGCTGAATTCAGGGCTGCTAACGCCGTCCTGCTATCCGAGCAGATACATACCTTTTCCTGGGTCCAATTTTGGTCGGCCCCCAGAACACCGTATGTAATTCCAACTAGCTCGGCTTGGAGTGCGGTAGTGTATCTGCCCAAGGGGAAGGTTTTACCTATCCCGTCGCGTCGCCTATACACCCCCGCACCCACTCTGTTCCCACTCTTGGCTGCATCCGTGTACCAGATGTCTCCATTGAGCGGCAATCCAGCTCGACCCTCCATCCAGGCGGTCTTACTGGTGAGGGTGATCTTATATTTCTTGTCAAACAGAAAGTGGACACCCGTACTATCAGAGGGCATCCATAGGAGTCCCTCCTCAGCTAGCCCTCTTGAGAATCTATTTAGGTCCCTTACCTTGCTAGTCATGTTTCCCACCCTGTGCATTGCCTTTGCGGCTTCCGCTAACATCAATAGGTGGTCAGTATCCCCATCGCCTCGATCGGTGTTGATCTTGGGGCTCCGGTTATACTTCTAAGAATCAATCCTCTTAACTTGTTAAGTCGGTTGACTTCCGACTTTAAACAGGCTCTCTCCCACCAGACCAGTGCTGCATACGTCAGTCTGGGTTTGAGAATTGCCTCATACATCCATTTCATGGTTTCCGGTTTCAAGCCTCAGCTAGTACCAATGGCTCTTCTCAGTTGCCAAAGTGTTGCTTGGAACATATGTGACTTAGATGTTTTCCCCATGACAGTTTCCCGTCCAGGATTACTCCTAAGTATTTCACTTCGCTATTATAGCTTAGTTCTTGGCCACCAAGTTTCAGTGGACATGTATTGTTCCACTTATATTTCTTGGTGAACACCATCACCTCAGTTTTAGAGGGATTGACCGAGAGTCCCCTCTCCCTGCACCAATTCCCAACCTTGTTTAAAGCTCCCTGCAATATATCGAGAATCGGTTCCAGGAAAGGGTCCTTCGTTATTATTACTAAGTCATCGGCATAGCCAATTACTTGGTAATCGTTTAACCTTTCAAGCAGCGCATCTACTACTAGGCACCACAAAAGACGGGACAATACCCCTCCCTGTGGACAACCCGAGTCGACCCGGCCCTCGATGGTAGTCTTGCCTTTATTGGCAGTAAGCTGTCTGTTTCCCAACATATGGTCTATCTATTCAGCGATTATTCTGAGGGTGTAGCATCTGCCTAGTGCTCCGCTAATCACCTCCCTGGATGTAAAGTTGAAGGCTCCTTCAATATCAAGGAAGGTGTCGACAACATATCCTCCGGAGTCCAGTTGTGACCTTATCGATGATACAACCTTATCCAGAGCTGTTTCTGTTGATTTACCAGCTTGATAAGCATGCTGGCTCCCTTGAAGCGGCCTCTCTATTAGGACAGTATCCCGCAGGTACCTGTCAACTAATCGTTCGGCCGTCTTTAGTAAAAATGAAGTAAGGCTAATCGGCCGAAAGTCCTTAGGGGACGTGTATCCGACTTTGCCCGGTTTAGGTATAAAAACAACCCTTGTGTCTAGCCACATTTTCGGGACCATCTTCAGTGCCAAGCTGGCCCTGATGATCCTTATGAGTGGTCTGAGGATTATTTAATCTGCTTCCTGCAGAAGTACCAGATAAATGCCGTCCGGTCCCGGCGATTTATATGGATCAAAGGACCTCAAGGCCCACCTCATCTTAGCCGGTGTGACTATCTCCTTCACAAGTTCCCTGTCGTCCTCCTCTCGGTTTACCGCCCAGGTCCTATGTGTCCCTACTAGCGGGTCGGAAATGTCTCCCCTCTCCAGTCTATAAAAACCCGGAAAATGTGCTTTGATGAGATGGTCTAAGGTTTCCTCATCCGATTCCGAGTCATATATACTTTTTGTAAATACAGATTGAATGCATAAAAATTTAGTCTGTTTATCTATAGGATATTATATGGATTTTTTACACTATCTTTATGTACCTCAATCTTATATCATAGAAGCTCAAGTTGTTTTCAAAACAAAATGTTTTTTATATCCAATATTTTCTGTATACCTTCTTAACGGCATCACCGTTGGAACTATAATGCGATCAATTTGTAAATGACAATACCCTAACTTACAAATTTAAGAGAGCATATTTTTTAGGCATGGTGTATTAAATTTTGTGGTAGATTACATAACAATTATTTTAGGAAACAAAGAGTATTTTAGTAAATTAAGCAGAACAATACAATGATTGCTAATAATCAATGCAAACAATTAAATTAAGTGTTCAAATTGCCTGACATTAGATAATTTAAACACTTAATTTCAACACACAGAAAATATATATAAATTTTGATAAATAAGGTCAATTCTAAAATTCCTGCAAAAACGCAATCTATCATTTCTCCGTTAATTAGTCTTATTTCGTTTCGAATTCTATCTTTTGATACATTAATAATATTTGGTCTACTAAGATATACCTTAGATTTAATGTACCCCTTACATTTGTATACATTGGATATAATGCAATATACCATAAAATTTGATGCGTATGGACACACATGGAACTATTTACAACATTTCCTAACAGCGTATAACTTTTTTCTATAAGTTTATTTGAAAACAGAAAGGTAATAACAAATATTTTTCTAAAATAATTTCTAATTAAATATTAATCTACCATGAGCATCTACAAATTATAAATTTACTTATATAGATGATGTATTGAAAATTTCATTGGACTTTAATCAATAATAAACCGATAGTCTAATTATTTTTGTTTTATAGTTTACGGTACAAATAACAGATTTACATTCCTATTCAGTATATGATAAAATCTAGTTAAGTGTACAAGAATGAATTGAACAAGAAGTATTTAAAACTAGGACCTGTAGTCCCTCCTGGCACTTTTTACGTTTGGTAGATAGAGACCAAAAATATTTTTTTCTGAATAAAAATAAATGTGAAACGCCAAAATACGAATAAATATGACAAAATATTCTATATTTTGTCTTTAAACGTATTACGCGAATTTAATCATGACCCAAATTCTTCAAAATTGAACAAGTTATGATTCCTAAGCCTGGGAAAACCGTGAAGGATATTAGTTCCTATCATCCAATAAGCTTTCTATCGCCAATTTCCAAACTCCTCGAGAGGCTTATTTTTAATAGGATATGTTCAAATTAAACCAGTAAAATTGAATCTCAGACCATTAGTTTGGTTTCCTGCAGGCCCTCTCGACTGTGCAGCAGTATCATGTATATCTAATATTATTAGAAAATATATGGAAAAACTAAAATATTACAGCTATTTGCTGAAATGTAAACGATTGCAAAAAATATGTTAGTTTGCTTAAATCCTATCTGAACGACCATTACTTTGAAACAAAGATTGATGGAGAAACAGCTTTCTAATACATACAGGAATAACACAGGGAAGAATCTTATATCCGCTAGTGTATCTTTAACGTAACAATCAGTTAGATAAATAATAGTAGGTACATTTATGAATGACATAGGCACAGTAGAATTTTTCAACGGAAGGTTTATAGATTATTGTGAATTAACACAACGTACCATACAATACACCATGAAATAATGAATGAGTAACAACATTCGCAAGGTAGTCATAAATAAGGAAGATTTATTCCATATTTTTATCATTATATTACATAATCATAGACGTTTAAATAACAAAAAAGTAAAAAGTTAAAAGTTATAAGAAAGTACAAAAAAACATATAAATTCAATTTATAGAATCCTTATTGTGTACCATATCCCACAACATTGACGAACTATTTTAGAAATTACATAATTCAATAAATATTTACATCTATTAACTATTACTGTTAATTGATGCGTGCTATTTATAAATATTCCTACTAATAATATAATAGTTAGTAGGTAACTTTAAAAACAAAGTTTAAGGCTAGAGTATCCTGTATAAGAACAATAAATTGAAAATATAAGATTACTGGTACCCTTCCTATTCCGATTTTCAACAAATCTCCATTTGATATCCTGCCTGAATATATCTCATAAAGAGTAATTATATTTTTGTGCGCGCCCATTTAACTTGGGTCTATTTTCAACAGGATTCGTTTTAGTTCAAAGCCTTTCACGTCCAAACACGGATCTGCCATTAAATAAATCATATCAGCTAATTTCACACCACGGACTATTGTTATCAAGCGCTAAAGTATCCGAGCAAAATCGTGGCTATAATGGATCGCCGCCTTCTTCATAATTGACACAAAATACCTTTTGCAACAGTTAATTCAATTAACGTTATTGCTGAGCACGACACAGTAATTTTTTTGCCGAAACCACAGTGAACACAAAAGCGGCTTGACTGTGGCTTTATGCTTTACTAAATTGAATCTTCTTCGACAAGTGTTTGTTTATTACAGTGTTACTTTATATACAGGAGGGGTTTTGTTTTGTATTTTACACGGTTTTTGCTTTCGTGACGTTTATCACATTCCCATTAAATAAAAAAAGAAACTGAAGCTGAGTAAATCAAATCACAAGATGGGTTTTCAGTACACAAAAATGAAACTTTGACGGCAATTATACTTTTAACGGAACCTAAATTAACGGAATCATAACTTTGAATGGATCGAATATCACAAAATTATATTTTTGTCAGCGGCTAAATTTTCAGCAATCTTCCAATAAAAAGCAGCCATGAATACGTCACCTATAATGACAATAACTTGACGTGCGATCTATCTAAAATAAATTGTACCAGCTCATGGAAGCCAATCTAGGAGAACAATATCAAGACCGCCTCCTTATACCTTATACTGTGTTCTAAGACGATTAAATTAATAAATTTTTATAGTAAATTATTTTATTACTTGACTAAATTTAAGTTCATCGCGAAATGTTGCAAAGTTATGTAAATAATAATAGACTCTGAAGACACATACCCCAACGTATTGTACGTGCATTAAATTGACTATTAGTTGATGTGCCTCAGCCAAACATTATTGGCAAACATAAAATAATACGCAGATCGTGGGGTGCCGCTCGAGGGGGGGAGGGAGTGGAAAACTGTGCATCGCCGTACTTTTTGAGGAATAGCGCCGTCGAAAAAATTGTTAAGAAATAAAAATGTAGATTATAAAATTTTGCATCTTTTTGCCTTATTAATTTTTTATCTGCGACCAATAATTTACGAAATACAGCGCACCAAAGTTGGGGGTTGATTTGCAATTTTGCAATTTTCAACAAATTGACCTACTTGAATTAATGGATTTTTTAATTATCCATATCCAAGGCTATATGTTTATATATTTTTATATAGACATATAACAATATGTTTATATATTTTTCTATAATCAACGGATATATTGTATTTTTGCATACATGATACAAACGTAGCAGCCGTAAGATATGTACATATGTGTTTATTATCGCATCGCGTATCACTTTCTTCATATAAAATATTAATTTTTTGTCATCTGACCAAAAGTGGAAATATATTAATATCTTCTCATGTAGGGACACACAGAACAAAACATTTTTTATTTTAACACTTTTTCGATATCACTCCAAATAACGCCGTTATTCCTCAAAAAGTGCGGCGATTCATAGTTTTCCACCCCCCACCCCTCGAGCGGCACCCTCCTATGGTCGAGACTTAGGTGTACCATCAAGAGGCATATGTCTACAATCCTAGCAAATTTGCTTTCTATCTGACATTTTGCAAATCAAACATATTTTTTGTACCCATTGCCCTAGACTATATTATGTAATGGTCGAAGAATTGGTCCGGTGTTTTATCGTTCTTTGACATACGTAAATAGTTCTTTAAATTTATAATCAACAATGTTCTATGAAAATCTGTTCTGTTGATCAGAAAATAGTTTTATTTTATTGGTGCTTACAGCAATTACCATTCTTTAACTAAATTATAAACGCTATTCAACCTCGCATTAACTCATACATACCATAGACATGCGAATTTACTAACCCATAACTATGTTAATTTTACTCAGTTGTGTACGAAAATAAGTAGAATGGTCATTTCAGTTAGGACCGTATGTTTAGTGTGATGGACATGGGAATACAAATTAATTTCCAACAATGTATAAAAACGACATTGTATAGTTCATTTTCGTGACCAAAGTATCCACGATAAATTTTAAATGCTCGCATACATATGCATACCCTGAGAATATGCACAAAATAGTCCGATAATTATAAATGTTGACAAAATGCCGCCGTTTATATTATACGACGTATCCAGGGAAGTACAAAACTTGGATTTGATTTCGCTAGAAATATAGGTTATAAAAAGATAAAAGAGATTCTTGATGAAAACGAAATAGTCAGGTATACGTACAAGTTACCAGAGGAAAAAATGTATCGAGTGTTATTAAGAAGCTCACATCACAGCACTGACATTGAGGAAATAATAAAAGAGTTGAGAGAACACGGATATAACGTAAAACAAATCATCAACGTACTAAATCGAGAAACTAAAGAATATACAAACTTAGTCTTCATTGACCTTGAAATAAAATCAAATAATAGCGACATTTATAATACTGAGACTATATTAGAATCAGTAGTATATTTTAAAGTACCCCATAGAAAACAACACATCATACAACGTAAAATATGTCAGAATTATAGTCATTTTAGTATACAACACAATCAATGCACACAACAATGTCATTATGTCAAGTGTGCAGGAGCCAATGGTTACCGAGTTTGTAACAAAAAGAAAGATCCTGCTAAATATGCATTTTGTGAAGGATCTCAGCCTGCTAATTTTAAAGGTTTTCAGATATATCAAAATATAAGATAACAATCTTTTAAGATAACAATCTTTTAAAACATTAAAACAATCTTGAAGAAACAATCTTATCCTATAACCACGAGTTAGTCCAAACATTTCCAACAACAACAATAATAAGCAACACATAGTAAATCAGATCGATACAATACTAACACAACATGCAAGTGGAATAACATACGCGCATGAGACAGTAATACAACAACAAAATACAGATCCATTAAACATTAATCAAAGTATGATCCAATAGAGCATGATAGTATATTTTCAGAGCATAATAGAGTAACAATAAATTACATAAAACGATTGCAGATAGGAATCAGAACTAAGAGTTAGTTACTACAAATTACTCTATAAAACCAAGGCTGATGGAAAAGCGTCCAACTGCTTTCTAGTACAAACAATTCGTAGATGGCACAGAGATCTTTACAACTCCCCCCATTAAAATCCCATTGTAGCTTCAGTTAAACACCAAGAATATCTAAATCTCATAAAAGTCCGGCTAAACCAGTGAATTATAAAAGTAAATAAATCTAATTCAACATATATAACCTTCATCCTTTGTAAACAACAGTGTTCTTCATTTCCCATAAATAGTAGTTCTACCTCAGACTGGAGTATTTAGGATTGCATTTAGATAAACAAAAAATCAACAACAACAAAATACAAGTATAATTAAACATTAATCAAAAGACACAGTAAAGTATAACAACATATTTACAGAGCGTAATGAAACAACAACAAATTATATAAATTGATTGCGGCTACAAATTTCTCGATAGAATACAAATGGTAAACCCCCAAACATGAAATTATCACATCAGATTATCAGAATCACATTTAGTCTCTAATATAAACTTTAAAATACCACAATACACTGTTTACAATGCAGGACATACTGATGCTGCTAAATTTGCTCGAGCAGAAGCGGCAGTTTTGTACGATTATTCCGAAGTTTCATATGTTGAACAAAATCGAAAGACCGGAACTTACTACTCAAATAATATTGTTATATGTTAAATCGTGTATGCTTATTGTTTATATAGGGCGTCTTAATAGGAACTATAGGATTTGTGTTGCACGCCACTTGTATTATGTCACAGATAGGGTATCAATACTTACCGACTGTCATCTGCAAATCATACGACGCGACGTCAATATGCCACGATTAACAGTTCAACAATGAATAGTTTATGTACAACTATTTTATGAAAGTCAACGATCATTTACAGTCGCATTAAAAAAATTTGCATAAACTAGAACAAAACGAAGCGCCTATGGAATTACAGTTCTTAACTCCGAATTGATGTGTTTAAATACTGTCGTACTCTTTCTCTCACTGTAGCGATATTTTCATCTGACCGCTCACAACTAAGGCGTATTGGTGTTGACTTGTCAGCAACAGAACACGTCTCTTCAAATTTCATGATTAAGTTACGAGCTGTTCAATGAAGAATCATTGAAAATGGTCCGAAAAATAAAACAACCCTAACCAAAATTCCACGAAAATTTGAACAGATTATTTGGTCCTTAGCTAGCAAATAAAGTTTTCCTCAGATAAAGATACGTTTTATAATATCACCAAACTCTGTAGTATAAGAATATATTCTTTACAGGCCTTTACAGCCCTTTGTTCCTAAACTAATCTTGTTCAGTACTCTAATTCAAAATCAAATGCATTTATTTTTTATGCGATAATATTTATATATGTATTTTATTGTTACATTAATTAGTGTTCAGGATAATACCAATTATAGTCTAACAACGACATTACTTTGTTTAAACAGAAACATGCAAAACATGATTGCATGCAGAACGTGATTGTGCTATCAAAAAAAAATTTCTCAAATAGTCCACCATTATGCTTTCTCATGACCCATGAACATGGTAGAGTGTGTTCTATCCACCTCATACTGAATATGTGTCATCTGGAAGACATCTCCGATCAGAATCAGTCAAAATCCGATCGATCAGACACGATTTAGTTGAGTTACCGTGTTAACAAGAAATTTTAATGCCGACGACAACGACACACACACACACACACAGACACAAATTTTGTAAAAACCATTTTGTTTTTTAGGTCGAAAAAAAAAACAATTTTTTTCCATTTTTATTCTTGGACTTTCCTTTTGATTTTGTTTAAGACCGGAAATTAATAAAGAGAAATGAAAATTATCAATGATTATTAATGGATTGTATTAGATAGTGCGAATTCCAGTGTGTCTTTATGTATCTTATAACGGGAGTAAAGGTCTTCTGTACAATTCCAATAAAACCAATACAAAACTAATAGATCTACCTTAAAGATGCATCATTAGGGCACATCGATTTACCCGCGCAAGAGTAATATTTAAAAAGTTGTTGATAGGGATTCTATCATAGGTCTAATATATTTTTCTGGCATCGTCTATTGTCACAACGATGAATTTGACATGACAAAATTATGAAAACACAACATTTAAATTATATACTTAATAATATTTATATATTAATGAATGTTTTAATAAAGTACTAATACTGGACTAATAAATAATACTGGACCTGCATTCCACGGAATTACACCACCGATCAGGCATCATATAATTATGACACACTATTTCCAATATGGTCGCACAACTTATTTAGCTATAGAAATTACATATTTCTTCAAGACTTTTCTACACATGAAATGTTACAAGTAATTTTATAAACTCAAAATTCTTGGTTTCGGTGAGCAGAATTTGCGATCATTTCTTATAATTTACAACTTGTTACAAATAAGGTATATAAAAACTTGATATTATAACTTTGTCAAAATGATTTAGCTGATGTATTCTTATAAAGTGTTTATTTGTATAGATCTATATGTAGTACTCCATTTAATGTGATATATTTGAAAACAGTTTTAAAAATACCTTTAGAAAAAATTGTATAAACGAATCCCATTAGTTATTATCTCTCTCTCCATCGACTCAGAATTGTTAAGCAAAACCTAATGGCGGTTAACTAGTACCTAATTTCATTAAAAATATGTTCCCCGATGTTCTAATGTATAGGTTAACTTTTTGTTAACAAATAAAATGTGAGTAATTTTTATACAAAATTTACTCAATACTAGTTCATACTTCACGATTATTTTTAATAATTTCTATTTGATGTATCCTTGATAAGATGAAATTCAGGTTGAAAAATACCACCTACTTTTTGCATAACAAAGAAAATAAAAAAATCAAACCAGATCTGATATACATTTAGTATTCAGTACTGATTTATAAACTATTTTTTCGTGTGTTTCTGCAAAACCGCTAATGTAATTGTATCGATTATAACAAATATTGTCTACACTTTAGAGGAGATAACAGTTTTAAAATTATACTAGCTCTTCTGTGATAATAATTATTATACAAGAACCGATTTTGGCAAGTGCATTTTTCTGATAACAATGTTTATTCCAAATATGTCCTGCAACCAGTGAAATAGTTTAATGAAACAGAGTCAGGCACAAATATGGTAAAGAGAAACAGTAGATCCATTGTTAATGTTAAATATACAAGTTGCTTAATTTAATAATTTTACATGAATTGAATGAACGTGACAATCGAACAATTTTATATCTAAAATTACTTCGTTTACTAGCTTATGAATTACATTTAATTCATAGGGTATTATCAGCAAAAATGCATGATTATATTAGTGCCATCCCCGTCATTAATTCTAGTATACTAGATAATATGAAATAATGATGTAGTATTAAACCATTTGTGATCAAATGTTTCACGAACATGTTCAAATATATGGTCAAAGTAACACAAGAAAGTACAGTCGAATAGACCTCTTTTGATTAAATATATCTCAATATATATCTTCATTTTGATGTAAATCTAATACTGTTCAATATACATCCCTTGTTATGTTTATATTTTGAAATTTTATTTATTCTTTCACTATCCCCGTAACATTTTAGTGAAATGATTGACACAGGAGTGGTTATATGGTTAGAAGTGAGTATATCCAGTATGTAGGAACAAATGCCATAGCTTCTTGAGTCAGGAATCCACTTTCAATTATTATCATATATGTCTAATTAGTTCAAATTAAACGTTTATAAGCTTATAAATTTCAACTTCTTCATGTTTGCAGAACACCAACAAGATGTTATTGAGTGAATATCATAATGATAATTAGACGTAATAATGATTATCTTTTAGGTAAATGCTCTCTCAATGTAATGCAAAAGTAATCTTATAAATATGTTGATATGAAGAAAATGATTGATCATGTTCTTCATTGTCTGTTAAAATTATTACTCAAGGTATGAACTATTTAAAAACATTATTTAATAAAACATGTACGATGAAAAATAATTAATAATTCTCCAATATAGTTGCATAAATATTTTATGCGTATGGTACACGATTGTTGCTTATTTATACATTAAGATTGTTAATAGATCCCTTATCTGTTAACAACATCATATATGTATAGTTTGATGTATCCGAAAGAAGAAATGTATATATCGCTTATAAGTACAGAGATAACCATGCATATCTTGAAGTCTTCAATGATTATTTCAAAAATAATGATGTTATTTTCCTTCGAATTATTTCTTTCATAAACAGTTATGTGTTTTATATTTATTCGACTATATTACGCAACTATCTATTATATACGTTCGATATATAATAATTCAGATACTGACACAATAAATGGTCATATAATCAGTGCAAATAGCTTTGTTTCTGTAATAGAGCTTCGTATATTAAAAATTCTTTTACTATTTTATATAACATGAAAGATTACAATTTATTTCAAAACAAATTGGCGACTATTCTGAATTGAAATACTAAGACAATTGACCTTGAAATTTGACATGGAGTGGAACTATAAATAATATTAAATGTCACAATTTGACAATGTGATATTGTGACAATTTGAAGTTGTAAAATACAACATAATATCAATATCAATTTCGATTGTCTAAATCTTAGAGATGAGTTTGCACAGAATACAACGATTAAAAATATATAGTGTCCCAATTTCACATTTTCTATATCACAGTGTAATATTGTGACAATATGACTTTGTGATACACACAATGCGTAATGTAGTGACAATATCAATATCAACTGCATAAACTTGACAAAAATAGCTAAGGTCTCGCAAACATAGCGCTTTTTAAAGTTCTAATGATTTACTACCAACTGTGGGATGGGTAGTAATGTAACATTTCCGCATTATAACATTCTAATATTTCCACACTATATAACAGTTCAGTTATTGACCATGACCAGGGCAATTCTATAAAAAATTGATGTACTGTACGCACTATATAAAAATCAGTAAGAGTGCATCTGATTGTCATAAGAAATAGAGAAGCGCCAGAGAGGTCTGCATAATCCTGCAGGAAAACAGTGAAATGCATTGGATGAGCAATAATTTTGAAGGTAGAACGAATATTAGTGAGGGTCAGGGTGGTCTACAGAATGTGGCGGGGGGACATGGTGGATCCATTATGATATTAAAACGTTTTACGGAGCAACAAAGGGACTGTACTATCTCTGGACTGAAATTTGGATAGTGAGGGAAAAGTGTTCTATCTTACCACCAATTATTCCTTTTGTTCTCCAGAGATTGGCTCTCGAAATGCTTCATTTCACGTTTTAAAACGTGCATTAAATATGCAAATAATTCCTTCGAATTGTCTATAACTAATGAATATAAGGTAGTGTGAAAATTGGGAGAGATATATACATATGACTGAACTTCATTGCATTGTTATTTTTCGTAACACATATATTTTTGCGCGATGTCTGCATGAGATTAGATATTATACCAGATACTATACCAGAGACAATAATGTTGTATATAATATGTACACTTCATATTATAAATTTCATATTACATTGTTATACTTTGCACTTTGCCATTTACCTACGTACTCTAAAATATTTATAATTATATTGTCAAACCTAAAACAAAACAAATCTTTCTTAGAAAATTTACGCGTTATCATATTTCTTCGTTAATATAATATTAGTATAAATGGCCAATTTCTATGTTAATTCTTATTATATTTATATATGATTATAATCATACATTCTTACCAAAGACTAATATTTTATTGACAACACTTTAAGATTCATATTAAATAATTTGCATTTTATTAAAATATGTTATGCAGTAGTTTGTTCTACCTTTTTTATAGATTTTTCATTGAACTTGAACTCTACGACTCGAACAGTTGTCATTCATCATTGCAAGTGAAAGGATTAACCTTCATCCACAAATCATGACCATTTAACATTATATGACATATTCGTGATAAATATTAATGACTGTCATGTATTTATGTAAGTACTAATTATTATTTAATATATTTTACACAACAATACGTGGTAATTAGTAAACTTCTGCTTTTGTGGTTATTTTATATACTTTTCCATAATAAACATCAACCATGAATAACAAGAAGTGAGCCAGAGACTAACAAGCTCTCTTTATTTATTTCTCTCTGAACGTGGTTAAAGTATATTATAGTGTACTTGTATATATTGTATTTTATCTAACAATAAAAGAAATATATTATGTACGGTACTATACTTATACGAGATTCCAAAATTATACGTAAATTGTACGCAATTAAAGTAAATTAGATGTATACGTGATCACAATTGGCAGATGTCTACAAAACAGGAGTTATCCAAAAATCTATCTTAACTACATTTTCTATCTAATATATTTATTTTGTATGTCCAATTTTATACCAGATAAACTGGTTCTATTAGTTATTAAAATTGACAGTTACCAAGGAAAACCGTCTACCGACTCGCTATTCATTATTTCTTAGAATTAGATTTAGTTCATTTCGTAGGCTGACTATAACCTCTCCTGATATGTATATGTGCCTGCTATATTGCAATTAGTTTCTCAAAAGTACTCAACGCGTGTCTGAGACTCGTGTAATTGAGTATGGCTCTTTTTAAGGATTGTACTGTATTTATACCTGCAATTAATTGTTGAACTAGATTATCGTACTGAAGTTCATATGCACCCCAATTTACCGGTTGCTGGAATAAGATAAAAACACAATGTGGAAGTGAGTGGATTATGTTATGTGGTTAGTCGCTCTCATCAAGATTGATCACCAATTACAGCCAGGTAGCCGGAAAGGAATTGGAATGATCATTCTTGCTCTAGGTACTACTATAATCCTAAATTACTCTACATATCGACTTGAATAACTTTAACTTTTGATAGGCGATCAAAATCATCTGACTATATGCAACTAACGAACGAAGTTGTTAAACTATCTCCAGATCCGTCTGAGCCTTGCACAAGTTGAACTGAACTCCTGACTAACTAAACTTCGCTGGCAGTAGTTAGACCTACCAAAAAAGAAAACGACAATATAAAAAGGGAGTAAAAACAGCTCCAACCTGCAAGAAGCACCGAATCTGCAACCACCAATGCCAAGTCATCAGTTTACCAAACGACAGACATCTTTGTATTCAGTGCTTACGGCTAATATAAAATGGGCCTATACCTAAATGGCAGCTAAAGAGCAGTAATTATGTTCGACCAACTCCTTTCGTCCAAACGTACACCTTCTACGCGCTCTACAACATTTTGTCTAAATATAGATAATATATATTTTGGCTACTTATTCAGAGCTGATCATCTTAATGCATAAGTCATTATTAACATTACCTTTAATAGACGTAAATCCAACAATATAGTATCACCACAATCAGTGAATACCTGTAGAGAAAATACTAGGTGCCGGCATTCTTAGATTGATCAAGAACTTAATTTCTGAAAAAATTAAGAAGCCTGCATGTTAATTAAAAAAAATAAATAATTTACGAGTTCTCTTCGAATTTGGTATCGAATCAGTCAGTAATACCTTATGTTTATAATAACCCTTATGTTTATAATATCCCTTATTTATAATAACCGTTTATTCTTTCTTTGTGATAAGAACCATACTGTATAGTGAAATAATTACTTAGTCAAGGACAATAGATTACCGGCTATACCAATAATTTATCATAAGGATAAAATATATAATTTTTTTTTCAACACGAATATCAATATTCATCTACCACATGTTTTAATTATTCTGAAACAACTAACAATACTTAATCAGACCAAGAATTCTATGTCACTTGTAGCTATTAATTATCATTAAATTTATGCGTTACAAATGAATGTAATTAAAAGTATTAAACATGTCTATTATTATTCATTTTAATTGCCATTATATCGAATTAATATATTATACACTTACTGAAATAAAATTAATTGGTACTAATAAATACTTTTTTTACTTCTTAAAAGATTAGATTGAATTAATATTGTTTTAGTTTATTCTGTAACATATTCAAATGCTCTATAGGATTATCCTATAGGAATCTAAAACTTTACTTTTATGAACGTAGATAAAATAAAATAAAAAGTAAGGGATATTACATATAGGTACTGTAACTAGTTAACGAAAGATGTAATGAATTATTATTAGCCAACAAACTTCTTTAACATAGTGTAACATTGAATTCAACAAGCTTATAATGTATCTGAGAAAAAACGCCCCCATTGCCCAAATATGGTACAATTAGTGCAACATAACTTAAAATCAAAAAGTAAGTAAAACTTCGATTGCCCGTATATAAGATAATTATCATCAACGTGTCAATATCATTAACACATCACATTACAAATAAAAAATAAAATTAACTTAGTCACCAAAACCTTGAGCTATTAAATAGAAATATATTATCTTAAATAATATTAGGTACAATATAAAAGTCGTTAAAGTTTTAACGTCAAATCAGAGTAAAGTCATAAGTATCTTTCAGTATCAAGTATCAAGTATCGAGAGTCATAAATATCGTATCTTAAACGACAGAACAGAAGCAACCAGGAAGAACCGGTGAGGAAGGAAGAAATCAGGTAGAGAGCTAGAGACAAATACATATGATTTAAGGGAATAGACCCAAGATTTATTTGAAATAATGAAAATAAAGCCCATTATACACGACCTGTGATTCTGTATCTGTGATCCATGATTCTTTATGCAATGTTAACAAAAGATATATAACTTGAAGTACTCAGCGTTACATTTTAAACATTCTTTGTATCTATTCAACCATGATAAACAATTATTTACATTCAATTCGATTGTATGTGGGCACATCCATTACTTTTCGAACTTAGAACTTAGAAACTTTGCGCACTTAGATCAGCAATTTGTCTTCTGATTCTTTATATGAAAGTAGGTCCTAATATATGAGGTTTTCCAAGGTTCAGCCCAATCAAGGCAAATTTGGCTTCAGGAGAATTTTTTTAAATTTTAAATCTAGCAATTTTCAAAAATTTATTTCTCTAATTGTATTTAACCGACTGATCTCAACCTGATCGCATTATTTTTCGCTGAACTCTATTTATCAAAAAAAATTATATTAAAGCTTAGATCGTATGCACGCTTTCGGGAGAAGATTTTAACTGATGCATTAATTTCATAAAATTTGACCCTTTTTTGTTTAATATAATGTGAAAAAGTATTATCATCAATTGTACTTACGTACTTTCTAAAGTATTATGAATGAGTCTAAAAATGAATGAATTGCTCGGTTGTTACAATAGGGTTTTCAGGTTATTTGAAAATTTGTAATCCGTATCCTGTCATGCCTCGATTCGCACGTTCAAATTTTCAGTACTTTTTAAGAATATAGTGAGTAAATTTTTGTGAAAGTTTAAAATTATTCGAAGTTCAAAGAAAAAAGTTGAAGCTAATTGAAAATAGCTAATTTTTGAAAATCAATTAAATTTGACAGGTCATATTACGAAGTGTAATCATTAGATACTTAAAATCTTTACTAATTCTGAAACTATGAATCAAGCCAAACAATATGAGCCCATACATAATTTATAATTTTAAGATTTGTGCAAATAGCGACATTTTAAAAAAGGGTTAAATTTTATGCAATTAACGGATCAGTTAAAATCTTCTCCTGAAAGCGTGGATACGATCTAAGCTTTAATATAATTTTTTTCGATAAATAGAGAGTTCGGCTAAGAAGAATGTGATCAGGTTGAGATCAGTCGGTTAAATAGACTTAGAGAAATAAATTTTTGAAAATTGCTAGATTTAGAATTTTAAAAAATTCTCCTGAAGCCAAATTTGCCTTGATTGGGTTAAGACTTTAGGACCTACTTTCATATAGAAAATCATAAGACAAATCGCTGATCTAAGTGCGCAAAGTTTCGTCGAAATGTAATGGATGTGCCCATATATATGTATATATATATATATATATATATATATATATATATATATATATATATATATATATATATATATATATATATATATATATATATATATATTATATACTATGTACGTAATCATTTGGAGAATTGCTTTTAAGTGCCATTTTTAATTTCAAAATTAAAATTTTCACTCTACTTTCAGTTACACTCCATATTGATCTTATTTTTGAGCAGTAAACTGACCGAGTTGTCGTCTTCATTATTTAAAGAAGATTATAAATAGTTATATCCAGTTATATACCTACCATCTGCGGAACACATAAAACTTGTTTTCTTTTATAAAATAAAGAAACACGTAAAATCTTTGAATTTTAATTAATTACAATTTTTACATTTATCGTTTGGATAATATTATGTTCGTGTACTTACGTATTCGTGGAAATAACAGATTTATATATTTTATAAACACTGAACTAAATCCCTTAATATTGAGAAGTTATTATTAATAATTTTTGTATATTATGACGCAGACGTAAAACACAATTGGTAATAGTTTTTTAGGACTGGATTGAAAACAATAAAATACGTACGGAATCGCCCACTCTAGAAATATACACGTAATAAAATAATATCATTCTACATTAATAACAAATATATGACTAGAAGAGGAGTTTTATGGAAACTCCTCTAAAAGAGGGAAATATGTTTTTATGGAAACAGTTCTTTTATTTTTTTCAGAAATAAAAATTTTTACAAATTATGTTCAATATGATAAATGCAATTCTCTCCGAATGAGATGTTTTAAGGCATAAATCGGAAGGAATTAATAAGTATTAATTAATAAAGTTAAGTAAATAGTATAATATGTCCCAAATTAAGTATATGAACACATATATCGGTCATCAAATGAAATTGAATGAAGGTTCCGTTAGTAAAAGTTTTTCCGAATTTGGAATCAAAAATCAGATTTAATTTGTCCATTTTTAGTTTAATTACATATATTCTAATATAACGTTAGTACAATGAAATTATTGAGTAACCTTCTAGATATTATTTCATATTCGACTGGAAAAAGATTAAAGAAACTTTATGCCTGTCTATATATGTACATACTCGTATATGAACTGATATATCTATCCCTAATTATGATGTCACTAATTCATTCGTAAATATTACGAAGGGTTTTCTGTTAATGATTTTATCCATTGGAACAATGTAAAGTAAGAGTAGGCAGACACAATACCTTTAATAGAACTAATTTGTCACATTTTGAAAATTTTACATACGATCAAATATATAGAGAAATTTGAATTCAATATGGCGTGATGAAGTAATATTTCAAATTTAAATAGAGAGGTTTTAAATAAAATCCAAGATCAACATATTATGATTACGGGCCAAATCGTGTTTAGTACATGCTCCAGTATCCCTTAAGACGAGTTAACGACCCATACATCCAATGTGAATACGTAAAAGCTGAAACAAATTGGTACAGAGGATGTAGGAAAAAGACATTCAGATAGGTCGATATTTTCTCAACTAATTTAGAAGATGCATAATAAAGCTGTTGATTTATGATACAAAAATATGATACAAAACATATCGAGGTAATCAGCCTGACAATGTGAGTAATAACAGCATTTTATTAACAATCTCGAATGGAAGCTGAAATGGAATTTTTTCGATACGGAATATCTTTTTCGCAATTCCGATTAAATTGATTCTAAGTATAATTAAATCCTCTTTCTAATACAGATGTGAATCCCATTCTCCAATATTTCCAGTCAGTTGGTCAGTTTCTTAATGTCTATTAAAAATCGTACCTTCTTGTTGAGAGACTTTGTCTCAACAAGAACACCTAATCATTTAAATATTCTGTGTATCCAAAACATTTAACGTAATAATTAAGATATATAATTTTACGTGGATATTTGTTAGTGGTAATTTTGTCGAGAACGTCACTGGCGAGAGTACCTAATACCAACAATATATTTTTAAAATTGTCTCTAGTAACATTATGTATTGTTATAGTATAGGATTTGGGATAATTACCACCATGCATCTAAAGTAATACTTTATTGTACTAAACCAAAATCCTGTGACTACAAAATATATTATTCCACTACATACTATTATTGGTAGTTTTCACCTCGCTCAAGAGTGTGTTTTACTAACAAGGTGTTTTCGATCAAAATGTGTTACTTGTTATGTAGATGTTAACTTATGCATAAACTGATAAGAAATCGTTACCCTCAAATATGCACATTTTGTAGTGAACATTTTATATAAACACAAATAGTTATATATTCAGATCATTCAATCTAAAAATTATGATGTATTCCACTATAATAATTACGTAAGTGATTTGGCCTTGATCTGTTTTTAATAATAACAATTAACCGTGACAATGCAACTTTTAAAAACCTTATTAGTAATCCCAATAATGTTTAATATAAAAATATAATGTGTAAATGAAAAGAAAAAGTTGCGCACTATATTTTTTATTCAAATTTTTTTAATCCGCATAATTTTAAAGTATAGCGTGTATAAAAAATAACATTTTACATGTCATATATACTTGTTTGTTATTCAGTGGAAATGTGTTATTAATTTATTCGAACTATTACTTATTAATTAATAAGAGATATTGTAAACATATAGACAGTTAGTGGTTTTAGGACAGTAAATAGCGAAAATAGATATATAGCTGATTAATTGTTCATTAATCTGAAGTTACCATCACTGATTATAGATAATATTTATCATATTATTATTAACTTAAATGGTTTTTTTGTATGCATATAGTTGCATATACAATTTTCACTACAGTAAGTGAAAATGACCAACGAACCAATTTATATTAATTTAATTTTATTATAATAGGATCAAAGTAATTAACATTTGCCAAGGGTGTTCTTGATTTTTAAAAAATTTATTTTTCAAATAGGTAGCTACCTACCTGTAAGGAATTCTACCATAACCTGAATAAGTACTCGTATATTACTGATATACGAGTATAAACGAGATATAAGTAAAACATCTACAAGTAAGTCTGTGAACGGTTAGGACGATCTTCTTATCACTTCGAACTCGCTTAACATAATTTCTTTTATATTCCACTTGGATAATTTCTTTTAACATCTTCCCCTTTAAACTGGACGTAATGGTGTGAAACGATCCAGGGTGGAGATTTGTCGTTGGTATACTTTGGGGTTGTTTTCTATGCTTTTTATTCTTCCTCTTCACAAAGTAACTGTACATATTGGTACAAAATAAAAATTGGAATAATTAAACTTATCAGTATTTCCTTTATTGTCTGTGAACTAATTGAATAATGAAATGTTTCCTTATCTGGTTAATTCTATATTTCTTGGTTTTCTTTCTTTTGCTCTCTGAAGTTAGTAATATCGTCCAGATTAATTTGGTGTAAATGAATTATTTCAAATTTAGTCCCCTTGATTTTTATTTTCCTTGTTTCCTCTTCGTACTCAATTTCGATAAAAATATATTTGGTTGCTTATAGGTTTCAATTTGGAAATTTTAATTAATTCGTTATTAATTTGTAATTTACAATGTTCATATCTTTAATAACATAACTTCAGATCATTTTAGATCACTCCACCATACATTGTTTGATATTTAATTTGACTATATTTACTTTAGGCAATGTTATTAAGATATTATTAAATTTTATTATATATTTCAATTATTATTTTCGATATTTTGAATTTTGTTCTTGTATAGCTTTACATTTTCAATTTTATATTTTACTATATCGCATTTTAGTTTTACAGCTACTTCACATGGTGTCTCTTCGTGGACTTAGGTGAAGTCGTTTTTTTACAGATGAATTCTGATTCCTCGTTGATATACAAAGTTCGTGTGTGTACCCGTAAGGTATGATTGTTTAGAAAATTTCCAATGTCAGAATAAGGATTACATATAAATGGTAATATTTACAAATAAGTGGTCTAACTAGAGGAACTTATATAATATATACCAAAGGGAATTTTGTTCGATATGCCTTTGCTATAATTATATTTTTCATATATGGCAATATTGGGCAACAAATTGAAATCAATTTTTGGTACTTTTAATAACTCTCAGATTGTTGCATTTGTAAATTCTTTAATTTCTATCGTTATTTTTCTATATTCTATGTTATCATATGGATTTTATACTTTTTTCGCAGATTTCTATTGCATCATGGCTAATTACATAATGCACCGTTGCTAATTTTGAAAATGAATATATTAAAAAATATCCATGTGGATGTATTCCATTGGCTTATTAGGTGTATCTATTAGATTTATGATATCATGCCATCTATGGTTATATTTTGTTCTTTGACATGTGGCACAATTTAAAATATATTCTATAACCATGGGTACGTATAAGTAGATTTTATGTCAAGGGTTGCAAATACCATCCCTCGATGATTGAATTCTTTATTAAAGTTTTTTATTATTTGTTCATCTTTATTCTGTATCAGGATTTTATGTTTAGTGCAACGTATTAATCTTGCGAAATTTTTGTTTGCGTTCTCGGTGTATACGATACGGAGTGTTTTGTATACCTTATCATTACAACTAATATGATAAGTAACTTTATCAAACTGTAACAAATAACTGATTTTTTTGTATACATTCCTTGACGTCGGGTGTTAATATAAATATTATAGTTTGTTTACCTCTCTGGAGTTGTTTTTCGGGACACTCTATAAGAGTTTCGGTTATTAATTGTAACAGTTTTTCTTTTTCGATAATCTCATTGCGTATAGGGATGGTTATGTCTGATGACTGTTGTTAGTAACTGGATTCATTTCCACCTAGAGGTATAAATTCCCAATCCGATGTGATGCAGTCTGTGATAATTTCTCGAGGTTTTTTTCTATACTGCTTTTAGCATGGATGTTGATAAATCTCTACTTCATCCAGCTATTGTTGCTACACGGTATTCTATTGGATGTATTTGTATTCCTAATAAAGCATTGCCATTTACATTTAATTTTTCTTTTCCATAGACTACTTCGTAATCATATTTTTCCATTTTCAGCTAGTTAGTTTAGCATTTAGTTCTTTTATCGAAGACAACCATTGAGGCTGTTCGTTATCGGTTGAGATTTTAAATTATCTGCCATAGAGTCTAAAATATTTTGTTGCCCAAATAATGCCTTTTCGGTAATACTATATCTTTGTTTTATACCATTTAATTCAAAGTCCTTCATGCATAGGCTTTTATTAAATCAGAATCAATAACTTCTTGTGAAATAACTGCTCGTAGTGCTATATGTGACACGTCTGTTGTTAGTATGAATGGTTTTTCAAAATTCAGATATTCTAATATGGGATTATTTATCAAAGTATTTCTTGTTGTTTCAAAACTATTTACAAATTCTGGACTATGTACGACTCTCTCTCTTTTTAGTATTTCATGACTGGTTTTGTTAATTTTGAGAAATATTTTATAAACCTGTAATAGTCTAATAATTCTAAAAATTCCTTAATTTCTCTAGTAATTTTCAGAATGGACTAATCCTTCATAACACGAAGTTTATATCGGGATTTGGTTGTACTCCTTCAGGGGTACAGATGACATGTCCTACTACAAATATGCTACGTCTCCTTGTAAAAATTTTGATTTATCTATTTGTATCTTCATATTGGCATTTCTTAATCTGTCAAAAACATTTAAGTTTTCATTATGTTCTTGCAGACTGGTAGAAAACATCATCTAAGTATACCAAACATATTTTATTTGGCATTCCTCGTAGAATTTTGTCTATGATACGTTACAACGTGGCAGATGCGTTTTCTTATCAGAATAGCAATTTTGAGCGGAATATGGACACTCTCAATAATATCGTTCTATTTAAACGGCTGTCTTTTTTATGTAGGAGGGATTCATTTCTATTTTCTAGTATCCACTCGTAAAGTCTAATGTGGTGAAATATTGACAGCGTCCTATTCTATCAAGTATATATGTGATATTTGGTATCGGATATTTATCATTTATCGTTTTTGCATTCAATTTTCTACAATTTGTTACCATTCTCTATATTTTCTTTGTTATTGGTATCTATCTTTTTGAGAATTAGCCACGTTAGTGAATTATAATGTGATATGGGGGCTTGTATGTATCTTATGGCATTTTATTTATTTCTTTTAATACCTCTTCGTAGTGAATTTGTGAATATCGATAACGTTTTATAGATGAAAGTCAAAGGCCATGATAGAATATGTCTTTACATTCCAAACATAATTTGTAGATAGACCTTACATTATTTTCTATTCATATTTATAAATCGTATATTTTAGATCGGAAGAATTACATCTAATCGTAGAATTACATCCAAATTATTGATTTTGGTGATGTCCTCCATTTCTTGTATATACAAGAGTCTTAATGATTCGAATTTAATCCCTTCGTCTGACGTATTAATGATAGTGACACGTCCATTTGTTCTTATTGAACAGAAAGTTATGTTCCATAGAACAGAACTTTCTGTTCTATATTCTATCAGAACATCTATAGCATTAGTATTTAGAATGGATAGTTTATTTGTCTGTGTACGATTGGAGTTTCACTGGTTTCATTAGTTTTGGGTGGACTTCCTTAACAACGTACACCCAAACATTTATTAAAATTTAAAAGAGAACAAAGAAAGACAAACACACAACATATTTTATGTTCCTTAATGTTCTGTTGTATAATTATAGTAACGTAACATAATAGTACCATTGAAATATGTTGTCTTACCCATATCACACTTTATATCTCCAAAACTAATATCGAGTTTTGGAGTTATAAAAAGGCGGTACAAAATAGGTTGATATATGTATTTTCCAGTATCGTCTGAATGGCAATAGCTAAGTAAGTAGACACAGACGAATTATATTTAATAATAATCAAGTCCAATTTTTTTTTTGAACATATTAATCAAGCCTACTAGTTCATAGTTCCACTACAAAAGACAGAATAATATGCTAATTATTAAAATTTTCTATGTAAGATAAAAAAGAAATAACTATGAGAAACTACAAAATAATGTAAATCCGGAAATTGCTTGGTGTCTAATCCCTTAATATATCTAAATATAGTATATTCCGTATACGGTATAATGACAACGTTTCGCACAATATTCATAATTTTATTATTAAATTATTTTTTGAAAAACTGATTTAAAAAAAATATTAACAATAAATATCAACATGAACTATAGACATTTAAATAAATTTTGTATTGTGCAAATTATATATTTGAGTTTTAATGTGATCCTAGTGTTTTTTAAATTGCGACACCCTCATTTTTAATAAAAATCATTTTTTTTAAGTTTTCCAATTATAGCAGATATGTGTCAGAAGAAATTAGGGATTTCCTATTTATTGTTCATAAAAGGGTATTAAATTGTAAGTGATAATTCAGTTATATGAAATAAAGAAAATGTTTGCAAGTACAGAGGTATTTTGTATCAGGAGTCTGGGAGACATTTTGACTTTTTATTAAATGCAACAATGCCAATAGTACATCGTTATAACTACATATATATTGGTCTCAAGAAAATCTTCATTATATTCAAGAATCACATAGCCAGCGTCAAGACAATATAAACATATGATGCTGGAATGATAGAAAGTCTGAAATGATAGAAATTTGTACTGCTGCTAGGTATATAAAGGTTCTATTATTCTCTGTTCAGTCCAAAGTGTTCTCTTATATTGGCAATATAAAACTTTTAAGCTACCTACTGCAAAATGTCTTAGTTTTATTTAGTTTCTTTAAAAAATAAAGTCATTTGCTTTATTTGTATTTCTTTATTTAAGTGGTGAATAGGAAATTCTTAATGGTGTGTACCATTGTACAGGGTGAGCGAAACTTGATGTCACAGCTCTCAAAAATTCCCAATCGTCGCGATTTAAACAAGTAGCCTTTGAAACCACATAGCAAAGTCGCATCTGCCAATAATTAATCTAATGGTTAACAAATATTGTATTGTTGTCACTTGACTTTGAAAAATGTTCACAACGAAAAAGTTGATATGTTATTAGTTTATGGGGAATCTCAAAATAACCCTAGAAGAGCAGATCAGTAATACACCCAGAGATCCCGAACGTCTTATTCCAAGCTTAAAAATATTTGCAAGATTGGAACGCAATTTACGTGTAAATAACGAGGCATTTTCTTTCTGAAAGGGAAGAAAATTTTTAAAAGGGTCAATTCTGACAATACTATTGTCACTGTTTTGCAGTATTTTGAATACCATCCAAGGAACTTGATTCGGCAGGCTTGTCGTGAGTTGAATTTAAAATACAATTCGTTACGAAAAATGTTGAAAGAAAATAGTTATCTCGATTATGAAATTCATAACTTAGAACACTTGTCAGATCAATATCAACAACGAAGAATTAATTATGTTACCAAGTGATGGTAAACTTAGAGATCAATGACAATCGGTTTTTTCAGCATGTGTTGCAGACGAGCGAAAGTCGTTTTGTTAGTAATGGTAAGCCCAATAAAGAAAATGAACATTTTTGCGCTACTGAAAATCCACATTTTGTCAATCCAATTAAAAGCCAAGGACACTTCGGAATGAACATTTGGTGTAGTATTTATTAATGGGCATTTGATTGGTCCATATTTTTTCGAAAGAATTTTAAATAGTGAGTGATATTCGAAATTTCTTCAAGAACAACTTCCTGTGCTTCTCGAAAATGTACCATTACAGCTGCGAGCAAAACATGTGTTTCCAGCATGACGGAGCTCCACCGCATAAAGAAAGAATTTTCCAACAATATTTAAACGAAACTTACGGAGAAAATTGGATAGGTATAAATGGACCGATACAGTGGGCGTCTAAATCACCGGACTTGACCCCACTAGACTTCTTCTTATGGGGAACTTTTAAAAATAAAGTTTACACAACACCATCTGTTAAGTTGGAACATTTAAAAGAAAAAATCAGAAATACTTGCGATGAACTATCTAGAGAAATGTTTCGTAAGGCTTCAGTGAGAGAAGTAAGGTAGAGATTGGATAACTGTTTAGAAGTGGGAGATGGTCACATTGAAAATTTGTTGTAATATTGCCCACATACTTTGTTTCTTTCTGAGGTAATAGTTGTAACATATTATGTGTTTTGTAATGTTAAATTAATAAATAATACTAATTAATAATGTTTAATTATTGACAGATGCGACTTTGCTATTTGTCTCCAAAAGCTGCTTGTTTAAATCGTGACGATTGCGAATTTTTGATAATACATTTTTTTACAAAGCACATAATTTTTTAACGGAAAAAGATAGCAAATTATTTTCTTTACAAAACATGTTTAAAAAAACTCTTTTCAAATATGGCAAAAATATAGGTATGCTTCTGGGAAAAAAAATTTCGATGACGTCATTACTTCAGTTTCCAAATATGGAAAAATATGTAAATTCAACTTAAAATGGACCTTACGCAATCCCTCTTAAGAACCTCATTTAAAAATGTTTCTATCGTTTTTCCTTTTATTATAATAGAGCTGAGACTTCGAGTCTCGCTCACCCTGTACTTCAAAAACTTTAAAAATTATTTTTAAGGAAGTTAACAAAATTACAATTTAGAATGGACTATGATAACGTTATAGGTCAAGTCTTTTTAAAAAAATAAGTTGATGTGTTTCAGAATTTTTCATAAACTGATTTTATAATAAAATGATGAATATTATGTAAAATCTTATTACCACCCTGTATATAATTTTTATTAAAATCTAATAATTGTAATAAAGATATGGAATCACAGACTCTAAAATACAAAATCAATCAAGAAGATTACTAATAGTTGTGACATGATCACAAACAACTATTACAATATACACATACTCTTAGTTATAACAACATATGTATGTAAATAGAGGAGTATGTAAACATGGCGTATGTGTACATAAACTGCGTTTAAATCGGTTTATAAAGTATTAAATACATAGTTTATTAATATTTTTATATATTTAATTGTAACTTAATTACAATTAAATGCTTATTACCTACAAGGAAACTGTTCAGCGATTAGTTATTCTTGATACTATTATAATTAGTACATTATGTTATTTTAATTTTTCCTGTTATCGTGTACTCAATATTCGGTATACGTATGCTGTATATTTATTATTGTTCTAATAATTTCACCCTTGAATTTGTTGCTAGTACAATAATAAATAAATAAAAAGGAATTAATGTATAGTTTTTTACTCATTTTACATACATTACTTAATATAACAAACATTCTAATTCAGTTTACTTTTAGGGGCCAACAAGTTATGGATTCAAAATTTCAGAGAGTTAAAAGTAGTGAAGATGACGATGACTTCGGGTATAACGAAAACTGGCGGATATGGAAAAACGTACTACTGATTGGGTTTGCTTTTATGATCCATTTTACCGCATTTTGGGGAGCATCGAATTTACAAAGCTCTGTCAATTCCGAGGCAGCATTAGGAACATTTACTTTAGCTGCGATATATGGAGCTTTAATACTTTCAAATATATTTTTACCTGTCATAGTTATAAGGTAAGCTACATATTATCTTTTATTAAATTATAGTAAATATTATACAAATATTAATAGCATTTCATTACATTACAATAATATTAATATTATTTTATTCCATTCGAGTTAGATTACTAATGCCATTATTATATTACGTGAAATTATGAAGTGGTTCAATTGCAAGGAGTCAAAATGCTTTTTTTTTATAAAGATTATTTTAAACGTATAATGAAAAACTAAGGAAACAACCAAATTATATTTTTTTGCTAATTACATATTTTACAGTTGTATTAACTAATGCTAGAAATGAACGAAATGATTTTTATTACTATGTTTTTTTGAAGAAGATCTAAAATCATATAACGATATTGTTATTCATTCCAGTTGGATCTCTTCAATACCACTCAGCACAGAAATTGACGGATCAATATCAATGTTTAAGATATCTCGACTTGAAAATTATACCCAAATTCTTCATAAATTATGCCATGCATATTACTCTATATTTAATGGTCCAAAAAAATCAACATAATTACAAATGAACCAGGATATCTTATCCATATTTTATCATGCAGATTTCTTTCCGATTGGTAATCGATTTATGTGCATACCTGGTTCACTGGGTTCTATGTAACTGACCTTCCTTATTATTAATTTGGGTGGTTTATACTTTCCAGGAATGTCAAAACTAGCATATAAAAGATCCTGAAACCGAGAAAACTATAAATACATATTTATGATAATGAAAAGTTTTCATAGACCTATCTTAAATATTTTAGGATCATTCCTTTCTTTGTTCTTTAGACTAAGAATATATGCTATAATTTAGTATGTCCTACACTTTCTCTTTACTGATGGATACCTAATCCAAATGTATTGAATTGAGGAGGGATTATAATGAAAAATTAACAGTTTTAAAACTTTAAAATGGACTTAGAACATCTCTAGATATCTGCACGTAGAATATCTCTATCTCGAAATGAAGTGGCCAAGAAAAAATAAACCAACACATGAATGCAGAATATGTGTTTTATGCGACAGTTTTATTTTATTTTTTTTTCATTGGCGACTGCTTCAGTGCCGTATCAATACGTTTGTGATCTAACGAAATTATTTTTTTTTCTCATTCACTCGTATATGATACAGACGGAATGTATGTTTTTTTCGTTCAATGTAATATCGGCAAATTTTTCTCAAATAGTCCACCATTGTACTTTCTCATGACCCATGAATATGGTAGTGTGTTCTATCCACCTCAAAATCAATAGGTGTCGTCTGAGAGACATCCCCGATCAGAATCAGTCAAAACCCAATCGATTTGGAGGTGGATAGAACACATTCTACCATGTGCATGGGTCGTGTTAATGGGTCAGAAAGTACAATGGTGGACTATTTGAGAATTTTTTTTTTGTTAGCATGATCACTCAATTAAATCGTGTCAGATCGATCAGGTTTCGATTGAATCTGATTAGGGACGTCTATCAGACGACATGTATTGATTTTGAGGGGGATAGGACATATTCCATCCTGTCTATGGGTCATGAGAAAGCACGATGGTGGATTATTTGAAAAAAGTAAAATTGTCGCATAAAATACATATTCTGCGTTTATGTGTTGGTTTGTTTTTTCTCGGCCACTCAATTTCGAGATAGATATGTTCTACGTGTGAAAAAGTCCGTTTTAAGGTTTTAAAACTGTTTCTTTTTTTTTGTTTTTAGGCCGAAAAACGAAAACTAAACGCTAGAATTTTTTTTCCATTTTTCTTTACGCGATTACATTACTTTTCCGCTCTGATATAGTTGATTACGGAAAAGTAATAAAAAAGTTTTACTAATACCGCTATCTATTATCTATACCTCTGTTGGAATGTTAATGAACATAGCTCATTTTTCATAAAAATACCATACTTTCAAAGCATATTTAAAAATCATTACTTATATTTGACATATTTTAGGTGGTTTGGAGCAAAATGGACAATTGCATTTGCTTTTATTGTATATATTCCATTCATACTTGCGCAGTTTTACCCACGTTTTTACACAATGGTTCCTGCGGGACTGGCTATTGGATTAGGTGGTGGACCATTATGGTGTGCTAAATGCACATACTTGACTGTGATTTCTGAAGCATATTCAAAGATTAATGGAGTAGCATCAGATATCGTTGTAACTAGATTCTTCGGAGTATTTTTCATGTTTTACCAGTTATCTCAAGTATGGGGAAATTTAATTAGCTCAGCTGGTAAGTAACGTACCTTACACATAATATTTTCTAGTCATAATTAATGATGGAAACTACAAAATGCTTATTAACATTAAACGTGCATATCTGATATTTCTATAATTTTTACACAATTTGAAGATATCTTGGAAATAAAAAAAATCTATGTTTATTTTGTAAGTTTATCATGTGTCAACCCAAATGATAAATACAGTTTTTAAGAAAAGTTAATCGTTTTCAATACATAGATTTAAATTTATTTTGTTATTAAAATTATGTGTCATAATGTTTTATATACTGCAACAGGTGGGAATGAATTTCTATATCCTTAGTGTCTGAGATATAAACTTGATTGTCCTTTTTAAAAAAATACAGGTGACCACTAAGGTAACGTATTTTCCCCATTCGTCAAAATGGACTTAGAAAATAAAAAAAAATATTATTTGCTATTAACTATAAAATACAAGGGAAAATCTATTTATGAAATGAAATATTTAATGCTGCTATTTTATAATTTTATAGTAAACGGTCGGACTGTTCAATTTTTAATCTAAAAAATACATGTTTTAAATTAAATTTTCATCATACAGGGTGATTCATGTAAGCTCAATATAAGAGATATACTTTTTTAAATTGTGTATCCTATGTATATTCAAAATTTCCTCCATTTATTTGTAGATAGATAGATAAATACATTGTAAGTCTGTAGTAAAACGCCCCTTAACTTTTTACAATACTTAAGGTGAAATATTCTCTTAAAATTAATCTGGCTTGATATTCTCTTAAGTTTAATCTGGCCCTTAATAATATCTGGCTTTGTTACAAATACTTTATTCTTAAGATAAAAATCTAAAGGCGTAAAGTTTACTGATCTATAGCACTTATCTGGGTTAAAACTTGATTTTTGTCAAGATTATTAATGACTTCTTCACAAAATTGAACAACTCTATGATCATTGTCCGTTAGTTCCTCACAAGGTCTTTAATAGTGAAGTTTTCCTTTACAAAAAAAAAAAAAAATTAAACTATTGACACGGCTGACAAAATGTTCTACAGCAACTTGGTATGGACTTGAATACTGGATTATGTTAAATGCTTAATAAAACATATACCGCCACTTCACCTTCTACGACACGGGGTCTTCTTTTTAACGATTTAACACGTCCAAGTTCTCTAAACTGTATATGAATTTTAGACACGATCTCTTCGAGGTTTTAAACAAATCAAAATATAGAGTGTCTCAGTTGGAACTACATGGCTTGAATTGCTCCATTTGTGTTCTATCAAAGATAAGGCGTCAATAATTAACTACTATCATCTACAGACCATACAAGGTCAACATGCCATGAGTAACAATTCAACAACGAATATTTTGTGTACTACTGTTTTATGAAAGTGAGCCATCATTAACAGTTCATAACTGAATCAAGTAATTTGAAGAGCCGGGTTCTGTTACTGATAAGGCAATACCAATACGTCCTCATCATGAAAATATTACTGCAGTGAGAGATAGTGTACGGGAGTATACAAACATCAATTTGACGTCATGCACAACAATTTAATATGTCAAAAGCCACCACGCATCGGATTTTAATGAAAGATCTGCATCTGTCAGTATACAAAATTCAGTTGACAAAATTACACGCAACCTATTTTCCTAGAATAATAATACACGTCGATTAAAAAATCTTAACGAAAATTATTATTGTATATTGATCGGCTATTTTTATTATCATAGTATTAGCATTGTGACTTACATTTTAACTTAAATATCTCTATAATATTCATCGTGGGTGGCCTTATAATCGACTTTTTGTGGTTAAATAAATTTCGCTGTATTTCTTTCAAGATTTTTAGTTTTCAAGATTGCTTGAATAATAGTGTCAAGTATTTGAGACATAGTATTTAAGTAATTTTAGTTTTGTATATCGGGTTAAGATCAGATACCCTCATTTGCCTATATAGGGTTTACAAATTAAGAAAAATCTCGAACAACAGTCATTTCCTGTGGCATTCCCAGTGTCGGAGTTAAGATTCGAACTCAAACCGCTCCAGGCAGTAATTTGAGAGTAAAGGTGCGTATACATCTGAGCATGAACGGGAACGAGACAAGGCGAAGTCGAACGAGCATGGAAGTGTGTACGTGCATACGACGCGCGGCAAGACGCCTCGGCCTCGCCACGAGGCTGTTCGGAGTCTATCCGTTTCGAGTCGGTACTTCTAAGGACCATTCGATGCAGTGTAGATGGTTTTTGTGTGCGTCATACAAGGCAGTTTGTGCCCGACGATGCTGCACTCGCCACTACTACATCTTCCGCCATTTTTTCACCGGAACGTACGGATGAATGGATGGATCGCTGCCTCGAGCGTTGCCTCGTATGATTGCCAAAGGACCCAAACGAGGCATTTGCCTTCGCGCCTTGCCTCGTTCCCGTTCGTGCTCAGATGTATACGCGCTTTTAGTCGAGTTTAAATTTCCATTATGTATCTTGTGGAATGGTATATTTCGATACCAATGTCATTAATTTTTGTGATGATATAGCTGTTTTATATATTACTGTTATGAAACCCAATGTATGGATAAAACGCAATGAATGGTGATCTATACATATAGAGTTGAAGGAGATCGGCCCTAAGATTGGTTCTTAAGATGCTGTAGCATATATAAAAGAGCATATGGAGAATTTTATATTATTATTATGAGTATATTATACGTATATACCAATAACACGTATTATGATGATATAAAATATAATTTATATTTGATATAGTGCATAAGGCTTTCTATGGTTCAACAGTATTGCAATTTCAGTTTATGTAATACTTTTTACAAAACGACACACTTTGAGATATTCTGAGGACTATATAAGCAAATTGTAAAGAAAATCAAGATTAAAAACATGAATGAATTTCGTTACATGAATTTTAATTTTATTATTAATACACTATACAGGCGATTATGATATACTTACGGCAAAAAAACGGTACGCTTTAGAAATAATAGAATGAAAGGATATATACCCGGAAAAATATATACAGCATGTCAAGAATAGGAACAAGTCTTAAAACTGCTATATCGGGCCACCCACAACGTAGACGGTAAATAGCCTGGTGTTTTACTGAAGCCTTTGCAGAGTGAATATCGAGTATGTATGAATGTGCAGCTCGTCAAAAATAGGCGAAAGTGTGAGATTCTCTAAGTATGCGTAAAAGAAGGAGTGAAGCACCATTCGGATGAAAAAGGATGCACTATACGCGCGGCCAGATCCAACTCTGTGTACATTGATATTCAATATATATTCATCAATATTCAGTATACAAAGGTCCCGATACTATTGAGTAGAGAATGCGATAGTTACTGCACACCTGGTGGCCGCTCTGATATCGCCGTTTTAAGACTTGTTCCTATTGTCGAGCTGTACGCAGAGTTTGATCTAGCCGCACGTAAAGTACATCCTTTTACTTCCAAATGCTGCCTCACTCTTCTTCTACACATACACAGAATCTTACACTTTTTCCTATTCTTGACAAACCGTATTTATAAAAATACACGTAAAATTCGGATTATAACCTGGTATGCAGATATATATGTTGCCAACCAAATATCTAATTAAGTTATTAAATGTTGTCTTCAGGTCCGAATATGAATTTTTCGTTAATTAAAAAAATTATTGTCGACATATAATGTCCTCATCCTCCGACATGAATGAGTAGTAATAATATACGAGATCCGTTATATCATAAAAAAACTGAAACCATTCCGATCGACCTTGAGATCTCATAAACCTACCAGTTTGGGTACTACCAGGTTCATCAGCCTCCAGCATGTAGGGCAACATATGTGTTCGTTTAAATTATTTAAAACCTAAAACTACCCTGACGGACCTTGAAGCCTTCACGTAAACAAACCATCTTCTATTTTTGTCTAGAGCCAGTTCTCTATTCTTTTACATAATTCAAAAGATTCCTCTTAATTTCCACATGTTTACCGTATATTTTCATATACATCGGGTACATCAGGATTCTATATACGACTATAAGATATATTTATTCATTCTTCCGATAAACAATGATTCTTATACATATATCCAATTAGCACTAAAGATAAACAAGCACAATTATATGAATATTGTTAAGAGTATTTACATTTAATATAATATAATGATGTATGATGAAAATGTAAACATTAGGAGGATTATTTTAAAATTATGCATCTGTATATTACTGCTCTAGAAAATGCTAAGAACTGATTTGTTTACCTTAATGCCACGCGGATTAGAATATTCCTCTTAATTTTTACATTCTTTCAATGCATTATTCTTCTCGATCCATAATAATACTCCTTCACCTATTAACTCTGTAAATAATTAAAGGGTGTAGAGGGTTCCCTTTATATAAATGTAAAATGTATTAATTATCTTACGTTATAACCATTTATTATAGTATTTCCAAAAAACAGCTTTTGATGGTCTTCATAAAACGGCATAGTTCAGGATAAAAGTATTAAAGTTTCTGTATGTAATTACATAATTACTGTTGATAGTCCCAAATGGATGTGTATGTGGATAAATTAGTTTCCGAGTTAAAATATAAATAAACTAGAAAACTATTTTTAAATGTAAATGAAAATGTAAATCAACTGTTCATCCCCATAATGAGATATAAATTATGCTTTAATGAATTTACATATAAAATATATGAAATAAAGTATTGTTATATAATACATATGTACATGAACGTTTGTATTTATGCATCAGCCATTATGATGGCACGTAATGTGGCGACAAATTTATGCTACTTGTTCTCTCTGTGACTTAATTTTATTTCCCAAATATAATTCGTCACAAATTGTATCCCCTTTTATATCACATTAGAACACTGTAATTTAATGATGGAGTTTAAAATTTATTTTTGATCTGATCTGATCTGATCTGAAGTTTTATTTTTAACGTAAAAAGGCGTAACAAGATGTATATGGAAGGACGCTTATGGAAGACATACAAATACCCACAATTCAAGAGGAATATTCCATAATGAACAGGTACCCGTGGAAAGTGCAATGAATCGTTTTAAGAAAGCAAAATGCATTCCAATGTTCTGCAATGAAGTCCCGTATGACTTCCAGCTGTTTATAATGAATTCGTTTTTTTCGAAATGTAATGTACTCCATAATAATGATATACTCCAGCAAAAAAATAGTTGGCTATGTTGACTCAACTTCTTGCCAACAATATGTCATGTTCTTCTCTTTGAAAAACATCACTCAGATTATGACAACTTAATTGTTCTCCATTGTTCTAACTGAGACTTGTATTAGAGGTTTATATCATCAGCAAATAGTCATGTGTCACATCGCTCATATTTTACATATCAGAATTAATAAAATGACCCAACTGATATTACCCTATTTTTTGTCGTATTTTCTATTTCTATGGTCCAGAATGTTACTATATAAAATTCATAGTAGTATAAATTTAATCAATCTTTACTCGAATATAATACAGCAAAAAAGTGATTGCCGATTTTAATCCATTTTTATTTTATATGCAATTTTAAATAAACTTCAAAGTTACATTTGAAATATGGTGTCAACATGTTTCAGTATAGTAATAATTGGTGGTGTGTTTTTTTTGTTATTTTTAGATTAATCAAATTAATACTTGCCATAAACATTTTATATCACTTTTTATTATTTTCACTTTTTAAAAACTATTTAATTTCGATTTATGATTTTGAACACATACTCATGTCAAAAAAGGCGTAACCTCTTTTTATACTTATAAACTTGAAACTTTTCGACGATTACTTGATGCTTACTTGCTGACTAATTGAGGATTACGGAGGTACTGAAGTTACTTGACGAATAACTGAAGATTACTAAGGAATAATTGGACGTTTCTCTATTTAAAACATTTCTGTTGCTGAGGCGACAGGAATGTTCAAAGAGTGTTTTTCTTTAAGTTTCGCGAATTGCAATAAATGTAATAAAATACAATATAGTTTGAGATAAAGCGCGAAAGGATTTAATTACCTGATAACCGAATTAACTTTGGTATATTTTTTTCTCATCCTGTATGTGAATGTTCTGATATAATTAATCTAATAATAAGAGAGGATTCTATATAACAAACATATCCACATGTAAAAACAATGAATACAAATATTTTCTATCAGCTACTATAACCATAATTTATTTTATACTAGTATAGTATTTTATTCTTTATTTGTAAACCATTGATACTACTTTGCAAATACAAGGTGGACCACGGGAGCGGGAAGATGTGAAGACAATGTAATCCAGAAAGTAACTGTATGTAATTAAAACAAAATATAACTATAAAAAGATAATTGTGTGCCATTTTTATTTCTTAAATATTATGCCGGACAAATGACGTCCTCTTCTCTCTACATACTCTTGAAGTCGAACGTTGAAATTCTGCATAACGCGACGCAACATATTCAGTGGTATGTTAGCAATTTCTTCACTAATTTTCATTTTGAGGTCCCAAATATCTCGTGATTTATCAATAAAAACCTTACTTTTTAGGTAACCCCACAAAAACTAATCGCATGCCGTGAGATCTGGTGATCTTGGGGGCCACTAAATTTCCCCACGTTTGGAAATAACGCGATCTGAAAACAATATTCGCAGAGCATCCATTGATGTTCTTGCGGTATGAGAAGTAGCGCCATCTTTCTGGAACCAACTGTTTGGGTTGATATGTGGAAACATGTTCAATTACTGTGTCAGAAACTGATTAATCATTTCAGTATAGCGCGCAGAATTGACTGTCAAAGAATTTCCATTCTGATCTTCAAAGAAGTAAGGACCGATAATTCCCATTGAAGATATTGCAAACGATATTGTTACCTTCAGGCTGTGTAACGACTGTTGGTGAAGTTCCTGTGGATTTTCCAAAGCCCAATAACGGCAGTTTTGTTTGTTGGTATAGCCGATAAATGGAAATGTGCTTCATCAGACATTCATAAATTGTGAACATCAATTTCTTGCTCTAACATCATTTCAGCAAAATGCAAGCGAACAGGGGGATCTGTTGGATTCAGTGCTTGGACAATCTGGATTTCGTAAGAATGGAAATGAAGATCTTTGTGCAAAATTCGAAGAAAAGTGGTCCTAGATAAACCCAAAGCCTGGCTTTGTTTTCGATTTGAACGTTTTGGACTGCGCTCTATAGCTTCTCTAACGCGATCAATGTTATCAAGGCTTCTGACGTATCTGTTTGGTCCCTTATGCTTGACATCTTTAGCTGATCCAGTTTCTTCAAATTTACGAATCCATTCCTTTATGGAATGTGCAGATGGAACTGTTCCGTGACGAGGAATATTGAAATGATTTCGAAATTGACGCTGCGCTGCGACCACATAGTCATTATTTTTGTAGTAAGATTTAATCACAAACGACCGTTGTTCACCGGACCACTGTTCCATGATTACTAAATGGCATAAAATGACAGATAAGGTGACAATCAAATACACAGCAACCTATGCATAATTACGAAAAGCAACATTTTCAAAACTTCCCGCTCCCGTGGTCCACCTTGTATTTATTAGAATAACAAAATTCTTATATTTCAAAACATTAAAGGTATTTCTAAAATATTGGAAAATTATCCTGTAGCATTTTTGGTTTTTAATTATGTGTCGAAGAGCTCTTGCTCACAAGAAGTAATTAATTCGTCAATGTAAAACTCTTTTATTTAAATATTTTTTTAAATCAAATTCTTCAGACATCCACCATTCTGACCTATAAATATTTTCGTTTTATTGATAAACTAAACTTTACTCTATTAATACCTGATGCATCTACATATTTTTAAGTTTATAGCATTTATTTTTATTTTACCATTTTATTTAAACGTGGATACTTTACTACTAATAATCTACCGTTTTGAGGTTTAGGAAGTAATTGGAACTTTTCATTTAAAAATAAACAGAAAACTACAAACAGAATAACGCTTTTGCTAATCAAATTGGTGTCATTCTAATGGAGATAAATGATTATTACATCCATCTACTTTTGACATCTAGTAAAATATATTTCTCTCAAAATGACAATTGTTAAAATTCAAAATTATAGAACTATAGATATTAATCTAAATTAGAAATATTTTCCTTGGCTAATTATTTTTTCAAATCAATTGCATTTTACTAAATAATTCTGGATGATTCTCATAATAAATTACAGCATTATTTAGATAATATTAAATAAAATATGTAAATCAAATAAATGTCTATGATACAATAAATTAGTTCCCAAAATTATAATATATTGGGCAAATTCAAAAGTCAATCAAAACTTATTTAAGAACCATGTAACGTATTTCACTTAGTATATAGAAAAACAGAAAAACAACTCCTCTGATCTGCAGTAATATACAAGTTAAATTAATTAAAAGTATGTCTAATAATAGCCTGTTAGGTCTCCTTAAGAATATTAGGATACGGTATGAACAAAAGTAAAAGGTGCATACTTAAAAGTTTCCATTTAAGTATGCACTCCGAAATCGACAAGTAAATATAGATTTACTTTCAATAATGGTAATTTGATTAGCGAAATGAGAGAGAGTACAATGTAGATTTACATCATTCTCTGAAAGAGTTGTTTCGTGTTTTATTTTTGTAAAGATTTTGCAGGAATTTTTTGTATACTTGCATGGAATAATAATACTGATAAGCTTGGATACAAAGGTACTTTAAAGTGTCTAACAGTATATTAATTAGTTAATTGTAGTTGTTTTCTGTAATGCAATTAACCAATGATCTCTTAATATCATCTAATTTATTATATTCAATTCGCAGTACTTACCTGGGATGGCTTTGATGACACGACTTTGTCGGAGAATAAAACAGTATATAACGCATCAACAATCCTTTCTGGAATAAAAAACGACAGCGAGAGTGTTATTTCGCAAATGTTTGGTGACACAGGAAATAAATGTGGCGCTAACTTTTGTCCAATATCTATTGCTGAAGAGGCTAATCCGAACCTGACACCGCCATCCACGTACAAAATTAATCTCATCTCTGGAATATATCTGGCCTGCATGATATGTGCTTTTGTTATTGTAGCAGTTGGGACAGATAAAATGTCTAGGTAAGTTTATACCGGGACCTATTACACATTAAATTTTAAATTCGTACTACGGATATTTGTTAACAGTTAAAGTAGTCCTTGTGACTTGTATATTTGACGTATAAATTTTTTTAATACTGGAAAGGAGATCAGATAAAAATTATATATGTATAAGTTCCTAAAACCAAGGTCAGAATAAGAAACACTTTTTTTTACCTTAGATATTATCTTCAGTTATATAACGAGGTAGTGTAGTATTTGATCCTTATTATGCAATTATCAGTAACTTCGGAAACAAATACGTAAATAATAATTTTTTCAGCAATAAAGAACAACAGAGTGACAAGATTTGATATAAAATCTATTATACGCATTTCATTAATTACTCTAACCATGACTGTAATTCCGTTGTCCTTAGAGTGAGATTGAAAGAGAACAAGTCTAGTGGAATTCTCATTCGAAAGTATTTGAAGGTTTTCCACATTTCTTATGGTAAATTTTTCTTAATTTTGAGCTCGTGACCCTTAAATTCTTTTACATTAATATTTCATGTGTCATTTAGGATAGGTATTGCTGTATTAGCTTATTTATTACTTTGGATACTACAACAGACCTACATCATTTATAATACATAGAGAAATAATATTCAATATCATTAGGAAATAGAAGAACATTCAGTTCAGTTCAACAAGTAGGATAAGAATATAGGATACCTAAGTAGTTATCCTGTATGACCGAATACCTCCTACAATAATGATACTGCTTGAAATCTAATACATAATTTGAGATTTCAATACTCGTTGTTACTGGGTTTCGGTGCTACGTACATCAAACCGATCAATAACACTGGGGAACAGTCAATTCGTTGCCAGAAATTAGGTAATAAGTTCGAACCAGCTGTCTGTCGTTCGGATTCCATCTGGGACAAATATCGAATCCTACCCGTGGTGGGTCCCTTTTCAAATAAAGCTCTGGTCGTGCAGAAACACGAGAAAGGGGTCCAGGATCGCTGTTAGGTATAATTCAATGCCTGGCGGGGCTTTAGCCCGAGGAGTAGTTGTTTCCTACTGCGATTGTGTAATAGCCTTGCTATTCGGGAATCATTTGGTAACCGCTTTGCGGTTTGGTGGCTCCTTTCTCGATTCCCGACTTATAAGTTACAGACATAGATCTTATCGATTTAGATGAAAACCCCACGGATTTTTTTCGGAATTTGTCCTAGATCGGTGTACCGTGTACGGCACTGATATGAACTAATAAGTTCGAAACAGCTGTCTGTCGTTCGGATTCCATCTGGGACAAATGTCGAATCCTACCCGTGGTGGGTCGCTTTTCAAAAAAAGCTCTGGTCGTGCAGAAACACGAGAAAGGTGTTAAAGAACGCTGTTAGGTATAATTCAATGTCTGGCGGAGCTTTAGCCCGAGGAGTAGTTGTTTCCTACAGTGATTATGTAATAGCCTTGCTATTCGGGAACCATTTGATAACCGCTTTGCGGTTTGGTGGTTCCTTTCTCGATTCCCGACTTATAAATTACAGATATATATATATATATATATATATATATATATATATATATATATATATATATATATATATATATATATATATATATATATATATATATATATATATATATATATATATATATTTTTTTTTGTTATTTTTTCGATTTCGAAGTATTTCATTTTCAAAAACTGCGTAATGTACATATATCTTGATATACAACTAATATCGTATTTATAAAAGCCCAGAGAAATAAAGGTTCCAAGTGCTATAAAGTCACCATATTAAAGAAAATCTTTCAGCGTTTTCAGATATTATGCGACAGTGGTATCAGCAGTAGTGATTTCAAATTCATGAATATATTAATTGTAACAATCTATCTGAAGGGTGTCCTTTTGTAAACATTTTCATTTCATTACATATCAAATTTTAATAAACTGCTGTGGTGGATGCAATTCTAGAAACATTGATTATACGTCCATACGTTTAGAGAGTATTCATTTCTGAGAAAGAATGTTGGGGTAAAATGACTCGGCTTCATAGATATAAAATGCATATAAGGAAATAACTTGCAAAATGTATAAACCGAGCATGGCGAATCGCCTGACATGTTTCTAAGTCTCTTATATACAAGGTGTAAGAAGTCTAACTGCCATTATTTTAGCAGCTGACACTTTGGATATAAACAAATAAAATGTAAACAATATAGGCACTCTACCATTTAGAGGAAAAAAATTATATAATAAATATATTATGGGATAAAAATAATAAATAAATCGTGGAAAATTTGTGGAATTCCTTAAGTAATAAAGTATATATCATAATAAAACTAATTAAATTTGAAGAATATAATTTGTATTGCCTTTTAATATTTAAAAAATAATATTACTTTCAACATGAAATATTGCTTACTTATTTAAGGAATACCACAAATCTTGAAAGTTTTTGTGGTATTCCTTTATGTTTATTTTTATCCCATAGTGTATTTATTGTATCTATAATTAGGTGATTTATATATTTTTTTCGTAAATGGTAAGGCTGAGTATGTTGAACAATACTTTTTTATTTGTATAGGTCCAAACTATCAACTGTTAAAATAATGGCTAATACACTTCTTACACCCTGTATTACTTATCGTAATACATGAAAACTGTACAATGTTTTATTTTCCAGCGGTAATAAAAATTATAGGGAAACATGTCTCATATTTAATACTATAGATAGAGAAATTTCCATTACTTTAATAGCAATGAAATATGTGAACAATAAATATATAAGAAATTAAATTGTGCAATATAAATCTGATACCTACTAACGATATGTTCCATAGTGTATTGGGGAGTATTAGTTTCGCTACATTTTAATACATTAAGAGAACTGGTTTCATCTATAGGTATTTTGATATTGTATATTACAGGCATTAAATTTGTTTTAAATTTATTTTATAACCTAGCTTAGAACTATTTACAATTTACGTATATTTTGATCAGAATGACATAAAGTGATGATCACTTATAAGCATTCATTGAAAAAATATTTACAAAGTAAATAGAAATAATATAGTAAAAGTAACTAGTAAACTCTATCTACAAGTACAAAATGTTATCAAACCTATTTCTGCGTCAAATGATGAATCCGTAATGAAAAAATATGTTATTATATTAAATTATGTTAAATTTAGTTTATATGGTTCCAACAAATATAAATAAAATTTTCTATAGTATGACCACCTATGTTATGTTTCATGTTATATAAAAAAAAAATAGGAGATCACTCTGTGTATGAGTATATTCAAATGTTTACTTAAATTATTTAGAAATAGATTTAAACAAATTATGCATTACATAAAACATATGTTAACTTTAATAAAATCGACAAAATTTTGTAATGTTTTATCAGGTACAGTTATGCAGTTTTAATGTATTGTGTGATATAACATTCCATGAATTCATAAACGACAGCATACACAATTTGGTAAACACAAGTCAAGTCAAAATTAATTACCCAAATGACCTAGAAGATCCTCATGTTTTCATTTATTTATGTTTTCTGATTCTTTCGTAAAGCATACCATGAACCCAATTGGCGAAAAGATATTGTCATCAGATAGCCTCTCATTGTCTTTAATGAGCTTTAGGAACTGGTCATGTAATCTCCAATCAAAAGTTTAGCAGTATGTAACTAGTGGTAGAACGAGTGCATAAAACATGATATTATAGTATAAGATCCGGCAGCTGATTCATGCAGGTATATGTTTTTTCAATGAAACAATGACAATATAATATATTGCTGCCAGGTAGCCTATCAAAAATTAGCCGCGATTACCTTTAATTAATTATATTGTAATTAATTTATTTTAATAAATTACTATTATTATTTTTTAAGTGAATTTATTAACTTCAATCCTGGCAACCATATTTTTCATAATTCTTCAAATCATTTTCTTTCTAATAACGTTTAGTTCATTTAAAAAAATATACTCGTAGTTGGAATTTATTAAAATAAATTAACTAAAATGTAATTAATTAAAGGTAATCGTGGCTAATTTTTGATAGGCTACCCAGTAGTAATGTATTACATTGTCATTTATCATTCATTTGAATTAAGTTTCATTAAACGATACCTGCAGGAATCAGTTGAGGTGCTGAAACAGCATTAAAACATTAAAAAATGTACCAGTTGTATAAAGACATTGATCTCTACACCATGCACCCATAAATATACAACTGAAGTATAAATTTAGGACAAATTAATTTACTTTAGTTTCTCAAAGCGAAAAATTGTACTGTCCTAAAATTTACCGACTTGATGAGGTATGATAGGACAACAAAAGGGGTACATTTTAAGAAGAAAGTCGAACATAAGAAATCTTAGAATTAACAAAAAAGGGTAAACGATATTGAGAGGAAATAGAAAAGTATGAAAAAGTGTCTCAAAGTTACCTCGTTTTGCGGTACTATTTTGCATATCCTTACATACTATATGGATCGATACAAGTCTTTAATGTCGTGATAACCTGCGATTTTATTACAATTTAATACCCTGCAATGATAATGTAGGTGGGTACGTGCTGACATAAGACACAAGCTTGACTATAGAATGTTTTGAAAAAGTTTAAAGTATTTACATTTCAAATTGTATATTTATGGGTAAAACATTCCTCCTAGTTTTCAGACTAGAAACATTTCCGCAACTCACGCTCGGATTTGTTGTAAAAAATAATAAGAACATGCATTTATTGCAGCAGTTGTATACCAGCAAAGTTTTAGATTAGTACATATTATTAACATATACATAAATAAACATAATTTCAACGTTCACATATTGTAGAATCTGAAACAAAATAATCTCAAGCTACCTTATACAAAAATTATAAAATTATTATTATTCTCTAGTTGAGTCCCCTATTTCGATAGGAATTCTGTCTTCGTCAGCATGTTATATTGTTTATTGTTCAAATGTCAACTTGAAACTGATATTTTGTCTTCTAATATTTCTAATATTCTAATATATCATTAGAAAATTAAATATTAGTTTCAAGTTCACATCGAATAAAAACCATATATCCTGCTGACGAATAGAGTATTGCTATCGAAATATACAAATTCAGCTGGATTAAAATTTTGGTTGTGGTTAAAGAGAATATAATTATGTGTTTACTAAATTAATGTTGACCAGCGTTTACAATCATTTGAACCCTTGCGAAATAAACTAAATAAAGTTAAAATCCTCATACTGACATGTAGCCAAAGAAGAAATATTTTTCATTTTCTGGTTAATTTTCCGTATCATTATACATACGAAATAGTCTAATGAATATAACGCCAGTCAAGAGACAGACGGTGCAACCACAGAACTGCAGTGTTTCTATGAATTTTTTTAATATACATGTTTAGAACATTATTGATATCTTGGAACTAAGTAAAATGACCTACTAAATTGTATTAACCGTCAATATAAGGTGTCAGTGTTTAACCATATTTCTTTTATAGATACAGCAAAGGACGAAAAGGCAGTGGCAATGGTTTATCGGGATTTAAGTTATTAGCTGTGACATTGAAACATCTTGGAAATCCTTATCAAATATTGATGTTGCCTATAACAATGTTTATTGGAGCTGAACAAGCATTCGTAGCAGCAGACTATACATCTGTAAGTTTACGATATACTTCTAACACGACAATTAGTGTTATTAATATAATAAGTAAATATAACAGCACCTAGGAAACCCTAAAATTCACAGATATATCCCCAGTGTTTAGTTATAAAATATTATATGATTTCCACCATAAAAATATAAAAATTAATAGTTTTAAAACCTTAAACGGACTTTTCCGCACGTAGAACATCTCTATCTCGAAACTGAGTGGCCCAAAAAAAATAAACCAACACATAAACGCAGAATATGTGTTTTGTGAGACAGTTTTACTTTTTCCAAATTGTCCACCATAATGTTTTCTTATGACCCATGGACAGGGTGGGGTGTGTCCTAATCACCTCAAAATCAATAGACGTCATCTAGTAGACGTCCCTAATTGGAATCAGTTGAAACCCGATTGATGCAACACAATTTAATTGAGTGATCGTGTTAACAAAAAAAAAATCTGAAGTAGTCCACCATTCTACATTCTCATGACCCATGTACATGGTAGAGTGTTCTATCCATCTCATAATCAATATTTGTAGTCTGAGAAATGCCCCCAATCAGAATCAGTCAAAATCCGATCGATCCGACATTATTTAGTTGAGTTATCGTGCTAACAGGAATAAATGCCGACGACAACGACGACAACGGCGACAACGGCGACAACGACGACAACAACGACAACGACGACAAGACGACAACGACAACGACAACGACGACACACCCAGCAAAAAATTTTTAAAAACCATTTTCTTTTGGCTCTTAGGCCGAAAAACGAAAAATAAACCCAAAAAAATTTTGTTTTTTCACTTTTTCTTTACACGATTACATTACTTATTGGAGTGCGGAAAAGTAATATATCAATGCATGCATTAGAAAAAGTTTTCTAGTACAACAGTAGGTATCTTGGTGACTTTTCGAAGTATGATAAATTTGTTTACCCTACCTTCTTATATAAAATGTATCCGGATTATTAATATACTTATTAATAAATCATACTACAGCAAGAAATTTGGTGCTTCGTAACAGGATATATCATTTTCCATTACAAAAGAATTTAGAAACCACCAGCTCATATCATTACAAATTTAGTGAATATTGTAAATCAATTATTTTCAACTATTTTTATGTGTCCATGTATTTAATTAAAAATTTCTGGCTTGATTTATAAATTAACATAGCAGTATTATTAAGTCCTTTGACTCCTACACGGAACATAGGGCTTCGGTAAAAGCGCGCCATCTGGCTCTGTTTTGCGCCATGACTTTGGCCTCATTCCATGTCTTTCCTGTCCTTTTTTACTCGTCCATCACTTCTTCTCCATGTCTGTACCGGTTTTCTTACTTTTCTAGATCCTTGTGGATTCCATTCTAGAGCCTGTTTCGCAACACTATTGTTGGGTGTGCGGAGTGTGTGCCCCACCCAACCCCATTTTCTGCTTTTAATTTCAGATACAATTTCCTTCTGCCCTGTTTGATGCAGAATGTCGCCATTTGCTATGCGGTCTGGCCAGAATATACGAAGTATTCTTCGTAAGCACTTGTTGACAAAGACTTGCAGTTTATGTGACTTTCCAGGTTTCATAACCATATAACAGAACTGACTTGACGTTTGATTGAAAAATTCGTAATTTTGTTTGTGTGGAGTATTGTCTGGAATTCCACACTGGGCCGAGTGAGAAGGCTTGCTGTGCTTTTCGTATTCTACTAGGAATGTCAGTTTCTGCACCCCCACTTTTTGTAATGATACTTCCCAGGTAGGTGAATTCCTCAACATCCTCTATTTCTATGTGATTTATATGAAATAGGGCATTGTATCTGGTATTAATTATCATACATTTTGTTTTATTGATGTTGAATTTTAGGCCGATCTTGCTGGCTTCTATTAAAAGTATCTGCAACCGAGCTGCTGTTTCTTGAAAAGTTTGGCCCATAAGGCACACATCATCTGCATATTCCAGATCGCCCAGGCTGGAGGTTAAGGTCCAGCGGATACCTTATGCATTGCTATTGACTCTAGATAGAATGTGATCTAGCACAATATTAAATAGGAAGGGGGAGAGCACGCATCCTTGTCTGACCCCATAGAGTGTTTCAAATCCTTCACTATTGGTTCCACCATGCGCTACCCTGCAGTTAGCTTCTGCGTACAGCGCTTTTATGAGCGATATCACTTTTTCAGGAACCCCTCTTAGATTTCATATTCTCCAAATGACATCATGTGAAAGGCTATCAAAAGCACGCTCAAAATCGACAAATATTAAGTATAGTGACGTCCGCCACTCTACAGATTGCTCTACTATCATTCTAATCGTATTTATGTGGTCTATGCAGGAGCAATTTGATCGAAAGCCTGCTTGATTAGGTCGCAGCTCTGCGACCTAATCAAGCTCGATAAAGTTCGATCACATTTGTGAGTCTCCTAAGTACTATTGTGGCTAAAATTTTATTTATTACATTTAGCAGGGTTATACCTCTCCAGTTCTAGCATAGAGTGAGATCTCCTTTTTTGGGTAGTTTTATTATTATTCCTTCCTTCCAGCCAGCTGGAATGGTGTTTGTTTCCCTCACTTGCCTGATTTTGGGCTCTAGTAACGTTGCGCTTAACTGGAGATCTGCCTTCAAAATTTCTGCCAGTATATTGTCCGCCCCTGAGGATTTGTTATCTTTTAGTGTCTTTATGGCACGCTGTATCTCTGTCTTAGTAGGCAGTTCACAATTGATCGGCAATTCTTCTGCATTTTCTTCGTTTTTTATTTCGTATTCTTCCATTATATATTATGTGAAGCGCCCAACAGTTCCTGAAAGTGCTTCCAGCATATATATATATATATATATATATATATATATATATATATATATATATATATATATATATAGCAGTATAGTAGATATATAAGAATATCATCGATGAGATGATATAATTACTTAAAACATATATAACATTCTATTGTTATTACATATAGAATCTAATAGATTACCGTTTTTTTATTTTCAGGCCTTCGTTTCATGTGGATGGGGAATCAGCAACATTGGATTCGTTATGATATGTTTTGGTGTTTGTAATGGCATTGCATCGATATTTGCTGGAAGTATCGTAAAATTAACTGGAAGAAGTCCAGTTGTCTGTTTTGCTCTCTCCCTTCACGTTGCGTTACTAGTTACTTTGCTGATATGGAGGCCTAGTGTTGACAATAAGTTAATGTTCTTTATAATCTCTGGACTTTGGGGCGTATGTGATGCACTTTGGTTAGTGCAAATTAATTGTAAGTAACAGAATAGTCTCAGTGGATATATGTAAGATTAAATCATTGAAGAATCCTTGAAGACCAACATAATAAAAAACCTACGTTTGTATATTAGTATTTAATCAATAACAATTTATAAAGTACGTGATGAATTCTTACAAGATATTGTGAACGAAATAGTGCAAATAATTTTATTTTAAATTCGTTTCTCATTTAAATTTTATACAATGATACAGCACTTTAGAAACTTACTGTATAAATTTTCAGAACAGATCAGTGAACAAAGTAAGTTTTACCTTAATAGATAGCCGACATATCAATAGAATAAATTGGTATTTGTTTTTCAATTCTAGTATATGGAGATTATATGCTGCATGTAACCATTCCATTTTACAATTTAAAACTTGTTGTACCCAGTATATTCATCCAACGTCATTATAAACAAAGGATATAGGGGAAGTCTGGATATCTAGAATGAAGTATCTTATCACATTGGTTTCAAATGTTTTATGTTTCACAAACTTTGGAAACTATTAGAATTTATTGTAAATGACGCATTACATTTTCTTATATCGTTTATTCCCTCAATTTGTATGTAGAGTATATGATAGACTGATTACTATGTCAATACTTTAAAATGTGTCTAAAACTACAATACGTATACCAGATCTGTAATATATATGTAAGTAAGTGTATTTGAAGTAAAGAGTGAAGTGACTAAATAATTTTCAATAGTAATATCCTTATTGCTATCAATAATTGCTATACGTGTTAATACGTCTAGGTATAGATGTCAAATAGGTTTTAAAGTTAGTAAATGCTAAGCTAGTCAATATTATTCTCGTCATCATTGTTACGTAAATGCGTTGATATATGACACACTTCTTTAATAATTCGAAGTTATTTCACATTTTCACTGCATCAACTGTATTGCATTCGAGAGATTTAATTGTTTTCTTTAAATGAGCGAAATTAATCTGCGATTGAATCGACTGCATCAAAAGAAACTGTAAAGAACAGGTGGTTGACTAGGCTTACCTCACACAAATTGATATAATTTATATTATTCAAGCAACTTCCGCAGCAATAGCACTGAGATGGGTGACTACCAGCTCCCTATACCATTTATAGGCTAGTATATAAGCGAACTCCCAAACTAATGAAGTTACATGAACGTAGGTGAGGTTTTCTAAAAAACATACCATCCCTTGAATATGATGTAAAACCGTAGGCCCCTACCTATTACATGTTAGGCAAGTAAAAGTACCCTAGTGAAAGTACTAAAAAAGTGCAAAAGCGAGGATTCGACAATATGGGCCTTAGGTGTGCCTCTTTTGGCGTCGCTCAAAGGCTTTGGTAGTGAAAATAAGTCAATGTTAAGTAACGGTATATAAAGAAAGGATCCGTAAGGATTTAGTGGCTGAATATAATGAACTTTATTGATTTAACTCTGGATAATAACTTTCTATGAATTCTTATCAACCACTTCATTTTATTTACGTCACTTGATTATTCAATACAAGTACTTCATTTCAATTGTAAGATATCATGCAGTAGTAATAACATTACTAAAAATTATATGATTTGATTATTTTATAATTTGTAAGATATAAGTAACCACAACCTAAAGTTAAATTCAGTCAATTTCTAAGGCTAGCCTATATTTACAGTCTATGTACTATGTAGATCATCATCATCATTAGGTCATCAGTCCTAAGACTGGTTGGACGCTAACCTCCAGCTTCTCCTATCTTGTGCTAACCTACGCATTTCGCTAATTGTGCTACAACCTACATCCCTTACTATTTGCGAGCAGTAGTCTAATCTAGGCCTACCTCTGCCTTTCTTCACTCCTATTTCTGCCTCCAAAATATCGCGGACTATTCCCCCATGTCTCAGCAAGTGGCCTACCATTCTATCTCTTCTCTTCTTTAAGTTTTTCCACATACTCCTTTTCTCGCCGACTTTCTCCAATACTTCTTCGTTTCTAACCCTATCAGTCCATGGTATTTTCATCATTCTTCGGTAACACCACATCTCAAAAGCTTCTAATTTCTTCCTACTTGCTTCCCCTACCGTCCAGGTTTCGCAGTCGTAAAGTGCCGTGTTCCATACATATGTTTTCAAAAATCTCTTCCTTGTTTCTAAGTTTATTACCCCCGAGCATAAAAGTGCTTTCTTTTTGTTAAAAGCTACTCGACCCCGCGCTATTCTTTGTTTTATGTCTTTATCGCTTCTTCCATACCAATTTATTTTACTTCCTAAATAAGTGAAGTCTTTAACTTCCTCCAATCTTTCATTATTAATTTGTACTTTCGTTTTTGCTCTGCTCTCGCGCCCTCTGCACACTAACACTTTAGTTTTGTTTTTATTCACCCTCATTCCGTATTCCTCTGTCAACACTGCCTCCATTTCGTTCAATGCTGATTCTAGTTCCTCCTTACTAGATGCTAATACTGCTATATCATCCGCGAATCTCAGCATTTTTAGTTTCTGTCCCTGTACTTTAATCCCGAAATCCACTCTATCTTTTACCACATTAATCGCCTCTTCGATGTACAGATTAAAAATTAGTGGTGATAGCGTACATCCTTGTCTTACTCCTTTCCTAATACCTACTTCCCTTTCCTCCCCTTCTACTTCTATAACAGCAGTTTGCTCTATGTATAGATTGTGTACTACTCTCCTATCTCTATACTTCATTCCCGCGCTCTTTAGTATCTCGAACATTTTTTCCCATCTTACGTTATCAAAAGCTTTTTCTAAATCTACAAATCCTATATAAGCGTTCTTTCCTTTTTCTATTGTTTTCTCTAACATTACTCTTAGCGCCAGAATAGCTTCGCGAGTTCCCCTATTTCGCCTAAACCCGAATTGGTCTTCTCCTAGTATTTCCTCCGCTCTATTTTCCATCCTCTTCTGCACTATTCTAGTTAAGATTTTTGACGCATGGGAAGTTAGGCTAATCGTTCTAAAGTTCTCGCATTTGTCGGCTCCTCTCTTTTTCGGTATAGTAACGATAATGTTCCTCTTATAATCCTCCGGCATCTCGCCCGTTTCGTATATGTATTTTACCAGTTCAAACATCCTATTTACTACTTTCTGTCCCGCACATTTCAAAATTTCCGCCTGTATTTTATCTACACCCGGCGCTCTATTATTCTTTAGCCCCCTTAGTGCTATTTCAAATTCCTCTCTCAATATAGGTTTTCCTACATCTTCCCTATCGATGCTAGATTCTTCCTCTAATATCTCTCCTAATTCCTGACCCTCGTATAAATTTCCTAAGTACTGCTTCCACCTATCCGCTTTCTCCTCTCATCAGTATGTCCCCCGATTGATTCCTAACATTTCTACTTATTGTTCCTACATCCCTGAAGTTCCTCTTAATTATTTTGTAAGCCTCATCGGTCTTACCTACTTGCAACTTATCTTCTACTTCTTTGCATTTCTCCTCTATCCATTGTTCTTTCGCTTTTCTACATTTTCTAATGATTTCCCACTTTATTGCCTTATACGTTTTCAGTCCTTCTTCGTCTCGTCTGTTTTTGTAGCCTCGTCTCTTTTGCATTAAGTTTAAGATTTCGTCCGTTATCCAGGGCTTCCTAGCTTCCCTTTTATCGTGTCCTAAAACGTCCGTAGCCGCGGAAGCTAGACTATTCTTGATACCCTCCCACTCAGTTTCTGCGTTCTTGATTTCGTCCTTACTCGTTTTATTTATTAATTGATCTGTTTTCTCCTGGAACTTATCTTTCATATTCTGATCCCTCAATATGTCTACATTTATACGTTTCTTATCCTTCCGGGTTTTCAGATTTTTGAACTTTAATCTAGCTTTCATGACTACCAAGTTGTGATCGCTGTCTACATCTGCTCCTGGATAACTCTTACAGTCTTTTACTTGATTTCTAAATCTCTTCCTAACCAGAATGTAGTGTATCTGATACCTGTCTATCCCTCCTGGCATTTTCCATGTGTACCGCCTCCTAACGTGATTCTTGAACAATGTGTTCGCGACTACCATCTTGTGCTTCTCACAGAATTCTATCAGTCTGCTACCTCTCTCGTTTCTATTTCTGTTTCCTAATCCAACTATGTAGATAGATTGTGAAAATTTTTCTTTAGAGACTGTCGCGTGCGGACCTCTATTAACTAAACTAAAGGACTAAGGGAACTAAAATATAATTTTTCAATAATTATAATAATAATAGTAATATGTATTATTACATATTACTATTAGACAGGTTAAACCCGATTACAAGGGAATTAATAAGTGATACAATATAGTAGTACTGTCAATAACTACAATTTGTATAAATGAATCTTTGCGCGTGTATCAATTTAGTGACGACGCACGAATCGCATGCTACACCACTCGTAATTGTTACTAATATGCCATAATTACCAGTTCTGCAATTACAATAGACAGTTAATAATTTGTCACGTCTTAGCTCTATTGTATAATTTGATTCATTGGCATCTCAATATTTTTGTAAAGTTTATTTCGTTTTTGTTTAATTTATTTTGATTTTTGTTGAATTTTTGATTTCATTTATTTTGATGAAAGTATCATTTCCGTTGAATGTTTTTGTGGAGAACCTTTTCATTACTCTGTCATAGGTTGACTGATTTGTATTGTACTAACTGTTATACTAAAGTGTGTTTTCGACACGACACTGTTCAAAAATGTCAGTTGATTGATTCATACGATTGTTACCTGTGACGCACACGCAAATAATGTTTATACAAATCATAATATACATAATTGAAAGTAAATAATTATTAAAAACACTTTTCTAATATTCTACGAAATTAACAATCTGCTATCCCAAACACTTAACATACATTACAAATAGAACTTATAGGTACTGTCATTAAATGTATGGCATTCGTTTCCAGTTTTGTTTATACAAACCGCACAAAACGAAATTGGATATCCGACAAGAATATTCGTTTTAAAAGAGACACAATAGAATAACATTTGTTGTCTTCAATTGCAACGTGGTATAAGAACATTTATTTTACTTAGCAATTCCGAACAGTCAACTGAGTCATTTAAGAATGATGGATTTATATCATCCTGAATAAATATTAGAAATTTGAGGAATTGCCTTTGGGCCGATTCCAAAGGTTGACAGTGAGTGTTATAACAGTGGAAACAAACGAAATAATAGAACTATACTTCAATTTAGATTTTATAAGCGAACAAGATACAATTTTAAATATTCGGACATCAAAAAGAATCATTTTGATTTCGATATATAAAACTATTTAAAAAGTTTTAAACGCACCTTATACAACATTATTAATGTGGACAATAAATGTAAATTTACTGTCAAAGTTTATACGTAGGTCCTTGAGTATTTCAGCACGACGAATAACATAATCTCAATACGGTAGTCATGAGCAATAATATTTAATTTACAAGAATGAAATATTACCTTTGGAGATATTGCTACCAATTTCTCTTTCATATGGTGTTGTGACTTGAGGTCCTGATTTTGTGATGATAGCATAAATACCGGGCTATCTCAGGGAAAGCAGCAGGTCGTGGATAGGGGGAACATTACATTACATTATGGTATATGGGTTTGGACCTCATCAACCACTGATCGCAGGAGCAGTCTCTTGGCGATCGCCTCTTATCCGGGTCATTATCCAAAAATGCTATTCCATAAAAGGAGCATTTTAGGCACGTCCCCCGCCTTAAGCCTCGCCTCCTCTAGGATAACAGTAGTCCCTAATATAAGGTACCTCTTTTCCTCCAGTGCGGGGTAGGTGTAAAGAAGATGAATCCTCGTCTTCTTTACAGTATCTGCAGGCCAGGCTGTCAGTTAGCCTCAGTTTGTGCTTATACGAGTATACATTCAGAGTACTATGGTGGCCCGTTATGATTCCTACCAGGGTTCTGTCTTTGTGCCTGTTTAGTGTTATGAATTCTTGAGCCCATTTCTCAATCTCTGAGTATTCGATGAAGAGTTTGGTTGTTCGGCAGCCCGTTACTCCTCTCCATATTTTATTGAGCTGGTCTCTTGCCCAGCCATTAATGCGGTCTCTGATCAGATTCCGACTTATTCCCACTGCAGATTCTTCTCCATAGAGGTCTTCCCTGGACCCTAGTCTGGCAAGGACATCTGCAATTAGGTTTCCTTTAATGCCATTATGCCCAGGTCTCCATAAGAGTTCCACCGGTCCCTTCCCTGCCAAGTGGTTCAATGCTTCATAGCAATTATATACCAGCTTCGACTTTATCGTTGCTGAATTCAGGGCTCCAAATGCCGCCCTGCTATCCGAGCAGATACATACCTTCTCCTGGGTCCGATTTTGGTCAGCCTCCAGAACACTGTATGTAATTGCAATTAGCTTGGCCTGGAGTGCGGTAGTCTATTCGCTCGGGGGAAAGGTTTTACCTATCCCATCGCGTCACCTATACACCCCCGCACCCGCTCTGTTCCCAGTCTTGGCTACATCCGTGTACCAGATGTCTCCATTGAGCGGTAATCTAGCTCGACCCTCCTTCCAGTCGGTCTTACTAGTGAAGGTGATCTTATATTTCTTGTCAAACAGGAAGTGGACACTCGTACTGTCAGAGGGCATCCATAGGACTCCCTTCTCAGCTAGCTCTCTTGAGAATCTATTCAGGGGTCCCTTACCTTCCTATTCATGTTTCCCACCCTATGCATTTCCTTTACGGCTTCCGCTTTCAGGGTGATGTCAAGAGGTGGTATTCTCGTCAGTATCCCCATCGCCTCGATCGGTGTTGGTCTTGGGGCTCCGGTTATATTTCTTAGAATCAATCCTCTTAGCTTGTTAAGCTGGTTGGCTTCCGACTTTAAACAGGCTCTCTCCCACCAAACCAGTGCTGCATACGTCATTCTGGGTTTGAGAATTGCCTCATACATTCATTTTATGGTCTCCGGTTTCAAGCCCCAGCTATTACTAATGACCCTTCTCAGTTGCTAAAGTGAAAGTTGCTGTGATCTTGGTACATATGTGACTTAGATCTTTTTCCCGTGACAGTCTCCCGTCCAGGATTACCCCTAAGTATTTCAGTTCGCTATTATAGCTTAGTTCTTGACCATTAAGTTTCAGTGGACATGTTCTGTTCCACTTATATTTCTTGGTGAACACCATCACCTCAGTCTTAGGGGGATTGACCGAGACCTACACCAATTCCCAACCTTGTTTAATGCTCCCTGCATTATATCGAGAATCGGCTCCAGGAAAGAGCCCTTCGTTATTATTACTAGGTCATCTGCATAGCCAATTACCTGGTAATCCTTGAACCTTTCAAGCAGCTTATCCACCACAGAAGGGGGAACAATACCGCTACCTACGGACAGCCCGAGTTGACCCGGCCCTCGATGGTAGTATTGCCTTTATTGTCAGTAAGCTGTCTGTTTCCCAACATATGGTCTATCCATTCAGCGATTATTCTAGGGGTGTAGCATCTGCCTAGTGCTCCGCTAATCACCTCCCTGTCTGTAAAGTTGAAGGTTCCTTCAATATCAAGGAAGGTGCCGACAACGTATCCTCCGGAGTCCAGTTGGGACCGTATCGTGATACAACTTATCCAGAGCTGTTTCTGTTGATTTACCAACAGAAGGGGGACCAACTTTTGATTAGTAATTTTTGAGTAGTATTTTTGATATATGTAATTATAAATTACATATCAATTGTTATCAATACGATATCGATTGTTATTGGAGTAATTTTATTATATGCTTTCACAAACTTTAGTAAAGGTGCATAATAAAAAAATACATTTCTATAATTTATTATCATATTACTTTCCCTTTTTCAATGTTACATACCCATAAGCTTTTTATCCTCAATTTGTACTTCTTGATGACAATTTGTATGAATTAGCTAGTTAGGATAACAAAGGGTCAAAAATGAATACTAAAATCCTTTACAATATTCTAAGGAACTGAAAGCTCTGTATTGTTATAAACCATCACAGACAAAAATAAAAAAGGGGGCAACCCTTTTTTATTTTTGCAAAACTACAAAATTTATTCTAGTTATCAGATAACGATATATTTTTTAATTGTCTATATGTGTCTTATAAGCTGCGGTATAGAAATGGTTACAGCTGGGGAGATGGTGTTTAAACGCATGATAATATATCCTCGTTTTTTTACATTTCTGTATGAACTACTCTGGATTACGATAGTAGGGTCTATGCAAAGGTGACAAGTAGTTTGGTAGAGCAAGATCAAATAAGCTATTATATAATTTTTCATTAAATCTCGAAAAGGTAATAATATAATATAATATATAATGTGGAAAGCTTGTGGGTGATAATAATCTTAGTCAACTAGGCCACAGTACACAGTTTCAATGAGACAATTGAAGTTTTAAAACACTAGATCTAATACACTAACCTACATAACATGTTCATGTACCCAATGAAATTCCTTAAAATTATTAGCATGTACAAAACATTTTATAACGGTAATTTGTAGGTGTATTTCACCTATCAACAAAATACTGATATTTTGCATCTACATTCTGCAACATTCTAACGAGTTAACAATATATATCAAAGTTTTGAATAGAGTTCTCGGTGGAATATAGAGGATAAATATCAGCATTTTGATATTATCACTACTACTATTACCAACTCTTATTATCTTCATTTTGGTGTTAATACCCCATCATTTCTTGATGAGAAATTCCCTGGCACCTCATTTGATTTCCTTCGATTTCTTCTTGTGTGGTTAATTAAAATTGCGCGCCCATTTTAATGGACTAAATAATTTTGAGAATCAAATTCGATTCCAATAATTCGAGATTAAATAGAAAATATAAGCCAAGAAATTATTAAGCGTTCAATTGAAAATAGTGCCACTACTATCAGGTTGTTAATGGAGGAAATTTTTAAAAACTTTTTCTTTATTTATATTCTTTATTTTTTCTTTATTCTTTTCGAGAGGAATTTATTTTTGTTAAAGAAATAGGGGGTTGCAATTTACAAAAGTCTACAATAACTACTGCTGAACCACAAAATTCACATTTTTAATTAATTCAACGTATTTCACAAACATGAACTTTAAGAAAAATCATTTAATAACAAAATTATGAATACAGTGCCAAACTTTATCACCACACTATATAATAAGAATGAACAACTATTTTTGGAATATTTATCTCATATTTGGAAGAATGAACAATTATTTTTGGAATATTTATCTCATATTTGGAACACCGAATTAAGAGAGTTGATATCGTAGTTTAAAACCGAATTAAGATAGAAAAATATTATATTCTAACCAGCTGCCTTGTTTTTCTTTTTTAATATTACTACAGAATTGGTTCCGCATTATTACTACAGAATTACTACAGAAGTTATTTCGTCTACGTAGGAATATATGGAATGTATTTTGTTCCATCAAGAATTAATTTTAATACCTCAGTACCTCACAAACTGAGACAATAAATAACTTCGTACATTTATCACCATTATTAGGTTATATTACTTATATTTAATAATATTTTTCTACGTTCTTTAAAACTCATAACACTAATGGTTTTTATTTACAGCTCTAAGTGGCATATTATTCCCTGGGCAGGAAGAGGCGTCCTACAGCAACTTTCGTTTATGGGAATCGACAGGATCTGTGATAACATATGCATATAGCCCATACTTGTGTGCACATGTAAAAATCTATTTATTACTGTGCTTATTAATTATTGGAGCTTTAGGATATACAGCGGTTGAATATTTAGTCTATAAGAAAAAATCTAAACAAGCTACGATCACAGCAAAAGGAAAATTTGAGTTGGTTAACACTCCACTGAAAAATGGCGAGCCCGTCGAATAGATGCAGTTCCTCAGATTCATTTATCTGTGATGTTTTCTGAAGTATTTGTGCAATGTACTATACAAAAATTTATTTATAACTAGGATAATTCAAACTTAAATTGTTATATTGAAGAATATTTGAACAAATCTGTGATTTACCATAATACCTAATATATATATATATATATATATATATATATATATATATATATATATATATATATATATATATATATATATATATTATATATATATATATATATATATATATATATATATATATATATATATATATATATATATATATATATATATATATATACATCAGTGCAATAAAATCAAACTATGTATTATTGTATTCCGCAATGGAACCGTAAAGATTTTCTAATATTTAGAAAATTTTCTACGAGTAGAATAGGCACAAACTTACTATTAGCTATAATTTCATAGATAGCTTATTATCCACGTATTAAAAAAAATAAATAAATTAGAAGAAATATTATCGTAATCATTTTTTAATTATTAACTTTAACTAATCTTTAAGAAGTAGTAAGAAAAATAAATTATGTTTTTTGTTTAATTTTATATCAAAAATTCTGTATTAAATGTATAGAATACAACATTTATGTTAAATTACTGTGTTCATTCGGAGCAGTTTAACCATTTTCCTCTCTTTTTATTGTAACATACTTTCCTGACAATATTTGTATAATTTTAATATTTTAATACTATAATTTAATATATAATACATATATTATTAATTTATCGTGTAATACACATTTTAGTACATCATAATAACAGAGACCATTTATATATAAACACTGTAAAGAACTTTCATTAAAATAATTTATTTTTTTATAACTGTGTGTTAATTTTGGTAATTCAAATATTCGGTTCTTCCACATTTGAAGAATTTGGATGAAGAACAAACAGAATGTACCTACTTAATTTTAGGAATGTGGTTATTTGCGTACCTTAAATGTTAAGATGCTAATTATGTTAAATCTTAGCTGAAACTATATTTTAGGCTTAGCATAGTATGGCTCATATATCTGAAAGCAAAAAGTTACAATATTTGACATTATAGATTTAATTCAGCTGCAATTATATGTAAATATTTCATAAAGTTGTTATACAATTCTTCGACAAGTTTAGCTTCGACCATAATTTTTTTCTGTGCATTTCATATGTGAAAAAAAATTATACCTATAAACAAGGATTTGTTAAGTTTGTAGACTTCAGGGTTGGCATAATATATGCAAAGAGAATAGATTTAAATGCATATACAGACTTGGCAAGTACAAATATTGAATGGGCTACTTACTTATGTGTGGCAGAAAGGAAGAGAAATAGTAAACTCATGTACGCGATACGAGCGGACCGTATGATCACATCAAGTTTATTGTATTTTTACAACTCTATGAAGATATGGAACATGTATCTAAAAGCTACATATGCTATGAATTACATTTCTAATATAGACAAGCATCATTATATAAATGTATAATTGAGATAGGTATGTTTATTTCAGTTATTTGGGGAACACGCCCACCGTATTTTATAATTAGATCGTTTATACCATTCCATTCTTATTCTTTTAGAGTAGTTCTAACCACTCCTAAAATATAGCCTTATTAATATGCTTGAGGAATTTTTGGGATATAGTACGATTTCCATAATATGTACTGATATTAAAATTTATTATAAATAAGTAATATCTATTTTTTTTAATTCTCAAATACCTATATAATAGCTATGTTTTATATCAGTAGTTTTTAGTCTTTAGCGTGAAATTAAACTAGTATTCATTAAATAAATGATGAAAATATTCCCTGGATATGTATATCAAATAACGTAAATATAACATAATATGTTTCTACTGCAAGGTTCCTATCATTAATGATAAGGTCAACAATATTGTCTTAATCACACGTTAACTTTTTGAGGGTATTGAGTCTGTAACAGCAAATTTATATGTTATTTTCCCTTGGCCAGTACCCAGTTATTGATGGATTATGATAATGATGCAACAAAACTGAGCTATCGTGTGTAAATTAGGTATTTCTTATAAAATAATTATTTTAGTTGACTTTCTCTATCATAGTTTCCATATTCCTTACACGATAAAATGAGTAATACAAAACCTTATAGCAAGGATATTTGTTTTTACTTAAAATACTCCGAACTGTTCGATCAGGTGCACCGACTCCAGCAAAGCTTTACGTGCTGAAACAGGGTGCATTTGCTTTCGTGAAACTACTTCTTGTTATACATTTATTTACTTCCTGTTGTTAGCGTTCTTCATTTATCCGAACTCTACTGTCGTTATCATCACCATAAAGATTATTCCACTTTTTACAGGACGTCACACATCTCGAAGATTCAGACTTGTGAACGATATATTCATGATTGTTTGAATCTTCGGAATGGTTCTATATGGGCCTATATAATATATGTATATCTCCAAATGTAAAAGTAAATAGCGCGGCAACTTCCGAAGCAGTATTATTTCTATACTCGTAGCACCACTTAATACTCTAGACTCAAAGCTTCCTTACCACTTCTGTTTTTTCTACGCAATGTCAATATCATTCTCACTTAATTTTTATACTTTGTTCCGAGCTTTGTTCGTTAATTTGGAACAGAAATAATGATAAATATTAATGTTTGATAGATTAATAATAATTAATTAATATTCCCACTGTGTTCTCAAAGCCTATTTTTAGCTTCTATATAAATTTTAATACAGATTCAAATCACTTTATTAAAATTTATTGAAAAAAATGGATAATTTCGAAAATATTTTCCTACAATTTGATGTGATATAAAACTGCATTATACACAAGAAATGTAGGACAGGTTGACATACCTCTTGGGGTAAGTTGGCACAGTATGATAGTCGATAGAATCTGAGGATTAAACGTATATTAGTAACCACAAAACTTTTACTTCAATTCAAAATTCAGAAGAAAGTATGTTCATGTTATGCTTCAATATTAAAATATAATGAAGTAAAAAAAGAATGTACAAAGAAAAATTATATATAAAAAGTCAAAAAAGAAATTAAGGATGTCATCAATCAGAGCTTCATGTCCACCAAGAAAGTAAGCCACTTGAATTGGTGGTTTTCAGTTTCATTTTCGTTGCTGTTACACCAACTCAAGAATGTCTGGCCTTCTCTAAAATTTCTCTTCTTTCACTTTTCTTTTCCTTGTGGAAACGAATAATTCATTGCCATTTATTTATATTATCTTTCTAATATATAAAAGCATTAGACTTCACCACCACGAAGTCATCATTCATGGTGTTCTCATTTGGAGTCGGTGTTAGTGGTGACTTTAGAGATCCTTAAGGCTTGGGTTCGCATTGCTCTTCAGTATCTGTATCTAACAGGAAATCGAAACTACCCTCAGAATCTGCATAGCTTCTTATATCTACCATGTCATCTTCAGATTCCGTTATTTCAGAATAATTTTCCTGTGAACGTTTGTCTTTCTTTTTTTATTGAGTTAGTTTCTTGCTCCTGAAAATTGCAAGTAATTGGTAAGTTGGCATACGTCACGTGCTTTATGCCGACACTCCCCTAAGCTAAGATTCCAACTTACCCCAATAAGACATTCTGGACAATATGGCTGCCTTATGGTTACAAAAACGTTTTATGAAACAATTCAGTACTTGAATACAATTGGTAGAACTTCCTTTACTCATAACAAATATTTAAAATGCCTCGACATATTCTAGAGCTTCACATAATAACAAGAATTGTGAGTAAAATATACTTACTTGACTGAAAGTCAGGAAACTTGCAGGCGTTCCTCTCTGGTAGTTCTTATAATACTGAAACTACAATGGAAGAAGTTACGTTCCAGCTTTACATAAGAGAATACCTAAGTCAGCATTTATCCCCAATCACTGTAGTAGATAAGCTAGCATTGTAACTATAGACTTTAGTAATAATCTAGTTAGTCTTGTTGTATTAATCTTCCAGTGCGGTCAATAAAAGTTTTTAAAAAGTCTCTCGTTTATTTGCAAAACGTAACTGGCGCAGTCGGTAGGATTTTCCGAAGTGTAAAGTTTTCATTTTGAGATTTATACTTGTGATTTTAATCCTTAATCGGAAAAACGAACACGGTGGGTGAATTGAGTAGCCTACAAAACACACGATTGCAAGTGAATTGAGTAGCTTGCAGCAGACATCGTTGGATTCTGGCCATCGTGGTTTGGAGCAGATTTACCCTGCAGTTTCCAGCGAGGATTCCGGAGAACCGAAGAATTGTCCATCGAGGATCGGAGCAGATTTATCCTGCGATTCTTCATTGGCCGACGGAAAAGCAAGACACGAGACTCCCAGCAGCCTCCTGGTTATAGGCATAGGTTATAAGAAACAAAGCGACGAAGTCCGCAACAGAACAGAGGGATGAACTTGATTTTTCTACTAATGTAAGTCGTTTTAATTCAAAAGAATTTGCTATTTCTCGTTATTTGAATTTTACAATTATATACTCATATGTGTTAGAATTAAGATTGTATTTACTCGTATTTTAACTAAATATTACTGTAACAAATATTAATTTAATAATTTCTCTTAACTATTTACAAACATATGTAAATGTTATAAAAATAAATTCATTTAAAATTTACTATTTAAAACTAAGTTACAGAACTATTTAAAACACTAATATTAAGAAATTTATTGGAAGCTGGAGGAAATTCTCAGTACACTTTCAAATCTGAGCATAGATTCAAATTCAGACACAGAAAATTTACTTTCTCCAACAAATTCAAATTTAAATCTGAACACTATGCCAGAAACAAATTATTCACTTTTACGTTACCAAGCTGACAATATTCCAAAGTTTGATGGAAACCCAAAATTATTGCAAAGATTTATTACTGCATCAGAAAACTTAATCAGAGCATTTCAGGATAGTACTAATGCAAACGCACCAATAAACATTTGTTTAATTGATACAATATTTTCTAAATTAAGCGGTAGAGCAGCTGATCTAATCTGCCCCAGACAAGAACTTAATTCTTGGGAGTTAGTAAAAAGTACACTAGTTAGTACATTTGCTGATCAAAGAAATATTGATTGTCTAGTTCAGGAGCTATTAACTTTAAAGCCAAGTAAAAACGAATCACTAATTGATTATGGCAGTAGAATGCAAGATGTTAGGAGTTTATTATTTGCAAAATTAAATCAAGTGGATGAACCACAAGAAGTAAGGTTAATAAAAATTGAAAATTATAATTCGCTTGCCTTAAAAACGTACATAAGTAATTTACCACATCACATGCAATTAGTTGCAAGACTAAGAAATCCAACAAACTTAGAACAAGCAATAAGCTATATCGTGGAAGAACAAAATTTTATCCAATTTAAAAATAGAAACCAAAATACCAATCCAAGCATAAATAATAATAGGCCGACACCAACTAGACTGACCCCGACAAACAATTTCCCTCAAAGACCATTCAATAATAATAACTTTTCAAATTACCAATCTCAATACCAACGGAATAATCCAATGCAAAGACCCCCACAAAATTTCAATTACGAACCCCAATTTAGACCCTTACAATATCAAAATAACAATAATTTTTCACAAAACCAATACAGGCAGAATCCGAATACTTTTCAAAATAATAATGCCCATAATTCGGCATTGCAAAAACAACCGACGAATGTATTTAAACCACAATCCCATACAAATAAATTTATGACAAAACCCACGCCAATGGATACCACATCAGGTAATACGCATATATTCTCAAAAAATATCTCTAAACTGCATAATCAACAGTTAAACGAGAATTATTCAAACGTCCGAGATTCTACGAACGGAATCTCACAGCCAGATATAAATTATAATGATAACGGATATAATGAGGTATCTTATAATGAAATATATAATAACATAGACATAGATTATGATGGAACTAAATATATACATCCAGATAGCACTTCATATGGGTACGATGACACGACCGTTCATTTAATGCACACGTGTTCCAATGCAGACGAACATAATGCAAGCGCGCGAAACAACAATTTTACCCAATGTTTATCAGATGGAAATTTTCAGGAAATCTCGTTCCAACAACCACCGACGTAGCACAATTACACAACTATAACCATTTATTACCATACATTATCATACCGTCCTTAAACGCAAAATTTCTTATAGATACAGGTAGTACCAGAAGTTTCATTAATCCAAAATTAGCATATCATTATTTTTCAGATTTAATCGAAACAAAAACTTTTGAAGTTAAGACAGCTCACGGTTCATCGATTCACGATGAAATTTTAAGAATTTTATTACTAATCGATTTTAAAATAGAGCAATGTCACACCTTTTACTTATTTAATTTTTCAGAACATTTTGATGGACTTATTGGTCTAGATTTTATACAGGAATTTGAAGCAATTATCAACCTTAAAACAAAACACTTAGTACTACCTACGGTTAAAATTCCAATTCACTTAGAAAATACTATAGAAATTTCTCCCAAAAATGTTAACATCAATGTCACGTCAGAACAACCATATTCAGTAACAATACCACCTAAGACTGAACAAATAGTAGCTTTACCTACTTATCAACAGTCAGGACACGCTATTGTTCCTTATACGAAATTTAACGAGTTAGAAATGCCTGAAGCATTAGTAAATGTAATTGATAATTTCTTTTTAACAACTCTAACAAATGAAACTGACAGAGAAATTACTTTCACTTTATTAGAGCCTTTGGATACTGAAACAGTAGACACTGACGAACTAAATTTTATGGAAATCGAAAATGAAAAATCTCCTAGAATTAATAAAAGTATAGATAACATTTATAAAGATAATTTAAAAAACTTAAGACTAAAACATTGTAACCAAGAAGAGTATAATTTAATTAGAAAGCTTTGCTACAAATATCGAGATATATTTCATTCAGAAAATGTCCCTTTGAGCTTCACAAATCAAGTCAAACATGAAATAAACTTAACAAACGATAGACCAATCTTTGTCAAATCATATAGATATCCCCAAATTCATAAACAAGAAGTAAATTTCCAAATTAATCAAATGTTAAAATCAAATATTATTCGAAATTCAAATTCCCCATACAATAGCCCAATTTGGATTGTTCCAAAGAAGCTAGATGCCTCGGGAAAGGCGAAGTATAGATTAGTGATAGATTATCGAAAGTTGAATGAACAGACGATCGACGATCGATTTCCGATACCTAACATCAATGACATTTTAGACAAACTAGGTAAATGTAACTATTTCTCTACCTTGGACTTAGCTAGTGGTTATCACCAAATAGAAATGCGTACAGAAGATATACAAAAGACAGCCTTCTCAACAGAAACAGGACATTACGAATTTAAACGAATGCCTTTTGGGCTCAAAAATGCCCCCAGTACTTTTCAACGGTTAATGAATAATATTTTACGCGGACTACAAAATGAAATTTACGCGGTGTATTTTGATGATATAATTATATTTTCGACAAGCCTAGAAGAACATATATCCAATTTAGAAAAAGTTTTCCAAAGACTACGTGATAGTAACATTAAGGTACAATTAGACAAGTCTGAATTTCTAAAACAGAATATAAACTATTTAGGTCATGTAATAACCCCGAATGGTATTAAACCAAACCCGGATAAAATTTCAGCTGTCAAAAACTTTCCAATTCCCAGAAACCAGAAAGAAATAAAATCATTTTTAGGTTTAGCTGGATACTATGGAAAATTTATTAAAGATTTTGCCAAAATAGCAAAACCGTTAACCGTATGTTTAAAAAAGGGAATTACCGTAATTCATTCAAAAGAATTTATTGAGTCCTTTAACCATTTAAAAAATTGTTTAATCAATGCACCCGTACTACAATACCCTGATTTTTCGAAACCCTTTGTCCTTACCACAGATGCTTCGAATTACGCCCTTGGAGCTGTTCTTTCACAAGGAACACCCCCTAACGACAAACCACTTTCTTATATATCACGAACTTTAAATACACATGAACAAAATTACTCAACGACAGAAAAGGAATTACTTTGTATTGTTTGGGCATGTAAAATGTTTAGACCATATTTATTCGGAAGAAAGTTCTTAATCTATACAGACCACCGACCCCTTGTTTGGCTATTTAACATAAAAGAACCAAATTCTAAATTAATAAGATGGAGACTCAAACTAGAAGAATACAACTATGAAATTATATATAAAAATGGTAAACAAAATACTAATGCTGACGCTTTAAGTCGTATCCGCTTAAATTCTAATGAAACAAAATCAATCGTGAATGAACCCGGTGAAATAAACCAAGAAATTTTAGACTACCTGCGTAACATGGCAGAAAACCCCATACAGAATTCGGAATCAAATGATCAATCAAATAAGATACAAAATAACGAACAACCTTGTATAAATGACCCGCCTAATATATCAAATGATCCACCTCGTATAAACGTAATACAAGACGTAAGACTTGACATTAATGAAAATAGACCAGACCAGCTTGTAGAAACAGCACATACAACAGAAAACACCGAAAACATAGGCATACCAATTCTAGACGAAATTATCAATAATAAATCATTCCAATTAATAATCGAAAAGAATGTACACCCCACTTTAGATATATCACAAATAACGATAGACGGAAATATTATCAAAAATGTAAAAATTTCAAAACATAACCCAAACTCCATAATAGAACTTCTAAGAGATCACACGAATCCTAGCAAAACAATTTTCGTATTTTTTAAAGACAAAGAACTCATACCTATATTCGTTCATACATACACTCAAAACTTCAAAAACTTAAAAATTATAATGTGCACCAAAATAGTTAATAATGTTATTAGTAAGGAAGATCGAATATTGATGATCAAACATCAACATGAGAGTAAAACCAATCATCGGGGAATTACAGAAACACTAGACAAACTAAAAGATAACTATTATTGGAAATCAATGAAAATTGATGTAACCAATTATATCAATAATTGTGCAATTTGTCAAAAAGCCAAATATTCAAGAATCGTCCCATATGTACCACTAGTCTTAACCGAAACACCCTCGAAACCATTCCAAATTTTGCATATCGACATGTTTATGTTTGAAAACCAGAGCTTTCTAACGATCATTGATAAATTCTCAAAATTAGGTCAAGCGTACCCTTGTCCAAGAAATGCAATCACTATACAAGAAAAACTAATAAATTACTTTTCATTTTATGGCGTACCCGAAACTATTATCGCTGATAACGGAGCCGAATTGAAGAATCATGTTTTAAATGAACTTTTAAAATCTCAAAAGATTCAAGTCCATTTTACCACGCCTAGGCATCACGAATCAAATTCCCCTGTAGAAAGATTTCATTCGACACTTATAGAACATTTGAGAATTCTAAAGAATATAGACCCTGCAATGTCAGTAATAAACCTGATGCCATATGCGATCTTAGCGTATAATAGTAGCATTCATTCATCTACTCACTTTACACCTCACGAATTGACCTTCGGTCATACCAAATCCCGAGACCCATTAGATCTAGTAAGCGCAACATTTTACTCAGATTATATTTCAGCACACCAAGATAAAGTAAAAGCCCTATACCGGGAAATCGAAATAAAAAATAAAGACAAAAAGCAAAAAATTATAGACAAACGTAATAAACAAGGCCCGGAACAAAATGAATTTCACGTAAATCAACAAGTATATAAAAAAGCACCAGAAAGGTCCGCCAAAAGTAAAAATAAATTTTTAGGCCCTTATGTGATTACAGAAATGTTAGAAAATAATAAAGTAAAAATAAAAAATTCTCAAAATAATAAAACCGAAACAGTACACGTAAAAGAACTAAAGAAACCTCATATTTCAGATGGGCATCCGGAATAACACTTATGACAACAGAAATCATTAAAATTGATAACAACCCTGGACTACTACCCTTACAACTTGGACAGACCCAAATTAGCAATGACTACTGGACTTATGCACAAATTTTTAACGTAGAACCTATTATACATGAATTTGCCAAAATTAAATCAAAATATAACAATTTACGAAACTCATTAGAATCTAAAGATTATTATAAAAAAGAATATTACAATTCATATAACCTAATAACTAATTGGGAAAATAAAATAATCGAACAAATAACGCAAATTAACCCAACATACAAGAATCAACCTAGACGTAAGAGAGGACTAATAAATGCCTTAGGGTCCATTATTAAAGTGATCACAGGAAATTTAGATAGTGAAGATGCGGAAAACATTAACAAACAAATCAATCATTTACAAGAAAATCAATATAAATTCAAATCAATATTAAAAGATCAAATCACCTTGCTAAACTCATCAATTAATAATTTCAACGAAATCGCAAAAAATATAAGTCATAATCAATTAATACTTGATTCTAGAATAATACAAATAGAAACAATAATACGAAATATTACCCTTGCCGAAAACTATATCTATCAATATTTCTTAACCCACACAATTTTGAATCAAATAACATTGACGTACCAAACGATTTATAATGTCTTGGAAAAGATAGGAATAGGTGTCACATTCGCTAAATTAAATACTCTACATAATGCTATTGTCGACCCAATTCAATTACTGCAGGAAATAAAAAGTACTGAAAATTACCTGACAGAAACTAAATTACCATTTGAACCTGAAATTAAGAATATTTTAAAATTTGAAAATATTGTAAACATAAAAGGATATTCGACGGATTTTAAAATTGTCTTCCTATTAGAAATTCCTCTGGTAGAACCACAAATGTATCAATATTTCAAATTATTTTACCCAAATCAAAATTCACAGCAATAAACCATGAAAGGTATATATTAATGGATGAACCCTGTATACTAGTTACTGAAAACGAATACTTATGTAATCACGTTAATACGGTACACATGCATCAAAATCTACCATGCGAAATAAGCCTTATATCATTTAAGAAAAATCATGACGACTGTTTTCCTATCACTACTGATATTAAAGAAATTCAAATTCAAAAAATCACATCAAATAAATGGATATTAGTAATCCCTTCTGAAAATATAATAACTGAAACCTGTAATAAACTAATTAGGAAATTTCAATTGATAGGGACATATATTATAAACCTTGAAAAATATTGTGAATTATCAACAGATAATCACATTCTTAAAACCCATAATACCAAATCACTAGTACGAAAATTCGATTTACCTAGATTGAATTTAACATTGTCAAAAAGTTACCAGATTAACTATAACCCAGGGCCATTGAGTTTAAATGCAGTAAACATGCACAAATTATTACAAAACCAAAAAGAATTAAACAACCAACAAAATAAATTAAATAAGTTAGACACGTCAATTATTATAACCAATATTAGCTTTTGGACCATAATTTTATATATTATTGTTATTTGTGTAATAGTGTACTTTAGTTATAAAATTATTAGAAATAAGTATTTAGCGAAGAAGGCAAAAAGGAATCCAGAAAGTCCAAAAATTATTATATAACAGAATCATCAGGGATGATTCCATCTAGGGTTGGAGGAGTTACGTTCCAGCTTTACATAAGAGAATACCTAAGTCAGCATTTATCCCCAACTACTGTAGTAGATAAGCTAGCATTGTAATTATAGGCTTTAGTAATAATGTAGTTAGTCTTGTTGTATTAATCTTCCAGTGCGGTCAATAAAAGTTTTTAAAAAGTCTCTCGTTTATTTGCAAAACGTAACTAAGATGCAACGTTTTTAGACTGTTTAGTACCTACCTTAGTATCTCCTACCTTAGTTTTGCGAGTAGGACTAAATCCCCAAATATCAATATCAATCGAAAAACACTTGAGAAATTTCTTGTCCCTTATACCTCTTGTTACGACTGGGATACATTGTTGTATATCGTTATATAAAATGTTTCCTACCTTGGACATTAAATTGAATTTGAAAATAATGCATAAAGAATCTTCATTTTCCATGTACAGTTTTGGCGTATTCAATAATATTTTATTATAAAATATTATACAACATTTAATTAACCTGGGAAAAGTACCCAGGTTAATTGAATACGGGATTGAGTACAGGATGTTCCATAACATATCTAAAATCTGTATTATATTAAAAACTCCCCACCTCCCCATTAAATCACATTATTAGATTCGCTCTAACCAAATAATTGTTACTAATTAAGTATTAAAGGTAATTTATTGATATATATTTTCAAATATTCAGAGACGACTTTATAATTAAATCATATTTGGACACACAGAAATTAGAACATCCTTCCCCAGAAAGCCTACAGGCAGGTTTTGTGTAGGGGAAGGTTACACATATAAACGCGGACAAACACCCAGCCCTGAGGGAAGTGCCAAGTTCCCTCTGGTGAGAATCGAACTCACGCAGACAATGTACCCAGTATTTGGCCCAGTTGCCACCCTGTTACCAAATACCACCAAGTCAGCACCACCGCGGCACCATGAGAGTAAGACCATGCGTCACCCATCCAAGTCGCACCGTGCAAACCGTGGCTTGACTTCGAACAGCGCAGGTCCAACAATGAACGGAGTACGCTGCCTCATCCTCTTATAAAATAATTATTTTAGTTGACCTAATTTATATGTTATTTAGTTGACCTGTTTATATGCATTATCAAAATATACTACGTGTTTTCCTTTGATATTGCATATTAGTCAAAATTAGCTTCCTACTATAGTTACTACAACAATTATATTAATGTTGTAGTTATTACAACAAACTATAAATCAATAATTTGGAGTTTATTCTAGACGACGGTTAAATAGAACAGGTGAAGCCCAAGTTAGGAAGGGAGTCCTATTTATATTTTATAAGCTTGTAAATGTAAGTATCAAATTATATATGCAGTATTGTATAATTTCAAATGACTATTTTTTTAAGCCACTTGTCTTTTGATTTTTATTTTCAATTGAAAATATATAAGGTTATATGCATACATACGCATACGATACATTCTATACAACTGAAATACATATCTAATATACTTTTTCAATATAATGAAATGAAAGGAGAGTCATGCAACTCTAAAATTATTCCAATATATTTCTTCGTGTAAGCTCCAAGGTCAAGAACAGCATTCAAGAGCATGTACGTTTATATATAAGGTGTCTCAGTTGGAACTGTAGAATTTGAATTGCGCGTCATTTGTGTTCTATCAAAGAAAAGGCGTCAATATTTAACAACTGTCATCTACAAACCATACGACCCCGACGTCAACATGCCTAGGTGCCTCAACTGGGACCATAGGATGTGAATAAAACTAATAATATTTGACAAACTGAGGCTTTTTATTCTTGCAACATAAAATGGAGACGATACGTAAAAGTAATATCGTTCATATGGCCGCCACATCCGGCATGATGTTATTCGTTGTCCACAACACAATTTTCCATAACACAGTCGCATAAAACTGACTCTATTTCCCAAATAACACGTTCAATGATTATTTTGAGGTCATTGTTGGTTTGATTGTTGCTGGATGGATGGCGTAAATGTTTTCTTTGATATAACCCCAAAGACAAAAGGCAGTCGTTTTAAACCACATTATCTTGCAGGCAATTGATATCAGCATTCTTCATCATGATCTAGAAATTTGATATACAATATGAACTGGAAATTTGATATACAACAGGGTTATGGTTGCACGTGCTGTATGACACATTGCGTCATTTTGCTGAAATCACATATTGTTCAAATCCAAATCATCAATAAAAATCAGCATCACCTTCTTTCACTTCTAATACCCAATTAACAAATGTATGATGGTTTAAATAGTCTATAATTTAATTGTTGTTAATTGTTATGTTAGCTGAATTTTGTATGCTGACAGATGCCAATTTTTCTTTAAAACCCAGTGCATGGTGGCTCTTAACAGATTCAATTGTTGTGTACGACGTAGAATGATATGTTTAGGTAGTCCCGTACACTTTCTCTGACTGCAGAAATATTTTCATCTTACCGACCACGACAAGGACGTATTTGTATTGTATTATCAATAATAGAACCCAGCACTTAAAATTTCTTGATTAAATTACAAATTGTTGAGTCTGCAGGTGCTTCATTTTGTCTTAGTTTTATGCAAATTGTTCTTAACGCAATTGCAAATGATAACTTACTTTCATAAAACAGTCGTACATAATGACAAAACATTTTATTAAAATTATTTAATCGAAGGACAAAACTTCTCTATAAAGTTTGATTTATAGTAAAAATAAACAAAATTGTCTATAATCATACTGTCATATTTTTGTATAGATCCATGTTTTAATAAAGATAGTACTTTACAGAACTACCACCATATATAAATAAACATCTCTCGACAAACTAATGAATAATTTTTCTTGTGCAATAAAGAGGAATAAAACTATTCTTAATATATTGGATACAAGCAGTAGTAGCAGAAGTTGCAATATTTAATGAATTTCATACTACTATGTCCTTGTAGCGTTTCATTTATCACCTATACTTTTGAAGAATGTTCGAGTTATCCTAGTATATATGAGACATTATAATGCAATGACAATTATACAAATACTATTTAAAAATACATATGAATGGCGATATTGTCTTGTGGTAATTTGCACTAGGAACCTCAAAGCCCATCAATATTCTGATAGACGCATTGGTCTTTGGATGATATATGTAGGCTGTTTAGGGGTAGGCCTCAAAATACTTCACGTATGTCGTCCGCATTTAATAGATATCTCGCTCGCTTTCTCAAGTAGTTACCTGACAATGCAGGTTCTTATTCATCAAAGAGTGAAAATTTCCACAATAAAATAACCGATTTTAATTTTAGATCGCACACAAAATGTGTAAATATGTTTTTGTGAAACATTTGTAAATTTACTATTTTGAGAAACCTATTCATAATTAATCATGAAAAAGTAGTTAATTAGTTGAAGACTCGCACCATGTACATTATATTACTTCATATCCACATTTTATTGTTCTAGTTAACTTATGCATTTCGAAATATGAAAATAAATAAATGACCAGATTAACATAATAATAAGTATTAATGCGATCTTTCTACTGTCACTACTACTATTTTTATGCATAGCATATTATCTTCTTCCAGGCATACAAAAATAAAAAAAAAATATTAGCATTCTAATCAACTCGTACAATATTTAGCCTACCTTGTCTAAATTACTCTAACCCTAGAATATTTTCAACAGTTTATTTTGATTAGCATGATGTAACATTTTATAATATTTTATACTTTAAATTGATAAAACATAATAACAATACTTTTAACCTAAAATAACTGCTGTTCAGTAAGTTAAATACACGTAGCTTAAAACTAGTTGAGCACATAACATGTAAAAAAATATGTCATTAAGATATAGATATTCTTAGTATAAGGTGTCTCATTTGGAACTATAGTAGGTAATTTATGAATAAAACTAATATTTGACAAGATGAGGCTGTTCTTGTATTCTTCAACATAAAACAGAGATGATAAAGCTACAAATGGAAGAGAATGTCGTTCATATGACCACCTCGACTCATCTAGCATATCATTCGTTTAGCAAAATTGTCCACAACAGGGGCATATAAAAACTGGCTCTATTTCTCGAATAACACATTGAATGTTTGATTTAAAGTCATTGATTGTTGTTGACTGGGTGGCGTACACATTTCCCTAGACGTAATCCAAAAGAAAAAAATCCAGTGGTGTTAAATCACATGATCTTCCAGGCCAACTGATGTTAACATTCCATAAGACAACATGATCAGAAAATTTGGTATGCAACATCTGGAGTTATGGTTGCACGTGCTCTATGACACATTGCACCATCTTATTGAAACCCCATATTGTTCAAATTCAAAGCATTAATTATTTTTTCCACCAAATTAATTATTTAACATGTCATAATGACGTTCCTCATTTACTGCAATAGCATTACCAGGTTCAATTTCAAAGAAGTATACCAAGAAGCACCCCAAATTCGACAATTTTGTTTGCTGACGTATCCATCAACATGATAATGTGCAACAAAATTTTGTTGCAAAAATCAGCACCATTTTTTTGCTTTCTAATACCAAATTAACAAATGTCCGATGTTGTAAATGGTCTGTAACTTTTAATTGTTATGTTAACTATATTGTGTACACTGACAAATTCAAATCTTTCTTTAAAACCCAATACGTGGTGGCTTTCCACAGATTCAATTGTTGTATACGGCGTCGAATTGATGTTTGAATATCCGACTACGACAAGGACGTATTGGTGTTGCCCTATCAATAACAGAACCTGTCTCTTCAGATTAAGTTGCGAACTGTTAACTTTGTAGGCGCTTCATTTTGTCCTAATTTTGTGCGAATTTCTTAATGCAACTGTAAATGATCGCTCATTTTCATAAAGCAGCTGTATATAAACTATTCGTTGATCAAGTATCAATCGCTATAATTGTTGACGTCGTATAATTTGTAGATGATAGTCATTAAATATTGACGCCCTGTCTTTGACAGACATAAATGGCGCAGCATTCAAATCCTATAGTTCCAACTGAAACGCCCTGTATTTGCCTTGGTGCTATAATTTTAACTGTAATTTAAGATAGAGAGAACTGATGGCGCAGTTATCTCGGTATATCTGTGTAACAGATTACGCAGATATTAATATTTCTGCACAGCGTTTTTTATATTTTAATGCCATATTTACATTTTTTTCTAAATGTATAAATAAATATTTTATTTATACATGTTATATAGAATCCTCTCTTATATTAGGTTAAGACTTAGATTAATATTGTATTTTATAATATTGTAATATACATTGTAACAGGCCATTAGCATACAGGATGTTATGTCCAGAAAAGAGTATACCAAAGTCATTGCGGTTATCGCGTAACTAAAAACCTTTCGTGCTTATCATAAACCTACATTGTATTTTATCGCAATTATTGCAACTTGCTAAAAGCTTGAGAAAAACACTTCTTAGAACATTCCTGCAGCATCAGCATACAGAAATGTTTTAAATAGAGAAACAACCATTGGTAGCTTCAGTAGTCCGCATATTCGTAATCAGAAGTAATCAGAAGTAGGTCGTAACTTCACATATCAGTAATCTTCGATTAGTCGTCGAGTAAACATCGAACAAGTCTAAATTAAATTATAAAAGTCGGTTACTCCTTTTTTGACATAGCAAAGTGTTCAAAATCGTAAATTAAAAATAAATTGTTTTTAAAAAGTTAATTAAATAAAAAGTGATATAAAAATTGGCGCAGTCGTGCGGATTTTCGCGCAACTTTAGAACACGGACATTGCCTAACTAGAGTTGTGGAATTCCAATTCCTCAGCGAAAGAACCAATAGAAGAAAAGAAACAAGAAGTTTTAAGAAGAAAAGAAGAAGGACACCCAGATAGAACACGGACCTTGCCTCACTGTCTGCGGACCTCTTCTCCACGATATTCAACATCAGCCAGGACAACCCTATCCAGAACACGGATCTGCCTCACTGGAAGTGGACCCTAGCCGACGAATGAAATCGACAACTTGGTAAGTCGCAAAGAATCATCTCGCTTACCCCATTATACAATTTTTTTTGTGTATATTTTTATTTTACGTACAATACGTACGAATAACTGATATAAACCAGTGAAACGAAATACATTTTTTCATAATTGAAATCTTTTAATTTTAAAATTATTATTTTTTATTTTTTATAAAATACTTGATAATTTAATAACAAAAAAATGGCTGAAGGACATATTGAACCATATAGGCTATCGGAAATTTTTTCCATAGTACCCGAATTTGATGGAAATCAAATTTTCCTTCAAACTTTTCTCAATGCAGTAAGATGTACTTACGATATGGCCATCGATAACCAAACAATTTTACTAACATTGCACGTAAGAAACAAGCTCAGAGGCAAAGCCGCCGAGTTAATAAATTCCCGTAATCCATCCACTTGGGATGAGATTAAGTATTTACTAGAAACGCATTTTGGAGATTCTAGAGATCTCACAGCTTTAATTCAAGACCTACAAAGAATTAGCCAAAATTCTAATGAGTCTGCACTAAATTTCGTCTCTAGACTGCAGACTCATAACGCAAAAATGCATGCGGCAATACAAAAGCAACCGCTTACCGCAGAACAAAAAACAGCGCAAAGTACCTTAATTGAAACAATGACTTTAAACACACTATTAACAGGTTTAGATCCCAAATTAGGCTCCATTATTAGAGCAAGTAATCCGCGTGATATGCTTCAAGCTGTCGCCCGAATAAAACCGATAGTTGTAGCTCTCAACTATCATATTTTGAAACACAAAAATTTAATAGAACTAACAGACCACCCACTAATATTCAAAATTTTCCAAATAAGAAAATTTGTAACAAGTGCAAAAGAATTGGCCATACTTCTAACGAATGTAGGAGTACCCAACAGAATTTCGGAACTTTTCAGACTAGACCAAATTACACGCCAAATTACACACCGAATTTTTCGCAAAATTCAAATAAGTTTCAACCACGTCAACCATTTAATGCTAATAACGTCAGACCTCAAACAAATCAAAATTTCCAACAGTTTCAACAAAATGGACCCTCTGCTATAAGACCAAACCCTAACTATTCGCAACAACGACCATCTATTATTAGGCCAAACCCAAATTTTACCCAACAAAAAACTCATCATATGAATCAAAATTATTGTGAGTATAACGAATATGACGATACAGCTCATCAACAAGAAATAACCCCACAATATTACCCGGATGATACCGCTCATCCATATAACTTTCAAAACCAATACTGTGAAGAATATTCACCATATGAGAACTATAACACATATGATGATACTGCTCATCAATTCCATGACCCTAACGATCCGACAGAACAAAATACGAATCAGGATTTTCACATCCTCGACCATCAAGACCACCCTCCAGATTCGGAGACAACCAAAATTCAAATTATAAAATGCAACAAAAACCGACAACCCAAAGACCAAAAATTCATGTAGATCAAAACCTCTTAACTGTAAATTCAAAAAATTTATATTATATTAAAGACATTAGCAAAACATTCAAAATTTTAATCGATACAGGCGCAGGACTTTCGATATTTAAACCTAGAACTTGTGAGAATTACACTAAAAGATTTTCGGAAAATGTTATTATACAGGGAATAACGGATGAACGAATTTCTATCAAAGAGTCAACACTTATACCATTTACAGATTCGGACCCTCATAAAGAATATATTCATGACATTGACATAGAATTTGACGGACTATTAGGTTCTGATTTTTTGGAACACTACAATTGTATAATCGACATTAAAAACAGACAACTCATAACCAATTTTAAAACTGTCCCACTATTTAAAGTTACTGACGATTACGAACAACAAGAAAACACGCCACCAAATTTAGAAACCAAAATTATTAAAAATAACATTTCGATCGCCCCTCGTACTGAGCAAATATTTAAAATTCAATGTAATCTCTTTAATACGGACGCTATTTTAAGCGGTCAAGAAAAAGACAAAGTACGAATTCCAAATGCTCTTGTAAATATTAATGAAAAAGGAGAATTTTTAACATCAATAATTAACGCGAATGAAATTCCAAAAATTATACATTTCGATGATTTAAAATTAGAGCCCATTAAAAATTCAAGTCTATTAAATACAAATACAGTAAGTAAAAATCAAAATTATACAGACCGAAATTTCGAAATTGAAAATCAATTGCGAATTGAACATTTGAACGAGGAAGAACAATTTTTAATTAAAGAATTATGTTTAGAATATTCAGATATATTTTACTTAGAAGGTGACAATTTGATGTTTACAAACGAAATTAAACATACGATTGACACGATAAGCCTATTTTCACAAAATCATACCGATACCCTCACATCCATAAAGAGGAAGTAAAGACGCAAATTTCAAAAATGTTAGACCAAGGCATAATAAGACCGTCTATTTCCCCATGGTCTTCACCAGTATGGGTCGTTCCGAAAAAATTGGACGCCTCCGGGAAACAAAAATGGCGCGTTGTCGTCGACTATCGGAAACTAAATGAAATATCCATAGGAGATAAATATCCTCTCCCTAATATATCCGATTTACTAGATCAACTAGGTAAATGTGAATATTTCACAACTTTAGATTTGGCTTCAGGTTTTCACAAAATCGAAATTGATTCAAAGGATATTGCAAAAACAGCTTTTTCGGTAGAGAACGGACATTATGAATTCACTCGTCTTCCCTTTGGTTTAAAAAATGCCCCCGCGACATTTCAGAGAGTTATGGATAACATACTCTTAGGTATCCAAAACGAACGTTGTCTGGTATACATGGATGACATTATTATTTATTCACCAACAATACACGAACATATTAGTAGATTAACTGAAGTTTTCAAACGATTAAGAAAAGCGAATTTAAAAATACAACCCGACAAATGCGAATTTCTCCGCAAAGAAGTCGCTTATTTAGGTCACTTAATTACACCCGACGGAGTAAAGCCAAATCCAACAAAAATTAATTGTGTAGCTAATTTTCCTCAACCGACGAATCAAAAAGAAATTAAACAATTTTTAGGACTAGCAGGATATTACAGACGATTTATACCCAATTTTTCAAAAATCTCTAAGCCTTTGACGAAATTGTTACAAAAAGACATATTATTCCATTTCGATTATGAATGCCAGAAATCCTTTAAAGAATTAAAAGAATCGTTAACTTCAACCCCTATTTTAATATATCCAAATTTTAATGAACCCTTTATCTTAACGACAGATGAAAGTTCATTTGCAATAGGAGCAGTTCTATCCCAAGGACAAATAGGAAAAGACTTACCTATAGCTTTTGCATCTAGGACTTTATGTCATGCCGAAACTAAATACTCCACAATTGAGAGAGAGCTTCTCGCTATTGTCTGGTCGGTCAATCACTTTAGACCTTACCTTTTTGGACGTAAATTTAAATTAATAACTGATCATAGACCTCTAACTTGGCTACTATCAATAAAAGATCCAGGAAGTCGCCTAGCGCGTTGGAGATTAAAGCTTGAGGAGTATGATTATGAAATCCAATATAAACCGGGAAAAATCAATAAAAACGCTGACGCTTTATCTAGAATAAAGATTAATCATTTCCAAAAATGTTCAGAATTTCTTACTAAAATTTTAACTTCAAATTCAGACAATGAATCAATAAATTCAGAAATTACAGAAATATCCCCAGAAACATGTACACAGGAATTAGAGACATTTGTAAACCTTTATAAGACGCAATCTTTAATTGATTATAACAAAATTAAATTTACTAATGACCAACTATTAGACAAAAAACACAAAGACATAATAGTATTCTTTAGGAAAGATAAACTAGAAGATCTTCATTATAAAATAATAGAAGACATTTTTGATGAGAATCCAAAATTTGATCACAATAAAATAAATACCGTATCTAGCAAAATTGTAAAACATCGCAGATATTATATAATCTTACTACCTTTTGATGCAGATGAAGTAATTGAAACAATGTTTGTTACCTTATACAAGGATAAAAATACTCTCGACCTTTCGAAAACATATTTTGTCGAAAATAATCCAGACCTTCCAATTTTAGAAATGCTATCATTCATCTTCACTGAATCAGATCTAAATTTAACTATTTGTCAAAATTTAACAAGAACACCGGACGAAGATCAATTTCCTATAATAATAGATCAATACCACAACGGTAAAGCAAATCTGCACCGTGGTATAAATGAAACTATCCGTAGAATACGCGAAAAATATAATTGGCCAGGATTAACAAAACACGTAGAGAAATACATTCAGAACTGCGAAATTTGTCAAAAAACAAAAACGTTACGTAAAAATTTAAGCAACCCTTTAGTTATCACGGAAACTCCAAAAACACCTTTTGAGCGAATCAACATAGATATTTTAGAAATTCCAACAAAAAATCACGTCCTGACAATTAGGGACGAATTAACAAAATTTACACAGGCATACCCTCTTCAAGACAAATCAGCTAAATCGACAGTTAACACCCTTCTTTTGTACTTCCAACATTATGGAACACCTCTCCGAATTCATTGTGATTACGGCAGAGAATTTGACAATACGTTACTAAAAGACTTATGTACTCTTTACGACATCAAACTGACTTTCTCTAGCGTCAATCATCCACAATCAAATGGATCCGTCGAACGATTCCATTCGACATTATTAGAAATGATACGAGTCAATAAAGCGGAAAACCCAAATGAACATCCCTTAACGGTTATTCCATACGCAGTAATATGTTATAACAACTCTGTAAATAAGACCCATGGTTTCACACCATATGAGTTAGTCTTCGGACATACATCTAGTCGTCCTCCCGAAACACTATACAACCAAAAATAACTAATTTCTAAATATGTTCGAGATTTAAATAATAGAATCTCATGGTACTACAAAATAGCACGGCCAAAAACGAACCTCCAAAAGGAAAAAGCGAAAACGCGATTTGACAAACACATTTCGGAAAATATACCTAAATTTAATATCGGTGACAAAGTCTATGTGAAAGAATCACAAATAAAAAACAAACTTCACAATAAATTTAATGGCCCATTTAGAATAAAATAAATATTTCAAAATTCAGCGATTTTACAAAATTTCGAAACGAATCAAACTACAAAAGTAAACTTTGATAGGATGAAACCTTATTCTGAAAATTAAAATCTAATTTCAGGTTTCTGCTTCTGATCGGAACAGTAGCCTCACAATACACCATATCTCCTATAAATAATACCATCGGAATATATTTCCATAAGGAAAGTGAAGTAGTGATTTCAAACAAACAATGGACCCTATTAGTTCACAAAAACATATCGTCATTGAAAAATGCTTTCAAACATAATGAAAACTTATTAGAAATTCTTTTACACGCAGTCAATCCTACTTTCAAAAATATGAATCTATTTCGAGGAGAAGTTAAAACCCATGTAAGCTTGCTTACGCAAATCTCTAAATCAATACAAGAGAAATTAAATGAAATTTATTTCGACACCAGACGCTACAAACGAGGACTTATTAACGGTATTGGCTCAATATTTAAAACCATCACAGGAAATTTAGACTCTGCAGATGGAGAATATTATTCAGATTGTATTAAGAAACTAGCAAAAGATGAATTCCAATTAGAAAGTTTATTAAAAAACCAAATTTCAGTAACAACCTCTGTTATCAAAAACTTTAATGCCACTATACAAAAATTACAAATTGACGAAGCCACTTTTAATAGGGACATAAAAATTATTTCAGACACGATTTACAAAACAGCTGACAAAATAAAAGTCATCGAAGCCAAATTGAAATTTCTAGAACAATGTGAATTTCTAATGGAGAGTTATTTGTATATCGAGGATCAATTAAACAATATCATAAATTCAGTCACTTTCGCGCGTTTAAAAATAATTCATACATCAATAATTAATCCTGAAAATCTGGTTACATCACTTCAGGAAATATCTCAAAATTTACATCAAAACAACCTGCCATTGGTTATCAAGTTATCTAATATTGCTAAATACTTAGACATAATGGAATTAGAAGCCTTTCAGACAGATTCAGATCTTATTTTTGTTTTGAAAATTCCATTAATTGATCAACAAAGATACACACTTTTTAATTATTTCCTATACCAAATTCTATACCAGTTCTAAATCACAGAACTGGATTATATCATGTACTGTCAACTTCACAAAGATATATTGCGCGTGATGATGATTCTTTGATGTACATACCCTTGTCAAATTTGTACGGATGCAAACAACTTTATACAGGAACAAAACTCTGTACAAACCTTTTCGCATATCCCATAGATGACAATGCCATGTGCGAGGCACGCATCTTGAAAAATCTAAAAACACTACCCGAAAATTGCGAAACGTCCTTAATATTCGCAAAAGGATATAACGTTCAAAAACTAACCAACTCATGGCTCATCGTAAACTCTGAACCACTTCAAATCACTATAAATTGTAAGCAGATAAATACCAAGACAGAAATTATTTTCAAGAACTCCATTCTGACATTACAACCAGAATGCAGTGCATTTGTAGGAGTTACTAAAATACAATCCAATTCGAAGGAAACCACCGTAAAGGAGCTCGATGCTCATCCTATTTTAATTCCATACAACTGTTGTCATGACATTCCCGACGATTTCGAAATTCCCAAATTACAACCATTAAAATTAAATAATCTTAATACCGAAGACCTCGAAATCGCAAAACATAAATTAGACGAATATTCAAAAACGCTGGATAATATGATTAATGAACCGTTCATCACCAAACATATTTCATGGTTCACGTACTTCACAACTGCTGCAATAATCGGCATTATCTTATTATACATCTGTTGTAAATGCCGAAAAAGAAATAGATTAGCCATTGCTATTACATCCAATTCACCGCCACCTCCACCTAGACCAAGGAAAACATTTAGAAGCTTCGCCAGCATCCTTCCCAGGAGAAGACCATCAATCAGACCAGAAGAACCATCCGAAGAAGATATTGAATTGAACTAATTTTCAGTGCTACAGTGCTAGTGCAGTGCTAGATTCCGTTTCAAGTTTGAATTTTAACTTTTAATCAGTGTAACTCACTTTGTTTAACCTTTATCCCAATGTTTTAATTTAATTATATTGCTATTTCTAATGTAATCCCATTGTCAATTTAAAGAAAAAGTTTATATGCAATTTCATGTTTTTACGTGCTTGCATGAACTTAACGCCATCGATTTTGTAATCGATTTTTACAAAAAAGTTGTTGTATGACACCAACTTTTATTATAAGGGGGGAGTTGTTATATAGAATCCTCTCTTATATTAGGTTAAGACTTAGATTAATATTGTATTTTATAATATTGTAATATACATTGTAACAGGCCATTAGCATACAGGATGTTATGTCTAGAAAAGAGTATACCAAAGTCATTGCGGTTATCGCGTAACTAAAAACCTTTCGTGCTTATCATAAACCTACATTGTATTTTATCGCAATTATTGCAACTTGCTAAATGCTTGAGAGAAACACTTCTTAGAACATTCCTGCAGCATCAGCATACAGAAATGTTTTAAATAGAGAAACAACCATTGGTAGCTTCAGTACTCCGCATATTCGTAATCAGAAGTAATCAGAAGTAGTTCGTAACTTCACATATCAGTAATCTTCGATTAGTCGTCGAGTAAACGTCGAACAAGTCTAAATTAAATTATAAAAGTCGGTTACTCCTTTTTTGACATAGCAAAGTGTTCAAAATCGTAAATTAAAAATAAATTGTTTTTAAAAAGTTAATTAAATAAAAAGTGATATAAAATACATTTTCATTTATATAAATATTTAGTCAAATAAATCAATATTTTTTTTATTTGACCCATTACTCAATTACCCCTTTCGATTTTTTTTTTCATTTTATTTCAATTTTGTAAAAGAAAAGGAAAGTTTTACAAGGAAACTTTTGGTTTATTTACATGAACTAAGTTATGTATACTATGTCTTTGTATCTACCATTACTGCCACTGTTTATTACTATGACTACCATAATAACAATATATTACCATTTTAGTTAAATAATATACTACACTAAACTTCGCATATAAGACCTTGTGTAACTCTGAAATCATAATTTTGTTACACAGTAAAGGTAGGGCAAGTTACTTTTGATTTAGACTTATCTACAAGCTTCTTGTCTTCAGATTTCCGAAAAAAATTCAAATCAAGATGAAAAATAATGTTGACTTCTTGGGTTGTTAAGTTATTTACAAAACATAAATAATAAATAAAAGCAAAGTTAGTAATAATAGTATGTTCAATCATGTTACGTCTAAACTATTTGATTTACATTAAAAGTGAAGTCACTTAAATTTGATAAGCTGTGAGAATTTCTTATGAGAAATATAATCTGGACATTTATAGGACATTGTACTATAAATTTACGAAGATTATGTTCCGCGGAGTCTGTTCCCTATAGTGTTTCGACAATAAATTTCGTGTCAACTCGGAGCAAAACTGTGAAAAAAGGGAACATTAATAAAATTCTAATAAAATCTTTATTTCCATCGTGATTTATGGGACCATTTTATGTTACAATTTTTCACCGACACAGATGCTGCCCACAGGGCGGAAAAGTTAAGTATCAAAAATTATATTCTCACATTCGCACAACATATTTTCCCACAGGAAGTTTAATATTTTTTATTCAATTTGTATAAATCACTAGCAACGAAAAGCGTAATTTATTCTGAAGTATTTCCCATATTTGAACACACAATGTGTCATGCGACCCAAAAGTCGTGTATGCGATTGTAGGAAACTTATTATTTGTGTAAATAATAAATGTTGTAAATGTGCATAATTGTTTATTTGCTATGAGTAAATTTACAATGGATGTGAGGATTTCGGTTGAATTATCATTTTACAAAAATGCAAGCGCATTTTTGTAAAATGATATCTCAACTGAATTTTATATAAACAAGCACATAATAGGCTAAAATCTCTAATCCATACCGCGTTTAGCAACCAAACTTCTGGACAAAACTAACTCATCAGTGAAACTTTACATTATTACTTGTATTTTTTCGAAGATTTAAATCATCATACATGATATTATCATTAAATGATTTCTGCTGTTCAACAAATTAGAACGATATTATCGAGCATATGAAAACATGAATAAATAACAGAAAGGAATAATAATGTCAAATTCAATGAAAACGATGTCAATGAAAAACTTAATGAAAAAAATTTGAGGTGAAATTAAATCATCAGAATTTGAATTCTGTAGTGTGTAGACCCTCCTCTAGCTCTTATCACTGCTTCCATTCATCTGGGTATGCTCTTGGTGGTAAATGGTTTCCTTATGGAAGAAATATTGTCTCATTCGACAATGAAGACTTGTTCGCCGAACTGATCGTTTTAGTACATCCAATAGATGCTCTATGGTGTGCATATTTGGGATCCTTGGCGGCTAGCCCATAGTTGGTATATACATAAATCGAAGGTAGTCCAGTACTTCTCTGGCAATGTGAGCCGAGCATATCGTGCATAAAAGTGAAATTGTCCAAATGCCATCAAATGTTCTACGCTGTTCTGTACGTAGAAATATGCATTCATGGATCTCCCCTGTATAGAAACCAAATCCGTACGACCGTCGAAACATATTCCTCTCAAAACCATTATTAATCCACCAAAAACTAGGATCTTCGGAGAGATATTGCAAATATCAGACCACTCTCCTGACTTCCACCAGACTCGTTGACGTCCATCTGGTGAATTAAGACTTACTCTTGTCTCGTCTGAAAACAAAACTCGCTTCCAGTCGTCAATGGTCCAATTTACATGTTCTCTTGCAAAATTCTGTCTAGTAACTTTATGTTCTCTGATGAGCAATGGTACAATAGCTGGTCTTCTACTGTCCAATCCTCCTTCATTAAGCCTTCTCCTGACCGTTCGTTCAGAACGGTCAGGTTGCTACATTTCGAGCTGCTGGGGTCCTGCTTAGCTCTAAACTGGTAGAATTCTTATTTTTTAAGGCGAATTGCATAATTGTTCGACTAATTGTTGTTTGTCTAACTCCTAACAAAGGTAACGTAGCCACACATCGCTGGCTGCGTCTCTCGTTAACCATTTACCGCTTTCACTACTTCCTCTTCCCTTAAGTTGCATGGACGATTCATTTCTTCTATTCTAAGTGTCGTGGACAAAGTTTTTCATTCACCAATAACATTAAATACTGAAAATAACATTAATAGTAACATAAAAGGATTTTGAAAATATACAAAATAAAGAAAGAAAAACTCCAATTTCATTTATATGGAATTAAATGATGTACTCGTATATGTAAAGATAAGGGAAGAAGCTGGACAATTTTTGAAATATTTTCACTCGGTATATAATGAGCACAAGACTTTTTATAAATATATTTCCTAAGACGGTATACTGCAGGGTAATACATTTAATCCAGACTACGCCACTGAAGAATAATCAATGATGAGACAGTTACTGTTAACCCTCTGACAATTTTTCAAAGAACTCTCGTAGCAAAAAAGAGCGACGAATATGTAGCTGAGCTCTTGACATATGAATTAACTCCATTCCACATGGATTTGTTCAACGAGGGCGGAAGCGAAAAGGAGAAAAGTCTTCTTTCTACGATGTTTTGACACTAGAAGACAACGCAACTCTCGATCGCACCCAAAGCACCAATGTGGTAGACGGTGGTTTCCTTCTCCACCGCATGAATTGGAAAGAATCCTCCTGCATTTCTTCAATTTGCCAACAGTACATTGCCTATGTACAGAAACATTACGATGAAAATTGTACGGTGGTTTTATATGGTTACAGTGATGTCAACAGCACAAAACGAGTAGAGCAGAAGCGAAGATGACTCACAAAAACTTCGATTGACATAAACTTTAATGAAAGCATCACCTTCACAGTTCAACGGGAGCATTATGACAATAAAGGGAACAAAACAAGACTGATCTACTTGCTCACCGAGAAAATGACAGCAGCAGGAATTGAAACAACTGTTGCTACAGGGGACGCTGATGGCACTACTGTGAGGTGCGAGTTAGATAAAGCTGCTGTACATCCAACCGTAGCAATAGTTGGGGAGGATGTAGACTTGATAGTTCTCCTGATTGGATTGGCACCACCATCTATCAACATGTACTTCATGAAGCCAGGTCCTGGGAATGTGGATACAAAATTGTTTTCGGTGCAACAACTTCAAGAGCTTTCATTCGCCAAGATGATCCTCCTTCTCCATAGCTTCTCCGGATGCGACACCAGCTCGGCGATACATGAAAAGAGCAAACTGAGAACCTCTAAGCTCTTCACAGCAAATTCTGGCCTCACCCATGACATCTCAGCAACATTCACAGATCCCTCAACATCAACTGATAATATCGAACAGACTTGGCCACTCTTCCTTCAACCAGAGGAGCTTCAAAGCAACACTCGCTCAAAGTATATCTACAGGTAAATCCATTTACATATAGTTGTTAAATACTGGTTTCTTGAAATTATATATATATATATATATATATATATATATATATATATATATATATATATATATATATATATATATATATATATATATATATATATATATATATATATCAATTTGTGCTAAATACTTACGTTGGTCTGATTACTTACTTACAGATATAATAGTGGCTCGGCAACCCCCTACCACCTACCCAATGGGGTTGAACCAGGGGAGAAGATGGGATCCTCAACCCTGTTATCACGAGCGACCCTGTGGCACCCGACTCCGTTTTAAATATGATCTTTTGCCGATGAACGACAGGGTGTGGGGCGCGCTGCGGTTGCCGCAAAGCAGGGATTGTCTGGGTAATCTGTGGGATTGTCTGCTCCGGTGCCTGCGGCGTGTGCGTCGGCTCATGTAAGAATGGAGCCCCCCCTCGAAGACAGCATCGATGATGATGAAAATTCATTTATTATTATTATTGTTATTATTTATTATTAGTGAATTATTTCAGTTTTAACAATAAACATTTTATTTTTAACAATAAAAACAGTTTCCCCCTCCATATCTCCTTAAGTATTGATTCCAGCGAAAAAGTGTATAGGATCATTTTGTAGAGAAGTTTATGTAGATTAATTTAGTTATGTTTTCACTAAAGGTAGTAGTTTTCGAGTTATTAACAAAAAACTGAAAAAAAGGGACCTTTACAATCCCCCACTCCCCTTAGCTTCACTCCCACCCATTAGTACTTTTAGTATGTTATTAAAGACACCTTCCCCTACAACTGTGCAGAATTTGGCTTCTACATGAATTATTGCCGCTATTTTTCCTTCGTTGCCTGGACTAATAGGAAATGAATTGTTCATTGAATATAAATTAAGAAATATAAAATGGCCAAGACAGCACAGTTCTGAACAGAAGAAAGTCGACTATAATTTTTAACAAACTTTGTTAATCCTAATATTGTAGTAGTATAACATGCCTTCCTTATCTTCTCATAACAATACGAAATTAGTACCTTGTCAAAATATTTTTTGGAAAATGAAAGAAGTAATTTATAATCTCGAGGCTGATTTATAATTTTGCGCTGCTGAAGAATATACAAAGTTGACTTGTCAGGAATTTTTTTTAAATTAATCATGACATGAAAAATCTGATATTGAGCTTAGCTAAATTAAAAATGGCACATCAGTTGTCTAATGTAGTGTAGTAATGTAGTACATATTTGTAGTGTAGTATTTAAAATAAAGAAGATATTTCAAACTGTACTTTATGTTTGGCAACGCAGCTTTCAAATTCTGTATCACATGTAATTTTCTGACATGACATAAAAGAGTCATCACAGTTGAATATACAGCCAAAAATAATTATACTGAGTCTTGGCATAACCTAAGAATTTGAAGTACTATGAGAACTAAATCGAGATATTAAACGAACATCGAGAAGAAGTATATAATATAAAAGAGTTAATATCTCTAAAATTATCGATATTTTCATAAGAATATCATCACAACATACCCTTTACCTTTCATGTGTACCGAAAGAATGATAAGAAATATAGGTTACCAATTGAAAAAACAAAGTTGGTATCTGCTCAGGAAAACGAAACACATTGTATAATGGGCATTATTTTTATATTGTATAGAAATTATGCAATATCGTAAACAGAGATACACGTATCTTATTTTGTAACGGAAATATTCACTTACGCCCACTAGGTGGACACATTGTATAAAGAGAACGACTGTGCTACATGTAGTAATGTAATATTTGCATATTTAATGTAATTTTTTACATTCCGTAATGGATCTGTAGATACACAATCAATATAGTTTGTCTTAATGCAGGAAAAGCGTGTTTCTTTAAAGCACTATTAAACTTCTTCTATGAAACTTTTATTTTGAGGTGAATAGAATACACCACACCCTGTCCATGGGTCACGAGAAAGCACGATGGTGGACTATTTGAGAATTTTTTTTTAGCACGATAACTCAACGAAATCGTGTCGGATCGATCGAGTTTTGACTGATTCTGATCTGGTACGTTTGCTAGACGACACCTATTGATTTTGAGGTGTATAGGACACACTCCACCCTGTCCATGGGTCATGAGAAAGCACGATGGTAGACTATTTGAGAAAAATTGGAAAAAGTAAAACTGTCGCATAAAACACATATTCTGCATTTATGTGCTGGTTTATTTTTTCTCGGTCACTCAATCGTGAGATAGAGATGTTCACGTGCGAAAAAGTCCGTTTTAAGATTTAAAACTGTTTATTTATAGAAAATAAATCATGTAAGTAGCTGTGTATACAGTGTTAACTAGTTGTAGTGACTCCACCAATGAAAATGAAGAATTATGTAATTTTGCTATTGCCTAAACTAGTTCATTGTAATATTAATGAATAGTTTGTAAATCTGCTTCAAGATAAACATATTAAAATTTTGATTGATTTTCTTTGATGGCAATTGCTTCTTTAGGATCAAATTGTAAAATCACAGATTTTTTTTTAATTCTCAAATTAAAAAAATGCCCCTCCTCGATGTATCTCCACCTTGACGCGGTGAGGGGGCTTGCGTGTCCTAATGATCCCGAGAGCTAAGTCGACGGTAGTGTAACTACCAGAAGGGACACCCAAGTCGAACAGGTCAAGGGAGAAGGACCAGACCAAGCGAGATACCCGGTCCTCCAAGGATGGGGGTTGAGTCGTAAGGCCAGCAACCTTACACTCATAAAATAACTAAAAACGCTAAAACACCCAGAAACATGCCTCGGAATTCGGACGGATCCAAAAATAGACGAAAACAGCAACGAAAATGGACATTGAATTTAGGAATATGGAACGTACAAGGAATAAGAAATAAACAATAATAAATTGTCCTAGAATGTATCCAGCGTAAATTAGATATAACAATCCTCTCAGAAACGAAAAAGAAAGGACAAGGAAGTGAAACACTAAAAGACTTTATTCTTTTATACAGCGGAGTTGACAAAAGTGAAAGAGCAAAGGCATGAATTTCAATAATGATACACAAGAGACTTCAAAAATACATAAAATCTTGGGAAGCGATGAGCGAACGTATTATGAAATTGACGATTCAAATAAGAGGAAGAAATATGACGATCATAGGAGTATATGCCCCTAATGACGATGCTACTTTCCAAGTAAAAGATGCCTTTGAAGAAGAACTAAGAAACATTATCGACCAAATACCGAATCATCATGAAATTATAATAGCAGGAGACCTCAACGGAAGAGTAGGGAACAAAATAATAATAATGTGGTAGGAAGACATGGCGAAGAAACTATAAACGATAACGTACAAAGATTAATCAATATCTGTGACCAATATGACCTAAAGATAACGAACACATTTTACGCACATAAAGACATACATAAGTACACGTGGTACCAGCACACAAGGGGACTTAAATCGATTATCGATTACCTCATTACTAGACAGCAACCAGGTATTAAAGTACAGGATGTGAAAGTAAACAGGGGAGCAGACTGTGGATCCGACCACTGCTTAGTGGTAGCGAAAATATATGTACCATATATCGCAACTAGTACTCTGAAGAAAATAACATCCAAAGAAAATCATATAAACATTATGAAATATAACCTCGAAAGCCTACAACACGATAGTACAAAATACCTATTCTGCAAAAGATTAGACGAGAAATTAACACAAATTGAAAGAACAACGGAAGAAGAATACCACCATATTAAATCCTGTATAACTGAGGCAGCCCAGGAATCTCTCGGAATGCAGAATAACAAAAACAAACCCTACTGGTGGGATGAAGATATAGAGAAACAGATTAAGGAGAAAAAATAAATATACGAAAGAGTCCTACAGAAAAAGGATGCAGAAACAAGAGAAGAATATAAGCAAATAAATAGAAAAGTAAAGGCAGACGTATTAAAGAAGAAGAACCAATCTTGGATTAAAAGATGCGACTACATAGATCAACAGATAGGAGGTACACGAAGTTCAGAAGCCTGGAAGAGAATAAAATCAATGAGAACAAATAACAAACAAGGAACTAGTCTAAACGGTATAACAAATTCAAAGTGGACACATCATTTTAAGCACCTGTTAGAAGAGCAGAGACCGCAATATATGAGAGAAGATCAAGAACCACTCAATGCTGATCACATACATCTTAAGATATCGCAAGTACAAGAGGTGATAAAATCCACAAAAATAAGAAAATCACCCGGACCTGGCGGAATATATCCTGAACTTACAAGATACGGATCATTGAAACTAACACAAATGCTGAAAAATCTATATGAAAGGTGCTTAAATGGAGAGGAAATCCCAAAGGAATGGAGAACTTCTTATATAACATCTATATATAAGAAGGGGCCTAAAGATGATCCGAAAAATTACAGAGGTACAGCGGTGATACCAACAATAGGAAGGATATATTCACGAATTCTTAAGAACTTGATAGAAGAAGACATAAAAGATAAACAACCGGAAGAGCAGTCAGAATTTAGAGCGGGCAGATCGACAATTGATAACCTTTTCACACTGAAGCTTGCCATGGAAAAACGTACCCAACATAACAGAGAAACACATATAGCCCTAATAGACTTAGAGAAAGCCTATGACAGTGTCCCCATATCACAACTATGGACAGAAATGTGAAACCTGGAAATAAACCAATCTTTAATCAAAGCTACACAACTCTATTATAAAGATAATTGTGCCGCAATAAAAACTGGGAGTAACAGGCATACAGAATATTTCCGAACATCGAAAGGCTTAAGACAAGGATGTTGTCTGTCTCCCACTCTATTTAAAGTATATCTTGACAGATCCATACAAGGGTGGATAAGAAAATGCAGATACATGGGTCTTAAAGTGGGAGACGGCACACTTTACAGCCTATTTTTTGCAGATGACCAGGTAGTGATAGCGGAGGATGAACAAGATCTGAGCTACATGACGAGAAAGCTAAGAGAAGAGTATGAACGAGCTGGACTTACAATAAATTTAAACAAGTGTGAATATCTGGCAGCCGGCTGTGGCGAATGTAATGATCTGGAACTAGAAAACGGTGTAATTAGAGGAGTGCAATTGTGCAAGTATTTAGGAGTTATCTTTAATAAACAGGTAAACAGCAATGGTGAAGTGAGGGAAAGAATTAATAAAGGTAGAAAATCTATTGGAGCATTAAACTCAATATTGTGGGAAAAGAATATAAGGAAATACACCAAGCTACGCATCTACAAAAGCATCGTAGAAAACGTAATTATGTATGGAGCGGAAGTGTGGGATTTAAATAAAGTAAACAAAAGAAAAATTTTGGCCACAAAAATGGACTATCTAAGAAGAAGTTGTAGGATATCCAGAACAGAAAGAATTAGAAATGAAATAATTAGGCAGAATATTGGTATTGAAAAAGATATTATAGATGAGGTCGAAAAGAAACAATTGGTATGGTTCGGACATACAAAAAGAATGGGGCAACATAGGTAGCCAAGAAAAATACTAGAGTGGACTCCGCCAGAAGAAAGAAAGAGGGGAAGACCTAGAAGGAGCTGGAGAAATGACGTAGATGACGCAATGAGATCAAGAAACTTAATCGAGGAACTGATTCATCAAAGAAAAATGTGGAAACTGGGGACGGAGAGACGGCGACAGCCGTAGAAATCCGTATATATATATATATATATATATATATATATATATATATATATATATATATATATATATATATATATATATATATATATATATATATATATATATATATATATATATATATATATAAATGCCTTCTTCCACAAAATTGAAGGTATAAAGTTTTTAAGTAACATGTAAAAGTTACTACACTCTTCTTTAAGACAACAGTCTACAGAACATACGATTATACCGACACCATCTGTCGGTATAATCGTAACTTTAACAGTTAGTTTCTTGGAAGTTGAAATTTTATTTTTACAATCGTTTACAAGCTAATAAGAATGAACATTGCGGTTTAAAAGTACGTACTATAACATTAATTAATAATTCTTTTGGAACCGGTCATCTTGTCCATGCATAACCACAGTTTTATATTTTATAATTCAAATTTAACCTGGTTTTTGATTACTTCATGCGTAGATGGTATCTTTTACAATGTTGTCTGACTCGGTGATATATTTATTCACTTGGTATATTATTCACTTGGTATATTTATTTCAGAACAAACGAAATTAGCTATTATATAATACACGAAATGGTATATTACAAGCAATCATCGTAAAAGTTAAATCAAACATAAATTGAGTATTTCGTTTTACGCCAGTTTTTTTCAGATGCGTAATATTCACTGTTTACATATGTTTATATGTTTCCTGTAGCCTCTTTTGTTTCCGCACATTAAACGTGTATCGCAAATATTATCTTTGCACTCTCGTATATTAAGTCTGTGTTTCTAGAGTATCAGAAAATGCACAACAGACAAGTAACAGTAATTATGAATTAATCAATAAATCAATAAGCATTCGAGCTATACCGATGATGATTATTGACTACAAAAAGACCCAAACTGCCAGCACTATGAGCATGGTGGGCACCATTAGAACCAGGACGAAAATGTTCTATTTATTAGATTAAATTAGTTTAAGCATTAATATTTTTTTAAATTAATAAAGGTCACCCTATAAGAATTTAAAAAAATGGTACCGACGACCTGCCATTTGGCATCTCCAATTTCAACCGTACATTCTTAACCATTGCCAAAAATGGAATCGTGTTGTAAATTATTTTAAATTTAAGTTGCCCTTAAAATCTAATTATATAAGTAACCCAAAACAAGCGTAAAGTAAATTTAATAGCATATTGACCTCTTTCTTCTTTTGACTTCTTTTTCCCAATTATTCAAGAGTTTAACCCTCGGCTGGTAGCGTTGTTGCACTAAGTGCCACACTTTCGCTTTCGCCGTTCTATTTTTAACTTGGTGATAGATTTCCTCTTACAATTGAGGTATGTATTTGTTAGTCAACCCTTCCTGAAACATGTAACGTTTTCCGGCCGACTTTTTCCCAATCGCGTTGGTCGCAATTTGGTTGAGAAGCGATTAGCATCGTAGACCGCTCGCAGGAGTTGTTGTGACTTCAAGCGTTTATTCTATATTGCGCTACCCGCGACCACCTACATATGTGAGATTTTATTTTTGATTTCTACTCTTTTTTGTTTTTTATTGTACTTTTATGATAGGGCCAATGGGAAAACAATTAGTTTAGACGATGTCTCTGCAATTCTTCAAGAGTTATCAGACGAAGAGCATGATGCAATTGATAATGAAAGTGACCTAAGTGAAGATGAAGAAATTCAAGTTGATGATCACAGATTGAATCAGAACAGTCCGGTGATGAACTCGTCGAACATGAGAATCCTTGTTCTTTTTATGTCGGAAAGGACAAAAATGCTAAATTTGACAAGTTGCCAAAGAAGAAAGGTAAAACCGGATTCAAGAACATAATAAAAATGTTGCCAGGGTAAGAAACAGATGCTCGTAATGTATCCACACCGCTCGATGCTTTTTCCATATTTTTTGACCACACGATTATTGATCAAATTGTATATCCGTCAACATGTACATCCAAACAAAGAAACAAATTACGGGAGAGATCGTGATTGTTTTTCTCTCTCGTGTTCTCCCCATTTGTCATTTAATTTGTTGGTTACATTAATTCGAGAGATTGGTTACATTAATAAAAAAAAATCGCTAAATAATCACATTTTTTGTTGGCGTTGCACTTTGTGTAACGCACGACCGTTGGTAGCATGGGAAGGGATGCGACCCGTCGAGGGTTAACCACTCCATATGCAATAAATTAATTTAGAAATAACACTGACATAGTTTTCTACAAAACACTAAAACACTATACACTACACTCGATGCGCGTTCCGCCAACAAAGTTGACATCATCTGGAGATGACTAGAACTCAATTTTAATCATCTCCATCATCGTTTTAATCATCATGATTAAAACTCAGTTTTAATCATCTCCAGATAATTTCAACTTTCTTGGCGAAACGCGCGTCGAGTGTAGTGTATAATGTTTTGGTGCTTTGTGTAAAACTACGTCAGTGTTATCGTCACACCAAAGATTTCAACCCACTCCAGGGTTAATTTAGAAATATTTTATTCTTAATACAAGGTTTTAATAAAATTGCCTCTTTGTTTGTAGGCAACAAATAACTCCAGTAATACGCGTTCCGAATTTTGATTGCTTATAACAAACATTTATTGTAACCTTGTATACAACGGGAAAATCACTTAAGTTGTTTACATATACTTACACAATTTTAGTGACAAAATTAATTCAATTTACATATCACTCATCACGACTCCTAAACTTACATATTTATGTACACTCAGCTATTATGCTTGTTTTTGTAATACAAGCATGCATAGATTTTTAGTTAAAGAGACAGAAAAAATCCCCTTAAGCAAAGCTGACACTCAGTCATCGACTCAGCAGTGGACTTAACAATGATAGACGATATTTTGTATTAAATTTAATATCTAGTTTTATATCTACATTTCTAATGCTAAGAAATCCCGTACATATATAAATAATGTATTAAGAGTGTTATATAAAGAAACACGTGTTTTACCATTTTGAAATAACATCGGGTCAATTTTCACCAGATAGCATAAATGGGGCGATAGATAATTTCTAAAAATTGAAAGTTGTATTTCAATCACCTCTCACCCCATCTTTCTTTGTGTAGAGCTTTTGAACTCAGTAGCTTTTGAATCACAGTATGCTGGCTCTATAATGTTAGACATACTAGATTTATAGCGGTTCCTAATCAGTATAATTTTTAATCCAATCGAAAATGCGGTTGTTGATTGTTATCAATATTTGTAAATTAAATTAATAATAAAATAATTAGTTCCATACCAAATCGGTAGCGGTTCTTATTTGGTTCATATTTAACAAATAAAATTTTGAACTGGTTTAGTCTTTGTAGATGACATTTTAAGTTAATTAATGAGATATGGCAAAATCAACAGGATTAGGGAAAGTAATGAAAACATATTTTCCACACTTAAAAAAAAATGTAGACTAAGCATAAACTTAGCAGAAAATTTTTTGTTAGCTTTTTGCAAGGAAATTCAACTTGTGGAGAAAAAAAAATGATAGAAAAGAAAGATCGGAAACATTTATTTGGATAAACACATAATGTATAAAAAAATCCTAACAAAATATATATCCTGCATCAATTATATTTATGTACATTATGTATTTTCCTCCTGATCTTTGTTGCATGGATATCAAAAATTTAAATTAAATTATGTGACGCCATCTGTTGGTTGACTATCAAGTCTGTTGAACAATGTATGAGTCCCTTTTTTTCCTCCCTCTTATGTAGTCAGTCGAATACAGTGTTTCTAAGTAGTTAGCACGTATTTTATTTTACTTTCCCTTGGTCTTTTTATCAGGTTATGGACCCAGGTGAGCCTTTTCTGATGCTCTGAATCGCGAATCGTTAAAGTAATCGTTTGAAACACAGTTGTATGGACATAGAAGCAGTATAGCATATCAAGTGAAATGGTCCTGAAAATTATTTAATGAGTGTGCAGAAACTAGTCGGTCGTGAGTACTTTGACGAGTGGTCATTTGCTGTTGAAAATGTGTTAGTACTTGAAGGCCTAAGTACATGTATCGAAGGCAGCTAGCAAGATTCTACGTTAATAGCTAAAGTGAAAGCCAAATTGATATTGATCATTGACCCTTCCCTGTTCCCGCATGTTAAGGATGCAATAACGGCACAGAAGGTATGGATAAAATTGAAGAACCTCTATGACGACAGTGGCTTTACGTGGAAGATATGGCTTCTAAGAACCCTGATAACAGCCCGATTGGAAAATTACAATTCCATGGAATCCTACTTAAACCAAGTAGTCGAGACGTCTCAAAGATTGCGACGAACAGGCTTCAAGATAGACGAAGTATTGGTGGGGTCGCTTTTGTTGGCGGGACTTCCAGAGAAATACTCTCCTACGATTATGACAGTAGATCATTCTGGAATTCAAATCACAACAGATTCCATTAAAATGAAATTATTGGATATGCAAACAGATGGCGGCAGCAGTAATGGCGCGTTTACAGTGCATTCTAAAAGCAGGATGAAATCAGGTTATCGAACGAGGAGATGGTGGCAGAGGTAGTACGTCGAACGAAAAATCGCTCACTTCAAATTATAGTCAAGGTCATGTCAACAAGAGAAAAGTAATATAATTTGTTTTAAATGCAAGCAAAGTGCAAATAATAAATCATACAGTAGATTTAGTGCTGTATTTATCACAGAACAATTTAAAAACACTGATTGCTATGTTGATAGTGAAGCGAGTGTTCATTTAACCGCAAGAAAAGAGTGGCTAAGAAATGGAGAGAAGTCCGAGTTTAGCAGACATTGTAGTATAGTAACCAATAAAGCAAAAATATCAGTTGAGTATGCAGGCAATATCGAAATAAGAACTGTTGTAGATAATACAGAACATAATATTCTTCTTACCAAAGTACAGTTTGCTCCAAATGTAACCACAAACTTGTTGTCAATTTATCAACTTATCAAACATGGGAATAAAGTTTGTTTTTATGAGATAGTAAAATTTACAGTTCTCAAGATGTGTTGGTGGCAACTGCAAGTTTAAACAACAATGTTTATAAACTGAATCTTGGAGAACAAAGTGCAGTTCTTTTGATTGGTAGTGTTAGTAGCAAGTTTGGCATCGACATTTAGGAGATTTAAATAGCAACTATTTAAATAAAATGTGTGAGTTGGTGGAAGGTCTCACATTTAAAGAATATAAACATAAATAATTGTGAAATGTGCTGTCAGCATAAACAGACTTGTTTGCTATTTTCTAATAAAGGTACCCGAGCTAATGATAAGTTAGAACTAATACATAGTGACGTTTGCGGTCCCATGGAAACAACTTCCGTAGGCGGAGCAAAGTGTTTTTTAACTTTTATCGATGATTACAGTAGAATGTGCTTCATATATTTCTTAAAGACTAGGGATGAGACATATGAAAAATTCACAGAGTTCAAGAATTTGGTGGAGGAACAGCAGAATAAACAGATAAAAACAGTGAGAACTGATAATGGAGGAGAATATTGCAACAAGTATTTTGAGAATTTTTTTAAAACGAACTGGCATCGTTCACCAAAAAACCATAGTCATACCCCAGAATGAAATGGTATGGCAGAACGTTTTAATCGTACTCTTGTCGAGAAGGCGAAGTGTTTGATATTTGACGAGGATGTTAGCAAAATTTTATGGGCAGAAGCCTGTAATACTGCATGTTGTCTAAACAATCGATCTGTTTCTGCAGGAATTTCCAAAACTCCGTTCGAATTCTAGACTGGTAAGAAACCTAACATGTGTCATTTAAGAGTATATAGTAGCATAGCCATGGTGCACATCTTAGCATACCATAGCATAGCCATGGTGATTTGGTTACCAAAGGTAAATCGGAATAAATTCAAACAAAAAGCTGTAGAGGATATTTTGGTTCGCTATGACGAAAACACCAAGGGATATCGATACTATAATTCAATTACAAGAAAAGTAATCATCAGTAGAGATGTGACTGTCATGGAGAAGTCCAACGAGGCAACTGTGGTATCTGATATAACCAGAAGTGTCAGATTCAGTGGAAGAAGAAATAAAGCAACTTGCTTCACCCAATGACTCCACAACAGATGTATCACTTTGTGAAAGCTTTTCAGAAGTTGCAGATGGTGATGATAGTGACTACGCTCCAGACAATATTGAGTCAGCAGTTCCTAAAGGTGTTAGAAGGTCATAGAGACCCAATAAAAGAAAAATCTTTGAAGATATATGACCTATTTAGGCGTGGGTAATATCAGCGAAGCACCTGTAATTACTGATGTTCCAGCAATTTTTCAAGCGCCACTCTCCAGACCAGATGGGCACGAGTGGAAGAACCCGATGATAGATGAGATCAAATCCTTTCAAGAAAATGAAACATGGGAGCTCGTTGATCTTCCAGATGGTGGAACAGTCGTCGATAGTAAGTAGGTGTATAAAGTTAAATGCGATAGTGATCGTGTGAAAGTTACATAGCTGGACTGGTAGCAAGAGGTTATACTCAAAGAAACGGTGTTGATTATATGGAGGCATTTGCTACAGTAATGCATCACTCAACTTTAGTAGCCTTAAGTGTACAAGCTCTAGTAGATACTTCTAGTAGCGTTAAGTGTACAGCATGATTTAAAAATTATACTCTTATTGTCTTATACTCTAAGTCAAGTCCCTGAAGGAGGGCAGCAGCTCTTTCAGTAGTCATAGTGGCAGAAACCGTGGGGGTTGGTATGGTGCTATGACACACACGACTGCGATGTGGAAGGCAAGAGGAAACCACCACATTATAATCCTCAGAATAGCTAACAGAAAGCTTATCCCAAATTAATGATGGCTTCTCCTGGGGCAAAAAACACCGGAGGTAAAATAGTCCTCCGTTCGGATCTCCGGGTGAGGACTGTTCCGGGAGACGTGATCGAGTGCAATGGTAGGGATAGTAAGAAGTGTAGCATTTCACGAGTCGGAGCGTGGAATGTCAGAAGCATGAGACAGGCAGGAAAGCTAGAGAATCTGAAGATAGAAATGGATAGGTTAGGATTAGATATAGTAGGTATAAGTGAGATGCGCTGGCCGGAAGCAGGAGATTTTTGGAGCGGTGATTATAGGGTAATACACACAGGATCGGTAAATGGAAACGCGGGAGTAGCGATCGTTATGCGGAAGAACGCAGGACAGTGTGTAGATAGCTACCTACAATACAGCGAGAGGGTAATGATGGTTAGGTTAGATTCGAAGCCAGTGGAAACAGAACAGTAATAGTGCAAGTATATATGCCTACTTCTAGCCACAGTGAGGAAGAGTTAGAAGCCGTTTATTCGGACATAGAGCAGGTAATAGAATTTGTGAAGGGTCATGAAAATTTAAAAATAGTAGGAGATTTTAACGCAGTCGTAGGTGAGGGGAAAGAAGGAGAATTTGTAGGTCCTTATGGATTAGGAAACAGAAACGAGAGAGGTAGCAGACTGATAGAATTATGTGAGAAGCACAAGATGGTAGTCGCGAACACATTGTTCAAGAATCACGTTAGGAGGCGGTACACATGGAAAATGCCAGGAGGGATAGACAGGTTAGGTTAGACTACATTCTGGTTAGGAAGAGATTTAGAAATCAAGTAAAAGACTGTAAGAGTTATCCAGGAGTAGATGTAGACAGCGACCACAACTTGGTAGTCATGAAAGCTAAATAAAAGTTCAAAAATCTGAAAACCCGGAAGGATAAGAAACGTATAAATGTAGACATATTGAGGGATCAGAATATGAAAGATAAGTTCCAGGAGAAAACAGATCAATTAATAAATAAAGCGAGTAAGGACAAAATCAAGAACGCAGAAACTGAGTGGGAGGGTATCAAGAATAGTCTACATTCCGCGGCTACGGACGTTTTAGGACACGATAAAAGGGAAGCTAGGAAGCCCTGGATAACGGACGAAATATTAAACTTAATGCAAAAAAGACGAGGCTACAAAAACAGACGAGACGAAGAAGGACTGAAAACTTATAAGTCAATAAAGTGGGAAATAATTAGAAAATGTAGAAAAGCGAAAGAACAATGGATAGAGGATAAATGCAAAGAAGTAGAAGATAAGTTGCAAGTAGGTAAAACCGATGAGGCTTACAAAATAATTAAGAGGAACTTCAGGGATATAGGAACAATAAGTAGAAACGTTAGGAGTCAATCGGGGGACATACTGATTGGAAGAGAGGAGAAAGCGGATAGATGGAAGCAATACTTAGGAAATTTATACGAGGGTCAGGAATTAGGAGATATATTAGAGGAAGAACCTAGCATCGATAGGGAAGATGTAGGAAAACCTATATTGAGAGAGGAATTTGAAATAGCACTAAGGGGGCTAAAGAATAATAGAGCGAAGGGTGTAGATAAAATACAGGCGGAAATTTTGAAATGTGCGGGACAGAAAGTAGTAAATAGGATGTTTGAACTGGTAAAATACATATACGAAACGGGCGAGATGCCGGAGGATTATAAGAGGAACATTATCGTTACTATACCGAAAAAGAAAGGAGCCGACAAATGCGAGAACTTTAGAACGATTAGCCTAACTTCCCATGCGTCAAAAATCTTAACCAGAATAGTGCAGAAGAGGATGGAAAATAGAGCGGAGGAAATACTAGGAGAAGACCAATTCGGGTTTAGGCGAAATAGGGGAACTCGCGAAGCTATTCTGGCGCTAAGAGTAATGTTAGATAAAACAATAGAAAAAGGAAAGAACGCTTATATAGGATTTGTAGATTTAGAAAAAGCTTTTGATAACGTAAGATGGGAAAAAATGTTCGAGATACTAAAGAGCGCGGGAATGAAGTATAGAGATAGGAGAGTAGTACACAATTGTGTACTGCTCTCTAAAATACATCTATACAAAGAGCAAACTGCTGTTATAGAAGTAGAAGGGGAAAAGAGGGAAGTAGATATTAGGAAAGGAGTAAGACAAGGATGTACGCTATCACCACTAATTTTTAATCTGTACATTGAAGAGGCGATTAATGTGGTAAAAGATAGAGTGGATTTCGGGATTAAAGTACAGGCACAGAAACTAAAGATGCTGAGATTCGCGGATGATATAGCAGTATTAGCATCTAGTAAGGAGGAATTAGAATCGGCATTGAACGAAATGGAGGCAGTGTTGACAGAGGAATACGGAATGAGGGTGAATAAAAACAAAACTAAAGTGTTAGTGTTCAGAGGGTGCGAGAGCAGAGCAAAAACGAAAGTACAAATTAAGAATGAAAGATTGGAGGAAGTTAAAGACTTCACTTATTTAGGAAGTAAAATAAATTGGGATGGAAGAAGCGATAAAGACATAAAACAAAGAATAGCGCAGTGTCGAGTAGCTTTTAACAAAAAGAAAGCACTTTTATGCTCGGGGGTAATAAACTTAGAAACAAGGAAGAGATTTTTGAAAACATATATATGGAGCACGGCACTATACGGTTGCGAAACCTGGACGGTAGGCGAAGCAAGCAGGAAGAAATTAGAAGCTTTTGATATGTGGTGTTACCGAAGAATAATGAAAATACCATGGACTGATAGGGTTAGAAACGAAGAAGTATTGGAGAAAGTCGGCGAGAAAAGAAGTATGCGGAAAAACATAAGGATGAGAAGAGATAGAATGGTAGGCCACTTGCTGAGACATGGGGGAATAGTCCGCAATATTTTGGAGGCAGAAATAGGAGTGAGGAAAGGCAGAGGTAGGCCTAGATTAGACTACTGCTCGCAAATAGTAAGGGATGTAGATTGTAGCACAATTAGCGAAATGCGTAGATTAGCACAAGTTAGGAGAAGCTGGAGGTTAGCGTCCAACCAGTCTTAGGACTGATGACCTAATGATGATGACTCTTATTGTTAGATGTAAAGACAGCTTATTTGAACGGGGTTTTAAATGAAAGCGTCTACATGAGGCAGCCAGATGGTTTTATTCTAGAGGGTAATGAAAACGAAGTTTATAAGCAAAAAAAGGCAGTATACGGTTTAAAACAATCAAGTCGGACCTGAAATGAAAAGGTAGCCGAAGTTTTAAATTTGAAATATAGAAGATCAGATTTAGAACCTTGCGTATATGTTAAAAAGAAAAATAATTTGTTAACAGTAGTACCCCTATATGTAGACGACTTCTTGGTTTTTTCAGACGATTTTGAGAAACAATAATTTCTAAAAAATCATTTGAGTTTAAATTTTAAAATGAAAAACTTGAGGATAAGCAAAACAATGTTTAGGAGTTAGGACTGAAATTACCATGAAAATTTCATAACCCTAGATCAAAAAAGTTGTAAACAAAGAACAGTCGCTTTATCAAGCATTGAGGCAGAGTACATAGCTCTCAGTGAAGCAACAAAAGAAGCTATATATTTGTGGAATCTACCATTTGATCCGACAGGTCAACTAGATTGTATTCAAATTTTCAGTGACAACCAAAGTTGTCAAAAATTAGTGAGTTCAAAATATTCAGTAATCCTGTTTTTCATGATAGGTCGAAGCATATAGATATCAGATACCATTTTGTACGAGATGCTGTTTTTGAAGAAATGATTAATATTAAATACTTACCTACTAATGAAATGGTAGCTGACATCTTAGCGAAACCTTTACAAAATGTTAAGAATGCTATATTTGTGCAAGGTCTAGGGTTAAGTATTGTTTAGAGAATGTGCTGTAAATATTTTGATAAGTGGGGGTGTTGCATTGATATCAAAAATTTAAATTAAATTAAATGCCATCTGTTGGTTGACTAGCAAGTCTGTTGAATAATGTGTGAGTCCCCTTTTTTCCTCCCTCTTATATAGTCAGTCGAATATAGTGTTTCTAAGTAGTCAGAACGTGTTTTATTTTACTTTCTCCAAGTCTTTTTATCAATATTCACTGCCAATTTTTCATATAAATCAAATTCCCATTACAACTACAAAATAAAATCAAATATTACTCACAAAAGAACTTTTAAAAAAACGTTGTAGTCAAAATGATTAGCATCAGCATACTACATCAGCAAGAGGAAGAGTGATTTACATTTGGATATGCTATTCGTGAGGCATCAGTTGAGGTGAAACATCATTTAGATATGATATACGTGAAGCATTAGTTGAGGTCAAAATTCATAGTCAAAATGTCAATTCTGTGTTATTTATTTTGTATCATAGTAAACATAAATTGCCACATTAGTTACTGAAGCATTTCCTTTCAAATCGAAATTATCGTCCCTATAAATCAAAATAGTTATAAATCAGCAACTGATTTATAACTATTTTGATAATGGTATCTAGCATAATGGTGTCTCAGGTGGAACTATAGGATTTTAATTGGACAAACCACATTACGTTAACATGCCGCAATTAACAGTTCAACAACGAATAGTTACTGTACTCATATAAAGCTGCTTTAGGAAAGTGAGCGATCATTTACAGTTGCCTTGAGAATAATTTGCACAAAATTACGGGTTCTGTTATTGACAAGGGTTCTACTATTGACAAGGCAACAATACCAATACGTCCTCGTCGTGGTCGGTCAGATAAAGATATTACTGCAGTGGGAGAAAGTGTACTACGGGAGTATCCAAACATATCAATTCGACATCATGCACTACTGAATCTGTTAAGAGCCACCACACGTCCAATTTCAAAGAAAGATCTGCATCTGTTAGCAAACATAATTCAGTTGATACAGCAATTAAAAGTTACAGGCCATTTACAACGTCGTACATTTGTTAATAATAGAAAAAAAAAGGTAATGCTGATTTTTGCAATAAAATTTTGTCAGCGATGAAGCACTTTTTCATCTTGACGGATACGTTAGCAAACAAAATTGTCGAATTTGGGGTGCTGAAAATCCACATGCTGTTCACGAAAAAGAAATACTTCCACAGAGATGCACGGTTTGGTGCGCATCTTAGAGTGGTGGAGTAATTGGACCATACTTTGTACATTTTCTTCTATATTTGTACTGTGAACACATGAGTGTTCACAGTACAAATATAGAAGAAAATGGTCCAAAAAAAAATTTTGTATAACTTCTAGTATTTTCATCAATTATTGATTATTTTCTTGTTATATTTCATAGATAGAATACAGAAGAAATTGCTTGTTTTATTTTGGTTTTCTTTGCATTAATATTTATCGTGTAAGTTTATTCCAGAAACTACAACCAAAAAAAAGTAATGTTAAAGCAATTTCTACATTAAGGGCAGTAATACACTCGAAATCGACTCTTAAATTCCTGGCAACTAATTGACTATTTCCCAATGTTATCCTAGTGAAAACATAATGTAGACAATACTTTATCTCATAAGTTAATTCACAAATTAACTTACAAATTAGAAAGTAATTAGAAATATTTTATATTTCTTTAATTAATGTAGGTTTGCTGAAGATGGCGATTAAAGGTATGAGTCATACTTGCATTAAAAATATCAAAAACATATATACATAAGAAAAAAGTTAACTACTGAAAATTTTCTAGGGTAAAAACCACTCAAGCATAGTAGATCAAATAGAGACAGAATAGTAATTTATTATAATTCTTACTTCTTTAGATGTTAAAAACAGTATATTCTGTTAATATAGATATTTTAATTATATAAACATATAATATAAGTATACTACCCTGTAAATTCTTTTCTAATATTTGTCGTAAACTTTAATTTAAAAATTAATTTTCGCAATATTTTATAAATTGCATATAGCAATCGCATGTGTATAACAATTATGTTATTTGTTATTTAAAAAATTTGTATTCTGTGAAATAATTTTTTTAGAATAAAGCAAATTATATGTTTCACGAAGTTATTAGAAACCTAATGTTTCTAGTAATTTATTCTAATAAATAAAACTATTGTTTATTTATTACTCACGAGTAGTAAATATAATGATTGTTGATATTCATTAACAGTAATCAATTACATATTTAACATTCACTTGTTCACTAATGTATGTTTAAGAAAACAATCCCACGGGTGAGACATAACAAATAAATTATTGCTATTAAGCAGTGAAGGGAACATTACCTATTAATGAATTTAAATGTATATCGCTTGAAGACTTTATAGTCATAAATTAATATACTCGGTAACAAAGATGTATGTCGACTATATATAAGACATCTGAATACCAAGGACTATTAAAAATCGCAAAATCTTCAACAATGAACATCTCAGTAAGTATTTAAGTATAGAATAATCTCTGTTGACGTCGATATATAGAAAATACAAACTATGTTTCTTGAAATAATTTTGTAGTATTCACTTAAGTGACTGTTTTTACTTTTCATATTTCTGATGAGATGAATGACGAGATATAAAATCTCAGGTTTTTCTTCTTAAATACATTTTATGGTTATTTTGTTATTATATTTTTAATTAAATAATTCGTTAATTTTTAGGCACTATCTTTATTTATTGTAGTAATAGTAACAACTGCAGGAATACCTGCTATAGGAGTACCTCTGACAACCAAAATGTAAGTACTTATTTAGTATTATTATTTTATATTGCATTTTAAATGTAATCAAAAATAGAATGAAAAGCCTATCGAAAAATTAGGTTTTATACCAAAATATCCACTTAGTACTGTAATGCTCTTTCTATTAGTGAAGAATAAGGAATTATTGACGTGGTTAATAGAGCATTGATTTGTTTGCCTTCATTTTAGAAAAGACGACCTGATTTTGATAAATTCCAAACGTAACTAAGTTACCTCAACGTATTTTCTATTCTTTTAAAATGAATAGAATAGCGGCACTTGAATAGCATATCCGAATGAGTTGTCACGTAATCATTAGTATTTCTAAATTCCAATCCACTCTTTTAAACTAAAATGAACTCCGTAATACGTAAGTAGAATGGTACCCCATATAACTATTCCTATTTACCGTTTATGCGATAGAAGGTATTAAACTTAAAACTGTAAAATACGGCTACATAAAATACTATATTTTGCAATTACAGAGGTATCTCGTATAAGAGATCTACTTTGACTAAACATTAGTATCATACCATAAACTAATTTTATTTTCGAAATTGAAAACGTAAGAATTTTTAAAGGTTACATTTAATAAGTAATAGTAAATTAAGGGGAGGTTCTCATCAAATGACCCAAAAATTACATGATTTTCTTAATTTTTTTTTTTTTTCATAGAAGGAAGTAAATAAAGTACTCAACATTTTTTATATATATTTATCAAGTATTCAGGTGTACAAAAAAAATTTTGTATTAAAAAAAATTACAGTAATTAGTTATATGCTCGATAATGTGACCGTCCCAAAAAAGGTGTCCAATCGGTGGGAACTCTAGCATTTGTAAAAATCATCTGAAATCGAAATTTAAAAAAAATTATAAAACATATTTGTTGGAGCTTATACCAATAAAAAAATATCGAAAATTAACAAAATAGTGGACGTGCGAATTTTCGGTAACGATTTTTCACTTTTTTTCGCTCTTTAAAGTGTTATAAGAAAATAACAGAGAAATCAATGTTTTATTAGGTATAAGCTTCAATAAATTTAATTTACTTTAAAATTAAAAAAAATCAAGACAATCCGTCAATTAGTTTTTGAGTTACAGTTTAAAAAACATGGTTTCGAGAAAAACGCGTTTAAAGATTCGGTTAACGATTTTTGGTATGTAAAAATTAATTAATATACTTTGTGACTAATCAGCAATTCCAGGACTATATCTTTTTTATAAAAATGTTTTCGACCAAATCGTTTTAGGAACATATTCTACATATAAAAAGGTATCAAAAAAGGCAAAAAAAATCGATATTTTGGTCGAGTTTGATGATTCGTGTTTTATCAGGTACTCATTGTTATTAAGTACACCAGTTAAAAAATGTTTTTAAACTGGTAGTGTCAAAGATTCACTAGATAAAACAAATCTCAGTCAGTTAAAATACTAAATTAAAGCACTCCTTCATGTTCAAGAATAATCTTACAATCCTATCAGACCACTGGTTTGAAATAATCATGTCGGCCATTCCACACTGAGAGAATTATTAAAAAAAAGAGAGATACGTTACGTGAGGAATAATCCAATTTTTCAGTTCTCTGAAATTATTTTCTCTGATGAAGCTACTTTTTCTTTGAATAAACAGTACATCATATAACTCTGTAGTTAGCATCAAGATAAAAAACATGTATGACCTGAAATAATTACTTCTTACTTCTTTCATGAAAATTTTACTGCTGCCAGATTTCTACATTTCTTCATTACGTAGTTCCAGCCTTAACAGTTTAGCCTTTATCCAAACGATGAGAATTATGAGCTTCTCCCACCAAAGAATTTGGTTTCAACAAGACAGAATGCACTCTCGTCTCATATTTGTGTCCTGTCATTTCTTGACTATATTTTCCCTAACAAATGGATAGGACAACAAGGGCTAACTAAATGACTTAACTTGGTCCTATTGGATTTGCTCTTATGCGGTTATTTAAAATCGTGGGTCTATTTTAACATGTCAAATAATTTAGGGAATCTGAAGCAATAAATTCGAATCGAAATATCAGGCCAGAAAATAAAATTGGACATTCAATACAAAGTGTTTACATGCGTCTTAGATTATATCGCCTGGAATCAGATTATTAATGGATATTTTGGATAACTTTTCTGCCAAAAATAGAGTTCCGATTGCTTTATTTGCAATTTCTCTCAAAAACATGGTATTTTATGAACAGCAAATAGTAAATCCCCTAACATTGAGAAAACTTTAGGGAATTAATTTTTATTATAAAAAGGACAGTTTGAAATAAATAAACCATGATCAATACAACTTGTGCTTATGTGGCAACTTAAACACAAATCTTAAAATTTCCATGTCAGGAAATGTATTTTTTTAAAATTAAGGTTGACATGTTTAAAAATTTTCAAAACATCATTTAATAAAAAAAATTAAATATTATAAAGTTTTATATAATATTCAATTTTTTTTTAAACCATCACCAAGTTATATATATATATATATATATATATATATATATATATATATATATATATATATATATATATATATATATTTGAAGGTAAATTCTGTTCTATATCAAAAACTATTAAATACATCCCTTTTATTAACTACTAGCTTTAAACTTATTATGAATTATTTTTTTTATTGGTGATATGCAACATACTTAAATATTTTTCTTGTTACTATTACAGTAGTAATAACTGAAAGCCAGAACATATTTGCCTTAACAGAAATTAAATTTATACATAACATAATTCAATAATATTAACAATATCAATGTCAAGTTTTCTCCTACTTCGCACTCAACCTTTATTATTTTAATGTATCTATAGTATATTTATTTTAATTTCAGATCTAAAGAAGATAATGCTAATAAAGACTTGGAGGGATCAGAGAGTGCTTACGTTGTTTACCCCCATATCCCATTCTACTATACACATATACCCTATGTTGTCGTTGGAAAATAGGTCAATCGAACCTGATGTTATGTTTTAATATGGTCTGTTTAAATTCCACACAGCATATAAGCACATACATATAATCTACTATATACATGTAAAATAACTAAGAAGCATGTCTTTTAAGAGATTTCTATTTTAATCTACTAGTATATGTCATAATAATGTTAATGTTTGTCATCAACAGGAATAGGAAGATCAATAAACTAATAAAATTCATGAATTGCATTCTAACTATAATTATTTCGTAACTTCAATAACAAAGATAAAAGAAAATTAAAAAAACTATATATGAAATTAGTAATGTGAAAAGCGAATAGGGTAGATAGTATTCGACGTAGATATAATAAAAGTGATTTATATGATAGGATATGATTAAATTCAATATAGAGAGTGTCATTGTTTAGTTGAGTCCCAATATGTAACCCTCCATTGCAGCCTGGATTTCAAAAATGTATAAAACTTCAATAAATAGAGATAAGACTTCAATAGAGATACCTTGTCACATTTGAATCTATTCTTAAATATTTCATTTAAAATTGAGTTTCGCTCCAGTTGCAATTTGTATGATAAACAATATTTTAAATATATAGTGCAAATGTGGAACATTCTTAATAGCATAAATATGTACATTAAATAAGCTAGTAAAAAGACTGAAACTTAATAAAATAATATCAGACTAAGGAAAAATGGCTCATAATTTTTATTAAGTACCTACTTCATGTCTCAGACTAGGGACCAGGGAAAACCTCTATGGACCAGAATCTGCAGTGGGAATAAGTCGGAATCTGATCACAGACCGCATCAATGGCTGGGCAAGAGACCAGCACAATAAAAGATGGAGAGGAGTAACGGGTTGTCGAATAACCAAACTCTTCATCGAATACTCAGAGATTGAGAAATGGGCCCAAGAATTCATTGAATTGAACAGGCACAAAGCCAGAACTCTGGTGGGAATCATAACGGGCCACCATAGTAGCCTGAATGCATATAAGCACAAGCTGAGGCTGACTGATAGCCCGGCCTGTAGATACTGTAAAGAAGACGAAGAAACCTCGATTCATCTTCTTTACACCTGCCCCGCACTGGAGGAGAAGAGGTATCTTATATTAGGGACCCCTTTTATCCTAGAGGAGGCGAGGCTTAAGGCGGGGGACGTGCCTAAATTGCTCCTTTTATGGGATAGCATTGTTGGATAATGACCCGGATAAGAGGGGATCGCCAAGGGACTACCCATGCGATCAGTGGCTGATGAGGCCCAAACCTATATAGTATAATAATAATAATAATACCTCATGTCTATTTTAGTTTTGAATTTGAAACAAGTTAAAGAAAAATTGTATAATTATGTAAATGTTGATTGATACTGTTAAACTTTTCATACTATATGAGCGGATTTTTTTGTGTAGATATTAATTTTATAGTCCTATATATATATATATATATATATATATATATATATATATATATATATATATATATATATATATATATATATATATATATATATATATACAGTGCTATTCAAAAGTCCCCTCCCCCCCCTCTTATCTTTTTAACGATTATACATAAACTAGTGAAATTTGGTAACTGAATATTAAGGGTTGTAAACTTCCCTACTAGTGATGATAGATGACGTATGCGTCAAAGATGACGTCACAAGGTCATTGTGACCAATAATTTTAAATGGAACCCTATGGCAAGCGACATCTCTTTTAAAAGGTATCGAAAAAACGTATTCAATGATACTAATATTGTTTGTATTTATGGTAGTTTTGATGGACTAAATCAGTAATAAGTAAACTTGGATAATAATTTTAATTACAGATTCAAGAATAAGTACCTACTTATAGTAATTGTTCGAAGTGAGCTCCATCTACTTCCTGACAGTAAAACATCCTATTGCGAAACTCTTCTCGTACTTTTTCAAATGTGTCTGCGGAAATAGCCCTACATTCTGTAACAATACGTTGTTTTAAAACATCAATATTGTCAGGCTGAGTGGCGTAAACCTTCGATTTAAGATACCCCCATAGAAAAAAATCTAAAGGTGTGAGGTCCGGTGATCGAGGCGGCCATTCCATTGAACCTCGTCGTCCAATCCATCTACCAGGATATTCTTCATCCAAATACCGTCTTACTACACCGTAATAGTGTGGAGGAGCACCATCCTGTTGGAATGTTATTTCCAAAATGTCGAATTCATCTTGATTATCTTCCAAAATTTCAAGGATTAACGGTTCTACTGCATTTTGCAACATCTGCAGATACACCTCACCGGTTAAGTTGGTATTTAAAAAAACAGGCCCAACGATGTGGTTTCCCAGTATACCTGCCCAAACATTGACCTTCTCGGGATACTGAGTATGTGCTTCACGAAACATGTGAGGATTTGCGTCACTCCAATATCTCACGTTTTGTGTATTTACATTTCCATTTAGATAGAAAGTACTTTCGTCACTAAAACAAATTGTTTTGACATAGTCTGGCTGTTGGTTAATTTTAGTCTCCATATTTTCACAAAATTGCAGTCTTCGGTCTGGATCGTCGTCTGAGAGTTGATGAACCATTTTTAATTTGTATGGGTGAAATTTGTTTTTTTTTCAACACCCTATGCACTGTACTTTGACTGACTTCACAGGTTGATGCAACTTGAGTTGTTGAAGAAGTAGGATTTACTATTACTTCTGCCAGTATATCAATTTTTTTCTCATCAGAAATTTGTGGTCTGCCAGATCGTTTTGCATCATTAATACTACCCGTTGTTTTAAACTTATGAAGAAGCTCTCTCAAATAAGTCCTCGAAACTGGGCGATCTGGGGAAACCTTTTATTAAAAATGCGTTCTGCTGCATGAATATTTTCTCCAGTTTCACCAAGTATTAGGATCGCTGCTACTTTATCACCTAAAACACGTACCATTTCTCTTCTTTGAAGCACTTAAACGTTCAGCTCACAACAGTTTAACAAATTATTGAATGTACAAATATTTTAAAATTACCACAAGGTACTAAAACAGTTAAACGTTCGATCAACAATACACAAATTATTAAATGTATAAAAACTTTGATAGCTAAAAAAACATCAAATTGGGGAGACTTGCAAAAAAGTCAGATTATTTACTATCCAACTATCCAGTGGCGGAGCTTGAATTTTAAATTTTATTATTAACTGATTTAATTCATCACAGCTTTGCGGTTTTTGAAAGCCAGTTGTCAAAACTGCCGTAAACAGACACAATATTAGTATCATTGAATAGGTTTTTTCGATACCTTTTAAAAGAGGTGTCGCTTGCCATAGGGTTCCATTTAAAATTATTGGTCACAATGACCTTGTGACGTCATCTTTGAAGCATACGTCATCTATCATCACTAGTAGGGAAGTTTACAACCCTTAATATTCAGTTACCAAATTTCACTAGTTTATGTATAATCGTTCCAAAGATAAGAGGGGGGAGGGGACTTTTGAATAGCACTGTATATATATATATATATATATATATATATATATATATATATATATATATATATATATATATATATATTCCTTTACAGTTAGAATATTTAATATTCTAACTGTAGAATATATTGTGTATAGTGATTATTTCACTTTCTTTGAGAACTGTAGTCTTTGGCAATATAATAACAGACTAGTTAATAAAGATAAATGCAGAGTTGGCATCTAAAATTCCACCCTTGCCCTTTTTAATTGACTGTGAGATCTAAAGGAACGAAAATTTGCACATATACATCGAAGCGTAAAGTAAAATAATGTTTTTAATGTTTTAGTATAAGGTTTTAAAGTTTAATGATAAATTGTGATATATTAATAAAAGAGAGCGTTAACGCCATTTTAAAAAATATTGTTTATGTCAACAGTGTGCCAAATGAGAAAAAACATTTGAAAATATATATGAAGCAGCTTCCAAATCGGGTGAGTAACAACCTCATTTAGAAGATGCTTCACATATATTTTCAAATGTTTTTTTTTCACTTTAACATGTCTTTTGTTTAAAAAAAATCGATTAAACTTCATTGATTAATATTAGCATGCCAATCTGATGCCCTTAGATTTATCTTTAAGGGGGTAAAATCTAAGGTATACGCTACGTAACCGACTAACGACGAGATTTTGAAGCAAAAAATTAATGAAACATGTACATTAATTTCCGTAAAGACACTTGAACGGGTGAGATAAGAATTTTATAACAGAATGTTGTACCGTCAGCAAAAGCGACACTCCATTAACTTATAATTTATTTTAATGGACATGTACAAACAAGTAAGTACTTTCTTGTCTTGTGTTTTCTGTCAGAAAGAAACTGACACTTAACTTTTACAGGGAAGCATTACCTGAAAAGTTGAAGGGTATGTCAGTATTAAACTTAATCGACTTTTTTCTTTCAAAAATCAAAGAACAGATGTGAAAATAAAAACAACGTTTGATTAGATGTATGTAAATAAGCATCCACATGATTTGTTATTCGGTTTTAAAGTTTTCTTGTATTTACTTATTTTAGTTATTAATTCTCAATTTTGAGTGACTTAGTGAAATAATAATAGCTTAATAAATTATTGGGTCGCTTAGTGTAATTGATCAGACTAGATGGTAAATGGTTTATGGAACATTATAGATATCAAACTGAAATAAACCCACCACATATGGAAGAAATGCTACTGGAGTAGGTTAGAACCTTTTGTGTGAAGATAACACTGACTTAGTTTTCCACAAAATCTAAGGAAAACTAAGCCAGTAATATACAATACTACAAATAAAAAATATAAAAATTCAATGCACAGTCACACTGATAATAATAAATGCAAAATATAAATGATCTAAAATAATATTTACGTTTTTATAAAAAATAACTCATCTCATATTTAGTATATGCAAAATTAGTATATATGAAATAAGATACTCTTGCATATAATAAACAAGAAGCGCTTTGAATTATAGAAATGAGAAAGTAGTTAAACCTTCCCACTTCCCAGTCTGCAACTGGAAATATTTATATTTTTACATAGGTATATAATATTATAATATTAACAATAATGATAATAGAATAGTAAGATATTGATAATGAACATTTGGCATAATTGCATTTGCAATTTCTTCGGCAATTGTAAATTGAAAAATAATAGTCAAATAAGAGGTAATATTAAAAATACCTACCTCCTACAGTGATAATAAAAGTAATTTGAATAATTCTCCAAATTATGTATATTATTATTATGTTCTGTGGGTTTGGGCCTCATCAGCCACTGATCGCATGGGTAGTCCCTTGGCGATCCCCTCTTGTCCGGGTCATTTTGCAAAAATGCTATCCTATAAAAGGAGCAATTTGGGCACGTCGTTCGCCTTAAGCCTCGCTTCTTCTAGGATAACAGGGGTCCCTAATATAAGGCACCTCCTCTCCTCCAGTGCAGGGCAGGTGTAAAGAAGATGAATCGAGGCCTGCATAATTGCATTTGCAATTTCTTCGGCAATTGTAAATTGAAAAATAATAGTCAAATAAGAGGTAATATTAAAAATACCTACCTCCTACAGTGATAATAAAAGTAATTTGAATAATTCTCCAAATTATGTATATATTACTAATTAAATTTAAATAAAAATTAAAATACAAATTAAAAGAAAAAAGAAACATTATAAGAACCCATTTGGGTTAAAACAATGTAAGTCATTTAATTGTCCTAAGACATAACAAAACAACTTATAACATATAATATATAGAATATACATTAAGAAATTATTTCAATATACATACATATATATTTCAATATATAACATATTTCAATATGTTATATACAGTGATAATCATATTATTGTGTTTGTATCATGTTTTTGATAAACTCACAAAATTCAAAAAGTGCTTCATCCTCTGGAGACCATGTGTCAGTTGCTTGGCCTGGCCACTAAAATTATTTAAATTAACATTCTCAAATGTTACATAATATTGAAATTATCAATGATTAAATTTGATTGCAAACTTGTAAGATTTGTTTATACAAGCAGGAGACCCCGTCTCCACAAACAACGAAAAATTGTAAGATTAAAACACACGACGCGTGCTTCATTACCCAAGTTATCACCATCAAGAGATAATTAAAACTTTATCATCTCCTGATTATGACAATTGGTTAGTGAAACGGGTCTCAAAGGACGTATAAGGCTAGGCGCAAATTGAGACGCGTATAGCGCGTGTGACGCTACACAGCACAGCGCGTGTTTTTCTAACCTATAGGATTCAATGAAACAGCGCAAATTGGAGGCATGACACGAGGTGACGCAGTTCTGCTCTGGCTCGCGCGGCACTGTGGTCGAGGCACAGTTTCACGCGCCACAAGTTGTTGCGCAATAGCTCTTTGGATGCGGGCGGTACACGTGTCAGCATCAAAACTGCGTTTCAACATGCGAATCACCACTTTACGCGAGTGGCACGTACTCGTCGCGCCGATCGCGCCATGCCACGTCACTTCACACGCGCTATACGCGCCTCAATTTGTGCCTAGGCTAATCGTTCGGTGTTAATAGAAAACTTGTTTAGTGCATTATTGTTGTTGCATTGAAGATTCTAGGCCTTTCCCCAAAGAATTGTTTGTGTTGCATAAACCACCAATTTCCACATAACTTATAACTGAAATACTTCACATTTCTCTCTCACATTGCATAATTGAAATACTTCAAATGCGAACTCAAGTAATAACTTATCCAAACCAATAAAGATGACATTAAAGCTTAGAACTCACATTTGAACATACTCGTATAAATAAATATTTTGTAAATAAGTAAAACTGCCAGATATCTACAACTAGGAAAATGATACACATAAAATGTTAACTCTCGAACTTAAATGTATTTAACAGATTGCGTTAATAAAAAAACTAATGTCGAGAAAAATGGTAAATAACACGTTGGAATTTTAACAATTCTACCACTGTTACCTTATTCTACAAACTAGGTGTACTATTCATTTCATCGCTATTTGACAAATAAAAAATTCTCTTATCTTGCCGATAAATGGAACAGTCTACCTAAACCTAGCCACAAAAATAAGCCACGGTATGAGATAAGAGCCATTTGGGAATTTTTATATGGCAAATAGAGACGAAATAAACTTATAAGTTATTTACAACGGCTGACGGCTCCATCGTTACTTCAAAATACAACGAAATCATACCTAAAAAGTAATAAAATCCGAATAAAAACATGCATATAGATCCAAAATTTTATTTAGGTAAGTAATGTACAGGTATTACAACAATTGCATTTTTCATATTCAACATTTTGTGTATTTTTCTTATCAAACGAAACATCCAAGGCACCATTCTTTTCTAACACAGCAAAACTCATGTTGGTCCATAATATGAAATGCCCATTTCTTAGCTAATATCTATTCACCCACAGATTTATTATTGAGAAAATTATTAGAACCAAGTAAATAAACAGTGTAAACAAAAGTTATTATTAGTTCAGAATAAAAGTAATTTAATCAGATCAATATGTGAATCTCATTTGATACTTTCCTGATAATTATTTTCCTGAGTATTTATTAATACGAGACTAAAAGATAAAAATATACTTTGTAAGAAAACCTTATCATGATTCCGTAATAATCAATCGAATATAATAAATACTTCATCTATATAATAACTAATATAACGTATATAATTCAACATAAGTATCAGAAATATAGGTGTAGACAATCAATTTTATTTTCCCAATGAGTTTTTCTGTATTTTACATATTTGCCTTCATAAAACAGTCTACTCGCTACATAGGTAAACACTATAATTTAATTTAACCTATTTTTACATTTTCTAGATACTAGTCCACTAAACTTGTCATAAATTGTACATATTATACAGTTACAATGATTGCAAATCGCACAACTTTTGTAAAAAGTTTTATTTCGGCTAATATTTTCTTTATACACAATAATAAACTGCTATGATTTACTCAACTACAACATATTATTGAGAAATTAACTTCTACTGTAAATCTAATTAGTTTTAATTAATGTACGGGGTACTAAATAGTAGTAAAACAAATTGCTGTTACAACAGTGTGTCAGAAATAACGGTATAATTTTTTAGATTAATTTTATTCGAACAGCGTTCAGGCAGCAAAAACTGAATTACTATTGTGTGTATATAACAGTTAATATTAATACGAAATCCTCTATTATCATTGAGCATGAAATAAAAATTAGTTGTACATAGATTACTTTCTCTTGCTTTGAATTATATTTTCCTAAAACTTCTTTAATTAATAGAAAATACTTTTTAAATCACATAAATATCTTGCATCGGCTCTGAATTAAACAGTATTATGAAAATCAATAATTTTCTAACTATATATAGTTTATTTAATCACTATTTGCCAAATAAAAAATCTTAAAAATATACTGTAGCTTGTTTTTATGGCTAGGCTCAGGTAGACTTCCGTTTATCGGCAAGATAAGAGAATTTTTTATTTGGCAAATATCGATGAAATGAATTGAAATTGTTGAGAATGTTAGCTATTACCTAATAAATATATTGTATGCTTTTTTTAAGTAAACTACCCCAAAACAGTAACTACAGTGTATACATAAGTTGTTTCGATTGAATATTTTTCACTCTTTTTTAATCTTATGACAAAGTGTTCTATATTATTCCATCGTTCTCTCCCTAACAGAACTGTTGTCATGTTTTCAAAACTTGTATCTTGAAATAGTTGTCAAGAATGTTGATAAAAGCAAAACAATAGTTTTGACACTTTTTTCACTGTCAGTTACTTCCTGTTCAAAGAAGAACAGGAAGTCAGCAAAAATATATCATTCTTTTCGACCACTTATATCACTTTAACGAGAACCTATGCTAGAAAGATATAATTCACTAGAGATAGCTTGAATAAAAAACGACTACGATAAACTAGTGGAGCGGTGGAAAGAGGTTGTGAACAACATGGGAGAATATACGAGGTCTGTCCGGAAAGTACCCGACATTATACTGTAACCTTGTACCTGGGTGTGCTATTTTTAAAAATAACTATTCATCATTTAGAGGGGACCTTTATGAGTATGCCTGCCAGGCAGCATGGCCCTCCGAATCTTCAGCCGACAACGATACGCTGTTTAGTGAACATTAAATTTTGTGCGCGTTGTATTTCACGATAACTGAACGCATCGAACAAAATGTGTGCATTAAATTTTGCCAAAAACTTGGCCATTCGTATTCGGAAACCATCTACATGATTCGTATATCTATCGCTATAAGTATATAGCGATGAATCCGTGAGTGATACACAGACTAAAGAATAATTTAAGCGATTTAAAAATGGGCGTGCATCAGTTGTAAGTGACCCTCGTTCTGGCAGGCCCATAAAGGCTAAAGCTTCCGAAAATGTGGAATGAGTTCGAGTTTTAATCAATCAAAATCATAGTTTGACTGTTCGAGAGGTATAAGAAGACCTCGTAATATCAAAAACTGCTACTTCGGAAATTCTTAGCCAAGTTTGTGGAAAAGTGGCGACTGGGTTCTGCACCACGATAACGCACCTACCAATGCATCGTAACTTGTCCAGTAATTTCTTGTGAAACTAGACATTGTTCATCAGTCCCCATATAGCCCTGACCTGGCTCCCTGCGATTTTTGGCTGTTCCCCAAATTTAATAATCTTAAGAGGGAAGAGGATACGATGACGTGGAGGAAATAAAATGGAACGCGACGAGGCGGCTGTTAACTATTCCGAAATCTGAATACAAGGAGTGTTTCCGAGTGTGGGATTATCACTGGAAGAAGGTTGTAGTTTCCAATGGGGGGTACTTTGAAGGAGGCATCGTCGCCTTTGGTCAGATATAACTCTTTCTCCTGCTACAGCACAAGGTCGGATACTTTACGGACAGACCTCGTACATTTGATTCTGTTGTTGCAATCGTCATACATTAAATAAGTTAAATCGAATATTGAAAAACATCGCAGAAATCTATAACATTTATTATAACATTTATATTCTGATTTTCAAAATAATAGTAATGAAGACAATATTGAATAATAAAATAGCGTAAATCTGCGTTGACTTAACCTTTTTATGTGAGTATTAAATTAAAATCTTTTCTCTTGTTTCATTTGTTGCTTTAATTTACCATTCTGACTACACCATATTAAAATATGAAATTTAAAAGAAGCTAAAAAATGTTAACATAAAAATTATTTAAGAAGAGTTAGTTATTAGAGTATAAGCAGCTTATGCTGCTATACTTTTCATCAGAACTTCATACTTCTTGCAAATATTGATATTATTTCTCATACACTAAACAATATGACAATTAAGTTATTACTTAACAATTATTATTAAAATAATTATTATTTCTATTCCGTATTATGTATTATATAAATTCTAATAACTATCTTATTATTATTGCTTACGAAAAACGAAAATGAGAAAGATTAACAATTTAGACACATACCACGTTAATACAAAATAACTATAATATTGCTTCTGGTTACCAAAAATATCACCTTATTATTTTTAATAAGCAAATGTTTGTGCAAAAATACGTGTCTTATTGCAAGCATTTTATTTACTTTAATTAAAATGCTACTAATAGTTTATATTCAAATAAATCAATCACAGTTTTATAATGACTTCATTGTATAAAAATACATGAATGAATGAAGATTAGGAATTAAGTAAACATGAGATTATTTCCATACTGATATGTAACATTATATTCTGAAAGATGAGAACACGTAATAATTGTATTATTAAAAGACTTGTTGCTTATGAATTATGAGATGTTGCTTATGAATTTCTTTCGAAATCCAGTGAAAAGGTACACATTGAAATGTACATACATCCTCTTGTTACTAATTGGACATAATTTCATGTTTACTTTTCTTGGCATTAGAATCACTACAAAAGCATAGTTTAAAAGTTGAGGGAAGTATTTAAAATCTATTACTAATGGATTTCTAGTAATAGTAAAAACGGGGGATATAGTGTTACGAACGACTCTATATTGTATTAATCACAGTTTAAAGTGTAACTTATACTTGCACGATTCAATTTACAAGACTGAAATTTGAAAGTATATAAGAATGTAATGTTTTGGTCAAATTTCTATTATCTTCGAGGGTAGCCTGATCGATATAACAAAATTCAAGGGTAATACACAGAGAAAAATATATTAACATTTAAACATTATAAATTCAACAAACAAACCTATGCAGAAAAGTTAAGATAACAACTACAACTAATTTATTTTCAGCCATTACATATACACTTTCATAATTTCATTAAAATTTAAACACAACCGTTGAATGTTTTTCATACAGTCTCATAATTAATATATTCCTAACTTACAAATATATCGATCATCTTTGAATTACCGTTAATTGTATTAAAATACAATATAAAATGGGCCATATGAGCAAAGCAGCCAGTGATTCCGCTTTTGTAGAGGTACTTGTTTCCACACATTTACCTAAAAATAAAAACTGTTACTAGAAACGATATGTATATGGATGGGTAAATGTATAGGAATACCTAAAAGGTATGAGTTGGATTAAACAATAACCTTCATTGAATAGATTTACAAAATAGTACACTTGACTGAATAGTACGCCAGTGAATAGATTAAAACAACTAATTTTTCAACAATTACAATGATATAGGGTTTTATAGATCTACGACTGTATTCCAAATATTAAATAAAATTGAAATTATAGGATTTAATTTCTTTTCGACTCAGACGTTCAGATGATTTTCTTTGGAGATTATTGAAAATTGGTCATCTACAAGACCAAACCTCGTTGGTAAAATTTAAAAAGCAATCTAAAATTAGCATGAATGTGGAAGGTAATGATCATATCTGCACCAAACCCTATATTATTGTTACTGTTGAAAAAGTGTTTGTCTGAAAATGTAAAAGTTCGGAGGGTTATCCATTTAAAAAAAAACTACTGATAGGTCTTATCTCGAAAAATATTATTAAAAAATTAAAAAACAATGTACGTCACTGAATAAATTAAAATAATAATAACAATATATGCACATATACTAGTAAAATATGCAATAATAAATACATTATTATATTTAATAATGCTTTTATTATTTACCAAAAAAAACTATTGTTCCATCAGCAAGCAACTACAAAAGCTACTGTTAAGGATATTTTTTAATCGAATTTATAGTTTAGCCAAAAATCATGTGCTTCGATATATTTACACAACCTTGTATGTCGTATTGTAATAAATAAAATCGAATATTACAGCAAAGTTTACAGAATTTACTATTCCAAGTTACCTCACTCCCCGTCGACACTCGAGGTACGGAATCAAAATTGACTGTACTACTTATGTGTAGCTAACTATACACGACACCAAATTTATTGTGTTTCTACAACTCTATAAAGATATGAATTATGTATTTAAAAGTTACACATTATGAATTGAATTTTTAATGTAGAAAGGCATCCAGTGATGCTTTTCTACATTAAAAATTCAATCATAAATGTAAACTCTACATAAATGTATATTCGAGATTAGTAGGTATGTTTATTCCACTTATTTTGGGAACACGTCTACAGTACTTTATAAGTGAATCCATTTATATCCATCCATTCTTATTACTTTAAAGTATGACTAGCCCCTTTTTCATCATAGCCTTATTATCATTAACTTCTCCCCAGAATATATAGTACACTTTTAAGAACTTGCGGCTTATAGTACCCTTTCCATAATTTGTATTCAGCTTACATGTTATTAAAATTCACTTGACATAAGTTATTTAATTAATTTCTTATAATTACTCAAATAACTAAAGATAGAAAGTTTTGTATCAGTATGGTTTAACCTTTTGCGTCAAATTAAATGAGTATTCATAAAATAAATAGTGAATATTTTATAGATGAGTATATAAAACTAAATAAATAAAACAAAACGTTCTGATAAGAGAAAATTGCAAATAAACAATAATTCAAAATTACAAGCTACAAAAAATATGCCACCTCTCTTAAAATTTTATTTTCTAACAGACTCAAAGAAGTATTTTTTAAATTCGAACAGTGGGATTTATATTATTTTCTAACAAATTTTATTTTTTTCTGCTGTAACAATAGCTACTGTTGAACTGTAGTTTATCTCGCAAACACAAATGTACAAATAATAATGTAACATACTTTTAGTGCCATATTACATCAAATGGATCCACAAAAACTAGCATGTTTCTAGATAAGATCTATAAGAGTATTATATTAAAAATGTAGATATTTGTGGATATGGTTTACAATTAGTAAATTATCTTTTCAAAATAATAAATAGTAATATTATACAGCCATTCTATTAGAGCGTTTCATTGAAGAAATTCGTGATTAAATATATATTGATCTAAATGAATGATTATAATTGTTAAAACTTTAAAATAGAATTCTAATATTTATACATCCTGCGCGTGATATGCTTAGAGTAGAGTTTATAAGTAAATTTACCCTAATATATATATATATATATATTATATTCGATACGTTATCATAGTTCTTGGGTTGTTCGCAATGATGAATGAGATGAGACTACTGTTTTCTGGAATATCTAGCATATATTAATATCACTGATGAAGTACTAATACATTAGGCTAGGCTCCGATAATATTGAAGTATGTCACACAAAATAGCAGCCAATTTTATTTTTCTCTAAGTACACAATGGCTTGATGAAATATTTAGAAGCCTCACTGATTATACAATTAATTACGACATAAGTTCTTATAATACTTATATAAGTACCAAAAGAAAACTTAAACGTTAACATTCACTTTCTAGTGGATTAATGTTAACATTAACTTTAACATTAACTAAGGTTAATATTATATCTATTTTTCTATAAACTATTAAATATTGAGTGATTTGATCGATCATAAATGTTAATGTATCTATTTTTTTCTTATATAATACAACTAATTAAATTTACAATTAGATTTGTAATACATTATTTTACAGAAGTACAGTACATGCAGCTTATGGCTAGGTAAGACCAATCAACCTTTACTGATCATTTTTGCTGATAACCTGTCAAAGATTTTATTTGCTTCCAAATGCCGTTTAAACCACGACCAAAATTTAATTGTAATCATTGCACATATTTATTTACATATACAAATGCTCAGGCAAACTGATCTAATTAAAGGGCAGGTAATTACAAAAACTAAAAAATAATAATAACATAAAAGTAAAAACATTTGTTATAGGTACAGTTTTACATTACTAAATATATAAATCTAATTACCTAAATACAACAAATATTGTTAACATTGCAATTAAATATATCAAAACCTAGTTCATATTGGTTATATAATGAACACGTATTATATATTGGCCAGAACTTCAGTAAATTGTTTAAATTCATTACATCAAATTACAGTTTTAGTCCCATACATATATGTGCACACTAATGGATTATATTTTAAAAAATGGTTATTAGATGATCTAATAATTTTTACTTTTCTGGAGTTTGAGTACACTGAAGTTGAAGTAAATACTTGTGACCACATTGCTCGCTCTAATATTGATTTTCTTAATTTAGAATTTATAATTGTAACGGTTTCGTACCACATTCTGTTGAGGAGAGCAGCAAAGATATCACTTTTTAGATTTTTTTATACCGGCGTCGCGTTGGATTATATTTACTGAAAATTGTGTTCTTACATTAATATCCGAAGGCATGAATGTATATGGTAACCGCAGGAGTATTGATAGCTATTTCTGTGGTTACCATATGCATCTTCGCTTTTATATCGTTTCAAAATTAGCATCTAGGCCAAAGCCATTAATGATAACGTGGATAAAACCCGTTTCTTTCTAAAACGTACATTTTTCCATTTTTATTCTTTTCTATCGCACATTAGTAGTCTTTTCAAGATTTGTATTTGCTAGGTCTGTATATTGTTCACTTCGTTTAGTTCGTTACTCGAACTATTGTCTTCTAAGAATGGTCACTTTCAGGTATTAATGTAAAAAATGAATAATGTTCTGTAGTTTATCAGCTAAAGTGGTCAGTATAAGTTGATATATTGATATTATTTAACTATAAGCTATATGCTGTACTTTTGTAAAATAAATTATTACAAGTTTAATTACAAATTTAATTAGTAGTATTACATAGAAAAATAAATACATACATTAATATTTACCATCATCCGTCAAATAGTTCCGTAGTTAATAGCTAATGGTTTATAAAAAATAGAAAGTTATAAATTAGAGAGTGAGTGTTAACGTTTAAGTTGTTTTTGGTATTTACGAGGTCTGATCAGAACATATGGCGAACGACTTTTTATAGCAGGAACTGCTGACGCTATATCTGTGCGAAATAATGCGTCAGATGGACTGATCCTTTGAGATAGCCAGTGTCAAGTTTGAACAAGTTATGACTTGTCAATTGACTTTCAGAGCCGGAAGAGTGAGGTCGTATTTACCGTGTCTGTCGCGCATCATTGTTTTCGAACAACTCATTAACATTAAGTTTTGTTGTAAGTTGCAAAAAAGTGCCAAAGAATCTCATGAAATGTTAAAATTAGTATATGGTGATAATGTGGTGACTCTGAAGACTGTTTACAAGTGGTATGAGCGATTTAAAGCTGAAATGAGTCGGTTGAAGACGAGTAACGGTCGGGACGTCCTTCCACCTCAAAAACAGACGCAATCATTGCAAAAGTGTATACTCTGAATATTACAAGAGCGCACTGCAACGTTTTCGAAATGATGCACGGAGAAGGAGGCTAGAAAAATGGGCCAAAGACTTCCTCCATCATCACGAAAACGCGCCGTGCCATACCTCGCTTCTCATCCGCGAGTTCTTGACTGAAAAAATATTCCTGTCTGTCCATGTCCTTACTCTCAGGATTTAAAAGGAAAAGATTTTGACACAATTTCCGACACTGAGAGGTCCACAACAGAGCAGCTACAGCTCCTTCCGAAAGAAGCCTTCCCGAAATACTTCCAATCATGGAAACGATGTTGGGATAATTGCATCGCTAGCCAAGGATAGTACTTTGAAGGGGATTAGTTCAAGTTTGAAGAATGTTTATTACTTTGTTCATAATAAAATTATTCACTGTATTTTTTATCAGACCTTGTATCAAAAGAATGATAATTGTTATTTTTACACCATAAATTTGACAAATATCAGACTAATATTAGAATAATATTAGAAATTTAATTACAATTAATTGTATAATCAGTAATAGTTCTAAATATTTCATCAAAGTACCGTGTATTTAGAGAAAAATAAAATTAGCTGCTATTTTGTGTGACATACTTCAATATTATCGGAGCCTAGCCTAATGTATTAGTACTTCATCAGTGATATTAATATATGCTAGATATTCCAGAAAACAGTAGTCTCATCTCATCCATCATCCTGAACAACCCAAGGACTATGTTAACGTACCGAATATAATATACGTTAGGGTAAATTTACTTATAAACCCTACCTACTCTCAGCATATCATATGTAGGATGTGTAAATATTAGAACTTTATCTTTGTTACGGTCATAAATACACAAAATAATAATCATTCACTTAGTTTAATATATATCTAGTTACGATTTTATAAAATCAAACGCTCAAATAAAATGACTGCATAATATTACTATTTAATATTTTACTAATTGCAATTACTAAAGATAATTTACTAATTGTAAACAATATCCACAAATATTTACATTTTTAATATAAAGTTCTTGTAGATACTATCTAAATAAACAGTTTTAAAACCTTAAAACGGACTTTTCCGCACGTAGAACATCTCTATCTCGAAATTGAGTGGCCGAGAAAAAGTAAACCAACACATAAATGCAGAATATGGATTTTATGCAGCAGTTTTACTATTTTCAATTTTTCTGAAATAGTCCACCATCGTGCTTTCTCATGACCCATGGACAGGGTGGGTTATGTCCTATCCACGTCAGAATCAACAGATGTCGTCTGGTAGACGTCCCTAATCAGAATCAGTCGAAAACCGATCGATCCGACACGATTTAATCGAGTGATCGTGCTAATAAAAACAATTTCTCAAATATTCCACCATTGTGCTTTCTCATGACCCATGGTAAAGTATGCTCTATCCACCTCCAGATCAATAGGTGTCGTCTGGGAGACGTGCCCGATCAGAATCAGTCAGAACCCGATCGATCCGACACAATTTAGTTGAAGAAATTTTATTAATGCCGACAACTACGACAACGACAACGACAACGACAACGACAACGACAACGACAACCACACACACACACACACACACACACACACACTGCCTTACGACATTATGTCAGTGACACTTCATTATGTCAATGTGGTCATCACTTTGATATTTGGAAAGTTAGGTCGAAACTAATTATAATACTTTAAATTTTATTTGTCGATTTCCTTCTCTCCCTCTCTTTATGCATAATAGTAAATCTTTATTTAGTTGTATATTTCTACACATAGAAGGTAAGTAAGAGTCCCAAAAGTGCAATTTTCTTGCCGACTTTCTAATATTTAATTTTGCATAAATGTAGAAAGGATATCTTTTCTATTCTATTCGTTATCTAGTATTCTTTCTCTACTATTAAAACATGCATACATACCCATAGTAGTGATATTGAAAATAATATCTCCCGTAACACCAGGTTTGGCGAGACGATTACAAGTGTCTGCAGCAGTGGAAAACATAATCAATCCTGAGTTTTGCTCTTTGTAAATGAAACAAAATCTCAGCCCACCATGAGACGCACGACTTAAAGGTGTTGTTATAAGGAAATTTGTCCCATTTTCTTCCCATCGACCGTGGCATGAATAAGCTGAAATAACTATGATGTTAATATAATATAATCGATAATATAATATAAATTAGTTATATATTCTTCATGATAATCCCTCTATAAAAACATCATGAATTTAACTCTTCTACCTGAGTTATATACTTGTACAGAATTAACAATATAACTATGATAATATGTACCTGCTCTTGTCTAATCTTTAATGTAAATATGTCTTCCTGTTACCATTTATAAAAAAAGGTAACTATATTGTTTCAATAACTATACTAACTTATTATATTATATTAGTTGGTAGATATGTTTATTCCATGTTAGAATATATATTTTGATTACATCTCAAATGAAGCGGACGTTTAAATAGAAACAGAAATGGTACTACAATACAAGTATCTCAAAAACGATTAATAAACATAGTGCACCAAAAAGATATTTTAAAAATAAAATAATTACAAGAACCTTTTAAACAGAATAACACTTTACATTTTTACAATTTGGGCAGGACCTATTTCTTGTTGGTAGATTAATAACTTAACAATTATAAAAAGTATTAAGAATGTTTATTTCTACTGGAGTAGGTTGGAACCTTTGGTGTGAAGATAACACTAACTTAGTTTTCCACAAAACACCAAAACACTATACACTCCACTCGAAGCGCGTTTCACTAACAAAATCATCAGTTTTAATCATCTCCAAATGATACCAACTTTGTTGGCGAAACGCATGTCGAATATAGTGTATAGTGTTTTGGTGTTTTGTGGAAAACCCAGTTAGTGTTATCTTCACACCAAAGATCTCCAGGATCAAGATAACATAGTATAAATAAAAATAAATGTTTCTCAGAAATTTTCACAATTTAAAAAAACCAATTTTTATTATTGACGATTTCACTAAACATAGTTTCCTACCAAACTCAATCGCTCAGCATGTTTAATAAATGTTTATTTAGTGTTCACTTTAACATGAACATTTTCCATTTGTTGGAAATTTGGTGGTGATCATTATACTAAGTGTCAATGCGATTATGTATCAGCTTGTCGTTTTTTAAAAATTAGGATAAAATTTTCAAATTTAAAACTCAGTCAGGAGAAGTAAATATTCTGATGGTATATTATCAATACCATTGATTTTATATATATATTTAAACATAGTAGGATTTTACATAAAATTTGCTATTCATTGAAATAAAGTTTTTGATATAACTCTCAAATATGGCTGACTTATTCCTATTCTTATTATTATAAAGTTTGTATAACAATGAAAATTTTTAATAAAACTGGGTCTTTGCATACAGAAAATTTCCGAAGTAACCATTCAAAATAATAAATAATAATATTGCTCATTTTTAATATTTAGATGCACTACTGAAAAGCATATTTACTATTTGAAATACTTAAGAATATTTTTTTCTTGAATTTTGAGCGACAGTCAATCTTCTTTTTCAAACAGTAACTACTATTTTTCTTGTAATTTAAAACTTAAATTATAGGAATCGTTACATGTAATTTGTGTTTTAAATCGGTGTATTTGGAAAATTCTAAATTTTTAGTCTCTCTCTAATCTAAACAAATGTTAATCGATGTTGGCTATACTTGCAATTACCGCGTGTAGTTAACCAATGATGACTATGCTAGCCAATTACTGAGTACTGACAGGTGACCGAGTCAGTGGATTCGCAGAAGGTACCGTAAATCGGGGCTACTTGGACATAGTTTGAGAGGTTTTTCTTAGTTTTACAAAAAAGACGTTAGTTGGAGCTCACTATAGCTTATCAAACCAATAGAACCTTTGGCTTTAAAATCTGTGAGAAATCGCACCCCTTGGACCCGCAGTTTTTTACTTTTTTTAATTAAAAACTATCAACGTAACCTCTAGTCCGGAATTATTTTGACATAACATTATTTTCGAATAGAAGTCAAAGTTAAAAATAGTACGGGTTTATTTAACATTTTTTAAAACAAAAAATATATATGATTTCACGTTATGTGTGAGTGTAGCCCCAAAAATTGCCAAAGTTACCCGCAAAGTCAATGTAATCCCGGTTTACGGTATGTTTTCTACTTAGGCAAAGTGTGTGTAGAAGACATACTATCCCTCGGATATGAGGTATAACTTAAGTTACTTGTTAATATATAAGGATATAAAAAATGTATTAAACATCGGGAATTGGTACTTACAAGTTATAAAGTCTGGCGTAGAGCAAACAGTCCGGAACTCCATTGTATCAATGTTATTACAGCCAATAGTAAGATCCGTAAGTCCATTATTATCACAGTCTAGGTCCTGGTCAATACGTTTTATTCTTTTTAGATAATCAGTTTCACCATGAGTTGACCTCTTTAATTTGTTCACGTAATAATCTGAATCTACAGAATGAGAATACTTATTTGAATGCGTACTATGTTCGTTCCGCATTAGGTTGTTGACTTCAAATTTTCCCATATATGGACAGGCTCGAGTCTCTGGAGAAGTAGCTGAAAATAAAACAAATATATGTATGAGTATGGTATTTCGTTTTAACTTAACAGATAGGACACTTAAATCCCTAATAATATATTTCAGTATTAGTTAGATCTTAAAGTGTTAATAACAATGTCATTTAGATGTATGTTATATAGATACAGACTGAGATTATTTAGGAGTTGATCTGAATTAATTTGAAAATAGTTTCGTTCAGTTTTCATTATTTCCATAAAATAAATATATAATATAAATTTAAATACTGTTAATGTCGTTTCAGTTATGCGCTATTCGCTATGATGCCTGTTCCAATAATCTCCATATACACAATAAATAAAAAAAAAGAAATCGGAGAATATAGCGTTATAAATGTATATAAAATATGAAGTATGGGATAAATTCGGAATATGAACATATTTGGGGTAATTCCTCGGACAAGTCTATTTTTAATTTCAATTATGCTCCGTTTTACTCCTATATTTTTAGCTATGACGTCATTACAGCCACGATTCATCTACGTCGAATCATCTACTCTTGTTTAATGTTGTTCATTTTTAATTATTAACTCTCTATGATTAAAAAACCCATCGTACTTATGGACTAGAGTTTATAAGGTTGGAGCTACAGACATTTAAAAATGTTATTTTTTTTAATTTAACAATTTAATTTATTGTAATATTTTACAATAAAGACAGTACATTAACAGGAAATAAGAACATATAAAAAGTTAATTAACCAGATGATCAATGAATTCTTGCTGATCTTTGTTTATTGTATTTTGAGAAACATTGCTTATTCCAATCTAATTCTTCGATATTGTCAGGTTTACTTTGGTGTACCAAAGTAAGCCGGATACACCTATGTTTCTTAGGTGCCTAAAAGAAAAAAGCCTAACGGGGTTAAATATGGTGACCTTGGTGGATATTCAACAGTTTCATGTATTCCAATTCATTTATTTGGAAATACTCGATAAAGAGAAAGATATCTTCGAACAGCTAATACATAATGCGGAGGTTCACTGTCTTACCGATACCATAAATTTTCTTTAGGAATTCCAAATTAATGGATACTAGATGACTAGGTCACTAAAGTAGAGATTAGATGTTCCTGAAAGAAATGAAGATATCTGCTCTACTTAGTGCCGTCAAAAAAGTATGGAGCCTATTTTTATCTGTCCCACCAACACATTCACCTTCTGGTGGTGGATACTGTATGTGCTACTCCCGCATCCATAGAGGATTTACCCAGTATCTACAATTTTGACGGTTTACTTCAGGGTTTAATGTGGGAGTTGTTTCATCCGAAAAAAAATATATATATTTTTTACTTGAAGCGAATTATCATTGTACATATTCATTAATATTAATATAATTTCTTCGATCCGAATCATCGTCAGATAACTTTTGCACAAAATGTAAGTTAAATGGATGCCACATTTCAAATTTTAACACTTTGTGTTGTGAAAAAGAAGGAATATCATAATTTTAGTCATTCTGGAGAATCCATTGTATGGGTTCTCTTACATATCCAATGGAGCATTCAATTTAATATCCTCATCAATAGCTCAACGTTGTTTCTTTGGTAAATCATCGACGGAACCAATCTCTCAATTTGTTTTCAATATTGCTCATTGTTGATAGGCTTAGAGATCCTTCTTGGCACTTATTGGTATATTCGGACTTCGAACATAAAAAACCCAATTATCATTTCAATTTCAAGAATTTCAATTATTATATGTTGGTATCAAGACACGCCAACAAACATATTGTTATAAAGTAAACGGCACAAATTTATAACTAATGATGTCAACACTCAACAGCAACTCGATACTGAAATGATTTGTTTACAGATATTTTCTTGAGACATGATGGTTTTAAATATTATTAGGCTACTTAAAAAAAACTATACAAAAAAAGTTTATTTATCTTCAAAACCATAATGTTTTCTGTAGCTTCAAACTCGTAAACTGTAGACTTTCAGTAGTATAAGTTTTTGAAAGCAGCTTTCTACAGACAGTTCAAAAATGAATAAAAGAATGTTCTGATAAAAAAATATGCATTTGATGACTTGTTAACCGAAGCAAGGAGTTCAAAATGACAGATGCACAATTAAAAATAAAAATCGATCTGTCTAAGTGGTTTCCCAAAATAGATTCGTGTTCTGAAACAAATAATTAATTCCATAGTTTATGCACACATACTACATATACATATAAAAATATATGTATGTGTAGTAAATGCATTATGTAGTTTTATCAATATAAAGATGGTTAAAGAGTTATTCATAATATGGTTAAAGAGTTATTTATAAGGCCTAATCGTTAAAGTTAGATCCTTGATGAGAGCAATGAATATCTGAGGAGAGTTTTATGTTCTCTTGATGTACATATGTATATCCTGATTCTATAATAATATATTCTCTATTTTGAATTAACTTTTCTGTAATATTTTTCTATTACTGTCATTAAAAAATATTACAGAGAAAACATTATTGAGAAATATTACATGCATCTCTGATAAATGTGGGAATTTAAAAATACTAATAAAACAATTTATTTGAAATTAAAATTATTTTTTCATATTACTTCATAACATAAAAAATATATACTTTTTTATCATTACGTTTTAGAATCCACGTTACTGTATTTCAACACTTTCTAAATATATATTCCATTGTTCAGTTTATGTCACAACAAAGACAAAAAATAGTATCGATAGCTGAAAACAATGACTAACCGAAATATTTAATGCGCCAGAGTTTTCGGAACTTGTGTATTCTGAATGCTTACACATCATTTACGCATAATAAAATCTGACACGGAGACCACCAAGATAACTCGTTAACGATTATTAATGTCATCTTGTGAAGCATATGTTAAAGTCATGTTATTTCCAACTGAAATATGAATGGGTAATTATAGAAAAGTATGATACTCTTAGAGAATTATATATATTTATAACTTTAAAAATGGAATACATTGTTAACTTATCAAACGTTATCACAAAATACATATAACTAAATAGCATCCTAATTCTGAGTAAAAAATTTGATGCACTAGAGCAAGCCGCCAAAAATAAGTCTCTAAGAATTTGCGGATTATTTGAGGAAGGGGAAAATAATGCAGTTTCTGAAAATGTGATCAATTTATTTTCATTTCAACTTGGAATCAACTGTAGTAGAGGTGACTTTCTTAGTATTTATCGTATTGGTAAATTCAATGGCACCAAAAATAAGCCACGGACAATTGTAATAAATTTTATTAACATAAATAAATGTCTAGAAGTTATTAAAGGGAAGAAACTATTAAAAAATGGTTCTGTCTTTATCTTTAATGATTTTACTAAAAGATGTTGCGAAGAAGAAACTAGGTTCTAAAAAGGCATAGCCACCAAATGGCAATATTTATGTGTGGTGTGATCAAAGGCAGAAAAGTCGTCTAGTGTTCTGTTAGACGTACTTCCTTAACGACGTGGTCGATCTATGTGTTTAATTTAATCTATTAAGATTTTGTCAGAAGATAATTTCATAGAACTTGTTACTTTTGTCTGCCTTACTTTACCTGTATTTGTTGTTTTTCTATTTTTAGGTTGTTTGTACCGGAATTAATTAGGTGCATAAATATGGTTAATATAGTAAATATAAATTTTGCACCTCGAAACATTCGATCAATTTTCACAGGGTTTGATGTGTTTTCGAAATTAGTTATAGATATAATTCATTAGATATTGTGGGTTTATCGAAATCTTCAAGCATAAATATCGTGTTGCTTAGTTTAAAAATGGTTTTACCTATTAAAACCTAAATATACCTGCTTCTTTTAAATCCGCTCCAAATATACATGCATTCCGTTAACAAATAAATACTGGATAAATGAAAAACCCCTTGTTTAATTTTAATACACACTAATATTAATATAACCATTCAAACCATACTTTACACATAATTTTTAATAACAGTAGAAAGTTAATCCGTAAAAGGCTGTAAGCAGTTATAGCCTTTTGTTTTGTTTTGTTTACTTTTGTTAATTTCTTGCTTTCTGTTGGTTACATGGAAGAGCGGCTTAAACCCGAATGGCGTCAACCTAGTGAAAAACGTTTCTGTCATAATTTCTATTGATTATTGGAAAGATATTATATATTTCCAATATTATAAATTATAGTTATTATTTACAGGGTGCTCTCCTATGTTTATATGAATGTGGTATGTGTCAAAAGTCAAGGGACCTGTGGTCAGCTTAATTGTCTTTTTATTGCAGTTGTTGAAATCTGCGAATGATGCTGCAAGTGTCGATTATTACTGATTTCTGCATCTGGAAGTAAGCGTTTTCCTTAATCTTTTAATGATCTTAGGGCTGCTTTCAGACTGGCAGATATTTCACCTGTGGCACCTATTACTATAGGAATTATGGTGACCTTCTCCTGTTGCCACATGTGCTTGATTATCCGTGGCAATCGTGGTGTCCCTAGCTATGTGTTTCATATAATTGCGGGCAGTTATTACCTTGTCCTGTACTGCCATGAGGAATCTTTCGGTCTCTGGGAAGAGATTACTATTCATTAGCCAGCTAAACGTTGCATCGTGATTATTATTATCATTATTATTATTATTATTATTATAACTGAAGCACGGATATCACACCTAATAACGGCATAACTAAATATTAAATATTTGTTTTTAATTTCCACAATATACCAACTATATTTTCTAATAGTAAAGATTCATAATGGAGGAATAGATCTAAATTAATCAATTAGTTTGCACGAAATTGAACATAGCACAATTTTTTTATATGAAAAAAATCCTAAATCTGTAATCTGCCAATGGTCAATAAACGTATGATATTACAATAGAGAGTATGACGTGCAGGGTCTCCCTCCAGTGAATATTTTAACAAGTGATCTTTGAAATATATATAAATCTTAACTCTAGAGATTATTTGGTTATATGAATTAATATTTAAATATCTTAGAGTTTAAACTGATCTGGTCCCTGAAATCCGATTGAATGGCAACAGACGTTTCAGCGTATGCTCTTCATTGACACTCCGCACATTTAACTGATTGGCAAGTACATCTATTATGGTGCACTGACGCTCGTTAATTGAACCGAACACTGAGCTGGTGGATGATTTCGTTAATGGACAGAGAGATGTCATATTGAATCATCTCGTTGAAAAGTAGTAAGACGCATCAACGAAGACTCTCAAGATTTTGTTCTGGAACCGCCAGAGGATTGTTCTCTTTGACTTACTAGGATCCATAGTTGAATGTCGTGCGTCTACGTAGGTTTTAGAATGGCTTTGTATAACAATATTTTATTGTCTAAGGATAGTTTAGTACCCAGTTGCTTACATTTGGTAAATATGTATTTTTTCGTCTTCTACTTGTAGTAATTTGACAGTTTTTAATGATAACAGGAGGGCATGTTTCCTTGTGCAAGTTGTGTTGTAGATTCCTTGAGATAGATGTTAAATAAGTATGAAATTTCAAGACGGCATCAGTGGTGGTTCTTGTTAGAAGGTCTGCTCTATACAAGAGGTATAATACAGGACCAGGGATGCTCAAGGCCAGCCTTGAGGAACACCTGAGTGTATAGAATGCAAGTAGGTATATTCACTACCTTGTTTCGCAAAAGAGTGTCTGTCAAATATGATTTGAGCAATTGATATGAAAGATGAGAAAGGACATTCTTTAATTCAACCTGCAAACCACTGTACCACACTTTTCTTACATACCTCACATACACAGATGCGTGCATATTCGTAATACGATCTGCTTGTAAACCATTTTAACTGGGCAAGATAGTGTATAATCTGTATTTGATTAATGCTGCCGTGTTATTTCAAAGGGGCATGTCTGCAACAACTTAGAAACTGAGAAAATTAAGATTTTAGATTTCTCTTATGTTATAAAATTAGTTTTGTATACAGAAATGTAATATTAGGGATTTTGGTTACAATAAAGACAGTTATTAATATAAGTTATTTGAACGTTCTTACTTGCTTTTAAATGTGGTACTTCTAATAGATATGGCGTATAACATAAGTCAATACACTAGCACACTAGTTACAGATACGTCTATTTTACTTAAAATAATTTAAGTGTTATCATCGATTGAACAATTATGACAAAATTAATAGTAACAGTGTTTACGTATCAGTATTTATTAATAAATCCATAGAAAAAACAATAATATAACTAAATAACATAAACTACAAAGAATACATGATATGATAATTTAAGAACTAGTAGCTGTCATTGATGTTGGACTCATCTCTTTCTATTATTGGTAAGTTTTTCCAAAACGATAATCGATTGGCAGCAAATATTGGTCCAAGTCTTGATATGATTGTTTGTTTTCTTATACTAGTGATCCCTTTCGAAACGCCCACAGGTTTCGGTTTTTTCATGCCTGTTTTAAAACTTTCATGGTTCAAAAAATTTAAAATAGGTAATGGATGGACTTGCAAACGACTGTGAGTGAGATATTGTTCTTTCATCTCTTGTAAAATTCACTTGTACAATCGAATTCAAATATGGCCGTGGAGCTATTCTGTTGAGTTTATACTGGAAGGTGTGGTCTTCCCAATTATAGAAGAAGTTATCATCCATCTTTACCACGTTGACATTCTTCTAAGAGTTTTGATTCCACAGCGTGGTGGAAGGAATTGAAAACCGCAAAATCATCCAATTTTCAAAATATTACTAATATGTACTTACCACATAACAAATTTTCAGTGAAATCATACGATATCCCTTCTTCACTGTAAAAAAATCCGTATAGCAAACGAGTTACACGTATAAGATAGCCACTTTAAATCATAATTTCAATTTATTGCTGAAAACTGTGCAATCGCATTTCAATTGTTAAGGGCAATAGGCGTATCTACGCAAAAAATCTGTACGCACAATACGTAGATAGGACCTTTTCAACTGACAAAATAAAATATGTCTTTTTATCTAACAGATCAGTCTAGTTTGTAGATACGCCCTTCTTTAAAACTAATTTATCACCTTTATAGTGCACAGATACGATACTTGTTCTTAACACATACATAACAAACATTGTGGTGATTTGAAAAATGCCTGTAGCTCAATTTGAGATGATTTTGTAGATACGCCCCTTTGAATTAGCACGGCAGAATAGTGATTTAACATAAAAGCTTCATAAGAGACAGTCAGGTTTGATGCGAGGCAATGCGCTTCCGCTGGTGAGACCGTTTTCCATATCTAAAAGTAAAACCTTATCGTTTACAGGAGTTGATTAGATGTCAACTTAGCGTTTAGGTATTTCTTTCATGTATTTATTTAAGAGGAAGTTTACATATACAAATGAGTACAAACACACCGATACTTAGGGAAAGGTGCCAATCGCCCCTCGTTGAGACATTCGAACCCAAACATATAATGGCCCTCAATTTAGGGCCCAGCCCACATCCCCGAGGCCGTAACACGAATGCCATTGTTGCAGATAATACGAAATTACAAAATATTGACAATGCAAATTTAGAAGGGTATGATATACTGTAGAGTATGCAAAAAAATCATATGATTGATAAATACAATGTTTTAATGTTTAACTTACCTTGTGGTAATAAACAAAGTGGTATTCCTTAGATCCAGTTTGTTGTTAATTTTGTGAATATCCCCATGGACGCAAAAACACTGTACAAATAATATGAACTGTGTATAAAACTTAAGGCATTAACCTTCCGTCGACGTCGAGCGCAGCCGATCTGTGAGATCCGGCAGTCACTTTTTTCTTTGCCCTTTCATGTGTATTATGAATATTAACTTGAACTCCCTCATAGCTTCCTAGCTCCGAACTACTCTTCTCAATATGGTGTCGATTTTTTTTTTGCATTCTCTGGCCTTGTATGAGCCCCCCGAATCTGTTAGATGCATTGCGTCTGATTACGTCATTATTTTCACTTTTATATTTTGTTAGGTTTCTTTTACTATTTAAATTAATAATATTTTTTGGGATCAATTTATTCAAAATTAACACATTTGGGCGTTAAGTTAGTGGTTTATACTGAATATCGTTACCAACAATGTGACGTTTATTTTTGTTTAGAACATGCTAAAATGATGAAATGGATTTATAATTCTTTACACTTAAAATAGGCAATTATTTATAACTTTTCTTTGTAATTCACGTCCAATATTTTTTTATATATAACTATGACTTTTACATGAGAAAATAGGTGGTTTGCTTTCTGTATTCAAAATATTGTTCGATACTAATTTATGCGCACGTTTTGTCTTTAAAACAGAAAAAAAACTTGTCATAGCTGGTTCTCCTATAAGAATATTCCAAATTTACTGTTTTACAACATAAAATGAGTTTCTTTATGTAAATTTAGTTATTGCATTAAGAACTAGTGTAAAATATTTATTATTGTATTGTACTAATTAAAATAAGCATTTAATTGGGTCTCCACCTTATTAAAATCTAAATTGTGTAAGATTTTATATGAGATCTCTCAGATGCATTGCGCCCGAAAGTGTTCCAATTCAGACTGCGCACGATGGTTAAATTATAGAATTTTATTATAAAAAACAACCTGAGTAACATATACTTGGACATATAAATTAATTCCATTCGTAAATGTTAAATTTAGATAACAAATTTTGCGTTGTATTTTCCTATTTTATATCGGTTTCCCAACCATGTGCATCGCCGTTAAAATTAGTTTTGCCGATCAAACATATTATCACCTGAACATAACTAAATAAAAAAAGATACTTACTGACTAACGTGACGAACGGCAATTTATTTCTGTCAAAGAACGTGGAGCTACAAGCATCTTCTCGACGTTTAGTGCGAGATCCAATTTGTACTTCCATGACGTGAGCATCTCTCCGATAAAAAGACATGCACCTGTAGCCAGTCTGACTGTAATGAATCAGAATCGTAAAATTAGATAAGAATAATGTAAAAATGAATACCCATATCCGGTTCCGTTATTTATGAAAGAATAATAGAACTACATATTTTGTAGTTTCTAAAATTGAGTTATATAGCATATTGATATTGTATTAATACCGGTTATAAAATTGAAATAAACAAGATATTAACAAAAAAAACTTGATCGAAACTATTTTTTATATTTGTACTATCTTAAAATGTAATTTTCGCAAGTTTGCTAATTGTAACTAACATTGTTTATCTGACAATTTATATAAAATAATTTCCAAAAAATTAGCACCAATTAAAGAAAAAATATTTTTGACTTCTCTACAAGTAATTTACAAATTCTTTACAAATAGCTACAGTTATGTAGTCGAATGCTTAATTTTTGTCCCTATATTGTCCTTGTTAGTAGATTAATAAGTTATAATAAAGACAATACAAAAACAACATTGCCTAAATTTCAATTATTGTTTTAAAAATTCCCTACAAATAATTCTTCCATAAATTATAAAACCTTTATTTATTCATAATGGCTACTGATTATTACACATTATTGAATTGAGATTATGCAAATATTTTCAAAAAATAAAAATGCAACAATTTGGTAATATAACTTATCCAATACTACGTTTCCTAGAACTTCCATATATCATATTGTCAACTATTGACATATAGACATACTAATAGCTGAACAAATAAGAAACTCGTCCTAAATAAAAGTAAATGTTCAAGCAAAATAAATGTTTATTAATTATTTCAGATAACGTACCTTTTTCTAGTTAGTAGACTGCATACTTATTTATAACACATTTATTATATTCACCATAATAACAATCTATATTGTAATACACATATAAATGCATATTTTGGTAACAATGCCATCTTTGTCATTTGGTACTTGAAAGAAAACTTGGACTTGAAGCAGTTTTCAGTTTACATTCGAACAATAAGCAACATATTCTGCTGACGAAAATAGTATTGTTATCAAAATATGCATACGAGGGTTATTCAAATATAAACGAGCCTTTCGCAAAAAAAAATTATTTTACATTTTGAGAAAAAAACACACTTTATAGTTATTTTTCTACAAAGTTCCCTTCTTTATTAATGCATATTCCCATCGAACAGATAGTTTCTTCATGCCATTTTCAAAGAATGACTTCGGGCGGGTATCTTGTCTATCCAACTGCGCACTCTCTCTTACCCTACTGTTCAACCTGTTGATCGTTCGCAAAATGCTCTCCTCCAAGTGCTTCCCAAAAATATGGAAAAACTCCTTGAGTCCCAAAAAACCGTTGACATCACATTTCCGGCTGACAAGCGAGTTTTGGATTTTGATGGTCCTGGCTCCCCCTTCTTTCTCCACTCCATACTGGCCTTATTCGACTCGGGAGTGTAGTGGTGAACCCAAGTTTCATCGCACGTCACAATGCGTTGCAAAAGAGCTTGTCCTTCATTTTGAAACCGAGTAAGAAGCATCTGACAAACTTAAACTATTGCATTTTTGTTTTCTTGAGTAAGCAGACGTGTAACCCACCTCGCCGAGATTTTCCGGAATTCAAGGTGGTCTTGGATGATGGTGTGTACACTTCCAACACTGATTCCCGTTTCCTTACTGATTTCTGCTACAGTGAAGCGACGATCTCCTTCAATGAGCTCGCGAACAGCCGCAGCTTTTCCACGCGTAATGCTGGAGCGGGGGCCTCTTCAGTTATTCACATTTTCTACTTTTTCACGCCCTTCCTTGAACTCAGCACACCAGACTTTCATTCACTGCCATGAAAGTAGATTCTCCCCGAACTGTGCACGCACTCGGTCCAGAATTTTGGCTGGTTTAACGCCTTCGTTGGTTAAAAAGTTTATTATGGTGCGTTGCGCAACCGAAGGATGACCCTCTCTTTCGCTCATTATGAGAACAACTAAACAAATCGATCGAGCGGTTGGTTTAGCTTTGAATTATCTAAAGGAGATCCCCCTACTCTTCAAAATGCTCCACTTACCACCGACACGCTCTCTATATCCTCAGAAGTAAAAGACTCGATTATATTTGAATGCCCCTCGTATATAAATGCATTAAAATATCTATTATGATTAAGAGAAATATAATAAATATGTAGTATTTATGAAATCCATAACATATTTTCCAATACTAATATTTTGGGGTTTTCAAAGAAATACAAATTATTGACAATTTGGTATTGCATGTGGTGCAAACATTGTGGTTATCTCCATTTATATTTGATAAGTCCAGGTTTCAACCAGTTATTGATTCATGGTTAACTTCTTTTAAAGATTACGTCCTAAGCGTGAAAAGAATAAAATCTAACTTAAATTATTCAGATATAATATTATCTATATTATCGACAATTGAAAATGTCCTTTAATCATGTCTGTAAATATTCATTTTGCTGCAGTTCTTATGCCGTAGATCTGTTAACATCAAGTAACAAGACATTGTTTAAACTACATTAAAATAATATATTATTTAAACAGTTAAGGCAGAAATAATTACGCAATATGTAAGGGTATAATTCTACGTTGAACTACATAAGTTAAAATTAAAAGAAGAGAACAATCACACAATAACTTACCATCCCATTGTAAAATGTGTCACTAGAACAAGAGAATTTTCATCTCTAGTCGAGTGTTTCAACTGGACACACACAACCTTCATTTCTAGTCCAGAAGAATTAGTTATCCTAAGAGTGGCATTTCTATGATGAAAACTGTAAGTTGCAGAGTAATCCAGAGTATACCAGTGGTTATAATTTGCCACCCAGGAAGGGAAGCGACATTTATTCAGAGAGGGAGCTGGAATTATTAAAATGAAGTATGGTTACACTCGGGAGACATATTACTTGGAGTAGAACAATAATATATAACGTAACTGGTATAACAATAATAGATAGTGATGTGTCATTAAGTAAACAAATAACATTTGTTTTAATTTGACATAGATAATATTAAGATATATAGCGATAAATATATTATTTTGCTCAGTTTTCCATATTTGTAATATTTATAATAAGAAAAATTGTCTTGAAAGTTATTCTCAAGGGATGCATTAAAAACTTTTGTGAATTTTGTAACTTTATATACTTTACAATTTAAAAACTTTATCTTCAAAGTGAATTTGTTTCAATAAATATATTAAGGCATCGTATTTTAATATGTTAAATAATAAACAATAGTTTTGTTTCAAAGTTAATGTGTTTAATAATGTGTAAAAAATACGTTTAATAATTGCGTTCGATAGTTTCTAAGAAACGAATTAAAGGAAATTTCATAAATGCTTTATAAAACATGTATTATATTGCAGTGTAAAAACGTTTTAGTTTTTTTTTATTTGATTATTATACAGATATATTAAACTTATATATAATTATATTTTTTGCAAAAATAAGTAGATTTTTTACAATAATATTATTATTAAAATAATATAAATAAATTGGATTTCGGGATTAAAGTACAGGGACAGAAACTAAAAATGCTGAGATTCGCGGATGATATAGCAGTATTAGTAAGGAGGAATTAGAATCAGCATTGAACGAAATGGAGGCAGTGTTGACAGAGGAATACGGAATGAGGGTGAATAAAAACAAAACTAAAGTGTTAGTGTGCAGGGGGCGCGAGAGCAGAGCAAAAACGAAAGTACAAATAAATAATGAAAGATTGGAGGAAGTTAAAGACTTCACTTATTTAGGAAGTAAAATAAATTGGGATGGAAGAAGCGATAAAGACATAAAACAAAGAGTAGCGCAGGGGCGAGTAGCTTTTAACAAAAAGAAAGCACTTTTATGCTCGGGGGTAATAAACTTAGAAACAAGGAAGAGATTTTTGAAAACATATGTATGGAGCACGGCACTATACGGTTGCGAAACCTGGACGGTAGGGGAAGCAATTAGGAAGAAATTAGAAGCTTTTAAGATGTGGTGTTACCGAAGAATGATGAAAATACCATGGACTGATAGGGTTAGAAATGAAGAAGTATTGGAGAAAGTTGGCGAGAAAAGAAGTATGTAGAAAAACATAAAGAAGAGAAGAGATAAAATGGTAGGCCACTTGCTGAGACATGGGGGAATCGTCGGCGATATTTTGGAGGCAGAAATAGGAGTGAAGAAAGGCAGAGGTAGGCCTAGATTAGACTACTGCTCGCAAATAGTAAGGGATGTAGCACAATTAGCGAAATGCGTAGGTTAGCACAAGATAGGAGAAGCTGGAGGTTATCGTCCAACCAGTCTTAGGACTGATGACCTAATGCTGATGAATATAAATAGTTTGAAATAATGATAAATTAAACTATTGAATTATATCCAGTAAACTAACGATAAGTCAAGGTTAAACTCATTTTTCATTTATGTAGGTAGTATTTCAAATTTATAAATAAAAATAAATATTTTAATAATTTCATACAAAGCATGAAAATCGGAATCAGTAAATATAAAATATTATAGGCATACATAAGAATTTTTCATTTTATTGTAATTAAAAGGAGCTATTGGGGGGAGATTGGAGTATTTCTTACCTGAAAATTAAAGTATTCTAAATAATTAGACCATAAAAAATTAGTTTGGTGTAGCTTACCTTCTTACTTTTAACTATTTTGCAAATTTTATAAAAAAAATTAAATCTTTATTGTCCACATAACTCGATCTGGACAGATTCCCTTACAGGATAATTATCAATAGAAAATAATTGTTAAATGTGTTCCTGTATATTAAATTAAATTCAATTTATTCGGGGTAAATATTGTAATTTTATAAAATTTATTTAAGTAACATGCTGGGCATTTGCCTCACATTTGTATGGATTATTTACCATTCGCTTAAAAGCCGCAAAAGCTTAAAAGTAAACAGACCATTAAGTGCAATTTACGTTGATTGATATCGATCTATTGCTATACATTCATTGTACCTTTTTTAAGAGTCATAGTCCTGCTTCCCTCAGTGGCACTGAAGAGTCCATTACAGGTCGCGTCTCCGCTTTGTGCCACTCTATAATCGACACCATCTAAAGCTTCTGATGCTGGTGAGGCTTTTTCATACACAAAGCATCTGAATCGGTCCTCGTTTGATGTGGCGTGGCTATGGTGTATTTTCCCCACTAAATATCTGGAACTTCCTTCTTTCCATGCTGCCAAACACTGCAGTTCCTCAACTGAAAACATTTTAGTGCCTTTAAAGTTTAGAATTATGCTAATATATACATTTCAGTACCATATATGTAAATAATATTATTAAAGCCTACCGTTGTGTCAAATGTGTATTCCATATTAAAGAATTAGATTTTCCAAGTTTAAATAAAGACTTGTTTTCGAACTAACTTGTGTCTTAAAATACTGTTTTATAATATTTAGAGTTAGATGGGATAGGAATCCTGAAAATAAAGCAAATACTCCAACGCGCAATTTAGTTGAAGTTAAACTAATTGTCGAAACCACAAAGGGAACTGTTCATGATGCTTATATTTATTGTACAGTTAATTAAAAATAAGGTATATTTGATTGATTAGAAGATGTATTAACAATAAGTAGGTATATATTATTACATTTACTTTTTTTCTAAAATTGTACCAAGATTACTCAAATGGTACAAACTTACGCCCGAATGATACAAACGTTGATAGTGTTGACCATGTTTATTAAGAATGATTACCTAGACGATTGAAGAGTATGTTGAATTTAAGAATTCCTGAAGTACCTAAATCATCAAGTACATATGTACTGAACCTATTTATGTTTTAAAACGATCAAGTAAATATAAAAGCACAGCCGCCGTTTTGTCTATGTATTATTTAATAATAATATATAAATATTACCAGCAATAGAACAAAATTTTCATTTGCAGTGAAAACTAAATACCACTTTTACATGTATTATTAGCAGTTATTAACAGTTATTAAAACCTGAAGCAATGTATCTATTTGTGGTTTCTGAATAATCAACTTATGCATGAATGGTTTATCTGTCCTGTGAAACAAACACTAAAGGGCATGGCCGAGTTTATTAAAACTGATAATGTTAAATTTTGACTGTTGCTAGAGGTTTTTGTTGAGTAGAGAATGAATAAATATTTTATATGTGTCGCCCTTATATATTTAATGACTTTTAATTTTTTATTTTCATTAACAACTAAATATCTGAATACCATATATTTCGTGAATAAAAAGTTTGGTAACACAAACAGAAGTATTACTTAAAAAATATATTACTTAGGACTATATTATTTTTAAAATTATTATTTAGGACGTATACATATATATATATATATATATATATATATATATATATATATATATATATATATATATATATATATATATATAATTATTTCCTAAATTTTCCAAACTACATACTATTTCACTATGCATAATATCTAAAAGGTAACTTGAATTCAAATTTACACAAATGATACTGAAATTTGCACCCGACGCGACGTCGTGTGCCAGACACCATATGAAAATTCACAGCATCGAATGGAAAAATTCTACCACAGCCTTGTAATGTTAATTTTAACATCAAATTGGTGTTTCTAGAGAACGGGGTACTCGTTTGATGTGAATTTGGTGTCAAACTTTACTTCACATTTAATACAGCTATTATACGATTTTTTAAATCCGTTAAAGTAATGAATGACTTTATTATTTTGCTTGCATTTATTGCAATATAATTAGGAAACGTCAAACGACATATTAAAGGTAAATTGAATAGTATTTTAATATTTATATACTTAATAGCACATACAAATGTTATTTTTTATGTACTCTGTAAATACGAGTATATCATATACCATATTTTTCATGAAAATTAAACTATTTTCTTTGCGATACATTTTCAATATTTTCACTTTTGGATGACTACTCTTAAGCTTTAAATGTATTAATAGTAATTATCGCCGTAGTAGCCGTAGTAGTAGTCTATTGATGGTTGGGGTCTACACCATACTGAAGCAGTAGGCAAATTCCTTCAAAGGTAATATTCAAATGTGTAACAGGTTATGCGTAAAAATAGATTCAAATTTAAACTTGAAAATATAATATAAAGGTTAACAAATTAACAAAAAAAGATGACTATATATTGACTGGTAAAAATATTTACTAATAATTTTAAATGAAACTTCATTTCTGTTACTTAAACTCATAATATAAGGTGGATTACATCCTCATAGTAATTTCACATAATGATATCAATAGGGGCATGAGTAATGATACATATAATGATGAATAACAACCATACCCATAGTCAAATATTTGAAGAATTTTAGTTAAATATCTAAAATATTACAAATGATTATAAAAGAGATTTGAAATAATACTTCCATATTTTGACTCAGCATTTCCAAAATATTAAATATTAAAAAATAACACAATCTTAGTCATAATATTGCAACGAATTTACTAGAAAGTTCTTTATTTCGAAGACTTATTTACATGTCTAACTAACTAACTAACTTTCTTTCTACTTTAACTTTATAAACTAACTTTCGTACTGTATTACACAATGTCACTTTCTTCGCACCGTATCGCTCACTATCGCGGTTCAGATTTAACTAACTCCTGGCAGGTGGACACAACTCTTATAAAGGTAGTAGGACGTCTCTCCAGACGTTTCTAGATAAAGAACTTTGGTGAACCTTCTAGTATAGAACGCACTGAAGTCAACTCCACACGCTCTTGATGGTTTCGAATATTTCCGGCGTTCGGGATCGCTCGAGGCGTTCGTGACAATATTAAACATTATAATATGTTTAATATTAACACTAACCTCCTTAGCAACTTTGCTAAGGAGGTAAGGAATAAAAATAAAAAGGAATAAAAAAAATACAACATACCACATGTAAATACGATTACTGTAATAATTATCTCCTCGTCCATTACCATGGCTTTTCATCTCTGTAGTAATGAAGATTGGTCTCCGTGTAATATTATAATATATTGCTACAATGACTATAAAATATTATTATGAATTTTTTTATCGCTCTAATAATGAAAGTTATTGAGAAAGTGTTCTCGTGATATTCATAATGTAAGAGGTCACACAATGGACATAAAAATAATTACATGATTTCGGTGATTTAAAACTGTTATACAAATATCGTCGCAATGCTAACTGTAGACATATACATATTTGATAGCTTACATTATCCAGTAAAGGTTTAGGTATGTTTAGTTTGTTCACTTCCGTATGTGATAATTTATTTTTCGATTAGTCGAATTAATTAACTATATTAATTTCAATGACAAGGAAAATGATCAATGTATAAAATAGTAATGTAGTGCACGATCACATATTTGAGAAATAAAGAAATCAGTAAACAACCTCAGGCGTTAACTTTCCAAAAAACAATGACAATGGTGGTGCCTCAAAATGTACTTTATCAAATTTAAGGCTAAATATAGTCTCTCTCTATAGTAAGCTCCATAGTCTTACAACATCGTTCATCATCATCATGAGGTCATCAGTCCTAAGACTGGTTGGACGCTAACCTCCAGCTTCTCCTATCTTGTGCTAACCTACGCATTTCGCTAATTGTGCTACAACCTACATCCCTTACTATTTGCGAGCAGTAGTCTAATCTAGGCCTACCTCTGCCTTTCTTCACTCCTATTTCTGCTTCCAAAATATCGCGGACTATTCCCCCATGTCTCAGCAAGTGGCCTACCATTCTATCTCTTCTCTTCTTTATGTTTTTCCACATACTTCTTTTCTCGCCGACTTTCTCTAATACTTCTTCGTTTCTAACCCTATCAGTCCACGGTATTTTCATCATTCTTCGGTAACACCATATCTTAAAAGCTTCTAATTTCTTCCTACTTGCTTCCCCTACCGTCCAGGTTCCGCAACCGTATAGTCCCGTGCCCCATACATACGTTTTCAAAAATCTCTTCCTTGTTTCTAAGTTTATTATCCCCGAGCATAAAAGTGCTTTCTTTTTGTTAAAAGCTACTCGACCTTGCGAAATTCTTTGTTTTATATCTTTATTGCGTCTTCCTTCCCAATTTATTTTACTTTCTAAATAAGTGAAGTCTTTAACTTCCTCCAATCTTTCATTATTAATTTGTAATTTCGTTTTTGCTCTGCTCTCGCGCCCTCTGCACACTAACACTTTAGTTTTATTTTTATTCCCCCTCATTCCGTATTCCTCTGTCAACACTGCCTCCATTTCATTCAACGCTGATTCCTCTTTACTAGATGCTAATACTGCTATATCATCCGCGAATCTCAGCATTTTTAGTTCTGTCCCTGTACTTTAATCCCGAAATCCACTCTATCTTTTACGACATTAATCGCCTCTTCGATGTACAGATTAAAAATTAGTGGTGATAGCGTACATCCTTGTCTTACTCCATTTCCTAATACCTACTTCCCTTCTTTCCTCTTCTACTTCTATAACAGCGGTTTGCTCCTTGTATAGATTATGTACTACTCTTCTATCTCTACACTTTATTCCCGCGCTCTTTAGCATCTCGAACATTTTTTCCCATCTTACATTATCAAAAGCTTTTTCTAAATCTACAAATCCTATATAAGCGTTCTTTCCTTTTTCTATTGTTTTCTCTAACATTACTCTTAGCGCCAGATATCAACATCGTTAAGATATATTTATTTAGAACATTCAAAAGTTTGTATGCGATAGATCTGTTAAGAAGTATTGTGCATCTGAGGTTAATAATAGATAAGTAGGTTTTCATCTCAATTATTTACCGCCCCATGACTTTTAACGTTGTACCCTAACTTATTTTATTAATTATGATGATGAAATACACATCTACCTGCATTGATTAGCACATGCATGCTTCAATATAGGCTTTAACTTCATTGAGAAATTGATGCAATATTATTTCACAGAGTAATTTGATTTGTCATGCCAAACGTATAGTAGTATTTATGATCAACTTACAAATTTAGAAGAAATGATTTTATAAACAGTCTTATTTTTTTAGCTAATGTAGGAAAGCTTACTTTACAATTTTCGAATTTAATTTACTAGTGCCTGCTTAGTGTCTTTTATTTTAGAACCGTGATTATCATTAAATTTAAAAGACATGAATGAATGAAATGTGGATTAATTTATCTACTTGAAATCTATACTCACTACTCACTATTGCTAGTCTTCTTTTTTACTCCTACCTGCAACTAACTGCAATGAATTGATTTAATGGATTGATAACTCAATTGAAAGCAGCATTTGGTTTATTTTTTACATCTATATTTCTGCCCAGAAAGCTCCCTTCCCACTTCAACAAATAATTTCATTTCTTTAATTAATAGCGATTCATCCTCATCGACAAATTTTGCAGACGTGAGCGATAATATTGCTTTTTCAAGATAACGTTAAGGGTCTCATCGTTATCAACCGAGAATTACGTGCCATCGAAGTATCTATGACACTTTTCATATACTCGTATTAATTTCAAGATTTCAACTTTAATACCCCTTTAACGATTTTTTTTTTTTTGTTCATGGAGTATTTCATATTTCATAGTATTCATATTTTTACACGATGAAAATATTTAGTTTTTCGTTGTAGATAAATGTGGAAAAAATAGTACACCTCTGAAAACTGAGTACAATAACAATATAGTCTTGTTGGACCCAAGGAAGAAATATATGGACCCAATATAATCTTCTAATTATTTTTTTTAATCTGCAAATCTCTTTAATGATATCAGCTACTATCAGGGTGTAACAATCAATAATATAAATATTATTATTATATTATTTTCATTACGCTACTAGTGAAAATAGAATAAAAAGTTTCTCACTTCTCAAGAAGAAAAATAGTTTTAAACAATTGTCTACCGCTCATGAAAGTAATTTACTCAAAATTAAATTATACTTTGTAAAATTAATATTTTTGTGTCAAATTACATGTATATTTACTCCATATCTACTCTTTATTTACTCTATATCTTTCCTATATAGTTTACTCTATTGTCACGGGCGCCTCGCCATCTGGAGCTGTCATGATCTCGTAGCAATTCCCTGGCGCGAGTTACGTGACGCGTTTGGGTGTTCTGTGGATAGCTATCGAGGCCGACGGCGATCTCTGAGTCATCGAGATCAGTTGTCATCATCGTGATCAGTGTTTGAGTTGCTTTACAACTCCGCGTCATTTTTATTATATCCGTTGCCATCACCATTATCCATTGCATACATTAGTTTAGTTTTTTGGCTTTGTTAAATAGTAGTGTAGTTGTTAGTGTGTAATAGTAGTATTTTTTGTATAATTGTATTTCATTGTATGTGTGTTCTTTTGTAATAAATTAGTTGGAGTCCGTGTGTGTATTATTTGGCTGGGTGCGTTACACTCTTTTTTCTTATTTATTCTCATTGTATTTGTACTGGGCACGACTGCCGTCATCCCGGTTTTTTTAAAGCATTCAGAGTAAAGAATTAATCAATTAAATAAATAATAAAAAAGCCATGCAGGCAGATCACCGAACTACGTCGCCGCTCCCACTACACCACCGCCACGTCGAAACGGGGCAGATTTCACGGAGGCAAATCACCCCATAATTCCACATTTCGACTCCACTAACCAACCATTAACGGGCGGGCCGCTCGCTGTAACTTCAGAATTTTTAAAATGTTACACAGTGAACCAAACAAGTTTCGACGAAACTTGTTATATTGATATAGACGGCCCGTCAGCACACAACGATGGTATAGATACTCTCCCCATGCATACTACAAGACACGATACTACCCCCCGGGATTATGTTTCCACCCCTAGCAACCCCTTGGGACAGCCATTCACAATCCTAAGGTATCAAGTGTTTTTACATGAGTATAAATCATCTAAACTTTATTAATCTCTCGTTACGCTGAAAATAGGATACTTGCGCTATAGTTTTCACGTTTCGGTTTTGTTTTATCAATTATTTATTTTTTTAAATGACCTATAGGAGACATATTTCTATGGAAAAACGTTCTTAACATCAACTGTGCATCGTGAAGGGTATTCAGTGATCAAATTTAATATTGGCAATAAATTAAATTTAAGTGCCTCGACAGTACACCTTACCATAAGACGTAACGAGGAAACCGTAAGTCTTCACGATCACATTCATCCTGAGCCTTCATGTTTAACTTCCAATGCTGGCGATCAATTTATTAAATTGGCATAATCAATGATTGATGGCACTAAATATTACTGCAGAGTTCAATCGAGGACGTTCGAAACCAATTTCTATGTGTACGATTAAACGGTGTCTTCAAGAAGGTGATCTTGATGGTCGTATAGCAACCCAATAACATATACTATAGAAATCAATAGGCACCGGAATATCGGCGCTAGACAACATATCATTGGTGTAATATACTCTGGATGGACAAATCTAAATTCGAATTGTTCAATAAGAAGAGGAGAATCTTTGTGCGACGATCTAAGACGGAAAAAGTGATGCTAGACTATGTTGCTTCGACAGTAAATCAGGTAGTTGGATCAGTTATGGTGTGGAAATGTTTCTCTTTGGAAGGTGTGGGAGATTTAGTAAAATTAGAAGGTATAATACGAAAAGATGAATATAAAAGAATTTTTACAGAAAACGCGATGCGATCTGGATAACGATTAATTAAAAAAGAATTTGAATTTATGTAGGACTATGATCCAAAATGGACCATTCGCCTTTATAAGGAGTACATTATGGGTCAGGAAAAAAATAAAATTTTAAAAAATATGGTTTGGTCACCACAAAGCCCTGAACCCGATTGAACTATTATGGGATGAATTAAACAGAAAAGTGAGAGAAGAGCGTTCCACATATACAAGAAATACCTTTGGGCCCTACTTCAAGCTGCCTGGAGAAGAATTCAGCAAGAAAAGTTAAAAAAACTAATTGAGAGAATACCAAGACTAACAAAAGCAGTAATAAGTGTAAAAGGTGTTTTTTTTTTATTATGATTATTATAATATTTTGTTTCAAACCATGTGTTTTTTAACTTATATTGTATATTATATACTGTAGCTATAAAAGCATGTAAAATATAATTATTTTTGATATGGGGTCTAATTATAATTTTTTCAGGTGCCGATACTTCCATGAGCGATGTGTAGTATATAGTCGCTTAAACAGGAGAGGTACATTCTCCAAGAAAATGATCCCATCTAATTTACTGCCAATGGAGAATATCAGACACGATAACTACATATAGAGATTTCTTCCTCATTGGGAATAATCAGTGTATTCGGTACCAAATGTCCTAAGGAAATTGGATGGAGGCATTCCAACATTATAATTTTCGTAGATTATTTTCTGCTTTTCAGATTAAATAATAAATCTAACTTATATTAAATGATGAAGATAAAATACGGAAATATTTCAATGATTTTAATAATTTCATTTCATTATATAAATATCATGCGCCAACTAAGAAAAAATTGTGATACTATGGTATCCATTAAAAAGACAACATTCATAATAACTCAAAATTGAATCAACTTATTTAAGATTTACGGGTGCCAATGGATAAAAGAGCTGCCAGAAGAACATCCTGTTGTCTAAGCGAAAAAGTGAAAAATCAACCTTTTGTTTAAAACAGAAAACGATATCAAGTGATCAATCCAGCATCAATTAATTTGTCTCAAGAAAAAAATGCATCAGCAATTTTATTCTTGCCTCTTAGTTACTGAAAGGTCCAATAAAATATTCAGATTTGCCGATATTGTATAAAACACAATACGACTTACCCTGTCTTTAATATCAAATTAGTTCTGTGTTGTGAGCATAATGAGAAGTTACTCGACTTAAATTTTGCAATCTATAACTCTATATTTCAATAATATTTATTAGTCTATAATATTCTCCGAATCATTAATTGATCAGTTGATCATGTATAAAGATATTCTAAAATTGAGGACTTCTGAAATTTTCTGTATTTTATATAGGGTAATGGATGGAACTATCCTCCCTGATATATGTATAAGATTTATATAAGACATGAAAAGGAAAGCCTTATGAAAATCTATGATCGATTCAAACTGCAATCTCAACCTGACTACGCACCGGAACTACTTAGAGATAAACATAAATAATGATCTGTGAATTCTGGGCTTATTTTCTTTACAAAAATGAAATAATTTCATACCTTCTACTGTGAAAGGGTCGCAATTTAAATTACGATTAGGTAATTGCAGATTCATTACCGTCACATTTTAAGTCATCGTTTATTCACCCCTGTGGAACAACAATCATGCCACCTATCGACAATATAAAAGATATTTCCTCTCTGCCAAAATAATTTCCTAGACATAATTTGCAGCATAAAAAAATTAAAACTAAATGTTATAGTGGGTAGCGTTAAAACTTTCTTATTGATCATTAATAGCTGTTCCTATTCATTCAGGTACACGTTATACGATAATTATAACATGTAGGGTTCCATAAAATGGAAAACACTATGCATATATTTTCTACTCGAACAAGATGTATGAAGATCAAATATATGTATGTATTATATAGGTCGAAGTTGTCAATGCTTAACCTCCTGTTTTGGACATTTGTAATTCATAGACACCTAAGCTCCATATCTATTTAACATATGAGAAAATAATTGGTTAATGAAGTTTACCATAGCGAAAGTTCTATGTACGGGTTAGTTTTCGCATAAGATTTTATTAAAACTATTTGTTTTAGGGATAAGGAATGGTACTGATAGTTACCTCAAAATAATTAGTAAAATTCTAATCTGGTATAAAAAATGTGGTATGCCATTTGAAATAAGGAAGTTGTTGCCGACTTCCGGTATAACGCGAAGTGTCAAATACATGGTATTTCACATTCATTATATAGTCACATTAATTAGATAGAGCATCGCTAAAGACCCCCATATGCATATTTTCAGTTCCAAATTATTTGTAATTTCTCGAAAACGTCTAATAGGCCAGTCACCGTGAAGTACCCTGTATTTACTTCAATAGTATGGTGCCCATTCTCTTCATAAATATAAAGTATATTTAGAGGTAATTGTTATTATAAACTGTAAATTTGTGGATTATATAAATAGCTTACCCGTCTATAGAATTTCCACACGCTGTTACTAAATACGTATAATTTTTAACTCTGAAAGAAATACGATTAATGCACTACATTATATTTTTTTGCTCAAAATAATAAATTCTCTATTACATTCCTCTGGGACTACTACACTATTTAATCGTAAGCTTACCTAGGCTAGGTAAGGCGTCTCTTACTTCTACCGATTTACGAACTTCACTTTTCGCTAAACGTTTTTCAGTTTTACTTCTCCAACCAGTTTGTTTGGATCATTTCCACGTTTTCAAGTTATTAATTATTAAAACAATAAATTCCCTATTTATATTTTCAGTTGTAAAATAATTAATATAAAAAATATGTTTCCAAATGATAAATATTCATAATAAATAAACAAATTCATCTGATACATACTAATTTTTATGATTTGTTTATATACATACCTACTTCTTTTAATAATACCGTCTATATTTATACTTGTATTTAATATCTAAAAATTGTATGTAATTTACGAGTATGTATGAGTATATGATTCTATGGGATGGTGTAGCACAAACAAATTATAAAATACGTCATTTATGACATGGAAGAAATGTAGCCAAATATGGGCGTACAAATAAAAAATTTGTGTATTTACTTGCACTTTCTGATGCATGGATATCTGGGCAGGCTTGGTAGCTCAACAGAAGTTTACTATCTTCTGTACATGTGTCAATACTAGACACCGGATAACGGCATTCACCATAGCCACGATTGTATGTGAATGTGAAGGGTCCGCGAAAGGGACACGGTACAGCAACTGCGTTTTCTCTAAACATTGAGTATAATAAGGCATCGCCCGTTATCAGACTGCATAAGGTCGGAAGTGCATCTCGTCCGTGACAGTAAGCTGAAACAAAAATATAAATCAGTAAAGGAACAATATTTAGGAATTTACATTAAACGAAATTACTGACAGATAATGAAAGCGAAATCTCTTGGACAAAATTAACATAAGCGTACCATTTTTCATTATTTCTGATAATTTTTTGAAGTTTTAAAACTTTTAAACATTTTATGTGGGTAGTAGACATCATGTGATGACTACTGATAAACAATTGTAATTATTTGGCAGATGTAAAGTAACATTGTGTAATTGTTTGTTAATTTATTTAATGCTCTTTAAAGTGATTTGTAAATGTCAATAAATTCAGTTATGCTAGTGATTTAATCAAGTAAATGAAAAACCTTGTCCAGTATAATTGGATTAGAAGAACTGAATCGTCTACGCAACTTAAGAGAAAACAAAGCAATGAAAATGGTATTTTTGGTTAACGAGGGACGTAGTCAGCGATATGTGGCTGATTTGTTAGGAGCTAGACAGTCAACAGTTAGTCAAGCAGTTAAACATCTTAATAAACTTCGCTTCGTTTCTTAAGGCGACTTAGAAAGTCGCCTTAAGAAACGGGCATTTTACCAGTTAGGCGTTAGACAATTAACAGTTAGTCAAACACTTAAACGTTTCAAAGAATTTAGAAGTTACTGTAAAACAGCAGGACACGGTCATAAGAAGTCTACAGATGCAAGTGATCTTGCATCTATATTCTTATATACGTCACCTTTAGTTATAGGCGTTCTACTAGTTTAGAGCTAAGCAGAGTCCTAGTATCAGCTCAAAATATTGCAATTTCTGGACGAACAGTCAGAACACGACTTAATGAAGAACAATTGGACAGTAGAAGACCAGCTACTGCACCACTGCACACAAGACTTACTAGGCTACATCTTGTAAGACAACACGTAAATTGAACTATTGATGACTGGCAATGTCTTGTTGTCAGACGAAACAAGAGCAAATCTCAATTCATCAGATGCATGTTAATAAGTCTAGCGAAAACTAGAAGAGATTTATTGCCTGTAAATCTCTCTCCATTGTAATATGTCTCCGAGGATTCCATTTCTTGAAGGATCAATCTTCTGGGGAGGAACTTGTTTCGATAATCGCACGGAATTGGCTCCTATACGGGCAAGATCCATGAATTCACATTTCTACGTAGAAAATATCACAGAAGAAAATGTAATGCCATTTTCCCCGTTTATCGGGGACAAATTAGTTTTTATACATGATAGCGTTTGGCCCCACGTTGCTAGAGAGGTACTGGACTACCTTCGATTTGTAAATATTCCAACTATGGACTGGCCACCGAAAACCTCAGATATGAACCCCATAGAATATATATAATGCCCCAAAACGATTAATTAGCCGCCACATACCTGACACTATGACTAGTAAGGAACTCGAACAAGTCGTTCTTATCAAATGGGAGAATGTTCCTCAGGAAACCATTCACGACTTGATCAATAGCATTCCCAGATGAATGAAAACAGTAACAAGAGCTAGAGGAGGATCTATACGCTACTGAATTTAAATTCTTTCCATTTAATTTCACCTCGATTTTTCTTCAAAATGTTTTTATTAATGCCGTTGTCATTGCATTCGACATTATCGTTCCTTTATGTTATTTATTCCTTTATGTTTTTCTCGACAATACCATTCTATTTTAGTAAACGTTAGTTGAAATTATTTAATTATAATGTCACATAGGTACTATGATTTAAATATTAGAAAAAATTGAAGTAATAAGTTTCACTGATGTGTTAATTTTTATCCAGAAGTTTATAATTAATTAGGTTATATAAATGATTTCTATAGAAAACCAATAAATCTTAACTACATTCACATTACTTTTAAATTTGAAAAATCAAAGATACATAACAAGTGGGAATGCCATTAATAATTTATAGTTTAGATTTTCTGAATGTATTACATCCGAACAAAAATTAATGAATCTTCCCAGCATAAATTTCCTTAATATAATATTTGTGTATATGATGTAATTTACCAGAAACAATAATTAATAAAACTCTGAATGCAATGTGTTCGCTCCAGGCAACGGACAACTATTATTTTAATAATAAGTGATTTTATTATTACATTAATTTAATTCTAAGAAAATTAAAAAAACAAAATTAAAAAGAGTTAAATTAATACAAGTGCATTGTCTATTATACTAAATAGGAGTAATTTATATTACAATTAACTTCACAGGCAACCATCATAAACGAGACATCCTACCTAAGGAAATGTTGCAAAATTAATTTTAAAATACAAAGGTTTTAGGCATTTTTTCTTCTATGATTAGCTGTCTTTTTATAATAGAATATATATTTCTACTATTATTTAACTAAGAACATTGAGCGAGATTAATGTGCTATTAGGAACAACAACAAAAAAGAAATAGATCAGTTTTTCTTAAGCACCGAAAGAGTGTTACGTCGGTGTTTTTAATCGTCGGAGATGATTAAAAACTGATACATTCCTCATGATACCGACTCGGTCATCAAGTTTCGTCGAGCTCGTATGTTCTTTTAGTGTTTGTGGAATACTGGTCTCCTATTTCTTGTTGTTCCACTGAATGTTCCAACCCCCTTCTTGGACTAGGAATAACATAAAATGCAATTTAACTTATTCAATTCATCGTTCTACAATTTGTTCCACCAAATATTACAACATCTTTCCACTAATGCTCATACAATAAACAAACTTGTCGAAGATTTTCGTTAACTGCTCATAATAACTGTGGAGTTATTTGAGTACATATAACAGATTGTACAGGCATATTCCAATATTTCTATATAATTCTTGCACGCAAATCATTCTTTATTGTTAAACTTTAAATATACTTTATTTATGTGAAAATAAATGCAAGATGATATGGTCGGGAAACTTGGTTGACCATTTATAAACGTTTTTGTTATGTGCCTAACATTCAATACGTAATAATCTCTTATATGTATTGTACAATGTGGTGGAGTCACAGCCTCTTAAAATAATTGTTCTTTTTGACGTGAATACGTCTTTAAATTAGTTTCCATACTGGGAGGCAATTCAAAAAACTGATGATAACAAAATCGGGGGATAGAGTTTGGTGTTGTAGCTATCTAACTATCATCTATGTCCAAAATCTAATTATACCACTCGATAGATAAAGGATCAAATAATTCATTACATTGAGTGAGGACTGTGACGCATCGCGCGCGGCGGAGGAGGAAAGGCAGCCATTTTGAGTTCGTTTTGGTTTCAATCGTCAGCTCTTGTCAAGATCTATGTAAAACAGTGTGTGAAATAGTTGTAGTGAATATATATGGTGTTAAAGTAAAAAATTAAAATAAATATCGCAATGTCAGCCTATACTCGTCAAAAAGCCAAATCAAAATATAGAGAACGTATACGGTTGGAAAGGGCATCTCAAGAACAATCCGGTGATACCCATAAACCACCATATGACAGAGTAAAGCGGTGCCGAGAACGTAAAAGAATGAAGGCATCGATGTATCCTGTATGCCATGTATTTCATACTTTTCCTATCACAGACATATCATAATAAAGTTATAATACAGTAATAAAATTATTTGTTTACTTGATTTCTTTCCTAAACCCAACGAATCCCAAATAAAACATGGTGATCAGAAGGACTTGTTAAAAAAATCATTATGATATTAGACATTACGCTCAAAGAAAATATTACCTTTTACGTACACGTATTCACGTAAAACCCACGGCCGTGTCCACGAAACAGCCACACACCGACATTTTTTTCATCGATTATTACAGGCCTTCAAATTTATATAACCACGGTATCTATGTGATTTTATAACAAATTGAGATTAGAAAAGGATATGTCAGACTGTGACAATGCCCACTATTATATTATGTCTACTGACAGATGAACCGAACTATCAATCAAAAACGATCATCATACTACGATCTGGATTTTCTTTAATGCGAATAAAATATAATTGCAAAATGCATTGATCATTGTAATTTTCATTTCATTTAAAGCTTTTCTTAAAAAATATTTTCTAGGCGCATGTATTTTATGTATACATTACTCACATTAATTTTATATATATTTACTAATATTTTTATCATTCATCCGATTAAAACGAAAACGTTTACCAAATTAGGTGATTTATTAGGACTGTTAACTACGAGTACTTACGCTTATTCCATCAAATGTCCCCATCCGTTCCAGTATATACTTGTGATGAACATTTTTATGAATAATCCTTTCAGTAATAATATAAGAAATAAATAAACAGTTTTGAAACCTTAAAACGGACTTTTCCGCGCGTAGAACATCTCTATCTCGAAATTTAGTGACCGAGAAAAAATAAACCAACACATAAATGCAGAATATCTGTTTTATGCGACAGTTTTACTTTCTTCAAATAGTCCATCCTCATGATTTCTCATGATCGCTGAACAGGATGGGGTGTGTCCTATCCACCTCAAAATCAATAGATGTCGTCTGGTAGGCGTCCCTAATTAGAATCAGTTAAAACCCGATCGATCCAGCACGATATAATTGAGTGATCGTGCTAACAAAAAAAATTCTCAAATAGTCCACCATTGTGCTTTCTCATAGCCCATGAACATGGTAGAGTGTGTTCTATCCACCTCAATATCGATAGGTGTCGTTTGGGAGACGTCCCTAATTAGAATCAGTCAAAACTCAATCGATCCCACATGACGTAGTTGAGTGATCGTGTTAACAAAAAAAATTTCTCAAATAGTCCACCCCCGTGCTTTCTCATGACCCATGGACAGGGTGGGGTGTGTCTTATCCACCTAAAAATCAATAGGTATCGTCTGGGAGACGTTCCCGATCAGAATCAATCAAAACCCGATCGATCCGACACTATTTAGTTGAGTTATCGTATTAACAAAATAAATTTCTCAAATAGTCCACCATCGTGCTCTCATGACTCATGGACAGGGTGGGATGTGTCCTATCTACCTCAAAATCAATAGGTGTCGTCTGGGAGACTTCCCCGATCAGAATTGGTCAAAACTCGATAGATCCGATACGATTTAGTTGAGTTATCGTGCTAACAAAAAAATGTCTCAAATAGACCCAAGGGAGGGGGTGGTGTGTACTATCCACCTCAAAATGAATAGGTGCCATCTGGGAGATGTCCCCGATCAGGATCAGTTGAAACCCGATCGATCCGACACGATTTAGTTGAGTTATCGTGCTAACAAGAAAATTTAATGCCGACGACAACGAACACACACACAGCAAAACATTTTTAAAAACCATTTTTTTTTTGTTTTTAGGCCGAAAAACTAAAAATAGGCCCAAAAAATTTTTGTTTTGTCACTTTTTCTTTACACGATCACATTACTTTTCCGCTAGTATAGTGAAGTGCGGAAAAGTAATAAGAATGCTTAATTACTGCGATAAAATATCTGTACTAATCTTCGTTGTAATAATCTTCTCAAAAATAGTCAACTTTCAATAAGTTTAACATAATCAATTCAGATGTCTTCCGAAACACAATAGTTAAATTAATAAATACAGAATATAAATTACACGTAGAACATCATTTACTGGAAATACAAGGAATGATATTAACTTTTAAAATTTACATAAAATTAATGTTATAAAAAACTACCCTAGTAATTTGAAGTATATTAGTTTGCAATACTTTCGACAATATTTACCACATACCTACTGTGTTTCTATGTTTAAAATAATAGGCTCATATATTTACAAAATACATTCTGCAAGTGTATGGCCTCTGTACTGTATTGTAAAATGTAGTTTTTATATTAAAGTATGGACTAAGCATACAATTCAATTCTGCTGTTATATATTGATTTATAAATTTCATTTAAGATCAAATTAAGAAACTCAATTATAAAATGGGCTGCCTCAAACATTAATGGAAATTTACACAACCATATGTCCATTAATACTTATTCCATGGGTCAATTATTTAGTAAAAAATATAAAAAAAAAGTATTTATTATTAAGTTACTTATTGTAATTATTTATTGTTAATTTAGTTACTTATTGAACACTGCATGATAACGGACAGACAGTATGCAAAAGGTTATTTAGGCACTAAGGTATGTATAATATACATAAGTTTACTATTCTTGAGAAATATATTATGGTATTTATGAATTTTACCATTAATCGTTTCGATGATTCTCAGCCGAACAGCTCGGCATAAAAAGCGTCACTTTAAATGAGAACTATTATTAAGTTTTAATGAAATCCCCGATAAAGAAAAACCCATTGAAGATTGTTCACTCGTTAGAATCAACTTATGGATGTTAGTAATTCTATTACAAATTCTACCTATGTCACTTGCCGCTCCTTAACTCATCAACACTTTGTATTTGACTAAGAAACATTTCCGCTTCCCTCACATTTCTACTGTCTTTATTTTTCTTTGTCGTAATACGTGGCGCATATGCACATTAGTGTCAAAAATCTCTCAGTAAAACGATTACAAAATCTTCATGCATAGCGACTCTAAATTTAAACAATGGGTGAATATTACACTTTATGTGGTGCCCTGCCGTCTGAATATTTGAATATAAATAGAAACGTTATCCTTCGATGACTTTACTACAAAAAAAGAAAAAGAAAAGAGTAAGAAGAAAGTGTTTACAGTGTCAGACTGTATAGGTTACAAGTCGTATACCAAAATATAAAGTGCAAGTAGAAATACAAATGCCTTAAAAATATTAGAAGAATTAAATTACAAGTATATTTTATTATTCCATGCTAATTACTGGATATGTTTATTTGGGAATATATTTAATAATCTTTAAAGATGGAAATATCAAAATGTAAGTTCAAAAAATGAATTTGAGTATATCATGAATCATGACGCAGAATACAATACATAAATAATGCAATTTTTTAATTTAAACATAATTGTTTTAATTGAAATAGAATATCAGTAAATTTAAAAATGTATATAATATATATGTGGAGAATGTAATTAACGAGTATTTCAGTTATTTAGCTACTGAAATCTATATTTTTCGTAGAACATGAAAATAATAACATAAGTTAAGTAATTATACTGTTCTGACATTCCACTACTTATTGAGTGAAAACATTTTTTTAGAACACAAATTAAAAAAAAAACATGTTATAAATTAAAGAGAAAGAAAAGCATGTAACTTAACATAATTTTTCTAAGATAAAGTATCAAATTCACTTACAGATATTTTTTACGGTGTTAATATAATCTTGTTCTGATACGAATTTTGCATAATAAATGGATCCTTTGAGATTATCATATTCAAAAAGTATTCTTTTGTACTTAAAAACCTAAAAATCATTTTTATTTTATTTGAAAAGAAAACTAAGCCCTCTTCCTCCAAGTTAGAGACTGATTAGGAAGGAATTGAAAGCCCCCAGATGCTAACCAATATTGCTGCTTAAAGTTGCAATTAATAAAAAAGTTAACAATCAGGAACTTCTACATGATTATAATATATTTTCTTTGAAAATTTTTAAGAATTCTCAAATTCCCATCAATTATTCCAATACAATATGTTCAATTATTCAATTAAACAGACATTCAAATATAATCTAATTATGGGAAATAAAATAAATTGGGATTGAAGAAGCGATAAAGATATAAAACAAAGAATAGCGCAGGGTCGAGTGGCTTTTAACAGAGAGAAAGCACTTTTATGCTCAGGGGTAATTAACTTAGAAACAAGAAAGAGATTTTTGAAAACGTATGTATGGAGCACGGTGCTATACGGTTGCGAAACCTGGACGGTAGGGGAGGCAAGTAGGAAGAAATTAGAAGCTTTTGAGATGTGGTGTTATCGAAGAATGATGAAAATACCGTGGACTGATAGGGTTAGAAACGAAGAAGTATTAGAGAAAGTCGGCGAGAAAAGAAGTATGTGGAAAAACATAAAGAAAAGAAGAGATAGAATGGTAGGCCACTTGCTGAGACATGGGGGAATAGTCCGCGATATTTTGGAGGCAGAAATAGGAGTGAAGAAAGGCAGAGGTAGGCATAGATTAGACTACTGCTCACAAATAGTAAGGGATGTAGGTTGTAGCACAATTAGCGAAATGCGTAGGTTAGCACAAGATAGGAGAAGCTGGAGGTTAGCATCCAACCAGTCTTGGGACTGATGACCTCATGATGATGATGGCTGTTCACTACATTATATAAATAAAAAATAGGTCATCTCTGAAGAAGCAATGCAATTCAGAGAAAAGTTTTTCATCATATGCTGAAAAGCATATGATCAAAATTATTTCAACGTCCACGTAACTTAACAAAGTACGAAGCAGTGAATGCGGTAATTCTGGTTAACGAAAGACATTTGTTAGGAGTTAGACAATCAACAATTAGTCGACCAATTAGAAGTTTAAATAAATTTGAATTTATAATTTGAAATTAGGGCAGAATCCTAGGACACGGTCGTAAATGTCTACAGATGCAATATATTATGCAAGCCGCCTTAAGAATTAAGAATTGTACGGGTCTAGTGCAAAATAGAGCTCTGATAGCAGCTCAAAATGTAGCAATTTCTAGATGAACGGTCAGAAGAAAGTTTAATGAAGAAGAATTGAGCAGTAGAACACCAAATATTACACCACTGCTCACCAGAAAACATGAAGTTACTAAACTGCGTTTTACAGGAAAACAAATAAATTACACCATTGACGACTGGAAGCGAGTTTTGTTTTCAGACGAAACAAGAGTAAGAACTGATTTTCCAGATGGACATCAACGAGCCTACTGGAAGTTAAGAGAGAGGTTTGCTGTATACAATATCTCAATATCTCGATGAATCAATAATGTTCTGAGGAAGAATTTGTTTCGATAATCGCACGGATTTGGTTCCTATATATTGTTGGAGATCCATGAATATATATTTCTATGTAGAGAGTACCGTAGAAGAAAAGGAGATGCCATTTTCTCCGTTTATCGGGGACAATTTAATTTTTATGCAGGATAACGCTCGACCCCGTGTTGCTAGAGAGGTGCTAGACTACCTTCAATTTGTGAATATTACCAACTATGGACTGGCCACCCAGAAGTCCAGATATTAATTCCATTAAACATCTATGGGATACATTAAAACGATCAGTTGCCACCATAGGCGCCACATACCTGTCCCTATGACTCTTAGCGAACTTGAACAAGTCGTTTTTATTAAATGGAAAGATATTCCTCAACAGACCATTAACTGTTTGATCAATAGCATGTTCAAATAAATAGAAGTTATTATTGCGTTTGACATTATTGTTCCTTTCTGTTATTTATTCATGTTTTCCCCGATAATACCATTCTAATTTATTAAACATTAGCTGAAATCATTTATATATAATATCACGTGGATAATATGATTTTAATCTTCGAAAAAATAAAAAGAATGATGTGACATTTCAGTAATTTTGTCCAGGAGTTTATTTTGTCCATCATTTCTTCTATCAAAAATCATATCATCTGATCATTGCTTATCCAAATTAGGAAAAAGGAAAATCATGATAAGCAAATAAATACAATGAATTAAATATTGAATAAATGAATATGAATATGAATGAATAGTTAAATGCATATTGATCATACTTACTTTCCTTATATTGAAGAACATTCGCATGCTTCTCATGAATCACCACACATCTGTAACATGCTCGTTTGCTGTAACAAATAGATGTTGTATTACAGATTACAGTTGCTAATTACATTTTTATTAATTTTATATCAGATATTTACAGTTTGAAAACGTGTGAAGATGAAAAATTTAAATAAAAAATTAACGATAAATTATCTCTCAACTGAAAGAGCAAATAACTATATTACACAGAAAAATAGTTTATATAATATTAAATTTGTTGATATGTTTATGGTACATTTTGTTAATATGTTCTCGCTTAGCAACGTTCTATAAGATGAAAATATTTAATTTTTATATCCATGTAACCTATACACAAATTTCCTTGAAGGCGATTGCTGTATAAAACTAACGTCCCAAACGACCAACAACTCAAGCAAAAAGAAAACAAGGGAAATGTAATTAATGCCTAAACAAAAAAGAAAAACTAAAAGCATCTATCATTATTACTTATTCGAAACTAAGTTAATGGTCACGTGACCTGTGAACATTAATGAAGCCACGAAACTACGATTTGTTCCATATCTAGCCGAATTTTATTTATCAAACATTAGCCGAAATAATAATTTAATAAAATTAATTAAACAATACATTAGAACCAATTTATTAAAAACAAACCATTAGCATAGAAAATACAATTTAAAATTTAGTTTATCTAAATAAGTTTGGTAGATATGTATGTATATGACTAATTAAATAGGTTATCACTAGCAACTAATATAATTTGGTGAAGATGAAATTCATAAGCACAATAGGCACAGTATCCGAAGTACAGTATCCACAGTAGGCACAGTATCCACAGAAATGTATCCGAAGCAGAAGGCATATGCTTAGATCAAACGGGGAATACGGGATAGAAGATCAACGATCACAAGAAGCAAAAAACGAGTATGATACAAAGAAGAAACAACTGAGGAAGGCCATAAATAGATCAAAAAGGTCCCACTGAAAGAAACTATGCGAAGAACTAGACCAGGACATCTGGGGTGCAGGATATAAAATTGTAGTGAAGAAAATAAGTAAGCTGCCTTATAACTCTACTCAGGAGCGAAAGAAGGAATGGTGCAGACAACTGTTTCTAAACACAGGGCAAAGAAAATACCGTTGGGACCGAGTAAAATAAAATGAATTACCCATATTTACAATGTAAGAACTATTAGAAGCAGTGAAAAGAATTAAGATAAACTGTGCACCGAGGCTAGACAAAATACCACCGGAAGCAATTAAAAATTAATAGAGAAAGTCCCACAGGTAATACTTGATATGTTTAACAGCTACTATATGACCAAAACGTTCCACAATTAGAGGAAGCATCGTCGTATAAGATTTTCCTACTCAACACGCTAGGGAATTTGTATGAGAGTCTGATTATAACTAGACTGGAACACGAAATAGAAAATAAGGGAAGTTTTTCCGCTAGACAGTATGGTTTTCTTAAGGGAAAATCAACGATCCAAGCGATCGAGAAAGTCATCAAGAAGGCAAAGGAATCAAATAAGAGATCGGTAGTGATGGTGGCAATAGACATCAAAAACGTTTTTAATACAGCCTTGTACGACCAGATTATGGACAAACTGGAGGAAAAGAAAATACCTAGATACTTAATAAATTTGATAGACAGCTACTTAAGCCATAGAAGTATAGGGATCCAACATCAATATAAATATTCCACGAGGATCTGTGCTGGGACCTACGTTATGGAATGTCCTCCATGACGACGTATTAAATATAAGACAGGTAGAAGGAGTGACTACCGTGGCTTTCTCGGATGACCTTGCAGTGATAGTAGAAGCAGGAGATACAGATGAACTAATGTATAGAGCAAACGAATCTCTCTTTAGAATAGAAGAATGGATAGAAAGACATGGGCTTAATCTAGCACCACAAAAAAACAGAAATTATAGTGCTGAAAGGACAGAGGAAGAGAGATAACATAGAAATCAAAATATCAGGAATAGAAATACTACCAAAAAGACAATTAAAATACTTGTGTAGTTGTGGAGTTGTGTTGGATGATCGAATAAACTTCGGACCACATGTGAGATACACTGTACAGAAGACAGAAAGAATATTGGAAGCGGTAACCAGATTAATGTCAAATGTAGGAGGCCCTGGGAGCAAAAAAAGAGCTGCTCTATATGAAATAGTGCAGTCGATTCTTCTTTATGGAACACCGGTGTGGAATGAAGCAATGAGCAAGAGAAAGTATGGAGAAATTATTTCTAGAACACAAAGAAGGGCACTAATAAGAATGATAAGTGGGTATCCCACAATATCAACAGTGGCAGCACAGGCAATTGCTGGAATCCCTTCTATTACCTTGCTAGTAGACGAAAGATACCGAATACACCGAAGAACTGGAGATGAAGAATTGCAAAAAAAAAAATGTAGGAAAGAGACACAACATTACAAAAATGGCAAGAACAATGGATACGGCAAGAAGGGTCCGGAATCTGGACAAAAAAGCTAATAAAGGACATAAAGGAATGGACAAATTGCGAACATAGAAGAGTAGACTACTACCTGACGCAGTTCTTATCCGGACATGGAAAATTCGGTAGTTATTTAAACAAAATGATGATCACCCAAAGCAGAGACTCCACGTTTTGCGGAGAAGAGAATACACCAGAACACACGTTTTTCCTGTGTAAAAGATCGGAAAGAGAAAGAATCGAACTCCAGGATAAGATCAGGAAACGAATAACGGTGGAAAATGTCATAAAATGTATGAGAGAAAACGTTAGCCAGTGGGGAAACAATACATAGACATATAAACAGAATTTTGAACACGAAAGAAAAAGACAAAACCACAGGCAGCCATAGATACAAAAACATGCGACAACTAATAAAATAGGACAACTCTGGCTACTGATGTAACCTAAATCAGAAGATCCCGGAAGACCAGAGAGAAAAATGGAGGTTTTTAGTGGGTATACCGTGGTTGCACCACTCATGGGGACCATACACCATCCAGAGACTGAGGCATGAGGTCCATAAAGGATTTTCCTCCACAAAAAAAAAAAAGAAAAATAGGCACAGTATGACAGACATATCTGGATTATTACACGTTAAAATGATGTTAAGGACCAAAACTACTCAAAATTGCGTGATACCATCAAGTGATTTCCAATCAGTTCAGTAGTAAACAGGATTCAGGATAAATTTTGTATCAGTTACAAACATTACTGATACTGAATTTACTGATATATGACAGATATGATGTCTCAGAAAATGCGTATAAAAATCACTTTCGTGTATTTTGAATACACTGATATAGAACCTTATAATCTACATTCATATTTTTACTGGTCAAACAATTTTTAATGAGTTAAAAATGTTATTCGTCAGAAATATGACATAAATTGATGTTTCGATATATGGAATACGATGGATAATTTTAACCCAAATAAGGAAGAAAAGCAGAAAAATGTTAATTAGCTAACGAGAAAGTTGAGGGGACATAAAAAAACTATGACAGAAAATACCTATTCCGTGTACAACAGTTTAAATTTAAAAACCAGTTATTGTAAAGAATATTACTAAATCTGTTAATTAGAGTGTAAAAAATGAGGATGAGGCAGCGTACTCCTTTCATTGTCGGACCTGCGCTGGTCGAAGTCAAGCAACGAATTGCACGGTTGCGACTTGGATGGGTGGTGGCATGGTCTCATTCTCATGGTGCCGCGGTGGTGTTGGCTTGGTATTTGATAACAGGGTGGTAACTGGGCCAAATACTGGGCACATTGTCTGCGTGAGTTCGATTCCCACCAGAGGGAACTTTGGCACTTCTCTCAGGGCTGAGTGTTTGTCCGCGTTTATATGTGCAGCTTTCCCCTATACAAGCCTGCTGTAGGCTTTCTGGGGAAGGATGTTTAGTTTCCGTGTGTCCAAACTTTAAACTTTAAGAATATTCAATTTGGTATTAAATAAGAAATATATATTATGAATTAACTTTTATATTAATACAAAATAAGCATCTATTTCCCCAAATAACCAATTATTATATACCTAAAAGAATCTTTAATTTAAAAAAGTAAGTAAATTAAAACAAAAAATATAGTAGAGGAAAAGTTTTTAACAGGTTGGGGAAAAAGTAATATCGGTTTTTCCCAATAAATGACTTTAAAGCCGCATATCTCTAGGAAGACTTATTGAATGTAGCCATTCTATAGCGCATGTGAAAGGTAATAGTCCACAGAATAGTCTGGGTATAAAGGCAGCCTCATTTGTTTATGCAGTTAACAGTTATTGCGCGTTGAAAATGGAGATTCCAGAAGGTCATTTTCGGCATATTTTGCTATTTTACTTCCGAAAAGGGAAAAATGCAGCGCAGTTCATCGAAAATTGTGTGGTGTTTATAGTGATGAGTGCTTAAGTGAACGTCAGTGTCAGAATTGATTTGCTCGTTTTCGTTCCGGAAATTTCGATGTTAAAGTTGAACCTCGCTCTGGCCGGCCAATCGTTGAAACAGTCGATGAAATTTTGGAAAAAATCGAGGTAGACCGACATATCTCATCTCGCGACATCGCTATGGAACTAAACATTGACCACAAAACAGTTTTGAACCATTTACATAAGGTTGAATATCGAAAGGGGCTCGATATTTGGGTTCCGATTAACAGAGAAACATTCAACAGACCGAGTTTCCATTTGTGAATCCCTGCTGAAGCGAAATGAAATCGAGCCATTTTTGAAACGAATGATTACGAGCGATGAAAAGTGGATCACGTATGATAATAATGTGCGAAAAAGATCGTGGTCGAAACCCAGATAAGTTTACAAACGTTTGTAACGCCCGTATTGACGCCAAGGAAGGTGATGCTGAGTATTTTGTGGGATTGGAAATAAATTGTTCATCATGAGCTGCTCGAACGTGGCCAAACCATTAATTCGACTCTACTGTCAACAACTAATGCGATAGAGGCAAGTGATTAAAAAAACGGCCCGAATTGATCAATAGGAAAGGCGTTGTCTTCCATCACGACAACGCTAGACCACACATATCTTTAGTGACAGTGGCAAACATTGAGAGAAGTTGGGCAGGGAAGTTTTGATGCATCCACCGTATAGCCCGGACCTTGTCCCGTCCGACTACCATTTGTTTCAGTCTCTGCAAAACTCTCTTAATGGTGTCAAGCTGGCTTCAACAGAGGCTTGTGAGAATCACTTGGTTCAGTTCTTCGCCCAGAAATCTCAGAAGTTCTACAGTGACGGAATTATGGTTTTACCAGAAAAGTGGCAAAAAGTCAACGATCAAAATGGCACATATATCAGTAATTAGTGTGTGAAATTTATATGAATAAATTTCTTTTGAAAAACATGAAAAAAGCCGAAATTACTTTTTTCCCCAACCTGTATAAGACATTTTTAATTCTTCGGAAAGTTCTCAAAAATGTTTTCGATTTGTCACTGCAGAATATTTTTAAGTCTTGCAGACATTTATATTGTTTAGCTGTTATTGACATTAAACCTAAAAATAATTTTATTTATTATTACTAGAATTTAAAGGAATAAGTAATTTTGCACATGAATAGAGATATGGAGGCAGCACAAATTCATTTTGTAACAAAACAGATCCATTACGCTTTTATTTTCACTATTTCTGTTTCATGCTCCATTATAAGACTTTTAGTAATATGACAGTCTAAGATGATCTTGATGTGTTAACAGTTCTCAATTTGGACAGGAACTTAACGAACATATCTGAATTAAAAAATCAATTGATGTTCGAATGTAAGACTGACCGATTTTCAGAACATCAAATGGTGATGGTTTGTACGAGCACTTTTTTGAATCCCCTCTGAATGAACTTCAGTTCTATGTTTAGGATTCAACATAGGAAAAGGAACTTATGGGACGTTTAAACTTCATACAGGGATGTCCACAACTAGAGAAAGTAACTTTGATAAAATAAAGTCCATATACATGATGTACAACATCGCAGAAAGCGAGACAGTATATATTTTATTTTGTCTACCGTGAGAGTCACAAACAATTTCAAGCGCTCTCACTCGTAAGTCAATAAAATTCCGTAAAAAAATCGTGGAAAATGGAGCCATACATCGTTGATTCCCTTCTTGCCAATGGTTTTCGGGTAATATTAAAACACGCTTTAGGGTGCTGAACGCATGGACGGGCAGTTGACTCTTGTAATAGACATGGTATTTTGTTATTTGAGACACAAGAGTTATCTAATTTTTCAAAATACAGACAAATGGCTTGGTGAGATACAGACATTTGACTTGTTTTCTTCACAGTCCTTTTTCTGCTGTAGAAAACCTTAGTCTTTCTTTCATTAAAATCATTTTGTTCCTGTAAGTCGATGTATTTATTTTTGCAATAGTTCTTTCTCAACAATATTGGTGCTTTTTAAAATATCAAATTGAAGAGATTTTTTTATATGAACCTTATCGAGTGAACTACATGTATCTGTTCTAGGTTATGCATTCTAAGATATGCAAATTCTATTCTAACTAAAATTCAATTTGTGAAAATTTTGTTTTTTTAAAAACCGGAAATCGGCGACGAGGTATATAAGTTGCATTAGTTCAGAGCCTATGTTAAATTTTGTATTTAAGACTGTTCTATATGACTATATGTATATACTATATATTGTTCTATATGACGATATGTTCGCTCACTGCTACATGAACGTTGGTTTGAAATTTTCTGGGGTGGTTCTTATTTTCTCCCCTTTTACCTTTAGCAGCTATCCCGTCATTTTTATTTAATTTTGTAATATCTGTAGTTTTTTTTTTCTTTATTCTATGAATGAATATATAATCTCGTCTACAGGAAACTACGTATTTTAAGCTTTTATTTATTCTAAAACGTACTTTGTAAGCAAATACAGAAATTTTCTTTGTCTAAACTAAGAAGAAGTGTTAAAAATTGCTTCGTCTTCATCTTTCCTAAGCCCTCCTCAGCGAATAGGTAGTACTGTAATAATCAACCCATATCAATATTAATTCATTCCATCCTGTCTTTATATTTAAATTTTTGAAGTGTGGTTTTTCTTGCTTGTTTTGGGCCCATTTTTAGAATATTGTTTACGGCAATTAGACCTACTTCATGGGTCAACAATTTTTTTTTCATAATGGTCCTTATTCTTCCATATTTCTACCTCTTGCTTTATTCATCCTGAGCAATTACTTCTTGAGTTTTATTTTCGCTACATTTATTTTCATTTTTCATCATTATTCACTTTAACTTCACTCAGTAAGCTTTAAAACAATAAACACACGCTATGTTGACTAATCGGCTGCTTCTGTTTCTCTACTTCGCACAATTAAACTATAATATATGCAGTGTGTTTATAATAATATTGCACTTTACCCTTTTAAAACATGACTCATTGGACTTAGCCCCTATTTCCGCTGTATACATAAACAGAAATTGAAATTTCACTTTGTGGAACACGTCATTGTCAATATGTCATGACAAGTTCTGCATTGAAATATAATGAGATCGCGATGAGCGCGAATAGATCTACATATTTACTTAAAGTTCGGACTTGACTCCTTTTGGACCTACATCCTTCAGTTACATTCCCTAAAAGAGTACAAAATGACAGAAACAGAAGACAATTGCGAATCTAATAAAATATTCTCTAATACCGGAGAAACTTTATATATAGAAGTTGAACAGAAAAAAAACTATCAGAACCAATTTTGAAAATAACACTCCTCTTACTATCCTCTTAATATCCTAATCGACAGATTGTAAGGAGCTCTAAGGAATTCCATTTGAACGTTGAGGAAATATTCTCATCAGGAACAATCATCCTAATTCATTGGTTCAATTTTTATAATAATTGAAATATCATAATAGAATAATACTCCTACCAAATAACCTCAAACTAGTGTAAATAGTTTAAATATTTTTTATTTAGTTAAGAGATTTGTTAAACAGTGAAGTAAAATTTTACCTGATCATTTGACACTAATTGAAAATTTATCTAGTTTGAAAATAAACCAATAAAGGCTGAAACGATTTATTTGCATAGAAATTTTAAATAACTTGATTTAAATTTTAATATTTTATATAGATTTTGATCATATCTTAGGAAAACTATATTCTTCAATCAGAATTATGTAAATTTCATATAAAGATGTATTTTATATGTCTGCAATTTATTGTAGATATCTGTTCTGCAATTAACGATATTTCATTAATATTGTAACGATGCCTTTGCTAATATTGATAACTGTGATGATAAAAACTTTTGTTCTTCTTACAAATGAGGAACGTCAAGCCTTTTAACTTACTTAGATACGAGTTTACAGAGACACTGCAAGTTTTATAAAGATTCTGTATGTCTTGAACTTGCTGATTTTAAAATAGGAAAATTTTTATTATAGAACTGTTACTACATTAAAATGATTGCAAATATCTTATAAAGAACCCGGAAACAGGATTGAACGGTTTTTAATAGGTCACTATTAAGAAACAGAGAATATATTTCGACTAATTATTATTACAACTAAAAACATAATTCTGGAAATTTCTTATAACACTTAGTTTGCAAAGATTACATCCCTAAGATGACCACCGTCTTCTTCTATAAATTGATGCAATCTATTTCTGAAATTGAATATATCGCGTCTGAGTAAATCTCCGTTTATCGAATTTATCTCTTCACGGATCTTTTCTTTGAGATCCAGAAGTGTTTGGGGACGGGTAGAGTACACTTTGAACTTTAAGAATCCCAAAATATCCGGGACCGTCAGGTCGCGTGACCTTACGGGCCATGCAAAATCGCCAAACCTTGAAATTAGGTGATTCAGGAACATATGGTGTAAAACAGAAATGGACTGACTTGCTGTGGCGTCGGCCGGTGCCGTCCTGTTTGACAAATATTTCATCTTAGTCCATTCTTTGAAGTTCCAGAGCCACAAATGTTTCCAAAATCTCAACGTACGTGAATTGATTGTAACGATGTGGCCGTTTTCTTCAAAAAAGTATGGCTCGATCACACGAAATTGCGCACTCCACACCACACCCTTACCTGTTGGTCATAAAGTGGGTGTTCAGTCACTTCTCTTGGGTTGTGTTCTGCCCAGTAGCAAAAGTTTTGCCTATTAACGTACCCACTGAGATGGAAGTGAGCTTCATCAGACATGATCAGTTTATCAAGAATTCCTGCATTGCTGTTCAATGTTTCAAGAAACTGCCTGCAGAAATTGAAGCGATTAACTTTATCAACAGGGCTCAGCCTCTGAACTATCTGTACTTTATATGGATGAAATTTCAAATCCAGATCTAAAATTCGTGACATACTTCGCTCTGAAATTCGCAGTGCAATTGATTGCCGAATTGCAAAACGTTGTGAATTCCGTTCAACAGCTACTCTGGTTCTTTCAACATTACCTTGTGTACGAACTGTACGTGTACCTCCGACAAACTTTGAGTTTACACTGCCCCTTTCGTCGAAACCTCTTACCCATCTCAAAATTGCATGTCTTGATAGGACTTCAGCGCGCACTGGAAAATTAAATTCACGGCGCAAGTGCTTGTGGGTTTGCACGATGGAATGGGTCAGGATAAATGATTTAACAGCAAAGACCTGTTGACTAACCAGCCAATTTGCCATTGTAACATAAAATACCTTTCGATAATAAAACACAATTTTATCACTATTTGACGTTTGTCAAATAAACAGTATTTCCCCAGTAACCTATTCAAAGCCATTCAATCCTGTTGCCGGACCCTTTAGAACTGTGTCCAACCATCTTATATATAACATGTGTATCTTATAGAACTATTTCTACAAAAAGCAATAATTATGTTCAAATTAATTATCGCACTATTAGTTAGACTACCTATAATTAAAAAAACAATACCAATTTTTACAAATGTATATCATATGACAGTAATTATTCCAACACAATGATCATAATATATTGATAGTTGCTAAGAAACTAGTGTTTTTCTTTCCAACTGCTGCGATGAAAAATATGGTTTGTATAATAGTTCTTTGCATGTACGTCACAGGTAACAATCGTATGAATCAATCAATTTACATTTTTGAACAGTGTCGTGCCGAAAACACATTTGTATGACACTAACTGTTACCCCAGTTAGTGCTATACAAATCCGTCAACTTATGACAGATTAATGAAAAGGTTCGTCACAAAAACATTCAATGGAAGTGATATTTCCATCAAAATAAATGAGATAAATTCAACAAAATAAAAATAAGTGAAACAAAAATGAAATAAATGTTACTGAAATATTGAGACGCCAATGAATTAAATTATACAATAAAGCTAAAACGTGACTTCATAATTGCATTTTGTTCGGCAAATTAGTAACTGTCTATGCCGTACGTCGTTGATTGAAACATATGTCGCTAGACATACGTGCTGGTAATTGTGGCATATTAGGAACAATTGCGAGTGGTGTAGCATGTGATCCATGCGTCATCACTAAATTGATACACGCGCAAAGATCCATTATAGAAATCGTAAGATCATTTATCTAATAACCTATCAGTATAGAGGAAAGCTAAGGTGTAAGTTACATTCACAAAAGTAAAAAATGTGAATTTATATAGGTAGCTAATTTTATTTTTATTAAATATATTTAATACTTACTACTTCTTTAGTTTATTGAACAAGTACGAGTTTAAAACCGAAATCATATCAATATAATTCTTGAACTAAAACAACTAACTAAAATAAAATTAAGTCGCTCCAACGGTTGTTTTCCTATCTGCATCTGAATAAGATGCACTGTATGTTAAATACTTTGGCATCCTAAAGTTATTATCTTAGATTAAGTGAGATGATTTTCTCCTTTGCTATAAAGGAGAAAATTTTGTGAAATTTTAAAAAAATTCAGTTTCTTACTTAAGATTTGTGACACCATTGACGTTTCATAAGGATATTTAAAAATGTGGGCCAACACTTTTTAAAATTTGACTTGGCTTATTTTTTTAATATCATTTTTTAGTTATCTAATTTCTTGAGTTAACTCGAAGATCGCTTGATGTTAATTTTCTATTTTTTATTGAAGTTTAATGTTTCGTTGTTGTAGGTAGTTGATTTGTTATTGAAGAAGCACTAAAAATTGGTTTGCTGATTATTGTATTTGTGACTCTGTTTTATTTAATTTTAAAGGTATTTTACATAGCTACTGACATGACATTTCTACTGGAACATCTTGTGTGTTACTTGAGGTAACTTGCGTTTATCATGTTCCTTGAGTTTTGTTCAGGTCACTGACATCTTTTATTATGTACATTTAAATCAGTTACATCAAGTTTTATTTTAATTATTTGCCTAACCTAACCTAAACTCAAACAAGGCCCATTTATTAATTTCATATTTCCATAAAATCGCGGTTATATATGTTACTTCTTTTGGCACATTTCTATAAAAGACTATAAAAGAATTATAGTCTAAAGTACTGTTGATATACAGTACAAAAGCTACTTGTAAAATATATTCTATAATATCAAAACAATGCGATTGCAAAATATGCTAGAATAATATATAAATCGATATTTAATTGCTTATTTATTTTTAAATAATGATCATACAGAACGTCTTTAACCCTAGAACGCTAAGCTTCGTAAATTTTACAACGGCGATTTTCATTTTCGGCCACCGTCGGGCATATTCGTTAGGTATCGAGTTCTGCGTCTAGCTATTCTCTTTGGCATTGTTGGTGTTTATCCCAAGCGTCTTGGTTGATTTTTAAGTGTAACATATGAGCAGCTATAAGAAGAGCGTCGTAAATTTTACGAAAGGTTAGTCTTAACGTAACTTTTGTCTATATTGCGCCATACAAAAAACAACAGTTTTTTTCAGATTAGTCCTTTATGGATTGAACTTGTTGGACTTGCGAATTACTATTAAAGGATATGTCTGAACGACGAGAAAAAAACAGGCCTCTGACGCAAGCCGAACTTGAGGAAATTGCAAATAACTTGTTTCTTGAATCAGATGATGACAGCGTCCAGGAGAGTAGGAGTGAAACTGAGGATGCTGTGGAGTTTGAAGATATTGAGGACAGTGGAAGTGAATATGAACCTTCAGAGGATGATAGCGAAGATGAATATAGTCCTCCTAGGGCAAAAAAACAAAGACTTTTACATAAAGAATCAAATTACGGGAGACATATGGGTGATCAGTTACTGGTAGATGATTCGTTGCTTGGATAATCCAGAAGTAACGAACCTGAGCAACAACAACAGCAAGAACATGAAGCACCTGAGACAGAAACCAGTTCGCAAACAAGAGTCGGAAGAGTTGATGAGACAATTCGATCACATGTAAGACTTGTAGGGATAGACGGTCATCGATGGAGTGTAGTTCCCAAAGCAGCATCGAAAACACCGCAACGAAATATACTACATATTTTCCCCGGTCCAGTAACAAATTTCCAAAATGACTTTCGTGCGAACGAGTTTTTCAGGGTATTTATAATGGATTCTATGATAAATAAAATAACATTACACACAATCGCTATGATTAGAACAAAATCTGCTAAATATCAAACAAAACCTGCTATGATATCCATTTCTAGTCCTAACGAGATAAGAGCAATGTTAGGATTATTGGTATTGTCGGCTTATTTGAAAAGTAACCATTTGTCAACGACAGAGCTATTTGATGACAAAATATGCGGAGCTGTATTCAAGGCAGTCATGAGTCGTGAAAGGTTCAAGTTTCTATTGGATTGTTTACGATTTGATGATAAAAACACGAGGGACGAAAGAAAAAAAACAGATGCGTTGGCGGCTATCAGAGAAATTTGGGATGAGTTTATAATTCAGTGCAGAAATATGTATAAACCAAGTTCTTACGTTACCATTGACGAACAACTATTAGGTTTTCGAGAAAGGTGCCCTTTTCGTATATATATGTATATATATATATATATATATATATATATATATATATATATATATATATATATATATATATATATATATATATATATATACCTAACAAACCGTCGAAGTATGGAATAAAAATAGTTTTGGTATGCGATGTTTCATCAAAATACATGTTTGACGCCATGCCATATTTGGGCAAAAGTACAAACACTAATGGGATGACTTTAGGAGAATACTATGTCAAAACTTTGCGTGAAACAATTGCCGGTTCCAATAGAAATATTACAATGGACAATTGGTTTACGTCCGTCAAACTAGCTGATGATTTACTAGTTCCGCCTTACAATTTTACTATGGTTGGAACTATTAGAAAAGACAAAAGAGAGATTCCAGCAGAAATGTTGGTAACCAGAAATCGCGACCCAGGCAGCTCTAAATTTTGTTTTGACAAAGACAAAGTGCTTGTGTCTTATACTCCCAAAAAGAACAAAAACGTTCTGCTGTCGTCAACACTTCATCAAGGATGTAGTGTCTGAAAAACTTCCGGAAAACCAGAAATTATTGAGACTTACAATCAGACAAAAGGGGCAGTGGATACGTTGACCAAATGTGCTCAAATATGAGTACCTCTAGGAAAACTAAAAGATGGCCTCTATGTCTTTTCTTTGGAATACTAAATATTGCTCGCATAAATAGCTTCATTTTGTACAATGCTCATAGAATAAAATGCCAACAAAAATCGATTTCCCGAAAGGCATATTTGATGGAGTAATATAAGCTATTAGTGACGCCATGGCTATAAGAACGAGTGAAAGTACCCACTTTACAACGCTCACTCCGTGAAAGTATTAGTCAGCTTCTAAAAGAGACAGTAACAGAAAACAGGAAGACAGTTCTGAAAGAGAATACAGTGCCTAATATGTCCAAGAGAACCACTTGTGCGAGTTGCCCATCACAAAAGAGACGTATGACTACACACTTTTGCTCAAAATGTAATAAACCATTTTGTAATGAACACCGCGGGGAAATTTGTAAATCATGTACTTAAATGATGTTTTAAAGTCTTTATGTTCAATAAATAATACATCTGTTAACTGAAGTTTATTTGGGTATGAAAAAAAAATATTATCGTAAAATTTACGAATGCTTAGTCGTAAGTGGTGTTAGAAATATTCTTAGCTATCTAGGGTTAAATAAGTTATTTTTAAAGGTATTTTGTCAACTGCATATGTATATGACATTTCTACTGGAATATGTTGTGTATTACTTGAGGTAGCTTGCGTTTCTTGTTCCTTGGGCTTTGCTCAGATGACATATATCTTTTATTATATACACTTAAATTAGTTACATCAAGTTTTAAATTATTTGCCTAACCTAACCTAAACTCAAAGAAGACCGATTTATTAATTTCGTTTCTCCATAAAATTACGATTATGTATGTTACTCCTTTGGTACGAAAGAAGTAACATATCGAAGGGCACTATAAAAGAAGTACAGTCTAAAATACTGTTAATATACAGTATAAAAGCTATTTGTAAAATATATTCTATAATATCAAAGCATTGAGATTACAAAATATGCTAAAGTAATATATAAATCGATATTTACTTGCTTATTTATTTTTAAATATATGATCATAATTTAAAAATAAATAAGTAAGAATGCCTGGAAATAATATATTTTAATGAAACTTATTCTTAAACCGCGCATAGAGCTTTTAGCTTTGGTAATTTTATGCATTTGTAATTTATATTCCATAAATAAGTAATTTTATTTAAAAATCAGTTAATTTTTTTTCTTAAAATGGTATTATATTTTCAGATAACAATCAGGAATAGTAATATTTGTAAGACTGTGTTGCTAAAACAGCATCTAATGTAATTTAATACAATTAATAGTTAACAGAAATTCATAAAGTGTATATCTTAATGATGACTCCAATAGATGTGACCTCTCTAAACTTATTCCTTTGCCTCTGAAATATTATTCAATTTCAGAAAGTGAAGACAAGGTATTCACAAAGTAGTATGTATAAAATGACGCTCTATTATAAAAACTGACACCATAACGTCATTGCGAGTTTTTAAGACATTAATTCTCGGTCTCAGTTCGAATTATATTTATTTATATCAGCCTTCAATATTTGTAGACTAATATTCTCCTTAAAACATCAAACTTTGATATTCAACTTACTCGTCTACTACTAAGAATTTATCTCCCTCAGAGCCTAAACATCTTCCTTTGTTGCTCAATCTTGGTCCTTCAATAAGAATCGGTTGGCGAACCCCAGACTGGAACCAGGTTCCCTCCCACCTCTCAGGGAAATAACAAGTTCCTGAAACGGACGAAACTTCAAAAACAATAGTTTTATACGGAGCTGGGCTGTAGTTAACTACTTATACGATAATTATAATTATCGAACTACAGTCTAACAATAGAAGTAGGTAATTGGAAGCACAAGTATAATTGGTAGTTAGTAATTAGTATACATAATTGTTTTTGTGTAATAGTAACAGTAGTTGTAGGTGGGAATCAAAACTCCTGTAGTTGAGAGAAAGTAATTTACCAACAACTATTAACTACTAATTGTAATTGTAGTTGCCGATTGACAACTACAGATACTCTAGGACAATGTTACTATTTCTTTTTTAGGAAAAATATCATATACACATAAATAAGAACAAAAAAATATGGATGAAATTATAAAAAAGGAATAATATGGACACAATTTTAATTTTTTTTTAATTATATGCAATAATGTAAAAATGATATTATTAAATACGAATTACATTGCAATAACAGAAACGTTTGAGAATTTTAAAGTACAAATGTCTTAAAAAATAAAAGTTATAACTGATTATTACTCATACAATTATTTATTCAGTAAAACATCTCATTAGTCGAATACTTGTCGGATATGTATAATCGGATGTCGGATAAAGAAAATACCAAACTGTCACAAATGATAATTTAAAAATACAGTCAAAAAATTAAAAAAAAAATGCTTCCCACAAAAAAATAAAAAGTAAGGTGTTGCAAACTATATTAAAAATTTTGTATAACAATTAATGTTGATTAATAACCTATTAGTTATTGATATATAAAGATGTATTATACTATTTTGATAACCCGGAAAATTAAATTAGAAGTGCTATTTATCTAAAAATATTGCAATTATGTTTATCACAGGCGAATTAATTAAGCCGTTATGAAAACGTTTTCAGGTAATGACCATAATATTATGACCATTTAGATCCTTATATTATTTTATTAGCAAGCTAATTATTTCAGGACAATGAAGGTTTTAGAGGATTCTGTATGAATCTATAATAATAAATACTATTGAAAAACTAAATAATTAAAATATGCATAAGGAAATGATTGCATGTCATTTTATTTCTGTGTATTATTAAAACTAAATGAAATTATATCAGTTATATTCGTTTTCAGAATTTCAAATTTTTTTAATAGGATTTATGTAATAATTACTCATTCTATATAATTATTATATAATGACTATTTATGTTAGTATGAGGCAGCATTTCCCAATTAAATAACTTTGGTAACATCTATTTAACAAAATATATTGTATATTAATTAATAGGAGACTGTAGAATACAAGACTATCTATTGATTGTACGTTATCTATTATATTATCAAATTAATCTGAGTTCGCGAAAAACAACTGTATATATTAACATATTAAAAGACAAAATAAAAGTTCCCCTTAGACATAAATCTAGGCCTAATGAATCGCAAACAAACAAGTATAAAAAGCATTCATTGGTTACCACATTAATTAAAATTGTATTTTTGCAACGTACCTAATATTTATCTGTGTTAAACTGGAATTTCATGTTTTTATTGTTGTGCATTGAAGAATTAGAATCTACAGATACTCACATATAGTCTGTATATTAGTCTTTGTAGACATATAGGCATATCATAACGGAGTTCTCTTTTGGATAATTCTCAATTTTTACATATTTACCATCTCAGGTTAAGAAATATACAAAATGTACCAGGGAACAGAATTCAGAATTCTGTAGAATGTGCTTATATGTACTGAACAATATATTATTCGGTTTACTTAGAACATTTTTGTGTCTTAGTGTAATTTGATAGCTTACAAACAACCAACCCATATTTCAGGTTAGTACAAAGAAAGTGAAATTTAAGAAGTGAAAAACAAACAATCGAAAGAACAGAAACAAACTTCAAAGTGAATAATGAATTGTAGCTGTAATGAGTTGAGTTGAGGATGCATTTTGAAGCAAAAAGGGAAAGCTCTTTATAAATCTGTGTTTATTGACGTGTAAAAATGTGATACAGATGAAGATATGTAAAGAGATGAAGATATATAATATATAAAGAATATAGTTCTTTACTAAATGACTTTTAATGTTACTGCAAGGAAAAGTTATGATATCTCAATCAAATAGTAAACTACATTTTTGGAAATATCGAGTTTTCAAAACAAAATTGGAAAGTAAAATTTATTGAAATTGACCGAGGAAACCGTTACTCTGTGGTAGTTCATAATTCCAACGCAATTGAGTAAAACAACTACTACATTTTATACCACTATATTTACACAAAAATCGTGCCTGCAGTTTCACCAATTTATGTCATTTTCAAAACAATGAAAGTCTTAGGTGAATCATCGTTCTGAGAATGACATAAAGTGTTGAAACTGCAATCACAATTCTTGTGTAAATATAGTGGTATAAAACTTAGTAGTTGTTTTACTCAATTACGTTAAAATTTATTGTACAGAATAGACATAAGCACCTAATAAATTATAGATTGATACTAGAAAATATATACATTATAGATAAATACATTCATTACCATTCATATTAAATACTTTATTAGTGTAAACAATAATCATTAATGTGTTCGGTTATAGACTGAAATCTAAACTAAAAGAAACTATTCGCGAGGAATAAACTTAATATTTATGTACCGTGATGTACGACAAAATTAATTTTAGTTTTTTGTAAAATACACAGAGTATGTCCCAAAATATCCAAAACACAATATATGTTCCAATCCACATCAAGTCAAAAGAGAGTCGTAATATCTTTCTTTGTACATTGAAGTATCAACTAACTGGTCCTGAGTGTATTAAATTATGAATAAATTTAACGAGTTTATTTATACAAAACGATGCAATATTTCAATGCTTCCGGTGTGTATAATCCGACAGTAAATATCACATTTTGAAAACATTCATCGTGAAAACCATAAAAAATATAACTTTTGATTTATAGTTCAATATATCAACAGTATTACTCTACTAAAAACTGAATTTTCTCTCAAAGTTGAGGTCAACCTCAACCTTAATCATATTAAGTATGGTATGTGTTAACTTATCGTATTACTTTCATGTGCGAGATGAAATAATAAAAACGTATTGAGTAAATCTCAGTGGAAGTGAATAACTCATCAGACTTTTGCAGAATTGAGATAATCAAGCGTTATTACGTACAAGCACAATATAAATAAAGAAATATGTAATAGTGGATGAATGTATTGCTTTAAATCTATAGTAGTTTTTTAAAATAAATACTGTCAAATAATTTCAGTTTAGGAATATTCCTAATTTTACTAACAATATTTAGTTTCACTTCTTTCATTCAAAATGTATTTTCGCTATGTCGATTGCTTTATTCTCGAATATAAAAAGGTAATAATTGAGAATATATTAGTGACTAATGACTATCCTTCATTATGTCGTTTAGTTAAACGAGTGCATCAATTATTAATTATATCGAAAAATGAAAAATACTTTAAGAAAGTTTGGAAGACTGCTTTCTTTCTTGAACTTCTCACAATTTCCACATTTATTTTTCTTATTTACGATTTAACCAGATGTGGCTCAAGCTTATTTATTTTAAATATAATTCGACATATTCTTTATAATCCTCTTACACTTCTAAATTGCCTATGTAGTAACACAGTAATATATAAAATATGGCCACTACAATAGTGATAAAATTGAATTATTTTTAAATGAGTTTTATCTCCATGTTATAAAGAAGAAATAAGTATCTCCATATTATAAATAATGTTCTAAAACTGGTGAGATTATATTATAAAAGTATATATTTCTACAACCTAGAGTGATCGCCTCTATTTATTTTGTCAAAGGCACAAATATGTATAATTTATATTATTCATAAATAATAGATAAATTCATTTTGTATGTAAGTCACGATTAAATACAAGTCTGAAGCACGTCATTGTTTAATTATGAAATGACATTATTTAAGCAGAATTTAAAACTTCCCTTTAGACAGACAGTTACCGCTTTTAACTTTTTAAAAGGAACGAGGGTGCATATAAAATATCGCTTAAAAGGGGTTCGAATTCGCTATTCAACAATATAAGGTTTTTTAATTATATACATTCTTTGTTAAGAAAATTTAGTCCGGCAATTTTAAATCAAGTATGCATATATACCGGGTGGTCCAGGTTAAACGCCATTAATTTTAATAGGTGATAGAACAATAAGAAAAAAGTAGACTTTCATAAGAAAAATTTGATCTAAAATGCTTCCTAACAAAGATACAGGGTGTCAAAGTTGTAAAAAAAACTGGTTTTCTCATCATAACTTCTAAACCACTAGATCGATTTTCATCAAATTTTTCACACAGTCTACTGTAGTACATCTCTAAGTAATGATTAGAATCATTTAAAGAAATTCTCCAGTGGTGTAGATAATGGGGGGTCGGCAGCCCCTTCTCCCCTCCCAGTCTCCAGCGCCACTGAATATTTTTCAAAGGAGATTCAATTTTTGGATTCCCTGCTTAATTTAGAAAAAAAATTAACATTACAAATTTTTTATTTATGGCTTCGTTTTTGAGATACTTATTATAATTTAAAGTGTTGCAAGCAGGCCAAAACTTATGACTAAACTACCAAGAAAATACGATGAGATGCCAAAATTTTTGTTAAACATTTTATTACTTACTAGACATAATGTACATCAAAGATACAGAAAAAGCAAATAAACAAATAATTACACTATTCTCATTTCAATATCGTATTTTCTTGGTAGGTCAGTCATAAGGTTTGGCCTGATTGCAACACTTTAAATTAAAATAAGTATTTCAAAAACGAAGCCATAAATCAAAAACTTGCAACGGTAATTTTTTTTCTAAATTAAACAGGAAATTCAAAATTTTAATCTTCTTTATAAAATATCCAATGGCGCCGAAGATTGGGAGGAGAGAAGGGATGCCGATCCCTCAGTATCTACGCCACTGGAAAATTCCTTTAAACGATTTTAATCATTATTTAGAGATGTACTACATTAGTCTGTGTGAGAAATTTGATGGAAATCGATCGAGTGGTTTAGAAGTTATTATGAGAAAACCAGTTTTTTTTTACAACTTTGACGCCCTTTATCTTTGTTAGGAAACATTCTTGAACAAAGTTTTTTTATGAAAGTCTACTTTTTCTTGTAGTTCTATCACATATCAAAATTAATGACGTTTAAACTGAACCACCCTGTATAGTCAAGCACGTTCTCAAGTCAAGGATCCACCAATTATTATTGTATAAGCAGGCATGTACCAAATGTGAAAATTTGACTGAATTTGTAAGTTTAATTATTTATCGCTTACCGTGAAACTGATATAGTTTAATTATTATTCCAACAATTATTTACATCACGAAGAATGATGTAAATAAGTACATGATCTAGCACATGAGTATTTATGAGTATTTCTTTGCGTCAGTACATGCGTATATCTGATACATGAAGAACTGAAATTTTAATCTTATTAGGATGTGGTGATACAGCAAGAATACAGATGAAGGTACATAAAATATTGAATAATAGGTATCCTGACCCTGTTCTTAATCTGTAGCCTATCATAAACATGTCCTCAAATTTTAAATATTATAGATTTTCCAAAATCTGATGGAGCACTGATTTCACGTGATGAAAATAATTTGAATACATTGATAGATATTGAAAAAAAAATCACACAGAGCTATAAGGCAAGTTCCCGCCTATGACGATTAGTAAAATGCCCATTTATAACAGTAATTTAGTTTTGCTATACCTAATGAAGATTATCCCAATAGCCAATTATATTAAATAGATAACAAAAAATTGCATTTAGTGGAACAGTGGGAGTAAAAGGCGACTTCCATTCAGTTTTTCCCAATCGCACCGGTTAATATGGTAAAATTGAATATCTGATCTGTTCTCCTGATTTGACCCTATTTGATTATATTTTAATATAGATTTCCACATCATAAATAGGCATGACATTAATCAAATCACCCGAAAATTATATAATTTTTTTTATAAGAATTTCAATGAAACTTGACAATTGTCAAGAAGTAACATGTTCGCAGTTTATACATATTATTTAACCTGTTACATTTTAACCTCTTTTCCAATAAAATTTAGTAATACTGAAATTGTAGTGTTTCTCACCAAAAAAATTAGAGGAATTGTTGAATAAACAATTAAAATCCTTTAAAATGAGATATCATACATATCCTCTATGATAGGTGTTATTCATTACATTTAAGAAAATTAAAAAGATAATTGTCCATCGAAAACGCAGCCTCTAAGAAGCCCTCTGGGGTGGTAGATAAAACGTTGACAATAAGAAATGTTCAATAAGGAATTGAAAGATAGATATTTTGAGTTATTTGATATTGTAGTGTTTTAAATCCACTTATTATGTCTGGCATGACTATGAAAATTAAAAATCCCCATGAGCAGCATCTGTTCATATCTCAGTTAAATAACTGAACTGAAATATCTGATAATAATCCTCTTTATTTCTTCTGCATGTCTACATAGATATACAGCTACCAATTAATTAACAATGTTTAGAGCTGAACAAATTGTAAACTATACGTACACTTTAATTAGTTCTGCGATGAAACGGATATTATATTGATTCCAAGTAATGTTATATGATTAATTAACACGGTTAGTCTCTAGTTATGTGTAACTGAGAACTAAAAGACTATCAAAGTAATGGTAAACAATTAAGATTGATTAAAAACTTACTCGTGAATGTATTACTTATAAACTACGAGTATATATAAATTTGTAGCTCAACAATTTGTTTCAGTTTTTAATTTGAACTGTTACTATATTATAATTTTCTAAACTGAAATATTTTAAGAAAAGTGAGGCCTATCCGTGTTTAATAATGTTTGAAATAGTATAGACTTTAACAGTGAATAATATTCATTCAAATAAAGAGAACTACCTGTCAAATTACCACGCTTATAAAATTTTTAAAACATTACTGAACATTATCTGACTTGGTAAGATTATATTCAGAAAAGTATTATAATATATACCAGGTATGTAAATATGAAACTGAAATTTATCCATAGATGGCCTAGCTGCTAATGTAGTTACCGTCATACCGCTTCATTGGCGCCATTTTCTTGTTTTGATATCTGGTAAAGGTTTTTATAGGTCACAACAATACAAGTTTCATACAACAACATTGTTTTTAATAGCGTTCAACATGTCGAATTTTATGACTGGAAATTACGATTTGCGGGCAGCATTGATTTTCTGTTACCATTGACAAAGTTTGAAGATAGCGAATTGTAGGAATTGTCAGATGAGAGTGATTTTCAAACTCAAAAAGATCTCTCGGATCAATTAAATGTAACATGAGAAACCGTCTTCATATGTTTGGAAGCCTTGGGAAAGATCCATAAGGTAGGGAAATGTGTTCCACATGAATTGATTGAAAGACAGCAGGATAATATAAAAACCATTTGCGAAAAGCTGCTCGTCAGATACAAAAGAAAGTCTTTTCTCCATCGAATTGTGGCTGGCAATGAGAAGTGGATATATTTCGAGAATCCTAAGCGTAAAAGGTCATGGGTTACTCCAGGCGAACTATCGTCATCTACTGCAAGGCCAAATCGCTATGGACGGAAGATAATGCTTTGTGTTTGGTGGAATCAGAAGGGTGTGATCTATTATGATCTGCTAAAACTTGGCCAACCTGTTAATACTAAATGCTACCGACAACAAATGATTGATTTGAATCAAGCTTTGCGTGAAAAACGACCAGAATATCAAGAAATGCAACACAAAGTGATTCTGTTTCATAATAATGCGCCACCACACACAGTAAAACCAGCCATAGAAACAATTGAGGCGTTTAGTTGAGAAATAATTTCGCATGCGGCTTACTCATCAGACTTGCCTCCGTCCGATTACTACTTATTTGCGTCGATGGGACACGCACTTGCTGAGCAGGGCTTCACTTTACGAAAATTGCTCGATGACTGATTTACCTCAAAAGGGCAAGAATTTCTTTGACATGGAATCCACAAATCGTCAGAGAGATGGGAAAAATATATAGCTAGTAATAGACAATACTTCGTATAAAATATTTTTTATCATTTTCATACAATAGACGTGTATTTTCTATACAAAAAATTCCTGTTTCATATTTACATATCTGGTAAATAACTACGAATACATTCAAAATTGAAGAAATTCGGTTTAATCGTATTCAAAATTATATGCGGCATTTGTGCGTAAGATAGTTTTGTACCTAATTAGATACGACTGGTTGATAATTGCAATAAGTTATAAGATGCATATAACTATTGGCGTATACTAAATTATTTTTAATGATACTAAATTAAGCTGAATGTATGCTGAACGTATATTTATAGCAGGAATATTTATTTATAACATAAATAAAATTCTACTAAATATATGAATGCCTTTAACAAGATAGTTTTTGTTGGTATGTGTCTTATTCTTATTCCATTATGGGACAACAAATGATATAATGCATATATTTATCCTAATGCAAGAGAAAGCTATTGTGAAAGAAAATTAACTTACTATTTACAGAACTTTACCTTGCTGTTTAAAAGTAGAGGTGAAGTGTAGTGTAAACAGAATAAAAGTGAAGTGAATAAAAAAGGAAGTCCATGGAACATCCATAGCGAAGCTTATCTGCTTTAGTCACATTGTAGCTTCTTTCCTTCTGAAACAAAAAAGAAAGTATTATCGTTTGTTCTTTATTTTTGCTGCATGTTATTTAAATTTTCTTATGATTTACAATTATATTAGTAAAGATATAACCCGTTATTCCAACACCGTTACTCTATACCCCTATATAATTTTTTCAAAAGAAATGTGCCAGACGGAAAAGTTATGTATACAATATTTTGAAATACATACTTTCTGCTGTTTTGATATATTATATTGAGAAACGTATTTCTGCATTTCATATGAATGTGTGTGTATAAGAAAATGTGTTTCTTATATATGCGGTTTTTTCCTACAGGATACAAAAATCTGTTTTACATTTTCCTTTCGAGTCGTTTAAATAATGCTTTCATCGAGGATAGAATGAGATTTTGATCTGATTATAATCTCCTGAAAATAGTGCAATACTCTGCAATAAAAGAAAAAAAGTAGTTTCGAAAATTCATAATCACATAACCAACTGGCAGTTATTTCGAAAATTACTAGATGAATGTCAAACTCAATTTATCACTAAAAACAAAGGAAGAAAGAATAAAGAGCTTCAAAAATGCACAATAGCTATACAAAAAGCTGCCTGGAACGCAACACTGAAATTCAACTGTCCAATCAGTGTCAGGGAAAATATTTTAAAAAAAGGGCAATTACGATCGATACGAAAAAAGTTGGAGGTATCCAGACAGTAACTTATAAGTATCCAGGCGACAAAATAAACTTTAACAAAACAACTTGACAGCTAAGAGACCTTCACAAAAAATTTAAAAATAATAGTTTTCGAAAATTTCTTGAAGACCGAATGTCATCAAATAACACTGAGTACACCTTATGGAAAGCTACTAGAAAGCTTAAACAACCACGGCAACAAATCCCACCAATAAGAAATCGAAATGGAAATTGGACAAGAACAAACTGAGAAATGGCAGAAACTTTTGCCAATTACTTAGAAGAGATATTGTAACCAGTACCATCAGATAACACTCATGAAGAGGAAGTAAGTAAAGCATTTCTTGAAGAATGGGGACGAACTGAAGAATCTATATGCCCAATAACACCAAGTGAAATAAAAATTATCAATAAAAATGAACTAAATCCCAAAAAAAAGAACACCAGGATATGAACTGACCAATGGAGAAATAATGAAGAATACGCCCTGAAAACTATTCGCTATTTTAACATAACTCTCAAATGCAGTGTTTAGACTAAAATATTTTCCCGCTCAATGGAATGTTGCAGAAGTAATTCTCATACAGAAACCAGGCAAACCGTCAAATCAACCGTCGTCATAAAGACCAACAAGTCTTCTACCTACAATGTCAAAAATTATTGAAAAACTACTAACAAAGAGGCTATTAAACATATTAACGGAGAAAAACCTGATCCCTGATTGCCAGTGTGGATTTAGGAGACATCGCTCAACCATAAAGCAGGTACATACACAAGAGTGGTTGACACGACAAATAAAACGATTGAGGAAAAATAATACTGTCCGGTTGTTTTCCTTGATGTTAGTCAGGCTTTTGATAAAGTCTGACATCAAGGATTACTGTACAGACATAAGAAAGGTTTTCCTGAAACAATTTACAATATTTTACATATAAAGGTAACACATAGTACTATATCCGAAAAGATTAGACGTACTACAAAGCAGTGCACTGAGACTAATATATACTGCAGACCTACCCACAAATAACAACATAACCACATCAATATTTGCAGACTATACAGCAATCATGGCAATACAACGAGATGCTGTTGAAGCAGGTACAATATTGCAACACGAACTGAATCACATTGAGAACTGGGCAAAGATATGACTCATAAAAATAAACGATTCAAAATCGAATCGCATAGTATTTTCAAAATGCCGCGGAGTATCGCCCACAGTTACACTTAATAATAAATAAGTTCCTAGAGCAGAATGTCAAAGAATTTGGACATTCATTTGGATCTGGGATTGACATGGAAACCTAAGCAAAACGTTACTGGCTCTTAGATCGCAAATCAAAACTTTTCATCGCCAGCAAATTGATAGTATACAATGCAATTTTCAAACCAGTCTGGATATATGGACTGTAGATCTAAGGTACAGCATCGCAATCGAATATACTCGTATCCATCATCAAGAGGTACCAATCAAAAGTATTACGTGATCTGGAGTTGCCGACAGTGACTGAAGTGATTGTCTAGTGTAGTATAAAATGTATCTAGTGGCTTAAAAGCCACTCGAATGTAATAAATCTATTGGACAACAGTGAAGAAACTAAGCGATTAAAACGAAAGACTCCACTGTATTTACCATATAATTAATAAATGAAACATTAATGAGCCTTGAGATATGTAAAATAATCATATGATATCTTTAATCTAATCCATATGAGGATATGTGTCGTTGCACACAGTCCTATCACGTCAATCTTTCTAATAGCAAATATGCCTATTGTTATATTGTAATAGATTACATAGTAAACAAAAAACATAAAGAAATAAAATAAGATTTTAGTTTTAATGCAGTCCATTATTCTTTTCGTATTAATTTAATATTACCTACATTTATTAAAAAATAATATTTATCGAAAAATTTTTTCAATCATTGTCATGTTTATTACTTTATTATTCGGTATAAATATATTTTTTTAATTTAATTTTTTGCATGTCGTTTTTTATTTCATATAAAAATATAATATAAATTATACTCTACCTAATAATTTTATTTAATTTAATATTCATGCATCATAAATGTATAATAAATACTGTTGATGTAGGTGAGGTGATCAAGTTTCCGTAAGTAGCTCGTGGATTAAAAATGTTATTATAAAAATTTTACAATGTTATAAAAATATATTTATATAGTAAGTAACAAAAAAAATGTCAAAGTGTACATTTTATTTCATTAACTGATTTATGTGTATTAGTAAACCAGCAATTCATTTATATTTCTAAGATCAAATAGTTTTAAATAGCTGTATTCTGTTTGGCAGAGCATAAAATACATACATTCTGCATTAGTGGTTATTTTGTTTTAATATTTATTTTAATTGTCAGATCCTTCAAACGTCACGTTTTCTTATAAAAGAAACCACACCTGGGATGAAAATAAAGCTTTGTTTTTCCAATACGAGGAAAGAGTTAATGAAAATATGAGAATTACGAGTAGAACAAGATATTTTATAGGAACACACTTTTTATACAGAGTTCTTATTTATAAGATATTTATCTTTGCAAAAGTAGTGATTATTAGAAGAATCGCAAAAATGGTTAGTTATATCTTGCAAACCGTGAGAAATCGAATAACAACATATGAATATCTTCTGATTGGAAATTACTTCCTCTATCACCTATTTTCGGTTGATCCATGATTTACGGGATACCCTATATATTTGAATAATGCTGGATAGATATCTATATTGCTTATTTTAAAACAATGATAACTCTAATTATTACAAATATGGCAATGTATGACAAATTTTACTTTGTCAGTACCTAAATATATAGAGAAATAAAGTGGACATAAAGACAAATAAAGCCAATAAGGCTCATGTTGTCTAATCAATTCTGATATCACTTACATTTGTGTTAACCAAGTGAAAACTTCTAAATCAATTCTGTAAATATAATATGGTTGGAAGCTATCTGATGGATGTGTCATCGGGTATAAGCTAGTAATTTCAGAAGTAAAAGGTCTTTCAATAAGGACGTTCAAAACGTAAGTAAAACAAATTGTGTGTGAGATATCTATTCGTTTTTTCTTATTTGAAAGAATATTTTATGGCATTAAGTATGGAATATAACGTCGCTCAAATATCCGCCGCGGCTTTGCTTGGTGACACGTATTCGGGAGGTCCAATTTTCATTAACTTTGTCGCATAAATATGGCTGAATTTGCTGGATGGCGTTCGTTGTGTTGACTTTGAAGTCATCAATTGTTAGCAGCCTATTCGCATAGACCTGCGATATAAGACCTGTTTTCCTAATATGTATTAAATTAAAGTGGCGTAATAATTAAACTTAAACCAACCTTGTCTACATATTAGCTTTTAAAATTAAAAAAAAAAATAATAAAATACGAAAATAAAGGAAAAACTTATTATGATAGCGTGTAACATAGATTTTGATGAATATAAGGAATTTCTTTCTATGAACTATTTCGATACCGTAAAGCGTTTGATATGTTTAGTTAAGGTGGCTATATTCCATACAAAAATAACTTCAAATCATACAAAAAGTATTCAAGATGGAAATATGACCCAAACTAAAGAATCTTACATCGCCAGATTGTATTCTATTATGACATGTATCTTTCAAAATATTAATATACTATGGATTCTTGAGATTAAAATATCTCTTTAGAATATGAAATAAAAAGTAGCTGGCATAATAATACATGGAACTTAATTTTTTTTAAGGAGATGGTCTCTTTAATAGTAAAAGGTAATAGATTAACGTTTTTATGGTTTATTTAACACTGAACAGTTAAATTAATATCATGTACTAACCTAGAAGTCATGATTTCATATTCCAATAATAATTGTCTCCATTACATTCATTCACCGAGGAAAAATAATTAACTTCAGAATGTACTTACAATTAGTTACAATTCCTACCATAAAACCCTAAGAGAAATGCTATACGTTCTTAGAGTCTGTACATTTAATAGTCATACTGACTGCTTCAAGCACAAAAGATCATTTTAATTTGCCATGATAAAATAGAAACTTCATCCACGCGACTGCATAAGATCATCCATCGACCGTAGATCGACTATTAGACGTAATAATGCTTAACCAACCTTGGCATAACGTTTCACGCCTAAACGCTAGGTAAACTGAAATCTATAACATCAAAGATAATCATTTACCGTTTTAGTTTATCACTTGAAGGAGTATAAAGCTATTAAATCGTTCTAATTATATTACAAAAGCTTATGATAACTCTTGTTTGTGATAGGAACATAATTTGAATAACATTTAACTGAAGAATATTAATATTAGTTAGCAAATTGAATAACACTAACTGAGTTTTCCTCAAAACACCAAAACACTAGACGCGCGTTTCGCCAACAAAATTGGCATCATCTGGAGATGATTAAAACTGAGTTTTAGTCAGTTTTAATCATCAGAGTGTAGTGTATAGTGTTTTGGTGTTTTGTGGAAAACTCAGTTAGTGTTATGTTCACACCAAAGGTTCCAATCCACTCCAGGATAAAACTGAATATAAACTAGATTATGCAAAACATTAGTTTACGCATAATGCTTTTTGTATTACAGTGTATTTAATATTTCACGGAATGTAAAGAAGAAAATGTTTGTTTGTGGCAACTCAACGAAAATAAATTTTGATAAATAATATAACTCTCTCAAACTGAATTTTAATAATTTATAACGTAACTAATAATTTAAATATTTGCAATATCACCTATTGTTTTTAATTAATCCGGCTCTAAGGACCATGTTTATAATTGTGATCTTGTTTCGTATCACTACGACGTACTGTTGTACCACATCTGTTGTTATTCCCGTAAGGGTTGTGAAATAAACATAGGTGTTTACTTCAATACACAGATTTATTGAAAATAAGCAACAGCGGTGAACACTTTAAACAAAGTGTTCTAAAATAGCTATAAAACTGACTAATACCTAACTTATGTACAAGGCAGTAGGTTACGTAGCAATGCATGCAGATCGACTATCGGTTTTCTCTTTTATAGTCTGTCCCTAATATCTGTTTGTGATGCGATGGTGATTGATTTTTTTGTATCATTCTCTTGGCAATCAAATCTGCTAGCTATTAAAAATAAATAGTTAAGGGAAGTGAAAGATCAAGATAGCTTCTATAATAGATAGCTAATTCACAGTAAGGTATGATTCCGAAATAAAAACAGCCAACCGTTCCCATAGTAAGTACAATTTCAGAAAACCCAAACTATTTACTGTAACCCTAATAAACCCACTGTCATAAACTAATAGAAGTCTTAACACATATTATTACCTTATTTATTTAAGTAACATGTATGTTGTACCTATTAAATTCCATGAAATATTTGAGGATTATTTCATATCACCTTCGTAGCAGAAACACCGCGTTATTTAGATATAAAGATACAAACAAGCTCCCCTCTTTTTGAGCACATCACACTTTGGCATTCAAACTTCCCGGACCCCCGGCAAACATGGAATTCCACTTTGGTCTCTTCCGGATTCGGCCCAAGTGTCTGTGATATCAATAACATTATAACATTGCCCGGCGTCCATAAAGTTAAATATAAAAAGAATTACGACGGGGCAGAAATATCTAACTGTCATACACAACATAATTTCATAACAGTTCACAACAGTACACATATAAAAAACCTAATTAGTATTCATTATCTGTCTACCCATATCTAATAAAATGGTCTGAATTATAGTAAAACATAGTATTGATAAATAAAGTCAATACAAATGTGTGCGCTGTCATTATATAGCACCTTGTTTAATTATACATATATGTACTTTTGAACTACTACAAGAGGAAATAATTGACAGTTTATTGTATTTTAATACTTCTTAATTTGTTACTCCTACTGTTCAATTCTACTTTTATTAAAATGATTTTCATTTAAAAATATTTTCTTCCGCGTTCTGTAGAATGCGTCTTATTCCATTCTTGTTTCTCACTACCCAGATCTTCTTCACAAATACCTTAAATACAGTGAGAACTATATTGGAAGTTTACTCCACAAATACTGGTTTTTATTTACCCATTTTAAACTACATCTATAAGTCTTCAGTTTCATATTATTACGATCTTATGCAAATATAGCTATATTAAAAGTCTCCAGTCTCCTATAATTTGACTCCATCTTATAGATTTTTGAAAATATAGTGAGAAATTAATTTTTTTTCTTATATACATTTTTATTTAAACATGAGGTATATTATAACTAGTAATATGTTATATTTAATTATATTAGAGTACTTTAAATATAAATTTTATAGACTACATTACACTTACCGGAATCTTAATTCCTTTCAGAATTATATATCACAAAAGTTACTAGTTTTTTATTGTTTTAACGACTATTTTATGAGGTTACAATTGCATAAAAATGCAATGAGGTTACCTACTATACTGGAATACTATACATATTAGCATGTAATTCATGCCTTGGTCCGGAGTGAATAACCACTTGGAACTCAATTGAGAGATTGAACAGGGTTCAGTACCGCTATTATCATTGTATACTTAGTTTCAAAAAATAAAACCAGCCACAGGTAGGATTCGACATTTGTCCCGGATCGGAACCGAACGACATACAGCTGTTTCGAACTTGTTAGTTCTCATCAGTGCCGCATACGGTACGCCGATTCAGGACAAATGCCGAATGAACTTTATGGCCTATACATCTTTATCGAGACGATCTCTGTCAGTAACTTATAAGTCGGAAATCGAGAAAGGAACCACCAAGCCGCCAAGCGGCTATCAAAGTAGTTCCCGAATAGCAAAGCTATTACATAATCGCTCTAAGAAACAACTACTCCTCGGGCTAAAGCTCCGGCAGGCATTGAATTATACCCAGAAGCGATCCTCGACCCCTTTCTCGTGTTTCTGCACGATCAGATAAGGTTTCAAAAAATAAAACCAGCCACAGGTTGCCGCTTGATAGCCGCTTGGCGGCTTGGTGGTTCCTTTCTCGATTTCCGACTTATAAGTTACTGACAGAGATCGTATCGATAAAGATGTATAGGCCATAAAGTTCATTCGGCATTTGTCCTGAATCGGCGTACCGTATGCGGCACTGATGAGAACTAACAAGTTCGAAACAGCTGTATGTCATTCGGTTCCGATCCGGGACAAATGTCGAATCCTACCTGTGGCTGGTTTTATTTTTTGAAACCTTATCTGATCGTGCAGAAACACGAGAAAGGGGTCGAGGATCGCTTCTGGGTATAATTCAATGCCTGCCGGGGCTCTAGCCCGAGGAGTAGTTGTTTCCTAGAGCGATTATGTAATAGCTTTGCTATTCGAGAACTACTTTGATAGCCGCTTGGCGGCTTGGTGGTTCCTTTCTCGATTTCCGACTTATAAATTACTGATTGTATACTTAGGCTCAAATTCAAACGAGGAGTTTGACACCTCTCTGAGCATAGGTACCTTTGTTTCGTTTCTATGTGCAACCTTCCCTTTCACATCCTTCGCTTTAGGAGGAGAAAATCGGTTAACAGAAAGTTCAGTTAACATCAGTTTTGCTGAGGGTCAGACTTTGATGTTATAAGTATTATTAGGTAATGGTTTAATGATGATACAAAATTGCCAGTGGCAGCTAGTCCCATATGGAATAAGTCTATTGTAAATAAACTTAAATTGTTAAATTTGTTATTGGCAAACATGAGAATGCGAATAAGATAAGATTTGTAAGATAATTTGTAAAACACAAATATAATTTACATAATTTATAAAACAATTATAAATATTCACAGAATAATGAAGTTCCTAGTGGAAGGTTCAACCTCCTTTCTGCAATTTTTGCAAATTTCAATCAATTTTATTGCCACTAACTCTTATATGAACCTATTAATTGATTCATAAACACTATTGATATGCACTTCAAAAAAATTTGTTGAGTAACTAATTTTGTTGAGTAACTTTTTTCTAACATATTTTGTCAATTTTTTTGTGGTACTGTTATTTTCGTTATCACGCTCTAAAGTACTTATTTGTAAAAATATATTTATTTTACATATGAAATAGAGCAAACTTATGTATTATTTATATTTAAATTATAGATATTTATTGGATCATTTATAATTTTTTTTTATTTTAAAGACACAGTAAAGACACGTTTATACTGAAAGAAAACATTATGTTTGTTTAATTCTGATTTGATATTATTATCACATCGCTTTCAGTATTCCTGTAAATAATACTGACTCAATTATCTTAATTTCATAGTATCTTTTTTTAAATAAAATTTAGTGTACTTTTTCACAGATTGTATATTAAATTGACAAACTATAAAGTAGTGTTATTTGTTACTTTCATAAATGTGATAAAAAAGAAAATATCGGGCAAAGAAAAATTAGAGAAGAATGGCTTGGTTATTCTAATGTTAAATTAAAACATTTATTGTTGGTTGATTATGTTGAAAAATGTAAATAATTATAAAAATGTGCAAACTTCAAATGAATTAAAGTTTAGAAACAAATAATGCACAAATGTTTTGATTCGTACTTTTTAAATAATAACCGTTTACTTGTTTTGTATAGTTTGATTCTAAATTTCATTATTTGTATCTCGGTAAATGTCGTATTTTTTTCATTCCATTAAATAAGAAATGACTTTCAAAAGGGCGGTAGTAATAGTACAAGGGTGCCAACCCCATCAGTAATAATGACTGAAAGTTCCCTCTAAATACACACTTCACTTAACTCTCCAAGCGAAATATTAATGCAACTAAATTGAAAATCAATATACCAAAAGTTATATGAACTTCCTAAACTAAGAGTCGTTCGGAAATTTAAAAGAACTGTTTGCTTTTAAGATATGCTGAGAGATGGTATAATATTGACATAAGGTCTCCCAGGTAATTTACTTAAGGCTGTGCAATCTCCAAGTACGAATTATACAGAGGTCTGGAACGGTGTATCAAACTTTTATCGATAAGAATTTTAACGCGCCCTCAAATTTGATTTGAAACAAACTTGTAAAATATTCTCTTTCCCTAATTTTAATATTTTCAAATAAACTATATATTGCATTAGGATATGAGTACTCTTATATTTGTATATTGAAAATGTAGGAATCAAACATAATACACTCATGTACTATAATGTTTTGTTATATCTATAAGGTGTAGACCTCAAGTTTTATATTTTAATGAAATAATCCTATTTCCCTGTAATCCTGAAAATAATGTTGGTAAGATAACAAAGATAGAATTTTAGTTGACATAGTTTATGTATTATTAAAAGCTCATTAAGAAAACCTTAAATCAAACTAATCAATTCTATATATCGTCATCTTAATTGTTAAACCTAACTTAAGAACGCATTTTTTACAGGAAGTACAAAAAAACACTTTTGTGTTACAGTGTTATGTCGATATAATTTTTGTTTTTAGAAATTGGTAATTTTGCTAGTAAATTTAAGGGTTAGGCTAGACTAAATTATTATTTTTTTATTTTAAAATTAGTTTACGGAGGTTTTGCAAACTAAATAAAACACATTGACGGAGTTACACATTTTAAACACTCTTTTAATGAACTGTAGAATTAGTTAACTAAGTAATTCTTAGAGTAGTTAAAGGTTTTTAGAAGTTTCTCGAATTAGTTAACTAAGTAATCCCTAGATTAATTAAAATATTTTAAAAGTTTAGTTATCATAAAATGAGTGATAATTCGAAACTAATCATGTCTTTAGCATTTGCAGATCCCCAAATTTTTTCTTTTTAATTGATAGTCTTCATGAAGTTTTGGAAAGTGATTGAAAGGATCTGTAATGTTTTTTTTTATTTTTCCTTGCAGAAAGTTCAGTCCAATTGTCGGTAAATTGTAAAGTCAGCTTATAATGTATTTTCCCACCCGAATTTTATTTCAGGGAACGTAAGTCAGTCACAACTGAATCTCCTGTTTCTCGGCCAAGACGAATAGAGTCATAAAATTAAACACTGACAAAATATTTAAAAAAAATATGTTCTAAATAATGAACCTTATATGGTTTTGGCATTTCTCGTGCCTTCAAACAAACATTTACATAATCGACTGGAATATTAATTTTCATGTTTTTGAGCTTACGTTTTATGCAGGAATGCATAAAATCGGCTTCCATTTGTATGTCTCCTTTCAAGGAACTTCTGCTGAATTGTGACTCCGCTATTTATCGCACTATTGATGAGAATATTCGACAAAATGGAGTTACGGTTTTGATAAGTGCAATCGTCGCTATAGAGGATTATTTCCTTGTTTTGTCCTAAAGTGGGGATTAATTCCTCTACAAAATTTTATACAACTGAAGAACATTCCTGGGCTGTTAAACTTCCCATTGTCTCGTTCCACAAATAACAGGCACCATCTTTATTTCGAAGGTTATTTATTATAAAATTATAAATCGACAGCTTCATTTTATAATACAATAAGGAAACATTAGACTTTGACAAAAGAAGAACTGACTGCATGCCCATGGTAAAAATATTCTCCTCTTTCTCTTCGTCTTCTTTCTCTTTTCTGGCTTCTTCTTTCCTTTCTTTGGTGTATCAGGTATACTAGTTTATCCATGCTTTTAACTTTTTAGGCCACACATTAATCACACTCATCCTTTTTAGAGCGAAACAAACTAAAATTTTGCGATTCAAAGGTTTGTAAGAATTTGGCAATTGATAGTGCTTTTTCATTTCTTGTTTTGTACCAATCATTAACATACAATTTATAGAGCTCTTGTTTTGATTTCCACGAGAGTTCTAGATAAGATTTCTTTGAGTGAGCCCTACAATAATAGGATTCCATAGCAGGCAAGCTAGCAAAAAAATTGTCCAAGCAAATTAATCGGAAATAAATGGTCGTCTGTCTTCCTGTAAAAGTCTTATTCGAATCGCATCGCTCACTTTTGCACTCATTAGCTGGGGATGTAAAATTGTTTAATTCCTTTTTCTTCCAGTTTAAACTGCTCCAAGGCCCAATACCTAATGTGTTATGAAACAGTTTGAACCCTCATTTTTTTTTTATATTAATTAATCTTTAAGTAATACTCAAGTGTGTAGCTTCTTCTGGAATTCTTCAGGAACTACTTTATTATTTTCCGTCTTTAGTTTTTTTTATAGGTTTCATTGTAGTAAGCATGTTGCTGTAATTTTTTTTGTTCCGTGTTAAGTTCCAAAAGTATTGAAATATGTGATCTCTGTTCGGATCTGAGTCCGAAATCATTGTACAGTAATTACAGTTTTATTTTTCATTAAACGGCAATTACACCTAGGTTTCACCAAAACGACCACTTCTTTCAATATCATACTTCCATTAATTGTTTTATCCACTTCATGACGCTTTCTTCGATTCCTTCTTAACATCGCTTCCTTTTTTTCATTTCCTGGTCTGTATTCACTGTCTTCATATTCAGAATCACTATGATTAACTAGTTTTATTTTTTTGCTGCTAACAATTCTCTGCCAAGTTCAGAATCTGAAGTTTCTTATTCCAAGTTAATTTTGGAGTTAGATGTTTTACCTATTACAATAATAGCATCCTGTGGAGATACGTAGTTTTCTATTTAAGAGTTTGTGAGGTTTTCTGCATTTTTGGAGTTAAAAGTATTTACTAATATGTTAGATATGACCTTCTGCAACATGAGGCACCAAAATGCTAAATTCCAAAGAAAAAATTTGAGTTAGAAGGTTTTACAGTTAAGGTGATGATATTTTTCTGCGAAGTATGACAAATATAATCAATATATGATCAATATATGATCTTGATCATTCTAAACAAAAAAACAATTTTCCAAGCGAATTATCGTACTTACTGTATAAAGTACTTTACAGAATAAGTAGCCATCTAATAATGTTATTACGAATTAAAAAACTAGCCAAGCCAGATATGGAAAATGTAATGAGAGTATGGAATGCATAATGGCCGTTCTGAGAAACATTTTATCTTGAAAACATTCTACTCTATGCTGAAAAGACGTGAAAGTCGATAAGGAGTAAGAATAATATACTAAAGTATATTTTAGTGAAATTTTTGTACAAAGAAATATATTTAAAAGAGAAATGGAACAGCCTGAGATCAACGAGTATAAGCGATACGTTATTACAACAATATAACTCATATTAAGACTGAATTTATTATTCATCTAAATGGAAAGCCATGGGTTCGCTATTTGTACCGTAAATAAAATGACTAAAGGAATCAATTTTTAACAAGAAACCAAATACTAAGAAGCTAGTTGAAAGGAAACGAATAAACGAATGTGCCGAAGATCCTTACATACTTTCACATAACAGGGATATTGAATAACCAACACCGACGGTGGCAAATATAATTTGAAGCATAACAATAAGATCTGATAATGGAATTAAATTTGGAAAAGAAAAATATCACCATTAATTGATACAAAGGAGAAATTTGTTAATAAGATAATAATTTGACATTCATAGACACGCAGAAGTTTGTATCTTGATTAGCCTTAGAAAACTGAATTAAACTATAATGAACTATGTTAATTAGTCTGTCGACTGATGAAAGCCTCTGTAATATTAAACAAATTATTACACTGTTTATCTGACGGGTAAATTTTGCCCACATTTAATGGTGCGGAGATGGTTCTACTAAATTTCACTATTTCTGAAATAAAACTTCACATTGTAATTAGAAAAATTGTACACCACTATAAGTTTAGTGTAAATTTTACAGTTTAGGTACAAAACTAATATGCGTAAACCAAAATATTAAATATATTATTCGTACACTTTACTACAGATAGGATAGATTTTAATCAATACATGGTAACTATTCTACAGGATCCTTTTATGTGACTTTTACAGCTGTCAATAATAGGAACAAGTGTCAAAAATACGATATCGGACCGCCCACGAGGTGTGCAATAAACAGTTTTGTCTTTACTCCAGTCGCATTGAGATCTTTGCAAATTGTATATCGTGTGTACAGTTAGTGAATGATTCATAAGTCCATAAAATCTTATCTGGGTTTTTTATATAATCCTATTCCTTACATTACTTTCTAAATAAATGTAGAAATTTCAACTTAATATTACGAAAGAAATAATAAGCAATAGCATATTTTTTGTGTAAATTACAAAAGCATATGATGTATTGTTACTCAGTCGATATGAAATAGTTTTGAATGTGAATGTATACACAGTTCAACCTGGCCATGCGTAAAGTGCATATTTTCCCTCCGAATGCTGCCTCAATCTTTCGTCTACGCATATGTAGATCATTTCACAATTTTTCCTATTCTTGACAATCTATACCTTAATGTTGTGAAAATGGAAGATAACATGGCTGTTCACAATTTCTGACTGACTGAAAGCTTTCTCTTCTAAAAAGTAAACAGTAATTTTGGCCAACTGTATTAAAACTAATGCATAATAAATATTTTATAAATATATAAGTAATTTTAAGAATACGTTATTTCTCCTCTCAATTAAAAATATTACAAATTACATTAATATAAAAAGCAGATAAATCACCAGAGGAAGCCAAATCATATCGCTCTTACATGTCTATTATCGATTGTGTTCAAAATTCTTGAGAAACAAATATTGACCAGACTAAGGCCATTACTGAAAATGAAAAATATCATACCAGAACACCAATTCGGCTTTCAGTAACAACATAGTATAATTGAACAGGTATATAGAGTGATAAAAGTGATATAAGGGTCATTTGAAAACAAATAATGATGCTCATTAACCTTTTTATATATCTTCAAAGCCTTCGACAAAGTTTGGCCTCAAAGGCTACTCTTCAAAATCAATTGACAATTACGACAACCTTAACTCAACCATTAAATGCTCATTAAATCCTACCATCAACTCGTTAAATCCTATCTGAGCGATCGATATTTCATGGTGAGATACCAACGTCAAGAGACAAACCTACATCCAATACAAGCAAGGGTGCCTCAGGGGAGTATCTTGGAACCTTCACTATACCTATTGTACACAGCTGATATTCCAGTATATCCAACAGCAGCCATCGTTACCGGTGTTGTTATCAGTGAATCAAGACCCCAGGAAAGCTTTCGAAAACTTTCAAAAGTTACTCGACGACCTATAATATTGAGAAAAAAATGGAAAATTAAAACAAATGAAAACAAATAAGTTCAAGTATAAAACCTACAGTAAAACTTATACTTCACGACGGGATACATGCCGCGTGTGCAAGTCATCAATCAAATGCTTCCACAGGCTGAATCAGCAAAATACTTGGGTGTATACCTTGATAGACACCTTACCTAACAAAAGCACATTTTTTATGAAACGTAATCAGCTTGGCTTCAAATTAACTAAATCGAATTGGAGAATTTCATTTCGTAGTTAAATAATATTTTAAATGTATCATTCGCATTGTCTCTTTATTAATGTAATAATGATTTATTAATCTTATCAAGAATGTACCCAATTATTAGACTATTAATTTTGTGGGTACCCCGTTACCACATACAAAACTGTTTTTTAAAATTTTCATTTTCATACTATAGCCTGTCTTTATAAAAACAATTATTTGTAGATATCCAAAGGCTTCTGAATATCGAGGAGGAACATTTATTAGTTATTAATCCGGATGAGTATTCAAAATAGGAGGATATGGTCAATATATTTAAATAAAAATCTTGATAATACAAACGCAACTAGCTGATATTTCGGAATTTAACGGCGTTATTCAGTGATATAAATATTTCCTAAACTTGCATCATTGAGTATATAAAATATGTATATACTCAATCAATATATGTATATTAAAATAAACAGTTTTAAAACATTAAAACGGACTTTTCCGCACGTAGAACATCTCTATCCCGAAATTGAGTAACCGAGAAAAAGTAAGCCAACACATAAATGCAGAATATGTGTTTTATGCGACAGTTTTACTTTTTTCAATTTTTCTCAAATAGTCCACCATCGTGCTTTCTCATGACCCATGGACAGGATGGGTGTGTCCTATCCACGTCAAAATCAATAGTAGTCGTCTGGTAGACGTATCCGATCAGAATCAGTCAAAACCCGATCGATCCGACACGATTTAGATGAGTTATCGTGCTAACAAGAAATATTATTAATGCTGACAATAACGACAACAACACACACAAAATTGTTTAAAAACCATATTTTTGTTTTTTAAGGTGAAAAACGAATTATAAACACTAGAAAATAAATTCTTTTTACACGATTACATTACTTTTCCGCGTATAGTGGAGAGTGGAAAAGTAATACAATAAACTGTATCCAATAATGTAAATTTTATTTCAAAACGTTTTACTTTTCCATTTTAGATAGGTATTGTATTGATTTTACTTCACTACTATATGAATATTCACATCAGCGAGAAAAACAAATCTTGCGGTATTCATTTTACACCAAACTAATATGTTTCTATAACTATCCCGTTCGCTGTACAGTATACAAGAGCTAAGGCATTACTAATCAGTTTAATCACCTTAGGAAACCCTGAAAAATCGTTGAATAAAGAGAGTAATTCATCCAATAAGTCAGAATGAACAATCCCAAAGAAAACAAAGTACAACAAACTATACCATGCTCTAATTATTATGTCCAAATTAAACAACGATGAAGGATTATATAAAAAAATATATGTGACTGTCACTATTTCTTTACAATAGACGTAAATACTGGTTTTGTACTTAAATAAATCATCGATAAGATGTACGACATTCGTTTTTGGCTGTGATATTCATAAAGATATAAGATTTTCTTGTGTTTTACCATTATACAAGCTTTCCTTAATAATCCTTTAGGAGAACAAGGAACTCTGATGTATATTTGACCAATATGCCGAACTCAATTATTTCTTGGCGAACGTTTGTTTGTAGACGGCATAATGGAGAAACATAACGACTAAATATTTATTACTTTTCCGCACTCCACTATAAGCGAAAAAGGAATGTAATCGTGCAAAGAAAAAGTGAAAAAAAAGTGCAAATTTTTCTTGGGTTTATTTTTCATTTTTAGGCCTAAAAACCAAAAAAAAATGGTTTTTAAAAATTGTTTGCTGTGTGTGTGTCGTCGTTGTCGTCGGCATTTCTTATTAGCACGATAACTCAACTAAATCGTGTCGGATCGATCGAGTTTTGACTGATTCTGATCGGGGACGTCTCCCAGATGACACCTATTGATTTTGAGGTGGATAGGACACACCCCACCTTGTCCATGGGTCATGAGAAAGCACGATGGTGGACTATTTAAGAAATTTGTTCTGTTAATACGATAACTCAACTAAATCGTATCGGATCGATCGGGTTTTGACTGATTCTGATCGAGAATATCTCCTAGACGACACCTATTGATTTTGAGGTGGATAGGACACACCCACCCTGCCCATTTGTCATGAGAAAGCACGACGGTGGACTATTTGAGAAATTTGTTTTGTTAACGCGGTAACTCAACTAAGTCATGTCGGATCGACCGGGTTGTGACTGATTCGGATCGGGGACATCTCCCAGACGACACCTATATTAATTTTGATATAGATAGAACACACTCTACCATGATCATGGGTCATGAGAAAGCACAATGGTGGATTATTTAAGAAATTTGTTTGTTAGCACGATCACTCAATTAAATCGTGTCGGATCGATAGGGTTTTGACTAATTCTGATTAGGGACGTCTACCAGATGACATCAATTGATTTTGAGGTGGATAGGATACACCCCACCCTGTTCATAGGTCACGAGAATGCACGAGGGTGAACTATTTGAAAAAAGTAAAACTGTCGCATAAAACACATATTTTTTCAAATTATATCATATAATTTTCAAATTATATCATTTATGCGTTTTCAAATTAAAATGTAATTTATATCTCTCATAAACCACATTTAACATCGCGGTAAATACTCATACCAGCCTCACCTTTTGTGTCATTAAGTACTTATAAATATTTTATCAAGTTTTAGAATTTTATACCATTTTATATATATATATATATATATATATATATATATATATATATATATATATATATACGTATTTTACGTATAGTTTCGTATTATTAAACTAAATTTGGTATCAAAATATCTATGAATTAATGATCATTTTGTATTTAACTTTTTTAACTTTGTTAATTAGAAAAAACCCGGCAAAATATATGAAATACATTAGATTATCCCGTAGAGCTCCTAATGTGTAGTCATAAAACAAGCCTTGTTTCACGAAAAAATAAACTAATCGGGTTTTATAACGGAATACAATTTTAGATCATATCCTTATCGCATTTTATGTCGCTAGCAATGGCACCTGTCCCTGACAAGATGATCCTTTACTTCTAAAATCGAATGACTTGAACGCTTTAGTAGTTTGTCTCCAAGAGAAAAACTGTATATCCCTGTTCTATTACAAGAGCGGATATCTTATCGTTACAAAATTTATTGGTGTATTTAATACAAGAACTTAAAAGCAATATTACGAAACTTATGAAAGAATTACATTTTTATAATCAATTAATATATTTAAGATTATATATTATATTAATATATTTAAGATAAGGTTCAAATAAGACTGTATTAACTGTATCGAGTAAAAAAGTGAGAATTTCTTTATGTCGATTTATTATAAAATTATAAAATTAAATCAAGTTACTAAATTATTTATTTGTTCAGTCATTTCAAATTAAGAAATATGTACTTTTGTAATTAAAATTTTAAACAGAATGCTCTTCATACATACAATTCATTTTAAGTAGGAACAATTTCACTGCATTGAATCCGCAATGCCTTTAATAGTGCCCCAGAACATCCTGTTCTAATTTTTCATATTCAATTAATATTACTGTTAGTTAATTCTAACGTACAAGTTCCGAATACAAAAACACGCAGGGGTTTTTCTAAAAGGTCTGTAAACTCAAAAAAAAAAGTTATTCACAAGATAGTTACACATTTGAATAAAATCAGTATCCACCATCAAAAGATACTGCTAGAGTATAAGAGACTTCAACAGAACAATAGGCTGTAACTAACTAATATGATTACCTAATTATTTAATTACTAATTCTCAGTTCATAACTGGTTTATATCACATCTTTGTTTTATGATTACTTTATAACCAATCCAATCAAGTAATTTTTGGACCCTTCCGATGTTAAATAATATTTTTAGAATATGGATACTAAAACCATTACCTATTTCGAAGTCAAAAACCATACATAATTTGAATTATCGTTTTGTTTTAACTACGAAGTAAATCATCTGACATGCATTATGCATGTTTGTATAGAGTGTCTCAGTTGGAACTATACGACTTGAATAGTGCGCCATTTTTGTTGTGTCAAAGATAGGGCATCAATATTTAACAATTATCATCTACAAACCATACGGCGCCGGCGTCAACATGCCGCAATTAACGATTCAACAACGAATAGTTTGTATACAACTGTTTTATGAAAGTGAGCCATCATTTACAGTTGAATTAAGAACAATTCGCATTAGGACAGAAATATCCATCTACATAGTTAACAGTCGGTTCTGTTAGTCGGTAAAACGGGTTCTGCTATTGATACGGCAACACCAATACGTCCTCGTCGTGATCGGTCAGATTAAAATATTGCTATAGTGAGAGAAGGTGTACGGGGATATTCAAACTGATCAATTCGACGTCCTGCTTAACAATTGAATCTGTCCAGAGCCACCACGTAGCGGATTTTAAAGAAAGATCTATATCTGTCGGCATACAAAATTAAGCTGACAGAACAGTTAAAAGATACAGACCATTTATAATGTCATACATTTGTTAATTGGGTAATTATACAGAAGTGATAAAGTTTTGAAAATGCTTACCAAATTTTTCCTACCCCCCTATTTTTGAGGGTGCTGAACACGAATCTGGTTTTAGTTTCATCCGCTCGGACACAGTTTTTGAGAAAATGGATTTTCCACTTTCCGCAATTCATACCACTTTCCTTATCAAATAATTTTCACTTCACACTACGTAGGTATCTGATATTAATACCAGTAGCTGCTACAACACTTCCTTTATACATATCATATATTAAACCGTCATAAAATCTGTTATTCATTACGATTTCCTTAATTTCCTTCAAATGATTACAATTTCGATACAATAATTGTCGTCCACTGTAATATTTTTAATCGTACGCCCTCTATATGAAACCACATGTACTGATTAGTATACGGGGAGCTCCAAAAGTTAATTATGAATATTAACAACTAAACTAACCTAACCTAACTGTCTACTTATTATGGTTAGGTTAGGTTAGGTTAGGTTAAGTTAGGTTCCTTCAAAATAACAGCGTATTTAGTTCAGTTAATATTCATAGTTAACTTTTGGAGCACCCTGTATACTAATCAGTACATGTGGTTTCATGTAGAGGATGTACGATTAAAAATATTACAATGGACAACAATTGTATCGAAATTGTAAACATTTGACGGAATTTAAGAAAATTGTAATGAATAATAGGTTCTATGACGATTATATATAATATGTATAAAGGAAGTGCTGTAGCATCTACTCGTATTAATATGAGCTATCTACGTAGTGTGAAGTGAAAATTATTAGATAAGGAAAGTGACATGTATCGCGGAAAAGCGAAAAATCCATTTTCTCGAAAACTGTGTCCGAGCGGACGAAACTGAAACCAGATTCGTGTTCAGCACCCTCGAGAATAGGGGGTTAGGAAAAATTTGGTAAGCATTTTCAAGACTTTATAACTTCTGTATAATTACCGTAAATTGTGCGTTAGAAAAAAAAAGGTGATGCTGAATTTCACAACAAAATTTTGTTCAGCAATGAAGCACATTTTTATCTTAACAGATACGTCAGCTAACAAAATTATCGAACTTGGGGGTGCTAAAAATCCACATACTGTTCGCGAAAAAGAAATGCATCCACAGAGATGCGCGGTTTTTTGCGGATGTTAGAGCGATGGAGTAATTGGACCATACTTCTTTGAAAATGATGCTGGTAATGAGACACTCAGGCATGTTGACGTCATATGATTCATAGATGACTGTCGTTAAATATCAACGCCATACATTTGGCACAATACAAATGGCGCGCAATTCAAATCCTGTAGTTCCAACTGAGACACTCTATATAAACGGCATTGCCTACATATTTACAATAAAAAAAATCATTACAAAATTAGGTAGTCACCTTGGCCGTGAGCAACTATACTGGAGATATGTCTGGCCAATCGTTAGTCGACCATACTTATAAATATTAAAGAAATATTCTGGATAAACTATGGATCCAGAATATTGGACTATCATAAAATAAAAGTCAATCAGGAAATATATTATATTAATAAATATATAGGATGAGTCGGGAGAAATACACCAAACTTCAAGAGTGCACACTACACGTAAAAATAATATGAAGAAATGCGAATTTTTGTATTTGTTATCAAGTTATAGCATCACAACAAAATTCCCCACACACATTATTTTAATTATTGCTTTTTTGTAATAAATGTTTAAAAATACCGCCATTGATTTCTAAACACTTTTTGTCTTCAAAGGGCACTCGTTGGCCTTCTTATTAATTGACGCCTTTATTTTTGTGGCTACAACAAATTGATTGAGACAATCAGTTCAGCGTAGGTGATAAAAATCGGTAAATACTTTTTTATGGATACATTGAAGTTTTCTATGCTATTTTTACGTGTAGAATACATTCCTGGCATTTATTGTATTCCTCCCTACTCACCCTATAATTGTGTACATTAAAAAGTATGACAAAGCATTTAATTCTATTTGGACAGGTAGAGAGCATTGTTCCTGCTTGATCTTAACACCCTGCTTAAAGGCACCTGCAATGATTACAATGAATATTATAGACGATTAATTCTTACATAACTCAAAAGTTGTCAGAAGTAGAAGTACATATACTATATTAGAATACTGACAAAATTGTAAACAAAGAAGTCACCGCAGACAATATCTACGTCCGGAATACAGTTGGTTTTGCCTTGTGACTATACGGCTAGACCAATAAACTATCAATTTCTAGTCTTATTATATAAATAACTCTTACTAGATCAGTGAACAATTTTAAATTTCAAATAATTAGCCCCAAAAAGTGTATAGAATAATATATAATAACTAAGTGTATTTAATCGAGTCTTATTAAAGTTTTAACAAGTTTAGTGGAAAATTTGTATTTGTGAAACATCAAGAGCCCTACTCGAACCAAAGAATGGAAGTAAATATTTAGAGACGAATTAAAAATTATATCTTTCATTCGTAAAATCGTTTCATGTTAGGCAGAATTGAGTAAAGTAATTATTACATAGCATTATTACATTAATTCACAAGTACGTCATGAATTCAAAGAGAAATTGTACGTTCATATTTCTATATTCATAGCGAAAATTTAGATATCATTAACCCAACATTGAAACAAAGAAATAATTTACTTTTCGTTTGAACAAAGAAAATTTGGAATAAAAGATATTATTTGAGGATAGATAATGAACAAGCGTAATATAATATATACGATAATTAAGAAGCTTTTTCCATTTCTATGTTTTACAAAAATTATATATAGCATCAGTACGAGCGTTGTTAAAGTCTTAAATAATAAATGAAGAAAAACTTGGACATTAAACAAAAAATTTAATACTTTGAACAAAAGTAAGCCAGTATTTGCTGAAGAATTGTTAGAATGACCATGAAAATTTACAGCCTTGGAATAAAGTTCTGAAGCTGTTGATTATATTTATTATTTAATCTTTCCTGGAACTTTACCTCAACAATATTTTATATTTCTATTAAAAAGTTCATACAATAAAGAGTTTTAAAACCTTAAAATGGACTTTTCCACACGTAGAACATCTTTATCTCGAAATTGAGTGGCGGAGAAAAAATAAACGAACACATAAATGCAGAATATGTGTTTTATACGACAGTTTTACTTTTTTCAAATAGTCCACCATCGTGCTTTCTCATGACCCATGGACAGGGTGAGGTGCTATCCACTTCAAAATCAATAGATGTCGTCTGGTAGACGTCTCTAATCAGAATCAGTCGAAACCTGATTGATCTGACACGATTTAATTGAGTGATCGTGCTAATAAAAAAAAATTTTCAAATAGTCCACCATTGTGCTTTTTCGTGACCCATGAACATGGTAGAGTGTGTTCTATCCACCTCAAAATCAATGGGTGTCGTCTGGGAGACGTCCCCGATCAGAATCAGTCAAAACCTGATCGATCCGACACGATTTAGTTAAGTTATCGTGCTAGCAAGAAAGTTTAATGCCGACGACAACGACAACGACACACACACAGACAAATTAAAAGAAAACATTTTCTTTTAGGCCGAAAAGCGAAAAATAAACACTAGAAAAAATTTTTTCTCTACACGATTACATTACTTTTCCTCTCTGGTATAGTTGAGTGCGGAAAAGTAAAAATAAACCTATTTATTGGACTAAAATGTAAATGCATTTGTATGTCTTTGGAAATCGATTTTTGTGTGTGCAAAACAAATCTATAACTACAGTTTGAATTTAGGTTACAACAAATTATCATAATGTATTATATTTCGTTCAACTACTTAGTTAAGCATCTCAATGAACTCTTCGATCTTGCAATCTTTGTAGATTATATCAACCTATGCACTTGATAATATCAACATTATTGTGGCGACATATTATGTGACTAGCGAAGTTAACTATATGTTTGTTCCTCTTACATATGGTCAAAAGCAGTATGTAGAAAATATTTTGCCCAAGTAATCAATTGGTAATCCACACTGATGAAACCAAATATTTTAGTTCCGATGTTATGTACATTTATATTTGCAAACAGAGATTTAACTACAGTTACTACGTCGTTACTTAATCGATCTAAATATCATCTATTTAAATTTTCTCTTATAAAAAATATTACACTTTTCTGACCAACTAGGAAATATTTATTAGCAGTATCGTTAAGATAGAACCTTCGTCTGGTAATATTATTAATAAAAGGTGTTACAATAAAAGGACAAGATGTGAATTTTAAATAAAACATGGTTTTCTCTAGCATGGATTTATAATGTAGATATTTAGGAATTATGTATGGAACAACACAACCGGTGAATGCCTGCCACGGGTTTGATGGCGCATGAGTATCCTTCTGGCGAAATTTTTGATAACGGTTTTGCATAAATGTGGCGGTATTTCGTTGAAACAGCGTTCAACTTCGGCGCTCAATGCTTGGGTGGCCGTGTGCTTGTTGGCGCCAATACTGAGACTTCAGAAAACCCCACAGAAGAAAATCCATAGCTGTTAAATCGCCACATCGTGGCGGCCAATTCTGGCTATCAAAACGAGAGATGACGCGACAAGGAAAAGACTCATGCAAGATCGTCAATGTGTTATGGGTGGTATGGCAAGTGGCACCGTCCTGCTGAAATCACATTTCAGCAGGACGGTTAATGAATTACCTGCCTCGTATTCAAAGAAATTTTGCCTATTAAGTCTACGAATCCTTCAAGGTGAAAATGAGCCTCGTCGCTAAAAATGATGTTGCCCACAATATCGGCATTCATTTCTTGTTGTTCAATGATCCAATTGATGAACTCTCTTCGCTATGCATGGTCTGTTGGTAGATGTTGTTGAGGCAACTAAACATGTGTAAGCATGGAGATGCAATTCTTTAATGAGAATACGGTGAAATGTGGCTATTGAAATATCCAATTTTTGTGCACGATGGCAAATCGAGGTCCCTGGACTCTCGGCCCCACTCTCGCGAACTGCCATGTTGTTTTGTTCTCAACGACCACTACGAGCTGTTGTCGTGTGTTTCACATCAACAACTGAACCAGTACTTTCGAATTTCTCGATGATTATTTTCACAATTGATAAATTTGGAACTTTATTTCTACCTAAAATTAAACGCACTTCACGAATGTAAAAACCAAACTATCACCATTTTGACAGTAATATTGAACAATAAAGACACGTTGTTGTATTATGTAGCGCTCCATGTTTACTAACTACTGTCTGTCTCCTATTAACTGTCACAATTATGACAGCCAAATTGGCGCGAAATTCAAATATTGCGCTCTTACTGTAACACCCTTTATAATAATAAATATAATGTAATTAGAATTTACTTTGTCCTCATCATTTAGGTGATGATTTCGCAAAACCAAGAAGTAATTTTCTATCAGAATATTCTCCACCAAATATTCTTCATTAACTCTATATACTTAACTCAATAAAACGACTTTTGAATAATACTAATGTTATAAAATAATGCAAGGTCGTTAATTTATGTAATTATTCTTGCCAAAAGCAAAATGTTTACGTTCATATAAATCATTAAATTCTACTAAATTGTAGTACCTATAGAACTAATTATATTAATTAGTTAATTATGTTAAATTAATTATTAAGTAAATATTCATAATAATATTTCGAATAAACTATACATAGAAATTGTTTGCTTAGAAGAAGTGATACTATTTAACTATACCACCTTACAAAATTACAATGTTTTTATCACAAAAGACCATAATTATGAGTCTTCAGTTTGTATAGTTACCTCGCATAGGCTCAAAATAGTGAGCAGTAATAGCTAATATATAATTTATACCACACTTTTCTCTTCCATATACATAACAGTCAAGAACCAGCAATGTACAAATAAAGCAAGCCATGTTTACAATGCGTTACGAATATTAATAACGAAAATAATTTTCTGAAAGTGGTAGTTTGTAAATTCTTCATAGGGCTGCCGAGTAGCACTTTATTGTTCACAAGATCCACTCATCTGAAAACAAGTGACAATCTCTAATCCTTGTAGGGAGTGTTTTGTTTCGACTCTGCGTGACTTCTCGGAGGTGTCAGACTTTCGGTCGAATGGAGGGTAGTTCCACCCCCTCCCACATACAACAGAACGGTCGATAATACTGGGTTTCGGATAGGGTATTTCAGAATGTCGGTTTATTGGCTCATTAGAATTATTAATATGTATTATTCCACTACCTTCACCTTTAGGTATCAAAATTTCATTAGGGTTTTTAATAATAGTTAGCCATCTGCGGTACTTGTCGTACTTTTCAAAATTTATAACTGTCTATTGTACAAATGTACTAAATATTTTTACTATACTGTATATTTAATTAAAATAATAGTAAAATCTAATTACTATTTTAACTAAAGTTTAAAAAAATGTTACTTATGCGCAGCAGTACTGTTTTATATATGCAACACAAATTTTTATTCTATATTATTATAGAATTTAAAACTTTGCTTTAAACTAAAATTTGCTTTATAAAATGCTGAAGATACTAGAAATCTCATAAAAAATAACAAATCATTTCTTATAATATTCAAATGATTTATCTTTATTTTTAATTATCCAAAAGCTAGTTGTAACATAATTTTTATAAAAGATCTTCTTTGCTGATTCAATAAAATGCCGCTATTCAACAATTTTTATTTATCTCTGTGTCTATGTGTCACAGAAATAAAGCAGGTGTTATATTACTAAACCGAAAATGTAAAATTCACCCTTAAAAAAAACATAACTGTTACAAAAAGCGACAGCAATGATACAAAAAAAATATAAATAGCGTCCTGAATAGAGACCATGTTTTATCAAAGTCCATATCCAGATCCATGTCACAAACAAGGAGTTTAATTACATGTTTCATTAGGAGAATAAAGAATATGAGAATTACTAAACAGCTCATTACACAGTAAAATTAATCCATCATATAAATATTATGTAAAGAGTTCCGTAAAACTTTTGGAACTCACAGAGCAACCAATAGTTATCCATCATGTTACTACTTATTTTACATTTCTTGATATAATGAAGCAGGATAGGGATTGTACTGTAAATATTAGAATGAATATTATATTTTATTTTGTCCAACAAAACAGTATTTTTATATACCTGAAAACCCCTTATTAACTCAAGTTATTTGCTATAAGCTAAACAATCTTATGACACTAAACTTATAACACTAAACGTCTTAGCTTTAATTAGGTATTAAATGACATTATATGTCTTTTAATTTCTAGTCAACATTTCAAACCGTAAAAAATATCACCTTATTATCGTAATAACAATAAGCTTCAGATATAATAGCTCAGATATAGTATCGTTATTAGACAAAATAATTGAATGGTCTGTCAGTTTTTAAGTGAAACAGGAAAATTCAAAATTCAAAAACATAAACAAAATAAATAAATTACGTAACGTTTACTAATGTATTTTTACTTTAAACTTCATATCGTTAGTGATTCTTTTCCGACCATTTAATATGATTGTTTGAAATTTAAATTGAAGAAAACTAAAAATAAAAGAAAATATAGAACCATGACAATGTTAAAGATATCCCTGAAGTACTTTTATCGCTTTATATCATAGTTAATAATAGATTATTATACTAATATGATATTTAAATTAGTAGTATAATTAGAGTATATCAGTTAGAAGTAGATATTCACCTGTGTTTATATTTTTTAAAGAAATCTACCTGATAGATTTTAGTAATCGTCATGGTTTTATACAACTCAGTTTCAAAGAACAGGCAAAACATCGGCATATTTAACTAATCTGTTACGCTATTGTCTCATTTGTTGTTTATGTAACTCAGTTATGCAAGGTGGACCACGGGAGCGGGAAGTTTTGAAAATATTGTTATTTCGAAAATATGTGCTGTGGATTTGCTTGTCACCTTATCTGTCATTTTATGCCATTTAGTAATTATGGAACAATGGTCCGGTGAACAACGTTCGTTTGTGATTAAATCTTACTACAAAAATCATGACTGTGTGGTCGCAGCGCAACGTCAATTTCGAATTCATTTCAATACTCCTCGTCACGGAACAGTTCTATCTGCCCATGTCATAAAGGAATATATTCGTAAATTTGAAGAAACTGGATCAGCTAAAGATGTCAAACATAAGGAACCAAACAGAAGCGTCAGAAGCCTTGATAACATTGATCTCGTTAGAGCAGCTATAGAGCGCAGTCCAAAACATTCAAATCGAAAACAAATCCAGGCTTTGGGTTTATCTAGGACCACTTTTCTTCGAATTTTGCACAAGGGTCTCCATTTCCACCCTTACAAAATCTTGATTGTCCAAGCACTGAAGCCAACAGATCCCCCTATTCGCCTGCATTTTGCTAAAATGATGTTAGAGCAAGAAATTGATGTTCACAATTTATGGATGTCTGATGAAGCACATTTCCATTTATCCGGCTATACCAACAAACAATTCTGCCGTTATTGGGCTTTGGAAAATCCACAGGAACTTCACCAACAGCCGTTACACAGCCTGAAGGTTACAGTATGGTGTGCAATGTCTTCAATGGGAACTATAGGTCTTTACTTTTTTGAAGATCAGAATGGAAATTCCTTGACAGTCAATTCTGCGCGCTATACTGAAATGATTAATCAGTTTCTGACACAGCAATTGAACATTTTTCCACAGAACAACCCAAACAGTTGGTTCCAGCAATATGGCGCTACTTCTCATACCGCAATAACATCAATGGATACTCTGCGAATATTGTTTCCAGGTCGCGTTATTTCCAAACGCGGGGACATTTAGCGGCCCCCAAGATCGCCAGATCTCGCGGCATGCGACTACTTTTTGTGGGGTTACCTAAAAAGTAAGGTTTTTATTGATAAACCACGAGATATTCGGGAGCTCAAAATGAAAATTAGTGAAGAAATTACTAACATACCACTGAATATGTTGCGTCGCGTTATGCAGAATTTTAACGTTCGACTTCAAGAGTGTGTAGAGAGGAGAGGACGCTATTTGCCCGGCATAATATTTAAGAAATAGAAATGGCACACAATTATCTTTTTATAATTATACTTTGTCTCAATTAAATACAGTTACTTTCTGGATTACATTGTCTTCAAATCTTCCCGCTCCCGTGGTCCACCTTGTATTTACCTTTATGTGAAACGTACCTCAAGTTACTGTGATCGGTTGTGAAATAAATCCTTTAATAACAATGTTTGCTTTGATGTAGCCAAATCAGTATTTTTAATAATGCATACAGAATTATGACAATTTCAGAGTATGTATTATAAAATTAATCTGGACTAAAAGAATACAAACAAATATTTATAACAGAAATTTCAATAATGATCTAATCTTTTTCTCAGAATTTCGTAAGGATAACGTAAAGGAGCAACAGTTTATTTATTATCTCATTATATTTTTAGAATTCAATCATCACATATATGCAAGTACTTCGATAGTGCTGGATTTCGCTAAATGCCTTTAACATTATAAATCATGAATTACTTATAGCTAAGTGAATATACTACAGCTTTAATGAAGTAGCTACATTATTTTTTCATATTTATGTACAATAATGTAAGAAAAAAGTAAATCTATATGATGAATATGATGATATGTTTATATCATCATTTGTTTATGATGGTTTTCATCAAGGCTCAATAGGTTCTTTATTATTATGAGGTACCAATCAATTACATAAATTATTGTATGCAACACAACTTAACGCTTAACCCTGCTATGTCGCTTAGTTTGATTTTTTATTAAAACAATAAAAGATTATCTTAAATCTCAAATGGTAAAGAAGCAATCAAATACCTTTTGTGGAGCCTGTAAAAGCTTTATGTTTCATTTGTCACAATCATCTCAGATTCATTAACTATCTTCACAATTTAACACAACGATGTATCATTATCATTAGTCTTAATTATTATATTAAAAGAGATATATTTTACCGCTTCACAAAAAATACATTTATGTCAAAGTTAGCTTTTGTCTATGTTTTCTTAATGTAATGTGATATATTATCTCTATTTGAACAAAATTACATCTAAGCGTATGCACTTCGTATTTATTACTTACAGATTTATATATGGTCTTAGAAAATATTACCTCCTCTCTAGGTTATTTAAAAATTTCATTGGTTAAATATGACACATACGTGGAAGTTCAATGTTAGTTCTTATTCATCATTGTACTATTCATTTCATCCCTATTTGCCAAATAAAAAACTCTCTTATCTTGCCGATAAACGGAACTGTCTACCTGAGCCTAGCCATAAAAACAAGACACGGTATGTTTTGAGATTTTATATTTAGCAAATAGCGACGAAATAAACTATATTCATTATTAATTACCTCTATCCTTCTTTGACTAAGACATGAGATAATTACTGGAGTCGTTTATAACATGACAGGTAATAAAAAACACTTATTTTTCCCCGCCATTTGTTAGGTACGTAAGTTTGCAGGTTCTTCACGCATAATGCAGTCATATAACAAATTATATATAACTATAATAAATGCTAACAAACTTTCTTTCAAAAGTAAACTTAGAGTTTAATATTTTTACTGAGCAGGTAAAAATATTTAAATACCATGTCATTTTTACTCGCATGTTTGTTTCATTTTCTATTTCTGTTGCTTAATGTAAATTTGTTTTCAGGTATACTCGTATAGTATAGGTTGTGTTTAGTATAAGTACTTTTGCATTAGTTTTTCTTTTTACTTATTTTATTATTCATTCTCGTATTTTGTATTCACATCTTTGACAACCAAGAGAGTAGAAATTACAAAAATTATAAAATACTATAAGTAGAACCAACAAAATTTTAGTGTTTACTTCATTATAGTCAAATTAATAATCTTAAAAATGAACAATAAATCGCAGTTTCCTTTTTTACTCATTTTATTATTCATTCTTGTCTTTTGTGTTCACATCTTTGACAACCAAGAAAGTAACAATTACAAAAATTATAAAATACTATAAGTGAAAACTACAAAATATTAGTGAAATTTACTTCAATATAGTCAAGTGAATAATCGTAATAATGAACAATGAAGGGCGATGGTTTCAGATCTTATGTTATCATATTGTAAAGTTAGTCTGGAACTCAAATAATATAAACAAAATTTGTTATAGAAGAAAGTTCAAAAATAATCTTAATACATTTACTAATGAATTGGCAATTATGCTAGCGTGTTGGTACCACTGAATTTCTCTAAAATCTTTAATACTATGAATCTTTAATTACCTCTAGCTAAATGTATACAATTTCTTTTATGAGGTAGCTGTACCCATGTTTTCAAACTTATTTCATTGTATGGTAAAAATATTAGGCGAGGTGAGATTTGTCTGGAAGATATACCATCCCTCGGATAGGACGTAAAACCATAGATCTATTGTCGATTACATGTTAGGTAAATGAAAGGTCGCTACCCCACTACAAGAGTGGGAATTCGGAAATATTTTCAGGTTAAGAGATCTCATCTGCTAACGTCGATAGCGGAAATATACCAAAATTAAATAACAACTTAAAAAACAAATAGTGGACAAAGGTATTTAAAAAACTCTGATGCATTTTATGAAATGAAAGGTGAGCAGTAAGACATTTACCCCAGTGGGTTTACGATGAAGTGCAAAACAGGGTTGCCCTATAACCACTGTCCTCATAATATTATGACAAACTCATTTCTCAATTGTTGTTTTTCAGCCATATGAATTACATAGAATAATACGTAATAAGTTATACCTAACAACGGTCAGCGCCTCGACATACCGAAAACTGTACCCTAATAACTTAACAACACATATACTTAACCATAATATATGCCATCCTTCTGGAGTTCTAGAAAGGTATAATTTGATAGGCAACTTAGCAAATTTTGTAGGTTATATAAACAATATCCATATATATTAGCGCTCAATACACAATAGCTAAATATATTAGCACTTGATCAAAAATAAAACTTCATATAGTACTTTATATACACTTTGGTGGTAAAGTTTTACACAATATTAATAAATTTGTTATTAAACGGTTTTTTGATAAATTCTGAAATATGTCAACCCTATTTTTTAAAAAGATATTGACTGACATAAACGTATTTTGTTTTTATTTTGTGTTTAATCTATGACCCCCGTCATGTAACGTGTCCTTTCTTTAATGAAAATAATTTTTTTAAATATTTTTAAGTACAACGGTATTCCATATTAGAGGTTTCCTACTCATCGTGTATAAAATAGAGGTTTTTTTTTTCAGAAAAGTATAAATAAAACAGATACGATTGATTTACGATAGAAATTTTAAAGTTATTAAAAATATCCTCCAATAACAATAAACACGTGTAAACACTTGGACTTGTATTGAACCTTCAATTTCGCAACCGATATTTTTCATTTAGATTCAAGTTTGTTACTTCACAATCTTTGGCGTATTAAAATTGTTAGGCCTTGTCACCCTATCCATCTGGAAGGAAAAGTGTCATCGATGAATTACCAGACATCAAGAAATTGACAAATTCTTTGATGAGTAGCAACATCATTTTCATTGTTTTGCTAAAAACTGCTAAATGGAGAACTAACAAAACGTAGAAATTCTAAATATTTAACAGCAATGAAATTTTCTTTAAATAAGTAAAACCTTAAAAGAAGACCATTTCATTCCTTTGCCTGTATTTTACTTTACCTTGATGCTGGCTAGACGATTCCTAAATTCAATGAGAGTGCTCTGGAGACCAGCGTCTGCATTTATAATGATGTACAATTCCATTCAAGAAAAATGTCGCTTTAGCACAAAAACCAACAAATTTTAAAAAGTTTTTCGCAGCAGCAAACATCATCGCAAAATTTTCGGCACCGATCTGGACCATCCTCTCTTCATTAAATGTTTGTACAAATGTACGTAATAAGGGTAGGACTTTTATTTTTTAGCAATTCTCTAGCTGTGGAATGGTCGAAATGGCTGTTTAAAGTTAGTTGCGTAGTATAAGTAGAGGATATTCTTGAACTTCAAGCAATACATTTAATTTAGTATTTTTATCGAGGTAAATGTTTTATATCGCTAATGCATCTATGGACAAACGATGTTTTATTAGACTTTATTTTTCCTTCTCAGTCGCAAACTGAATTTTATTTCATTTATGTTTGAAAATACAATTAATGTACTGTATATGGTATACCCCTCTACTTTCAAAATATTTTTATTACGTCAGTCAGTTAGTTTTATTTACGTCAGTTTCTTTAAAAAAATGAGGTGGACATGTTTTAAGAATTTCTAAGAAAATCGTTTAATAGAATTATGAATATTGCTTGAAATTATCACCACACTGTATAGCACATTAAAACTTAAAATTTAAAATAACATCGTCCTCGAATAGTGACCAAAACAATCTAGTTAATACTTAAATATATTAATATAACTAATACCTACAATAAATTGGCATATACGATGAAAATAGATTTATTTTTCAGTTAAAGTATGATGTAAGAAATTTATATTACCATCTTAAAGTAATAATTACTTACTGTTTGAAAGAGGTAGATGGATATTAACAACACGTTTATATCTAATTCCTCAACTAATTGACCACTCGCATAAGTAACAACTAATATAATTACCAACCCCGCCAATCTCTCATGGTACAAATAAAATTGATACTAGTGCGCTATTGATACATACATATATATTTACGCCTATAAATCTCGTAATGGCTTTCTATAGACTTACATACTTAAGCGTTATCAACGGGTGAAGATGGAAGTCCCCATAAACAAGAATTAAGACAACTCTTTGTATCCGTATCGGATGACCTCACGACCGTATATACATATCAGCGAGTTTTTATAAGGTGGATACTTAATAGTTCGAACAAATTCGATAAAACCATCACCAGGCAAGTAGAAATGCTCAGACAAGTCGATTTTATTTTTTTGATGTGCATTTTTTGGTAAATGTATATTTTTGGAGTTATCACTATTTGAGTCTATCGATTGCATTGTCATATTTTTAAATGAAAATACCCTTATTTGGGATTTTCATCATCCGGAAACCACTTTTTTTACGTATAGTGCGTCAAATTTTGTGGTAGGCCCCATAACAAATGCGTCAAGAAATTTATTTATTTAATTTTGAATAAGATGTATGTCCATTTTCTCATTCCAACATTGGTTGTAGTTACTTTTTGGACAATTCTACTCTTTGTTTTTTCTAAATTTTGTTATTTTTATGTTAGTTGATGTGATTTTTTTTAAGAATTATTCCCACTTTCTAAGATTTCACATTGTTTTTACGTTGCTTATTTGCTTACATTTGTTTTATTTTACAAAACCAATTTTCCTTATCCACTATCAATTTTTCAAAATATAGTACGTTTAAATGAAATATGAACTGACATTTTTGTGATTATTGACTATAGTTCCTTCACTTGTGACACTGCATCCAAATAATTGAAAGTCTAACAGAAGAGTCAATATTGTACCAACATGATGGCACATATCACATTATTCGCGAATTATATGTGATTACGTAAACACCGCCATTTTTCCAATAAGTGGATTGGTAGAAGAGGAACTATTGAATGGTCAGATAGATCTCCGGATCTAACTCTGCTACTATTGTGCGAGGAGTATTATTAAAGTATTTTTCTTGAGATACCTTAAATTCAATGTACTGTTCATCAAGAATAGGAAAAAGTGTGAAAGTCTCTAGATATGCGTAGAAGAAAGAGTGAGGCAGCATTCGGAGGAAGAAGGATGTAATTTACGCGCGGCCAGATCAAAGTCTGTGTACATATATATTCATCGATATTCACTCTTACCCAGTCGCATTGAGATCTTTGTCGAGCTCCTCAAGAACAAATCTCCAGACTGCGATATCGGACCGCCCACGAGGTGCGCAGTAAATAGCCTGATCTTTTACCCAGTCGTATTGAGACCTTTGTAAAGATCAGGCTATTTACTGCGTACCTCGTGGGAGGTCAGATATCGCAGTCTCGAGACTTGTTCTTGATGAGCTCTATATACATATTAATTCAGAACCAGGTAAGACCAATTAGTTTTTAAAAGCCAAATAACGGTTTACAAAAATTTCTGTTTCGACTTGTACATTGTTAAGACGTAATTGACTGACAATTTAAACAGTTAGTTTAATGGTTTTTGTTTGTATTAATTATTATTGCTCACGACATTTTTCTGATTAATGTGCTAAAATATTGGGTGTTTCTCAAAATAATTGTTATGTAACCTACAACACTGTATTCAAAAGTGCTCTCTTAAATATTTTCATCCTATAAAGGCATTAGTTTTCATTTAGGAAATGTATCAAGGACATAGTTGTCATAAATAACTACGTCAAAAATTATACATATACTATTTTTTCTTATTTGTACTGTATCGGCTTTCGGTCGAGTTATATGAAAGCCATTGTCATCCTTCCATCACAGGATGACGTTCAGTTTCATAAAATTCCAGCAAGGTGTGTGCCAAAGCAATTGATACCGGAATTTAAACAACGACCTCTCCGTACTTGTAAAAAATGTTTGTGATAGTGTGGAGGAAAAGTGATGAACCTTTATGGCAAAGGTTGTGTTAGGAATAAGTCCTGGATGCACTATCATTAACGAAAAACTAACAAAGTAAGCAAATAATGACATGACACCTCCCCACTAAAAGGAAAAGTTATGTTGACCTCTTTTTGGCAAGAGATATGTTTGTCGATGGTGATACGCCCAATGGAGTTATTGTTATTAGTGTTATCTAGTATTATTCACCTTCTGAAAAAGTGACAACTGCCATTGAATGTATAGTTTATTTCATGTGTATTTGCGAAATAAAAAATCTCAAAACATGGCTTGTTTTTATGGCTAGGCTCAAGTCTACTTGAGCCTAGCCATAAAACTTGAGTTCTTCTTGAGTTCCGTTTATGGGCAAGATAAAAGATTTTTTTATTTGTCAAATAGCGATAAAATAAATAGTACATTGGGTTTTCAACGTCAAAACGTAAATTTTAAACGTAAACGATTTTATGTGGTAAAATTTTTTTATTATTTATAAACCTTTTTTCTCTAAAAATATTATTTTCTTAGTGGTTCCAGGAACAGTGAACTGCAATTTAAAAATTGACACTACGGAAAGATAGACCTCATATGTAAAAATATTCTGTTCTTTGTCGAAAAACCAAATTAGTCTAATAAAACCAAATTAGTCTAATATTAAAGATTTTAATTCAGAACACTTCTAAAGGCGGGGAAAGTTATTTTAATGTCAACGTAATTCAAGAATTATAATCATATGACAGAGGTTAGAGTATTATGGAATCATTTTAGATCAATATTTTTTATTGCGATTTAAGAGCTGATATATACTAATATTTCTGTATATTATATAAAATTTGCTTGGAATTAATGGACTTACCTATTTTATATCACGAATTGTGATGGCGGCAAAAAAACGGAGTTCTTTGAAGGAAACCAATCGAATTGTCTCTGAACTTCTTTTTGTACGATCATTTAAAAGTAGATTGTATTCAAGCAAACAAATCTTATCGAAGAATTATATTACAATAGATAATAAATAAGCAGTATGCACTAGCTATGAATATAAAAGTGGTGTATAATATGTAACAGTTGCTGGTGTCTGTGGCTAACTATAATCATTGTCTGTGTGGCTGTAGCTAAGTCACATATTGACGACAATTGTTCGCCTTGATAATACAAATAAAAATTATTATTCTTTCCATCATGATCATGAATACCTACAGCATGCGACATTAATATTTATAACACATGTAAATGCAGTATTGTCCATATCGTGTATCCAAATGTTACGACAGGAGAGGGATATGAAATCGTAAAAAATATTTTGAATACCTTTAATATAAATATTTTCTTAGCACAATGCTATTGTTTTTATCTTATACAGTAAAAATTATTTAGAAATACCAAAGACAAATATTTATCCGTCAGTTTCCAATCGATGTACAGAATTTTAATAAACATTTTATTTTATTGTGGGACTGCGAGTACTATGAAACGTTAAGCTTTTGTTAATAAATATTACATTTGTATTCCCAATTCATAATTGTGTATACACAAGAATTTATTTCATAGTTAAACAGATTTATAAATGGATCAATAATAATAATGATGATTAAATCACTAAATTAAGTTAACCCAACATAGGCTTTAATATGATAATATAACGAATTTACAGGCCTCCCACAACATCTTTTAGATATTAAGGCAATATAGTTTAACCTTCATTCATTCGTTATGCATATTATAATGTTGGAAGTACTGTTTCAAAATCATAATGATCTGTGGAATGCAAACAAATATATGTAGATTAAAAAACATAAGGGCAGCCTACACAGTGAAGAAGAAACCCACAATTGTATTTTATTCATCATGTATGTGAAATAAATTGATTTTACATATAAGCATGATAGTCGAATTTTTCGATAGAATTTTTTCACTGAAAGATATCCTACTTGCAGCCAGTGGCCTCGGTCCACTTTGACATTGTCTCTTTTTGTCTTTTAAGAAGCTAGTGGGTACTTTGCTCATACCTATAATTGCAATTTCCTTCAATTAGAATTATTTTAAACAAGTGTTGACACGGATTACTTGACGCATTATGTTGACTTAATTTCAGATTTATTTATTTTTTAGAAGGGCTACACTGTATTCTACATCTACACTATATTGTTTCCACACAGTGGAATATATTGGAAAATTTCTCTTAATTTTTGGTAATACTTCACTACTAGTATATTAAAGGTTTTCATGTTTTGTAAATTAATTAAAACATGATTACATAAAATATAATACTGCATAGAGGTTCATAAAATTAATTACATAGCGATATTACAATAGAAAACACCGAGCTACGGTTACGAATGAAATATTTACTCAGAGTGACATACAGCTATTAAATAGTAATACTAGTAACAACAACGCAATACAATCTATTAGATTTTAAACTAAATATTTATCAATAAACAACAGTAATTATAGAAAAGTAGTTAGTGTGGTGGTCTACAGAAACGTATATTTCAAAGTTTTAACTAAATTACATAATTTTATGTACGAGTATGATAGAACACGTTAGTACTTATAGAAAATAAAATTCACTTGATAATACCAACAGTATGTTATATACATTTGTAACCACAAACAAATGCATAAGAGAATTAATATTTGAACTGTTTTTTACATACTAACTTTGAAATGAAAAATATAATATTTGTACCTACTGCTATTTTGAATACACAAATTGGGATTAATATACATAGTTAATAAACAGATATACAAAGAAAAACATCGGGGTCACTATTATGCGCCAATAATACACGACAATTCTCAGTAAATATATAATATGTGTTTACATTATGCTGCAGTGAAAAAGAGAATAATATTTTTTTATATAGGAAGTTCGATAGTATCAAAAAATATAGTGAATAAATTTGGTAATTAAACTCGATAAAAATTGCGATATTCTAATTGTAATATGGTTTAAATAATTAGTTCACTCATTATTTCAACAAATTCATTATGAGTCTTAACTAATATTAGGACTTCTATATAAAAATTTACCAACATATACACTAAATATATGAAATGATTATTATACGTTATTGTAATCTTGAAAATAAGACTAGTAGACGGTGATAAAAATAATCTGATAAACGTTTTATTAACCCTCTTTTGTTAGATTCACCCGACTATTGTTCTTTGTGGTTCATTGTGTTTCAATAGATATTAAAAAATGGCCCCATGCTGGTTATATTCACTTATTCGCCTGTTAAATGTATATATATATATATATATATATATATAAATAAATGCATCTATATTTGCAATCAGTTGTTAATCAACTAGCATGTAAATATATACATATATCCGAAAATTATTCTTACATTACAAAATATTAAAAATAATAAACTCTCAGACAGATGTTTTAAAGATAGTAAAATGACATGTTAAATATCTGTAACTCGACAAAAACTTAAAAATAGCACCAACTGAATCACTGTGACTATTAAAAACTGACAATACTAATTAATTTCATAATTTCATTAAGTCATTACGTACTTGATGAAAACTGTTGCCTTAAAAATAGCAGGTCATTTAAAAATCAATGTAGATCTATTTTTAAGCACCAAAAAGACAAAAATTTGCAGTCTTCCACATATTCCTATCCACAATGAGTAAAAATAATTTTGTAAGTTGGTTGAATTTATTGATTTTACGTCTTTATTATAAAAAAAGGCCTATTATTAGCTTGGGATTCTCGAAAACATTATTGTAATTATATTTATATATTCTCCTATTAGTTAACAAAACCCTGACGCAGTCGACTCTATTTCACACACATAATTACAAATAATGCAACAAATCTTCAGTTCTATAAAATCAATGTTTATATACTTACTGATTTAACAATAATCCGAAATAATTTGCCATAATGTAATACACTTAATTGTGTTCCTCATGTTTCATTGTTCGTATTATTTTGGTTTAGGAACATCACTATCTGTCACAAAACCTTATTGTAGTTCTTGCAAATATATGTATGTAAGGTAACTTTACAGTGTACCTATTTTTAATAAGAACTCACACCTCCTAAAATATGTTTCTGCTAAATTCACTCATGTAATGGGATTTAATGTAAAGATTTGTCCGCAACGCGTAATCATTGTGAAAGTCATTCAAATCTATTTAAAATAACCACAGTTCACCCACGCATTGTACGATAAAAACAAATATTATTGCAAGAAGTATAAAAATGCTTAAATGCCGAGAATTTGACAGCGAATGTGTAGTCTTTGAGGCCCGGGAATGAAACAAACCTATCCGATTCAACATAGAACGCCAAATCTCGTCTTACTTTCTAAATGTCACGTTTAAAAACTGAAAAGGGCTTCAGCGTATGTCGACACTAAATTGATACGGTCTATGTTCATCCCTCCTTTACCCATACTCACCCTAAATGTTCTCTTTTCTCCCTGTACTCTATTTTAAATTTCTTTGCCTGTTCCGCAGACCCCTGAGGTCGTTTCTATGATGTATTTCACTTGAATTGTCCCATACAGATTTTCATTCTTCCCTTATATTTTAAAAAGAGATCAGTTTTAATCAGGATTTCAAATTCGGAGTCCTTTATTCTATTTGGAGCAACAGCTAATGATGCGATGCTATATAATTTACAGTGTTGCTGTATTATTTTTATAATTCAGAATTTCAGTTCGAGATATTTTAAAATCCAGATAAAAATTTAGTTAAGAACCGATTTATTATTGTTCGTGAAGTGCTGAATTTTTCCCGCATTACTCTACAAATGCTTTTAACATTCGGAATGTTGTCTGACTTTATTATTAAATAGTATTACATTATTAAATAGTATGAATTTTTATTTATGTAAAAATACAGTTTAGTACAATAATGTAGTGTATAATCAACAACTTAAGGTATCTTCAGCTGTACTGTCATCTTCAGAAGCAATTCAAGGAATACTGTCTACTCTTTAAATCACTTTCTAAGTGAAATATGTATTATAATAATTATTTAACATCATTATGCAAGGTGATTCACCACATATGAATCACCCCTATGTTTTAAAACCGCGACATACTACGAAAATCCAAAAAAATTACCTATCTAACGATTTTTTGATAAGAGTTCAACAAATTATACGTATGCATACTTGCATACTTGCATACTTGCAAAGTGCACACAGTTCACATCAAGTCATTACCTACACATATAATTATTGTATTTAGCCCGACTGACATTAGCCCGATAGGAAGAAGAGCACGTTTAATAACAGTGATCCATGTATTAATACTTTATGTCCACAAACTGGCAACATATAATACTAAGGGTACCAGTTCAAGTAAGTCAAGAGTCGCTGTCTCATAGCCATATTTTTTGCAAACCGGTCTGGATTAATTTGAAACTCACTTGAAATTGTTTGTAAAATCACATGGAAACGGTGAAGCAAATTATGATCTATTTTAGGTATATCAGCAGAAATTGTACTGTTTTGACAAAAAAACTAGCGGTGTTACTGTCATTCGAGTTTCCGAAACCCAGCGTCGAGGTATCGACTATCAGTCCCAGTCGCTCCTTGAACCCACGCTGTATTTCTGGTTTTCATGACCCAACTATTTTTTTATCCTTCACAGATCGAGTTTGCCACTTTTTAGAGTTAGTTTATATCCTATGTGTAACAATCATTCAAAAAACCTAATCCAAAAATGAAAAGTTGACAAACCGAAACCGAAAATATACAAGGTGAGTGGGGAGGAACCCTATATATACAGAGTGAGTCGGGAAGAACGGACTAAATTCTAGGAGTGTATTGTACGCGTGAAAATAATGTAAAGAAACTGAAATGTTGTTATGCGATTTTTATTTGATTTCAAGTTATAGTGTAATTAAAAATGTTTATCTAGTATGCCATGTTCGAGGTTCAAAAACATTGGATAACTTTGTTGTTTTGATAATGTGTATTGTGACACTGATTTAAGGTTTATTTTGGAATTTGAACGATTCAAGTATTACAAAATGCCACACACGTATTCAAATTTAGAATATGCAAATATGGTGTTTATTTGGGAATGTTAGAGCTGCTGTTGGAGAATATCGCCAACAGTTTCCACATCACCGGACCGGAAAGCTTCCCAGTGTTAACGTAACATTTGAACGAGCTACTCGACAAGATTTAGAAGAGGTAGAAGATATTCTGGATGTAGTAGCAGAAGACACAATGACCAGCTCACGAAGAATTAGTATTCAACTGAGCATTCCACAAGCAAGAGTAGCAAACACAGTCCACTAGCAAGGCTTACATCCATACCATATACAGAGAGTACATCACCTACAACTGAAAGATTACCCTAAATGTATGGAAATTTGTCGGTGGATACATAATAATTCCCGTGTTGTATCACGCATAATTTTTACAGATGAAGCAACACTTACCCATGGCGGCATTAATAATACCCACAACTGTTTGTAATGTATGGTCAGATGAAGATCCCCACGCAACAGTCGAAACTAACTTTCAACATAAGTTTTCGGTAAACGTGTGGTGTGGTATGGTCGATGGTTATTAAATTGGCCTTTTCATCTTGGAGAATGGCCTCACAGGAGTCACAGGAGGCAACTACTTAATTTTTTTACAAAATGAATTACACAGCTTACCTTTAAACATCAAAATGCAAATGTACTACCAGCACGGTAGAGCTCCTGCATATTTCGCTCATCAGGTCAAGGACTATTCGGTCGAAAGGTTTCCAGGGCGTTGGATTGGTCACGGTGGTCCTATTAGTTGACCTCCAAGATCTCCAGACCTCACAGCACTAAATTATTGCTTATGGGACTTGTTTAAAGATGAAGTGTATAAAGTAAAAAGTGGACACTCGGAATACATTGATTCAACCGTATTAGAAATGCTGCAGCCGATCTTAAACAAAATTATGACTCAATCAGGAGAGCTACAGGCGTCCTTCGTAATTCTTTTATATAATTTTGAAGTCAGTGCCATACAGTATTAGTAATGCGAATGCCGGCCCTCGGCAATTTTAAATGTAAGCTCGTTGTTATAGTAGCAAGATATATATTTTTTTATGTTTCACTTGGCACATACTTTGTAGTAACATGCCTATATACCAAGTTTTGTTCTATAGGAATGTTAGTTCCACATCATGGTTCTTAGTTCTACATCTACTATTATTACTACTAATAGTATTCATAATTATATCAAATATTACTGATAATGCATATCATGTTAATAGTTCACTTAGAAACACCAAAAAAATTTTTGCTCTTTTGAGGCAAACCAGTCATCGAGTCATTTTCGTAAGAAGTAAAGCCATACTCAGGAAGTGCGTGTTCTATCGATGCAAATAAATAGTAATCGGACTAAGCCAAGTCTGGTAAGTACGCCGCATGCGAAAATATTTCGCAACTAAACGCTTCAATCGTTTCCTTGACCGGTATTGCTGTGTATAATGGCACATTATCATGAAGCAAAATCACTTTGTGTTGCCTTTTTTGATATTCTGGTTGGTTTTCACGCAAAGCTTGATTCAAATCGATCATTTGTTATCGCTAGGGTTCAGTATTAATGGTTTAGGTCAGGTTTTAGCAGCTCATAATAAATAGGTCACACCCTTCTCATCCCACCAAACACAGAGCATTGTCTTCCGTCCATAGCGATTTGGCCTTGCAGTCGATGTTGATGGTTCATTTGGTCTTCACCCATGATCTTCTGCGCTTACGATTCTCGAAGTATAACTAATTTTCATCGCCAGTCACAATTCAATGGAGAAATGACTTTCTTTTGTACCTGGTGAGCAGCATTTCGCAAATGGTTTTTCGGTTTTCTCGCTGTCTTTCATTCAGTTCATGTGAAATCCATTTCCCTACCTTCTGGATCTTTTCCATGGATTTTAAACGCGTGGAGACGGATTCTCGTGTTACACTTTATTGATTTGCAAGTTCTTGTTATGTTTGAGTCATCCTCATTCAACAATGCTTGCAATTCCCTATCTTCAAACTTTTTCGGTGGTCTTCTACGTTCTCCGCTTCTCACGTCAAATTGCCACTTTTTAATTTTTTAAAACCACTTAAAGCACTGTGACTTATCAAGAACATGTTCATTTTAGACTTGGACAAGTATTCGATGCGATTGTGCAGCAGTTTCCTTCAAATGGTAATAAGAAAATTAGTTCTATCCGTAAATCGTAGTTTCCAGGCACAAAATTCGACATTTAAATAGCGTTGAATATTTAAAACTATGTTGGTGCATGAAACCTGTTTTGCTGTGAGATAAAAACCTATATCAGATGTTATAAATGTTCGAAAATACCGCCATTCATCTCTAAACATTTTTTGCTTCTTCTACGAAGGACGCCTGTAGCTCTCCTGATTGAGTCATAATTTTGTTTAAGATCGGCTGCAGCATTTCTAATACGGTTGAATCAATGTATTCCGAGTGTCCACTTTTTACTTTATACACTTCATCTTTAAACAAGCCCCATAAGCAATAATTTAGTGCTGTGAGGTCTGGAGATCTTAGAGGCCAACTAATAGAACCACCGTGACCAATCCAACGCCCTGGAAACCTTTCGTCCGAATATTCCTTGACCTGATGAGCGAAATGTGCAGGAGCTCTACCGTGCTGGTAGTACATTTGCATTTTGATGTTTAAAGGTAAGCTGTGTAATTCATTTTGTAAAAAAATTAAGTAGTTGCCTCCTGTGACTCCTGTGAGGCCATTCTCCAAGATGAAAAGGCCAATTTAATAACCATCGACCATACCACACCACACGTTTACCGAAAACTTATGTTGAAAGTTAGTTTCGACTGTTGCGTGGGGATCTTCATCTGACCATACATTACAAACAGTTGTGGGTATTATTAATGCCGCCATGGGTAAATGTTGCTTCATCTGCAAAAATTATGCGTGATACAACACGGGAATTATTATGTATCCACCGACAAATTTCCATACATTTAGGGTAATCTTTCAGTTGTAGGTGATGTACTCTCTGTATATAGTATGGATGTAAGCCTTGCTAGTGGACTGTGTTTGCTACTCTTGCTTGTGGAATGCTCAGTTGAATACTAATTCTTCGTGAGCTGGTCATTGTGTCTTCTGCTACTACATCCAGAATATCTTCTACCTCTTCTAAATCTTGTCGAGTAGCTCGTTCAAATGTTACGTTAACACTGGGAAGCTTTCCGGTCCGATGATGTGGAAACTGTTGGCGATATTCTCCAACAGCAGCTCTAACATTCCCAAATAAACACCATATTTACATATTCTAAATTTGAATACGTGTGTGGCATTTTGTAATACTTGAATCGTTCAAATTCCAAAATAAACCTTAAATCAGTGTCACAATACACATTATCAAAACAACAAAGTTATCCAATGTTTTTGAACCTCGAACATGGCATACTAGATAAACATTTTTAATTACACTATAACTTGAAATCAAATAAAAATCGCATAACAACATTTCAGTTTCTTTACATTATTTTCACGCATACAATACACTCCTGGAATTTAGTCCGTTCTTCCCGACTCACTCTGTATATATAGGGTTCCTCCCCACTCACCTTGTATATTTTCGGTTTCGGTTTGTCAACTTTTCATTTTTGAATTAGGTTCTTTGAATGATTGTTACACATAGGATATAAACTAACTCTAAAAAGTGGCAAACTCGATCTGTGAAGGATAAAAAAATAGTTGGGTCACGAAAACCAGAAACACAGCGTGGGTTCAAGGAGCGACTGGGACTGATAGTCGATACCTCGACGCTGGGTTTCGGAAATTCGAATGACAGTAACACCGCTAGTTTTTTTTTCAAAACAGTACAATTTCTGCTGATATACCTAAAATAGATCATAATTTGCTTCACCGTTTCCATGTGATTTTACAAACAATTTCAAGTGAGTTTCAAATTAATCCAGACCGGTTTGCAAAAAATATGGCTATGAGACAGCGACTCTTTACTTGAACTGGTACCCTTAGTATTATATGCTGCCAGTTTGTGGACATAAAGTATTAATACATGGATCACTGTTATTAAACGTGCTCTTCTTCCTATCGGGCTAATGTCAGTCGGGCTAAATACAATAATTATATGTGTAGGTAGTGACTTGATGTGAACTGTGTGCACTTTGCAAGTATGCATACGTATAATTTGTTGAACTCTTATCAAAAAATCGTTAGATAGGTAATTTTTTTGGATTTTCAAAGTATGTCGCGGTTTTAAAACATAGGGGTCATTCATATGTGGTGAACCACCTTGCATAATGATGTTAAATAATTATTATAATACATATTTCACTTAGAAAGTGATTTAAAGAGTAGACAGTATTCCTTGAATTGCTTCTGAAGATGACAGTACAGCTGAAGATACCTTAAGTTGTTGATTATACACTACATTATTGTACTAAACTGTATTTTTACATAAATAAAAATTCATACTATTTAATAATGTAATACTATTTAATAATAAAGGCAGACAACATTCCGAATATTAAAAGCATTTTTAGAGTAATGCGGGAAAAATTCAGCACTTCACGAACAATAATATGTTATATATATATATATATATATATATATATATATATATATATATATATATATATATATATATATATATATATATATATATATATATACAGACGAATTGAGAACCTCCTGCTTTTTTGAAGTCGGTTAAAAAGTGCATACTATCAAGTGGACCATTTTTATATAAAATAATGGCGCTTCTTCATAAAAGACAATTTGGAATATATTTGAATATGTAATACTCTACCGCCGTATAATCTAACCATATATTTAAAAAAACATATTGACAAATATTTCGTATTAATTTCAACGTTTCCTGAGAGTGATAACTTTATCACATAACATATACAACATTTACAATGAAACTAACACTAATGATAGAGATGCACAAACCACTTTTTATATATGGATAATATAGTGGATTATATTGAATCTTTATTAATATTTGGCTTTGAAAGAGGTGCCTTTCCAAAAAAAAATTTATAAATACGTTACCATATCAATATAATGAATTACTCATTCATTCTGTGGCCTTAATCTAATATATTCTTATTAACGGAAATTATTTTTCCTCAACTTCCGCCCGCAAATTTAGATCAATTTATTTCCATAAGGATTCGAAATATATTTCTTTTTTGTTCCCCTATACATACGCTGGCGCTGGTCCCATATTATGATTAATAGCATCCATCTATATTTCTACAGCGTTCAGTTAAAAATATTGATAGCGTATAAGAATATATTATTTAATTAAATGTCAGACATCATATCCAATTCCTTTTATTAATATTAGAAGAAAAAGCATATGAACATACATAAGACATGTATGATATTTCTCTCTGTAAAAAAAAAGCAAAAGATAACTATCCAAACAACGTAAATGATACTTATTATATGTTCAATAACTGGGAATCCAAAATGTTATATGAACTTTAGATACATATGTGTATACATATTTCCAAGTTTTAATTTTAGTAGCCATATAAATTCCTCGACAAGATTATCGCATCAGTGGAACTTCACATTATTACTTTTATTTTTTCAAAGATTTAAATGATTGTACGTACCTATGTGATATTATAATTAAATTTAAATGATTTCAATTAATGTTTAACAAATCATAGTGGTATTATCATAAAGAAATATGAGTAAATAACGTAAAGAGACAATAACGTCAAATGCAATGAAAGTATTAATAAAATACAAATAATAAAATAATGTTAAAAAAAAAACAAAATTGAAAGTGAAATTAAGTCGTAAGAATTTAAATTCAGTATAGTGTAGCCTCCTCTAGCTATTATCATTGCTTCCATTCATCTGAGCATGCTACTGATCTAGTGGTCAATGGTTTCCTGAGGAATATTCTTCAATTCGACAAGAACGACTTAATGTTAATTTTAACAATTATACGCTCTTACGTTCTTAACGGAAAAACGCTCTTGCAAAACGAAGTTTAGTAACTCTATATTCTCTGGTGAGCAATGGTGCAATAGCTGGTCATCTACTATCCAATCCTCCCTTATTAAACCCTCTCCTGTCCGTTCGTCCAGAAATTGATACATTTCGAACTACTGCTAGAGCTCTATTTAGCTTTAAACTGGTAGGTAGTGTCCGTTTCTTAAGATATCGCTTGTGTCTTGCATCTGTAGACTTCTTACAACCTTGTCCTGGGATTCTACGGTTAGTTCCAGGTTCTTTAACACGTTTAAACGTTTAATTCAATTAATTGTTGATTGTCTAACTCCTAACAAATTATCCACTTATCGCTGGCTATGTCACCGTTAACCAGTTTCACTGCTTCATCTCCTCTTAAGTTGCGTGGACGATTCATTTCTTCTACTTTAAGTGTATTGAGTAAAGTATTTCATTCACTTGTTGACATTATATTATAAAAAATACTAACGTAACTGAATTTATTAAAAAGGTTTGCCGATGCGTTAATGTTATCCGGGAATGTATATAATCGTTATAGTTCATACTAATATATTCCTACAGTTTTTTTTTAATAGTTAAATGATAATTATTTAAAACATTGTAAGAATATGCTATTTCCTCTAAAATATGCCGAATCACATCATATCGTGAAAAATTACAATATGATATGATTCGGCATATTTCACAGCCAAATATTTATTATGAAATTAGTAGGGAAGAGGTCAATTGCTTTTTACCATATGTTATCAATGTAATGTACACATATAATAATAGAAGCATATGCCCCTTCTTTGTTCTTCACTTACTATTTCTAAACAATGCAAGTATACTGTCTTTCGATGTATTACGTACGTAAAGATTATTGATAGGTGATAATAAATGAAGAAACACAATTTGTTAATGAGCTAAAAAAATAGAAAATGCATTATTTGCCTCGGAGAAATTACTTCTCTAGGGATCTCCTTCCGAGGCATAACGTACTTAAAGATTATCGATAGGTTATAATAAATGAAGAAATACCATTCGTCGATGGAATAAAAAATAGGAACTGTATTATTTACCTTCGAGAAGTTACTTCTGTATAAGATGAATATTCTGTACGAGAATACTTTCTAAAGGATATGTACGTAACTAGTGGTCATGACCAGAACTAAAAAAAAACCTTTGGAATGATTTTGATGATGAACGTTTGTCTCTATAAGTACAAATACCGTATATCAAAGAAATGTAGCCAAAATGATATGCTTTGCATTTTTTTTAAGGTATTTCTATTTTCTTTTTTTTTTCTACATCTATTTGTTTTGCATACGGCTAACTACAGTTATGTTTGGCAATTGTTTAGTAACTACCATTGAAAACACAATAAATGTAGATAATTTTAGTAAGATATTCTTTCTTTATTATTCAAACAGAAAATAGCAACCCAAATCATTGTTCATGCAAATATATTTCACGAAACATTTCTAGGCAACAAATTAAATTGATATTATCTTGTAATGGTTGCTTTAGAAAGCCATTTTATGATCCCATATAACAACATTTCCGCCCTTTAACACCCTTTTCAAGAACGTACCGTCATAGCAAGTATGCAAGTGCTCATATTCTTTCTGTCACATAATTCTAAATATTATAACTTTCAATAATACAAGAGATGGAGTATCCTTCTATACCTCTACATTCGATATTAATAGCTTATACACTGCAATTCCATAACTATTACTATAATACTAGTAGATATTACTAGAAAACATACAAATCAGAATTGGGTAAAAAGGTATATTTCTTTCTAAGATGACTCTTACATCCTAATATACCACAAATATTACTCTAGGTCACGATTAATTTTTGGATATTGGTAGATACATCATCTACAATTTGTGGGTAATACGATTAAAGAACAAACGTAGTCTAAAAATGGATAATAACTTTTTTGTTCAAGACTTTATATGCTATATATTATAGTTTAGAAATACGGAACATGCATTTACTCTAAATATTTGACTTAGTTCTACATAGTTGATTTGTCTAAACAATGATGACTGGCCGATAATTGAAATTATAACACATACCATAAAAGTCAAGTAATAATATTAAAAGTTTTCGATCCTTTTCAGTAGTTTTTGATGTACAATCAAATATCATTAATATTGACTACGCACTAAATTAGATAAACGTTTGAGTTTTTCGGGAAATCAGAGAGTGTTATCTTACTTATATTAGTAAAATTCATTCAGATTATCCTATCTTATATTATAAAGAAACAAAGTATTCGAAAAAGTTATTTAGAATTGATATAACTAAATCAGATACTTGTTAAACATGATACTCCAAGACAGCTTGAATGAAGTATCCTCCATTTCTGTTCAGCGTTCATATCCTTGTTAGACAGTCGATAAACCTCAGTTTTACCAGTTGTATGCCATTATGTGTGGAATAGCTATATTATAAGCATGCGCAAAATAAGGACCAACATACATTTCTATAGCAAGTCGAAGAAATTAAAACTTTTGGTGATCCAAGACTCGATAACTGTTGAGCCTATAATAAATATCATGAATGTGCCACATATGAATATGAAATGATGAGATTGGGTAAGTAACATACATCTTAACCCCGAATGTGGAGAATGAGGGTAGCTCAAAATTGATAAGCATGTCAACTTATTTCCCAGTCCTCCAACAGTGTTGCATCTTTGTGTATCAAAGTTCTGAATGACCGACCCTTCCTCATTTTAAATGCATAATATCTAAATACATGTATTCATTACTATACCAATTACTTAAAATATAACATTGTTGTCCTACATATATATTATTTTTATTATCATTATGTGTATACTAAATATTATTAATTACTCTAATTTTTCTTCCACTACTGCTGTCATTTATATTAATTATATCCAAAACATTTTCAAAGTTTTATATAATTTCTGTTACTGAAACTTTTCCTCAAATTATTTTGCATTCACACAAAACATAATTAGTACAGTTAAAAAACTATTTTAGATACATCCATTTTCAATATTCATGATGAGTGTATCTAGGTTCCTGCTACACACTTAAAAATTCTATAGTATACTACAAATTACTCATTTTAGAACATAGATAACATTCAGTTACATACCTGGATAGAAAAATATATAAATATATAGTATTATATTGCTTGATGGAGGTTCACACTTAATATCTTCAAAAAAATTAACATTTGTGCCAAAACTTTAAATAATCAAATTGTCGGACCATATTTTTTTGATGATGTAGTAACTGTTAAACAATATTGTACTTATATTTCGTGTGCGATTTCTTAGTTGCAAGTTATGACAATGGTAACCCTAATGAAATTGGTTACCATTGGCTTGAGTGAAAGGAATATTTGATATTAGTAGGATGAAGCTACACCACATTTTGTAGTTAAAGTAAAACACATTCGATCAAGCTTTTTTCAATGGATAGATGGGTATACGGGGTGAAATTTAGTAACCAGTTCATTGCACTTATTTTACTTAGCTTATTTTAATAGTGTTATTTAATATAGAGACATCAATAGACAAGATAATGACCATGATTAACAAACAGAATTCGGTAGATTTGATGAAAATTATTTTTGAAGGAATCTTGATTGAAATCATACAAAATGTTTTGAGATTTATTATATTAATGCATTCGATTTAAACTAATTCATTTTTAAATTTTGTTTGTAATATAATTTAATAATATATGTAATATAATATTTTGAGAACAAAATAAATTAAAAATCTTTATGTCTCTGTATAGAATAAAAAGTGTATCAAATGAACACACGCACAAGCACACTTATACTATTTAAGTTGGTAATTATCACTTCAGAAAGGGGTTGAAAAGAAAGGTTTTATAAAATTCCATTTAAGTAATGTAATTTCAGAATTAAAAATTATCATGTTTCAGAATTTTATTTAAAAATCGTAAATTACGTAGAAAATGTATCCATTACTTGTAGACCATAATGTATAAAATTAAGATTTCGTACAAATATATTAATTTTTACTTTTCCGCATTCCACTATACGTGGAAAAGTAATGTAATCGTGTAAAAAACAATTAAAAAAACAATTTATTTTTCGTTTTTCAGTCCAAAAACCAAAAAAACAGGTTTTTAAAAATGTTTTGCTGTGTGTGTGTGTGTGTCGTTGTCGTCGGCATTTATTCTTGTTAGCACGATAACTTAACTAAATCGTGTCGGATCGATCAGGTTTCGATTGATTCTGATTAGGGACATCTACCAGACGACATCTATTGACTTTGAGGTGGATAGGGCACACCCGACCCTGTCCATGGGTTATGAGAAAGCACGATGGTGGACTATTTGAAAAAAGTAAAACTGTCACATAAAACACATTCTGCATTTATGTGTTGGTTTATTTTTTTTTCCGCCACTCAATGTCGAGATAGAGATGTTCTACGTGTGAAAAAGTCCGTATTAAGGTTTTAAAACTGTTTATTTTTTTAAGGTTTAATTTTCATTGTGTGTGTGTGTGTGTGTGTGTGTGTGTGTGTGTGTGCGTGTGCGTGTGTGTGTGTGTGTGTATGTCGTTGTCGTCGGCATTTATTCTTGTTAGCACGATAACTCAACTGAATCGTGTCGGATCGATCGGACTTTCGCTGTTTCTGATCAGGGACGTCTCCCATACGACACCTATTGATTTTGAGGTGGATAGAATACACTCTACCATGTACATGGGTCATGAGAATGTACAATGGTGGACTATTTGAGAAATTCCTTTTGTTAGCACGATCACTCAATTAAATCGTGTCGGATCGATCGGGTTTCGACTAATTCTGATTAGGGACATCTACCAGACAACATCCATTGATTCTGAGATGAATAGGATACACCCCACCTTGTCCATGGGTCATGAGAAGGCACGATGGTGGACTATTTGAAAAAAGTAAAACTGTCGCATAAAACACATATTCTGCATTTATGTGTTGGTTTATTTTTTCTCGGCCCCTCAATTTCGAGATAGAGATGTTCTACGTGCGAAAAAGTCCGTTTTAATGTTTTAAAACTGTTTATTTATTTTACGTACAGTGTACCTTCCATCCATTTCGTGTTCCCATATAAATCGATCAATCGTAAAAGCAGATAAATCCTTTTTCATGTTTTATTAAATTAAATATTTTGAATAGAGAAATTTAACATTCCATCAGAAATTGGGAAATCTATTTGGGTTCTTCTATTATAATCTTTGATAATCTATACTAATCTAATAATTTTTTTCTTATATCCCAAGCAAATATATAATTGAATCAACAAACAATAAAGCATTCCAAATTTCACACAATTTTACAGACTTTCATTTATATGAATTTTTTGGCGGAACATGCAAATATAAAATATTTTTTATTGGGTTTTACTAATCAATTCATATTTATTAATTTTATAACATGCAGCATGTGTAAATCCATGGTATAATTAATATCTATACTTGAACCATACTACTTTTAATATGTAATAATGAATCTAAAATCCATTGTACTTATACTTACTATTCGACATGAAGTTAAATACTACATAATTCTCATTAAAGGAAATGTTACATTTATAGAGACAGTTATTTTGTTAAATTTTAATGAGTGCAAATAAAACTATAAATCATACGTTATTATCAAATAATTAATGGAAATTTCATTATCCGCAACGTTGTATTTCACGAAATTCTTTAATAAGTACCTACATGCATTGCGGCACATATACACATGTACACCTACTAAATTCCATATATATTATATAAAAATGTTTATTATTTCTCAAATTCCGTAAACTATAATATTTTTATTATCATTAGAATTTTTCTAGGTATTTGTAAAACGTAATTCTAATATTGAATGATGTGGAATTACTGATAAAGCCGTTTGAGTGACCTTGCATTTTTCCGAGAATGCAATAAACAATATACATACATATTTCCCACGATACTACTGAATAAAAGATAAATATTTTCACAGTTATTACAAAGAAAATACTTTTTTGTATGCGAAAGAAAGAATAAAATCTTAAACATCTACTGAGGCGCCTGACATAAATATCCCAAGAATAGTATTTAAACTGAATGAAGGTGACTATTTTACTATCATGGAAGTAACAATATTTAAAAACCAAGTTATGATTATGTGTATCATTCAATTAAAAACGCTGAGCATTATTTATCACAGAAGTTCTGAAATGTTCCATAGAATTATTTATTCAGCTAATAGGAGGGTGGTATCCTTTCACTTTCATTATGATATTCCTGGTGAAATCCTTGATTTCACAAATATATTTTTTGTAATTATTATAAATTCTATAAATTTTGCAACTTCTTAAGTTTTTACATTTTGTAAATTTCAGTTAAAAACAGATTTATTGCTCTGGCTGCATCACTAATTGAAATTGATGATTGTTATTTGAAATACATTTTTCCCATATTGTACTGAGAGATTGTACAAGGAACGCACAGCGCTTGAATAACGATGAATAAATAAAAGAAGTAAATTCTAAATAAATCCAAAAATGTTAGTAAGAATCACTCCAAACAAAGATTATCTATATATATTTTTGGGGTAGATTAACCTATTTCATTAATATTTCACAACGTTAATTGTAGCATTCAGCATTTGACAGGACATGATGGGTATTATAGAAGTACCATATTATAGGTTTTTTTTTTCATTTTGATTACATTACATACACCAAATATCAAAATAAAGTTTTAAAAATGCTTTAAAGCTGAAAATAAGCTGTCTATTGTTTCTTCTGATTGTAAGCATAGACAAGTCATGGTCATTTATTTTTATTTAGTACGTATTCACTACCAATAAACTAATTAAAATAGATGTGAAACAGTGTATATATGTACTAAAGGTGCCATATAATTTGGAACGACTTACCCTACCTTAACAAATAATTGTCATGTTTATATGTTAGATTCAGATCCAACATTTTTTAAAATATTGAAACATTCTTTATGTAACATGTAACATAATTATGAATATACTAAATATTGGTATATTCATTATTATTATCTGGTATTAATAAATGTCAACTTGAAATTCATTATTCATAAAATAGCTTTTTATTATCTAAGTTGAATTGCATTTAATATAACTTACAAATATTATGTGGTATTTAAGTAAAGGATCGATTTGTTCATCACTATTTTTAAAAACAACAATAAAACACATCAATTTTGGAGTCTAAAATAGAATTTCAGCAAAATTATATCCGTTCCACTTGTTTATCTAACACGGTATAAGTCTCTTTCATGGATTTGTTATTCGTCGCATGAAATAAATAAGATAAAGATGCATGTGATTCATGTAGAGATAGAGAATTAATATATTTTTTATATATTAATTCTCTATACATTATTATGAGGTTTTTTTAATTATTATATTATTTTGCTTTCTAGGGTTTGGATAGATGAATGATATTTATTTTACTGGTAGATTTACTTGGTAGATCTAATAGATCTACTAAGTAGATCTATTTGAAAAAAAATTAGTGGAATAAGTCTTTACTTTGACTTGAGTAAGATAAAATTTTGTGTAGCTTAGTCCTGTTCATCGCTAATTCTTGAACCAAGTGAAATTTATATCATCGAAATTCAGAATTCTTTCAATTCTCTTTCAGAAAACACAATATCATTATGGACAACAATTTATCTTGTAACTTTCTGTAACGTCTCTTCAGTTGTATCAACAAATTGTAATTGCATCAACTAAAACAGATTTCCTACCAGATTTAGGAGCATATCTAACAATTTTACCAGCCATGGGCTGAAAAATGTTAATAGGTTATGATATTTATTATTTTTATTTTATCACCATATCCTTAATAGTATTAAAATTGTAATTCTTGAAATTTCGGAAATACTCGAATTATACTTGAAATAAAGAAATAATGTTTTTATATTGGATGTTTAAAAAAATATGAAACTAAACTTATAAACTAATCATATTCGACAAATAGATTAGTAAATGTGCGAAAATAGTTTATGAGGCCCTTGACACAGGGGCATACTTAATTATATATAAATACATTTTAACATTTTTAAACACAGTTTTCTCAGTCAAGAATATATAAAATTAAAAAGAAACTCATGATTTAGTTGAATGGATAATTAAAACCCCTGTCAAAGAAGTCTCACACTCACTCATATTTTATTTACATATTCTTAGTTAATTACTATCACTCCTATGGGGTTGAAATGGGGCCATATAAAGTTCTACCCAAATAATGTCATTTTAGAATTAAGGCATGTATTTGGCGTGCCACGAATCAAATACCACTTTCATCATCGTTGATAGGAACATGTATTTAAGGTTTTGGAAAATATCAAAATTATAGGGTGGCTCTAATATTGCTTATTCCCGGTATATGGTCAATATTTGATGTTTTATTTTCATAAATGATTTCATTGCACCGCATATTTCTTACATGAATATATTTTTATTTTTGTATTAACAGAGAACTATTCTGTTATGATATTATCAGTGTTATATACAGGTACAATAAACATTTTTATTGAAATTTAGTCTCTTATTTATAACCTAAATAAAATATACTATAAAAGTTTACAGTTAACAAGAATAACAATTTATTGTACTGATACACGTAACTTAAATACTAACTAATAAAAGTTAATTATGTTTTACTTTCTAGTCACAGTCCAATAAACGAGAGATAAGAGTCACCAATAATAGTTCACTGGAATAACAAGAAATTATCCTGGGAAAAAGCTGAAACCTTACATGCACCAGCAAACATGGGAGATCAGTTTTCTATGAATACTGAAAGATTACACGTTACTCCACGCGCTTTTCTCCAATCAAGTTAGCATCATCAAACGATGATTAAAACTACAAAATCAGGTTTAATCATCCCCTGATGATTAAACCTGATTTTGTAGTTTTTGTAGTGATGATGTCAACTTGGTTGATGAAACTGACATCAAGTAACATGTACACTGTCGGTATTCGTGGAAATCTCATCTCATATTTTAAGAAGAAATTAATCATCGTCAAAATATCTAACAGGTAACTAAAAACTATGGGGTAGTTCGTCCAAAAATTCAATCATATTTTTCAGTTTGAAAAAAAATGCAATAGCTGCAATAAATACTTAGTAAATAGTAAAATGAACCCGTGAATGTAATGGTTATTTAGAAATCAATTATTTTTTTAAATCGTTATACGAGTATATGCTCATATATGTCATATATCCTTATAAAAGGTGGTCCAACCAAAACGTACGATGTTAATTGTAAGTAAAACAAAAAGTTTTCAGAGAATTATCTTAATATTTTTTATTATGATAGAAGGATCTATGACAATTATGTGTGAAACAATATATCGGCCAAATGCTCGCCACGGCTTCGGTGGCATATCTCTATCCGATGGTCCATATTTTCAATGACTCTGAGACATAATTGAGGTTCAATGTCGTTAATGTGCCGAATTATCTCATCCTTTAGCTCTTGAATTGTTCTTGGCTTATTGACGTATGCTTTTTCTTTTAAATATCCCCAAAGAAAGAAGTCCAACGGTGTCAAATCACATGAGCATGGCGGCCAATTAACATCGCCACGACGTGAGATCGACACGGCCATTGAATTTCTCGCGCAAAAGTGCCATTGTTTCGTTGGCTGTGTGGCAAGTGGCACCATCCTGTTGGAACCACATATCGTCCAGGTCCATATCCTCAATTTCTGGCCACAAGAAGTCCGTTATCATCTCGCGATAGCGAACACCATTCACGGTAACTGCTTGGCCGACCTCATTTTCGAAGAAGTACGGCCCGATGACGCCGCCAGCCCATAAACCGCACCAAACAGTTATTCTTTGTGGATGCATCGGCTTTTCAACAATCACTCGTGGATTATCATTTGCCTAAATGCGGTAATTCTGCTTGTTAAGGAATCCACTGAGGTGAAAGTGTGCCTCGTCGCTGAAGATGATTTTCTTTGCAAAGTCACCATTCACTTCTGTCTGTTCTACCAACTATTCGGCGTATTGACGACGCTTGAAATGGTCAGTAGGCTTCAGCTCTTGAGTCAATTGAACCTTGTAAGCGTGTAAATTCAAATCTTTATTCAAAATTCGCATCAGTAATGTTCGTGAAATGTTCAATTGTTGGGCATGGCGACGAGTCGAGGTTGACGACTCTTCTTCTACACTATCGCGAACAACAGCAATGTTTTCCGCAGAACGAACTGGGCGAGCATGCACAGGTGTTTTCACATTTCCTACAGACCCGGTTTGCTGAAATTTGCGCATTTGCGAATTCTCCCGATTGTGGACACATTTGGTCGATTATGCTGACCAAAAAAGTCACGAAGTGCACGAAATGCATTTTGATTTGAACGCCCATTTTCGTAAAAGGCTTCAACAATCTTAACGCGCTTTTCAATTGTGTACCTCTCCATGGTTGAATTTGTCAAACACTGAAACAAAGAAATGTCAAATTAAATTGGGCAAAAAACTTGACGTTAAAGTGTGACTCACAAATAACATCGTGCATTATGGTTGGACCACCCTTTATAAATGAATATTCAAAAAATCAAATATATATATATATATATATATATATATATATATATATATATATATATATATATATATATATATATATATATGTAATATGTTATCTAAATGTAACTATTTGTTATTTTAGGCTATAGTCCATACTCCACGAAAAAGGAATGCAGAAGCAAGAAAAAAAGTATGATGGAGAGCATTTTAGATGGAAATGAATTCCCGTATCTAACCCAGAATCCTTTTCTATGCCCTCCAGTTCTCTACCTACTGAAAATTTTAATGCTATACGGATCTGCTTTCTGTCTTTTTGGATGTTCCTGCATATGATATAAGATTTTTAGAGAATTGTAATAAATTAGGTTCTGACTATTAATTCTTACCACAACACAAATAAAATAGTATGGATAAATAAGCAGCTGCGGTATCATAAAAACAAGTATGGTCCTCTTCAAACTAAAAAATAGTTGATAATTTACTTGAAATGCCTCTTCCAGTCAGGAAAGAACCAAATTGGATTTATTTCAAAATGAGAAAAATTAGTTAATTGGAATAGAGAATACATTGGGACATATTTTACCTTGAGATATTATAGGAAAAATAGTTACATTATTTTAAGAGGAAAATTTAATTGTCTTCTACCAGGTTTATCTTCTATGAGATTATACATTTCTTAAATAAATTTAAAGTAAGGTATTTTATGTGACATTTTGTTAATGTTGAATTTGAACTAGTAAGCCATTAACCTCATTTCAGAAAACATAGTATCATGTCAAATGATCAATTATTCAATATGATCAAGTCAAAGTAAGATCTATTGAAACATATGATATTTCCAGGGGCGTAGCGTGAGAAAGGAATTTAGGGATGTGATAAAAATTTTATAAGGGGAAGAGGTGTTGTCAGATGTGTGGTAGGCCATATGAAAATGGTAAAAATAAAAAAAGACACTAACCTAAAATGATTATGTCGAGGTATATATCCTAATTTTTAAAATGAAGATCAATTCTTCGGTTTTTGTTTGTCCAGCGAAAACGTCTATCACTGTTTCTTCAAATGTTGGAGACGATCTCATATCTTCTAACAAGACACTTTCAATATTTATTAATGCTAAAGCTGATAGCCTTTCTTTCTTTTGAGAATTTCGCAGATAAGTCTTTATTCTCTTTCCGCTGCTTGTGGCAGGAATAGTCGAAATTAAATGACACAACTTTGATGACTCCAGAAAAACAGAAGATAATTGAAGGGACATAATATATTGGTGAAGCTCAAACACGGTGCTCTTTTTCATATCGGGATCACTATAAATCACTGAAAGTTCACTTTTTAAACGAATTGCGTCAAATAATGTAAAGAAGAAAAAAGTTCGTCAGTAAAACATTTCACGAATAAAATAAATTGTGTGGAATCTAGGTTTAAGAATTTCAGTTTAGAAATTTCACTACACGGTTCACTAATGTTCAATGTAATAACGTCCAAAATTTCATAAAAGAATCATGCGTAGGTGCTTCTCTTATCTTCTTCAGGAATTCAATTCAAGCGCATTCATTTACTTGGTGGTTGATTTTCTAAAACAAATCTGTCCATACGGTCCCAAATGTCACTAATCTCCTTTCTTATTTTTTGAATATGTGATTTGAAATCGACGATCTTTTTATTGCAGTAACTAATATCTGATATTTTTGTCTGTAGAATTTTAAACAGACTCTCGGAATGTGAGAATATTGCAGAAAACACTGCTAAGAGAAAATTAAAATCAAAGTCGCACAATAAAGTTAAAAGGCCTCTAGCATAAATAACGGTTTCTCGATCTCATTCCTCATTTTCATTTTCCACAATTACCTGAAGCAGCGCTTCCAAATCTTCCTTATATTATGACGACAGTCGCCAAGATGCGTTCACATAATCGCATAACTGAGTCCGAAAATAAAGAAAACTCATACTCGAGGTTCCACTGTTGATTGCGTAAAATCACTGACCTTTTCGCCCATCTAACGCGTAGCTTGGATGTAACGTGGACCATCGCATTTGAGCACTGCAGCAAGTAACGCGGCAGTCCAATAATTTCGGGCGTCTTCACGGCCGATTTGAAATAAAAATGTTAATGGTAGCGTTTAAAGTAAATAATGTATGTTTGCAGTAAATTTTAATAATTGAATAAATCGATTGAACTTTTAAGTAACACTAATTTGACAATTTTTTAAGGAATGCGACGCATCGCTTGCATCCATGTACGCTCCGCTCCGCCCCTGGATATTTCTACGGATGAATTATTAAAATTACACAAGCAGATACAGGTTGCTATGACGCGTCAGTTCAATATTTTCCTCGAACATAGTATTTGATGAAAAAATTACGAAATATTTAGTAATAGATATTATAATAGAATTCCACAAAACTCATGATATGTTATTACTGTGTATCTGACTGTGGGAGTAATATTGGGTTATGGAATGACCTTAGTATTGATATATTTTTTAAACATACTGACGTCGGAGAAAATATACGCCATATCCCACAATTATTACAATTGTTACGCAACTAGGTACTAGATACTGGTTTTATATTGCAAAATATTACATTACAAATTATTATGATACAAAATGAACATTAATGTTTCTCGCCCATCTTGTGGTTAATTTAATATATGAGAAAATAAAAAAAACTGTAATGATTGAAGAAATAATATTAAAATTATGGGACAATTTGTATTACTGTAAAACTGTAATTATTGGAACTGCTTTAATTACAATTCTTGAATATAGGCCAGACAAAAATGAGAAATTAACAATGGTTGTGGATAAATAAAAAATGTTTTGATGTTTTTAACAGTTACATCAATTATGAAACAATGTCCATTATAAATGCTTGCGACAAATTGCTTGTCAATAGTGCATGAGACTAACATTTAAATAAAATGATTATGATTTTTAAAGGGGGATACATTGGCAAGATTGATTTATAAATTTTTCAAAGAGAAATAATGAATTTCTATGAAGTATTTGGAATTTAATTCTTGCCATGAATTTGATATATGCTACTTATGTATCCATAGAAAAAATGAAAACAGTTTAGAAAATGTATTCTCTAAGTATATAGCAGGGGATATGCAAGCCCATTAACGGGCATAAGCCAAATAAGAATGATACTCTTGTGAACAAAACCCTGGTATTGTATTTGCTAAAATGAACATCCAGGATTAGGTTTCTAAGGAATATACATACATTGCTCCTAAAGTTTTGAAAATAGTATTTGTAACAATTTTACAACGATATTAAAAATTTGAATAGGACAGTCTCCTATAGCTGTTCTATTTCAGATATTTAACAACTTTCCTTTAGAGGTATTATTAAACTCTATGGGGAGCGGCTAAAAACATCATGGAATTATTATAGGAAACGCGGTGGAAATCAGTTATAAAATATTCCAGAAAACAAACATCCATTTGTATGAATGATCTTTGTAAGTTAAGAACTATAATAAAGATACATATCATAATTTAAAGACAGTCTCTATCTGTAGTTAAATCTCTGAATTTAAGGAATACATGCATTACTGACATCAAATGAAGTCAACTGAATTTATTTTTCATGTTCAATTTTATCTTTATAAATAAATATGAAGATGAGAGTCGATTAAAAATAGCAGTTTTAAATTACGATTATGCATAAATGAAATATTAAAATAGTTAAAAACTAACAACAACTACTAAAAACTTACAAACTAACAACTTTAATGAAGAATACATTGTGCATAGTGAAACTTCAATTACAAAAATAGAAAACTTGTAACAAAATGTTCTCTGAAATCTGAATCTCACTAGTATATGGCGAAATGAAATAGGAGCTCAATTTGGACATTAACTGGCATTTATTTATAATAATTATTATTAATCAATAATAATATGTCTAATTTAATATAATGTTTTATTTATTATTAAAATTATATATTCACAGACAGCTAAGTCAATCAAAAGTTTTAAGAATGTTTGATAAAAATTCTCTTATTCTATATTTGGTTGTCATATCTCTAAATTAAAACTGGAAAAATACGATAATAATAAAAGTCTAAAAACAAACTGAGACTACGGTACTGGTATTGGTGCTAACATCTAAATTTTAAAGTTTTATTAATCAACTAAATGAATTTTTAATAAACATAAAAGCAGCGTACGTATGTGCCAGTTAATATTTAAATAATCATTATAATAATTGTATTATAACTAGAAATATGTTATGTAATTTGTGATTTGTATTTGTTTACAAATACTTTAAAAATGTTTTTAATACCGCGTTTCACACATTCATTACAGTTGAAACAGTCGATAAAACATTAGTAATTTTATAGTTAAAACAAATTGTATAAAACATAAGTTTGCGTTCCTCTAAACAGAGACACACAAAAAGGTATTTCACAAATTGTATTTAAAAATGCATTCATGCTGATACTAGGATAAATTTATATTAATATATAAATTATTATATACATATGTACTATACGAGTACCTATATAAGAATATAAGCAGAATTAATTAAATAATTATTAGATATAATTAGATATAAAATGTTCTAATTTTCATTATGATTTTATAATGTCCGGGTACAGTATGATACATAGAAAACCAAGTGTGAAATATTTTTTACCGAATCATATTTGCACACAAGAAGTTTACATAAACAGAAATTGACCTCCTCCCCTAAAGACTCAGGTTGTGGAGAGCAAGGCTTACACGTAAATACACCTATTCTCAGGAAGAGGTGCAAACTGTCCCAATTGGATCCAATTCAATACCCCAACCATAGTATGAGTATCATTGTTTGCAGTTACATGTATAGAAGTATGCAATAGGTCACCTATCCATATACTGACCGCGGAGCAAAGTGCTGTACTTTTATAGTTTCGCATCGAACAACTGACCTAAATGCCCATCGTATTCTCATTTCATAAAGTATTTGTAAATATTATTCTAATATAATTCTAATAAGCGTCAATATTTTATATATAGACACGACTATCATTATGTTTTTGTCCACCACAATGTTCTATATATTTTTGTACAAACACATTCAAAATACTTTTTGCTTACATTATAACATAAAACAATATCAACTCTTTATTATATTAATTTCGTGTACAATCATACATAGATACTATATTACAAATGGAACAATATTAACAACTCAAATCATATGTCATAAGGCTTTCATATTCTTTATTCATAATTTAATTATTGATTAAACGTATAAAACTATAAAGAATTATTGCTTTATACAATCGATAATTCAAATAACAATACTAATTAAACCAAATATAAACGGAAAAACAATTATAAATTTCTATGACGTACTAAGCATGTTGATTTGCTGCATTTACTGCGGAATATATTAAAATTCTATATATAGTTCCTCATTTAGTGGAAAGTTCAGATCAGCTCGTTAGAATATGTTCCACAGTCCCATTCTCGATATTTCATCCTCTACGCATAGGGCTGACTTATATGTTACTACATTATAGCCCATAATATGAATATGTCTATTTAGTCTACAATATCCTATCAATATTCCTTTTAGGATTCATAAAATGGTACTAGAGAGATTCAGATGATAGTTTGCTGAAAGGTGCAATTAATACGGTTTTGTTTGTCTAATTTTGGATCAGCTGTCTTTATGATACTTGAACTTATCATAGAATTATGAGTAGAAAGTTATTGCTAGTTCAAATCCCAGCTAAATACGTCCGTGCCCAGGTATCCACCTCCTCGTATCATACTTAGTTTTACGACTGGAAAATTATGTCTGGTGACCACCAATGCTCCACATGATAGCATTAGCTTTTCAGAAAACTTATACATCTAACCTTGGGCTTTAATCCCCATAATCTTCCGTTTACCCCTATGCTACTGCTACAGTATACCGCATGCTATTGTTTATGTTATTCTCTACATGTACTCGCCAATCCTAGTTTCAGTTGCAAATAATGCCTTTATATTTGACCTCACTAGATAAATTGAGTATTACACCTAATAACACCCTGATGACAGGAACCTAATAACCTGATGATATTGCAGGTGTGCAATATCATGAGGTTATTCAGCCTCCTCTTCCTGATGCATGCAGTAGAAGTGATATATTTTTTTCTATATTTTCAATATTTTTTTCTGGTTTCGTATAAATTTTTATCTACTCATTTGTATTTAGTTCAAAGGGACCATCTGTAATTTGATATACTAACGTCTTAAGACATTTCCGACCCATCTATTGAGTTTAAAAAGGAGAATATTGTGACTGCCTCATTCCAGATTTTTTTTTAATTGAGGTACTTCATCCACAGAGTTAAGTCTCAGATTCCATAGACGACACGGACATGTACAAAGGTACCCACCTTTATTACCTTTAGTGACACTGAAAAACAGACTTGAACTAACTACTATATTTTGTTCCTTAAGTACCACGGGACCATGGAGGGCATCCAAAGAGGTGGCCCTTTAAATACCCTCCTCTCAAAGTTTTAAATTGACGGCAACTACTTACTTCAGCCACCCCAAGGGATCATCTATATTCTCCTTAGAAACTGTCTTGCGAGAAATAATCCATTGAAACATAAAGTTCCTTGAGAACCTTCATTCAAATTGTTCAGAGTATAGGACGCCTTGACCAGTGTCAACACCTCTTCAGTTTGCTTTGTAATACTGCTATTTTGTTAATTGTTACTATTAAGAAAGAGGTATACATCCTCAACATCCTGATAGCTTAGATACTTTAGAATGGGCGAACCATTCTAAAGTAATTGAGTGCTCATGCTGAATTGCGCCTCAAAAAACGCCTTGTTCCTTGAAACAGTTCCTTTTTGTTCAACTAGAAACCGGTCCTCCAATTCAGGCAGTTCTAGATTTATGACTGCTGGGAACTCTAAACTTAGAACTAACAGGTTATAAAGCCGGAATTAACGGGAATATAAGAGAAGAAGGGAGCCTCATCATAGGTTTCTATCGAATATTTCCTCCTTTTCGAGTCCTTAACTCTTGCTTTATGTTGCAGACATCGAGCAAAAGGTCTTTAATGTAGGATATGTACTACAATGTAGGAGATGTACTCGCAGAAGCATTGGAGGTAGATTCTACAACCACCCTCTACTTCTTACGTTTTTTTCCTCTCGAGCCCTTACAGTTTTTTCTTTTTGTCTCGAATTTTCAACAGATCAGGTGATATTCTGTACATATGCTCGTACAGACTTGCCCATAGAGGTTGAGTTTGCTCGAGCAGGTATTCCTCAAGTACAGTCTACTGGGGACTGTGTTTCCCCTGGTACTTTGCAGACCCCCCACGAGACTTTTTATTTTGCCTGTGAGGCCTTAGAAAACGGCTTATCTGCCTCCACAACCTAACCATGTCTGACTTCAACACCAAACCTACGAGTTACCATATTCCATAATACCTTAAAGGTGCGCTCTGCTGTTCCTTTGACTGAATACTGCAGGCAACTGACGTAGGCCAGGCTAGGTCCAGGATATAGATGCAGATAAAATCCCCAGGATAGCTCAACTACCAGTTTTGGCTTAACCAGGGCTCAATGTTTTGTCATGCACAGATATATCCTCTAATCTACAACCACCAGATACCAAGGTGAAGTTGATTCACGGAAACGGCTTTCATGAAAGCCCGACTCACTAATAATTCCTTATAAGCTAACTTAGGAAATTAAATTGATAGATACCTCACTCCATATATTACTTCATATAGATATCAAATACAAATCGTATTTTTCGAGTTTTAGTAAACTGGCATCTGAGGAAATTGGAGTTAGTCATCTTTTATTTATTTCTCCTCCAACCAGAGTTGTACTCCAAAATTTTGTTTTAAAAATAAAGTTTGTGAAAACCATAATCTAAGTAATAATTGTTAAATAATTATAACTACAAAAATTTATTGTGAAAGCCATACAACTAAATATAAACTATGTGGTGAAATACCTCGTATTAAATTAGTACGGGGTTTATTCATCGTCTATATCTTTACACATATTAGTACAAAATAAGTTACATTATACTAATCTTATTATGAATCTTTCGATATGAATCATTTTGATTACTATTTTAATCAATACAAATAATTAAAACCAATTGAATTGCGCATCCCTATCTGAATAGGAAATAAAATATTCTATATGATATAAACAGTAAATGATAAGTCATCAACCAATAACTAATCCTAATAAAAACTACAATTTACCAACCCTTAAATTCCTTTAAAAATCTCCTTGTTTACCTTGGTTGAGACTTATTTATACTGGTTAATATTGATATTTATACTGGCTCAACTTTGATGATGGATCTCAAGCAGTGGCGGTTTTATTGTAGGTACATTTGTACAGTGAGCTCCCTTAAAAATTCCTAAAAATACATATTAGATGTTTACTATACATTACATTATCATATCATTATACATAAAATATTCCTATATCCAATAGTCTCGCTTACAGCTTGTTAGATGTCGCGAGATTCCCCAGTCCTATAATTTATCAGATTTATCTACGGGATATTAAATCTGCAACTTAAATACATAGGGAGTTCAATTTTCCTATTGCACACATCATAGGACCGTTTAACCATGTATTAGAAAGAAAGGATTTGGGCGCGTAAAATAGGAGACATATATACGTATCTTATGAGACTTGCGTGCATTGCACGCGATATACATGCGAACTGTACGAACCATTTCTGAAAATACTGAACTTTTAAAAGAATGCTTAAAATGTATTTTTGACACTGCGGGAAATGATTACAATACAAAAATCAGGCTCAAATGTTATTGGGTTATTTAAATAACAATTACTTACTTTAAATACTGGCTCACGTTTCTCGCCAAGGTCATGCCTCATTGTGAAATCCTTTTTAAAGAGTTTCAGTCTCGATCATTGGATGCCATCAAGATGAGCAGTTATTTGAATAATTTTGAAGACGCAATTATAAAAACCCGTACAACTAATTACTCAAAATCGTCTGAAAAAATACAAGGCGATCCCATAATGACATATCACTTTCTGCATAAAGGAAGTGTGTGATATATTAATTAACCAAGCTAAAAACAGATTTGAGTTCAGAGCATCGAAACTATTTTTCCTCAATAAATTTAGTAACTATGAGAAACAATTCCCCATTCAAGATTTTGACAATGTAACGAAAACTTATGGATTTTTGGACAAAGTTAAATTGAAAAGTGAATTAACGGTTATATACAGCAGGGAAGATTTTAGTGAACCAGCAAGTTGCTTAGCAATTTTGCAATTATTTATAGATCGAAACCTGACGGACTGTTTTAGTGAAACTGTTTTATTATTAAAATTAATTTGTACCATACCCGTGACAAATGTTGAAAGTGAACGCTGCTTTTCGACGAATAAAAAAATTAAAAACTTTTTGAGAAATACAATAGCGCAAGACAGACTAAATTCACTTTGCATGATAAGTATGGAGAAAGTGCTAATTGCAGCGATTTCAGATTTTAATAATCTTGTAATTGACATTGCGAATTCCAAAAACGGACAATGGATTTCCTATATAAACAGACCTCAGGTATGGACATAGGTAAGTTTATTCTAATTTTTCGTTTGCTATTATTTTGTCGATTGCACCCCCAGACAAAAATTTCACCGACCGCCACTGATCTCAAGTAAATTGAACTTATTGATAATTAACACTAAAAAGAACTCATTCTACGCATGAAATTGCAAAAGTATTCGAAACAGTTTCTAATCGTTTATTTACTCTTGTTCGGCATCTGTTTATGATATCCCAAATATATTTCCAATAATATATACATAAGTACATAGACTTGTTATGAGCTCTTGTTTGTATTCTCTTTAAAGCATCTAAAGTAAATACCTGTTTGTATATTCAATCATTTATTTCAATAACCAAAAATTATATTGCTAATTAAATTAATAAAAGGGATCTGACCATGCTTTGGGACCTAAATCCGAATTTAATGTATTTCTTTACTTTTTCTGATATGCTTTTCAAACAGTTAAGGGCTCTATTGTCATCTACGAATTCTCAAAGCATTAAATTATTCTGTATTATTTTCTGTTCGGTCTAATATGTATGTATTTTCGATCTTTTAATTTGCCATAAAACATTTTAAAGCCCATTCAAAAACTAAACCTTTTAATACTATCACATAACATTGTACTGTTGACGCAGCTTTCGTATATTCTTGTTATAAAGTATTTTATACTAGGGGCAGCTGTGATCTCTTGCTTAAGGGGTAATTTATACATTTGTGTTAAATCGGCCCACTGTAGATTTTTCAAAAAATCCAATTCTTAAAACATTTTTTAAGCACCTTTTAGAATAAGGTGCAAACATTTTTTTTCCTAAAAAATGTTTCTCCTTGAAATTTAGCGCTCTTCCATAAGCGTGTCGGACTGCTTCAAAACGACACCTTTTTTTTGTGTGGGAAATAGCCGGTGCTAGCCGGACAAGTGGCCCTCCAGATCAGTGTCCCGCCTACCTCGGCACCGCTCTCGTTTTTCATCGAGGTAGGGGTCAATGTTCTTGTTAGATGTTCGAAATTCCACTTTTCACCCTACGTCTCCCCTCCGCTGACGCGATTAGGGATTCGAGCCAATCTCATGCTCTTCTTCTTCCTTCCTCATAATCCCCTTAATCATACTCTCGCCATACGCCCACATCCTCTCACATCCAATCATTCTGGACGCCAATTCTTTCATACTCTCCCACCGACCTATACCAGTTATACACTCTTCCCTCTCGACCGACCACCTCGGGCACCTGAGCAACGTGTGCTCTGGATGGTCCCTTTCTCCACAGAACATACATTCTTCACTCTTCACCTTATCTATAACCGGCAGATACTCCTCGAAGCATCCATACCCCGAGAGCACCTGCTTGAAATAGTACCTTATCTCCATATGCTTCCTCTCAACCCAAGATCTAATATCGGAGATGATAGACCTCGTTCACATGGCACCCCTCTCGCTCTTCTATCTCTCTTGCCACCTCACCCACAGCCTCTCTCTCGCATCCCGCCTTCCATCCCCTCGGTAGACCTCCTCTGTCTCCCTCGCCATGAGATCGATCGGAGGCATACCGGCAATCACAAGCGCAGCAGCCTCCGAGGCCGTCCTATGAGCGCTGGCCACCCGCAGAGCCGCTCTTTTCTGGATCCGCAGCACCTCTTTTCGCCATTTTCCCGATTAAGGATCTGTATGCTGCCCAGACTGGGTCAAAAATGTACAACTTGAAAATTTTTGCAAATTACATAAGATTAACTTACATTATGCAACTGTCAGAAATTCAAATTTCAACAGCGCAGTCGAACGATTCCATTCGACACTAATCGAATCATTACGAATTTTACGTGCCGCACAAAAACAAGCTCCAATTACCGAATTGATGACGTACGCACTCATTGGTTATAATAACAGTACCCATACGAGTACGAATTTTACCCCCTTACAAATAATAAAAGGAAATATTAACTATCAAAATCCAACTGATTACACAGATCAAGTAATATTTACTAATTACCTAAACAATCATGCACAAAATTTAGAAATAATGAAAACCAAAATTAATGACGCACAAACCAAAGCTAGAGACTTATCCAAAATTAATGAAAACAGATTAGACCCATCGCAAATTACGGTAGGAAATGAAGTATTTGTTAAGTCAGATAGACGTCCTAAAATCACCCCTCGATACACTAAAGAAATCGTTGTTAAAGATAAAGATGCTATAGTAGAAACCGAAAAGGGAAATTACCATAAAAAAATTATAAAACCTACACGACGGACAGGTTTAGGAATAGGAACTAAAAACATTAATTTACTTGCAGGGCCATCCAGTCATGTTTCTTCTGCTTCTTCTAGTCACTCTTCTAGGAAGATCGACTAAAACAGATAAAATTACGGTTACACCTTTAAATAACCCTTTATTCCCTTTCTCCTTAGGAGAAGCTCATATAACGACACATTCTCATGTTTTTATCAAACATATTGATTTAACTAATTACGAAAACAAATTACAACAGATTCAAAATTTATTGATAGATACAAAAATATGTAAAACAAAAAGAAACTTACCTTCATTAGAAAGACTCAAAATTACAATACAAAAAACTGTGAATATTACATATCAAAAATTAGAAAATCTCAAGATAAAACCTAGAAATAAGAGAGCCCTAATTAATGTCGTAGGTAGAACTCAAAAATGGCTCTTTGGTACCCTATCTGATGAAGATGGAACACGATATGACAATGCAATAGAAACCTTAAGAAAAAATCAACTTTCTATTTATAATGACTTAGAAAAATCAGTAACAGTCACGAAAGATTTTGTAAATGAAACCAGTAAGTTATTAAACAAAGTTAAAACGAATAATGAATATGTACAAAACCAAATTTCAACTTTGCAAATTACCACTGACGGAATAGCTTCATATTTAACGTCATATCATATACTAAACTCTTTAATGCAAAATTGTGAAATATTAATGGAATCAATAGATAATTTACAAATTTCAGTATCCTTAGCCCAAATACATACCTTAACTACAAATATATTAAGTATTAAAGAAATTAGAGAAATAAATATTTTAGTGAACCAATTATACAAAAATCAAATTTTATTCAAAAATGAACGAAATTATTATAAATACTTATTCACAGAAGTAAAATACATGGATTCAGAAATTCTAATATTAATTCACTTCCCTATCATAGCATCAATAACACTTGATTTATATCACTTATTTCCAATCCCAATAAATAACCTTACCTTGATATCTGAAAAACCTTACCTGTTATTGAATGCAACCAATAATCTATACCAAGAAGAACCCTGCCATTTTATTGATGAATATTGTATCGCAAATGCCGACAAACTGTTATCTCAACCCGACTGTATAGCCAATCTACTTCGAGGTCAAGTCAAAGAGTGTCCGTTAACCCCTATATACATCAACCCCGACTTGGTCAGCCCTGTCAACGCCGAATACATAATCGCCATCCCTCAAGAAACATTGAAAATACATCAAACATGCGACGAAGCAGGTTTTACGAACATTCATCAACCATCACTAATTCGCATTCCTTACCAATGTAAAGTCGGCGTCAATAACGACGTATTCATCAACGATCAAACTAAAATTATAGGTAGTCCATACACACTCCCCCAAATTCCAATCGTTAGGCCGGAATCAGCACAACAAGAGGTCCATGTTTATCGAGAAATAGATCTGCACCACCTCACTTCGATTGAAAAACAAATCAATCAGTTAGAAGTCAAACCGTTAATAGAAATGAAACTAATGGCTACATCTATCTGGACTTATGTGATTATATTTATATTAATTGTGTTATTACTTTACAGCATATATCATATTGTAAAATGTTATAAAACAAAAACAAACCCATTTAAATTCATTGTTAATTATAGGAAAGGAAAACCATCAGAGTCACTGGAAACAAAACTGAAAAATCAGTCAACTGATGACAAAAACGATGTTTTTCCTTGATTTTGCATACTACGTTGGGAGGAGTTATATTCTATGAAATGCTTATAGAGCAAAAGATAAACTTAGTCTATTTAAGCAAGTTCCCCACGTAGTAAAGAATAATATATGATCATCAGTTCATAGTATTCACGTCACTGTCGTTAAATAAATTTCGATAAAAGTTCTAAAAATTGTAACAAGTCGTTTTAATGAAAATAAAGTGTTTTCAAAAAACCAAGTTCAAATTTGAAGAACATATCTCACGCTCTAACATAAAATGTTCGGGGAAAAAGAATGAGAAAGAATATTTAAATACAGAAGGGCAGCTTTATGGTCCTGGGATAGCAGATTAATGGTAAACATTTTTAAACAGTTGGATTTTTCATTTTTTCGTATATATAGCACATTTGAGAACTTTAAACGCGTTTTTCTCGAAACACGGTTTTTAAGACGGCACGCAACATAACTACAACAATTATCATTCTACTCATGTGAAATTTTCGATATGTTAATTTAAACGTTTTTTATTAACAAATGATGCCCTTTTTTGTCCAAAATTTAACGTTTTTTATTTAGATACTCGCTAACCACACAAAAATCAATATTTTCATAATATTATATGTGGACTAAGTGTTTCTTTCCAGATTCAAATTTACACTAATTACACTGCGTGCCGCAGGGTGCCTTATTGTTGGGGAGAATTGCTCATGTGTCGCCATTTTGGATATTTTTTGATAATAATTTTTTGTATTATACTTAAATATATGACTAATAACTTACTTAAATATTACTCTTATTATCTTCTTATCTTTTCTTCCGTTCAAAAAAACTTGTCAAAAAAAGTTTTTTTAGCTTATTACAGTGGTGTTACCCCTTTAAAGGATAATCACGAACGCTCATGGTTAGTAAGTACTATTACTAAAAATTGAGACACTTTATCATAGCATGAAAATTCTTTTCGACTTAAACATATTTACAAACAAATATAATACCTATATTATATTTGTTTGCACAAACTGTGATAAGAGTTCAGATATTCGCACCCAACCAATCATTCTGCACCTATTCATATGCACTTGTGTACATATTCAATATCTACAACGTTACATAAATGGAGGTGAAATTAATTACAAAGAACACCCTCGAACGTAAGTAGGTGTTAACTTTTATGCCGTTCTGTTGTATCTAAGAGTGAGCCAACCATTACTATCATCATCATCATCGTCGTCTTCACATGAAATTTTATACGTGAAAAATATAAAATTACTAACAGCGAGTATCATACTGGCGAATATTTAATAAACTTCTGAGTGAAAGCGGATTATATGAATGTATTTTTATTACTTAATGTCCAATATGTAGTATCATAAATCATGACCATGATTAAAATAAACACAATATTATTAATCCAGCCTCTGTATTAAGACAAAATTATATTATAATAAATATATTTTAAAATTATTCACTATATCTGAATATTAATTATAAAGAAACATATCAATTAAAATGATAATTCTTTTATTTCAGTAGATGGAATGAAAAAGCTCTGATTTTCTAGATGGTCATACATGAATTAAATAATAAAAGGTTATACGTTTAAGCATCCGGTGCTATAGCTTGAAGAAAAAAACATACATATATTATGAAATTGTTGAAAAATACTCTTTTTTATTGTCTCTTAGATTTTTTCTGGTGCTATATAAATATGTTTTAAAGTAAAATTCCGATAACATTCGTGTTATATAATTCATGATGCTACATGTATCTTATCTTTAAGTATCTTTGGATTTCCGAAACATTCAAATAAATCCTTCATTAATAAAATTAACTGAGATTCTAAAAGTTCCTTCACAAATAACTGCTCCAATACATTACTAACAAATCTACACAAAGTAGCTCTTCTAGGATTAACATCGCCCTATTGGAAGAACAAAACAATAGCGCCATTAGCAGAGTCTCACACAGTACCTAAACATAAAAAATAAAGAATATCCCTGATAAACACATACACACCATATTTGATTACCAAGTCCAGGATTTGACTGCCAACATGGCGTAAATAACAGAAGCGGACTTAAATAATATCCACATATTAGTTTACTTTTCATTGTGTGGTCGTTTAGAAATAAATGAGGACTTGTAATTATATTCCTAAAAATGCGTAATCAGGTCCTGAGGTAGGTCAAGTCATCACGTCATCATATTGTCAAAGCGATCTGGATAATACAGTAGTTCTTCAAGGTAACATCACCACACACCTAACAATATTTAAGCGTATGATCACATGAGTATATTATTAGTAGCTGCTCTAAATGTTCAGCAGTTAACGAGCCACGTCTGTCAGCAAATATCCATTCATAATGTAAAAATGAGCGTTGCACATCAACGGAGCATATCGGAAAGATGAGTAATGCTGTAGAGCCTTCATATTTATTTCTGGATTAGAGACATGAACTTCTTTTTGCTGTAATATATCTACTGTAAGCACTATAGTAGAAGACCCCGGGTTGTTATCCAAAACTTCAGTACATTTTTTTATATCCTCCGCAGTATCCCTCTCCAACTGAAAAATGTACCAAGGGATGGTTTTGGTCGAGACATTTTAAAATACTTACACTTACACCCCTCATACACATGCCCGCGCATGTACGCATGCACACGGAAATTCGAAATAATACGTTTTACTCCAAGTAGAAATCTTATTGGAGTTACTAACAAGGGAAAATTTAAATCATGTAGGACTTTAACACAAAAGCAACTGAAGCTCTTGGAATGCTAACTAAAAACGTTTGGAATAATCAAATGTACTAGTGTTATTAAATATTCGTAAAAATATAGATGAAACATAAGTTGGTATCTCTAATTAAGTTCGATTAAGTATCTGTATTTGCTATTTGTTGGTGCATAATCAATATGGTACGTTTTATCATGCATTTTATAATATAGTATTACCCGGTCAATTTAGCTCAAATAATAGGAGTAAGCTTACAAAAATTCGCATTAAAGAGCTGAAAGTTGGTACGAATGTTTGGAACACCATTATAAATGAAATGTGAAAAGTCCCCATCGATCCCACATCTGCAAAAATATCTATTCAAGGTCAAAGCTCGCAAATATGGGTTTTTTGTATTTTTTAGCCAAACGGTAAGTTTTATCAGAATAATAGATTAAACAAATATTATATATCATGCAATTATCTATAAAAATTGTTCTTACACTTTTTTTTCTAAAAATTACCATTTCTGAGATATAGCGATTCAAAAAGTTAAAAAGTTGTATTCTCCATAATATGCACACGTTTCCACGCCACCTGTGAGGTAGTGTACTTGGAGCGTTTTTTTAACGTGGTTTCCCCGGTAGGCCTATTCCACGATCTATTGTAGTCCTGTTTAATTAAATGATATTGTATTAAATAAAAGATGGTACTATTGGAAATGATGAACGCGGTGTGAATTATGAGTAATTGGAGAAAACTATTCGTCTGATTGATAACTATCTAATGAAACTTCAAGTGTAATGTCTCCTTTTTCTTCTTCATCTCTTGCTTCTTCTTCTTCTTCCTCCTGTTGGATACAAGTAAATTGTTCTAACAGCATAGGATCAGATGTCTCCTCGCTGATATCATAAGAATCCTCTTCTGATGGCGACTCAACATTAGAGCACGACTGGCCTTGACAACTGGTACATGCTAATGAACGAAACAATCCAGCTTTTTTTCAGCTGCATTTAGCACTATACCCCTTTTTGCAATTGCAACAAATTGTATTGAGGAGTTTTTCCGGTGCAGGTGGGAGTAAAGTCTGGATTGGTTCCAATGTATTGCCAATTAACTTCCAACTCCAGTCTTTTGGGTCCAGTTGATTACCAAGCCACACTTGAGCTTGATAATATATACGAAGTAGCTGTTGGTGAGCAGATGCAGAGGTTGGGGGAAGACAAGCAAATTGCACTCATTTATTGTTACGATTTTTTGATCGAAATTTTTTACAAAAGATAAGTATCAAAACTTATCTAAGCAGGTCATTTTTTTGAAGTTCCATATACAGAAAGAAAGAAGTGAATTCGGTTGGTGATTACAGCTTATGGAGTGGAGTTACTCTCTTTAAAAACTTTAGCACAATTAACTAAATCTTTTTGTTCAAACAATTTAAAAACTGTTGTTTTACCACTCCTGAAAATTGCTGATGTCGTATCACAACCAGTTATTGCGTGTAAAAATGGTATGTGATTTTGGCATTTTGAAAAAGCAGATAAACTTTTGGATGAATATATTTCCGCTTGCTGTTGAGCCTTCCCAGGTTTTAAGAAATAAATATTTTTTTCGGTTGGAGTTCGAGTAGCAAGTAATACCAATAAATCAACATCTTCACCAACAACAATAGTTGTATTTGTTGAGTTGAATTGTTTTATTGCTGTTTCAATTATCAGGACATCAGCGTCATTATCAGCTTGTTTGCCAAAAATATTTTCAGTGGTAAATTTTTCTTTCAATTTTTAGAATTGCACAATTTATGATGTATATAGGCGGCGTACTCGTGCTTATTTTGGAGAACACAACTTTTTAACTTTTTAAATCGCTATATCTCAGAAATGGTGATTCTTAGAAAAAAAAAGTGTAAGAACAATTTTTATAGATAATTGCATAATCTACAATTTTTGTTTGAACTATTTTTATGATAAAACTTACCGTTTGGCTAAAAAATGCAAAAAACCCATATTTGCGAAATTTGACCTTGAATAATTTTTTTTGCAGGTGTGGGATCGATGGAGACTTTTCGCATTTCATTTATAATGGTGTTCCAAACATTCGTACCAATTTTCAGCTCTATGTGAATTTTTTTAACTTTAAACGTCTATTTTGACCGGGCTAAATAGTATACAAGAAGCAGTACTATACTAAATACCACCGAGAAAGAATATAATAAGATACTTGTAGCACTAAATTAATTTCTGGTTTAATGGCATATGTTCCTAGTGAATAGAATTTCCTTGGCTATTTTGAATCCAACAGCATATTTAATTCAAAATTAATTCATTATTGCCTATATTACAGATGAACATATCAAACCCATCTCATTACATTCTTTATAAATGGAACATTTCAACCACATGGAAGCAAAGATGGTGCCTTGGCGTAGTTATTTCATTATTGTACATATTTTGATGGGAATTCTTCACATATTAGGTACATTCTACTAGCTATTTCACCGCATCACCTCTTTTGCAAGAGCTATAATGCATTGCAATTAATTACTATTTCCATATCAACATGTACTTTCTTGCTACTATGTTTCTCTTCTTCTGCAAAGTCGATCATATTTATGAATAACACCATATGTAAACACTAAATAAGTATTGAATATTGGAATAATAATTTGTATAATGCAAATTATTATTCCAAAAAATTTGTTTAGTCCTTATTTGCAGATGGGTTGAAGTATAATCTTATTTCTGTACTTTTTCCTCTGCAGAGTAAAACTTTGCATTATACTGATACTGATCTCAAGTTTTTACTCCGATTTAGTTTGTTCTCGAAACTACCAAGAGATGGCCTTTGAGCTTCATCTGTCAAAGATATACTCGTTTACACTACACTGACGAGACCCAAGATACGGTCGAAACTGGTCTGCAATTAACGGTATCCTGAAATAGGTACACTTTGTACCTTCCTTGTGGCTTTGGAATAATCTGCATCACTGTATGTTAGTGCTAACTCTGTTAGACAAAATATGGCAAATTTTGTCATGTAATTCAGCGCTCGGCGTTTGGCATATAGCCAGGAGAATAGCTGTTTCGACCTAATTTGTTTAGTCCTTATTATGTAAGGCATTTGCAGATAGGTTGGAGTATAATCTCCTTGTTTCTGTAGTTTGAATAATAATTTGTTTGCTAGAGTGTGGTAAAATAATTTTTTGTACCCCTTTATACATCTTTATTTATACCGCTTTCTACAGACCTTCATTCGTATAATGTAAAAATAAAAATTTCTGAATCAAAACGTATGTTGGACTTTGAGTTATTTACATAGTGTTTACAAGGCAGTCGAACATGCTGGCGTTAATTAGCAAAAAATATTGCTTTCAAACCTTTAATATTTTTTAATTATTAAAAACACATTAAAAACACTGAATAAAAACATTTATAATGTTGTTTTTTGAAAATTTTACGTAACTAATTTACGTTATAAATAAGTTACCTGAAAAAACGTAACTCTTATATATGTACTTAATTACTTCTTCCACTTATCAGATTTCTATATTTTCTAGTGCGATAGTTCGTAGTAGTTGAATGATCGATTTTTGATATAATATGAAGCGTTGACATTTACAATGAACTTTAGAAATATTGAATTAACATAACAGAATTGTATGCAAATAAACTTTACGTTATACTTCGTTTGAACATATCTCTCAAAGTAGAGTTGACTGTGATAAAAGCGTAGTGCCATTTTTTTTCTAATTATTTTATCTAGAAAATATAATGTCTAGCAAAAAAAATTGTTTGGACCGAAAACGCAAAGGTAACTATTTATAATTATATACTTCTTTATTTATAATTTTGTATGTTGATTTTAATATATAGTGCCAAACCACTACGAAGAAGAAATAATCTAGTGCTATTATAAGTAGTAGTCTTATTTCTAACCGCATAACTTATTTGTTTTCTTTTTTTTTGTAAGGAAACAACTATCAAACAAGATGCTTTTAGATTATGTTATTCATATGTATATTCTTCTATACTATTCGATATACTGAAAATGAAAACTTACTGATAGTCAACAACTATGCTACATCCTAACACTTATTATTTCACACATTGTTGTAAAGTTGTATAAGCAACAAAATAATGTTCTGAAGTTAGGCAAAACTCGCAAAGTCTTAGCAATTTATATAACTGATAACTATGCTACATCCTATCTCTTATTATTTGACAAATTGTTGTAAAGTTCTATAAGCAAAAAATAATGTTGTACAGTTAAACAACATTCGCAAAATTTTAACAATTTAAATATCTGAATCAACCTATACTTAACAAACAAAAATTATTGTTTGTATTAAATTCCCTTACTATTATGAATATGTATGGACGATAAAGTTAAAGATGTCTTAGTTGAAGAAAACATTAAGGGAAGCAGCCTTTGTATTGAACATTTCTTCCCAACCTAATAGCAATGCTAGAAGAGAATACAAATACTACATTAATTTCATTTTATTTTGCAGTTTCAAAATATATTATTCATTACTAATATTTTACGTAAGGCTTGTGCCACATAATTACAAATTATTTTGGTTATCTACAACACGAATTGCATAATTAACTTCTTCAGCTCTACACGATAAAAAGTAGGAGTATATTTAACTCCGTAGAATTAAATTATTTTCCTAGGAAGTCATAGAAATAAATAATTTATAGATATTAATATAATTCATGAAATAAAATAATTAAAGTTCAAATTTGTATAGCGATGTCATATGTGCAAAATGTCAGAAATACAGCACACAGTGTACAGGCAACCACAGAAATAATCGTGGATATTTTTCCGAAGAGAAAATCCATTCCAATAGCTTCGCATGGAAACTACTTAGCATTATGGACTAAAGGTGATAATTTCGCCCTTATATTGGGTTCACCAATATAATATAGTTGACGAGTAAGCAAATTCGCCTTTGTCATATTGAAGGCACCTCCGGAGCATGCCTCTAGAGGCTTCGGATAAAAAAAAGTTACCACGTTGCTCGCAAGGGTTGATTTCCTATATTGATTTTGTCAAAATGCCGAAATTCGAACGAATAGCATTTCGTACATCGACCTAAAAATTTCGTGACACACACGAAAACAGCCTCTTAGTAAATAAAGATAATTCATACAAATTATTCACAGTGTCAGTTCTGTAACAGAAGTATGGTAAGAGTACCAACTAGATAGTATTACCACATATCGTAATAAGCATATTAACTTTGTAAATAAAGAATTTAAGTTACATTACATGTATTGCTTTCATAAGTTAAGTCGTATGTATTGTATTTGGTCGGTAAGCAGTTTCGTTATTTTTTTTAAATATTGATATAATACGTTATATACATTATATAAATTAAATCTATATTTTTAAAATTCTCATATTTCTAAAGAGTTTTTCTTTCATCCGTTTAAATATAAATATTTGTCAAATATACTATATATAAATATTTGTAATTTATGATAATTTGTATTATACTAATACATTAATTGTATAATACAATGTGTATATTCAATTCACTATATTCAAACAAAAAATATTCAAGTTCGGATATAGAATACCTTCATTAATGTTTACAAACCACGTGACCATAAATCCTAAAACTAATTTTACACCCGAAATGAAAATTTTTGGTGTAAACACAGGTATTAAAAAACAGTAAAGTTGTTTAAACGATGTATTTTATATTGCGCTGATATACTCACAGTCACATCAAACCTGTAGATTATAATATTCGATTTTCACTTAGGCTAAGGTATATAAACTTAGCTTTTGAAATTGATCTGCTCTGAGTTCAAATATTACAAAAACTGATGCCACCACCCAATAAATTCCGATGTCTTATCAAAATTGATCTCATATAAAGTTTTTTAAATATCAATATGCAGTTATTTAGCTTTAGTGAATGAAAGAAATGTAGGTACTTAAAATAATAAATATACTGAATAGGTTAATCTAACCAAATATAGTAACATTTTTTGGGTCTTTGTTTTTACGAGGCGAGGATTATCTCAGTTCTATTCTTCCACCTAACCCCGAACATTCACATGAATACACAGACACTCAGCCAACTTATATGGGAATTAAACCTACATCCGGATTACTCTGAGTTGACAATCTAGGCCAGCTTCAAGCGATTGGTATCATTATCCCAGGTTAATCTAGGAAACTGTAAACCCTTCTCCGAGGTAATTATGAAATCATTTACCCTCACAAGATCTGGCCGGGTCTTTGTTTTTACGAGGCGCGGATTATCTCAGTTCTATTCTTCCACCTAATCCCCGACATTCACATGAATACACAGACACTCAGCCAACTTATATGGGAATTAAACCCACATCCGGATTACTCCGAGTTGGCAATCTAGGCCCGCTTCAAGCGATTGGTAACATTACCCCAGGTTAATCTAGGAAACTTGAAACTCTTCTCTGAGGTAACTATGAGATCATTTACCCTCACAAGATCTGGCCCAGCCTATAAACATCCATGTCAGTCGGATTCGAACCGAAAGTCAAGCAGTCATATGAAAAAGAAAAACACAGTTCTATCATGTTGAAAGAAACCAGCTTGTAATTCATCATTTAACTGCAAGCCTACTTTAAAGTAAAATTTCTTGCGTGAGCTGATTCTTGACTTTTGATATATATTTGTTAGGACTTCGATACATCCTCATACTCAATATATTTTTCAGGAGATCTGGTCATAAATTATTCTATATATACCTGTAGGGAAGATGTCCATATTCTATCTGCATTTCACATTATCTTCGAAAATCGGCCATTACAATTAAGTCATTTTGATTTGGCGTGAAAACCACTGTGACGACTACCTACCAACATTTATTTTATTACTTACCTATCTTCAAATGTTATTTTAAATTCTACATACCGCAACATATATAATATAAGTTATTTAATTCTGAAACAATTAAATCTGAACTTAAGATTAGATATGACGCAAATAAACAATAAAATATGAAAGCAACCAACGCAGATACCAGAAAATCCGCAAATTTAAGATCTAATGAAAAGTACCGTAAACCGGGACTTTGCGGGTAACTTTGACAGTTTTTGGGGCAACATTGACACAGAACGTTTTTGCTTGTTTGACCTTCAATTTTGGAGGCGGGAGAGGCGATAGCCTCTCACTTTGAGCCCGAAGTCATAAAAGTTGCACTACCTAATAACATTTATTTCACAACTCTTGCACCAAACTCAACTCATATATTGCAGCCCCTAGATGTCGGGGTATTCGCTCCCATGAAAAAACAATGGCGTAAAGTTCTTGACAAATGGCGGCAAGAATATAGAAGAAAGGGGTCGATGCCAAAAGAGCAGTTTCCATTGTTATTGAAAAATTTAATAGATGCTATTACTCCCAAATTAAAAAACCCATTTTCAAAACTCCTTCAGATCTTGCGAACTTTATCCATTTGATCCCCAAGCTGTGCTGCAAATTCCGTCTAAGATTCCGTCGGAGAAGGCACAAGACTCAGGAAGAGTTCTCGACAATAGCTTACTCGAATTTCTCAAAGAATCGAGGGCTACAATTCAGAGAGATTGCTCCACAGAAGAGGTAAGAAAATCCTCCACAGACAAGGAGGCAACACAAGCTGAAACGACTATTGGGCGAGATCAAGAGAGAGCAGTTTCTGAGCAAAACGAGGAAGAATCCATTTCGGTGAAAAACGAAGAGAAAACTATTATTGAGCAAAATAAAGAGAATATTTCAACAACTACATCAACTTCTGGACATTCCCAATGACCTGCTGGATCAATACTCAATTCAAAGAATAAGATACAAGGTGAACAAATCTTTATGACAGTTCTAGTTTATCTGAAGATGAAAACATCCCACTTAGTGAGATGAAGAAAAATAGAGATGAGGCTAGCCTGTGCACAATTTGCAAATGTGATTACAATCAATATAATTCAACAAAATACTGGGTCTGTTGCGTCACCTGCCTTTAGTGGGTATGTGGAATTTGTAACAGAGGGTCTAAAAAAATTACTTACGAGTGTGAGCGATGTGAAGATTCATTCTATTTTTCTACTTTTAATTTTTGTAAACGTTAATTAAGTTTTTTTAAGACTGACTTTGACAGAACACTGATTATAAGGTTGTAACCAAAGTCCTATTAATGAGTAAACATCGTTTCAATAAATATCTGATTTTTCTTGTTCAAAGATTATCTTTTATTTAATTTTGCCATTTAAACAATTATAAAAACGTGAAATCATATATATTTTTTGTTTACAAGGTGTCGAATAAACCCGTACTATTTTTAACTTTGACTTCTATTCAAAAATTATGCCATGTCAAGGTAACCCCGGAAGGTAAACCCAAAGTAAGAAGTTACTTTGACATCTTTTTAATTAAAAAAATAAAAAAAACTGGGAGTCCAAAGGGCGTCATTTCTCACAGATTTTAAAGCCAAAGATTCTATTCGTTTGATAAGCTATAGTGAGCTCCAACTAACGTCTTAATTTTTTGTGAAACCAAGAAAGACCTCTCAAACTATGTCTAAGTAGCCCCGATTTACGGTAACATTAATCTAAGTAATTAATAAATAACATGTCATGATGCGTTCACAATATTGAGTACATTCGCAACATAACATGTAGTTGACTACATTTATTTCACCTTATCTTATAGGCTTCATCTTATAGCCTTCGTCTTATGGCTAACCAAAGAATGGTAGTGAAGCAGACTATTATAGAGTTAGGACATTGCGAAACTCTCTTAAATAAAAAAATGTTAGATAAAATTCAACCAGTCTAGAAATAATAAAATAACTATCTAAAATGAACCAGAAGGTCGAGTGGTTTGTGAAAATTAATGAAAACACTATATTACTTTAGTTCTTTTAAATATGTCTCATTATATGTAATATACATATTTGACTTTGGCCATATACGTATTCCTCATAAAAATTCATGTTAATTAATGTTAATTTTAACAAAACTTGTAAATGAGCAACAAAAAATGATAATACATGTTAATAATAAACAAAATTATACTTATTGTCTTTCTATATTAATTTAGTTATCGAGTGAACAATACGCAATGCAAAACCTTTATAGAGGTACCAATTTATTGTATTCCAAATGTAAACAATGAAATAGTGTTCCCATAAAGGATCAACACCACAAATATTTTTGAATTCGTAACAAATGTTATAATTACCGAATGGTCCAAGCGCGTGGATTAGATTCCCATATACTTAGGTTAACGTCTTAACACATTCTTTAGTATTATATTATATGAATGGATTGGTGTATTACAATTTATTACATTTAACGAATGTTTAGTGTATGTAGCTAAATATTCAATAAATGTAATAAATTGTAATATTCTCAAATAGGAATAAAAATTAATCATGATGAACGTAAATTAATGAAATTATGGGATGTTCGTTAAGAAATTTACCAAACGTAGAATTAAGATAATCATACTTCCAGCCTTATACCCAAATCTATATATCTGGTTATAGTTATAGGAAAGGCTGGTAAATCTAAAGAATCACATGTTTTATTAGATTATTGAGAGCTGATAATACTACATGACTACTTAATTCTTTTAAAACATGAATACACAACTTGATATCAAAATCAAATAACAGATCAATATAAGCAAATTGTATAAAACCAACCTAACGCATAAATATGTATACCATAGAGCTGGAAATTGAGAATGTTCAAACAACTTTAATCTAGATCAAATTATTGACACTATCATTTCTATTGAACGTTTACGGATAATAGAAAATGACATATATCTTAAAAAGACAATAATGACACCCAGATCATTCTAACTTTTCAATTTATATTAATTACATTTTATATAGAAAATTTAGAATCATCTCATCTCCTGGCATGCACACAAACGCATCTAGCTGACTGATGTAGAAATCGAACGAATACTCGGCCTACGATCGATACAGCTTGACGACAATCCAAGTCATCATTATTATGTGCAAAACCAGCAAAGTATTTTGCTAAATAATTATAAAATAATATATCCTTAGAAAATCGGGTTATATCGACCTCTTATCGATACATCGGCGCTAATCTACATATATACAAACCAGAGACAAAACAATTTTGTGAGCTGTTAATTCTAGCCGAGCTTCTTAGACTAAACAAAAAACAAGTATTATTTATTCAAGAATTAAACAATGAATTTGTGAAACATACACGACATATTTTATTCAATTCCTCTTCTCCTATTTCTTTAAAATCTATTTATTTCTATTTAATCATTACATTATGCTTATAATTACGTATTTGGGTACTTATATGTTTATCTCATGGTGACTCGGATTTCTCCACGTCACCATGAGGGAACAAAGTATGTTAGTTACTCAATTCCAGATACACAATAATTGTACAATTATGAGAAAATACAAATGTTTACTTAATACAAAGAATTAATTATCTATCCATTGATTTAAAGACAATGATGTTATGGTTAAATTGAATTCGTATTAAATGCCATTTACCTTTTTAGTGAGATCTAATTCAATTACTTTTGCGACAGCTAGTTATGAGACCGTTTTCTCAGAATCAATTCAACATCCAGAAAGATTTTGGTCCAAGGCTGGACAGATGGTCACATGGTTTAAGCCTTGGAAAAGGGTATTAGATAATACTTACGAACCGTTCACAAAATGGTAAGTTTGTTTGAAGCTTTTTGGTATACTCAAAAGTAAGAAATATTAGCGCCTAGCCATTATATTGTTCTCTATCCATCTTTCACATCTTACAAAGTTAAGTTATATACACTATTTTATTTAAAACAATATCTCATATTGCTCGGCATCTCAAGTACCTAATTGTAAACTTTATGTATATTGTTTATATAACCATTTTGAGCAGTATTGGAGATATTCACAAATATCTAGTATTATATTCTCATCTTCAAAATTTTTCTATATAAAAATAACTTGAATAATAATATAGAATACTATGCCACTATTACTAATCAAAATTGAACTATTGTTATTTGACAGGTCATTGTTCTATGAACAAAACTATTTACACAAGATTTACCACAACCTTTTAATATACTCACTTAGCTGATGGTAATTAAATTTAAAAGGATTGTAAATAATCTACGTTTCGAAAGAAATATTATGTGGTCTTATAGCCGGATACTACAAAACCGCAACAATATACTTTTCTATGCTTTGTTTTTAGAATTGATGATAGCAAAATCATTCATATGCAACTAGAGCTTAATGTAGCGTAAATTCGATAAGGAAATTACTAAGACCCCCAAAATACTTCGGTATAACAATCAGTATTTGACCAAAACTTGATATTCTTTCATTGAGAATACTTTGATGGTGATAAAGTTATTACAAGATATAAATAGTAAAAATAAATCAGCGCCTTAGTTTTACAGGACTCTAAGTTAATAATTCGATAGATTCAAATAAGAAAGAAATGCATTTAAAGCGTGGTGTTTGCGAAGCATGTCGCAAACACCTTCCCAGGTAAAACAATTGTATGAACACAGGAGAACAATTTATTATTATTATTATGTTTTGTGGGTTTGGGCCTCATCAGCCACTGATAGCATGGGTAGTCCCTTGGTGATCCCCTATTATCCGGTTCATTATCCAAAAATGCTATCCCATAAAAGGAGCAATTTGGGCACGTCCCTCGCCTTAAGCCTCCACTCCTCTAGGATAACAGGGGTCCCTAATATAAGGCACCTCCTCTCCTCCAGTGCGGGGAAGGTCTAAAGAAGATGAATCGAGGTTTCCTCGTCTTCTCTACAGTATCTGCATGCCGGGCTGCCAGTCAGCCTCAGCTTTTGCTTATATGCATTCAGGCTACTATGGTGCTCCGTTATGATTCTCATCAGAGTTCTGGCTTTGTGCCTGTTCAATTTAATGAATTCTTGGGCCCATTTCTCAATCTCTGAGTATTCGATGAAGAGTTTGGTTATTCGACAACCCGTTACTCCTCTCCATCTTTTATTGTGCTGGTCTCTTGCCCAGCCATTGATGCGGTCTCTGATCAGATTCCGACTTATTCCCACTGGAGGTTCTGGTCCATAGAGGTTTTCCCTGGTCCCTAGTCTGGCAAGGTCATCTGCAATTAGATTTCCCTTAATGCCATTATGCCCAAGTATCCATAAGAGTTCCACGGATCTCTTCCCTGCCAAGTGGTTCAATGCTTCATAGCAATTGAAGGGTGCAGGGAAAAAAGATGAATGTCACAAAATACAGTTTGTGAGATAAACGGATTTTAAAATTTATAACGCTGTATGTTTGCGGCTTAGAAACATATTTCTTTGAAGTATTGTTTGAAAGTTACCTATGAATATAGAATTTAATTTTATACTACTACCGCCATCTTGTTTCCAAAATAGATGTAGAAAAAATATAAAAAATGGGGTTGAAACAGAACATTCAGGTGAAAAAAGATGAATGTCACGGAAGGTGCACTGGGAAAAAGTAAATAAGCGAAAGATAATCAACATCAAACTTATTTAGAACTTAGTTGTTTTGCATATGTAAATTAAGGCTGAAACAATATTTTAATATAGAGCTCAGAAAAACCAAAACTTTTATTAACAATAATAATAATGGTTATATTAGAAACTGCAACACTGATATAAAATAAAAAATTAACGAAATACAAAGCATTTTTTTCGTAAGCTTAGTCACCATCTTCTCTTGCAGTTTGGCTGCAAGGTAGATTCTCAAAAAACAGTTTTGCAGTAGGGTCTTGACAAAACCGTTTAAGTTGTTGAAGATCTTCATACTTCTTTTCAGATATAGGGATTCGTTCATGCGTTCATGGTATTTTAGATTAGGTAATATACATTCTCCAGTAGGTAGCTCTGCAGACTTCTCCTGTTTTCGTTTGGGGGGTACTACTACTGATTTAATGTAGGATCCATTATAGGTATCGCGAAACTGCATCATTCTTGGCAACTCTTTAACTATTAGAAGGTTTTTAACTAGTCTGCTTTCAAATAGACATTTTTTCAGGAAGTACTTGGCTTTTTGGCTAGTCCAGGATCGAAATATTCGCTGGTCTTCGCAACTTATTACTCTGAATGGACTAGGCTTTACTCTTGAATTCATAATCTGTTCATTCCAACAGTGTGGAAGCTCTACTATGGCTTTTTGATTGATTAGTTCCATGTTTCGGTCGCACTCCAAATAGCTGTGGCCATGAATTGGAAACGTCATTTGAATGCTGTGTAATCGGTTTGTTCTGTGGACAATAAAATGCAATAGATGAAATAACTTGTAATTCTTGTTCTGGCCGCAATACGAATCGCAAAAGATTTCAAGTTTTTCCACGGTGTCGTCCAAGTGATTAAAGATAAAGTCAAATAACATAGATGTCACTTCGTCGGATCCTTTCTTGGCAGCCGTTTCTGTAATGTGTAAAAAATGACTCGCCAGTAGATAGCACGTGGATATTAAAAGAATAAAATGACAATTGCCTTTTGCAATAAACATTGTTAGTGCTTATATTGGGCACCGGCAGGTTTTTCTGAAAGTCCATAGCTATAGCTTCGATGTTAGTATGCTTCTGTGATGTCAGGAGAGCTGTGCGCTTTCTTTTGTAAAATGTATCAGCTTTTAAAAGATGCACTTTATACTCTGCTTCCAGACGCAAAAGATTATCTTTTTGTGAACGATCGTTTTCCATGCTAACCCTTTTTGCCTTGTATTCATCGCAATAGCTGCATATGTCTGTTCGAGGATAACCGAAACTTATATTGAATTTTGTTACAAACATACATCTATAGGTTTCATAAGAAGTTTTCTTATCAGAACGGTCCTCCAAAAACATTCTATACATCTTCTTCACATTCAAATCTTCTGGCAAATAGGTCCGTGTCGAATCACGAAGGCTGTAGTGGGATTTTCTGCCTTTGCTTTATCATCTTGCAGTTTGTGACGCCGATTAGAGTGACGACCACGTTTATCATTTTCAACATATCCAACAGTGACTAATTGATGTTGAATATTTTGAAGACGTTTGGCCGATATACCATGTAAAGAAAGCATTGCTTTGTAACATATTCGAATTTCAACGGAACAATCATTACGCTGAACACGAACTTTGTAGATGTATGAGAATGAATGATAGTTAACATCTTCATCATTATTAGTTTTTCGACTTCGATGTCTTTTGACAAAGCGATGTGCAATTAATCCGGCTAGATGCATACTTTGTTCTTCATGTCTTTAAGTTGATTAAAATGTTGATTATAGTCTTTCTCTCTTCCTTTGTGACATTCACCAGTTAGATAGCACCAGTTTCGTAACTACTTAGTTTTAGTCTTTTTGATACATCACTCATACGGCCATGCTTGATTCTCTTTTTGGAAGTTGATGGCAACTGGCCACATTCTTCGTCACTCATTGCACAGTACTTCTTTTTACCAACTTCAAAATAATAATTAATTAAATAAATAAGACGCTTCTTGGTTGCTATTACTTACCAGGTTACAAGCCAAAGACACGAATACAACAAAGCGGTACAATATAATGTAATGTAAATACCTATTTCACGCCAACTAAACGTTCAAGTCTACATCATGCTATCTAGAACGTTGACGACGCGCGGGAGCAGTTCGACATTCATCGTTCTTTCATACATCGCTAGGATCTTCATCTTTCTTTCCCTGTACGGCATATTTTCATTTCGCTGTAACTTGTGAGCCTTATCCCTTTTGGCCTGTACGATTCATTCTTCAGAAACCACTTGACCTTCTACACCTTTTAACCGATTTATCTCAAAATTGCAATTTTTGGACATTCATCCTTTTTCCCCTGTACCCTTCAATTATAGAAAAGCTTCGTCTTTGTCGTTGCTGAATTCAGGGCTGTCAACGCCGCCCTGCTATCCGAGCAGACACATCGGTCCCCAGAACACCGTATGTACAATTTAAATAAAAATACAAAAAAATTAAAAACATAAAAATTTATTTTCTATTAAAATCTATTAGAAATAACACTCGATTAATTATCCAAAATACTCTTAGTTTTATCTTTGAATATTCAGTTTTATGATTGTAAAAGTATGAATATAATATATCCACATTTTGTATGAATCTTCTCAAACTACTAGAATTTGTATAATAATGTTTGTGACATTATTATGCCTCCTTAAAAATATACTTAAATGTATCTCTATAAAACTTGAACATAAATATTGAACAATATAATCGCTGGGTGACGATGTATAAATTTAATTGTTAACCAACTCGATTGACTTATGACGATGAAATAAACGTTCTAGGTATGTGGGAGGTGAACTTAATGCGTGTTACAATGCCATCGATAGGCATATTGAAGCTGGAAAAGGATCGAAAGTTGCATTAATACATGACTCACCGCTTATTGGAATAGTGAGAAAGATTACGTATTCAGAATTGCAGGAAAAAGTAAGTTTATAGCTACGTAGTCTCATCAAGTAAATGGGGATTTCCAACAATTTTAATTTCTAATAATTTTCATATTATATATTTCGTTTTTTTAATTTTGCTTTTCCAATTTTATAGTTTGCCTCTTATATGCCTTATATTTCAGATAGAGTCTGGTGTTGACCATATATGTGTAATATGCATGTAACGAGTAAGCAAATCGCAATAATATTGCGCCACTCCCTCGCTCATATCGGAAGCATCTCCGGATCATGCTTCTAGAGGCTTCAAAAAACAAAAGTTACCACGTTGCTCGCAAGGGTCGATTTACGATATTGATTTTGTCAAAATGCCGAAATGGGAACGAAAAGCATTTCGTACATCGACCTAAACATTTCGTGACACACACATGAAACCAGCCGTTTAGTAAATATAGATATGCATCCTCTATACAGGGTGACTGGTACCGCGACGTACTCCTTTGAAGAGGTGTTAGTAAAGACAACTTGGAGTCAATTGAACCATAATATGCATAATACCATTGTTGATAGTTTTAGAAATATTTCAGTTTTGATGATTTATTAGAAATGTACTATCTAATACTATTAATTGTAAAATTAAAAAAAGGATCGGTTTTTTTTGTGATTTTTTTGCTTCTACCGTTAATACACATAATAGTTCATGTTATGTAAAATTATGTTAAATAGTTTGATATGACAAAATTACAGGAGATGAAACCTGCAAGGGTTGTTAGAAACTTTAACCTAATTGCACATTTACCAGGATTTATTTCAAAAATCTGTAAACACATTAACCAGTCACCCTGCATACACTACAATTCTATCTTTAGGCAATATTATATTGCATGCAATGAACTTTGTATAATATTATCAAGATCGAGAATGCAATTTGAGAAATAGAGGGTTAAAGTTCTCTATCTAATCAAGACCTTAAAGTAACTTATTTGTAAATAAGTGTGGCTTCACTGTTGGTAAATTATTTTTGCAATATATTCAGAAGTAAAATAGAAAAAAACTAGTAAAAAGGTTTATAAATCGACAACTATCCAACTGCCTTGCTTTTTTATGATGTAGTTACCAAACAAATAGTAACATAACAAAAGAAAGTTTAGAAATGAAGGAATTATTGAGAATTGAAACTAACACTAGTTTTAATAAAAACTGTGTTAAGAAGGGATCGGATCGATATTAGAGCTGCTCCAGATGCTGATTGCATGTCCCTATTACCAGAAGAATATAAGAAAAGGTATAAAGGTACTTACGCTTTATTTCGAATAGGACAAATAGTGTGGAACGATGATAGAAGGTAAAGATTCATACAAGTGAGGTGGTCTTGCTTGCATATTTTCTGGAAAAAATTAAAAAACACGAAAGATATTCATACCATAGACTCCGCAAATCTATGGTATGAATATTGAACGCCATTTCTTTAAATGATAATATTGGCATTAAAATAAAGATATTGGATATCGTCCTAAAAACAGTGAAGTATTTGGAATGGAAAATATAAAGTTTGCAGAAGAAAGATTTGTCCAAACATATTCAATAAATGAAGTGGTTGCTACAGTGGAAATTGCCGGATCCCTCCGCAAAGATAAATTTTAGATAAAGAGAGACGATACCTGATTAAATCGCGAATCTTGGAGTTTCACCATTGTTGACAATGAATATTTTTGCAAAAAATTCCTGTAATGTTGCAATTTTTTTTTCAATTTTGAAAATCCAGAAAATTACATCTGATATTCATTTCACAGGACCTCAGTCAGTTTTTTTCAACAGTGGGGTCGACGTTCTAGGATTAAAAAGACACCACTGATAAAAGTCGTCGACAATATCCGAAAGTTATGTGGCAGACTCGTTGGTTAACAAAGTGACTAATAAAATAACCTCCATCACCACTCAAGAAGCTAATCCATCGTAAAAAAATATTTACTAATATTTCAAACAATATGTCACACTTCATGGCTCTGAATTGAAACAGTAAATCAAAATTTAACTTCAATCTTCAAATCGCACATAATCTATTGTTGTAGCAAATTGTCACCATGTTAACAAAAAACTATTACCAAACTCTATTTATTGAGCATGTAACATCATTTTAGGTGTCTAAATTGGCTGGGCTTTTAGCGAGACTAGGAGTCAGTAAAGGAGATAGGGTGCTGATCTATATGCCGCTTATTCCTGAAACAATAATGGCTATGTTAGCTGTGGCAAGACTAGGAGCTATACACTCGGTGGTATTTGGAGGTAAACCTAAACAAAATATACAACAAATATTGGAAGCAGTTATTGTGAATTACTTCCATTCTGCAGTGCTTTTTAACATAATATCTTACATATTATTTGTTGAAATAATATTTTAGAAATCCATTTATAGATGATTCAACTCAATACATTTATTTATCTGTATCTTTTAGTCGTTTAGTAAGTTTTCAGATTTTGTAGCTTAGTGAGTTTGAATTTAATATTATTTAACAGAATACTAAAATATTAACTTCATTATAGGATTTGCTGCTAGTGAGCTGTGTTTAAGAATACAACATGCCGAACCGAAGGTCATTATAGCAGCAAGTTGTGGTATTGAGCCATGCAGAGTTGTTAAGTATGTACTATTTATACTACAAACTAATACTGGAGTGGGTAGGAACCTTTGGTGTGAAGATAACACTGATGTAGTCTTCCACAAAACACCAAAACACATTTCGCCAACAAAGTTGGCATCATCTGGAGATGATTAAAACTAATCTTATGCTAACAATGTATGATTCTATTTATACCTAAACTATTGTTGTGTCTCAGTGAGCCTTGACCGTCACGGTTTCAACTCACTGAGCTCCGACCGTCACAGCTGCGGCACAGTGCACCGTGAGTAACTAACCAATAAAGCGGGCTATGTGGAATAGGTCCTCTGTCACTATTCATATTATTTTTACACTTTTCAATTTCTAAACATTCAAATGTATCTAACTGTCTAGTATCTGTCACATACCTAATTAATCTTAAGTTGCTAATATCTAACTTATGGTTGTTTTCGAAGGCATTTTGGGCAACACTGGACTTATCTGTTTTACCATATTTGAAATGCACTCTGTGCTCTTTGAGTCTCTTGCTTTAATAAATTGTATAATCGTCTAATGATTCCTACCATTGTGTTCAACAAAAAATGGCGAGCATTAATTTTCTAGTCCATCGCCTACTAAGCTTCTCTATCATCAGGGAGATATCTGAGATATATCCCTAGTGATCCCTACCATAATGTTCAACAAAGAATGGCGAACCTCAATTTTCTAATCCATCGCCTACTAAGCTTCCATCTAAATAAAGATAGGTAAGAAAAAGCGCTAATCAAGGATATAGCTGAGTGTAATGGATATTCTGTTGGTATAGTTGAAAAATTATTAGGAAACGTAAATTTAAAGAAACACCTCCAAAGTCCTCGATCTTTCAAACTGAAAGGGAACATCCAGAAAAATATGTATATCTATTCCTTACGATCCTCGATTCACCCGTGGTATTAGTAAGGTTTTTAAAGATATAGGCGGTATTTCATTCATCAAGAAATAAATTAAAACAACTTTTGGGCAATCCAAAAGACAAAATATACACAAACAACAAGTCGGGAATTTACAAAATCAGCTGTAACGACTGTAATCAAAGGTATGTTGGACATACCCAACGATCTATTGAAATCAGGTTCTAAGAGGACATGGCCCATCTCAAATATGGTAGAATAGATAAGTCCAGTGTTATCCAACATGTCTTCGAGAACAACCATAAGATAGATATTAGCAACCTAAGATTAATTAGGAGTGTAACAAATACTAGACAGCTAGATGCATTTGAAAGTTTATAAATGCATGTGAAAAGTGTAAAAATAGTGTGAATAGTGACAGAGGGCCTATTCCACATAGTCTACTTTATTTCTTAATTACTCACGGCTCACTGGGTCGCAGCCGTGACAGTCCGAGCTCAATGAGCCGCAAACATGACGGTTACGGCTCACTGAGCCGCAATAATAATTTAGATATAAGCAGGATACATTGTTAACATAAGATTAACTTTAAATCATCTCCAGATGATGCCAACTTTTTTGGCGAAACTCGAATCGAGTGTAGTGTATAATGTTTTGGTGTTTTATGGAAAACTACGTCAGTTTTACTACAAACTAAGTATTTTTTATATGAATGTCATCATTTATTGGTACAATATTTATCTCAGTAACATATAAGTCGGAAATCCAGAAAGAAATCACCAAGCCGCCAAGCGATTATCAAAGTAGTTCCCGAATAGCAAAGCTATTACATAATCGCTCTAAGAAACAACTACTACTTTGATAACCGCTTGGCGGCTTGGTGGTTCCTTTCTCGATTTCCGACTTATATGTTACTGACAGAGATCGTATCGATAAAGATATATACGCCATAAAGTTCATTCGGCATTTGTCCTGAATCGGCGTACCGCGTACGGCACTGATGAGAATTAATAAGTTCGAAACAGCTGTATTTCGTTCAGTTCCGATCCGGGACAAATGTCGAATCCTACCTGTGGCGGGTTTTATTTTTTGAAACAATATTTATCTGTCTAGTATGCCATGATATTTTGGATAATATTTATTTTTGTAGCTATGTAGATGAAATGAACGAGGCGTTATCATTATCTTTTCACAAGCCATCAAAGTGTATCGTCTTCCAAAGAAAAGGTGTTAAAATTGCTGATCTTGACCCAGTAAGAGATATGGATTGGGAAGAGGCTCTTAAAAATTCCGAATCTACCCCTTGTGTTCCCGTAGAAGCAAACGATCCCCTGTATATACTTTATACGTCTGGTACAACTGGTAAGAATAAAATGCATGCACATAGAAAACAAATAGGTATATTTAAATAAAAATACAGGTACCATCAAGAAAGAACATAATGAGATACTTTCAACTTAAATGACTTTAATAGATCCTAATTTAGAATCAAGCATAAGAAACAAGAATGTTGTTTTTCAGATGACTACGCACATACTTCAATATATAGAAATTCAGTATGCATTTTTAATACCTTCAAAAGCAACAGTCGCCAATTTTCCTAGAAATCATATACGAATACATACGTAATAAACGCCATTAAATAAAATTGACCTTTAATAGAATTATCCTTGTACTTCACCTAGTAGGTACGAGAATTTATTCTGAAGTTCATTCACTGTAACCTATAACGTAATACATTTGCATAATATTGTACGTGTATCGAAATATTCTAAAACGCCTAATTAATGCCAAAACTGACATCCTAAATATTCATCATATCGTTATAAGTTTAACATTTCCAATAACAGAAAGAGAAATAAATGAAATCTCATTTATTAGGTGAACCAAAAGGTGTTTTACGACCAATAGGTAGCCATTTAGTAATGTTAATGTACACACTGAAGACTTTATACGGACTTAACCAAGATGACGTGTGGTGGAGCACTAGCGACTTCGGATGGGTTGTTGGACATTCCTACATGTGTTATGGTCCCCTTCTTTGTGGAATGACTACTATTGTTTACGAGGGTAAACCAACAACTACTCCAGATCCAAGTTCCTATTATAGGTAATAAAATCAATAACATTTTAGCGAAGTCATGCAAATTAATTAATTTAGATAATCATATGCATCATTCGGTTTATATCACATACACGGTATACGTATATATTGCATACATCATATATATCTCATAGTTTAGAAAATGAGAAACAGTTTAATCCAACGTAAGTCGTAAAAAAATCGAATAGTGGTTTCAAATATGAGATACATTATTATTATTCTATAAGTACTACAAATGCACCAAGTTTAATAAATAATAGCATAGGATCAGGCGTAAAGAGCCTATAATCAGGATTCTTCCGGTTTCTATATATCTTATAATTCTATCATCTAATGAAATAAAGCAATAAGAATAAAGTATTGTCCATCCAACATTAAGAAGTTGGAAATATACTTCGTGCTCCCATTTAAATTCATCATTATTAATACAATTTCTATATCAATGAAATAAATAATCAATAAAATAAATTTCATTACACGAGAGAACTAGCCCACAAGACTATCTTTTTTTCATTATCTTAAAATATTATTATACACTATACCATATCACACTGAGATCATTAACGAGTAGCCCAAATAAACGAATGAATTAATTTTCACCACAATTTATACTTGTTAATACTATTAAAATGTGTGAATAAAACAAAAGCATACAAGGAGGGGTGGCATTTTTTATATATAGTATGTTGGCTATCGCATTTCTCAATCTACGGTTATTATATATAGAATAGAATAACAATTTTATCATTTTGAAAATTTTAGATGATACAAGTAAATCAAATATATTGATAGATATTGAGGAGAATCCACATAAACCTACATTAAAGACAAGTTGACTCCGATAATAATAGTAAAACATCAAATACCATACCATACCACACTAGAGAAATGAATTAATTTTCACCTTAATTCACATAATTTATAATACTATTAAAATGTGTGAATAAAAAAAACATACAAAGAGGGCTGGAATTTTTTTTTTATAGAAAGTATGCTGGCCGTTGTATTTCTCAGTCTAATATTATTATATATAGAATAGAACAATCATTTTATCGTTTTAGAAATGCCAGAAGTTTTTCTAAATCTGATAGGATTTTATCATATAAAATGAGGAAACTCATTTTAGATGATAAAATAAAATGGAATATATTAGTAGATGTTGATTAGAGAATCCAAAAAAAACTTGCATACATTACAAGCTGACCTCGAAAATAATATTAGTAAAACATCAAATATTATCCCATATCACACTAGAATGATGAATTCATTTTCACCACAATTCAAAATTTGTACTACTATTAAAATGTGTGAATAAAAGGGAAACATACAAGGAGAGGTGGAATTTTTTTTATAGAAAGTATGCTGGCCATCGCATTTCTCAGTCCACGGTTATTATATGTAGAATAGAAAAAGAATTTTATCATGCAAATTTAGCTTGCAAATATCAGAGGTCCTTATATATCTGATAAGAAACTCATTTTAGACAATAAAAAGAATGAATCGAAAATATTGGTGAATATTGAGAAGCCACATAAACCTACCAGCAGACAAGTTGACTTGAATAATAATATTAATAAAACGTCGAGTATTTTACTAACATTTAAAAAAAGTTAATATAGCAGCAAGAAGTTAATCAAATTACTTCACTACACTAACATTGCAAAGCATTATCCTGTTCTATATTGGAACATATAATTTAAACTGTTTTATTTTGAAATTTTATTTAGAATAAAATTTAATAATATTAAAAAACAATTTCCCTAATACTAGATTTCATTTATAGAAAAAAAAGGATAACTGGCACTACAAGAAAAGGGTTGAGGGAAGAAATTTTACTTGAATAGTGTCATTTAGAATTGAAAATTCATGTGGTTTTCACGATTTTACTTAAATATTGCTTAGAATAATTTGAAAATACTAAATGGTTAAAAACAGCTATATTAACTCAATCAACTACATATTCGTATAGTTATTACTTATACTTAAGAAAAATTACAGAAGACTGATTTTCCACAAACACCAAAAGATTACACTCGATCATACTGAACATCGAAATATTACTCGATGCACGTTTCGTCAACCAAGCTATTATATCAGGGGATAATTCAATCCCGTTTTAATCATCTCCTGTAGAATAGGATTCATCTAAGTGCTTCTTAAATGACGTTAATTAATAGACATAGGACGATCCAATATTCAAGCTTCATTAAAGCAACTGTTGCAGAATCATCAACGACTATAATGTAAATTCCATATTCACGGTACCTACAGCAATGAGGGTATTAAAACAAGCTGATCCCGAAGGTAAATATAGCACTGAATACGATCTCTCCAGTCTGAGGCAGATATGGTTCGCTGGAGAACATTTAGACCTAAACACGAAATTATGGACGGAAAAAATATTTGGTATTCCTACCATAAACCATTGGTGGCAAACTGAAACTGGGTCTGTTATATCAGGCACATGCGTTGGTCTTAAAAATCCTTGCATTGACACGGATCTCACCACAGGACTCCCTTTCCCAGGATATAACGGTAAGGCTTCATGGTTTTGTTACATATTTTTTTCTTGTACGAAATATCAGCATAATCTTCCTGATAGTCATTAAGTGAAGAGATCAGTAATAATTTGCGAAGATAATGGTTTCCAAACAACATAATAAAAAGAAGAAGCTAAAATAACTGTAACTAAGCAAATTCGCTTACTGTTAATGTTTTGCAAAATGATTAACTTTTACTATAACAATCGTAGATTTAATCTCATGTAAAACTTTTGCATAATTTGCATAATATTTTCTATTGATTTCTTGTGTTTCAGTGAAAGTGTTAAGAAAAGATGGCAGTATCGCTGATGTCAACGAACTTGGTAGAATAGCGATAAAGTTACCTCTACCTCCTGGAGTGTTATCAACATTGTACAAAGCGAATGAACGATTTGTTAAAACCTATTTCACCAAATACCCAGTACGTAAATCAACAAAATTCAGTAATAAATTTTCATTATAGAACTTTTACGTACATTGTATTATTCATTTTCAGTTTTATAAACACATTGCCACTTAATAAAATTATACAATTTCATGTATTACTTATTTACAATAGGGTTGGTATGACACGATGGATGCAGGATATATGGATAAAGATGGTTTACTGTATGTCACTGCTAGAGCTGATGATATTATCAACGTAGCGGGTCATAGACTTTCTACTTTAGCATTGGAAAACATCATTCTTTCTCATCCAGACATTTCGATGGCTTGCGTTATTTCAGTACCTGATGAAATTAAGAACGAAGTTCCTCTATGTTTATTTGTTATGAAAGAAGGTAAATACAATTGAACATTGAATAGTACCGGTTTTCGGTGATTTAAGTGAAAATAACATAAAAAAACAACCACAGTATGACTTATTTCTTTATATTTGTACGACAGTATGTATTCATATATTTTTATTATTCTATTTTCCATTTTGTATACCTAAATTATTTCAAAATGAAAGATAAACTTCTGTATGTTATGAAGCCATTTATACTCGTAATAATATTTAAATAACTTTTTGGGATTTTACTAAAGTAGAGGCTAGACAGAGTTCATATATACTTACGCCATCTTATCGGATCCACTGTACTACCTACATTAGAGCTGCCAATACCATCCCACTATGTGAATGTATTGAATAAATGCACTCGATGGTAGTCGACAACGTACGGCCGTTTCCTATCAATAATTTCCCAAAATATTTCCTCGTTTTATTGAAAGGGCGGGGCAACTCTTCAGGATACGTTCTACTATCTCATCCTCCAGATTTCATCTTCTGCATGTTGAAGTTCGAGTATAGCTCATAATATTGATACGCTTATTTAGCCCGCAATCTCCCCTCAAAAATCCTATTAAGATTCGTAGACTTGTATGAGATAAATTGAAGTAACATTTAAGGTGTAGTTAAAAGTATGTTTGTTACAACTGTGACCCACTGTGTCTGTGGCGCTTCAGTGTGTAGTCGTTTATGATGTACCTTTTACCGTGTGACTTCACGGAATGCTATTGCTAATTCCAGTTCCAAAAGAAAGTCGCTAAAGCGTCGGTGTGCCAAAGTATCCGCTTTCTCGTTTCCACAATTTTCTACCAGGAACTAATAAGGAATCGTCCCCGCCCCTTCACCCAAAATAAAATGGCATGGTTTATTTGCCCTAACACATTCATAATTCTTGGCAGTGAAGAATTATCACTGAGTTAGTCCGTCAATTGTTTAAGACTATCAATGTGGCCTGACTGTCTGTGAATATGCAAATGGTTTTACTACTAATCCCCTAATTAATAGTTTCTAAGGTCGCCCGTAGCACCCCCATAACCTCAGTTTCGAATACTATGTCATGAGCACCTAGTGACTCACTGATTCAGAGGTTTAAATCGTAAGAGAAAATCCGATGTCTAGATCTTCTTTAACATTCTTAAACCATCAATGTAGACCAAAATATTCGGTTTAAGGAAATCATCACAATTTTATCCAATCCGATAGCTCTTTTTAAATAAAAAAAATATGGGGGAGACCTGATTCAGTCTTGCTTCCCACACGCAGTCTCGGAGCCATCTTCAAGGTGTCTTCGTTTTAAGCAAATCAAAAGGAGTCAATTCTAAGGTAACTTCCAAGGCCGATATGAGTGCTGTCCTCATCAAATTAATACTAGATAAAGAAGTCTTTGAAGATGTTGTAACCTTAGTGCCGTATTTTTGGTCTGACTGAGTCACCAGGTAATTTCTTCGTATTAGCATTAGCCTTACAACAGCAGCGTGCATTCAATAGGTGGTCCTAGAATTTAAAGTCCATGCCCTTCAAATTTTGCGACGACATTGCTGCAGTAATTTGCACGCAAAGCTTACACCAGCTTTCAATAATTCTCAGGACATTTTACATTAACTCATATAATACTCTTCATAACTTCAATATCTTCCTTCCTATATTAATATCGTTTCTTCGTATTATAATTTTAACTTTTCTAAGTATTATCAAGTAGAATACATGTATCAAACACTTGAAATTGTGACATCGGCTATCCTTTGATCTACGAAAGTAGCTGGGCAAGTTATATATTACTAAATTAAATATAAGAAACCGTAAAAGTAGGTTTAACTGTAAATATTATTTACTGCATATTAAATATATTATTTACCTTGGAAGGATAGATTGTGTGAGTAGCCATACTGAAGACAAATGGAGGTTTTCTACATTTTTCGTCTATCAAAATATGGTGGGAGAATTTATTTATCAGTTATGCGCCTTTATTTTTAAGGATGCAACAATAAACTAGATTAGGTAAATAACGACAGTTACACTCGACGCAAGAACAGCTACATAGGAACACGCATACACTCAGCCGACTGACGTAGGAATTGAATCCATCCTGGAATTACTACGTGCGGATAATCTAAGACTACTCTAAACAGTTGGCATCGTGAAACCGGCAATTATGAGATAATTTACCCTTAGAATATCTGACCATTTCTATAAGTCATATTTGTCAATCTGGATTCGAACCGGGAATCAAGTAATCCTGTAACAAAAACGCAAACCAATTCTTGCCGAAATGTTTCACTTGTACAAAAAAAATATCCAATTATTACTCATTACATTATTAGAAATTAACTTTCTTTAATCTGTTTTTTACAGACGCCCTCTTAAATGAATATCTTGTAGCCAAAGAATTAGTGAGCATGATAAGGGAACATATAGGACCGGTAGCTGCATTTAAACAAGCTATTGCAGTTAGAGGTTTGCCCTTAACTAGGTCAGGAAAGATTTGTAGGAAATCCATATCAGATCTTGCTCGAAATAAGTTAAAAAAAGTAAGTATATGATTTTCTATTTTAATTTTAAATCACAATATAGAAAAGCTTCCAGCCCTATTGAAAAATATAAATAAATATTCAAATAAATGTGATGGTATCGCGCAGATTATTTATTCGCAAGTCACTTTTTCTACAGAACATGAAGTTAAAGCTAAAATATTTTTTATTACATTTTTGGAATCCAAAAATATTGGCAAAATTACAACTATTTCAATAAACACAATACAAAAGTCAAGTTTTTTTTATCACAGCTTGAAAATACAATTAGAAACGTATTAGAGTGGAGGACCTGATTTTTTTTTTTTCATTTTATTGAACATTTAAATTAGCAATAATAAAATCCTATGATTTCTCTCTTACTCTATGCAACTCATGCCTCAGCTAACTAATCATTTTCAATACAATATATTTGATCCATTGACAGAAATAATGGAATACTCTATGAAACGTAATGGTTGTACGAGAGTGATCAAGCCCTATGAAATCTAGATCAGCAATTATTCTCAAAGAAACCCATCCTAGGGCGGATTTATTTGAGAATAATTAATGGTGATCGTAACCTAGGTTACGATCAACAACATGAAAAATTATTGAACATTATTTCTATTAAATAAATAAATGTTTTTTGAACTGTTATTTCAGATTTCCGGGACGGTTGTTGATCCTACAATATACACAGATATTGAAGAAGCTTTACGGAAGGCGGGTTATTGTAATGGACTTCAATAATAGCGTCTGTATTTCTTGTTGATTAAATAATAACATTCAGTAACATTATACTAAAGGAATATCGTACATCTTATATACATAATAGTATATCTAAAGTTTTATAATTTAAGATGTTTATATTGTAACTGTAGGTGTGCCCTTCCTTTCTAATTTAAACAATATTAATAATATTTGATATTGACAGTAATAATATTATTTCTTATGTATCCTTGTATTTAAGGTCTGTATATGCATATATATATATATATATATATATATATATATATATATATATATATATATATATATATATATACCGGATGATTCACTGTGGATGGAGTATTGAAAGTATATGGAGAACGGATCAACCGATGATACAATAAAATAATAATTAATACTAATTAAAGTCTATAACTGGATAGTTCAGATATAGACTAACTATAACCTACATCTAGGCTATCTATTCAAATATGGTGCTCAGCTATGCAATAAGTCATTAGAAGCTTCAGATTTAATATCTGATTTATAAAATGTTAATGGCAAGGTTCAATGTCATGAGAAACATTCTTGTCTATAAACTTTCAGGGATCGAACCATATGAATAAAAATTTCAATCAATTCGAACAAGATACGGCACATATACTTTTGAAGAGTGTTATAATTGTTTGAATAAATGGACATGTATGGTATGATACATTGTGACTGTTAATACCAGTGGTTTGTGTACAAAAATAAATTATTTTGTAATTTCCATTCATAATAAAGCAATTTGCGCAATAAAGCAGTGTCGACTTAATTGTAATACAACTATTATGGCGATCATATTACTTAAGCAGTTAACTAGTTTCTTGCAAATGGAATTTGTTAAGAATCTACTGAATTTCCTCATAAATCAAGTACGTGTACCACCTACCTGTTTAAAGGAATTAGGGTATTCATATAATTCTTATGTTTACGCAATATTATTAAATAATTATAATCATCGATTTCATCGATTTCTGGTAAATTTACATAGGCGTAAGTATTTATATATCATTCAATTTTTTAACTGAGCTATTATCTATCAATCAGATTCATCCCATTCTATTATTTTTAACAACTACAGATGTGTTTTTTGTTAATTTTATTTGAACGGCTGTTCGTGATTTCACTGGAAAAAATTCATAATTAAACACAGCTACAATGAACAACAAAACGTGATTTTTTATAGGCCCAGCTACGATACATTTTTTTTTCAAACAAATGTTGCAAACCCACATATATTATCTGATGTTTATTACTAATAGGTAGTAGATACAACGAGCGCTGCGATATCAAATCTATTATAGATTATAGATATTATTTAATTATTAGAATATCAAAATTACAGTACGAAAAAGTTTACAAATATTTTTTTGACTTTTAGTTTTTCTACAGAAATTATGAATACCACTACATAAAAAGTAACAATAGTATACTTATAGGTTCTGTTCGAATCTACTCGATTCTATTTGATTACATTCGATTGTATTAGATTGTATTGGATCGTATTGGATTGTATTCAATTGTATTCGATTCTATTCCAATCCATCCAATTCCATTCAATCCTATTCGGTTCTATTCGACTCTATTTAGTTCTATTCGATCCTATTCAATCTTAGTTGATCATATCAATTCTATTTAATCCTGTACAATCCTACTCGATATTATCCAATCCTCTTCGAGCCGATTCAACAAAATGTTTAGATTCTATTAAGTCATATTCGCTTCTATTCGATTCTAATCTTTTTTGCTTCGATTCTCTTACATTCTATTCCCTTCTTTTATAGTGAGTATAGACGATTATAATGTAATAAAAAGAAACAATAGAATCTTTGTACAGAAAGATGTCTAGAAATAGAGAGACTTGGGGAGAAACGTGGCACGTTTAACTTACATAAAAAGATAAAGGAGACAGTAACCCTATTTAAAAATAATACGTTAGGAGCTATAACAGACAAGCATGGAAACGCCATTTGGGAAGTAGATGACAAGATCGCAATATGGAAATAGTGCATCGAGGAATTATATAAATATGAAGATTCAATACAAGAAGAAATATTACTAGAAAAAGAATCACCGACTATCACGAAAAACGAGATAACGAAAGCCATTCAAAGAATTAAAAACAATAAAGCCCCAGGTACCGACAGAGTACATGGAGAAATGCTGAAATTATTGGAAGAAAACGGTATCGACATTCTTTTTAACTTATTTAATAAATATAATGCAAAGTTTTGCTACGCAGAGGGTAATATTCAAGCTACATAAATAAGGAGTTTTTATACTACAATCCATCTGTAAATGCCTTATATAATAAGGACTAAACAAATTAGGTCAAAACAGCTATTCTCCTGGCTATATGCCAAACGGCGAGCGCTGAATTACATGACAAAATTTGCCGTATTTTGTCTAACAGAGTTAGCACTACAATACAGTGATTCAGATTGTTACAAAACCACAAGGAAGATGCAAATTGTCACCTATCTCAGAATACGTATACTTATTCCTACGTATACTTATAGACCCAAGATAGAAAGGTCGAAAGCGGTATGCAGTTAACGATATCCTGAGATAGGTGACACTTTGCATCTTTCTTGTGGTTTTAGAACAATCACTGTATTTTAGAACTAACTCTGTTAGACAAAAATACGGCAAATTTTTCATGTAATTCAGCGCTCGGTGTTTGGCATAGAGCCAGGAGAATAGCTGTTTTGACCTAATTTGTTTAGTCCTTATTATATAAGGACATAAGGACATGACATTTGCAGATGGGTTGTAGTATAAAAATTCCTTATTTCTGTAGTTTTTATTTAATAAAATTTATCAAATTGGAGCTATGCCAAAGGATTGTCTGATCTCAGTGTTTATTTCAATAGCAAAAAAACTGTCTGCAAAAAAAAAGTGAAGATCATAGAATCATCAGTTTGATGAGCCATCTACTGAAAATATTTCCTTACGTCATTCATGAACGGATATACCCTATTATTGAAGGACAGATTGATGACGCCTAGTTTGGTTTTAGAAATGGCCTCGGAACTAGGGAGGCACTGTTTAGCACGTAAGTTCTGATACAATGGGCTAGAGATGTTAACATCGATATTTACTGCTATTTCTTAGACTGTGAAAAGACGTTTGATAAAGTTAACCACACAAAGCTTATTGATATTCTTAAAACATCTGGAATGCGCAGCCAAGATCTTGGAATAATAGCAAATATTTACGCTAAACAAAAGGGTATTGTTAAAGTAGAAAATAAGAGGTCAGAGGAATTTGACATAGAGAGAGAGGAGTCCGTTAGGGATATATCTTATCACCCCTGTTATTCAGCAATATTCAGACCACCTGTTCAGAGAAGCGTTTGATGGCACAGAAGAGGGAATTGTAGTGAATGGTATAACCCATAAATAACTTTCGATATGCTGATGACACTGTTTGACTTGCAGACAGCCCAGAAGGATTACAACACCTAATCGACCGCGTCACATCAGTTTGCGAAATATATGAGATGAGACTCAATATCAGAAAAACAAAAGTAATTATCATTAACAAATATCCTAATGCTAACGAACAATTTAATATAAGCGGAGAAATTTTGGAAAGGATACAAAACTTTTCGTACTTGGGCTGTACACTCAACGAAAACTGGGACCACTCGCGCGAACTCCGTATTCGTATTGAGAAACCGAGAAGCGTTTTCCTTTTGTAATCTTCGCTTAAACGTACAAACTAGATTACAAGTTCTCAAATGCTATGCATTTTCCGTTCTCTTGTATGGCGTTAAAGGATGGACACTGACGGATACTTCTTGCAAAAAAATAACAGCTTTTGAAATATGGTGTTATCAGATAACGATACGATTATCTTGGATATATCGTCTTACAAATGAAGAGGTATTATGTAAATAGAATAGGATGACAACCAATAGTACTAAAAGCGGTCAAAGAAAGAAAATTGGAATATTCTGGTCATATTATGAAAAAAGTAAATATAACATGTTAACACTTATTATGCAAGGAAAAATGAATGACAGAAGGAGACCCGGAAAGCGACGCATACCATGGCTCAAAAAATTAAGACAATGGACCGGCAAAGTTTCAGCCGAACTATTCAGAGCGGCAGTTAATAAGGTCAGATGGACCTTAGTGATAACCAACGTCCAATGACGATATGGTACTAAGAAGAGAATAGACGATTATCTATTTTATTAAACTGTATTCGTCTCCATTATTTTTTAATCTATCTATCTTTCATTTGGTAGGGAATAATTTACTAATATAATTTACAACAGTTAATTTAAGTTCTTAATGATGCAAAATATTTTGTCTCTAATATTATTAACAATATTATAGGGCTTGTGAGGAACTTATTATGCAGACATAATACAGTATAATTATGGAAATTCATACGTATACATATTATACATTTTTAAATAGTAACCTATTTCCCGTAACATTGTCTACACCAACAAGTAAATTTTTAATGAGGAGACATTTAACATACAGAATTAATTTTCATTTACATGGTCAAGTGGCTAATTTCAATATCCATATTGAAGGAAGTATATACAGGGTCCTATAGAAGCATCAAATAATGTATGAGATATTTTTTTAATTACATAGTTATTTTATATAAAAATGTTTCCAGTGTACGTTTCATAGCTATTTATTTTACAATTAGATATGTTGATGATCTTGAAATCTTTTTTATTGGCTATGAGTTGGCTGCTATTGTATTCAACTTTGTTTTTCCAAATAGTAACCTATGTATATCTTTTTTTATTCCTCCGTCTACCCTATCCATCTTCCAAGGCAGGTATTGTCAAGAAATTACAATAAATGATGATGTTCTTCGCCAAATAATTTTCTTGCTATAATACTAAGCTCCTGATTATAATATTGTTGTGCTATCTTATAAACGGTAAGTAGGAAAACCTAAATATAGAGTACCGTTATAAGAAATACTTAATCATTTTTGTAAAAAAAAAAAATGGGGAATTTCAAATTAAAGGAGACTGTGATGATATCACAGCTCAAACATAAAAATTAGTTAATGGTTATGTATATTGTTAATGGTTATTAGACATGTTCGAGTATATATATATATATATATATATATATATATATATATATATATATATATATATATATATATATATATATATATATATATATATATATATACAGGGTGTTTACTAAACATACGGCAAGAATTGAAGAGGCAATTTCTTGAGTTATTTTAAAAATATTTTGTCCTTTGATGATTTTCGGGAAATCACTTTGTTTCGAAGATACAGGGAGATAAAGGTTTTTCAACAATAACAATATTTTATTACATAAATATGACATTGAAAGCTTTTTAATTTACAAGAACTGTTCAATATGACTACCATGCATCCAATCTTCTCCTCATTGATTCCCGAACTCCTTCAAAAACACGAAAGTTGTTTTTTATTAAATTACATCCCTCAATTATTCGATTTCTCAAATATTCTTCATTTTCTACTGGAGTAGTGTAAACTAATGACTTCAGATGGCCCCATAGAAAGAAATCCAAGGGATTTAAATTCGGGGATCGAACAGGCCATAAGTGGAGTCCACCTCGTCTAATCCAGCGATCCCCATATGTTGCTATTAAAAACTCAAGAGCAACCAAACTGAAATACGCTGGTGCACCATCATGCATAAACCACATCATAACATTTCTCGTTGCCAATGGAATATCCTCTAGAAATCCAGGTAGTGAGTGTTCCAAAAAATTTCGATACACCTCGCCGGTAAGTCTTCTTGGTAAAAATACCGGTCCAATTAGGAAGTCACCCACAATTCCAATCCAATCGTTTAATGAAAACTGTTGTTAAAAACTATCTCGAATTACCTCATGTAGGTTTTTTCAGCCTACACAAGTCTGTTGTGAAAATTCATTTTTGCATTTCTCTAGAAATTCGCTTCATCAGTAAAAGGAATCAGCGACAGTAGTAGTGGGATTTGAACCAATGTTTGGAGAAACCATTGACAAATTGCAATACGCGGAGGAAAATCAGTAGGAATAAGAGCTTGAACTCGTTGCATGTGGTATGGGTACAAAAACAGCTGCCTCAAAATTTTCCACACAGTACCATTACTTACATTCAAAGCATTTTCAATTTTTCTAGTAGAGGTACCTGGATCTTCCTCTACCATGTTCAACACATTCTCTTCCAGTTCTACCATTCTTACTGTTATTGACTTTTATGGTCTTCCATTTTTTCGAACTATGCCTGCTTCATGAAGGCGTTGATGAATATTTTGAAAGGTTTTTCTATCAGGAACATGACGGATCGGAAATCGTTCACTGTACAACCGCCTAGCCTGTAATGAGTTCCCATTGGCTAATCCATACATGAAATGCATGTCAGTCATCTCGGCATTCGTGTAGCGATCCATGATAGAGGACTTCACTGAGAAACGTTTCGCAACGAGCTCGCAAACATGTCAAATGTAAAAGAAAATGTCAAAAAAGTTAAATATCAAATGTCGCGTGAGTGCGCTGGTGTGTTACTAATTTTAAAATATCAATATTGTTATTTATTGTCAAAAAATCTTTATCGCCCTGTATTTTCGAAACAAAGTGATTTCCCGAAAATCATCAAAGGACAAAATATTTCTAAAATAATTCAAGGAATCACTCCTTGAATTTTTGCCGTATGTTTAGTAAACACCCTGTATATATATATATATATATATATATATATATATATATATATATATATATATATATATATATATATATATATATATATATATATATATATATATATATATATATATATGTTACTGTGAAAGTCCGAAATTAGTGAATGTCAACATTCACCGGTGAATGTCGACAAATACCAAATGCCTTGGTGAAAGACCGAACGTTTATTAATTTTATTATACATTCGAACTTTCACCGGTGTATGTCGACAAACACAAATGGGCTCCGGTGAATGTCGGAAACGACAGGTCGTAACTTGCTTTTGATCGGTTCCTGCATCCTGTTTGTTGGCTTTGGCTTCGTCAGTCTTACGCAAGATCTGATAGCGTGTGTGCAAGCTTGCTAATTTAATTTGTTTTATTAGATATTATAATTTGTGTTCAATGGCTACTGCAGTGAATCGTGATCAGTTTTTTGAAAAGTTACTTGCCTTAATTGGAAGTAAACGAGAAGCCAATTGTTTTTATTTTCCTCAAGAAAGGTACTCTAAAATCATTTCTGAAGTGATTTCTGCTAAAAGTAAGTGTAATGCACCTTTGGACTACAGACGTTTAAAACGTTTTGACATTTTAAAAGTTAGCGATGAAGATAAGTTAATTGTGCCACTAAAACCAGGAGAAATGAATATACAGTATTATGTTACAAATGATGAGCTGTTTAATATACTTTCCGAAACTCACATAATAATAGGCCATGGAGGAAGAACACGAATGCTTAAAGAATTGCAAGTTAGATACAAAAATATTACTTATGAAGTTGTAATGTTGTATTTAAATTTGTGTAAACAGTGTCAAATGAAACACAGTGCGCCTAAAAAGGTATTGTCAGTTCCGAATTGAACTCTAGATGTCAAGTCGACTTGATAGACTTGCAATCACACAGGGATGGCGATTACAAGTTTATAATGGTATATCAAGATCATCTAACCAAGTTTGTCCAGTTGCGACCTTTAAAAAGCAAGAGAGCGGAAGAAGTAGCATATCACCTTCTTCATATTTTTTTAACATTTGGTGCTCCCGCTATATTGCATTCGGATAATGGTAGAGAATTCAGTAATCGAGTCATATCTTAACTACGCGCTATGTGGAAAGATGTTAAAATAGTACACGGAAAGCCTTGTCACAGTCAAACACAAGGCTCAGTCGAAAGAGCCAATCAGGACATACAGAATATGCTAACTGCATGGATGCAAGATAATGACTCAAATAAATGGACAGAAGGTTTACCGTTTGTCCAATTCGCCAAAAACACAACATATCACGAAGGAATACGCCAGAGTCCATATGAAGCCCTGTACTGGCTGAACAACAAGAGCTAATTTCTTCAAAGAGAGTAGCCGCAAAAGAGAATCTTCTACTTCAAGCAACAAAAATGTTACGAACGTCAAAAATAAAGTTTCCTCCGGCCCAAATTGGTGATACCATAAGAATTAAAGTCCCTGATGTCGACCGTGGTCGTACAGACCCTCGACATGTATTAGTTGTTGTTGTGGGAATAGAAGATTCAGGCTTTTATAAATTAGCAAACAAAAATGGTACCTTGAAACAGCTTTTCACCCGTTCGTAATTTGTAAAGAAAAGTTACTTTCCATGGATGAGGTTTCGATTCAAGAAATGTCGCTAAGAGAAGCAGCTTGTGCTAATTCAAAAAGTGGAGGGCAAGGTTATACACGTTGCAATTGCAAAAGGAAGTGTTCGACGGCTATATACAGCTGTAAAAGCAAAGGCCTTTTGTGCAATTCGAAGTGCCATGGTAGTTTAAGTTGTTGCAATAAATAAGAATGTCATACATTTTCTTAGTTTTTTATATTTCAGTTTAAAAATTAAAATGTATGTGTATGTTTATTATATTGACATTATTTTAGTTGTGTTTCGTGATTTTCAATGTTCTACTGTTTGTTTTGAGTTCAACAATTTCCTTAAGTTTATTGGAAAACTTTTCCCATGTCGTTTTAATAAATAAATATTACCTATACTTTTATTTTTGTTTTCCTTTATTAAAAAAATGTTTCTTTTCAACATACACAATGAGTACATGCTGAATGTCGACATTCACCGGTGTAAGTTAGAAATAATGATATTTGACCGATATTTCGGACATGCGCCAAGCAACTTAGATAATGTTGACATTCACTGGTGTATCTCGACATTCACAGGATTTCGGTGTTTCACAGTAATATATATATATATATATATATATATATATATATATATATATATATATATATATATATATATATATATATATATATATATATATATATATATATATATATATTATATGGTTAATTAGTCAGTCAATGTCTTTAAAGATATCAGGTTCATGTATTTTAGAATTTTCCAAAAAAAATCATTTAATAAGAAAATTATGAAAATTGTGCGAAACTTTATAAGAACGCTGTATGTGAACGTATATAATGTTGTAATATATATAATGTTATCGAAAAATTCTATTTCGTTAAATATTCATATACCGTGTCTTCATTACGAAACTGTACCCTCCTCTGTTGAAAAACCTTAGACATTACTTCACTATATTATTTATCAGTACATTACATTACATTAAGTTATCTGGGTTTGGGCCTCATCAGCCACTGATCGCATGGGAACTTCCTGGGCAATCCTCTCTTATCCGGGTCATTATCCAAAAATGCTATCTCATAAAAGGAGCAATTTAGGCACGTCCCCCGCCTTAAGCCTCGCCTCCTCTAGGACAACAGGGGTCCCTAATATAAGGTACCTTTTCTCCTCTAGTGCAGGGCAGGTGTAAAGAAGGTGAATCCAGATTTCCTCGTCTTCTCTACAGTATCTGCTAGCCGGGCTGTCAGTCAGCCTCAGCTTGTGCTTATTTGCATTCAGACTACTATGGTGGCCCATTATGATTCCCACCAGGGTTCTGGCTTTGTGCCTGTTCATTTTAATTAATTCTTGAGCACATTTATCAATCTCTGAGTATTCGATGAAGAGTTTGGTTATTCGACAACCCGTTACTCCGCTACAGCTTTTATTGTGCTGATCCCTTGCCCAGCCATTGATGCGGTCTTTGATCAGATTCCGACTTATTTCCGCTCCAGGTTCTGGTCCATAGAGGTTTTCCCTGGTGCCTCGTCTGGCAAGGTCATCTGCAATTAGATTTCCCTTAATGCCATTATGTCCAGGTATCCATAAGAGTTCTACCGGTCCCTTCCCTGCCAAGTGGTTCAATGCTTCATAGCAATTATAGACCAGCTTCGACTTTATCGTTGCTGAATTCAGGGCTGTCAACGCCGCCCTGCTATCCGAGCAGATATATACCTTCTCCTGGGTCCGATTTTAGTCGGCCCCCAGAACACCGTATGTAATTGAAACTAGCTCGGCCTGGAGTGTGGTAGTGTATTTGCCCAAGGAGAAGATTTTACCTATCCCATCACGTCGCCTATACGCCCCCGCATCCGCTCTGTTCCCATTTTTGGCTCCATCCGTGTACCAGGTGTCTCCATTGAGAGGTAATCCAGCTCGACCCTCCATCCAGTCGGCCTTGCTGGTGAAGGTGATCTTATATTTCTTGTCAAACAGGAAGTGGACACCCGTACTGTCAGAGGGCGTCCATAGGAGTCCCTCCTCAGCTAGCTCTCTTGACAGTCTATTCAGGTCTCTTACTTTCCTATTCATGTTTCCCACCCTGTGCATTGCCTTGACGGCTTCCGCTTTCAGGGTGATATCAAGAGGTGGTATCCCCGTCAGCATTCTCATCGTCTCAATCCGTGTTGATCTTGGGGCTTCGGTTATACTTTTTAGAATCAATCCTCTTAACTTGTTAAGTCGGTTGGCTTCGGACTTTAAACAGGCTCTCTCCCACCAGACTAGTGCTGCATACGTCAGTCTGGGTTTGAGAATTGTCTCATACATCCATTTCATAGTCTCCCATTTCAAGCCCCAGCTATTACCAATGGCCCTTCTCAGTTTCCAAAGTGTTGCTGTGATCTTGGAACATATGTGATTTAGATGTTTTTCCTATGACAGTTTCCCGTCCAGGATTACTCCTAAATATTTCACTTCGCTATTATAGCTTAGTTCTCAGCTACCAAGTTTCAGCGGACATGTTCTGTTTCACTTATATTTCTTGGTGAACACCATCACCTCGGTCTTAAAGGAATTGACCGAGATTCCCCTATCCCTACACCAATTCCCAACCTTGTTTAATGCTCCCTGCATTATATCGAGAATCGGCTCCAGGAAAAACCCCTTCGTTATTATTACTAAGTCATCGTCATAGCAAATTACTTGGTAATCCTTTAACCTTCCAAGCAGCTTATCCACTACCAGGCACCACGAAAGGGGGGTCAATACCCCTCCCTGTGGATAGCCCGAGTCGACCCGGCCCTCGATGGTAGTCTTGCCTTTGTTGGCAATAAACTGTCTGTTTCCCAACATATGGTTTATCCATTCAGCGATTATTCTGGGGGTGTAGCATCTGCCTACTGCTCCGCTCATCACCTCCCTGGATGTAAAGTTAAAGGCTCCTTTAATATCAAGGAAGGTGCCGACAACGTATCCTCCGGAGTCCAGTTGTGACCGTATCGATGACACAACCTTATCCAGAGCTATTTCTGTTGATTTACCAGCTTGATAAGCATGCTGGCTCCCTTGAAGCGATCTCTCTATTAGGACAGTATCCCGAAGGTACCTGTCAACTAATCGTTCGGTCGTCTTAGTAAAAATGAAGTAAGGCTAATCGGTCAAAAGTCCTTAGGGGACGTGTATCCGACATTGCCATTGCGGTTTAGGTATAAAAACAACCCTTTTGCCTAGCCACACTTTCGGGACCATCTTCAGGGTCACACAGGTCCTGGCCTAGATCCTTATAAACGGACCTAGGATTATCTCTCCTGTTTTCTGCAGAAGTACCCGATAAATGCCGTTCGGTCCCGACGATTTATATGGATCAAAGGACTTCAAGGCCCACCTCATCTTAGCCGGTGTGACTATCTCCTTCACAAGTTCCTTATCGTCCCCCTTTCGGTTTACCGCCCAGGTCCTATGTGCCCCTATTAGCGAGTCGGATATGTCTCCCGTCTCCGGTCAATAAAAGCCCGAAAAATGTACTTTAATGAGATGGTCTAAGGTTTCCTCATCCGATTCCGAGAATTTACCATCAGGGAGCTTGATCGATCCCAGTATCGCTTCCGGGCTGCGGGCTAAGATCTTGTTCAGCCGTGCTGCCTCGGCTCCTTTATTTATCTCATGACAAAAAGAAACCCAACTACTTCTTTGGGCTTCCCTAACCGCAGCCCTATTCTGATCCCTGGCAGTCCTATAGTCCTCCCAGGTTGTACGGCTGTTATGTTTTCTGGCTCCTTTGAGAAGGTGTCTTACCTTACATCTAAGGTTTTCCAGCTTATTGTTCCACCATCTTAGCTAGCCTTTCGGCCTAGCTCGTTTAGGTGTACAGTTCCCTTCATAGGCTTCTATTAACCCTCTACTTCAGTCGGGAGGCTATCACCTACAGTACTTCCCTCTCATTAATTCTAGAGGGGATCCCCAGAACTGTTACTAGAAGATCCGACTTAAACTGTTCCCAGTTTGTGAATCTGGGGGGGTTACGGACCCATTTCGTTTCCTCATGTTCCACCACTCCCAGATCAAACTTAATGGCAGAGTGATCCGAGAGTGTGGGTTCATCCGAGACACTCCAGTTCCGCACGTATCTCGCGAGGTGTTTGGAGTTGGAGGTGAAGGTAATGTCAATTACCCCCTCCCTTATAGCATTATGAAAAGTGGGTGTGTTACCAGATATTCCATGAGCTCCATACATCTGCCATTGGTATTCGTGCTACTCCAGATTATATGGTATAAGTTCGCATCACATCCCATCAGTAAAGGCAGGTCGGCTTTTTGAGAGAAGTCCACAAGTTCCTTCACCTCTGGTGTCGGATTGTCCCTGCTGTCATATGGTAGATTGGCTGACGCTATGACCACCTTACCTACATTCTCAAGCATCGTAGTTACCGCCATTAGGTCTCCTGTGGACTATTTCCACAGGGGTGTGACGCTAATGTTCTTAACTACGATGCCGGCTCTAGGTCTGTTGGTACTACTACTCCTGTAGCAGCGGAAATTTCCCAGCACCTTTTATACATCCCCGCACCACCCAAGGTTCTTGGATAAGTGCTATCCCTGTATTTATCGGTAAGTAGAGTACATTAAATGTACGTTATATGCAATGTATAATATTATAGTTTAGTTAATTTAGTTATAGTAAATATTATATGAGACTAAATATCTTAAGACAGATTCAAATGTAACATATTGTAACCACTGTCACTTCACAATGGTCACTAAGTAAATATAATGTAGATACAATTCTCCCTAATGTAGGGTCAATCACCCGCGGGTGATCCTCAAAGTTATGAACAATATCCTAACGACCGGAGTCTTCCCTGAGGCGTGGAAGGTCGGAAGGCTTGTCCTGTTGAAGAAGGAGGACAAGGAGGAGGGGGATGCAACAGAATATAGGCCCATATGTATCATAGATGTGCTCGGTAAGCTGCTAGAGCACCTCATCTTGGTGAGGCTCCTTGTAGACATAGAGCGGAGTGGAGGGCTATCGAGTAGGCAGGATGGTTTTACGGCGGGAAGGTCTACAGTGGACCCTATAGTGAGAATAAGGGATGAGACGGTGCAAGCCTGGGCGGATGGTAAGCTGGGCGCGTTGATTACGCTGGATGTGAGAAACGCGTTCAACTCCGCCGCGTGGGAGCGCATCATGGAAAAGTTGGCGAGGAGGGAGGTGACCCCCTATATATAACATAGGGGGTAGCTACCTGGGCGATAGATCGGTGGTGGTCAGGGATGCCGATGGAAGGGAGGAGACGAGGAGGTTCACTTGTGGCGTTCCACAGGGTTCGGTTCTTAGGCCGGTCCTGTGGAACGTCATGTTTGATGGCGTGTTCGGGATGAGGGTTCCGGAGGGGGTTACCATTCTGGGATACGCGGATAACCTGGCTGTCCTGGTGTTTGGGAGGACAGGTAAGGACGTGGGGGAAAATGGTAACCTCGCGATAGAGAAGATCAGGAGATGGGTGGAGCGTAGGAAGTTGAGGTTAGCGTGTCAGAAGTCGGAGGCTATCCTCCTGACGAGAAGACGAAGACCCCCGTATGTTACATTCAGGGTGGGAGGGTTCGTGTTGGAACCGGAGGGAGTCCTGAAATACCTGGGTGTATGGCTGGACTCGGGCCTGCATTACAGGACCCATCTGGAGAAGACTATAGACAAAGCGAGGAGGTCGGTGTCGGCTCTGGCAAGATTGATGCCTAATCTCAATGGCCCCAGAGCAGCCATGAGGAGGGTCCTTACGGAAGTGGCACAGTCCATCTTGTTGTATGCCGCTCCCGTATGGGCTGGAATACTAGCGGTGGATAAATGGAAGAGATTGGTTGTCAGTGTGCAGAGAAGGGCGGCATTGAGAGTAGCGTGTACGTATAGGACAGTGTCTGGGGCTGCGGTGTTGGTTATTGCCGGTATACCTCCGATTGATCTCCTGGCGAGGGAGAGGGAGGAGGTAACCGGGGGTCTGAGGTTGTGGTTGAGGTGGTAGGATGGGATGCAGAGACACGGGCTGCGTGGACCAGGTCTCTCATCTCGGACGTTCGGTCATGGGTCGAGAGGAAGCACGGCGAGATAGGGTACTACCTCACGCAGGCTCTTATGGGCCATGGATGCTTTGGGGAGTACCTGCGTGGGATAGAGAAGGTGGATGGAGATGAATGCGTGTATTGTGGTGAAAGGGACAACCCCGAGCATACGTTAATCAGGTACCCGAGGTGGTCCGAGGAGAGGCGGGAGTGCATGAGGGGTATGGATGAGCCCGAAAGTATGAGAGAGCTGGTGGGTGGAATGATTGAAAATGAGAGAGTGTGGGTGAATGCAGAAAGAATGATAGTCAAGATCTTGAGGAGTAAGGAAGAGGAAGAAAGGGAGATGGGCCCGAATCCCTAATCGTAGGGAGAAGAGGAACGAAAGAACATCCCGATTGATATGCCGAAGAGATGTAAAGCTCGAGCGGTTCCTCTTCGGCATTACACTGATAGGATGGCGGGGGGTTTTTTAGTCGGTAGGCGTGCAGACGAATCCGACACTACCCGGCCCAATAATAACGGAACTTTGGAAGATTTTCCCCTCGGAAAAAAAAAGATACAATTCTAATACTCTAAACTTCTAATGTGGCGCTAAAGTGTAGCCAATTCGAGAAATTGTTTGCCACTGAATAAATACTTTGATCCCCGGAAATGGCTATAATATGGAGAAATAATATTTCCACTAAGAAATCTATTACTAATAGATGCTTAATTTTGCTCTGTTATAGTAAGGCATTTGATATTCTTAATCACAGTCATTCTATATATTTAATTATGAAATTATTTTGGACTTGGTGAAACTACTGTACATCTTTTTTACTATTTAATCAAAGTGCTTTAGAGAACTGTCGGTGGTAATTCTGTATCGCCTTTGACATAAATTACTAAAGGTATACCACAAGGTAGTATAGTAAATCCGCTACTTTTTTCCCTATATAGCGTCGATTTTTTTACAAATTTCTAAAAGACGCTTCTCCTAATCGATACGCTGATGATTTATAAATTTCAAATTATTTTAAAGTCCATTAACTTGAATTAGCTATTTTAAATATAAATATAGACATTAAAATATTTCAACATTGCCATAAACATAGTTGTGGTAAGTTAACATTCCATATTCAATTATAAACAGTCCTAATTTTAAATTATATGTTATTGGTAGTTTAGTAACTTTAAATCAATGTAAATTGTTGGTATTTATTGATAATAACCTTAAATTTAAATCACACGTTTATATCGTAGTTCCAAATATATGCAAAGTTAAACATTTTATATGTATGCAGAGAGTCACTTACCTCTAAAGCAAAGTTATAAATATATTAATACTTCTACCATGTGAGTGGATAGTATTTATTGTCAAAATGGCTAAAAGTTATAATAATAATATCTATAACTGGCCAATATCCATATAGTTCATCTTGTATACAAAATTATAAAAAAAAGTACCTCAACTTTTTTTTACCTTATTACTACTAGCAGAATGCATGTTCTAAACACATGTCACAATACCTTGCACAGAGTTAATAATCATAATTCTGCGAGATTTCAAGAGCTATTACAAAATATTTAACAAATTGCAAAGAGAACGCTATAACAAAATTCGAGTTTCACATCGTCTGGCAATGCTACGATGAAGATGAACGTCTTATGTTCTTCTATGTTCTGAAATATTTCACCACGTCAGTCAGAAACTGATAATATTACTACGAAGAAACATTTTTACCATCATCTTACAGGTGGCAGTTTTGAGACCATTAATATTCACCGATTGCCAAATCAAAATCGGATCTGGTATCATACGGAAAATCGGCACCAGAAAAGTGGTTCCTCTTAGCAGTGGTTCCCATACATATCGCAGATATTTCTATAAATATATTGAGATCAACAAGATTCACTCCATAACTTCCATATACTGAGGTGTTTCGATAAAATGTAGTATACGAGTACTCCTCTAATTGCAACAATACTTCAGTTCTGTTCTTAGGGAATTCAAGGATCTGCCTAACTTTTTATGAATGTAGGGCAATAGTAGAATGCTACTTTTACTGACTACACTATTTTATGAAATAACACGGTCAACTATCATACCTACACCAATATCGATAGTAAACTGATGCAAACTTAGAAGGCAGGTCATTTTTATACATAAATATTAATGAGGTAATCTTGTAATTTAACTGAAATACATTTTTTTGCCCTTATACAGTAGATCACCATTTGAAATAAACAGTTTTAAAACCTTAAACCGGACTTTTCCGCACGTAGAACATCTCCATCTCGAAATTGAATGGCCGAGAAAAAATAAACCAGCACATAAATGCAGAATATGTGTTTTCTGTGACAGTTTTAGTTTTTTCAATTTTTCTCAAGTAGTCCACTATCGTGCTTTCTCACGAACCATAGACAGGGTGGGGTGTGTCCTATCCACCTCAAAATCAATAGATGTCATCTGGTAGACGTCCCTAATCAGAATCAGCCAAAACAAAATCGATCCGACATGATTTAATTGAATGATCGTGCTAACAAAAACGAATTCTCGAATAGTCCACCATTGGGCTTTCTCATGACCCATGAACATGGTAGAGTGTGTTCTATCCACCTCAAAATCAATAGGTGTCGTCTGGGAGACGTCCCCGATCAGATTCAGTTAAAATCCGATCGATTCGACACAATTTAGTTGAGTTATTGTGCTATCAAGAAATTTTAATGCCAACGACAACGACACACAGATAGACAACATTTTTTAAAAACCATTTTTTTTTGTTTTTAAGCCAAAAAACTAAATTTTCTTTCCATTTTTCTTTACACGATTACATTACATTTGAAATGAAGTTTCATTGGGAACTATTGTAATAATACTTTTATAATGCTTAAGTATAAAGAAACATTAAGTGTAGTATTGATGTTTTTATTTTTATCAAAAATCCAGTTATTTAATTTTTCTATGTCCATGAACATTTTTTTGGGAGGAAAAATCTTAAATAATTCAGTTATTCTCTTTTCTAACCATATTGTATGGAAGCTCTAGCATATTATATCCTCATTGACCGAAGTTAACCTAACAGACAGAATTATTAATAATAATTAGAAAATGGAAACATATAAAACCGAAATGACTAATAAGAAGACCACATTGGAAAGTCATGGCATTCCTAGTTAATTAGCAAACAACGTATATACAAAGAATTTTTTTTAATTCAGATACTACCTAAAAATTATATATATATATATATATATATATATATATATATATATATATATATATATATATATATATATATATATATATATATTATTGCCCAAATTACACATTGTATAAAAACAAGTATTTGTATTATTTAGGATGTGGTATTTCTTATGAAGTTCTTTAATAGCAGTCATAAGCAATAATGTGAATCACTAACATCAGCAGGATGTAAAAATTCCAATCTTAGGCAACACGTTGGATAAATCTCATAAACATAAAAGACTTCCGACAAGGAAGCATTGTTGACATATCTAGACATTGTTTTTGTTTTTATTGTGGTAAAAGGTTGCCTTAGAAATAAGAAAAATATAAAACAATACGCGTACCCATTTAATATTACCATTCATTATAGAACTGTGTCAACAAATTTAAATTCGAGTTCAATGTTGGTTTATTGTGTTTCATTATGATTATAATACGAGTTTATTCGGTTGCGTGGCTCTTTCTGAATTTGGATATCATATTATGTGCCCCAATATCAAAATCAAATCCTCTTCAGTTGCCCTCTGCGAAAGTGGTAAGAAAAATCTTCAATTCCCAAGTTAAATTTAATTTAAAATAATTTATTAAGTAATTTTATAATCTAAATTTAATGTAGATCTAAATTAAAAGACATTGTGGGAATGATTTGGCACCTTAGATGCAGCAACAAAAATCCGAAGATTAGTTTTCAGTTTTCTGTTCAAAACAAAAAAAAAATTAATTATTTCCTGACGATACTAACGTGATTGACTAAACACATGTCGAGTAACGAATAACTTCACCGTTTATGGAAAACTGATATTTTTACACATTTACAGATGGACCATATTTATCATTTTTTATCACACATAAACATTTTTCAATATTGAAATATTCATATTACAAATAATGTTATATTAATGAGATTCACTTTTTCTACGTTTTTCAATAAGTCACATAATAATCTGTTAACTACATATTTCTATATTCTAATAAAAATATGTTACAACTTACTTTTAGCATACTTTGTTTTATTTGATGTAGACATATAATGTAAAGGTTAATTTTTAAAATGTATTTCGTGAAAGTTTTACCATAATCTTACTTCAAAAATTTATATGATTTATAGCTCCAATAGAAACCTAAAATGTGTAAAATCTTACTATAAAAATATTCTTACGTAATCTTCTGCAATCCTTTTAATAAATTCACAGCGCTGATGCAAAAACTGAATCTACAAAAATAATGAGTTACAATACTATCAATTATAATGTTATACTATTATTATAATGGTATTCTTTATTTACATATATTACACAAAATATAGTTGTTATATTTCATACAATAATAATTCAGCTTACTTACAATATCCAAAAGTTGCTGCTGCCTGATAAATTTAGATGTATCAATTGGGTCAAACATTATCGGAACCGAATGATTCTACTATCAATGTTTATTACCTGACTCCAACGAATTCAAGAGATACTTTGATGTTGATTTTCAAATAAGGTAATAATGTTTGATTGAGGATTCAATCTGGGATCTGTAGGATACAAAGGATAGTAACTTATGTAGGTACAAAGATACATTTGGTCAAAATAAAGGAGACTCGGTGTCTATAATATTGGTCTTGCGACATATTTATGTTCCACAAAATTCCAGAAGTAACAAGGGAAGGAATATGGCATTACAATATTAAGCCATGCAATATTGCCACTCAGGAAATATCTCCTCCTCAGTTCTTATAATATTAATAAGTAAATATACATACTATTTAAAAACTATACCATCATGCATATTTTTAGTAGTATAGCAATGTTAACATATGGAAATATGACCTTATAAATTGCTCAATAGGAAATGGAGAAATGTGAATCAAACTGAACTGAAAATTTCTCGATCGTTCAGTGGGAACATAAATTATAAAAACCTATTAGCAAACAGGAAACAGTCGTATAACACGGAAATTGTTCCTCTAAAATGCAGTATTTTGCGTTCAATTTATATATTCTCGAAATACAGGGTGCCCTAAATGTATTAAATAATAGTCCTACACCTGCAATAATGTTATATTGTATAACAAAATAGTTCAAATGGTTATTCATTGTGCATGTTATGTTTGTGTTCTATTATGATTAAATTAATTTAGAAAGATGAACTGTATTTTCAAGTTATTTATCTTACATATGCATTTCATCATAAACCTATTTGTATATCGAAAATACAGTTCATTAAATCATCAAAATACAAACCATTAATACTTATTTAAAGAATCGTAAGGAAACTAGTATATTTTTATCATACCCATGATGAAAATGTTTTGTGTCTATCGCGTTTTTACTATAATTTTTATTTTGCTTTTCTAAATATCCGTCGTTGTTACTTATGTGTCGTTTTAGTTAAATTTTATGAAAACCTTTGGATATATTACGGAAGATGATGGTGATTCTGAAGCATTATATACAGAAAATGGACTTTCACAAATAATAAAAACTGTTCAAAGATTTGGAGCCATTGAAGAGACCGGAAAAATTGATAATGCAACGTTGAAGGTATGAATTAACAATTATTTAAGTAATACTAAACCAGCTATTTAGCATAGAAGTGGTTAGGATAATGAAATAATACTTTTTTACAATATTTTTTACTAGTCATTCTAACGCGTTGGTTCTCCCTTAAAAAAAACATAATTATCGAATGACAAAAAAGTACTATATTTGGAATTGGTGACTTGATTAAAATTGTCAAACGGATTCGAGGAAATTCAGTTACTTGCAACTTACAATAAAACTAGACACAATCAAATGCGCTGACGCATATTTTAAATAGCGAAAGAGAAAAATAATTTCTTAAATAGGTATCCCTATATTTCAGCCTTTTAATGAAAAGAATAAAATAGAATAATGGTTCAGTTCGTCTTATTACTGAAAATTAGATTGTCCTTTAGCAATTTGGATGATCCAAATTGTATCTTCTTTGTATTTCCAATGATCTAAAAAATAAATCCGTGCTCCCTTATGTATAGATAACATTTTGTTATAGTTAAATATTGTATTATTGAAATGATGTAAAGTTATTTTAATGTTATCTGCTTATTATTATTGACATTTTCTCTAAACATGATTCAAAGCATTTATTTATCAAAAGATTATCTTCTATTAAACTGTTACAGAATTATAAATAGGTCATAAGATAAAATATACACACTTGCTAATACACTCATGATAATACTTCTAACTGATGTGGAATTACTAAATAGTCAACAAGAACATGATCGGCATAAATTTTCTCTGAAAGCCATGAGACCGGTAGATTCAGATATACGTTATCTTCATTCCTACGTCTCATTATGGAATAACTTTGGTTACCGAAAGTTTGTGTAAGAAGACCATATACAAAGTGTCACACAAAGGACTAAAATTGCCAGGAAACTTCAAAAAATTATTAAAAAAATATATACGAGTACATATATAAACATAGCACTTGTGACTGTTGAAAGCCAACTCTTAATATAAAGTGATGAAGTACAATCAGAAAATGTTAGAGTAACATCAAACAAAGAAAGTTACAAAAAATACAAGAACATATCTATGGGTATTGAGATGTAAATTTTTCAGATAAAATTTGTTTTAAATATATAATCTAAAACTCTTAAGAGGCTGATCTTCTTGCGGTAACAAAGAAAATAAACTATACTTAAATGTTAATAAACACACTGTTATGTAATGTACACGCAAGTCTACGCCTTGCTTGTATATTTAATTATCATATTTGAAAACGATGTTTTAACAAAACCTAAGACTGTCTAGAATGTAGGTGTCTTATTTTGTTCTAAGTTAATAGTTAATACTATCATTGAATATAAAATAGATATATAGGTCATTGACAAGTATGTATACTATTACAATACGTTATAGTCAGTTTTGCAATTCTTCTTCTCTACCTCTCATAGTTTTGGCAATTACTGAGAAATAACAATAAATAAATTTTATTAATTTATTAATAAAGGCATCTGTCCTGAATCGGCGTACCGTATGCGGCACTGATGAGAACTAACAAGTTCGAAACAGCTGTATGTCGTTCGGTTCCGATCCGGGACAAATGTCGAATCCTACCTGTGGCGGGTTTTATTTTTTGAAACCTTATCTGATCGTGCAGAAACACGAGAAAGGGGTCGAGGATCGCTTCTGGGTACAATGCCTGGCGGGGCTTTAGCCTGAGGAGTAGTTGTTTCCTAGAGCGATTATGTAATAGCTTTGCTATTCGGGAACTACTTTGATAACCGCTTGGCGGCTTGGTGGTTCCTTTCTCGATTTCCGACTTATAAGTTACTGACAGAGATCGTATCGATAAAGTTGTATATGCCATAAAGTTCATTCGGCATTTGTCCTGAATCGGCGTACCGTATGCGGCACTGATGAGAACTAACAAGTTCTAAACAGCTGTATGTCGTTCGGTTCCGATCCGGGACAAATGTCGAATCCTACCTGTGGCGGGTTTTATTTTTTGAAACCTTATCTGATCGTGCAGAAACACGAGAAAGGGGTCGAGGATCGCTTCTGGGTACAATGCCTGGCGGGGCTTTAGCCTGAGGAGTAGTTGTTTCCTAGAGCGATTATGTAATAGCTTTGCTATTCGGGAACTACTTTGATAACCGCTTGGCGGCTTGGTGGTTCCTTTCTCGATTTCCGACTTATAAGTTACTGACAGAGATCGTATCGATAAAGTTGTATATGCCATAAAGTTCATTCGGCATTTGTCCTGAATCGGCGTACCGTATGCGGCACTGATGAGAACTAACAAGTTCTAAACAGCTGTATGTCGTTCGGTTCCGATCCGGGACAAATGTCGAATACTACCTGTGGCGGGTTTTATTTTTTGAAACCTTATCTGATCGTGCAGAAACACGAGAAAGGGGTCGAGGATCGCTTCTGGGTATAATTCAATACCTGGCGGGGCTTTAGCCCGAGGAGTAGTTGTTTCCTAGAGCAATTATGTAATAGCTTTGCTATTCGGGAACTACTTTGATAACCGCTTGGCGGCTTGGTGGTTCCTTTCTCGATTTCCGACTTATAAGTTACTGACAGAGATCGTATCGATAAAGTTGTATATGCCATAAAGTTCATTCGGCATTTGTCCTGAATCGGCGTACCGTATGCGGCACTGATGAGAACTAACAAGTTCTAAACAGCTGTATGTCGTTCGGTTCCGATCCGGGACAAATGTCGAATACTACCTGTGGCGGGTTTTATTTTTTGAAACCTTATCTGATCGTGCAGAAACACGAGAAAGGGGTCGAGGATCGCTTCTGGGTATAATTCAATACCTGGCGGGGCTTTAGCCCGAGGAGTAGTTGTTTCCTAGAGCAATTATGTAATAGCTTTGCTATTCGGGAACTACTTTGATAACCGCTTGGCGGCTTGGTGGTTCCTTTCTCGATTTCCGACTTATAAGTTACTGACAGAGATCGTATCGATAAAGTTGTATATGCCATAAAGTTCATTCGGCATTTGTCCTGAATCGGCGTACCGTATGCGGCACTGATGAGAACTAACAAGTTCTAAACAGCTGTATGTCGTTCGGTTCCGATCCGGGACAAATGTCGAATACTACCTGTGGCGGGTTTTATTTTTTGAAACCTTATCTGATCGTGCAGAAACACGAGAAAGGGGTCGAGGATCGCTTCTGGGTATAATTCAATACCTGGCGGGGCTTTAGCCCGAGGAGTAGTTGTTTCCTAGAGCAATTATGTAATAGCTTTGCTATTCGGGAACTACTTTGATAACCGCTTGGCGGCTTGGTGGTTCCTTTCTCGATTTCCGACTTATAAGTTACTGACAGAGATCGTATCGATAAAGTTGTATATGCCATAAAGTTCATTCGGCATTTGTCCTGAATCGGCGTACCGTATGCGGCACTGATGAGAACTAACAAGTTCTAAACAGCTGTATGTCGTTCGGTTCCGATCCGGGACAAATGTCGAATACTACCTGTGGCGGGTTTTATTTTTTGAAACCTTATCTGATCGTGCAGAAACACGAGAAAGGGGTCGAGGATCGCTTCTGGGTATAATTCAATGCCTGGCGGGGCTTTAGCCCGAGGAGTAGTTGTTTCCTAGAGCAATTATGTAATAGCTTTGCTATTCGGGAACTACTTTGATAACCGCTTGGCGGCTTGGTGGTTCCTTTCTCGATTTCCGACTTATAAGTTACTGACAGAGATCGTATCGATAAAGTTGTATATGCCATAAAGTTCATTCGGCATTTGTCCTGAATCGGCGTACCGTATGCGGCACTGATGAGAACTAACAAGTTCGAAACAGCTGTATGTCGTTCGGTTCCGATCCGGGACAAATGTCGAATCCTACCTGTGGCGGGTTTTATTTTTTGAAAACTATGACGTTGACGTTTGTCAGTTGTTAAATGTTCACGAGTCCGACACATAGTTTAAAGTTTTACTGTATAATAGTGGAAATTCAAACTCAAATAGGGTAGGAATATACCAAGAAGAAAAAAGTTTGAGGATAAACTATTATAAAGATAACACGGATTAGCTGTCCGCAGAAATTGTTATTTCAGTTTGGCAATGTGTACGAGCCATAAATATTATCAAGAACTAAACTTGGGCGGCCTTATAAATAATATCATGCATATAATATAAAGGAAAAACTATAAAGGCAAGCTACTACATACGAGCTAGATCGTGTTCATAATTTGTATCAAAGACTGCGTTTTATAAACAAGAATTTGAGGTACCTATTGGACAGTTCTGGTAAAGTGTTCCAGTCAAGTTACATCAATGATAGAAATAAACACAAATAGTATATACAAAAAATAGCATGTAACAAAAAAAAATATGACGCGGTATACTGCAGTCCTACTCTTTACTCAACTTAAAAAAAAAAACTGGGCCATCTAAAAATGTACACAAGAGATGCAACAAAGATGTTTCATTTCTCGTTATAAGCCTTATACACACACGCTCTTACTTTTATAATTTATATAGATAAATATAAACGTAATGACTTCCTTTAATAAATCATATCCTGTACTAGGCTTTTCCAAAATCGATTTATTATAAACCTCGAACATATCAGCTTAATACGTATGCGAATTCACACATTTTCATTATTAGCGCAGAAAAAATATAGTGAATTTTATCTGAAAATAGTGTCGTATGTCTCTCTGTTATTGAAACTTGTATATACCTACAGTCAAATATCAAATTTATAATAAATTATAAGGATGCATATGTTGATATTCTTTTCAGGAGTTTATTGGCAAATCAACTTCTTTACTATCGTCTGGACTTATCTTACCCCATATTATGCTTTAAGAGTTGTTTTACGGGTTTTCAAAAGTTTAAAATTATAGCGTCTCCTGTATATTACTTTGTCATGTTTAATTTCTAAACTGACCCTTAGGTATTGAATATAGTCCACAATGACCGATTAATCAATGTCTTAATAATATATTACTTTATAAGAACTTTGATCAAGGTTTACACTTTTTTTATTTTATATATTATTATTTCATATATTATTATTTTATATATCATTGTTTTATGTATTAATTACAAGTTGATGTCTTCCCGTCGATGCGGTGTTCCCGATATAATTAAACGTAGTCGTCGAAGAAGATATGCATTCGGCTCTGAAGGCTGGTCCAAACGTAATCTTACGTTCTTGTGAGTATTCTTTTCAGTTAGATAACAAATATACACTAGGTACATACTTACATATAATGTGCATTTAAACTCTTCCAAAGAATCGTATTTTGATTTTTGAAAAAAATAATGGAATAAATTTAACATTGACATACCATCAAACTTTTTAGACAGTGTCTCCCTATAAAACTTTAATCTGCCAGAAACTACGAAAATCACTTCCTATCAAGAAATCAAGACCTATTTACAATTCCGAATTTTATTTTGTGTTTACATTAAAAATAAATTCTAGACTAATAGAAAATAATAAATTGAGTCACAAATAACAAAATTATAAAAATAAAAAGTAGTAATAGGTATTTTTTAAAGAATTTTAAAATAAATGTTCTTTGCACATCCCTTTTGTTTACAGTCAATATCTATTATGAAATACTTCTCTCGCTCATTCAAGTGTTTCTGTGGAAATTAACGTAGACTCTTCAATAATTCTCTGCTTGAAACCGTCGATGTTAGCGGGTTGTGTAGTGTAGACCTTAGGTTTTAAGTAGCCCCATGAAAATAAATCTAAGGGCGTTAGATCTGGAAACCAAGCAGGCCACTCTATTGTACCTTCGTGTCTAATTCATCTATTGGGATACTGTTGAGATATTTTCTTACAACACTATAGTAGTGTGGAGACGTACCATTCTGTTAAAAGGTTATTTCCAGATATAGAAATTCATTAAGATTTTCCTTTAAAATCTTAAAAATTACTGGTTCTAATTAGCACCTATTCCGTTAAATTTCAATTTAAAAATACAGGCACAACTACCGTGTTATTACCAAGATCCCTGCCCACATGTTGACTTTCTCTACAAATTGTGTGTGGCTCTCACAAAAGATATGAGGATTTGTATCAATCACTCCAGTACATTACATTCATAGCATTCACATATTACCATTTAGGAGAAACGTGAATTCATTAATAAAACATATTGTTTTGGAATATCCAGGTTTTCAGGTTATTTTGTTCTGATCATTTCACAAAATTGAAGGCTGCCATCGAAATCATCTACTGTGAGACTGTATTAGCAACAACATTTATTTGTTAATTTTCTGAAATCATGGACGCCCAGGTTTTTTCAATCCTGACTACTACATACGTGTTCTCTGAAACTTCTGCAGTATATGTCGTAAATATGATCTAGAGACAGGGCGATCTAGATATCTCTCATTGAAAATCTTTTCAGCTGCATATTCAGATTTCTTCCAATCTCACCAATTATTAGAATTATATTAACTTTTTCTTCTAAAGCACGTGCAATGTTACTAAAAACAATCAAAAGTACGTTAAATCAGAGTTTTAAATAAACACAAAATAAAATATCGGATATATAAGTGATGTTTAAGCGACTTTTTGCATAAATTCTGTCGGAAAAAAATATGGTACTTACTTTTTGCAGGGAGGTACTGTCTCAAAAATTATTAAAAGAAATAGTATGTCAAAATTAAATTTAACCGATTATTTCAAAAATCAAAAGAGATGTCAAAATAAAAACAACGTTTGAATGTTTTACTCGCAAACTGTTGCTAATTAAATTTAATTTCCAAAATAGCGCTGCAACGCAATTTTATCGACGACGATTATATCACCATTTATTAAAACATTATTTTTACATTTTAATGTATATATGCCAATATTAATTCTTTTAGGTATCTCAGGTCTAAAGTTAAACGGGTGAAGAGACTTTAAATGCACACTGTATGTACAGGATTTTAGGGTAGTTTCACCCATAACTCTAGCAACGTAATAGTCTCACTACCAGAGACCTAAATTTAAATTGTAAGGCAATCCAATAAAAAAACTTGATGTCCTCTACCACAGAACTCCACTATGTTAGGTCATTGAATTATTAAGTTCAGGGCGAATACAGCTAGCGCAGCTGAAGTTTACATTTCGTGGACTATCAACTATTGCTTTACACTAATATCTATCACTAATCGCAACAGCTTTTTTTGACATGTGGAAAATAAAATTTTAAGTTAGTGTCTTATTTTGAAAATACTTATTTTGATAAGACTCTGCTATTTTTAATATAGCTATATTATATACATACATAATTTACTAGACAAAGTAAACTCATTAATTGGAAATGAGGAAATGGTGATATCCATTTATTGCACTATGTTTCCTATTAAGAACGAGCAATTATCTAACATGACCTACTCACTATATGTGATGTTGAGTATTTTTACCATAAGCGTAGAGGAGAGACAAAGGATATTATGACTTTTTATTTCGTGGAGTGCTTTGTTTGATTTTTCTTTTTGTATTACTTAGATAGTATCTACTGATCTTACCGATCTTTATATATGCATACTGAAGGTATGTATATATAATGTTCTACCAAAAGCCATTCTGAAAACATCTATATATATATATATATATATATATATATATATATATATATATATATATATATATATATATATATATATATATATATATATATATATATATATATATATATATATGTTATATGCTAAAATATAATACAAGTTTAAGCCATCTAGACATATTAATGTCAAATATTGCGTAATATGAAACCTATTATCAAGCGATAACAGCTCCCTCAGTAACAAAAGCATTTCCCATGCGAAATGCAAACATAACACATTTTCCAATAAAGGTCCTTGAATGACAAAAAGCGTTCTCATGTGAAACGCAAGCACAGCATATAACTCCCAGAATGCTTATGCTTGCGTTAACAAAGAAATGTTATAAATATAAGTTACACCAAAATAGCACACACTTGTTACTTGTCTTTTTGTCTTAAATCATTAACTTGTCTTTTAAATTAAATCAAGTCGTCTGTATAATTATTAAATTTTTCAAAGTAAAATAAAATATTTTTTAAAAAGTAAAATTTAACTTAAGTGATATAATATATATATATATATATATATATATATATATATATCTTTGTTTACTAAACTAGTACACCATTTTATTTCACATGCTTTTAATACTCATCACATTCTTTGATTCTCTACTATACATGGCTATATTAACTGAATTCTATATAATTTATATTATTCCGATAAAGAAATTAGGATGTCATATGCACCAAGAGAATAGTTAATTTTTTACAAATTTAAATTAGAGAAGCTGTCTGTGGAAATCAAAATTCGCTAATACCTCTCCTTTCTAAAATGCCGTTCAAACCAAAATATTTACACCTTTCACGGTATAAATAAAAATTCGATGTATATAGGTGTATCACTCAGAATGTTTATTTTATTTAGATTGTTTAAAACAATAAACAAGAAAACTTTCAGTATAGACTGAACTTTATTACATTTTCTGTTTTCCACCTACATCCCACTAATGAAACATCGAAATATATATTATGAGTTGTAAGTTTGGAACATTTATAATTGTTATTAATTGCTATATTGTTTTGTATTACTAGGGCGTACTGTTGTAACACTCACACCTATTGTTATTGCCTGAAGGGTTGTGAAATAAACATAGGTGTTTACCTTAATACATAGATTTATTGAAAATGAGTAACAACCGTGAACACTTTAAATAAAGCGTTCTTAAATAGTTATAAAGCTGACTAATACCTAAGTTATGTATAAGTCACTGGATTACGTACAACAATCCATCCAGGTCGGCTGTCAGTTTTCCCTTTTATAGCCTGTCTCTAACATCTATTTGTTACGCGATGGTGGTTGATTTTTGTATCACATTCTTGACCATTGAATTTGCTGGAACATGCTATTAAAAATACACAGTTAAAGGAAGTGAAGGTTCAAGATAGTTTCTCATAAGTAAGGTTTGATTTCAAACTATTTACTGTAACCCTAATGATTGTGACTATCATATTCGAAGTATTACATATTTGCGTTTGTTTCAATGTTTTCTCAAATTTTATTGAGCTTGAAGTTTCTTTATTTGTCAGTTTGCCAACTTACAGAACCTCCATGAATCAAATTATGTAATCGAGTTTCAGTAAAATGAAGGGCCTTCCTATTATGGAATCACGCTTGGTGGATTTATTTATGCAATATTCCCTAATGGATATATTGATAAAATATGATTTATTGATTGGCCGCCCAGATCATTTGATCTAACCCCTTCATATATGATAAACGATCGTCAAGATTTAAAAGACAGAAAACGTCAGAAATTCTAAAATGTACGTAACGCACTTGCAACGCACTTGCCTGACTTACATAAAAGACAAAGTACTCCAGGAAATCTGACAAATATCACTAGGAATGATGGAGAATATTCAGCGAGTAATAATTATTTGATTTCAAAATATATTGAAATAAACCAACAGCGCATTGAACATATGGTTTGTATAATGATTCCTTGCATGTACGTCACAGGTAATAATCGTATGAATCAATCAACTGACATTTTTGAACAGTGTCGTTCCGAAAACACATTTTTGGATAACAGTTAGTACAATACAAATCCATCAACCTATGACAGAGTAATGAAAAGGTTCTCCACAAAAACATTCAATGGAAGTGATATTTCCATCAAAATAAATGTAATAAATTCAACAAAAATCAAACTAAATGAAACAAAAAGGAAATAAATTTTACAGAAATATTGAGACGCCAATGAACTAAGACGTGACTTCATAATTGCATGTTGTTCGGCAAATTATTAACTGTCTATGCCGTACGTAGTTGATTGAAATATATGTCGCTAGACATACGTGCTGGTAATTGTGGCATATTAGTAACAATTGCGAGCAGTGTAGCATGTGATCCGTGCATCGTCACTAATTTAATACACGCGCAAAGATCCATTATAGAAATTTTGTATAATGGATCTTTGCGCGTGTATTAAATTAAAATTGTATTTTAGTTCAAGTTCAATGTGATATCCAATGTGCTCATTGTAAATGGATATTTCATATTTTTCTTTTATTATACAAGGGATTTATTATAAAAATATTACAAGGGATTTATTGAAGATATATTATATAGATATATTATAAGATATATATAATATCAACTATCCTAAACTGCTTATTGCACTTAAAATAACATACTATATACAATCAAAATATACTCATTCAAAATTATAATTCTTCATCTCTGAGTGATAATAGGTTATTAAATTGATTTCGATTTATTCTTTTCTTGAGAGGATAATCTGTACACTAAAGACAGATAATACTGTGTAATAAAACCATTTAGCATTCTAGCAAATATATTTGAATCGGATTTTTTAGCATAGCAAACTGGACTCCCCATCTTGGTGAATACGCGGTTACGAAAAATATTCAGAAGGCATTAAACACATGGGGCAGCTATGGAAGACTTAACTTTCGACGTGTACAAAATCAAAATGCGGATATCATTGTTGCTTTTGCTACAGGAAGTCACGGTGATTCGTAAGTATTATTAGACATGTAGGTACATAAAAAAAATAAAAGCTTTAAAATACAAGATTTTGAGCAATGTTCAATGACATTTACAAATGTAATTTTTTCAAAAATCTGAAAATCTAATTATTACAACTTTAAAGCGGTGAAATGGTATTCATCCCTCGAGGCACCGACCCAAGGGATGAATGTTGATCGACCTCTGTATAAACAACTATTTATAAATATTAGAAAGCCCACTAGTGGACTTCATCTTCAGAACATCGAATGACGAAGTGGTACTTCGAAGTGATTACTGCGTGATAGAGAACTATAAATAAATATAAAGGTATAAACATAACATTTCTATTTGTTATTATTTTGAAGCAAATTGTCAGTCACCTTTAAAAAACGTCTTCTAGCTTATTTTTATTTATTTTACAAAACAAACACAAAATACACAACAAACCTCACCGTAAATAAACAAAAAATTAGTCACGAGTGGTACAAGAAAATTTAATATGTGGATTAACCCCTCTACGCATAACAAAAATATCGACCCCTTTTGTTATTAACATTCTGGTAGGTCTATATTTAAATTACGTGTCACTCGGCCAGTCAAACTTCACGAACGGAATAATCCGCTTATATAGATGTATATTGATTTTTGATTAATGGTAGATTTTTAAAATGTTTCATGAAATAAACATGATAAAGTAAGCCACTATTTTTCTTATACATATCATATTACATATTTTAATTTCGTTTAAAGTACCCTAAATACATCTCCAAAACAGTCTTGAATATGATTACAGATATTAATAAAAGGTTTAACTAGAATTAAAAGCCCGAAACATTTGTTTCGTTGTTATCGACTTCACAGGACATGAAAGTATGATGACAATAACATATTACTTTTAGGTTTCCATTCGATGGCCCTGGAGGTGTTCTAGCTCATGCTTTTTTCCCAAGCGAATGGCATGATAGTGGAGGTGACATTCATTTTGATGCCGATGAAGCATGGGTTGACAAATCTAAAAATAATACTGAAGATGGAACTGACTTTTACGTCGTAGCTCTACATGAACTGGGCCACTCGTTAGGATTAGCCCATTCTCCTGTTCCAAGTGCCGTTATGTTTCCCTATTACAGAGAAAGTGACGATGGTTCCGGCTATCAATTAGATTATGATGATATCTTAGGGATGTACAACTTGTATAGTAAGTAAGACTTCTTGTATTTTCATTTTTCTATGTATAATTCTATTAAAATTATGTAAGGGCTATTTACTTTCAATATAATTAAAACTGTCATACGCATCAAAGTATACAATGCACATGTAAATAGTTTCCTCCTCTACTGACTTTAAAACCAGGCAGAGAATATTTTATGACCTTAAGTATGGAATACAACGTCGTTAAAATGTCCGCCGCGGCTTTGCATGGTGGCACGTATTCGGGAGGTGCAATTTTCGATGACTCTATGGCATAAATCTGGCTGAATTTACTGGATGGCTTTCGTTATGCTGACTTTGAGGGCATCAATTGTTTTAAGTTTATTTGCATAGACCTGCGATATAGGATAGCCCCAATGAAAGAAGTCTAAAGATGTTAAATCGCACAATCTCGGTAGTCAGTTCACGTTGCCAGTGCGCGAGATAACGAGATAACCATGCTCTAAAATCAGTCGTGAATAATGTCCATCGTGGCATGGGCTGTGTGACACGTAGCGCCGTCCTGTTTGGAACCACATGTCGTCGGTATCCATATCATCCAGTTTAGGTCACAAGTAGTTGCTTATCATCGATCTGTATCGCTCGCCGTTGACGGTTATCGCAATGCTAGTTTCGTTTTGGAAGAAGTACACTACACATACAAAATCCACACTAAACAATGGCTTTCTCGGGATGGATTTGGTGCTGGTGTATCTCGTGTGGTGCAAAGTTGGGACACAAAATTGTCCCAACTCTGACAATTTTGCTTGTTCACATATCCATTCATCCAAAAATAGACCTCATCACTAAAGATGATTTTTTTGGCGAAATTGTAGTCAACTTTCCACTGATCCAGAGCCCGATCAGTGAACACACGGTGTTGTCTATGGTCGTTTACTTTAAGTTCCTGGATCAGCTAGATTTTATACGGGTGCAGACCCAAGTCCTGACCCAAAATTCGCCAAGTTGAAGTAGGAGAAAAGCCAAGTTCTTGTGAACGACGAAGAATTGACTACCTCGGGTTTTTCCGTAAACTCTCACATACAGCACTAGCTTGCGTTTCGGTTGACTCGAATTTGGCCACCAAACGTCGAGTAGTCGCCTCGGCGGTGGCGGGACAGTTGTGGCGGGGATAAAAATCACGTAATGCGCGGAATATTTCCCGAACGGAACACTAATTTTGAAAATAAATCTTATAAGTTGTACACGTTGTTGAACGCTATAACCTTCCATGGTAAATATTTCGCAATAAATTTGACAGATATTGCTTTACCAACATGGCCACTATAACCTAATAAATTTCGAGCGTCCTCCTTAAGAGACCCTGTACTATTCTTGACATAAAATTAAGTATTAAGTATATATTAAGTATAGTCATGTATAGTGTTTAGGACATTACCAACCGATCAACTAACTAGCCACCATGATATTTCCACATGATACTGAATGAATAAGTGACAACCACTTGATACTTCGTATTATAAATATTCGAATTATTGGTTCAATGCTGATATAGTTTTTAAATTCTATCAATTGATTGTGAATTTAAAGACTATTAAATCTAATTTCACAAAAATTGTAATTATCACATCCTAATCTCTGTCCCATTATCGTAATTAAATAAATTATCAGACTAAATATTAATTTTTTATGGATGAAAGAGACGACAAAAAATTCTCTGACCTCAAGAAAATTTATAAGTTTAAATTGGACCACTCATACATTTTGCAGATTATCTATCGTATTTAAACATAATACACATATATGGAATTTCTCTGATTTGAGAATTTTATTTTGCGTTCTAACATGATCTGGCGCAATTAATTCTTCAGAAGGATATAATTCTATAAAATCATTTCATTAAGTTTAGGCCATTTTCATTAAGTTGGTGCAATATTATTTGCTTTTATTAACTTCTTCTTCTGTCTTTTCTGAGAGCTTCTGTCTTTTACATATTTTCTCACATTTTTTTGTAAACTTAAGTCATTTGGAGCTCTAGCGGTTGATTCGTATGGATTACTGCATCGTTGCATCTATGAAAAAATAAATATAATCAATCAAAGATACAATATTTTAAGGTTCATCTAATAATTGCCTATAGTTCCTAATTGTTCTATATATTAACTGAGAGCGGTCCATCATTCGATTACTTATTGTCTAACATCTGTAACTGTTGTTTTGAAAATACAAGATATTCGCGATTATATCCGATCTATGTTATGCATAATAGAGTTAAAAGCTAAAGAGTAAAGATGATGTAATGCTAAGAAATACTTTGTAGACCAACAACTACAACTATTTCATTTATATAATATAATATAATATAATATAATATAATATAATATAATATAATATAATATAATATAATATAATATAATATAATATAATATAATATAATATAATATAATAATATAATAATTTATTTATTTAATTTAACATCAATCTCACAATTACATGATTATATATAGATGTTATAAAATTTCGAGTAATACTACTATTTCTAAATATATATAAATATATATATATATATATATATATATATATATATATATATATATATATATATATATATAGGAATTGGATGCAAATAAATAAATAAGATGATCCCCGGAAGTATCACTAAGATACTTGTACGGGTACAAAAAAAAGAATATAAGTACAACCAAATCATAAATATAAATCAAGAATGCCACATAATAAAATAATATAATATAATAACAACAAAACATAAGGGAGTTGGTTGTATTCTAATGTAGTGTCACCCATAGATTAATTTTAGTATTTGGCTGTTTCCATCTTAAAATTTAATTAATATAGGTATATGATTTAGATATTGGATAAATAAGTATACATGAACAAAAACAACATGAACATACATATATAAATATAGATAAAATATAAATAAATGTACAAATCAAATTATAAATAAATTAGTAAGTTGTAAAATCAACCGAGAGGTACGTATGAATTATTATTTTTTATTTAAAATTTTTATTATACTTTATTTTATTTAATTAACGACAATAAAAATATTCATGAGTAATTTAAATCTTGAGGCAGTGAGTCATTTTATTTTACTGTGTATATAGAATTGACTTGATAATTACATATAATTTTTTTGATCAACTAAAACGTGGAACATATTTCTGTCATAAATCAGTGTTATTAATGCTCCACGTTTCACTTAAAACAATATACTTAAATTATTTACTAAATTAACTTAAAAATACCTCCGATTCCTCAAAATTTTTTTTGAATACTTCTGATATTCAGATATGCTATTTTGAAATTTTCATTATCTATATTAACATTTAATACCACATTAGCTTTACTAATATTTTCTAGTACCTCTGTGATGATTTTTTTTGTTTGGTAATCTCTAATAAAGGGGTTCATTTGTAATCCCGCAAAATTTAAACTTAGTATTATTTGAGATTTGTATAATATACTTAGTACGTGTGCTAACAAGAAGTACACAAAATTATTAATTACAAATAATGTTATATATTCATATACACACCTGTACATAAACATTAACACGCATACATTCATCTAAATTAATAAATTAATTGAATCTTCACATGCATTTTAAGTATAATTTAATATTGGATTAAAACAAACTATATTAGATCATAATTATTCAAATTAAATACTTCATTTGACATAGGCATATATAGGCTATAACTACATTGAGACATATTTAAAATACACAAGGCAGACAGATTTAAATAGGATTTAACAAATTAACAATATATATTATTTATTGGAACTGAACCAGAACGAGTTTTTATTTTACACTCTTATATTTGTTTGGCAGTTTTTTCGTTCCTCTTTTCCCTTCACATTATTTGTTGGAATGCCAGTTGTTTTAATCGGTGTGTTATCTAGGACTTATTTTGAATTTCTTGCCTTAAGCCAGCCAGATGTTGGGATAGTTGGAGTATCTGAAGCGCTAATCGATTTTAATTGATACGTAATTTCGCCATCTTCAAAATATTGTAACTGATTTGGTGTGTATATTTTGTTGTTTAGGTGCAATCTATTCTTTTTAATGTAGCAGATATTATTTAATTCCTTTAATTATTCTTTTATTTCGTTTATTTCAGTTGCTCCAAAAGTTACAATTGTACTTATTTACATTATTTCATTTTTATCTCGTCCATTTTTATCCCGTTCACTTCATTCATTAGCTCACATAATTTACTTATTTTATTTACTTTTATATGCAATATAAAAGTAAGAATGGAAAATCTGCTATAAAGATATTTGTAGCAATGTCATTCATATTATGGGGTGGCAGATTGCGCCCAGTATGGGTGTGTTTATCCCCATCTTTCTATGTAGCCTTCCCCTCCATAGCCCGAGCTTTGAAAGAAAGGAAATCGATAGTGCATCCAAACTTCATTTATGTTTTATAATTTGTTTTATAACTTTGTAAAATAAACGTATATAGTCTATTTTCCAAAGTACGTGTCAACCAAAATACAGTCTGTAATTATACTTATTCAATACAGTACAATATTTATATTTTTAAGAACGAAAATGATAATACAGGTGTGATTTATTCTAAAAGAGTTGTGTGATCTATTCTATATTCTATTCTACATACATATCTTAGTACATGTGTAATCTATTCTAAAAGAGCTGGGCATGTACATTGGTAAATTTTTCATTTACTTTCGTTGTTCAAATAAAGTTTTGTTCATATTTTAGTTACCAGGGTGTTAAAAGAAGACTACAGCACATCACCTACTACTTTTCATGACGACGAAGCATCTGAAACTTCTACCGCAACTTCTACTCAATCCACTAAGGGATATCACCATTCACAGACAAGCGAATATACACCTTTTACTACTAGTACCATATTTTCTGTAACATCACGTACCGAACTAGGTTTTACTGACGATGCTACTAGTGAAACAGCTACCACTGAAACCGTAGTTACATACGAAGGAGACGATGAATCTGTAGATGTTCATAAGGAACACGACGATAAACATAATATCCCGAAGACTAATTCGCCCAGTTTACCAAATATATGCGATGGTTATGTTGATGCTATTGCGACATTGCGTGATCAGCTTTTCGTTTTTAAAGAACAAGTTAGTGAATTTATTTTACACTGCAGAGTTTTCATTACTTCACCTTTAATATTAATATTTATTCTAATTCCCTAGGATATACTATACCCATTTATATATTATAATAAATCATTTGTATCAGAAGTTTTTGACTGAAAATTTTAATAATCTGTTGAGTATATGAAATAATAAATTCTGCAAAAAAATAAAATGACTATTAGAACATAGAGAAAGTCTGTTGGTTAATAAAACATAATTAGCACAAGACTATTCTACACAATATGTATGTAATGTAATTTTTTAATGATATCCCTCTTTAAGTTTATTTGGAGGTATAAGGAAAAAGGCAGGCTTGAACCTGGATATCCAGTAAAAATTTCAGAAATGTTTCATAGTCTGCCTAAAACAATTAAGAAAATCGATGCTGCTTATGAAACGCCAGATGGAAATATCATACTATTCACAGGTATTTAATACAATAAGTGTATTTATTATTATATATAGGAACTATTAAACCATACAATTCTTATTGGTACTAACATACCTAAAATATTTGCTGTTTGCCAATATGATGTACTTTTTTACATTTAATGCATTGCAGGAAATAAATTCTGGATATCCAATGGTATAAATTTTATAGGGAATAGTCCAAGGCCTCTAACAGATTATGGTCTTCCGAATTATCTGAACAACATAGATGCTGTTCAAAAGTGGGGAAGGAATGGTAAGTTTAATATACGTACATCCACAACTATTGATTAAAACGTACGAGTATATAATTGAATAATGAAGTCCGAAATACGAGTATTCTTCGTCAGTCACTATATTCGATTGATGTGGAAAGTATTATAATACAATCTACTACTTTAAAAATATACAATGCGTTGCATTGCAAGTGATATTAAAACTTCTATTCTAAGCTTACGGTTTGTCTCCACTATCTGTTTTTTAGGCAAAACGTATTTTTACAAGACAGATAGATTCTGGAGGTACAACGAAACTGCAAAAGCAATGGATCCAGGTTATCCTTTACATATGGAGAGATGGAGAGGAGTTCCTGAAAACATAGATGCAGCCACCACGTGGAAAGATGGTTAGTATATATAAAGTTAAGCGTATTAATTTCATTTTTAATGAATTTTCATTTGATAAAGGAAAAGCCTCTGTTTAAGAGAGGTGTCAAAATAAATTGTTAGCCCCCGGAAACGAGTCTTCATGAAGAACTTCACATGTATTTTGGTAATTTCAAGAGGTATCTAATAACTAAGCCCCGGATTTGAGTGCGAACATTTCAGCCTGGGAGTCGAACTTATACGTGTTCTGAAATATCTGTTATAAATACACACCGTAAAGAAATATCACAATCTTATATTAATTTTACAATAAAACATTTCATGTCAGTAGCTTATCCACACTCTGGCTCATTTTTTTCTAATGTAAATTAACTTCTTATCTAAAATATACAATTTTATTGCTGCACTATTTGTTTCACTAGAAAAGTATTGTCGGAGGTGCATTGCACTATGTGCTAATACGAGTAGTAAAGGTATGCGAGGGCGGGGCAAAAGATGACCGATGACGCAATGCCATCCGATCAGTTACTATGATATTTGAAACTGGTGTGTGTTTGTACACAACTCGGGACTGTCGCAGTATTTTGATTTGCGTATGGTATTACATACAAATAGTTACAGTGTATGATAATTTGACAATAAGTATTTTAAAATGTCTCGACCAAAACTATTCTTTGTCACAATACACCGTTGGATAAAGGAATTTCCGGGGTTGGTGTTAAATGACTGAAGTGAATTACGGTGTTATCATTGCGATACATAAATAGCCCATACCCGCTAATCGGATATTGCTAGACATTGGTGTTGTTAAACATTTGCCGAACATAAAACCGCGGTTACCGGACAGAGCAGTGCCTGTGAAAAATACATGACATTTTATAGCAAATTGGTCAAATTTATGGTTGGATGTAATATCTCGTGGACACACCTAGACAATCCTAGTTTTAAAGACTTTATAGAGAAATGTTTAAATGTGGAATTTGAAAAAATAAACGTGCCCACAGAATCGACGATTCGAAATAATTATCTACCGCAAGCTGCTGCCACTGTTATATCTACTGTTTATGCAGAAGTTGAGCAAGCCATGCAAGTGATGAATGTAGTTATAGGAGAAATGAGCAATATATCGACAATGCAATCAATCGTAATAGATAAAAAATATTGACAAAGACGAATGTTGCAACCATTGCAAAATTAGTTGATAAGACGTTAAAAACAAGTATGAATAAAAAAGTATAGGGCGCTAAGCATGAGGAACACAAAAACATGGCTCTACTTTTTCTTACGGATGTTGCACCATACATGAAATTGGCTTGTCGACTTTTGAACAGAACATATAATTACGATATGTTACATGTAGCGTGCCTAATGCATGGTCTTCACCGCGTAGCAGATGCAATCCGTGGCCGTTATCCGAATATCGATCGCCTGATAGCGAATGTTAAACAAGTTTGTTTTAAAAACCCCACAAAGAGTGGTATTATTCACAGAAATGCTTCCCCACACACAGTTACCTCCAGCGCCTGTAATAACCCGGTGGAAAACATGGATCGAGGCAAATTCATATTATTACTGCAATTTTGAAAATATCACCACGGAATTTCAATAGTTGGATCCAAATGATGCTATTGCCATTGCATATGCGCAACAGACTTTAGGGGACCAGCTATTCAACAAAATTTGGCGTATATACATGACAATTTTTCGCGCATACCAAAAGCCATTGAAAAGTTGGAAAAAAGCACAGACAGATGAATTTTCAATAGTGGATGCTATAAACGTTGTTTGGGACCTTTGGCAGTATATTTTTCGGTTGGAGGGGCATACTGCGAAGACTATGAAGAAAAAATGTATGGAATTTTTTGATAACAACCCGGAGTTTTCCGCTCTAGTAGTTATAGTAGATATCTTACAGCAGAAAGAAGTTCATGTCTCTAATCCAGAAATCAATATGAAAGCTCTACAACATTATTAATATTTCCGGTATACTTCGTTGACTTCTGTTGATGTAGAATGGACATTTTCACATTATAAATGGATATTTACTGACAGACGTCGCTCGTTGACTGCTGAACATTTAAAGCAGTTACTAATAATATACTTATGTGATCATACGCGTAAATAGTGTTAGGTATGTGGTGATGTTACCTTGAAGAACTACTGCGTTGTCCAGATTGTTTTGACAATATGGTGACGTGATGACTTGCCCTGTCTACGCTTTTTTAGGAATATAATTACAAGTTCTTATTTGTTCCTCAACGACCACGCAATGAAAGATAAACTAATACGTGAATAATTTTTATATGTAATCTGCTCTTCATTGTAAGTCCGCCTCTGTTATTTACCTACTATCGGCCCTCAAATCCGGGGCTTACTAATAACAGTAGTAAAAATACTAAGATCGTTTTGCCATTCAAGAGTCACATTCTTGTAATACATATTTTTATATAAAGTTTAAAAAATCCACTCGTAACCTTATGGTATTGTCCGTCTATATAGACATATAATCAGCTTTCTTTCTTCCTTTGTGGATACAACTAAATTGATACAATCCGCAAGAAAACTTCCTCAAGATGCAGGAAATCCCTCACAGTACTAGTACTACCATTGAGAACTAAATGTCGTGATTGTAGTGCTCCTTAGTATAATTAGTAGATATAGGACAGTTGGAGTGTTTTTCTTTGCCAGTGATACTCTAAACAAAATATAGACTATGGAGTAACTCTTTTCCCTTTTTTATACATACTACGAGTTTTGAAATACTACACAAATACGTATTATCATTCTTGTATCTAAATATTATATTCTAGAATATAAAACTATATTCTATCATATGACTACGTTTTGCTTAAATGGTAGAATGAAGCAAAACTGTCAATTCTACCTATTCTCAATACCAGTGGGGTACTAGCAACATGGGGCAGCAGGGCAGCCCATTGCACACATCCGGGCATTATCTGGGCGCAAATAGTAGATGAAGTCCGCTCGAATGGCCGACCAGATACCCTGATTTGACTCCGTTATATTATTTTCCGTGGTGCTACTTCAAATCCAGTGTATGTCAGTGGACGGACTTCCAACATGTGCTTGAATAATAGCTGTTCAATAAATTTTTATAAAATAGACATAATAAATTTGATTAAATTTACAGTTAAACTAGAATTTTGCCAAACACGTTTTTGACATAGGATATAATACATTATATGAAAGAATTTTACGTAGTATTCAAAAATTAAATAAAAAAAACGAGAAGAAGTATGACGTGGTGTCTTCTTTTTGGGTTATTCTGTATTAAAAAGTCTTAATATACAAACCCACTATGCCTGTTCAATTAACCAGGTTAATTGGAGAGGCCCATATAGACAATTATTAACAAAACTTCCAAATAGATCACCCAAATATGTTTGTTATTGATGAAAATAGAAGTCTAAAAACCGACTACTAGATTGACTACTTCTACTTTTCAAAATTATCATCAGCTATGCCTTCAGCATAAAATGGTATTTACATTGATCAGTGTAAAATTTAACATAGCAGTTGTTGAAATTTTACAAATCAGTTCGAATTCTCGCTTTATTTTACTGAATATCAAATAGCAAAAGTAGTATAACTCTCTTGAATCTCCATATTTAGAACAGGTACTAGGAGGTAGTGAATAATTTATTAATAATTGAAATTGTCCACAAAAATAAAAAAACAAAAAATTTGAATGTAAAAATAATTTGTTTTACAGGTTCCACTTATTTCTTTAAAGGAGAGCTATTCTGGAAGTTTGATAATAATTGGGTAATTGTAACCGAACAGTCTCCTTTACCTACGGCACAAATATGGTTTGGTTGCCCAGAAGAAGAACAGAAAATGATAAGTCTATTTCCAGAGTAATTTCCCTAAACCTAGTTACTCTAAATATTCATCTGAAAATATTAAATGTATTAGGTATAATGTGATTTAATGTAATTTGTATTTTGGTTTACGTACTGTATTTAATTTACGTACCGACGGTTTAATTTTTATTAATAAAATAAGTTTAAATAAAGTATTTTATAATTACACATTCCATCACTAATATATAGTAGCGCAAACGTTAAAGAAAATAATATACATTATTGATGACATATTTTAGGAATTTCTTTCCACTTGAGATATTTTATCAATATTTTCAATTTTTATTTTGGAAATCCGGGCATTCTTATAAATAAAATATTCACATAGTTTATATAAACTAAAAATTATGTATGAGTATAAAAGAAAAAAATATGTATAAACCTAAAAAGGAAATGCATGTCATTTAGATGATCATCATTTTACTGAATATTACATCTTAACATCAATTGTTCATGTTCTAGGTAGTTCTAAATTTAAAAAAAGTGTAATGAATGAATTAATATATCTGAGAAATTTAGTGTTACATTATTTGCCGTATATCATAGTTCATAGTTATACAGGGTGAGTCGGGAGGAACGGACCAAATTCCAGGAGTGTATTGTATGCATCAAAATAATGTAAAAAACGCAAATGTTGTTATCCGATTTTTATTTGTTTTCAAGTTATAGCGTAATTAAAAATAAACAAAATTTTATACATTAACGTTTTGGTCATCATAGCGTTATAAATGTTCAAAAATACCGCCATTCACCTCTAAACATTTTCTGCTTCTTCTACGAAGGGCGCCTGTAGCTCTCCTAGTCACGTCTTTGTTTAAGATCGGCTGCAGCATTTCTAATACGTTCAATTAGTGCATCCCGAGTGTCCATTTTTACTTTATACACTTCATCTTTGAACTAGTGCTGTGAGGTCTGGAGATCTTGGAGGCCAACTAATAGGACCATAGGACGAGCGAAATGTGCAGGAGCTCCATCGTGCTGCTGGTATATTTGCATTCTGATGTTTAAAGGAACATCCTCTAGTAGTCCGTGTAATTCATTTTGTAAAAAATTTAAGTAGTTGTCTCCTGTGAGGCGATTCTCCAAAATGAGAGGGCCAATTAAATAACCATCGACCATACCACACCACACGTTTACCGAAACTTATGCTGAAAGTTACTTTCGACTGTTGTGTGGGGATTTTCATCTGACCATACATGACAGTTGTGAGTATTATTAATGCCGTCATGGGTAAATGTTGCTACATCTGTAAAAAGTATGCGCGATACAACATGAGGATTCTTATTTATCGATCGACAAAATTCCATACGTTTATGATAGTCTTCCGTTTGTAGGTGCTGTACTCTCTGTACATGATATGGATGTAAGCCTTGCTGGTGGAGTGTGTTTATTACTCTTGTTTGTGGAATGCCCAATTGAATGCTAATTCTTCGTGAGCTAGTCGTTGCATCTTCTGCTACTACATCCAGAATATCTTCTACCTCTTCTGAATCTTGTCGAGTAGCTCGTTCAGATGTTACGTTAACACTGGGAAGCTTTCCGGTCTCGCACAGTTTGTTGAAAGATGTGATGAATACATTTTCATTAGGATGTCTGTGATGTGGAAACCGTTGACGATATTTTTCAACAGCAGCTTTAGCATTCCCATTACAAAAATCATAAACAAACACCATATTTGCAGAATCTAAATTTGAACACATGTGTGGCATTTTGTAATACTTTAATCATTCAAACTCCAAAATAAACCTTAAATCACTGACACATTGTCAAAACAACAAAGTTATCAAATGTTTCTAAACCTCGAACATGGCATACTAGATAAATATTTTTAATTACGCTATAACTTGAAAACAAATAAAAATCGGATAACAAGATTTCAGTTTTTTTACATTATTTTCACGCTTACAATACACTACTGGAGTTTGTCCATTCCTCCCGACTCACCCTGTATATACCTAGAAGGAACCATTCACGGCGTAACACGCGACAATGGAAAATTGTAACTTGACTGCGATTACAAACATATATAGTATCAACATAAAGTTTATGCATAAAAAGGAACAAAAGATAACCTGGATGTTACCTGGTAGAACAGATGATAACCAGATTCACCATATCCTAATTTAAAAAGAAACGGGGCAAAATAATACACAATGTTAGATCATAGAGAGGATCCAATTCATATACAGACCATATATTATTAATAGATAATATATTCACTTTATACAATATATACAGCACATCAATAATAGGAAACAGTGTGAGATTCTATAGGTGTGCGTAGAAGAAAGAGTGAGGCAGCATTCGCAGGGAAAAGGATGCACTTTACACGCGGCCAAATCGACTCTGTGCACATTCACATTCAATATATATTCATCAATATTCACTCTGCAAAGGTTTCAATGCGACTGAGTAAAGTCCAGTCTATGTACTGCGCATATCGCAGGAGGTCCGATATCGCAGTTTTGAGATTTGTCCCTATTCTTGACGAGCTGTATTATAATTTCATTCATTATAATTCTTGTTTCTAAATTTATCATAATATAGTAATATTCGTCAATTTCGAATAGCTTCATTATCACCAAAGTTATTGGTGATAATGAAGTCTATGGTGGTGATGGTGATATAGGCCACCACTTTGGAAGTACATACACATAGAATAGCACTATGGTATTCTATCTGCTAAATGGCTAGTACGTAGGTACGCATGAGAATTCGTTGAAGGGCAATATTCTACAAGAGCAAGTATGCCGCCTAACTTATTTCCAATGGGGACATCAGGCGCAGGAACTACTATGTCATGATTCCACCCTGATTGGAAACTGTCATTTATTTGATTTCCGCTTACATGATGTCTGATGTAAATTAGACAGTGAGTCACTGCCTAATTGCCTCAGGACATCAGATTGGCTCTAATTGACTCACTGTCAGTTCACTTCGTTCAATGTGAACGTACTCGTAAAATAGCACTACGGCCATCAACCTAAATGATAGAGGCGCTCTATTTATCCAGAATCATAAAGACCTTTCATAGTGTAAAGACACTGCATAGTACGGATATACAATAGAATTTAGTCAAAGGAAGCGTGAAGAAAATTCCTATGTGCCCATGAGGAATAAGTGAGATGGGACAGTTTCCCTAACGAAGCATTCCCCTCCACAAAATTTTCGTCTGTATCTACGCTGAGAAGACTCAATCACAATATGAAATCAATAATGTGTAACACCCTATGCAAAAAAGTTGCTTTGCCATTTAGCAGGTAGACGACCATAATGTTGTTCTATGTGTACTGAATAGTGAATTAAATATTTTCTTTTCAGACAAACATCACGATATTATGTGAAGCACATAGAAAATGGTTATTTCAGTGGAGATATCAATTATGAAATATATTTTTCTAAAATGCATCTACATGTATATCACAAATATGTTCAAATGGTTCATAATGGGTCTAGCGCAATAGATAAATTTTTATTTAATAAGATATGCTTCATAGTAGCGCCCAATCCAAATAATTTTCCTCGATAACCCTAAAACATAAGAGAAATTAATTTTGCTAGTGATTTACATATCAATGAATATAACTACAAGTACCAAATATCATCGCTGTAAATCTTTTCTCGATCACCATTCAAGTTTTTTTCCGTCCCATTGATAAAATTCTCCATTATGTTCTTCAGAAAGGTTTCTAATTAATTTAACTATCCCTGAAGCACTAGTGTCTATATCCATTGGAGCACTTGGTCCACCCATATCTGTCTTTACCCATCCGGGATGAATGCAGGTTACCAGTATCCCGTCTTTTTTAAGGTCAATACTTAATGATTTACTTGCCATATTAAGAGCCACCTAAAAAGGGAATTTATTGTTTAATTAAATAAATGTTGCAATATAAACTATGTGTATTATTGAACTATAGTGTGGAGGAAGAGGAAATAAAGACATCAGAAAAGCATTGAAATAAAACAAAATCTTTCGTTCACATTTAATGTTGCACAGTATTAGCAAAAACAGACGAGACGAAGAAGGACTGAAAACGTATAAGGCAATAAAGTGGGAAATCATTAGAAAATGTAGAAAAGCGAAAGAACAATGGATAGAGGAGAAATGCAAAGAAGTAGAAGATAAGTTCCAAGTAGGTAAGACCGATGAGGCTTACAAAATAATTAAGAGGAACTTCAGGGATGTAGGAACAATAAGTAGAAATGTTAGGAGTCAATCGGGGGACATACTGATAGGAAGAGAGGAGAAAGCGGATAGATGGAAGCAGTACTTAGGAAATTTATACGAGGGCCAGGAATTAGGAGAGATATTAGAGGAAGAATCTAGCATCGATAGGGAAGATGTAGGAAAACCTATATTGAGAGAGGAATTTGAAATAGCACTAAGGGGGCTAAAGAATAATAGAGCGCCGGGTGTAGATAAAATACAGGCGGAAATTTTGAAATATGCGGGACAGAAAGTAGTAAATAGGATTATAAGAGGAACATTATCGTTACTATACCGAAAAAGAGAGGAGCCGACAAATGCGAGAACTTTAGAACGATTAGCCTAACTTCCCATGCGTCAAAAATCTTAACTAGAATAGTGCAGAAGAGGATGGAAAATAGAGCGGAGGAAATACTAGGAGAAGACCAATTCGGGTTTAGGCGAAATAGGGGAACTCGCGAAGCTATTCTGGCGCTAAGAGTAATGTTAGAGAAAACAATAGAAAAAGGAAAGAACGCTTATATAGGATTTGTAGATTTAGAAAAAGCTTTTGATAACGTAAGATGGGAAAAAATGTTCGAGATACTAAAGAGCGCGGGAATGAAGTATAGAGATAGGAGAGTAGTACACAATCTATACATAGAGCAAACTGCTGTTATAGAAGTAGAAGGGGAAGAAAGGGAAGTAGGTATTAGGAAAGGAGTAAGACAAGGATGTACGCTATCACCACTAATTTTTAATCTGTACATCGAAGAGGCGATTAATGTGGTAAAAGATAGAGTAGATTTCGGGATTAAAGTACAGGGACAGAAACTAAAAATGCTGAGATTCGCGGATGATATAGCAGTATTAGCATCTAGTAAGGAGGAACTAGAATCAGCATTGAACGAAATGGAGGCAGTGTTGACAGAGGAATACGGAATGAGGGTGAATAAAAACAAAACTAAAGTGTTCGTGTGCAGAGGGCGCGAGAGCAGAGCAAAAACGAAAGTACAAATTAATAATGAAAGATTGGAGGAAGTTAAAGACTTCACTTATTTAGGAAGTAAAATAAATTGGGATGGAAGAAGCGATAAAGACATAAAACAAAGAATAGCGCAGGGTAGAGTAGCTTTTAACAAAAAGAAAGCACTTTTATGCTCGGGGGTAATAAACTTAGAAACAAGGAAGAGATTTTTGAAAACATATGTATGGAGCACGGCACTTTACGGCTGTGAAACCTGGACGGTAGGGGAAGCAAGTAGGAAGAAATTAGAAGCTTTTGAGATGTGGTGTTACCGAAGAATGATGAAAATACCATGGACTGATAGGGTTAGAAACGAAGAAGTATTGGAGAAAGTCGGCGAGAAAAGGAGTATGTGGAAAAACTTAAAGAAGAGAAGAGATAGAATGGTAGGCCACTTGCTGAGACATGGGGGAATAGTCCGCGATATTTTGGAGGCAGAAATAGGAGTGAAGAAAGGCAGAGGTAGGCCTAGATTAGACTACTGCTCGCAAATAGTAAGGGATGTAGGTTGTAGCACAATTAGCGAAATGCGTAGGTTAGCACAAGATAGGAGAAGCTGGAGGTTAGCGTCCAACCAGTCTTAGGACTGATGACCTAATGATGATGAGTATTAGCATATTAAATGTCATTCAATATTTGTTGAATATTTTAAATTAGTTTTTGCTTTGTTGGTCTTTTTTGCTTTGGCGTACATTTGCTTTGTCGAATTATTAATAAAAAAATATTATATAACCAATTCCTCGCTTTATTTTAATATACGTAAAAAAATATTTCAAGCGCCGCAATCGAAAATAGAAATGTTCCATTAGAAAAATATCATACATCAAGTTTTAAAAATATGACTCGAAAAAATTAAAAGATAACTGCCAAAGTAATAATAATAATAATAACGTTTATATATATTTATATATTTATAAAATATATAAATATATTTTCCAACGGGAGAACACTTAATTCTAAACTTAAAACTATATTTTAACATCTGTATGTTTCTTTAGCATAACAGACTTAAATTTATGTTCAAATTGGATTTTGATGTACTGGTGGTATAAATATCATGGTATGTATTTATACCTTTAGGTCCAAGGTATGAAAAGCAAGACTCAAATTTTGTAAGTTTGTGTTGTGGAATTGTATATATTTAATCTATGTTTCTAAGATTAACAACATTGTGTACCTTCAACCGAAGCTTACAATAAGTCGAAGGGAAGTTGAAGGTTAATACAATTTGTTTCATATGCGTTGCAGGTCATCAGGTTTAATATTTTATCTACTTCTATTTCAGTAACTGGCGAACTCATGAAATGTATGAGTATGTCAGGTTTAATATTTTGTTGATAGAAATCAAGTCTAGTTCGACTTATATCAGCATTTGCATATTACAGGAAAAAAACGTTGATTTCCCTGAGGTCTTCTTGGTTCCTAGGTTTTTTATGAACATTTAAATTTTCTAAATTTAAGCCTTCCATTGCATTCTTGAATTGTTTCTGTCTATAGCAATTTCTTGTTGAAAATATGCAATTTTTTCGATTCGAAAAGCTAAAGACAAATTATTGTGAATATCTGTGGATAGCTGCAAATGAACTTTAAATAAATTTAATTTTCTTATGTTTTTTTAGGTATTATTTTTTAGTCGCATAATTTCTTTTATTGTGTGTAATATACGGTTTTAATGTTTTTTACATTTCCGCGCTCCACTATACGCGGAAAAGTAATGCAATCGTATAAAGAAAATTTTTTCTAGCGTTTATTTCTCGGCCTAAAAACCAAAGAAAAATGGTTTTTTTCGTCGTTGTCGTCGTCGTTGTCGTCGGCTTTTGTTCTTGTTAGCACGGTAACTCAACTAAATCGTGTCGGATCGATCAGGTTTTGACTAATTCTGATCGGGGACGTCTTCCAAACGACACCTATTGATTTTGAGGTGGATAGAACATACTCTACCATGTTATGGGTCATGAGAAAGCACAATGGTGGACTATTTGAGATGTTTTTTTAGCACGATCACTCAATTAAATCGTGTCGGATCGATCGGTTTTCGATTGATTTTGATTAGGGACGTCTACCAGACGACATCTATTGATTCAGAGGTGGATAAGACACACCCCATCCTGTCCATGGGTCATGAGAAAGCACGATGGCGGACTATTTGAGAAAAATTTTAAAAAGTAAAACTATCGCATAAAACACATATTCTGCATTTATGTGTTGGTTTATTTTTTCTCGGCCACTCAATTTATCAGGTAAGCTGTATCAAACTGACAAAGTACATAAATTATAACATGTATTAATTTTAGGTGCGATGTGCGATTTAATAAAAAATATTCTAGTCGTATATTGCATTGTTCAGACGTGTTTATACAGCACTTATAAACTTTATTATGTTATTCTATGTGATATCTCGACTTAATAGAATTGAAACTCATACAAATCATTGTGGTTACAATTGCGTCATAAACGGAACTAATGAATTTCAAGATAACTACTATCAATACTTAACATAATATATTATAAGCAAGTAAATACCTCATTCTATAATTCAGCGAAGAAAAAGTAAAAACTAATATTCACGCCCCATGGCGTTTCAGATTTATTAATTCAAATATGCACCCTATTTTTGTATATTTTTATGTTAGTCGAATTTTATTAAAAACGTTCCCGATAGTTTTCTAATGAGAAACACGAAAATTAGTTCACTTCGTTATCGATTGTATAAACACAGATTATCAATTATTTTCGTATACACTTATCTTGGAAATCAAGGAAAATTAACAGTAATATTAACATTTTATATACAGTACAATGTTAGAGAAAACAATAGAAAAACGTAAGAATGCTTATATAGGATTTGTAGATTTAGAAAAAGCTTTTGATTATGTAAGATGGGAAAAAATGTTCGAGATATTAAAGAGCGCGGGAATGAAGTATAGAGATAGGAGAGTAGTACACAATCTATACAAAGAGCAAACTGCTGTTATAGAAGTAGAAGGGGAAAAAAGGGATGTAGGTATTAGGAAAGGAGTAAGACAAGGATGCACGCTATCACCACTAATGTTTAATCTGTACATCGAAGAGGCGATTAATGTGGTAAAAGATAGAGTGGATTTCGGGATTAAAGTACAGGGACAGAAACTAAAAATGCTGAGATTCGCGGATGATATAGCAGTATTAGCATCTAGTAAAGAGGAATTGGAATCAGCGTTGAACGAAATGGAGGCAGTGTTGACAGAGGAATACGGAATGAGGGTGAATAAAAACAAAACTAAAGTGTTAGTGTGCAGAGGGCGCGAGAGCAGAGCAAGAACGAAAGTACAAATTAATAATGAAAGATTGGAGGAAGTTGAAGACTTCACTTATTTAGGAAGTACAATAAATTGGGATGGAATAAGTGATATAGATATAAAACAAAGAATAGCGCAGGGTCGAGTAGCTTTTAACAAAAAGAAAGCACTTTTATGCTCGGGGGTAATAAACTTAGAAACAAGAAAGAGATTTTTGAAAACGTATGTATGGAGCACGGCACTATACGGTTGCGAAACCTGGACGGTAGGGGAAGCAAGTAGGAAGAAATTAGAAGCTTTTGAGATGTGGTGTTACCGAAGAATGATGAAAATACCGTGGACTGATAGGGTTAGAAAGGAAGAAGTATTAGAGAAAGTCGGCGAGAAAAGAAGTATGTGGAAAAAACATAAAGAAGAGAAGAGATAGAATGGTAGGCCACTTGCTGAGACATGGGGGAATAGTCCGCGATATTTTGGAGGCAGAAATAGGAGTGAAGAAAGGCAGAGGTAGGCCTAGATTAGACTACTGCTCGCAAATAGTAAGGTATGTAGGTTATATCACAATTAGCGAAATGCGTAGGTTAGCACATGATAGTAGAAGCTGGAGGTTAGCGTCCAACCAGTCTTAGGACTGATGACCTCATGATGATGATGATACAGTGATATGATTTTCTGTTAGGTGATTAGTGTAACAGTAAAAAAGTGTTATGTAGGCATAATATAATAGCATGGCCATAATATAGTCACAACTGTATACTACCATCAGTAAACGTAAATATTTCATTGTTGGTTGGATACAGTACATCCTTATCGTGTAATAAAAACGATATCAACTCTTTCACTTCCCTAAAACCCCAAATAAAACAACAAACAACTCGCTAAATAAAACCAGTATACCAGGTTTCCAGGAACACTAAAAGATTACACGTTACTCGACGTGGGTTTAGCCAACCAAGATGGCATCATCAGAAGATGATAGAAACTGAATGTAAAAATGGTATCGTCATATTTACTTTCAGTTCATTCATAAATTTACATTGTCTGGTATGCTTTATTTTTTTATATAGATCAAACACATACATTCAGGGAATAATATATTTTGTTTTAATTTATTATCTCCATCCTCAATAAAATTAAGATTGATACAAGTCATCTTCTGATTTTGTTACCTATTTAACTATTTTCTGTTCATTCTGTTGCTCACGTCTCACGTCCATTCTAATGAATAGAGCTTTCGCTCACCTTGTTAGATGTGAATAACACTGTATTTTTCTGTATTATAACCATCAAATAATGTATTTCGTAACTTCTTGCATTTAAATTAATGAAGGCCTCTAATTTTTATGTGAAATAAAAAGTTATTATATTCTACTACTTTCAATACAGACACTAGAAATCTCAGTGAGTGCCAGTATCTTTCAATAATTTCCTCCACAGATAATTATATCGCTTACACCGAATATGCGAAACACATCAGTTTAATGAATTAGATACAACATTTCATATAGAAGTTTTAATACTTTGGAATAATAAAGAATCATATACTGCAGTACAATAATCACCATGTACTTACCTTAGAACATCTATAAGGATATAAGCCGCCATTATTGTTCATAGCTATTGAACCAAGTATAGATGTCATGTTTACAACAGCCGATTTTGAGCTGCCCAATGGTTTTTCTTTGTTATTATTTGATGCTTTGCGTAACTGTGGTAGAAGAGCCTAAAATTGAAAGTAACTTGATTTTCAATAAGAAATTGATCGAGGAAGCCGTTACCCTGTGGTAGTTCATAATTCACAAGGGATTTGAGTAAAACAACTGCTAAGTTTTATACCACTATACCTTGATCTTTAGTTTTGAGTTTTATACCACCTTGATTACAATAGATCCTTCAGATTACAGAAAACAGATTCTACTTTTGCTAATCATATCTTAGAAAGTGGACATAATTTCCCAGATATTAATAATATGAAAATCCTACACTATTCCGGCAAAGGTTTAAAACCTAATTGGTTAAAAGCAATAGAAATCTATAAATACAACCATAGTGATAATTTTAACTTGTTAAATGATCAAGTAGATATACTATATTCTCCTCTTTTTCCTGTTACCAAAATTATTTAACCCCCTGTATAATAGGTCTTAATAGTATTCATGAAAATTTCCACAATTTGATGGTCGAGATTGCACCATTTATAAAACACGTTTTCTTGTAAACCTTAAGTTTATTTGCATAACCCTTAGTCTCTGTATTTGGATAGTATATATTATAGGAACAGAATGTTTGTATTGTATTCTTAGTTGAATCATCGTTTTGAAAATGACACAAAGTTGTCGAAACTGCAATCACGTTTCTATGTAAAATATAGTGGTATAAAACTTACTAAAAGTAGTTGTTTTACTCAAATTCATTGTGATTTTCAATAACTAAATTATTTTGATATGTGTCAACCATAAAATATTAATGCATATTTCAGCTATTAATTGTTAAAATAAACTTAGATCTATGCCTTGCGTTCAGATAAGACCTAAATCTATCAACCATCTATGGCATATAAACACTAGCAAAAAAAATGTAGGGAAAATTAACTAAAAAACACGCACACTTATACATACATTAACTTACTTTAGTTAATATTAACGGGCCAACTGTGTTGACCGCAAACGTTTCCATCATCTGCTCTGGTTTGACAAAGTTAATTCTTGTTGATTTTGGTGAATACCCCGCATTATTAAAGAGAACGTTCAGCCCATATCCATCTAAAATTGTATCCACCTCGCACGCGAACGTGTCAAAAGTATCTGGTTTTGTAACATCTGTGAAGGAATGGTAAATGGTTAATAAGATATATTATTAGAGTTTATTTTATCGCTATTTTCCAAATAAAAAATCTCAAAACCTTTCGATGTATTGTTTTTATGACTAGGCTCAGGTAGACTGTTCTGTTTATCGGCAAGATAAGGGAGTTTTTTATTTGGCAAATAGCGATGAAATGAATGGTACTAATATTTACATTTATGTAGATAATCTTAGTTTACTCTAGTTAGTTTCAACCACTGTCATCGACACAGTATATACATATGTATCATATAAGTTAATTTTATACAGTAATGTATCAATATAAAAAAGTAAGTACTAATTTGTTCTTTGCTAATTTTATTTGTGTCGAACGAAATGTACATTAATGCATAATTTGTTGTAAATGTTCTCAATAGCTCGGATATTTAGAACAATAGTGATTGCCGTTATCTATCATCTACTGTTATTTACTGCCATATCGCAAAATCCCAGAATTTCCACCCCCAATGGAATTGTGGGAAGAAACAATGTGAATGGATCATAGGTACCTCCATTTTCAACTCATTATTCTTAGGCACTTTAATGATTAGCTACAGCTTTAATTTCGGTATATTCGATTCTAAAAACATTTTATAAAACATTTTATAAACTTCTTATAAACATTTTATTTGCGTCGAATGAAATGAACATTAATGCATAATTTTCTCTTTAAACATTTATATTCAAATATATACAAAAAACATAACTAATAGTACAGGGTTTCAAGATAGTTTCTTATATAATTTAATATAGGGTGTCTCAGTTAAAAGTATAGGATTTACAGCATCAATATTTAACGACTGTCATCTACAAATCGTACGACATCAACATGCCGCGATTAACAGTTCAACAATGAATAGTTTGGCTACTGTTTTATGAAAGCGAGCGATCATTAACAAAAGTCTGCACAAAATTAGGACAAAATGAAGGGGCTACAGAGTTAATAGTTTATAACTTAATCAAGAAATTTGAAAATACGGGTTCTGTTATTAATAAGACAGCACCAATACGTGTCCTCGTCGTGGTTGGTCAAATGAAAATATTGAGAAAAAGTGTTCGGGAGTATCCAAATACATCAATTCGACGTCATGCACAACAACTGAATCTGTGAAGAGCCATCACTCATCGAGTTTTAAAGAAAAATCTGCATGTGTCAGCATACAAGATTGAGTTAACATAGTTACAAACCATTTACAACGTCGTACATTTGTTAATTGGGTATCATAAATAAAAGAAGGTGATACTGATTTTTGCAACAAAATTTTATTCAGCGATGAAACATATTTTCGTCTTGACGGATACGTCAGCAAACAAAATTGTCGAATTTGGGGTACTCAAAATCCGTATTCTATTAACGAAAAAGAATTGCATCCACAAAGGTGCACGGTTTGGTATGCATTTTGGAGTTGGTGGTGAGTAATTGGACCATACTTCTTTGAAAACAGAGCTAGTAATGTTATCACATGCATGTTGACATTGTATGGTGTGTAGATGACAGTCATTAAATATAGACGCCCTATCTTTGACAGAACACAGATGGCGCGCAATTCAAATCCTATAATTCCAACTGAAACTACATATGCATACTGCAGATACTACGTAATAAAAAAATTACTAAAGCGCCTTACGAAGTAAAAAAGTGATTAACATTCTTCTACCTCCTCCTTTACTCTAATGGTAATATTCATAGTAACATACTCAACATTACATATACGAGCCCAGGTTCATAATAGTTCGGTTAGGCATAATTTTAAATTATGCTTGCTCAATTTTTGTCAAAGTGAAATTTTGTCAAAGGATATTATGTGTATTTCGGATGCGCCTGCTAAAATTTCCGAAAAAAAAATGGCACGTAGCGTGACGTTAAGTGACGATATGCGAAAATCAATTGCTAGTGGTCATAAACAGATAATTTAGGCACGGAAAATATCTGCTACGTATTCGCTGCTTAAATTACAGTGCAAGGCGTTATCAACTTGTATAAAAAAGCTGGATGCACAGTCCATACCAAAGTTGATGCTTAAATTAACATGCTCTGAAGAGGATTGTAACAACAAACCGACGATGCACAGTAAAACAAATTATGGTACTATGGAGGCAAGCCACTGGAAAAAATATTTCTGTATCCACAACTAAACGCTCAGTAAAGAAAATTCTACAAGGTAAAGATTAATTCTTCATATTTTACTTTTGAACCGTCTTCAGGAAAAAGAAAAGCTGTGATTAACTAAACGACAGAAAATCAATCGATTACTGTACTTTACAACAATGGCATCAGGTAATTAAGAGTGACGAATCCAAATTTTAAATCTGTTTGGGTGATACCAGAAAACGTATGCTAAGAACCCCACAGGAAACTTATCATCCTGACTGTTTCGTTAGGAAAGTTCCCTGCGTCTCTTCTGATGTGGTGGTGTATAAGTGGTATGGGTATTGCATTTTGTAGATAGTATATGATAGCAGGAAAATATAAACAAGTTTTGACAGATAGTTTATTGCCGTCAATACCAATATATCAAGGCGCTGATGAGCAGTACATTTTCCAGCACGATATGGCTGTGTGTCACACAGTAAAAACTGCCAAAGCAGCGAATATTTGGTTTACAAAACATAATGTCTATTATGCAATGGCCATCTAACAGTCTAGATCTCTTGCCAATAGATACATTGTGGCATAAAATTAAAAAAAAACAATTGCGCAAACATTCAGACCGTTCAGTTAACGATCTACGTACCAAATTGCAAAAAATTTGGGACAGTACGCTTCCTGGAGAGAGTGGAGAATAATCTAAGCTGGTAAATACAATGCCTGCCAGAATTAAAGCTGTTATTGTTATTGATAAATCGGCCCAACTATTCTGAACGGCGAATCTTAATGTTTTTTATTAAATAAACTTGCCACTGACGCATCATAACGCAGTAATATTTCATCGCATTTAAGTTCAAAGTTTATACTTTGTTTCTGTTATCAATATTTCTCTTTAATGAAATAGCTTTGAGAGTGTTATTACTTTTATTTAAATATATTGGTTGTAAAATTATGCCCGGCCGAACTATTATGAGCCTGGGCTCGTAGTAAGTAGGTAAAGGTAAATTATTGAACGTTCATAATGAGGAATTTAGTTGTATAAATTTCACTACCTGTAACAGCATACGTTCTTTATGTTGTGTGTGGTCGTATAGTATATTGTATATTGTGTATAGTATATTAGTATAGTATATTGTGTCCATCCCAAGTTCTTGAACGGAGTTTAGTGAGTTTATTTTGTCTGATAAATTACGTCTGTACGGTCACACATTGTCATAATGACTCAAATTTAGCGATATTAAAAATGGCAAACTTTACTCATCAGAAATATGTAGATGTACTGTTAGTTTACGGTCTATATAATGAAAATAGTGCAAGAGCATGGCGGGAATATGTTATAAGGTTTCCAAGAGTTCTAATCTTAAATTAATGTAATTAGTGTTTAGATTAAGTTACTCTTTTGTCTCGTCATAATAGAGACACTGTCTTCAAATCGATTAAAGTAATATCAGATTAATACAGATTAATGATATCATAGATAAAAACAAGCCTTTAACCAATTTCATATATGCCAGAAATTTGAAGCCGACAGTTTCAAGTCTGCGTTTTAAAATGTAGGAGGAAGTGGTTTTTTTCTTATTTTTCCTTATAAATAACTGAAGTATATACTCAGATTTAATGTAGCTACTCGAAGTGGGAAAGTACTATCAAAATAAGACACTAACTTAAAATTTCACTTTCCACATACTAAAAAAGCTGTCTTGATTAGTAAAAGAGAAAGATTACTGTAAGGCAATAGTCGACAGTACACGGAATGTCAACTTTCACTGCATTACTTGTATTCGCCCTGAACCTAACAATTCAATAATTCGGCACAGTGGCGTTCTGTCGTAAGTGACATGAGGTTTTGATGAGATGAACTATCCTGAAACCCTGTATAAGGGCGACTCCTTATGTGCATATATTTTTATGAGTGTGGTATATTGTAAACATAGTTTGGAATGTGATACGTTCCGCATACGTTCTGATATAAAATTCTACAGCGGAGTTTCCCTATCATCAATTAGCGTACCCTAATGTAAATTTGTCGGAATAAATAGCAAATATTAATGTAGTTTTTCTTTGCAACATTAAAAACGTATTTTTATCTATTTAAAATAAATTTTTAATTTTGAAATGATATATTTTGAAATGGTATATTGAAATTAGCAATACACGCTGTAATAACAAAAACCTCAAATTTTATATAACTGATAAACTTCTATTGTGAATTTCATTAAAATGAACACCTCTCAAGAAATTATATATATGGCGGTATTATCTCGCACGAAATCATCAACGTAAACATAATTTGCAAACAAAGATTACATATAACCATTAAATACAAAATATATTGAAAATTGGCCTTTTCCCTAATTTTCATTTGCATTAGTATGGAAATGGTGCATCTTTACTACTTTACTTTGAAATTTAAAACATTTGGATCGTATTCAAATTGTAATTATTCACAAAATCGTAAGCATCTAACGTTGAAAATGTTAGAAACTAAAGCATGAACAAAAATTTCTACATGAGAGAAATTATCATAATAGATCGTTCCCACCGATCTATGCTAATTTTATTTTCGAAAGACAGTATGGGCGCCGCCATTGTGAACATGGGATTGTTTTATATTTCACATCATTTATTCTGTACGTGGTTAAATGAAGTGTAGTCATAAGTTCAGTTTTAAATATGTTGCTTGTAGTAACTTTAGTAGAAAGACTATTTACGCTTGGACGTCTTTTTCATAAAATTTTCCTTGTCTTTGTTTTTACGGGGATGAAGTTTAGACCTTCAGACTACTCTTCCATCTAGTCCTCCGATAGTGACATAGACGCATCAAAATACATCCAGCCGACTGATATAGAAATCGACCCCACGCTCAAATTACTCTAAATTGGCAATCTAGACCAGTTCCAGGCGATTTACATTATTACTCCGGATCAATCTAGCAAAACTTGGAGAACCTCTGGGAAGTAGTTATAGGATAAGTTTACCTCAAAAGATCTGGACATATCTCTTAATATCTGTATCAATCCGGATTCAAACCAGAAGTGAAGTGTTATGACAAAAAAACCCATCCAATCCTTTCCGATACACAACGTTGAACTCGGAATTCCGGCATGAAGGCCTGGACAATAGTCAGCTACACTACTTAACCAACTTACTTTTAATTAATTGCATCTATTACTTTTACGTTCAGGATGTTTATTTTTGCTTAATTTTCTCTGCCAACTAATGCTCCATATATTCAGCAACAAAAACCTCATTTGCCATCAATATATTTCTCAGATAAGATAACGGAGAAATGTTCTGGACTTAAACTATTCATCACTTGTAATTTAATGTACTCAGTTTTCCTAACGAGTACATTATTTTCTACACAGTTTGTAATAATACCTACGATTTTAGTGAATATTTTTCACAAAAAGGAAACGTGTAACACTTATTTAAATAGTCATAGTTAGAGGTGCAAGTATAGCTTTATAACCTTTATATATTTTTATGTAATTTTTACTGGGTGAAATTTAGCTTAGTGCTATTCTTCCACCTTACTTAAAGATTAATTTCAATTGTTAAATTATAGTACTACGTAGTTTATTTATAGGTAAGTCTAGCGGTACAAACACTTAGTCGAACAGTTATTGATAGATTGGAGTTCCTGAATCTTGAAGTTTCCTAAATGTAAGCGCGTAGAAGCAACATTATTCATTTATGGTACAATTATAGTATAAGAAAATTGGTACATTTTTTGACCTGATGAACTCTATAAATCCATAATGGAAATAAGTTTAAAATTCTTATGAGAAGAATAATATAAAAATTTAAAGGTCCTTATGTTAAAAACATGATAATTTTTATTACAATGTACCGATGTAACTGGGCAAGTTGTGAAAATGTTAAAAATTATTAGTAAATATCTTGATTGTCTTAATGTTGTGTCTACAAAAAAAATGTCTACTATGATCGGTTGTATAAAGTCTTGACACTGATTCAATAGGGAGAAATATGAGTTTCTCTCAATTATTTTTAATCTTAAGAAGTCAGAGCCGGCCTTCTCAGAGCCGTCAGAGAAGTTAGTTAGATTTTTTATAAACTACTGAAAATTGTACACGTTTTCCTGTATCTATATTTGAACAGTGATTTATATATTTAATTTGAAGTAGCTAGCAATTAAGTAATGATTATTTATATTTTTTTAAAATTTTAATTGCCGAATTCTAAATTTTAATTGCCGAATTCTAATGAGTATTGCATATATAAAGTAGAAATAATAAATATATGGAGTATGATATCCATGCTATTTTAAAATTGATTAAAAATAAATCATAGTAAAAATATCATTATTCTGATTAGCCAAACGCACAGGTTGCAAAAACATTATCTCCTCTCTATATTTCCAAGTAATGACTAGTTATATCCTAATACAGTGGATCGCATCTTATATTAGAAGCTTACACACATCGTTCCCGTGAATTCTATATGATAAAATAACATTTGTAAATCTTAAAAATTAAATTCAGATACATACATTAATAATATGACTTTTCATCTGTAAAGATAAATCTTGCATATATTACCTTTATGAATGATTGATATATAGGATACAAATCCGTCTGGACAAAATCGTTCAAGAGAAAAAAAGTATACGAATGTCAAAATTTCTGGAGATTATGTTACAATAGATCACTAAACGTACTCGGAAAATACGAAAACTAATAATTTGCAGATTTGCAAGTTACCTGCTTACTGAACTGCGAGTTATTGGCTATATCTGTAGGCTGTAGTTATCTGTAGGGTACCTGCTTACAGACCTCCTTTCTATTCATTTTATACAAATTTAAGTCTAATCCAGTCATTATCATGAGGTCATCAGTCCTAAGACTGGTTGGACGCTAACCTCCAGCTTCTCCTATCTTGTGCTAACCTACGCATTTCGCTAATTGTGCTACAAACTACATCCCTTACTATTTGCGAGCAGTAGTCTAATCTAGGCCTACCTCTGCCTTTCTTCGCTCCTATTTCTTCCTCCAAAATATCGCGGACTATTCCCCCATGTCTCAGCAAGTGGCCTACCATTCTATCTCTTCTCTTCTTTATGTTTTTCCACATACTTCTTTTCTCGCCGACTTTCTCTAATACTTCTTCGTTTCTAACCCTATCAGTCCACGGTATTTTCATCATTCTTCGGTAACACCATATCTCAAAAGCTTCTAATTTCTTCCTACTTGCTTCCCCTACTGTTCAGGTTTCGCAACAGTATAGTGCCGTGCTCCATACATACGTGCTCCATGCATTACATCTAATTCAGTATGAAACTAATATTCTGTTATATTTCTTATAAAACTAATTGTAATATTATTTACTTTATTGATTTACATTCTATGATTTACATATTGTGTTATGAACAGAGATACATATATATCAATAAATATTATCTATCTACTAAATACTATAAAATGCTTGTGAAAAAGTATTAAAGTAAGAAACTGAATCTCGCTATTAGAATATCAAACATGTCCTAGAAAAATAGGGTTTATGAAGGGCCAGTTTTCACTCGTACCTCAACTGAGAAACTTCTTAATTCTTAAATGCACGCAATAATGTCGCGATAAGTGGTAAATTCACAAGGATGTCTTCTATTAGATATAGCCATTGGGGTATATTAAAATGATACAGAGAACACGTAAAAGTTGGAATACATTCGATAAGGTTATTATAGACTTGTCCGAGCATTTGTCTAACTTGCTCAGTAATGATTACTGAGCAAGTTAGACAAATGCTCGGACAAGTCTATTTTGTTGTTTAAGTGCGTGTGTCTATTTTGCGCCTTTAAGTCTATTTCCTCGTATACGTATATTTTTCTTGACGTCCGCAATGTTGGAGTTATGACGTAATTAACAGTTTTTTTTTTAATGACAATACCTTTATCTGATTGTGCCATTTAAGAAAGCCAATTTCTTAAGTATGGTGGGTGAAGGCTTATAGTAGGTTATACAACTATTTTGCAAAATTTATTAATTTAATTTTTAATAGTATGTATTTCATTTAATTATCTCGATCGACTCTACTACGAATTCTATTTTATGCTGTTTCTAAATGTTATTATTGTTACGTTTTCTGGGAATTCTTCCAGTATTTATAAAATGTTGTATTGTTTTTACGTTTATTTGACTACTTGCGTGTCTCAAGCTACACAATTTTGCTTCCCACTGCCAAAAGTTTCAAAAATATGATGCATTTAAGTAAAACATAATGAATTTAAATTGTGATAAAGTACTTCGGAAACAGAATCCGTGCGCAAGCTGATGTTTCTAAGATATTTAACAATAAGTAGATCCTAAACGGCCGACTCAATTTTACACTATACACGCATAAATCTGGCCGAATTTGCTGGATGGCGTTCGTTATGTTGACTTTGAGTGCACCAATTGTTTGCGGTTTATTCGCATAGACCTGAGATTTAAGATAGCCCCAAAGAAAGAAGCCTAAAGGCGTTAAGTCGCACAATCTCGGTGGCCAGTTCACATCGCCGTTGCATGAGATAACCATGCCCTCAAATCGCTCGTGTAGAATGTCCATCGTGAGTGACATACGTTGTGTGACACGTAGCGCCATCCTGTCAGAATCAGATGTCGTCAATATCTATATATCCAATTTAAGCCACAAGAAGTTGCTTATAATCCATCTGTAGCGCTCACCGTTGACGATTATGGCAACATCAGTTTTGCTTTGGACGAAGTATGGACCGATGATTTAGCCAGACCAAAATCCGCACCAAACAGTGACTTTCTCGGGATGAATCTGATACTGGTGTACCAAATCTCGTGTGGATCGGTATCATGCCAAATCCGACAATTTTGCTTGTTCATATACGAGTATACATTCACACAAAAATAAGCCTCGTCGCTAAAGATGATTTTTTTGGCGAAATTGGGTCAACTTCCAACTACTCCAATGAGAGCCCAATCAGTGAACACTCGGCGTTGTCTATAGTCGTTTACGTTAAGTTCCTGGGTTAGTTGGATTTTATACGAGTGCAGACCCAAATCCCGACGCAAAATTCGCCAAGTTGAAGTCGCAGAAAGGCCAAGTTCTTGTGAACAACGAGGTTCACAAGAACTTGGTGCCTCAGGTTTTCTTCTACTCTCTCACGCACAGCAGTGATGATTTCAGCAGACCTTGCATTCCGGTGATGTACGGGTATTGGTTGATTATTTATCAAACCGGTTGACTCAAATTTGGCCACGAAACGTCGAATAATCCACTTGGCGGGACGGTTGTGGCGAGGATAAAACTCACGTAATGCGCGAATGTTTCTCGAACGGAGCACTGATTTGATGATTTGCATATGTTGTTGAACGCTATAACCTTCCATGGTGATTTGCTATACACTACTGAACAATTCACAACAAATTTAACAACATGGCCGCTATAGCCTAACAAATTTCGAGCATCCCTATTGAAGGACCCTATACTAAAGATCGTTCTGCCTATCCAGATAATACACAGTTGAGTGTGTTATTATCTATACAGGAAAATCTTCATTAACCAACTCGCGAAATTTATCAGAGCTTGCAATAAGTAACATCCATGATGCCACTGGATCCAACTGTTTGTAAGGTTACAAATTTTGTAAACTTACAAACTAATGTTTGTAAGGTTACCTTAAATTCAAGGTGCCTATGTACCTAACTAACTACTATTGAACCATTAAAAAACAGAACTGAGAACGAAGTAAGACTATTTAAAGCTTAAACGCCAAAGAACGTGTTAAATAACGTTAAATAATAATAATTTAAGTTTCCACTTGTACAGGGTGAGCGAAACTCGATGTCTCAGCTCTATTATAAGAATAGGAAAAACGATAGAAAAAATCTGGAAAGAGGTTCTTAAATTGTATTGAGTAAGGTCCATTTTAAGCTGAATTTGCATAATTTTCCATATTTGGAAACTGAAATAATGACGTAATCGAATTTCTCTTCCCAGAAACATACTTTTATTTTAACATATTTAAAAAGAGCTAATTTTTGTCAACAAATTTTGTAAAGAAAAAAATTTGCTATCTTTTTCCGTTAAAAAATTATAAGTAAATTAGTAAAAAAAGCATTATCAAAAATTCGTAAAAATGTTCACGCATAACGAAAGAAGTCGATATGTTATTAGTTTATGGGGAATCTCGAAAAAACCCTAGAAGAGCAGTTCAGTTATATGCCCAGAGATACCCCAAACGTGTTATTCCAAGCTTAAAAATATTTGCAAGATTGGAACGCAATTTACATGCAAATAACGAGGCATTTTCTTCTCGAAAGGGAAGAAAATTGTTTAAAAGGGTCAATTCTGACAATACTCTTGCCACTGTTTTGCAGTATTTTGAATACCATTCAAAAAAACTTGATTCGGCAAGCCTGTTCTTTCAAGAAAACTTAAAAAAATAAAGTTTACAGAATACCATCTGTTAACTTGGAACATTTAAAAGAATACACCAGAAACGCTTGCGATGAACTATCTAGAGAAATGTTTCGTAAGGCTTCAGTAAGAAAAATAAGGCGGAGATTGGATAAGTGTTTAGAAGTAGGAGGTGGTCACATTGAAAATTTGTTGTAGTGATTGCCTACAAACTTTGTTTCTTTCTGTGGCAATGGTTGTAATATATTATGTGTTTTGTAATGTTAAATTAGTAAATGAAACTAATTAATAATGTTTAATTAGTGACAGATGCGACTTTGCTATTTGTTTCCAAAGGCTACTTGTTTAAATCATGACGATTGTGAATTTTTAATAATACCTTTTTTTACAAATTTGCTTATAATTTTTCAACGGAAAAAGATAGCAAATTTTTTTCCTTACAAAATTACCTCTTTTTAAATATGCCAAAATATAGGTATGTTTCTGGGGAAAGAACTTCGATGACGTCATTACTTCAGTTTCCAAATATAGAAAAATATGTAAATTCGGCTTAAAATGGACCTTACTCAATCCCGTTTAAAAACCTCTTTTCATATTTTTTCTATCGTATTTCCTTTTCTTATAATAGAGCTGAGACATCGAGTTTCGCTCACCCTGTACAATACATTGTCAAGAGGTAAATGGCAAAGAGTTTGAACACCGAGTGTTTTTTTTATCTATTATTATTTTTGATATTATTCTGACGTAAAAAATACATGTATCTATATACCAAAAAATATGCATCTAAAAATCAATATCGACCTGTTTGAGTATTTTTTCCTCCAGTAATGGTTTTATCGAATTTGTACCAACCTGTACATGCTCACTCTTTTATTTTACGTATGTATATTTTCATTTAATATTTTTTTAACTGATATGAGTTTTAATTCGTTACTCCACTAGGTAATTTTAATCAGCCGCTTATCATACACTTTATCGCTTTTATACTTTTTATTTTTTATAATATGAAAAAAAAATAGATACGTTTCAAATACTTACCTAACTTTAAAACGTGTACATTTCTATTTGAATCTGCTATTTCATTGAGTTCCTGCAAATAAATATTATATAATTATTAATTATGAACTGAAAGGCTATTATTATTGAGTAACAGAAAGTGCAATATATCATAATAACAGAATTCTAGTAGTACTTTTAAAAAATAAAATGTGATATATACATCTTATTGAAAATAATTACAAAATTAAAGGACAGTTTCCCTTGTCCTATACACCTATCATGTAATGGTATGGTCCACGTTGATTGTCGTCTGAAGAAAAATAACTTTCAAGAATTGCATCGGCAGTCTTTGAAAGTTATTTTTCTTCTGGAAAAGTATTTCAAGGGTCGTCTTGAAATGCTTATCCACTTTATTCAATTATTACACACCCATAAACGATTGTACGAATTTAAGCGTTATCCTTTCTTAGCCTACAAATTCAGTGCTTTATCAGGGTAGTTTGTCAGAATGTACATATATCTGACAATTCCCATATTTATAATAGGACGGTGTCTGAAATTAAGACTCGAACTTCAATTAGTTTATAATATAGGGTGGAAACCACGTATTACAATAAAATTATTTTTGACTTTATCTTAGAGTTATGATAAATTATCAAATGGCTCGATTTTTAATATAAAACAAAATCTTAAATATACAGGGTTATTTATGTGAGTGCAGTATATAAATATATAACCTATGTCAACATTTGTAATTTAGCTCTTAGTTAATTACATATATGTGAGATTGTCGTAATACTTTATTTGAACTTTTTTATATATATACATAGGTCATTAGCCACGTCGCTATATCCTATTTAGATGTTCATATCGTGCACTTATACGCCTCATTTTCTTTACATATTCTTGTAGAGGCCAATATTAATTACAAAATCTCGCTTATTATTTCCTTTCGTTTCCTTTTTTTTATTATTTTTTCGGTTTTGAAATTTTTCATTTACACTAGGCATGTGGAAAGTTTCTCTTTGATGACCCGTATTTATACATTCTAACGAAATTTGTTTACTGTTAGCGTTTTATCACAAACTAGATATATTGGTGGCTATTCTCCTCTTAGAAGATGCAAAGAGGTAAAGTGTGTATGGCCTATCCTTAATCGGATTAATAGGACTTGTTCCGCCTTAGTAAGGTCCATTTGTCTACTTTTGGCTTAATAATCTTCAATACTGAGTCTATTCTGGTCCACTCTAATTGCCATTCATATTTAATTTTTGAAATCAATCGTTCTCCTTAAAATCAGTATTTCTAATCAGAACGTCATGAACTGTGTTTTCCAAAGCCTGAATCAAACTTAGAGTCTGTTTTAATTAAAATTTTCATATTATAGCTGTACTCCGCATATCTCAAGGTCTGTCAAATACTATACAGCTCGGCAATGTTACAGAGAAGATACTAGCATTACAAAGATTCCAAGAGTCTCTCTGTTCGTTATAAATGCACTGCCTAAACCAATGTCTATATTTGGGCCATCTATATATATCTGACTTGGAAGTGAGAATGTATATTACAGAAAGAGACTTTCATCAATGATAGGTTTGTTTCAGTCTCCTTATATATGGATCTACAAGATAGAAGTGTTATTGTCCACGGATGGATTTCCTTGAGTTATCTGTATACTCGTATATCTGACTTATTGCTGGGAATTAAGAAAGTATATTATTGGAAGAGGCTTTCATCAATTGGAGGTTTGTTTCAGGTTTCGCTATTTATAGTTAAGTTGGCTCTACAAGATAAAAGTATTATTTTCCACGGAGCTGCGGAGGAATTTTACAGACACCTAATAGTAGCATTGATGAAAGGATTAGACCTATTTTTACCATTAATATCTTGGCCTACACCAACTGGACGAGTTGTTGTTGATCATGCCTCATATATTTCAAATGAGTCACTATCAAAGAGACACATTCTGCTAAATAATAAAACTAAGCATTGCTTCATCGAGTGGAATCTGATATCAGATAGAATTGTTTCATTAATACTTAAAACCAAAGCCATACACTTTACATTCATCCAAGCGTGTACTCCAATAGGGCAAGCATCGGACGAGGAAAAGGATGCTTTTTACCGACTAGCTTGTGATGATGATGTTCGCAGATGATACGCGGATCTAGTATTCTGGTATTGATGGGTGTCTCGATACAAAAGTGGGAAGTTCAAATGTGAATTGGGAGACGGTAATGGGACAATATGAACAAGAAATAATCAACAAAAATGGTGAGCATTTTGTAGTAACTATGACATGGTTATAGGAGGCACATTGTTCCAACATAATAAAATTCATAGTCACGCGGATGTCTTCAGATGGTATCACTCTGAAAATCAAATCGATCACATCGCATTCAGCAGAAGATGGAGAAGCTTTCTTCTAGATGTGAAAAACAAAAAAGGTGCAGACGTCTATAGCGACCACCACTGGACTGGACTGTTGCGTATAAGGTTATTTCCATCGTAAATGTGCACCCACAGCACCTAAAAGACTAAATATCGCCAAACTTTAAGACAATGAGATAACACCGCGTTTTATTCAAGAAGCATGTGATTTAATATCATCAAATGCTCATCGGGAAGATAGTGTATCACAAAAATGGAACACTGTGAGTGAAGCTTTGCAGAAGACCGGTGAGAATATTCTAGGTTATCGTAATTACAGAAAGAAAGAATGGAGATCAGACTGAACTTGGAAACTTGTTGAGGAACGCAGATCTTTAAAAAATGCAATCAACTCAGCGAATTATATGAATGACATGGAAAGGGCAGGTTTGAAAGAAAGTTATAAAGAGCTAAAAGAGTCATAAGAGAGAATGAAAGAAAGTTAAGAAAAGTACGAGAGCAGATAAAGGGAAATGATCGCGTGATATCGCTGATTAAGCCCAGCGTGCAGCTGATAGCAACAATACACCGAAACATAACGCCTTGCTCAGTATCTAACTGGAAAACGACCAAACGCTGGAAAACCATTAAAAGCAATAGATGGTAGTCTATTAACATTACAGAAAGGTGGAGTAAACATTTTTAGGATTTGCTTAATAAGCCACCTGTAACAGTTGCTCACAGTCCAATAGAACCAGCCCGACAATAACAACATTTCAATACAGAGCCGCACTCAACATTGGAAGAAAAATCGGCTATAAAAGACTTAAAAACGGCAAAACTCCCGGTATCGATAATATAGCAGCTGAAATGCTACAAGCCGATATTTCGAAAATATCAGAAATTTTTCATCCGATAATAAGTGAAGTATAGGAGATGGGGGATATTCCGGACGAATTTATAGATACTTTGATAATTATCCTAGCTAAGAAAGGTGACCTTACAATCTGCAAAGATTGGCGAGACATAACACTCTTCAATTACCGTTCGCCGATTTTGAGCAAGTATTTGAAAGTCTGGGTCGGGAGATGATGTGGAAGATCTTGTCGGTATACCAGCAAAAATTCTGAATATTATTTCAAGACTACAGTAACGCACGATGTCGAATTCTACTCTGGTGTTAAACAAGGCTGTCTTGTCCCCGCTTTAGTTCCTCCTAGTCCTAGATTGGGTAATGCGGAAGGTGAATTCTGGAAGCAAAGGTATTCAATGGACGTTTATCAAAACGTCTAGAAGAGGTTGATTTTGCTGATGATCTTGCGCTTATGGCCCAAAAAACCAGTGACATGGTTGAATCGTTGCGACGACTTGTTAAATATTCCACCCAGGCTGGTATAAAAATAAATGTCTTTAAGCCAAAACCTCTTCGAGTTAACATAACAATTCCACAGCATACTGGTGATCGAAGAAAAAACCATTGAAGAGGTGGGTAGCTTGTATTATCTGGGAAGCTATATTATAAATGATGGAGGTGTTGATGCAAATGTAAATAACTCAATTCAAAGGGCACGACAAGCATTTATATCACTCAACAACGTATGGACCTCAACACAGCAATCAATAAATCTGAAAATGCGCTTTTTCAAAACCATTTGTGTTTCAGTACTGCTGTGCGGATGCGAGACTTAGAAGTCAACTTCATTCATCGAAAACAAAATATAAGTCTTCATAAACAACTATCTGAGGCGAATACTGAAAATCAGATGGCCAGAAACAATAAGTAATGAAATGCTGCGAAAAATAACTGGTTGTGAGCAAATAAAAGCCCAAATCAAACGTCGAAAATGGAAATGGATTGGTCATACCCTGAGGAAACCAAATGGAGACATAGCCTGCATAGCATTGGACTAGAATCCACAAGGAAAAAGAAAGAGGGATCAGCCAAAAAAAAAAACGTGGCGCATAATTGTTATCGATAAAGCTCGAATAGCTGGTAAAGAATAGAATGAAGCTCTTGCCCAAAATAGAATCCGATGGAGGCATTTCTTAGATGCACTATATTCTCCCGTGGAATAAAGTTTAAGATGATAATAATGATGATTATCAAAGACAGCGAAATGATCTGGATGTTGTTGTATTATCCATATTTGACTTATGTAATTTAATAGCAACCTATTTCTTCTAAATTTTAAAAGGAGGGTGTCTGTTTCGCAAAAGATGGAAATTACAGGACTCGTTTGAAATACTGCAATTGCGAATCTTAGACCTGACGTTGAATCTTATTATTTATTTAAATGTATTAACTTAATTTATTTAAAATGTCTGTATTAAAACTAATGCCTAACATTATCTAAAACTTGAATTGTTATACTTACAATTCTACTAGGTTATTTCCCTGTTCAACCTAAAAATTGTATCGCCTGAAAGAAGAATGAAATCAAGAGCTATCTTATTTGTGAAAATGTCAAGCTTATTTATTATTTCTTCGAAGAAACTAATGTTATGATTTAGATAATCTTCTGTTAATTTCTGAGCAAATGTCATTTTTTATGGATGCATCATTTATGACGACACTTCAAAACGGTTGTATGGTTGGCATTAATTTCATTCTTGGTGTGAAGTTCATGTTGAATTATCGTGCATACTTAATAAAAAAATGTCTACCTTCACATCGTTTACTAAAAAATGAGAATTATTTAACGGTTTAGCATGTTCCAGTCGCCTGAACTGTCGCATTGTATTTAGAGATGGTCCCTATGTGATTTTAGGCACAGGGATTTTTTGCAGCTTCTACTCCACTTCTACACATATCCCCGTAGCCGATCATCAACACAGTTTCTATTTGATAAGTTTCTATTAAAAATCGCATTGTTGGCAAATATCACAAAAGATAATTTGCTATAATATCAAAGTTACTATAGATATACACTTACAGGTGATAAAAATCCGAATCGATGTCTGGTGAAGTGTATATTCCTTATCACGCAGTTTAGATGAATGCTTATATTTATTGTATAAATCTGCCTCGGATAAAGTCACGGATTCGGAAAAAAACCCGATAGCATGTGAACGTTGCCTTCAGTTAACACCGATTCGGAAAAGTTACTGATACGGGAAAAAACGAAATCCTGTGAACTAACAGTTAGATTCAATTTATTAGTGGTATATACTTAAATAGCACTAGTCAATTTATTAAATTAAATAGAACGACGGACATTATAAAAAAATGTCTTGGCTTTAAGAATTTTCACTGAGCCTACTTTTGAGTCTTCACATAATCCCTTATTTATTCATTTAAGCCATAAGTGTTATAGTGTATAAGGTCGTCCAAATCAGCACATCAATAAGACCTTAAGTATAATAAAAATATACAATGTGTTCCATTAAAAAGAATATCGAAATGAAAATCATAATAAAAATGTACAGTATTCCGTTATAAAAAAAAAAGAATTTGTCTTCTACTGTGCATACATTAATCACCTTGAATATACAATACTTTTTGTTTAGACAATGCACCATTTAGAAAATAAAAATAACCAGTCCAAGCGTGTTTCATAATCTCCAAAACAGCACCAAAAATAATGTTATTCCATAAGTGATTTCCGCTCCGTATATTTTATTCCATTAGCGATCAAATATACTACGATAGTACGATTTGTAGTTAACTTAATGTTCATAAGTTTTTGCAGTAACCGTGTAATATAAAGAAAAAAACCAACATTCTGTCATTTCTGGATTTCTGAACAACAAACTTTAACATAAATTGGAATTATGCAGACCATTGTTAAAATGATTTACTCTCGATACACAATAATATTATAGGAATAGGATAATATAGAAAAATACACTATAGAATTAATGCACAATAGGCATACTAGAATGGTACATCCTACAGTGGAGACATATTTGTTAAAAAGAGAATCAAACTATTTATAAAGACTAACTTGATAGGTAATTAATAAGATAACATAAAAATTAATAATACGAAATCATGATTTCCGTTCATTACGCAATCATGTCACGTCTTAGTTATATAGTGGGAATATGAGAGCTCTTCACTAATAAATTGCAGAAAATTGTTTGGTATACTGGATCTACATTATATGTAAAGGAACATTTAATATATTGTACAATATGTAAAAACCATTTAAAAGTTAGCATAATATATAGTTTGTTAAATTACTTTGGCAATGAAACAAACATTACTGTTTGTTTCATTGCCAAATAAAAAGTCTCAAAACATAACATTGGCACAGCTTACGTATTGAGTAAGCTGTGACATTGGTTAAGCTTGTTTTCAGTGGCGTAGCTACCAAGGGGCTAGGCGGGGCAGTGCCCCGGGGCCCTCAAGCTCAGGGGGCCCTCGAATCCTTACCAGAAAATCCCAATCGAACTCAACTTTTGAAAATTTCTCCCATTTTCAAAATAAATATGACAGGTGGCAACTCGAGTTTAATCATGGCAACTCAGTTGTGAGAAATTCCAAAGTTATAAAAAGGGAATTCCCCTAAATTATTTGTGTGGGTTGACAGTGTTATTAATGTTTTCATCAATTTGTCGGATATCAATATCTGCATATTATTATTTATCGATGTGCGTTTTTGTGATTCGCGATTGTGAACTTCGAGTCAAGATTTTTTTTCGGGAATGGTTAAAAAGTTAATGTATCAGGAGTAAGTAAGCGTATGTCAATAAATTTTTTGTACTGGTCCATACAAAAGTTCAATTTTATTTGATTATAGTACGTATACATAGTTACGTAAAGAAATCTATAGATTTCGGCTACTCACTATATAACGCAAAATACCGTGAAAAATACAAGTCACATGCGGTAGGTAGGGAGCCGTCCATTAATTACGTGATGTTTTTTTGTCATTTTTTAAACCGTCAAATGTGGTAACACTGGCGGCGATAAAATGTTTGCCGGGGATTCCCCAACGATGTCTTGTATCGTATCATTACGTTTCTCTTTCCTTTTACTTGTAACGTTGTCAGTGAACAGTGAGTACCTACTTGAGTACAATCTTACATAAATATTGCATAAATAAATTAGAAAACTAATATTATGGACAAAAAAAAAGAAACCCAGTGGTGCATTTAAACGCAAACAACGCCAAGAAAGAGAAGAAAGTAAACAAAAATTGCCCAAAATTGACAAGTTTTTTAGTCAGCCTTCTGCAAGTACTTCTGGACAAAATATTTCTATTGATAGTGACTCAAATAATGTGGTAACTGCAGTGTTGGTTGAGAATCCTACTGAAGAAGATTCAACAATTATTGCAGTTGAAAATACTTCCGCCGCCGATCATGTGAACGTGGATGATGTTTGTACAGCACCTATGAACATAAGAACGGATGATTTGGAGAAACCACAGACCTCTACAGTTTTCGAAAATGTGTTCGATAAATCGCTTTATGACTTGGGAAACTTCACGAACAAAATACTAAATGATAATGAAAGACGTCAAATTCTTGATATGGGACCTTTACAGCCATTAGGACCTTTTCCAACTGATATTAACCAGAACAATAGGTGTTTTTCAAAATCATACTACGTTTCAAGTTCAAAATATGGACCAGTTAATCGTTTTTGGTTGTGCTATTCCAAAATACTAGACGCTGCCTATTGTCAACCCTGCTGGTTATTTGCTTCACAGAGGAATAATGTCTGATGTACGGGAATTCGTGATTGGAAACATTTATCAGAAAGAATTAAACAACACAGTTATTCGAGTGACCATACGGAAGCATGTGCTGTGTATGAATTTTGGAAAAAAAATGATACTATCGACAAGGAACTTGAAAATGAAATTCGCAAAGAAACATCCTTTTGGAAAATGGTTCTTCAAAGGTTATTTGATATCATACTTACCCTAGCAAAGAGTTCTTTGGCTTTGAGAGGACATCGAGAAGACTTAAGTCAGGAAGGATACCATGGAAATTTTTTGTCCTTTGTAGAGCTTGTCGCCCGATATGATCACATTTTGCGGCAAGTTTTGGATATGCCCAAAGGTAATAATAATAATTTTATTTTGTTTTAATATTATTCATAATTATTAACTGTTTAATATCAGGGCTTTTTAAAATTGTGTTTTTTATGTTTTTAGGATCTACAAGATATCTGAGTGCAACAATTCAGAATGAAATGATTGAGTGCTTGGGGACCAAACTCGAAATCCATCTACTAGAACAAATTAGGGCGTCACCGTTTTTCGCCATCATAATGGATTCGACACAGGACACATCGAAGGTAAATCAGCTAAGCATTGTTGTGAGGTATGCAGTAATAACCAGATCGGAAAATAGACAGCCAATTGATATAGAAATAAAAGAAGTGTTTCTAGGCTTTTATGCAGCCATCAAACACGGCGCAGCAGATTTAGTCAATCAAGTAACTACATTATTTAAAGACAAAAATATTGATTTAAAAAAATGTGTGGGGCAAGGTTATGATGGAGCCAATGTGATGAGTGGTGTGTATAATGGTGTACAAAAACGTATTAAGGATATCCAGCCTAACGCGGAGTATGTACATTGTGCCACTCATAATTTAAATTTGGTGATAAATGATGCCATTAGCAGTTGTGTGGAAATACAGAATTTTTTCGCAATGTTGCAAGATTTGTATAACTTTTTCGGAAACAGTATCAAGCGTTGGGATCTACTATCAAAATTCACAGGCGAATCAGACACCACTCTAAAAAAACTAAATCCCACTAGATGGTCCAGTAGAGTCAATACGATATCTGCAATAAAACTTCGTTTTTTTATATTATCAAAGCATTATCAGAAATGGTTCTAAAGAGTCCTAATAAAGATGAGCGTAATGAAGCAGAGAGTATTAAAACAAAAATGCTAAATTTCGAGTTTGTGTTGCTTTGTGAATTCATGCATATTGTATTGAATTACATCAATTATGCATCCAAAATTTTACAAAAATCCGACATAAATTTGGACGAGGCAAGTAAAGCTTTAGCAGAGACCAAAGCAAAGTTGCAAATTTATAGAAATGATTTCGAATTATTCAAGTGCAAAGCCTGTGAAACTGCAAGAAAATATGGTATAGATACCCATTTTCAAGAAAAAAGGCAAAGGAAAGTAAAAAAACATTTTGATGAATTAACTGCTGATCACCGATTTTCAAACCGAGAAGAAATATTTAAAATTGTGATTTTCAATAAGGTACTTGATACATTAATAGCTCAATTAAATACCCGTTTTACTGGCATGAGTGCAGTTTGTCAAACATTCGAATTTCTAACACCAACATTTTTATTACAAGTTGATGAAGCAACTTTATTACAAAAGTGTGACAATTTCCAAAGAAAATATTCCGATATAATAGGCCCTAGCTTTTCACTTCAATTTGTTAATATTTACCACCTACTTGTACCTCAATTAACTCAAGCATGGACTGTTCACCAATTATGTAAGGAAATAATGAGTAAATATGGAGTGCTAGAATGCGATCTAACGGAAGTATTTACAGCAATGTTATTATTCTTTACAATTCCTGTCACTTCTGCAGTAGCTGAAAGGTCATTCAGCAAATTAAAAATAATAAAAAATTATTTAAGAAATAGTATGGGCCAAACTCGACTCCGACATTTATCGCTAATAGCAATTGAAAACAAAACCGCATCAAGTCTGGATTTAACCGAAGTAATTGATACTTTTGCGAAAACTAAAGCTAGGAAAAGATTTTAATAATTATAATCGTTATTTAGTCTGTTGGTAGGTCTGACCTTTATAATATATATTATTAATTTTAATTAATTGACCTTTATAATAATTAGAAGTAGCCATTATATGATTTTGTTTTTGTTTAGTTTATACTTTAGTCTATTTTTGTTAATTAATTAAGAAAACATACTGTCTAAGTTTTATAATTTTTGTAAATAGCTTGCATCGGCGATAGGTTAAATAACTGTAAGCTGGTGCAACGTATCTACGAATAAATAAATAAATAAATATATAATAAACCCTTGAATCTTTTCTATTTCGTTTTATTGCCCAATACCTACACCAAGTATTAAAATAATTGTAATTTATGTTGTTAGTGTTTAATAGTTTTATTACCTGCCCATGCACGAAAAAGAGCTGATGATAAAGTTGCTTAGCATTTTTAAAGTATTTGTATATTTAATGATTTTACTTCAAAAAACCTTACCAGTTTTGATAGCAGTGGGCCCCATTTTTTTATTTGCCCCAGGGCCCTAGGTTACCTAGCTACGCCACTGCTTGTTTTATAGCTAGACTCAGGTAGACTCTCCCGTTTATCGGCAAGATAAGAGAGGTTTTTATTTGGCAAATAGCGATGAAATGAATAGTACATTATTATGACCATCTTAGAAATACACAATAATTCATAAAATAACAAATAGCATAGTAGCTCAATATTCCAATGTTTCCCTCAACGTCTAGGAAGATGCCTAGAAGTTGAGGAAATGAAAGACTGATTTTTTACATATATAGACCTAGATTTCATTAACATTTTCTGTATATTTATGTAATTTAAATAACTATTAAACAAAATAAAAAATTATTGTTGAGTTTTCATCTTAAATCCATACACAAAAACTGTCGACAGGGATCTCCTAAATAACTATTTGCATGACATACGTATCCATTTAAATTAATTAAATTTAGCGCTTAAAATCTTTATAAATCATCATAAACTTCTAATAGTATTAGCGTATTTTTATACAGTACCGATAGTATCGATATTTTTATATGTATGATAAACGTTTACCATTTTGATCAATTTTATATTTTCATTCCATATTGTATAAGTACCTTTTTAACTACCACATATGGTTCAATTAATTAATTCATTAAATAGTAAAACCTGATATTTTTATATTCAAGATAACCTATTTCCATTTTGATCAATTTTATATATATTTTCCATATTTTATAACTACCTTTTTAACTGCGCGATATATTTCAATTAATTAATACTAAGGAATTTTAATCGAAGAAATTGAATTTAAATGAAAAACGTTTAAAAACGCCGATGACGTCAGTACACATATGCATATACCATTATGAATTCAGAATTTTTTTCAAGAACTACCTATTTATTAACTCTCTTATCTTGCGGATAAACGGAAGAGTCCGCCTGAGCCTATCCATAAAAACAAGCCAAGGTTATGTTTTGAGATTTTTTATTTGACAAATAGCAATGAAATAAACTATACCTATCTTCATTGTTTTATTTTAGTTTTATTATTTTAAACGTAGTAATTTATAATTTCAATATAAAAAAAAACGTGTGCGTCACGGGACGCCTGACAGAAGTGATAACTTAAACTAATCTAAGTTGAACTATTTGATATTGAAATTGTTTAACTTGAGAAAAGCTTAGGTTATTACTTAAACTTTATGTATATTAATATGATAATGTAAGGAAAGGTTATTTATTAATTACATATTTTATTGATTATAAAATATATTTTATTCTTAGTTACAATTCTTGAATATGTACATTAGAATTTTGTGTATGTACATTATTAGTATCATTATTTAATTCTATAAAAGTAACAATTGGCTTATGGTAGCTATAATAAGCAACAAAATTTTTACATTGTATGTCATCTAAAAATCTTGTAAAGACTGCATCAAGTACAGTTCCATGACTTGTTGTAGTTTCTTCTGGCTTATTAATCATTATTAATTGTAATTTTGATTGTAGGAACGATACTAAATTTTCAGCTCGATCAGCAGCAAAATTAACATTAAAATCTCCGGTTAAAATTAACGGAATTTTATAATATTTTTTTAATTATGTTTATCAGAACGTGTATAATTATTTTTTTACTATGATATGATATAAAATTACTAAATTTACTAATTACTAAATCATAGAGGCGGCCGCGCAGCAGCAGCGACGCACACATGCAAATGCACGTAGATGTAGACAGCGAAAGCACGCAGAGAGGAGGAGATAGAGCTCGAGATCGTGCGAGAGAGGGGGAAGCGTCTGTCCGAAATACGGCTAGCGCTGTGGGTTAGAGTAAGAGAGGAGGAGCCTGCTTACCGCTGCCGTATGCGTGAGAGAAAGGGAAGCCAGACAGACTGGCGCGGTAACGCGTTACGTAACGAAGCGGTTTGCCCTCCCATAAGAAGTTATCACTTCAAAAATAGCTTTTAAACAAACAATGTTATTGCTGTCATTAATAAGAGGAACAAAAATTATATTGTTAATAAAATCAAATCATATTAAAACAATCGTAAGAGACATATATTTTCATTATTGCTATTTAAAAGTAGGTATGTTTAAAAAAATATAAAAAAAAAACATTCAAAAAACTATGTGTAAATTGTTTACATAAGTAAGAATCGTAATAATGGCATATTAAAAATATATCATTGGCAAATTAATAATGGAAGCTGATTACGTAATAATGAGACAATAATGTAAAAAACAATAAAATACAGATTAAAAGACTAATATTAAGATAGACAATTACCTACGTTAAATATATAATGCGTTTTATCAGATGATACAAAATGATTTAATAATACAAGATATTCGATAAGTAAAACTCCCTAAACTTGATAAATAAGTATGTATTTAGTACAGTGTAAATTTTATTTCTAGTGAAATAGTGAGCTATAGATACCTGTAGTGCCACATAATTAATTGAAATGAAAGGACTATGTTTTGCCTGGTGCTCACAAAATGCGACAGTCGAACGTTAGTACATTATATTCATATATCCATAATAGTAGTTTATATTGATACTAAAACATCTGTCTTATTAAAAGGTATGCCTTATTTTTTATATATAAAAAACTTCTATCAAAATTATGACATAAAATTATGTGACAGCTTCAGTCAGTTCAGTCGTCATTTTTGGTTAGATGTTTATTAAATCTGTTCTAGCCAGTCAGATACTGTAATCTTTAAAAAATTAAATTAACATAATGATAATTATACTGCTTTTATTATAGTACGATCTAGCAAGATGAACATCAAATTAGTAAAATGAATTTATCTATTATTTTTCTAGTATACATATTATACTTGATCACAAAGTATTGAAAAATAAATCAATTTAGAACAGTTTATTGAAAGCATATATTGTTTATATATATATATATATATATATATATATATATATATATATATATATATATATATATATATATATATATATATAGTTAAATTAATATGTTTTAAATATATAAAAAAATTTCACGGAGAGCTAAAAAGTACATCAAATTAACATGTCATCCACCTCATACTTGATTCATCGTGAAAGGTTAAAGCTTTTTAAAATTTTCTGCAAGTTGCATTTAACCCTCTGTACTTCTGTTATTTTAGTTTAACAACACGCGTATATAAAATATTGAATCTCTTTAATAAACAATTTTAATTAAAACTTTCTATAAATATAACATTTTAGCCCTTACATCTTACAAGAAAATAACAAAATAAATTTTTACTGAGAAAAAACATCATTCTGTTGGTCATTAATAAAACTTACTTATTGGTAGCTTAGCTAAATAAATAGGAGACAGCAAGTATGATTTATAACGATAATTTATTGCGATAAAAAATAAAGTCGCATAAATTAATGCCGTCATTAAACCTCAACTTAGTGTTAGCAACCATTAAATTTTTTAATGACAGTTGATAAATGTCGCGTTACTGTTATTAGACAACCATCGATTAAGTAATCAAAGATAACTTATTACTTAAGCATATTTAAGAAATTAGTTGAAACTTTATAACCTATTCACATATACCAATAACTAAATAAATAAAGCGTCTAAGGTAATAGCAGTAAATGTGTCATATTGTATATACTGTAATACCCCGTACCCCACTCCCTTACTTTCATTTTCTCCCTCTCTATTTTATACGTAACCGATTGAAAAACATCCTCTCTCGCGAAAATGTTCCATCATCAAGAGTTGTATTGATATCACACCTGCACAACATAATACCAACGAACCCCTGCTACCCCTGTTTGACCCTTCCCAAGAGATTGATATATGTGAAGTACGAAAATTTTACGTAATCATCTGATTTTGTATAGTGTTAAGAACCTTGCTACGTTGTGTTTTTAATTCTTTTTCCCTAGATTCTTTATATAAAGTTTGGTATTACTTGTTTTAATGTTTTCACTTATGATCTGCTCTGGTTAATTCAATGTACGATTTTATTTATCTGAATTTTAAGTCTGATTTACTTTATTTGGTTTAATATTTGAAGAAAGCAATAGAAAGGAAACTCAGGATCCACTTGAATTTACATTTATTATCCCACTTATAGATGGAAATAATGTTCTTGACAAGAACTTTGTTATTTGTAACGAAAACTTCTATTTGTTAAATAATGGCTGGTATACACAGAACTCTATACATTAAGAGGAACTCCTCTCGCTAAACACTCTGTGAGTTTTCCCACTGGAGAGACATTAAGGATCTAGGTTCAACCACGAACTCGTAGTTTGTGAACGGCCTGCTGTCGTAGGTTGTGTACTATCACCTCAGTAAAGGCATTAGATGTGAGACAATGTCTCCAATAATGGCTTTGTGTCACTTACCCACTCGCTCTGAGATACCCAGGTAGAGACAACTGGTCCGATAAAAAGTTTAACCCTGTGGTAAACAAAACACGCACCCCAAGACGATAAGCACTAAATATCATTATCATTTTAAACCAACAGGTAAACGTCACCGATGGTATAAAATCACCGAACGAAGTTCACCTTTAGTAACTGTTAATATAATTTACGGTTATTAGTTGCGGTCGACTCTGTATATTGATCCCCCCGTATGTAGACGCTCACATCTGGTCTACAAAATGCAATAAATTATGAACAGAGGATTGCTAGCCTACCAAGAACATCATCGTACATGTTAATTTCCTTAGTTTATATTTGAGTAAAATATATGAATACAGGGAATTAAGTTCCCTATAAAATAAATAATTATAAATGAATGAAAAACAATGATGTACAGTAGTTAGCCAGTACTGAAACTAGGGCAGTGAATTACTATTATGACATGAATACTTAAAAAGTATTGAATTATAATTCAGTAGCACAGGAAATAACGGTGCATATATAGTTATTAATTAAATAAATCCCTCTTTTACCGATAATAAGTGTTCACGATAATTGAACATTAATGGAAATACGAGTGATTAAATAACGTTGACCTATCAAGGGGCAAATAGTCACGGCGTCGGAGACTTCTCCTCCAGGTTCGCAATTCCTACTTTCGATGACGTCGATAACGGAGGACACCGGTGTCAGTTTCGTTATATCCCTATAAATAATGAGGCCGATGCTGGCCTTCTGATTTTCGAATCTTCTTGTCGTCTTGTCTTATGACTTTGTCTTCTTGTCTTGTATGTTTTTCTGATCTTCTGCTCTTCTGAACTTCGATTCTTCTATTCTTCTGGTCTTCTAATCTTCTAGTCTCTAGGCTTCCCGTACTAATTTCGAACTTCTCGGATTAATTTCTGACTGCCTCTTCTCGGATTGATTTTAAAACTCCTCTTTTCGAGTTGGTTTTAAATTGTCCCCATACATAGAGCCACGCGAATTTAAATAAAATCGTGGTTCTCTGTTAGAGGAAATACGGATTCCTAAAATCCTCGATGCGATGAAATAACTAACACGCGAGGTACCAGCATACGCGATCTCCCAAATTAGTCAAGTCCCCAAAGTTTGAAGCCTCGATGCGTTTTTACGCAAAGATTACAATATTATGATCTCGATAATTTTGTATTGAATATTTTAAAACTCTCTTAAATTTATCTTTGAAAATTAATTTAAAACGCACCTAATTATTTTTACAAATTATTAAACGAAATGAAAATAGTTTAAGTAAAATTTTATAAGCCAAATTACTTTAATAATGTTATGAAAAATTGAAAAATACGTGATCTTATGGCCCGGATACGGGACGTTTCAATATATAAGGACTAAAATAAGTAAATTCAAAACATATTTATTAAATGATTTAATATCACAAGATGAATATCCGTTCCAAGTTTCATATAAATATCACATATAGTACATGATTACAAGTTTCCAGAAGGTTACAAAAATTACAAGTTTCATATAAATATAACATGCAGTAACTATTGAAACTATTTACTATTGGAGACAACACAAGATAAGTGTTACGTTTCAAATATAACGTAGTATCTGCAGCTGATTCCTATTAGACCAACAGCACCTACTATTTATTTTAAAAACAGTATTCGTAATAATTTACCACTTCAAAATTGCTGAACATACATTCAATTTCTCTCAAATATGTACTTGTGTACTTTTTATCTCTTGTATTTCTTATCCCTAGAGATCAAAGTTCTTTAACTGAAACAAATGCCCTACAAGTACGAAAAATTATATCATAATCCTTATCTCCGGATTGTAATGTATCTATTGTGTAAGGCACCATATACATACATATACCTTAAGACAGACCATTATATATAAATAGTTATAAAACATGCAACAAATGGATATTGGTTATTTTATTAGATAAGTATTTAATTATGCTAACTTACCTTTACACTTATTATAAAATATTTATTGGTAAGTTGTAGTAACTATATCCGAAAATTAATATTACTCGATGATGAGAGTTGGAAATAATGAAAAAACTAAAACCAGTACAAAGTGTATTCTCTATAAAGCTAAATCTATGTACTTAGGCAATAAGACATCTTAATTATTATGTATTTACAATGTTATAATATTAACAATCTTAGCAAAATATTTTATAATAATAATCCTTGGTTGTTATAAGTTATAGAAGTATTAAAGTAATTGTACTTGTAGCCATATTTTAACAACTATTATTAAGGAACTTTTAGCAAGATACTTTAATAGACTGATTTATGTCAATGTTCTTTTCTTTAAAATTTTGTATAGGCTTGTAATAAAAATAAGCATAAATACAAATTACATGGTATTTATTCAGATTATCTCAAGTTCGTTAATACCGTTAAAATGTTGTTAACATTGTTGTAAAACCACCAATGAACATGAATATATTGAAAATCGTTCATGTAATTGTCGATTCATTTAGATCATCCTGTTTTAATTTACAACGAGTAAACAAATCGCAATAATATTGCGCCGCTCCCTCGCTCATATCGAAGGCACCTCCGAAGAATGCCTCTAGAGGCTTTGGACCAAAAACAATCGACCCTTGTGAACAACGTGGTTCGTAAGGGTCGATTTACTATTTTGATGTTGTCAAAATCCCGAAATTCGAACGAAAAGCATTTCGTACATTGACCTAAACATTTCGTGACACACACACGAAAACAGGCGTTTAGTAAATAGAGATTTATACAGCATTTTCATAATCTGGAAAACTAGAAAGACTATAAGACTAGAATACTAGACTATATAATGGAAGACTAGATGATCTATACAGACCAGGCAAGTGGATAGGTCGATTTTGTCGTTTAAATGCATATTTTTTGCTCTACGTATATTATTGGAGTTATGATGTCATCAACAGTTCTTTTTTAAATGGCATCATCATCATTATCTGATGATGTCATTTAATAGTGGTAGCTTACATATTAACTCTTTCGAGAGATTGTACAATTGAATTTTTAATAACATGTATTTCCATTCTCTCGACATACCGACGCTGACTGTAGCTACTTTTTCGAGAAATCTACTTTTTCTGATTTCTAAATTTTATTATTTCTACGTTACTTAACGTGACATTTTTGAGAATGTTTCTACTCTCTAAGATTTTGTATCCATTTTACTTTACTTGGTTACTTGCCTTTACTGGGATGCACAACAATTTTATATATTTATTGTCATAAGTCTTTAAGATATGGTGTATTTAAGTGAAACAATGCATTGAAATGTTGATGATGATTAGTTATAAAGGCTGAATCCGTACACAAGCTAAGGTTTAATAATAGGTACCCTGAACGACATATTACACGCTCAGTTTACAAGTAAAATAGAAGCTTAGAAATGTAGAGATATTTAGATACTGTGCAGGACAATTATAACAAAGGTCGTTCTCCCATCGTAAAATGCATGTGGATGTGTTATTAGCGATACAGGTAGAAATATCCTCATCGACCAACTTGCAAAATCGTATCGGATCTTGCAATGTGTCAGTCATCTTTTAAAATACCTGAAAAAGAGTGCCTACAAATGGCACAGATACAGAATACAATTAATTTCAGGAAGATTATTTCCATACAAAATAGAATTATAGAAATTCGTGATAAAATGATGTAATAATAATCCCTAGTTGCTTGCGTAACCAAATGCACGTTTTCACATGGGACAGTTTAAACCACAGAATAAGGAACAACTATTCTGTGGTTTAAACCATACGACAGTTGCTCTAGGTAGGTCGCTTCTGTAGTTTCGTTCTCCAGTTCGAATAATTATTTTATAAATTGTACAATTAATATTAATATTATTCACTTTAGTTAGTAAGAACATATACACTGTGCCCAAGATGAAAATGCACAGCATAGGCATCGTGGAAGTGGTAGAAGATACAGATTCGATTAAATGGGGAAAAAGTTGGGTGATACTATTCCAGTGCTCTTAGGTTTTAAAAATATTTCTTCCTAGTTATAGTCCTTATAAGATTTATATAATACAGCCTTTACTTTGAAAATTGCAAATAAAATGTATTATTCATTTCAGTATTCTCTAAAGGAACAAATCAATAAGGCAACAAATCAATCTTATATTATTTATTATTAAATGCTGATTAGTAACCAAGCAAATTATTTAAAAAAGCATAACAATAAGATCACTGTTTTGCTAATTATAAGATTAATCAAATATATATTTGATTGATGAATATTTAAGATCATGATTTGTCTGTCGCTATTCTCGAAATGATTATATTTCGAGAATAGCGACAGACAAATCATGATCTTAAATATTCATCAATCAAATATATATTTGATTAATCTTATAATTAATCTCCATTTTCCATAAATGTTAACGCTTTAACTTCAACAATTGATGCAAGTTAAGCAAAAAATGTGTTTAATGTGCTACTCATATTGAGATACCTTTTTTAGTGATAAGGTATCTATGTAGGCTCAAAAACAATAATCGTTTAAGTTTTAACAACCTGTCTAAATAGGCGTTGGCCATCTCATCTTGTGGTGTCTTTATATTTACAATGGAATCGTTTTCGAATGAAAAAAAAAATTATATGGTGACATGACACATTTTGTGCCAACTAAATTGTGTTACTGCTGAAAACTTGTATTTCGATGGATACCCGGAAACAAGGCAGCCTGAAAAAACAATAACTAACCTTCTAAAACAATTTTTAGAAAGGTTAGTGACTAATCTTCAAGAAGGCGGTTCTTTTTTCAGAAACCCATTCGTTCGCGACGAAAACCTTTGAGTAAGTAAAGAATGTAATATTGACAGTTACTGAAAATCCCATTGTATCAACTAGAGAAATTCACCAAGCTACTGGGTTAGCGAAATAATATTCGATTTTATTTTACGGAATATCGGTCCCATCCTTAGAAATTTAGATTACCAAGGGCTCAGGCCAGACGAAGAAGAGAGGGCGCACATTATGTTGAACAATATGATGAAGATTTTCCTTATAAAGTAATTTAGTGAAATGAAAGTATGATCACCAATAATGATATTTTGATTTGAAAACATACACATTATTGGTCATGAGAAAATCAACATCTATTCAAAACGGCTAGGCAGGAACGCCGTTTTGGTTTTAATTCTGTGAAAGAGTATTGGTATACGGTACACGGATTTTTTGTACACAGATTATAGGCCCTTTTATTCACCATAATTCATCAACTACCCAACGTTTTCACAACTTGTTCGACACTCATCTTGAAGACATCCACGACAAGTTACTTCTCACTGTATCCGGAATTGTTGTCTTCAACAAGTCGTTGCTCCAGCACATAACTCTAGGTACACCGTTAGATTTGCTTCTGTATCTTAACATATAAAATTTTATTATACAGAATATAACTTTTTTTAAAAACAATTTTTTGAAATTAGTTAAAACCACTGGAATAGTATCCTAATTACGCAATTTTTTTCCATATAAGCGCATTCATATATCCTATCATTTTAAAAATTCCCATTCCGTGCAGTCTTATCTTGGACACAGTGTATAAATGTTATTGAGATATTCCTTATCCTATGTTATCTTTTAATTTAATATCAACAGGGGCTGTGTGTCAAAAAATGTATTTATAAAATTGAAAACCGAAGTTTATCCACATTTATTTACAAATGGAATTGCATCAGTGAAGTGTAACGTGACAATTTGTTTTATATGTTAATTAATTTCGAGACGTTATATCACTTTTTTATATAAAAAATAAGAATTAAATAAAAAGGCACAAGAGTAGTGAACTCCACCAGATAGATGTTCATCTGATATGTACATACACAGATGAATTTTTATTATTCGGTATATAAGAATGTGCATCCATTACGTTTTTTTTTTTTGTAAATAGGATGGCAATGCATTAAAAACAAATAGGTACCTAAGTGAAACATCATCATGAGGTCATCAGTCCTAAGACTGGTTGGACGCTAACCTCCAGCTTCTCCTATCTTGTGCTAACCTACGCTTTTCGCTAATTGTGCTACAACCTACATCCCTTACTATTTGCGAGCAGTAGTCTAATCTAGGCCTACATCTGCCTTTCTTCAGTCCTATTTCTGCCTCCAAAATATCGCGGACTATTCCCCCATGTCTCAGCAAGTGGCCTACCATTCTATCTCTTCTCTTCTTTATGTTTTTCCACATACTTCTTTTTTCGCCGACTTTCTCCAATACTTCTTAGCTTCTAACCCTATCAGTCCATGGTATTTTCATCATTCTTCGGTAACACCATATCTCAAAAGCTTCTAATTTGTTCCTACTTGCTTCCCCCACCATCCAGGTTTCGCAACCGTATAGTGCCGTGCTCCATACATATGTTTTCAAAAATCTCTTCCTTGTTTCTAAGTTTATTACCCCCGAGCATAAAAGTGCTTTCTTTTTGTTAAAAGCTACTCGACCCTGTGCTATTCTTTGTTTTATGTCTTTATCGCTTCTTCCATCCCAATTTATTTTACTTCCTAAATAAGTGAAGTCTTTAACTTCCTCCAATCTTTCATTATTAATTTGTACTTTCGTTTTGGCTCTGCTCTCGCGCCCTCTGCACACTAACACTTTAGTTTTGTTTTTATTCACCCTCATTCCGTATAAAATTAATGATTGATTAGTTATTTCTATTCAAAGTAAGTATCACAATTTACGTACACAAATATGAGTAAATATTTACCCTTTTGTATTCGGAAAAAAATCATAACGCCAGTCATGTTATCTCTCAATCGGCCAGCTCGAAGATAAGACGAATCGTATAATTCCACCACGGTCAATAGCGTTTCGTTACCGACATGAGGATAGAAATATGGTCAATCATATCCCATACAGTGTTATATTCAAGATGTAAAAGTAAAATAGTTTTAATATACGGAAAATCTGCTTACGGAAACTGACATTACTAACAAATCAACTAGAAAAAGTGCGATTCATAAATTAAATAGTTGAATGCGTTTATTGCAAATATTTAATGAAATTCATAGAAAATATTAGAGTGAATTCATTCCGAGCCAAAAACACCAGCTCCAAAAATACTACAATCCATACTAATTGAAACTTCCCCTAATGTGTTCATTTGTAAAATCGCGTACACTTTTAAAAATATGATAAAAATGATCAGTAGGTATTTACCTAAAGATATCATCTTCTGCAGAAATATTTGTTGGCATTTCTGAAAGCCTTAAAATTCGAATATAATTTGTACTATTTGCTTACCGGCCAAACTATTGCTGTTCTATTTTTAATGGCTATCTAGATATAATAAATGGACGAATAAGCAAATCGCAATAATATTGCGCCGCCCCCTCTCTCATATCGAAAGCACCTCCGGAGCATGCCTCTAGAGGCTTCGGATCAAAAAACAAAAGTTACCACGTTGTCCGCAAGGGTCGATTTACTATATCGATTTTGTCAAAATGCCGAAATTCGAACGAAAATCATTTCGTACATCGACTTAAAAATTTCATGACACACACACACACAAAACAGCCGTTTAGTAAATATAGATTTAATTATCAGTTGTATTAAAAATCATGTTTATTATTTTTTCCAAGTCGGGGAATAAAAACAATTGTCGTTTTTCATAAGACATGCTTATTTATGTAATTTCTTATAATATCAAGTTTCAACGAGCAGTCTTATTTTTCTCTGAATAAAACAATATAAAAAATATAATATGACCCACATATTATATTCTCTATTATTTAATATGTAATAGGAGTATTAAGTTTCGACAAGCCGGACTGTAGAGATTTTTCTCCAAAATAAAACAATATAACAATGTAATGACCCATATATTATATCCCCTATTATACGTTCGCGACGCCACTCTAAAGTAACTACTTTTTATAAATATGTGATAAAATTGGATAATGTTTATCTAACTACTGGCATAATTATTTTCTACTACTGAAATAATTTTCTTAATTTTTGTGGGACTTAAAATATGATTTACTATTCATTTCATCGTTATTTGCCAAATAAAAAACTCTCTTATCTTGCCGATAAACGGAAGTCTACCTGAGCCTAGCCATAAAAACAAGCCAAGGTTATGTTTTGAGATTTTTTATTTGGCAAATAGTGATGAAATAAGCTATACATTCTTACTATAACCTTATTTTTTCGTCTGATGGATTCTAAAGAAATTGCAGTTACTAAACAAACCTATTAAAATAATATATGCAATTTGTGAATGGTACTTTTCTAGTAGTGTCAAATTTTCATCGGCTAATTTATCAAAACGGTATTTTACTTTTATTGTCTATGCAACACTGTACAATAGTGATTGATTACTGAAACATTTCAAATCTGAGCGGCAAAATGCATATCACTCATCAGTAGCGAAATTCTATTGACCGTAGTGCAATTACGGTTCGGCCAATCTTGCTGCTGGCCAGCATGGAACTAACATGACGTCTGTAAAATAATGCCTATCTCTGAAAAATACATAATATGTGTATGTTCGAACATTTACGTAATTTAGGCAGGTAGCATATGTAAAAGCATATGTACCTATATAGCTATTTTTATACGTTGATGCATCATATCTACAGATACATAATAAATTAACTACATTCTCTTAAATTATGTGGGTACACATTTCGATATTAATAGACATCCAATGAACGGTTAGTCATCTAATCGAGCTGTTCGAGAGAATGACTTGTAGAATTATATTAAAATCACCTATTGCCTACAGCAATAAGAAGTGGAAGGGAGGATATTAATTATTAACAGCGAAACAATAAACTAAATCAAATTTCGCGCTGGCGCGTATAACCAACCTTCACTAGCTATTTCTCCATTCGTTGTTGGAGCCAATATTCATCGAGTGGTAATTATTTGCCGTTCCACTTTTCATAATACATAAAACTTAACGTGTTCTGTTCACTGAGGTGTGCATATATTATTTATTGAAGTGATATTGTGTATTTTTAATTATCCTCAAGTATTCAAGTAATGGCTCCCATTACAGGTAAGTAAAAAAAAAGCATAACCTTAAAATGCCTACTTACCTTGGCGAAATCTGGATTGCGACATGTAGCGATGACGATTTTTGGGGACTTTATATCTTTCACTAAATATTTTATTATACCTAACCCTAAACCTCGATTACATCCAGTTATTAAAATTGATTTCATTATAGTATATTTAATTAGTAATTACGATAACTTTAATATATACAATATAGATTAGCGTCAGCTACTGGAAGAAACAGCTTTTACTTAAAACTTGTAATCTCTCGAACCAAGGACAACAAATCAGTGATAGTACGGTCAAATGGCGTCAGTTTTTTGTTTGAAAAATGTCATATTTCGTGGTACGGGTACGTTTAATAATACAAGATTGTTGGTTTTTAAAACAGTGAATAACCAAATTAGAAACAGTTCGAGCTTTATTAGAATACGTAAGTGAGAGTAATTTTTAAGAGAATAAAATTAAGAAAACCATATTTCATATGATGCAAGTCGTCAACCTAACCTTCAACCTTCAATTTTACATGTCAAAACATACGTTTTAAATATACTATTATGACTGGCATTTTTAAAATTTATTTATTATAATTTTCATCCTTTGATATTAGTATCATGTGTATTTAAGGTTTAGTTTTTTAATTAATACCTATATAATGTGGAACAATGCTCAGACATTTTATTTAATACATCAGACAGATACCTATTAGCGTGAAATGTTTGTCAAACTCTTTTTATATTTTTTTCTCCAAAATATCCCTTCTACATTCCGAACTAATAATTTTGATCAAGAAGCAAGTAATCCCCAATTTTAAATCAGTATCCCATATGGAAAATATGATCGATAGTTTTAAGGTTATTTATAATTGATTCAATTCATTGGTTTTAAGATTATTTAAGCGAATTAAAAATGTCAAGAAATACATCCTATTTTTTAAAGATTTATGTACTGGAATATATTTTTTTAATAAATCCCTTCTATTTTTACGGTGATCTAGTAATCGTTTTGAAATGACATATGTGAATTCCAGTTAAGTTTGACGCTACCAATTTAACTATTCACTTAGAAAAATGGCTTTAGATCATGGTACAATAGGTATGCCTTTCTTAGGTATGACCCTTTATTTAAAATTACAAATATATTTTTTATATTAAACCACAACAATTATATAAGTTTATAGTTACAATTTATTTTTATATTGAGATAATAGTAAAAGTAATTAATCTTCCTTAAGTACATAAAGATATTTGAAAAAAGAGAAATATGGTGATGTAATGCTTTAATTATTTACAGTAAGTAATCTTTGGATCACAATTTTAAATAATCATATGCTGTATATGTGTTATAATCTTTTCATTTAGGGCTATTACAGATAACTGCTTCATTTCTTTAGAAAATAATGGATGATGCTAAAAAAATCTATTACAAACGATTTTACTGACAAATCATTTATGATAATATTGACCAATTGCAGATTATAAAATTAAAGAAGTAATATGAAAAAATTTCTTTAGAGTATAAATCTGTCGATAAAGGTTTCTCTATAAATTTTCATCTTTTTAGGTCTCAATTATAATTTTGATTCCGATTTCACGTCTTAACAGACGTGTAAATTTTATTGATTTCCATTCAATTAGAGACTGTCCTAACATTTATCAGTAATATTAAAGAATGACTGTAATACCTATATTAGGTTTAATATTATTTAGTAAATAAAAATCAAATTGATTTTGGACCCTTTTTAAACCAAATTGATTTTTTGAACCCTTCATTTTTGTAATCTTGAGTCAAACAGTTTTAATATTAGTTAAAGTAAATTTTGATATCAGTTTTATTTACATCATGACTCAGCATTTATAAATCATATTTTTATTATAAATAGGTATAAAAACCTAAATACTTTCATTACAATATTATTTCGTACATCTGTTTACTTTTCCCAAGAATTATAATGAAATTCATTTAAAATAAAGGAAAGGATTGTATAAATTCTGTAAATAAAATTTTCTCAGTATCATTAAAACTGATAAAATGAGTTTGATCACTCCACAAATTGTTCTTAAGTATTTGATAAAACTGTCTGATCTTAATATATTTATAGACGCATGAGATGTTTTATTGAACTACATACAAGTATATAGGAAATATTGGTAGTATTATAAATAATATAAATGTAAATGAAGACAAAATACTAGACAACTGAAAACATTACTTACTAAATATAATTGAAAAGAAAATAGGAATATGCTTTTTCATAAACATATACTTTTAAATAATCAATGTTCTATTTTTTCAGTATAATTTAAAAAAATATACATTTATATGTGAATTTTATTGACCTTAGGAAATGATGTGGAATATGATCTGGTCGTTATTGGTGGTGGATCTGGAGGATTGGCCGCAGCAAAAGAGGCCAGCAACTTGGGTGCAAAAGTTGCCGTATTAGATTTTGTAAAACCCAGCCCTCAAGGAACAAAATGGGGCCTAGGGGGTACTTGTGTTAACGTTGGTTGCATACCAAAGAAATTAATGCACCAAGCTGCACTATTAGGAGAGTCAATAGAGGTAAGTAACCTTAGTATTTTATCACCTCCAGCTAACAACTCTAATTAGTTCCTAAAATTAGTCTACATTCTTAATAACATATTCCATCTTCTGGGTAGGCGGTTACCTAGACGGACTTAGCACACATAATTCATCCCATACCATTGGTGATGTATCAGTTCGCTTATAATGTCTAGCAATTTACATATCATGGACTTGCAGAGACTAAATGAACTTGGACAAGGTTTATGTAAATGACCCTTGGATAGGACATAAAGCCACAGATCTCTTCTGTATTACATGTTAAGCAAATTTTCAGGTTAATGGTAGCTTGTCTTGTAGCGTCAGTGATAGGTCTTGATAAGGTGACTTTATTACTTTTAAAAATAAACATTGTTTTTTTCAAAAATAAAAATAAATATTTTTATTGTAAAAATATTAATGCTTTAATAATATATTGATATAAAAAAGAAAAATCATTTGTGTAGATAGTTCGAATTTAGTACATACTCTTATAATGACAAACTTGTAATCTACCAAGTTATTATTCATCTAATAAAACCATATAAAATCTAACGATTATTTCATATTTCCATTAAACTATTACAAAATTTCGTAAAAAAGTACCCAGTTATTTTCTGCAATATTTGAAATAATTTTGTGAGGCATACAATTAATATACATAAACTATGTTTTGTTAGACTGTTCATAAATGCTCCTATGACTACCTGTATAAAAAGCATTTTTTTAAATCATTTTTTTAAAATATAATTTATTATATTGGGATATAGGGAGTCATCAATTAGCTAGCTAGCTTCTTGTTCAGCAATCTATTGCAGGATGGCTTTCTCCTATTTATAAAAGAATTGAACTTGTGGATACAACTATAAATGAAAAATGTCACATGATAAGTTTAAATATCAAATAATAAACATTGATTTATTTAGTGTTTGAGAAACATAAGAAATACATTTGTATCTGTGCATTTATTTGAGTTAAATGGAGTTTTTAATTGTAGTAAGAAATACTGTGTACAAATAAGTAGTACTTGTCAATATTGCTAGAATAAAATAAACTACACATATTATTTCAGTGATCTGAAAGCTTGTTATCCATTCAACATTATTTGGTTTCTACCTGGCGAGGTAATGTAAATAATATTATTTATTTAAGAATAAAGCTGATTTGAGAAAAATAAATATTCTTTATATTTAATTTCAAAATTAAAGAATTTATTACATATAATATCAAGTGACATAACCTGTATAAATTATTAGCGAAGCGAGGAAACAGTGGAAATTATATTTATTACAAAATTACAAATAACAATTGATTAGTACATTAAAATGATGTTATTTAGCTTATAAACTACTGATAATACATAGCATTTCTTGCTTTGATATTTTTTTCATGTAACTTTAAGGAAGGTTGGTACATTCTTCACCTTTACGTATATTTTGCTTTATAATTTATGTCAGAATGGAGGCTAAATAAAATATTTCTAGTACTTTTTTTCTCTCAGAACACAATATTTCACCAATAAAAATGTACAATAACATAAAACTCCTTTATGTCGATACATACATATTTACTTGTCCCTGAATGTATAAAGACTAGAAGTTCATTAACAACTGAAAAGGAGTTCACTAATTCACTTCACTAACACATTTTCACTAATTCCTAAAATTAGTGAAAATGGTATGAAGAAAATATAAATTTTAGAGTTTTTAAGAAAGTATATTAGAAAAAGATACAGCCTTGAGTTAATTTGTTGATATGTAATTTGTTTAACCAGTTTGTGTCAGCAAAATATAATTAACATACTATAACTTAAACCTTATTATTATCAATTAAAATTCTACTCTCTCTATTTTACTTCTTTAATTGTACTAGGGAGTATTTAATTGTATAATATTCCAGGGATTCTGTGATTTTACATATTAAGATTTTAATTTAAAAAACACAATTTTTTTAAATGAACATAAAATTTCAACTTTTCTGACTTCTTTTGAAATATGTATTTATTTAGTTGCTACACCAAAATATATATGGCATTTGTACATATTATAACAATTCCTTGGTCTGTATTGATGTGATCCCATAAAAATGATTCAGTGAAGATGCGTTACTTACATATTAAAAAAGAACTTGGTACAATTATAAATTAACCAAAACTAAATTAAATCTTGCATTTAATATTGAGCAATTATTTTCACATTTTGCCAGTAGAAATTAATGTTTCTTGATCTGGTGGTTCCTTCCATAGTGAAAATACATTTACCTATCTAAATAAATCATCTGATAAACTGAATATTATGTATAACATCAATAATAATTTGTATAGGTATATGTATAATATATAGAGAGTAATTCAGCTGTAATCTTGATAACTGACAAAAGAATATTTTATTATCAATAGAATATCTGAATTATATTATAGGGTTGCATCTGAATCTAATTTAATAATAAAGAGCATCTCAATGCTCATTTTGTATGTTTCTTTCTCGGCCTCGTCTTCTAAAGGAGATCAAATATTGCCATTAAAATGCCTGTTTAACAAAAGTCAGACAAAAAACTACTAAATTTATATTCCCAGTTTCATAAACAAATTTTTTCCGTCAAATCTGAATAAGGCGGTATTTCAGAAAGAAATATGAAAGATACATATACATTAAAACTGCATACAAACTCTGTATACAATTTTGGTGCATTTCATAAGAACAAAAAAATAGTGAAAGGAAATTCTATTATCTACTACGAATATTTTATAATGAGGTATATATTTTTTATTGAAGACAATAATTGTTAAAATGTAGAAAATGTTTTTGTTGAAAAGTCTCGACACAAAGGATTAAAGTCTTGCCTTCAATTAAGTCTACGTAGATACAAGTGCCATTGTATCCAGAGGTATATACAATGGTTGCTTCATTCAAACTGATCACTACAGGAGGAATCATGAATCAGTCAACTAAACAGTATGTTCAAATTTAGCATTCATGGAGTAGTCACAATTTTGTTATCAAATAAAAATTATGCTCATTGATCAGATATAGCTGTTGATAGAAACACAATTAAAAATCCATGGTTAAACGAACAGCTCAGTAAAATAAATGTCCAGTGTTATGCCATGACAATTTTTATTTGATGTAATTTAGTGAAATTTCTCATAAAACATACTAGTATATTTTCAAATTGACCAAAGTTAAGGTAAATAAATATTACATACAAACAAAAAACTTATAATTTAGAATTGTTCAGTCTAACCAGAACTATAAGCTCAGTCGTTTATTGTAAAAGTCCTATTAGTCCAGGGATTTCAAGTGGTTCTTTAAGTTTTACATTTTATTTATATTTATTACTTAAATACCTCTGGACTGCTTTATCTTTAAAGCCTGAAATAAACATCTTGGCATAATTTACCGGGTTTATGTTTTTTGTATTATTTGTATTATAGTGTAAAATATAGAGCCCTATTTCAACATTTCAAGGGTATTTCTTATATCTGGCGCCGATCTAGCTGAGTATCTTTCTAGACAAAAAAATTGGCTTTCACTCCACAGCGACAAGCAATGAAAGTGCTAGAAACAAGACACTCCTTTAGCTTCTTTCATATGTCAATAACATAACACTCAGTTTTCATATTAAACTTCTAATATCACAATTCTATATTCAATACTTGAAAATGCATTTGGAACTTCAATGACAAAACTTGTATCATTATTAATACTTTATTACCCTAATTATTCAGAGTTTACTGTAAACTTCGAAACATATCTAAGGATATTATTATGTAGACCCACCACATTAATAAATCCACATTTGTTATTAATATTTCTTACATTAACTGATTAGTACCCTGAATCAAATTATCTAGTGTGCATGCAACTCCAATTTTTACAGCATGAATACTTAATATACGTTATTGCTTTACGTTTTCATCAATTACATGATTGTTTATTCAAAAACAAAAATAGGTAAGTTACAAAATGAGCTCAATAATATGGTACTCAAATATTATTAGTAAAAGAAGCCATCTTTCATTCAGCAACCAAATCAGTTACTCTATAAACTTATAAAATTATCTTTTTATGTTTAATATCCTTATATCCTTTATTATATTAGTGTGTTCATTTTTTCATTATATGTTCCCTTGTATGGCAATGTGTTTCATTAAATCACTTAAAAAAATACTCCTAGTAATTATTATATACATCGTGTGCAGCATTAAATGTAATATTCATAATATCTGCATTCTGCCTGCATAACACTTACCTGATTGAGACAATGAAACTAAATCGCACTTGTTGGCGTCATTTTCTAGACATACTTATGGGGCCGCTAACCCCATCTCAGTACACCAGGTGACCCCGTAATTCCACTTGAAGTTGTACCATATGATATATTTTTCTTTAAGTATTTATGACATAAATTAAAAAGTCTTTTTTGGCTTTATATGTATAGTAAATAATACATTTATTAATTTTTTCTTCAGCCGTAATTTTCCTAATAGCACTACATGCGTGACTGTAAAAAATAGGTATCGCAGTAAGCACTGTACGATTATGTGAAGTCAATAATTAACAGTATTCTTAACTGTTATATCAGTAGTTGTATTACGCCGGCATCAGAGTAATAATCGAAAATAGCATTTGATACACTTATAAAAAAAAACGGAGATAATTTTATACATAAATAGTTAGTAACAAAATAATACTTGTTTCAAAACTAATTGTAAAGGCACTCAAGATAGAGGATTTAATAACAAAGACAATGTTGTATAGTTTTTCAAAATTGGTTTTTAATTTTAATTTTTAACACGTTTATTTATTTTTTATATTATATACGTACTTTGTAGGCTCAGTAACAACTGACCTGGAACTCAGATGTCATTGCCTAAAGACAGACGATTCGACTGTATAAGAACTTTGTTTGCATAAATTAAGTAAATTCAAGTAACCCTGGTGCACCCGAGCTTAATTATGGCATGCCTGGAGCTCGAGCGTAGCATTTGAAGTTGGATTTACTTTCATATGTGTAACATATATACAGTTGCAAATTATATCCTGAAATTTTTATTCAATATGTCAAACATGTCATCGTACAAAAGATGCTTGGAAAAAATATTTTAAAAATTTGTATGAAAAAGTACTCTTAACATAAACATACCACATTAAATGAAGTTCTGTATGTTGTAAATACTAATATTTAAGAAAATGTGCACAATCTTTAATAGAATGCATAAAAATAAGGTTTTATAATGGGTGTAAAAGTTCAGCATACTTTTACACCCATAGTGAAACATTTCTATTCCATTTAAAAATTTTTTGTCAAAGCTCAGTAATGTTTACTGTTGTTTTTGGTCATTACTAAGGTTCATCTCAAAATTGTTTTTCATCTTAAAACATTAAATGGGCAAGCTGTATTCGTCATTAAGAGATACTATATAAATATACTTTGTTGTAAAAATGATAATTATTTATTAACAGGATGCGAAGAGCTATGGTTGGCAATTTCCACAAGCTGAAAATATAAAGCATGATTGGGAAACTCTCAAAGAGGCTGTGCAAGGACATATTAAATCCGTAAATTGGGTCACTAGAGTAGAACTCAGGGATAGGTATTTAGGGAATTCTATATCGACATACGTTTTACTAAAATTATATTTGTTTGTAGAAAAGTGGAATATATCAATGGTTTAGGAGTATTTAAAGATCCTTATACAGTGCACACTGTAACAAAACAGGGAGAAAGAACACTAACTGCTAAGTATTTCTTAATAGCTGTTGGGGGAAGACCACGTTACCCAAACATACCTGGTGCTATAGAATATGGTATTACCAGTGATGACATTTTCAGTTTGCAAAAACCACCAGGAAAAACCATGGTTATAGGTGCTGGATGTATCCTTTAAACCACATACAAATAAAATTATGAATACAATACCACAGTTTGGTTCTCTGAAACAATAATTTCATTGGTCATTTTTCACATTCTTTCACATTCATTGCACATAATTAAGTAATTTATATCTGTACTTAACTTATATCCCTTTAGATATTGGATTAGAATGTGCCGGATTCCTAAAAGGTTTGGGTTATGATGCGACTGTCATGGTTAGATCAATTGTGCTTAGAGGGTTTGATCAGCAAATGGCTAACACGGTTGCAGATGCAATGCAAGATAGAGGAGTTAAATTTTTGTTTAAGTAAGTTTTACTTTATTTAATTCACTTAATTAACTTTTAAATAATTATATACATATACGGGTAAAAATTTACATATTTTGTGAACAACTGTTTTGCTATCAAAGCATATTTAGGCTGTAGTATAAGAAGTTTAGACTTTTACTTGTTATTAGAGCCTGAATTCCAAAGGTACATTCTAGGGAAAAATTGCTGCTGGATTAGATATACATTGCTGTGAAAAAATATACTCACCCTTAAATTGGGCTACATCATGAGTAAACCTCAAAACTGAAAATAATTTTATGGATATGTTGGAGCGGTATATTACGTGAAATCAGTATTTTATATTGTAGTTTGTGTTTGAGTGAGTTGTTTTACGATCTCATGTATTGATGAATAACAAAGATTTGTTTGTGAAAAATTATAAACTCACTGGTGTTTTTATATTTTACTTGGACTAATACTTGGTCTATTTACCCTTATTTTTATTACATTTAATAAGCGAATGTTCATACTATTTGTTAAATTATTAAAGTTGCCTCTGGAATTTCATCCCAGGCAGCTACAAACAATTCAACACTTCAGTTCATTAACGCTTGAAAGCTTTATTAGATTGTATACTACTCTTCCATAATCTCTCATAGATTTTCTACTGGGTTAAGATCAAGATTTAATGCTGGGCATGGCATACGGTTAATTTTATACTATTAAAACCAGTTTTTTGTGGACCTTGCAGAATGAATAGATTCATTATCCTATTGAAATATTACACCATCAGCTTCAGTAAGGGTTAAAAATGGTAACAAGTAATCTAACATGTTTTGATAAACAGTTGCATTCATTTTGCCATTTACAAATGTCAGTTGGCTTTTCATACCCTTTATGAAAGCCTTCATATCATAACAGAACCAACTCTTTGATATAAAACAGTTGACATTTTCGTTCCTTTCATAAATCCTGCCAATAATAGCTAAACCCATCCGGTCCATTCAAATTAAATTTGTTTTCCGTCGCTAAAAATAACATAGTCCCAACAATTATTGTTCTTAACATACCCCTCTGCAAATTTTAATCTAGCCTGTATGTGATGCTGTTTAAGTGCAGATTTCTTTAAACATTTTTCGTATCTATTGTCCTAACTTCGCCGCCCATTTTCTTATGAGACTAGGATCACAATCTAAATTAAAATGATGGACAACCTAGAAAACGACACTCCTGTAGTTGATAATTCCCTTAGGATAGCAAGCTTTATTGTCGATAAAAATTTAGATAGCTGCTCCGAGTGCTTTTATAATAATTTTTTGCTCCAAATTTAAGAAATTTTGTTACAGCACTTTCTGAATGATTAATAATTGCTGCAATCTGTCATTGCGTTTTTCCACAACTCAATCATTCAATTCTCTACAACAAGGCATAATAAAGAAAAATAAAACAAATGTTGCCAGTTGCTGACACTTTAGAAACTGCTTGCAAATAACCCTCAGCCTCTGAACAAATCGTTACTCAAAGGTCGTTGTATTGGTGTGCATTCTCGTTTACTGTTTAAATCAAACTGAGTTTATACTTATTCACACATACGTGGCAAGACTTCTTATCAAATGTGCAGTAGCAACCTGTAAGCACATAGTTCGAAAGCAATAGCGCTATTTATCTATTAGTAATCTGTTCTATTAGGTAATGTATGTTAAGGAATCTTTCTTACAGGAGGTATAATAAATGCCATTAAATATAAGCTTGAGTTTGTACTTTCTCACGACACTGTATTTAACCTCTGGAGGGCGCGTGGGCGGCATTTACACCGCCATTTTAGAATAATTTCAATTGAAACGTTAGTCGTTATCGGGGTCTATCGGCACCCTTCAGTATTCTCAAACTACTATTATAGAGGTAAGATGATGTGATCTGTATAGCTCAAAATAAAAAGGATTGGCCTTATTGGCTATCAGGGATCGGGGAAAACTGATATAAAACTAAATTTAGTCTTGTAAAATGTTTTTTAAAAAACCTTATCTTATTATAAAAAGTTATTGTTTATTTCATGAAAATGAAAGAAAAACATTTTTATATGCTTCATTTTCTTGAAAAACATTAAATACAAAAGAGCAGACCGACTTTCTAGGTATCTGTCTATACAGACATACATATCGAAGCTTCAAAATGTGTTCAATATTTTTTTTACTGTAAATGGATATTGCATTGATGCTACCTAATAAGATAACTCCAACTTCCACTGGCCTATTTCATGCGCCTGTCAGAAGGTTAATGCACACATGCTTGTTCATCTTCTGCTTCATGTTAGAAATAGGTATTGTCAGACTGAACTTAAACTGATATCAAATAGATGATTTCTAATGGATTTACCATAATGCTAAGAATGATTTTGATGCTAAACAGGGGCACAGTACGCTATTTTTTTTTTTACTATTTTCTACATTTATTTGCAAAATAAATAAACAATGAATAAATTCGTTCCCATGAATTTGCTGTAAAGTAAAATATATTTTAATTAACTAGTGCAATTAATTTTAATATACCTATTCATGTTAAAATATAATCTTCAAGAAAGATTTAATGAAATTGGCATTAAGATTTAATATTTTGTTCATGAAACGTTACATTCTACCATCAGGAAAACAACCAAAAGGAAAAATTCTGTATTGGTGACATGAACTTGTAACAAATGTGTAGTAAATGTAGTAATATTTTATTATTTCCATAATTATTTATTATTTGCCTAATTAAGTTTAATATACAAAATTAATATCCGGGGAAGTATTTTTGAAATCAAAAAAATATTTTGAGTATCTTCAACATATGCAACTACCCTTAAGCTCTATTGAGAATGAAAAACATAATATAACAAACTCAATTCATCAGACTCCAATGTTTGTTATGGAAAAATTACCTTATGCCATTTTTTTTATTGATTTAACTGTTTATTTAAATATCTAGTTATATGCAATGTCAAGAATTTTTTTGAACATCAAATTCTTCAGTAACTAATGAACCGAATATTTTAACTTGGCAGCTTTATTTTCAATTAAAGATTTCATACATTATGTTTTATTACAGCTTTGTTTATAGAAGTAGTTTTCATTTTCATGCCAATCATGAGTAATTGTAAGTAAGATGAGTTCTAATGTGAGAATCTTATCTTTTAATTTTGTCAACATTATTTTGGATATGATGATTTTTACATCAACCCCTAATATTTACGTTATTCATATTAAGTCTCTAGTCGTCATATACATACACTAATTTCTTGTGTGTATATTAATATGTACAATGCTCTAAATGTATAATAAAACATACATTTGTAGTATAACGATCTTAAACAAGAAACTGACATCGTTTCCACATAAAAAAATTATGTATCTATTTTTCTTGTTTAGGTGTATTCCTAAGGCCGTTGAAAAACTACCTGATGAAAAGTTGAAAGTGTCTTGGGTTAACGAAAAGAATGAAGAATTTAGTGATATATATGATACAATTTTATTTGCCGTTGGCAGACTTGCTTTAACACGTGATTTACATTTAGATAAAGCTGGTGTCAAAGTAGTAGGAGAAGGAGAAAAGATTGATGCAGTTAATGAACAGACTAATGTGTCTCATATTTTTGCCGTAGGGGATGTGTTATATGTGAGTACTTTTTACTATATTAATCAGTATTTATGAAGTTAAATTGTTTGATTAGTTCACTTCAACTTAACTTATTTGTCTAATTAGAAACACTATGCAATTTTTCATGAAGTTTGTAACACATTGTGGCTAAACCAAATATAAAAGTTGTTGAAACCGCTATAAATATTCATATAACATAATAATTATGTATTAAAAGTAGGTATTACATCCCAGGATTAGGTCCAGCTAGTATTAAATATACTAGATCAATATTACCCTAGTAAGTGTTAATAAGTTTATAGAAAGAAAGAAGTTGTATTATACTTCACTTTGTTTTAAGAAATAATGAAAGGTTCTTTTATATACTTATTTTATTTTCATCGTTTTTCATGGAATCAAATTCTTGAGATTCGGTGAATCAGAAACTCTAAAGGAATAATAATGCAATAAAATAAATTTATATATGTAATGAAACAATCTGGCCCTTAATTTAAAATTCTTAACTCCTGTTAAAATTTAAAATGAAACCACATTCATGTGACAAACAGATTACCTGATTGGTTCAATGGCTTGCATAGCAGTAAAGACAAATTTTTATGAAACTTTCAAAGTTCTAGCAAGTTTTTATCGACCTAATTTATTTTCAGAGAAAACCAGAATTAACGCCAGTTGCTATACATGCCGGAAGACTATTGGCACGTAGATTGTTTGCTGGCAGTACTCTAAACATGGATTATGAAAATGTTGCAACAACAGTATTTACTCCACTAGAGTATGGATGTGTAGGTAAGAATATTCACAATTTACCTTTTTATAAGTGATGTACATAATTCACTGGAATATTCTTAGAAAATCTTTTGTAACATTTTTGAGAATATAAACTAACCGAACTTGTCCAACCAACTTTTCTGAAACTTGTGTCTTGCAAATGTAATAAAAAAAATTAATTGTTAATTAAACTGAAATTAACAGAAAATAATTTCACATTAAACTATTAGGTTAAGGCATCTCTTGAGCTATTTATGAAATATCATTTTTGGCTAAGGAGTGTGAAGAACATTCTCTATAAAAGTACTACTTGAATGATGAGCTTTATTTCTTTTAGGACTAAGTGAAGAAGTTGCAATTGAAAGATTCGGTGCCGATAATGTAGAAATATACCATGCATATTATAAGCCAACGGAATTTTTCATTCCACAAAAGAACATCTCTCATTGCTACATAAAAGTTGTTGCCCTTTTGGAAGGTGATCAGAAAGTTTTAGGCATGCACTTTATTGGCCCGCAAGCAGGAGAAGTAATTCAAGGATTTGCTGCTGCAATCAAGTAAGTAAAACATATTATAATTTAGATATATAAAATAGAAATGTATGTCCATTGATAAATTAGTTGCAAAGAAATCTGTCGCATAGATTCGTTCACAAATAATTTACCAGTTACATCAAAGGCAGATGAAAAATGTCTAATCAGTCAAATTATATTGGGTTGAACTTAAAAAATGCCTTACTAAATACTTCAGCACTTAGTTTTGTCGATGGTAAACCCCAGGTATTAAACTTTTATGTAAAGTGACAAGTGATGTTTGTCTTTTTTTTATGATAAACAGTTTCAAGTTGTCAATCAAATTATGTGCTATTGAAAATATCAAAATATATGATGTGTAGATCTGAAAAATATCTCATTCATATTTATTTTCCATTTATCTGAAAATAATATTACCTAATATATATATATATATATATATATATATATATATATATATATATATATATATATATATATATATATATATATATATATATATATATATATATATATATATAATATCTACAGTATCGGACAAAATTAGAGCAACTTCCGCTGATTTTCTTATTCCATGAAATAAATATTTTGCAGTAATGATAATATTATAAACAGTTGTATACACAAAGTAACTGCCTTTATTATTAGCAAAGTTAAAATATTTATATTTTTATTGATGTTATAAACTAAATTCTAAATAACAAAAATTTTAATGCAACAAAATTAGAGACTTAGAAAGAAATACAAAAACAAATACTTAAGTAATGAAATCAGTATTTGGTCCAATATCCTTTGTTGGCAATAACGAGCTGGCAGTGTTTTGGTATTGATGATATAAGATTCAAAATAATTTCATCATCTACAAATTTCCAAACAGTTTGAATTTCGTGAAACAGTTGATCCCTATTCGTTACATTTTTCCGATGAACTTTCTTTTTCACTATTTCCCAAAAGTTCTCTATAGGGTTAAAGTCTGGAGACTGACCCGGCCACTGTAAAACTGACACATTATTCTCGCGAAATCATTCCTTTATGATTTTTGCTTTGTGTTTAGGGTCATTATCGTGCTGATAAACAAACTTTAAGGGCATTTCCCATTCGGCATGTGGTAACATTACATCCTCTTATATGTTTCGATACATAAAGTGATCCATAGTGCCTTCAATCTGGTAAATAGGCCCCATTTCATATGCCGAAAAACACCCCCAAACCATAACACTACCGCCACCATGCTTTACTATACCAGAAATGTATTTTGGATCAAGTCTTTTATCTACAGGACGGTGAATAAATTGAGAAATTCACTAACCGACGTTGAATCGTTTTTAAGGACACGTGTGATACACCTAACTCGGCTAAAATTCGATTTGCGGATATCCGTGGATCTCGCTGGCTTATCCTTTTAATTCGCCAAGCCAGTTGTTTCGTCGTTTTATGTTTTCGCCCGCCTCGTTTTAAGTTAATAACCCTTCCGTGGAGACGAAAATTTCTAATTATTTTTGATGCGACATATTTGTGACTTCAAACTGATTTTTTATCAGAGTCTGTGGTCATCCAGCTTTGTAGGCTTCCACGATTTTTTCTTTGAGGTATACCGAATAGTGGCATCCACACGGCATTTTTGACTAATAATTTCAAGTGTTTCGGGTTAAATTTTACTGTTGAGGGTGCACTGTAGTCGACTGATAGACAGAAGCTAAAGCGTCGTTTTAATTTTGTAATGCAACAGGTGTTACACAACAAATGACTTCTGCGTCTGCGGGGACGGAACTAAAGTGGACCTCACACAGACACTTTACAACACTTTTTAAGGGATGGCTACATTGGATATCTTATTTTTGCTGTATTGTTGTTAAAGAAAACTTTTTCATACAATTTAATCAGTCGCTCAAATTTTGTCCGATCCTGTATATTGTTTCTATTATTTTCATGAGCTGGATTTTTATTTTGTTTAAATATAAAAGATTTCTTGATATCATCAGGATAAACATTTTTTTTAACATTTATTTGGTTTTTATCTATTAATTTGTCATATATTCATCTATTATTGTTAATATGCCAGTACTTGACAGTGGAATGTCATTTTAATGTTTCAATAAAAATTAGTAAGCAAATTGCAATAATGCGCCGCCCCCTCGTTCACATCAGAGGCATCTCTGGAGCATGCCTCTAGAGGCTTTGGATCAAAAAACAAAAGTTACTACATTGTTCGCAAGGGTCGATTTACTGTATTGATTTTGTCGAAATTCGAACGAAAAGCATTTCGTACGTCGACCTAAAAATTTCGTGACACACATGAAAATAGCCGTTTAGTAAATATAGATATTCAGGCAATTCTAGGCTAACTAAGACTGGAATTGAAACTGGAGAAATGCAACAATATGTAGCCAAAAACTTATATTCAGATCAGTATTTAATATAGGTATCTCAACATTTAAAATTTGACCATTAAAGCAAATGAACAAATGGAATGAATTTTAACTGTTTGCAGAGTGATTCCCAAAATAAATAGTTTATTTTTTTACATGAGTATTTGAAAACAAATGAAAATAAGTATTGTTGAGAAATTCTAATAATTTTGAAAAATAATGAATTTTTGCTATTGATAATTAAGAAAACTTTTACTCCTAAAGAAAATATCAATCAGTACATTCAATACATATTTAGTTTTCAGGAATACAAATTATTGATTTTGTATTTGTATGCTTATACCTTAAAATAGTTTTTGCTGTATAAATAAACTCCGTTGTGAAGATATCACGGATACCTACAGAAAGAGCAGAAACCGACCCATTTTACTGATGATGATGAATTTATTACTTTATTTCAGTTTTAAATATTACAATTTAAAATGTAGTGTAGTATTAATGAATAAACTAAAGTTCATATATCTGATAATCATTTTTGTGTTTCCAGAGCTAACTTAACTGTTAACATACTGATGAATACTGTTGGAATTCATCCAACAATTGCAGAAGAATTTACAAGAATAAATGTTACCAAAAGATCAGGAAAGGACCCTAACCCTGCCTCATGCTGCAGTTAATCAACATGTTTGACAGTCCCTCACGTTTGACTCTTATGTTGGCTACTTAAATTCATTTCCACATAGTCTTTAAGAATTTAAAGTATTCTTTACACCCAGTGATATTACTGTTTATTAAAAAGTGTATTACACTTGCATGTAATTCTACATTCTATTTTGTAGATATTTAGTATTATTACATGTCACAATCATTTTATTGAAAAATTTTGAAAATTTAGAAATTTTAGTTATTTATTGTCACCATTTGGTTCATCTTTATACAATAAAATAAATCTATTTTACTTATATGTATTTCTTTCTTTCATTATGACTCCAAAATTACTATTCAGTTTTTATCTGAATGTCATTTCCTAGCAAACTCATCATCATTAGGTCATCAGTCCGAAGACTGGTTGGACGCTACCCTCCAGCTTCTCCTATCTTGTGCTAACCTACGCATTTCGCTAATTGTGCTACATCCTACATCCCTTACTATTTGCGAGCAGTAGTCTAATCTAGGCCTACCTCTGCCTTTCTTCACTCCTATTTCTGCCTCCAAAATATCGCGGACTATTTCCCCAAGTCTCAGCAAGTGGCCTACCATTCTATCTCTTCTCTTCTTCAAGTTTTTCCACATACTCCTTTTCTCGCCGACTTTCTCCAATACATCTTCGTTTGTAACCCTATCAGTCCATGGTATTTTCATCATTCTTCGGTAACACCACATCTCAAAAGCTTCTAATTTCTTCCTACTTGCTTCCCCTACCGTCCAGGTTTCGCAGCCGTATAGTGCCGTGCTCCATACATATGTTTTCAAAAATCTCTTCCTTGTTTCTAAGTTTATTACCCCCGAGCATAAAAGTGCTTTCTTTTTGTTAAAAGCTACTCGACCCTGCGCTATTCTTTGTTTTATGTCTTTATCGCTTCTTCCATCCCAATTTATTTTACTTCCTAAATAAGTGAAGTCTTTAACTTCCTCCAATCTTTCATTATTAATTTGTACTTTCGTTTTTGCTCTGCTCTCGCGCCCTCTGCACACTAACAATTTAGTTTTGTTTTTATTCACCCTCATTCCGTATTCCTAGCAAACTAATAAATAAAAAAAATATAACTCGGTTCTGAGCAAAGCCATAATTGTATAAATTATCATTTCCTAAATTTTATAAAAATAATTTAGATGAAATTTCAAAACTAGCTACTGTATTTAAAAACCAAGCAAAATACTAACAAGGGGAGGGCACAACCTGGGAAATTCATTTCGGACTGAGACTATATAATTAGTATACCTTCATGGTGTTCGACTGTCTATACATGAACGTGCAGTAGCTAGCCAGTTCCGAGAAAAAAGCTTTGAAAAATCCAAGCACAGCTTATTTACTGGTAAGTTTTCACTCTTGGCAAGTGGTGAAGCAGCTCAGGTAAGAGCTTACCACCAAGACGGTCAGGCATTGAGATTCGGTCTTGGTATATTTTTCTTTTTAATAATTTATAAAATTGGCAATGGCCCCTTTTTCTTACTACATTAAACGTTCCCACCCTTTTCCAGGTCATAATACTAGAACCTGATTACCGATACTATTAATATCAGTTATTTTAAAATCGAATTCAATAGATACATTTCAGTATTTGAGTAAATAATCAGAACTTCTAATGTAGTACAAATTTCTATAGAAGTAAAATAAACTAAATACTTTGCAGAACTTTATATTTACTCTTGAATATCAACTGTGTAAAAATTATTACTTGATTACATACCTTCATACTAATATAAGGAAACTATTCTGCCAATGTCTAAATAAGAATTTTGACACTGTCGAATTTCATAACAAATAATAATAGTAACTTTGTGTTAAGTGTAAAAATTTCACTTCAGAAAGACAAAAATTTGCACTTGACAGTACCAACACGTGAAAAATAAATGTTTTTAAATACATGATATGCCAGATTGATTTATATTTATTAATTTACACTTCTTTAACTATTTTGAATGCCTTCTTCATTTTCATGTAAACATGTTCCCATTTATTTAGAAAAATAAAGATAATTATACTAGTGCCTTTCTTAATTTAGATTTCACTATAATAGTAACATATAAGTCGGAAATCGAGAAACGAACCACCAAACCGCCAAGCGGTTATCAAAGTAGTTCCCAAATAGTAAGGTTATTACATAATCGCTATAGGAAATAACTACTCGGGCTAAAGCCCCGCCAGGCATTGAATTATACCTAAAAGCGATCCTCGACCCCTTTCTCATGTGTCTGCACGATCAGATAAGGTTTCAAAAAATCAAACCCGCCACAGGTAGGATTCGACATTTGTCCCGGATTGGAACCGAACGACATACAGCTGTTTCAAACTTATTACTTCTCATCAGTGCCGTACACGGTACACTGATCCAGGACAAATGCTGAATGAAATTTATGGGATATACATCTTTATCAATACGATCTATGTCAGTAACATATACTTTGATAACCGCTTGGTGGTTTGGTGATTCCTTTCTCGATTTCCGACTTATATGTTACCGACAGATCGTATCGATAAAGATGTATACCCCATAAATTTCATTCGGCATTTGTCCTAGCTCGGTGTGCCGTGTATAGCACTGATGAGAACTAATAAGTTCAAAACAGTTGTATGTCGTTCGGTTCCAATCGGGACAAATGTCGAATCCTACCTGTGGCGGGTTTTATTTTTTGAAAGATAGATTTCACTAGTTTTTAATATATTTGACCTGTGATCTCAAAACTTTCAAGTTTAAATGTGTTAGTTTAAGTTTAAAGTAAATGAGTGTTGGAAATTTGGTGTTAGTTTTTGTTTTGTTTTTATATAAATAAAATAACTAATGCTGTTATCTCAGAATGAATATTTTCAGAACAATTATTTTATGAAATTAGTTTCTTATTTTCACTATCGAAACATGGTGGTTTCTTATTTTAGGTGGGACATTGATGGTGTTATTCACCTAGGTAAGTAACATATTGCAATTATATGAATTAAATTGTTTGTGTTGAACATAGTAGTTGCATTTGTATAATTAATTGTTAATAAATAAATGTTAAAATATTCTATTGCTTACTATACCTCAATATATTCCTTGCTCGAAGGGACAATAACAGTATGGCAATGTATAAGTTTTTGCTATAATAACAGTGACAGTAAACAATGACAAAATATAGAAGAATATGGAAAATTATAAACTATAATTACAATAATTTATTCACTTAACTGAAATTTAATATTTAAACACTCAAAACCAACAGATCACTAATGACAGAAAAGGTAATTTCTTAATTTTACTTCTGACTAACAAAATTAAAATCGCTTGGATAACTTTTGTGACGCAAAATATGTATATCCTATAGTAGAAACTAGCAATATTGAAAAAGGGATCTACTAAATAGCAAACAGTATGTCAGTCTTGTTGAGGTTGATTCTTGATGGGAATTCAATATAGCCCCAGTAATATAGGGTACAGCAATGGATACTTGGATGTTTCAGAACAGAGAAAGTCGAGATTACATGATGTGGTTTTATGAAGGTTTGAATCTTGCCACAGAACGAATTAGCATTCCTTAAGACTTTTCTAAGAGTTTTTCCATGTGTAAGATTCGATTTTTATTTGCTTGTGGCCTGTTATGTCGAGATCTTGTCGTATTTAGTATTAAATGATTTTTTGGATAATAAAACTTGTAGCTGAAGTATTCGTTAATCCGCTCTAGACAGCATTACTAACAGAGTAATTTAACATGCTGTACCCATTTTGAAAAAAGAATTCACAAACAATCGCCATTTAGTAATCAACAAAATTACAACAAAAAATAAAGTTGAAAATACTTCATTATAAAAAAAATACGTAAATCTTAGCCACGCAAAAGCATTCATGCACAGGACTGCCAGTAGATACAATTTTTTTATACCGCTGGGTCCCTGAAATTATTGAAAATAAAATTTTATTAAACAAACCAACAAAAATGTTGAAAAATAGTTTGTAACAAATACAATTATTAATTTCTTGTCACGTTCACTTACCTTGAATAGGAAAAAAACTAGATAATTATATTTATTATAGATTTATGTTCTATTTTTGTATTCAATTATACAAAACAATCTGCTATACAAACAGGAAATATATGAGATAACCATGTCTGTCTCTTTGCTCGTAGCATATTATACACATTTTGTTTCCAATTATACGATCTGACAGTGATGATGACCCACTTCATCCACCCAAAGTTAGTCACGCTAGTCCGGGACGTCTGAAAAAGTCCGAGTAAACCATATAAAATATATAATGAGACACTATATTTTCTATGAGAGAAAGGGGAGAAACTCAGTACAATATCATAGGTGGTGTTTAATATTGATCACATTGATATTGAGTCTTGCAGCTTCGCATTGGTACAAAGTGGGTAAGACCAAAGAAACGATTTTTTAGAAACGCAACCGTGTTGGCACCTCAACAGGGCCAATCTATAGACCTCTATTATAGACAAATAGACCACCCTGGCGAATGGAAGCTATTGCAGAGTGTACAATAAAAACCTCACATATCTGGACCAAAACTAAAAGAACTGCAAGGGTCATGGAGTCTATCAGTGTCAATACAGTAAGGCACATAGCCTGGATTAGACGAAAGCGTTAGTCAAAGAAAACAATGGGTGAACAAAATTAATTGCCAGAAAAGAATATCTTTCACAAAATAACGTGAACAGTAAAGCATTTTAAGAAAAACCACAGACCAACCACTAGTAAAAGAAAAACCACATGAACTGTGAAATATGGACGAGGTTCCATCATGGTGTGAAGGATGTATGTACGAGACGAAGATTATTCTTTACTTTTATCTTGTTATTTGAATTAAATTTGTTTTTCACGAAATAAAATGTGGACATGTAAAAACTTCCAAGTGACTTTCGCGTAATTTCTATGAAAAAAAAAAACAATTATATTTTACAGGGTGGATGGATAATTTACTGCCTAAAAAGTTTTACTGTTTGCCAATATTAATTTAATGTATTTTGTAAAAATCAACACATGTCAAAATAAAAGGTAATTATTTATTTTAGAGTAAAACTTTCAAATCCTCACCAAATTTTAGCTACGCCCTATTTTCCGGGGGAGCTTCAATTTTCAGCGGTTGGGCACAGGTTTCGAGGAAACGAATTTTCAACTTTCCGCATGTGGTTACTTTTCCTTATCAATTAATTTTCATTTTACATTACATGGATACCTAATATTAATGTAAGTAGATGCTACAACACTTCCTTTATACATATCCATTAAAACCGTCATAAAACTTATTATTCATTGCGATTTGCTAATTTATTTGCAGTTTTCAATTTTCATTCAACCGTTCAACCAACACTAATATTAGGTACCATGTAATGTAAAACGAAAGTAATTTGATAAGGAAAAATAGTCACGTGTGGGAACTTGAAAATTCTCGCGACCTGTGTCCGACCGCCAAAAAATGAAGCTAGATTGGTTTTCAGCACCCTCGAAAATGGGGTAATTTAGTCACGTGTGTGGTCTGAGTCCTCTTATTTACAATTACTTTATTGTTACTGTATAATTTATTACTGTATACTTTAATATTCACTTTATATATTCACATATTCAACATTAGTGATGACCAGATTTAAAGAATTCAAAATATTCGGATCTCGATTTTTAAAATGTAATCTGGTTATTACATACGAAGATCAAGATACTATCTTGACTGGAGATTATCTTATACACAATATCATGACGCCGAACCGGCAACGGAAAGAAAACATATAATTACACCGGTCAGAAAGGATTTTTATGTTTTCTTCAATACACATTTTAAAAAAAATTGAATCATTAGAAAACTGAATCAAATATATAGTTAACATGAAACTATAAAAATTATAAATAGTATTAAAATATAGTGTCTGTATTATTTTGTAGTAATTAATGAGACGAAATTTATATTTTGTATTACCGGCAGTACCAGCACTCATGTAGAAGGCCGATTAAACAAATATGTATGTGGTAGTTTGAAAATAAATACAGCATTTCCAGTAAATACATTTTTTAATGACAAAAATACAATTCTAAGCATTAGGCATCACATTACTGCGACCATAGCCTAATCTATCTCTAAAGTAAAAATGTAATCATTCAAGTGATAATTGATGAATGATTGATTTGATTTGAGAATGAATTGATGAATTAATGAATGATTATCGGGTTATTAAATCATTCAGATTATGAATATTCGATTATGAAAATAATTCGGTCGAATGTCCATCATTATGCACAAAATATAAATAGATTAATGTGAATCTGGATAGGATCTTCCTATTTATACAATTTACAGCTTTGCCAACACAGTAAGCATTATTCTGGTCGAATATAAGCTCGAATAGCATCAAATTTATTTACTTCAGTAAATAAATTTGATGCTATTATAAATTTCATGCTCTAACGAACTTACTTTTAGTTAGAACTTACTGATTTTACTTATTGTAAAATCTTTAATAACACTGTAAGTACTGTTATTAAATATTTTACAATAATTGGCTATACAATAATAAATCTATTGGCTAACCTGGCTAAAAAAACTACGCGCTAACGCGACAGAAGTTGAGTAAGCGACCTTAGAACTACGATTCGGTAATCAAAATCGGGCGTATAAAATAGCGAAAACACGACTTAAAATTTTAACCTCGATGCATAATGTTTTGCAAATATAACCATTAAGGGAAACCGCTCTATTTTATTTTATTTAACTATTGGCAATATGATTTTGTGCATTTTTTATGTATTCATTAATCTAAATCTAATTCAGTCATTTGGTTCATTACGCCGAATTATTCTATGTTAACAATAGGTGTTTTGTAATACATACCGTCAGTGAACTCTATACTATAGGTGCTATAGAAGTTCACTGCCTACCGTGATCGGTGATGGTGACCCTGTTTCCCCTGTTTATTAATTGTATACTATATTAATTGTATACTATATTAATTGTATACTATATATAATTGCAAGAGGACTAGAGAACTCTCTAGTCTTCTTGTATAATTGTATACTATATAGAGAACAGCTAGAGTCGGGCAAAATCGTTCCTTTTGAAAAACTGTTCCTTTTAGTTCAGTTCTTTTTAATGAACTAGGTCAGTGAACTAGTTCAAATGATTTATAGTCCATTTTTATTTTCAGTTTTTTATAGGTTTTCCAAAAATAATCTTAAAAGTGATCAAATAGATAGCATAAAAAAGTTGATTAAGCCAGTATCTTATAATATTTTTATTATTACTATTGATTTTGCTATTTTATTTACTAAATACAAAGAAATACCAGTTTTAAAGGAACATAAATAGAGAAAAAAAGTTGATTTAGCCAGTACCTATGTATATATTACCTAGTTATTGATTTTAATATTTTCTTTACTAAACATTAAGAAATAACGCCACAGGGGCGCTGGTAAATTCTTCTCTGATCAAGGATTAAAAAAGGTCGGAAAGGGCTTGTCCCATTTTACCTGAAAAAGGAGCAAACTCGTCCTTGGGCGAGCTCTTACCCTCTGCCTTAGGGGCCGAGTTTACTGTTAGCCCTCGGCATCTGTCAGTTCAACCTTCTCCAAAATTTTATTTGCTAGTTATAATGTTATACATTATAAACAAGTTATAATGTTATACATTATAAACATGAGAAAGACATAAACTGCGGTAGGGGTGAGGGCACCGGTCCTTGAGGAGTGGGATGAAATGACCGACAGTTCCGTACGATAAAGACCGTTCAGTTCAGTAAGTTCAGTTCTCACTTCTCAGTTCCTTTTCGGGATAGCTCATTTAAACTAGTTCGTTCATGAATTACCCACCTCTATTGTATACCAAATAAATCTAACCTAGCTTTTGGTTGTATTGTTTGACTTTATTTTTACATTTAATTTTCGTTGCAACTATTTAAAATTGAATATGTCTGGTGGAATGTTATATGGTGGTGACGAAATTGGCGCTTTAGTTTTTGACCCTGGACATCATTCCTTACGTGTTGGGTATGCCCAGGAAGACACTCCAAAAGCTGAAATACCAGCTATTGTTGGAGTAGCGCCAGATGATTCTCCAAAGTTGGAACCTGAAATAAAACCTGATGAAAGTAATATTTCATCTAACACTTCATGTGAGTATTAATTAGTATTAGATTATTTAATAGGGTATTAAAAAGTTATGATGATTTTACATACTCCAAAAATCCCAAAATTAACTGATCCATCATTTGACATAAACAGAGTAGGTACCGAACAGAAATTACAACCAGAAGGTTCAATCTAAGCTCTCTCCGCCTGGTTATCCTCCTTACCCCGTCTGGTCGTCTAGCGAGAATTAGCTAATTAGCATGTGGCGCATGTATAGTATCATATGAAGTATCCCTCATATATTCAAGAAGGCCGCCGTTCAACAGCAACATGGCGGTATACCCTTTATAAGCACAAGTTAAAAGTACCGATGGAGAGCAAACTTTCTAGTTGTAATTTCTGTTTGGTGGTATAGGTTTAGTGTTTGTAATAGTATCTGCCTGATTTTCTTCTCCTTTATTATAATATTTATGTATATACATAAGTTATATAAAATAGTAAGCATGTGTTACTGTATAGTTCTCTGTAGTAATTGACACAATGATGTGGACCTTTTGACTTACAAAAACAAAATATTTACCATTTTATTGTCACTTTGTCATTAATGGCTTGTTTGGTGCAATGAAATTAGTATATAATGGATCCGTGCATTGCATTACCTACCATTTCTAAGGTCTGCTATTATATGTTATAGAAAATTAAATATAATATATTATATTTAATTTTCCTGTTTTTTTCTAATTAGTAAATATATTTTTGGGAGAGAGTAGGTATACTATACATCTGTGTTTTTTATTTTGAAGATAGACCACAGTTAAAAATTTCTCTGACCTATTCTTTCTCATGTCATCGCATACTGAACTCATTTGATAAAAGCGAAGTTATAATGTGGGACACTCTTAATTTACACATGCACATGAAATGTCCAACTCTTCAGTGTCATATCTATAATATTATCATTCATTCACTCAGTATCCACTTTTTAGTTCTAAAATAAGTTTTTTAATATCAAATTTTAGTAATAAGATAGTTAATAGTCTTTAATATTGACTAATAAAAGTACGTTGGCTTTTTGGGTATTACAATCCTTGGTCATAATACTAATATGGTCAGGATGTAGCCAGGAGGATTATGTAGTCCCGAAAACCTAACATTCTTTTAGGCGGCCCTAAGGTTACCTGCTGAGTTGAATTATTATAAGTATGATTAATACTCACTACACTCATGTGTGGTGGTGTATTATATTGTATTATTATAATTAAATATGTAAATAGAATTAAAATAATGTGGAACAATAAACTAAAATAATGACCAGTACATAGCACCACGAAAAATATTTTTAATATGTACAGTTTCAATCTATACTTATAACTTACTTATAATTTACTAGAAAAAGATTAAAAGAAAAATATATCTATATCTAGTGTTCCGTCAAAACTTACTACAAAATCTATACTATTTTTTTTATAGAAAATAAAATCTAGGAATTAATAAGAGGTGCAAAATGTTATATAGGGGCTGTGCAAAAGGTTCTTCATCTACTAGAGTGTGTGAGTGAAGGCTTAGAACATAATCTCTAGTTCATCTTTCATACAGTGGTAAACGTAAGCTGCTATAGATACTTCATCATCGTCTCTTACAGAACTCATGTTCTTGCCACCTCTTCACCTATCTCTCAAAATAGTCAATGGCAAAAAAAATAGTCAATGGCCCGAAAGGTTTGGTTAGAGATAATAACTGAGATAACTTTCTGCCACAAAACCAGTACCTTCCCTAAAGGTACTGGAGATGTTTTCCTTCATTAAAACAGCAATACATTGCACAATTTGTTGGAAACTCTTTTTTCCGTTTTCATGTTGAGAATATTCAGCTGTGTCCAATAATGCTGAGTTTCTTAATTTTTTGTTATTTAAATATTTCTTATTTAATTTTCATTTTACCATATTGAATAAACTTGATGAACACAAACAAATAAAACTCACAACTAATTAAGTATTTACATCATGATATTATATAGAAATATGAAACTACAAGTTGTCAAGCAATAAATGTGATGAAATGTTTACGGTAACACAGCTGGAGCTATATTAAAAGCTTGACACAAATCACCCAGCCAGAGGGTATGGCACATGTACTACATTGCATAACATATACCTAGAATATTTACAGACAAAATGTACTTGAGTCCATTAATTTAATATCAATTAAATATTTACAAATTATTAAATGAGATTGAAATATACAAAGTTATAAAAAAATTACAAACCTAATATTTTGGTCAAGAACTGTATACTACTAAATTGTGATAACTGATAACAAGTTAATTATATACATTTAAAATAATAAAAAAATGATGCCACAAAAATAGAAATTTTCTGTAAAGCAATTAGCTTACCTTCCACAGAGAATAAAATAAACATAAGGAACATAAACAATTACGGAATATGAATGAAATTACTCTCAAGTCATTTTTCCTAATTTTTCCTCCATATTGGCCCTTACTTTGTATTTTTGAAGTACATATGTTTTATATTTCTTTTATATTTCAGCATTTAAGTATTACATTGACACAACATATCTGCATACACCAAGGCTGAACATGGACTTGCACAGTTACATGAAGGATGGCATGATTGAAAATTGGGATATGTTTGAAAAAATATTGGATTATTCGTATAATAAGGTAATAGCCATTTTTAAACTAGATGTTCTCAATAAAGAATAAGTAAAAAAAATCTTTGTTCTGTAGATAATAAATAGTAATTTTTAAACTAGATGTTCTCTATAAAGAATAAGTAAAAAAAATCTTTGTTATGTAGATAATACAATCCGAATCCCAGTATCACCCAGTTTTGTTCTCTGAATCTCCCTGGAACCAAAGACAAAAACGAGAGAAATTAACAGAAATAATGTTTGAAAAGTATAAAGTACCAGCTTTTTTTCTTGTAAAAAATGCTGCGTTAGCCGCTTTTGCTAATGGAAGGGCCACTGCTTTGGTAATTGACAGTGGCGCAACACATACTACTGCAGTACCTGTCTTAGATGGTTATGTAATTTCGAATGCAGTTGTTAAGTCACCTCTGGGGGGTGACTATTTAATTCTCAGGGCCAAAGAGCTGTTGGAAAGTATGGGTATAGATTTGACTCCAGCTGCTTTGATTGCAAGTAAAGAAGTAGTAAGGGATAAAGATAAACCAAGATATGTAAAAAAAAAGTTATCATTTCAACCTTCCAATTCATGGACGACTTACATGGTAAAAAAGACCATTCAAGATTTTCAACAAACGATACTACAGGTAAATGGTGTTTGTTGTTTATTATTTATTTTATTTTGTAAGAATGACAATTTTATAATACTGAAACACTTTTGCTTATGATTAAATGGAATACAATTTTTTTTTAATATGTACAAAATTAGATCCTCAGTTATGATTTGTAATAATTATATGAAATACATTTATGTTACTAAAATTTTTAAAAACCCATTATTTTAGGTATCAGAAAACCCTTATGACGAAAGAGCAGCAGCAACTATACCAGCAGTACATTATGAATTTCCAACTGGATATCACCAAGATTTTGGACCTGAACGTTTTAAATTAGCTGAAGGACTATTTGACCATGCAATGTTAGGGGCAGGTTATATAGGTAATAAAATAAAATATTCAAATAAAATCATGCTTTTTTAATCAATGCATATTTATAATAATGACTATCTTCTTCAACCAAAAATATACTTTACATCTATTGATATCCACTACAAGAAATAAATATTTCAAAAACAAGTTAGTATTTAACATAAAAAAGAATACTAATCCTTAAGAAAAAATCGTATTATTATGAATGCTGCATATATTATTATTAACCATGAAGATTGTTTTAACTATAACAATTAAGATGTTTTGTTATTTTTAGCGGCAACAAGTGCAGGCATGTGTGATGTTGACATAAGGCCAGCTTTGTACAGTTCTGTCGTTTTAACAGGAGGTAACTCATTAGTGCAGGTAAATTATTTGTTATAATCCATTGCCAAAAACAATTTAATAAATTAATATATGTCATATGTGTAAGTGCAATATGTAAAAAATCTGTATGTGTAGCTTTTGATTCTAATATAATAAGCAATGAAGTCATTTGATAAACAATATTTTTGTTGTTCCAATATAGCTACCCCAAAAACACATTTAATTATCAGTAGCTATAATTGGTAACTGATGAAGCAATAGTAATTTTCTATGACAAAAAAAAGAGCTTGAAATAATTATTTGATTAAGAACATCATTTATCTATATTAACCATTACAGAGAATGATTAAAATAACCAACGTATTAGTTCAGCCACTGCCACTAATAATTGTTTCAGATAAACAATGTTCCTAATTCAATAATTATTTCAAGCTCTTTTTTTGTCATAACGTAAAATCAATCATTTCTTGCAAAAATCTGGCAAAGAAAAATAAAAATATACGAGGATGGATCAAATATAAACGAGCATTTGTTCATCAAACATTTATTTTGAAAAGTTTCACAAAAACACAAATTTCTCTATTTTCTACATATCCCCTTTGTTTGTCTATACATTTTTCCCAACGGATTGGTAGTTTTTTCATCCCATTTTCATAAAAAGAAGCAGGGCCGATGTCTAACTAGGTGCGTACAAACGCTTTCACCTGTTCATCGGTCTGAAATCGCTCGCCTCCTAGTGACTCTTTGAGAGGTCCAAACATGTGGAAATCACAAGGGGACAAATCTGGGCTATATGGAGGGTGTTCCAGCTGAGTCCAGTGCATTTCACCGATTTTGGCCTGCGTTAAAGCTGCGGTATGAGGCCTAGCGTTATCGCGCAAGAGTAACACGTCACGAATGCGGTGCGTCTTCCTTTTTCGGCGATAAGCAAGTTTTACCTGATTGAGGAGGTTACAGTAGTAGGCTGCGTTAATGGTTCTTCGCTCATGCAAAAAATCGACCAACAGCACCCCTTTCCAGTCCTAGAAAACCGTGGCTAAAACTTTGCCTGCAGGCAGACGTTTTCGGTTTCACTGGGTTTAATTCATCTTTGTGTCGCCACTCCATGCTTGCTCGTTTTGATGTTGGGGTGTAATGGTGTACCCACGTCTCATAGTAGAGAGCTCGCTAGGCGTAATTCCTCTTAAAAATGAAATGTGTGGGGGTTTTGAAAGTAAAAGCTGCCACTGGTCTTATTTAATAGTTCATAATTTATTATCGATCTGTGTGAAGTTGGCCAAAAATTGTCATGGGAAAAAGGGCGTTATTCAAAATTTTCGAGTTATTGACACTACGTGATTGTCACAGTTGACATAAACATTGTAGCGCAAGAATAATCCCAAAGTCTGTAGCCGTTGCTTCAAAAAAAAATATTTAACAAACGAAAAAGCATTGACGCATATGGCGATTCAAAACTTTGAACGTCTATATCTCGGTTTGAGAACCTTTAAAAATTGTAATTTTTCGATGCATTTTGGTATTTATCAACCGATATCTCGAAAACGCGACCTTAAATCAAAAAACACTTCTCTTGCAATACTGTGAACTGAACTTTTGATATTTCAACGGTATGTCCTTTATAATTTTCTGACGTCGAATAGCTGAGAAATTTAATTAAACATAAAGCAAATCACAGATTTATTTTCGCACGGCAGCCGACCGTCGATCACCCGCCCGTACGTTGCGCGTCCCGCGCGCAGCAGTTGTCCACATTCTGGATAGTATTTATTTACAAAATATGGCCATAGTATCTTTTATGAAAGAGCTGTTTTGTCAGTTCCAAATAGGCTCTTCTGTAGCAAAATGACTAAGATTTCGTGTCTGTGATTTGTTTTTAGTTTATAGTAAAGTACCTACATACATATTTCCAGATAGTGCCCAGGTAAGTCCATTGTTGAAAACTTATGAATGATATTAAAAACAACATAACAGACATCGTTTGAATACAGCCTGCCATAAAGAAAACTGAAAATGGATCAAAGTGGAAGTTCAACGCCTGAAAGTGAGATCGAGTCAACTTCCACGTTTTACAAACAAAAAGTATTTAAAAATGTTTAATTTGTGGGAAGTCTTCCGGGAATTTTGCAAAGGGTTCTGATAAAACGGTAAGAACTATAAAACAAACACTACAAATTAGAGACAATATTTGTAAATCTGCCAGCACCAAGTCGTTGCATCAAAATATTGCCAGCACTGAAAGTGGGGACAAGAAATTGTTCATTTGGCATAAGTCTTGTTATTGCAGTTATATTAGCAAAAAAAGTATTGAGCTTTTACGTCGCAAATCAGAAATTATGCATACGGAAGAATCGAACATTTCTGAAATCGGACCTTCGGTAACACTACGAAAAGAAAAATTTCGTATAAACAAGTGCGTATTTTGTCAAAAAAGGCGTAATCAAAAATTATCGCAAGTGGTAACTACGAAATATTGAAACCAAGATAAAAATAATAGCCCAAAATGATAGCTCCATTATGAAACGTATCGGCGAAAATGATTTGATTGCCATGCAAGTAAAATATTATGCGATGTGTTTTTTAAAGTTTTGGAGGGTATTAAAAAAAGTAGGGCTCCCCAAGTACCTTCTAAAGTGGAAGGCGAATATGTAGATCCTGTAGAAGCATTGCTCTTATCAAGAATTAATTGCTGGATTTGAAAAAAGGAAAGGATTTTCTGTTATATTCTGTTATTCGTCTATATATGCTAGATATACAGATCTTGGAGGAATATTATCTAAAAGACAGTTAATCGAAAAAGTAAAAGGCTCATTTTGGTGATGACATTCAGATCATCAAGTCTAAAAAGGCTAACAGATCAGACATTATTATGTCCTCGAAATTTTCATCAAAAGATGAAATTTTACATTCATTTATGGAAATTTCGAAGAAGATACTAATCCACCACAAATATTTACGGGATCGTCGGAATATTCTGTTCTGTATAGTGTTATTAACAATATTAAGCTGGATATGAACAAAATTCCCGATTTTGACAATTTAAAAAATTTGGACTTAAACGGCTATCGAAAATATATTCCTTTAGTGTGGCTTATCACTCTTGTAATTTCTTCGGAAAATCATCAAGCTACTGAAATACAAATTTTGTCTTTTTGCCAATACATAATATTTGCATAAATCTACTAACGTTTCATGCTTTTACCGGATGCGATACAAATCAATTTGCGGCTTAGGCAAAAATACATTGTTGGAAAATCTATTTAAATTCTCACTACCTGCTACATGATTTGGGCGTAACATTTAATGACAAAACCTTTACAAATATTCACCGTTTTACTCTGCAACTCTATACGAATAACAAAGACATCGCTTCTATCGATTACCTTCGTGGCCTATTGGCTATTTCGAAAACAGTAGACAAATTACCGCCTTCAGAAGATGGTTTACGACAACATTGTTTACGAGCACACTATCAGACCCACATTTGGCTTAACACTTTAACAACGAAGCCAGCCAACCAAGTTTTTTTGAACTACTGTGACTATGATTGGAAACTTGAAAATTCGAATGTATTTCCTGTTTTACAAACTCTTCCGTCAATACCAACAGATTTGACAATTTTGACATCTTGTGCATGTAAGAAAGGTACTCTCACTTAAATTTTATTTTAAGACCAAATTACACACACCTGGCGTCTTTTCAGATTGCCGAGCACAATGGTGTACTTGCAGAAAGAATGGTATTTCTTGCACAGGATCATGTACGTGTTTGGGACAAAAATCCTGCCACAATGTAAAAACACCGGTAATGCCTTCTGTTTCCACAGATCTTATATACGATGATGGCGAACCCGAATCTGACGACGAGTAAATTTTGCCATTTAATTTATTAGGTATTGATTGAAATTCTTTTTTTTCCCTCATCCTCTTTGGTATTTATTATTTATATGTTTATTTAAGAATACGTCAATAAGGGATCATGAAATAGTTAAGAATTCTTTATAAAAATATTTATTCATGGTGTGAAATGCTGATGTTCCGATGTACATTTAACGTACGTACATAATTTAAGTTGTTATTTTTGATCTTCACTCAGCAACTTTGGGACCCAACGAGCTGAAATTTTTCGGAATCGCAAGTCTTTCGTTATGATTGTGTGGACACTCCCATAGCTGATGCCGAGTTCAACAGATATCTGAAGCACCGTGACGTGATGGTTCCCTTCAATACAGTTTCTAACGCATGTTAGAAACCGTATTGAAGTTGTTAACCGGCGAAATGCTGATGCGCGGATGACGAGGATAATTTACATTTTTGACACGGTTACGGCCTCTGTTAAATTCTTTCCACCAAACTTTTACATGTGACCACGAAAGCGTTTCATTTCCGAACTGTGCTTGCAATCTGCACAGAATTTCATCTGGTTTCAGGTTTTCGCGTGTAAGAAACATAATAATAATTCGTTGCGTAACGCTGCTCTGTACCTTCTTCTCACTCATTGTGATTGCTACTAATTAAACAAACACAGCAATACGATGCGTCATCTCCGTGCCACCTAATATCCCCACTTCAAGCTCCTAACGCCCGTATTCACCTCGAACAACTGTCCAGCGCGAAATTTAAAACGGCTCGTTTCTATTTGATCCGCCCTCGTATAATACCAAATTTTGAATGTCAGATGTACCTCTATTAATTTTATAACACATTTTTCAATTTCTAATTTCTAACTGATGCATCATTTTTGTTTTCCACAATTGATGTTTCATTCCGCATAACAAACATTTGTCATTATTTTGGGATAATGTCAAATAAATATCTAAATTAACCTGGATATTTAAATTTTCTGTGTTCATTATTTATTAAAGGGGATTTGTAATACTTTATGACCTTAAATGCATTTTGGCAATCCAGTTTAGTGGTTTCAATAATATTTTCAGAAACTTTGATCTTCCACAGTTCTTTTAATTCACCCATCTTCCCATTTTAATTTTCTTTTAGGTCATCAGACCAATATTGTTATTATTTGAATCTATCTCTTGTTCTTGTACACTCTACTTTTTCCTGTAAGTATTTCTAGCATATAGACCAAAATCATCTTCATATTGGCTCCAACAAATCTCCAACAAAAAGAAATATTCTAAAGAAATGTCTAATTTAGGGTCAACAAATAAAACTTTTCATGGTATATGGCCAAAGAATGATTTGGCCGTTATCTGGCATCCAAGTCATTACCATATTTTTAATTAATTCAGAGAGTAGTGAATTGATAAATTCACGCTAATTATCCCTTTGAAGCTCCTGTGCTAGGTGCTCCAACTTAGGAAAATGTTATGAACACTTAATTTACAATTTCACTTGCAATCTTTGATTTCAGTCTTCATTTTGGTGTTGATATATGATCATTTCTTGACAATTCTTTACCTTACCAGATAGATACAATGACTAGGACCAACTGAGTGACCATCATGCTCACCTGATTTGATTCCCCTGTATTTCTTCTTGTAAAGTTAGTTAAAATCGTGCGTTTTTCTCGACAATTGTTTATCAATACAAAGTATTTACACACGTGCTGACCCAATGTCAGATTATTAATGGAAAATATTGTGAACAACTTTAAGATTTCTGTAACAAATGAATTTGTATTTCCTTTACTATATTTTTCTCAAAAAGCGTTGTCAAGTATCAAGTTAAACAGTAAATACTTGATAAATCTTAAGCAATCCATTTTGTTACAATTTAGGTCATACGTGAAAGCGTTTGTACGCACCTAGTTAGACATCGGCCCTGCTTCTTTTTATGAAAATGGGATGAAAAAACTACCAATCCGTTGGGAAAAATGTATAGACAAACAAAGGGGATATGTAGAAAATAGAGAAATTTGTGTTTTTGTGAAACTTTTCTACATTTAACCTGAATAATTTTTTTTTATTCAAACACATACTTATAATAAAATGCTTATAACATATTTCATATTTTAGATTATACCATAATCAGAAATATGTTTTATAATAATAATATATATATATGTATATTTTTATTTCTTTGAAATTGATAACCTTTATATGCCATTTAATTTATATAATATATGTTAATTATAATTTTTAGGGATTTAGTGATCGATTAAGCAGAGACTTGTCATCAAGAACTCCTGGATCGATGAGGTTAAAAATGATAGCAGCAAATGGCACAGTAGAGAGAAGGTTTGGCGCATGGGTAGGCGGATCTATATTGGCATCTATAGGAACTTTCCAACAAATGTGGATGTCTATGCAGGAATACCAAGAAGCTGGTAAAGCCCAAATTGATAGAAAGTGCCCTTAAGTACCATGTTATTTTTAATTTTAGGTTTTATAGGAATATATTAATTATTTTTATTATAATAATTAAAACAAACAAATTTTTTAATAGTAATAGTTGTAATATTTTTTTACAAACCTTTGTGATATCATCAATAATTAAAAAATAAAAACTGGATGTCATTTAAATTGATAATAAATTATAAACTTATCTTAGAAAAATATATACTGAATGTCAGGAATAACATGTCATAGTTCATAGATGTTAGACACTTTTTGACCAACTTGGGTAAAAAATTGTAAATGAAATAAAAACTGTTTTTCAAAAACCTTTTAATTAATAGGCGATATTATGGCTGGAGATTTCCCAGGAGGTCAGGAATCTATGGCCATAATGGTGCCACCTCCTGCTGACTTGCCTGTGTTGAGGCGCACACCCGAAAAGTTCCTACGTGCGTTTTGTATTATCCCTATTCCTTACTAATTATACATCCTTTGGTTTGCGAGCAGGGTCTCACTCCTGCCTGGATGTACAGTTAGGGGGGAGTCGTGATACTCCTGTATTACTTAATCTATTATGTGCAGAGTGATGAACAACACATCGATTGTGATGAATGTGTCTCCATATGATATCTTCCACAAAAGCTTCGTAAGCCATCCGTTATGAAGTATGAGCTGACATAGTACCCTCTTTTCTGGGCATGTTGAGAAGGGCCTTATTTCCCCAGTACAAGGTCAAACAGTGGACTTGGGGACACCCGTCAGTTACCTATCGTTGATCTTCCCCCCTTGACTTGTTCTGTTCTGGTTGTTGAAACTTTGGTGTTAGGTTCTATGACACTCTTTCTTCGGGGTCATCCTTTTGTTTTTTCTTCCACGTTTCTCTGTCCGTTAGCCTTTGATATTTAATATACCAATTAATATTAAAAGTCCTATTATTTCCGTTTTGATTGCTGTTTACATTTTTCATATCCAGGGTAGGTTCTAATTTGTAAATAACCTGTTTAAATTAACTTACTGTTAATATCTAAAGTACTAAATTTTCTATTTAAATCAACGATTATTTATCACCTTCATATAGTCACCTTTATTATTTACGATCAGTCGAATATTATCTGCACATTTACTATACCATTTCAACTTGATTCGACCATTTGTTACTGCAAAAAAGTTAACACAAGTGAAATAAACATAAACTGTTGAAAACCTGCAATATGTATGACAGTACCATGATTATTTCCATTCCTCCTTACACATATTTTATATGAAAACATAGTAAGGTGCAAGAAGATATTCAATGAAGAATGAACGCAGGCCTGAACAAAATTCAAACTAAGTGGGGGTTCCGCGCCGAACTGGTTGGAGAGGCGGAGCAACATCTGGTGCTGAGCTGATATCATGGTTGCGGGTATGAGTTCTTCAGAGAACACGTTAAAACAGGGGTTCCCAAAGTGTGCGCCGCGGCGCCCTAATGCGCTGTAGAGAGTATAGTGGGGCGCCGTGAGACGCTCTTGTTTACCATTGCCTGGAAACGAAATTTAGGTATTCGCGGATACAAAATAAACAATTCAAATCGCGTGCGCTGTACGCGTCGCTCACTCGCCGATAGGTACTTACGCTCGGTAATCGTCGATACCCCTTCCTCCCGCGCTTTGACCCGCCCGCCACCCAACTAGCTAAAGACGTTGCATTACGTCGATTGTTTTGTTTTAGTTATGTCGCTTTGTTTGTGTTTTCGTCAAAATGGACAGATTTTTATTAAATAAGCAAGTCAGTAGTTCAAGGGATTGTGATCAAGCTTCTGCAAGTAGCGGACAAGCAAAAAAGTGAAAATATCGGAAATATGATGATAGCTATTTGGATTTTGGCTTTACTTCAATAGAAGTAAATAATGAAGAAAGACCACAGTGTGTGCTCGCTCTGTTTGAAGATTCTGTCGTCAGAAAGTATGCTCCCAAGTAAGCTGAAGCAACATCTTGAGACCATTCACCCTGCTATGGTGGAAAAATCACATGATTTTTTTAACAGGAAGTTGCAAAATTTACAAAAACAGAAAAACATGTTCCCTCAGCAAGTCTCAGTACCTAGCAACGCACTGTTAGCATCATTCAAGGTGGAATACAGGGTGGCAACATTAAAAAAACCTCACACTATCGCAGAAGAGCTTATTTTACCGGCTGCTCTCGACATGGTGAATATTACGGTGGGAGAATCGGCGGAAAAACTAATTTCTAAGGTACCTTTATATACCAACACTATTAGTCGAAGAATCCATGACAGCTGACGATCTCAATCAACAATTAATAAAAAATATGAAAGGCAAGGAATTCGGTCAGCAACTTGATGAGGCTACTGACAGTAACAAAGACGCACATCTTATTTATTACCTACGCTTTGTGGATGACAATATTATCGTTGAAGACCTTTTTTTCTGTAAAAGCATTACAGAAAGCGCAAAGGCTCAAGATTTGTTTGAAATTCTTGACAAGTTCATAACAGAAAATGATTTAGATTGGGAAAAGCGTATCGGTGTATATACTGATGGTGCTCGATCAATGTCTGGTAAGTATGGAGGAATACAAGCGCTTATTCGTAAAAAAGCACCGCATGCTATGTGGACCCATTGCATCATCCATAGGGAAGTGCTTGCGTCGAAGTCAATGAGCTCTGAATTGAACCAAGTGTTAGAGCGTGTCATTAACGTAGTAAGCTAAATAAAGACTAGACCGCTACTAGCCAGATTTTTCAAAAAACTATGCCTAGATATGGGAGATGAACACACAGCCCTGCTATATTACTGTAGTTCACGATGGCTTTCACGTGGAAATGTCTTTTACGTGCATTCGAATTACGTAAAGAAATTCACACTTTTTTACAAGAAGAAGGTCGTAAAAACTCCAAATACTTTACCGATTCAAACTTTTTGCTAGCGTATTTTTACGATATATTTGACAAACTGAATAATTTAAATCCGTCTCTGCAAGGCAATAACATGCACATTTTGAAGTTATTAGAGAAGATTGCAGCGTTTAGAAAAAAACTACAGTTGTGGATAAAAAGAGATAGCGGACAAGATTGTTTTCCGCAATTGCATAAATACGCGGCTTCTAATGAGCTTGTTGTCTCACAAAACTTAATGTCTCTATCCACGGAACACCTTTCGAAGCTAACAGAATGATTTTCAAAATACTTTGCCGAAAATGATGTCGAAAAATATGCGAAAAAAGATCCTTTCCATGCACAAGCTTACCAGAATTCCCTTCGCAAGAAGAAGAGAGTCTTATTGAACTCCATTGCGACAGAAGCCTAAAAATAAGATTCACGTGTTCCAATTTGGTGGAGTTTTGGATATCGGTCCAAAATGAATACCCAACTTTAAGTTCAAAAGCATTAAGAATTCTCATTCCCTTTGGACTCCCTCTTATTTATGCGAGGCCGGATTTTCAGCTGTAGCTGTAATAAAAAGCAAATATCGGTCAAAGATAAATGTAGAGCAAGAAATGAGAGTAGCGGTATCAAACCTTATCCCGCGCTTTGAAAAGATGTGTGGAGATCACCAAGCTACACGTCACATTGATTAAGTTGTTATTGTATTTTATATCCTATTTTTCTTAAATTATAAATATTTCTTGTGTGTCAATGAAAATATAAAAACTCAGCTTTATATTGCGGATGTTTTAATTTTTGTGCCTATCTACCTAGTATAATTGTACCTTCTTTCGAGTACTAATGACTACGGGGCGCCGAGACAAAATATTAAACTTGTAAGTGCGCCGCGAACTGAAAAAGTTTGAGAACCCCTGCGTTAGAGCGCTTGAGCATTTCTTTGAAATATTTTAATTAATGGTGATTAGGAATTTTATCCCGTATACATTCGTACATCTCATCAGAAATAAGGGTAGCTCTTGTTTGCCCTTTGCATTATTCCAATAGATAGTCCTTCGACGGTGAGTATCGAATTCGATGGTCCTCCTCTTCCAGTCGATCACAAGGTGCTCTTGAATCATTCCGTCATAGTATGACGTCTTCGAACAGGTTCACAACCATTAATACGCCCAGAACTATGGACTTGTCGCTTAGCGTTGGTATCAAGTCCATGCCACCACCAGATAAAGCATATCAGGGTCACCGTAGGCGTATTTTCGACCGGTTCGTGCTGCTGTTCTTGCACTAGGTCCGCTCGAATTAGGTTTATGTCTGCGCTAGTATCCATTAACTCCTGGACACCTCCCCTTCGATCACGAGCGGGATGCGAGGCGCCTTGTCGCCTCTGGTGACCGCCATCATCATCTCTTAATGCGAGCGCTTTCCCGGCGTCATATGCTTACACACCGTCAATCTTTTGGACATGTGTCGACTAGGGTGCAGCGGGATCATTTTCCATACCTGTCTTGTCTTCTATTTAAATATCTTCCTTGGCGGTATTCTCCTCTAAGTGTATCTTCAGTTCTATCTCGTCAATGACGCTTGTTGTCTTGTTCATGTGCCCACCTTGCTCGAGCAAGACCATTCGAACATCTTCGCCATTGCAGTTCTCCCAGTGACGGAACTTCCTTTGCTAATGTTGAAGATTAGTGGTGTCGCTGATTGCCCTCTATCTCGCCTCATGCAGCGTTTTCCGTCTGTGCTGCTAGTGCTTTCGAGATTCTCTTAGTGATCTATTCTCGCTCTATTTTGGAATTCGTCCAATCTTTCTTCGGCGCTGCTCTTGGAGGTGCTCCTAAGTCATCGCGGTGACAGGTCTCTCCGTAGGCGTGCTTGTGACTCGGTACGTTGTTGTTGATAATGCTGTTGCTGCTGTTACTGTAGTTACGTTTGTTGCATCTGGCCTAAAGATGGCGGCGCTTCTCTTTGTCCTATTATTCGTTGCGAGCTCTGGGTTGCGGTTTTCTGCGATCGTTTCTAGCCAATTGCTGCGTTTCGTCGTTCCTTCCTTAGAAGTTGGTCTTCTGATGGAACCGTGGTGGAACTGATGATATACCGTCTCGCAGTCATTAGAAGGCAAGTACACTCGTACGTTTGGTCGTACCTGTTTTTTTATTCGCCAACTTGTGCTTGTTTTGGAGTATTAGGCGCTACCCTTTCTAAAACCAGATTTTTGTTAATAAACTCAAACGTTACCTGGCTTTAGAATAAGAAACTCGAGTAATGGAGTTGTAACGGTGCAACAATCCGGTTTGAAACATTTCCCAATCCAATACTGGTCTCACCATGCGCTTGGCCAACTGTTTCACATCTCCGCAAAGGCATCTATTCACCGTAGCGACTTACCGATAGAGTAAGTCGCTATTGTAGAGTATGTTTTTCCTTTCAGTACACGTTTCTATTTCCTATAAGAAGTGAACTGAATCCCCGTGAACTCCCCAAACTCCGCAAACGAACTCCCCAATTGTACAGGGTCTGCCAGGGAGGTATGGTGTTTTTGAGACGACTTGAATGCGTGCCTCCGTGGCGCGAATGCTTTTAGGATGGTTAATATCTACTTTTTGCAGGATGTTGTTCCGTAGCCATGAAGCCTGTGTTCATTTATAACACTTTCATTGAAACTGGTCGTTCTGTGGTGCTCACATAGCGACGATTTCGAAACTTTTTAATGTTGATCGGCATGGTCGCGTTCCAAAACGGTATACCATTATGAAGTGGGCGAACAAAATTCAAACAACAGGATCCTTGAGACCTGGGGCTGCACGGGGAGGAGATCAAACTGTACGAACCTCAGAAAACACTAAAAGGGTGCCATGCTCGAAAGGAGTATGGATGATTTTACCACCCGTCTACAAGTATGCCTCCACAAAAATGGACACCACCTAACTGATGTGATTTTTCGCAGCTGACTTATGTTATGTATTCTTCAATGGCAATACACGACTAATGTATAAAAACAAAAAAATTTGTTCAAAAATAAGTTTGTGTCATTCTTTTCAAAAACACCATACGTTCCTGACGGACCCCGTATTAATCATAGCCTGGATGGCCATACCCTGGACTCTTGAACTCATTCTTCTCCATAGTGGGACATCACGCACTTGGTCCTATTCGGGACTTTTGTTCGCCTTTTCCATATATCTTATGTTTTTTCCATTTCACCTTCACTTGCCATGGTATGGCACTATTCACGGAATCGATGGGCGCTACTGAGAAAAAATAAAAGGAATGAACTCGCCAGTTATTCCCCTTGTCATGTTGATTTTCTCCACTCGATGGCGCGCGCACACACACACACACACACACATACACATATTCCCGACAGTAGCAGCGACCCATGAGACGGGATCTTGACCGTTAACTTGCAACGTTGTCGGTTATGTCTCAGGTTACGACCCCCTAGTTTGATCGTCGATGCTACTCGTTAACAAGTTACAATCCTCCGTTGATGCTATTATTACGGTGAAAACGGAAATTTGACCATAATCGGTCAAACAAGCACGGTCGTTATATCGTTTGTAATAAATTCCTCATTTTGAATGATTTGTGGGACACAATTACATAAATATTGAGATACCAAATATGACGTCGCTACTTCCTTCACGGTTTTTAATGTTCACTCGCCAACTAATTTACGTCGCACTCATCCTGACGATAAATGTTGAAAATTGAACTTAGGTTGAGCACTACTACTCTTATTTTCTCGTCTTATTACTAAGACCCATTCCGCCTCGTTTACAGGTAGGCCCGTTTCCCAATGTAGACCTATCCTGTCAACGCTTGGAAACGTCTCGCCGTTTCCAAGAATTCGCGGAGATCCAAAACTATAAATTCCGAGAATTCGAAAAAAAAATTTGCCAGTTATCTTAGCCTTAAGAGAGAGGCTACCACTGAGATGGAGGGAAACGAGATACCCGCCAGGTATCTTAGTGACGAAAGCCAGTAAGATACCTGGTGTTAGTCAAGGGGGCAGAGTTAGTTGGAGTTGGAACACGAGCGAGCCTGCTCGTTTCCGCGAAGTGAGGTAGGTTATGTTGAGTACATATTGGTCGGTCTCCTGAAATCTAAAATGGTTAGAGGCGTATACATGTACATAGGACAAAAATCTACCTGAAAATAAATCTCTTAGTTTTTCATCCTTATCTATCATCATTTAGAATTTAGGTCATTTATGTGGTTTTACTTCCTCTGGGCCGTAGTCAATGACTGGACTGTCCGTGTCGGCGGATTTGGATGATCCGCCTCTTAAGTGTGGCTTTTACTGTCTCTTTGCTTGATCTTCTCGATCACCGTCACATATTGGAGGTCCATCTGGATGTCTGTATTTTTTACGAACCATGGGGTGTTCCATGGTTCGTAAGGGCCAGGCTTGCGGTCCTGTATTTTTTATGACCTGGAACTTCTGGAAAAGGCTTGGTGGCGTATCTCTATACTTTGCAGGTTGGGACTGGAGAGTTTGCTTGACTAGAAGCAACTTGCTCTTTATATTGAGAGCGTTCTGTCCTCTTAGTATTGGAATCCTTTTAATATTCTGACAAGAGTAGTCTGTTTAGCACGTCCGGACGTTCTCCTGATGTTGTCCTGTCACTCGTGACTTGTACATTGTGACTCTATCGTCATTTATTTCCAAGTGTCCCACGGGTATTTCTCTGGTTTTTTTAATAGGATGATTTCTCTGTTGGTGTGTGCCGATGGAAAGCGATGATGCTTACCATCGGCACACATATCCTTTAACCTTAATGTGGCCTCTTGGAGATATCTCATCATTATGTGCGCCCGCTGAAACCTCTTGGTAAATGCGGTGTCGTAGGCATAGAGTACCATAGTGATATGATCTGTCCCTGGGAGGTTGACCGTGAAAATTGTGAACAGGTGCGGTGATAGGATGGTTCCTCGTGGTAAGCCATCTTCCAGCGGCCTGTACTCAGAAAGAGAATATCTTACCTTTGCTCTGCCAATTATTCTAGCTAGGTTCTAGAATTTCACCAGTTGATCGTGTCCACAAGGAATTTTATGTCGAGCATCTTGAGTAGTAAGGCATTATGCCCCATCTCCTCGAATGCTTTGGAAATGTCCACGAATACTTCGGTCACGTTTTTTCTGTAGAATTCCTCTGTTGCATATTCCATAAGTCTTAAAATTTGCAGATTCGTAGAGTCTCCGTTCCTGTAGGCAAACTGTTCGTCGGGAATGACGTTCTAGGCCCCCGTTTGGTTTCGTATTCTGCTGAGTAGTATTCGCTCTGTGATATTATTCATCGCCTGGAGTACGCTGATGGGCTTGTAACTTGTTCTTAACTTCTTTCGGAATGAAGGCGACGTCTACTTTTTTCCACCTTCGGGGAAAGTGAAAGGTGGGAGTTTTCCAACTTCGATTCTCAAGATCTCGATGAGCTTTTCGGCAGTGACCGGTCGAAAAACGAAGCTCCTTCGTTCATCCGGCTGACCTGTCTCGCTCATGGTTCGATTTACTTGTTCCAGATTTCGCCCTCGTTCTGTAGCCGACTTTTCCTGAACTGGAATTCAAGGCAGTTGGCGAACGCTTCTTCCCTTTTCTCATTGGAGTAGCCCTTACCATCGATATGTTGTATCGGGGGACTTCTACTCTGAATGTTTTATATGTTCTCCAGAGACTCTCTTTCGAGCTAACAAAATCAAGATGTCTATTCCATATCTCTTGCCTATTTTCTTAAAGTGCGGCGTTCACCCCCTGATTTAATTGATTCGATGTGTTCCTGTCCTCGGGTAGGCCCATTTTGGACCTTCTTTTTGCCGCTCGTCTGTTTCTTATGAGTCGCCGTATCTCTTCCGGTATAACCTCCGTCGGGTATCTTGTTATCGTTCACTCTGTTTCGGTGATACTCTCTGTTAGAGCCATTTGGAGGTCTCTTGCGAGTTTCCCTATAGCCTCCTCCAGTTAATCCGTTCGTTTATATCTCTTATTCTAGAGGATAACTGGCGGAATTATTTCCAATTTATTGGAATTTATGATGATTTCAGATCTCTCAGAATTCTTGTGGTTCAGCGAGTTTCAACGCAGTTTTTAGCATTTCTTTGATTACGGGATGTTCCATTACCTTTGTCTTCAGTGTCGTGGTGCCCATCGGCTCTTTGTTCTAAATGTAACTATGTACTATTTAGGTGGTTCTTATATTTATTAATTTGTTGTCTATACTAGTATTATCTTAAGTTAGTTACATCATTAAGACGAATATAATTGCTCAAGATATCGAATAAATATAGAATTTTCTTTTAGATTCAAGATGTACACATGTGGCCCTTTTAATAATTCGTATTTCGAATTCATATTCATGTTACTATTATGATATTGGGAGTAAAACTAAAACGAATTTCTGTACTTTGTGATGGGGTATACAACCCTTAAATAACAGCATAAAAAAGCAATATTCATAAGGTCGCGTAATGCGTAGACCATGAAACTGGTTCTCTGGTATCAATTCAACGTATTGTTATATAACAGCAATTTGTTGTCATGCTGTTATTTTTAATAATATTTATAATATTTTTTGGCTTTAGCTCATTTATTGCATATAATGCGCCGCTAGATATAGAATTAGGCACTGAGTTTTGGTTACAGATGTATGAGCGACTTTATCTTGTGCAAGAGTAAGCTGCTGAATATATAAATAACAATTATTATTATGCGAAAGTTAGTTAAGATAAGTAAAAATATATACAGGGCGATATTAGTATAGCGTCTTCATGTCTGTATGTCATGTCTGAGAAAATCACAAGCACTCTATATTTTTAATGTTTATAGAATCTCAGTAGGTGACACTAAATTGCATAAAACGTTACATGCCGTTAACGGCATGTTAACGTGGACGTGGACGTTAACAAGCCGCGATTAACAGATCACCAACAAATAAAGTCAGCAGTGGCGGCTGGTCAGGGGTGGCAGGGTGGGTAGTACCCACCCAGCTGTTTCCTAGAAGAAGAGGAACACATAGTTCCAAAGTTCGTTATTTATCGTTTATAGAAATTAGTGAAGATATAATTATGTAATATGTAATTAATTAAATACATTATATATTACATAACAACAATAATACAATGAAAAGTTCTGATTATATATACTAATACTAACAGCGCAACCGTGGTGGAAAATTACAGTGCAAGTAAGTGCAGCAATTCACTCTTCTAATCGTGGAATTAATAGTTATCGTGGTTATGCCTAGCGTGGTGGGTGTCGGGCTGGGTATGCAGCCAAACCTTTTGCCTTTCTGGCTTTGTACATACGAGACAGTGCAAGCGCCTCGCACAAATAAAATATTATATTTATTACTTTAATAAATAAATACAAGTAAATAAGTGTCTACCATGATTAGTTTTAAAATTAATATTGATATTATTGACATAGGTATACTTTCAACATCCCTTGAAAGTTTAAATTATTTCACAATAATATAGAAACATGGAAATCTGGAATATAAAATTAAATAAACAGTAAACATATGAATAGAATTAATTAATTAATAGAATTACGAATTGTTTTATTGATTTGAAGACATAAAAACAAAATTATACACGTGTAAACTACATGAAACAATTTGAAACACGCGCACAGCTTATTCGAGTCTCGAGTAAGCTGTGACACGGGTGGGATAGACCACCCTGCTGAAGAAGCCTTTGGCAAAGCGGGGAAGGAATCAAGAATCTCCGATCAGTTCGATCTCCGTATTTCCGAGTTCAGTTTTCAGAGACGTTGCAGAACGTTGTTTATCTCAGCGAGGTCTGTACTTTGTAGGTTAGGATTTTAAAAATTTTAACGGTTCTTTAACAATAATTACAATAAATTAGTGCGGCGGTTTGTCTGTGGAAGTTGGTACTTTACGTTTGTGTTTGTTTAGTATTGTATTTATTTAGTATTTATGCCATGGGCATGGCGAACGTGAGAGAAATAATAAGTACTAATACTGATATTGTTAATTTTTTGTTAGAACGTGAATTTCATACATTAACTTATGAAGATAAAATTTAAGAAGTTCTTTTTTACTATATTTTACTTCATTATTTTGCTCTATATAACCTACTTATAGTCAGTTGTTGCCCACCCATGACAAATCACCACGAGCCACCACTGAAAGTCAGCGACCGTTTACAGTTACATTAAGAAAAATTAGGACAAATTGGAGCGCCTACAAAGTTAATAGCTCATAATTTGAAGAAGAAATGTGAAGAGCCGGGTTCTGTTATTGATAAGGCAAAATCAGTACATCCTCGTTGTGGTCGGTCAGATGAGAATATTGCTGCAGTGAGAGAAAATGTACAGGAGTATCCAAACATATTAATTCGACGTCCTGCAAAACAACTGAATCTGTAAAAACAATCACGCATCGGATGACAAAGAGATCTGCATGTGTCAGCATACAAAATTCAGTTGACATAACAATTAAAAGTTACAGACCATTTACAATGTCGTTGTTAGTTAGGTGTTAGAAAAGAAAGGTGATGCTGATTTTTGTAACAAAATTTTGTTTAGCGATGAAACACATTTTCATCTTGACGGATACGTCAGCAAACAAAATTGTTAAATTTGGTATGCTGTAAATCCACATGATACTCACGAAAAAGCAGTACATTCACCCACAGATTTGCACGGTTTGGTGCGAATTTTGGAGTAGTGGAGTAATTGGCCCATAGTTCTTTGAAAATGAAGCTGGTAGTGCTATCACAAGAAACGGGGAACGCTATCGTGACATGTTAAACAATTTCTTTTTCCACCAAACTGATAACTTGGATTTGAACAACACGTGGCTTCAGCAAGACAGTGCAACGTGTCATGCAGCACGTGCAACCACAACTCTGTTGCATACTAAATTTCCTGACAATGTTGTCTCGCGGAATGCTGACATCAGTTGGCCAGCAATATCATGTGATTTAAAACCACTGGACTTATTTATTTAGGATTATGTCAAGAGAAAAATGTACGCCATCCAGTCAGCAACAATCAATGACCTCAAAGCAAATATTCAACGTGCTATTCGGGAAATTGAGCCAGATTTATGTGCCCGTCTTATGGACAATTTTGCCGTCGAGTCGAGGTCGGCCACATGAACGATTTTCTTTGCCATTTGTAACCTTATCGCCTCCGTTTTATGTTGTAGATTCAAAAATCTCAGTTCGTCAAATATTATTAGTTTTATTCACAAATCACGTCCTATAATTCCAACTGAGACACATTGTTATACATTACATTATACATTATTTATTACACTGTATCTAGAACACAAGTATTATAAATTATATCTAGAACAGCTACATTATATCTAGAATAATACCAATAATAGATATCTTAGCACAAATTATTCTTGATTTCTAAAGAATGTGGGTACTTTTTACAATTTGTTTAAATAATCAACGTGAAAACAACAAAATAATCAAAGCTTTGACGACACATTGATTTATTCGTAAATGTTATTATTCCACAAAATGTTATTTTCAAAGCAGAAATAGGTAGATATGTTTATTTTATCTACATTTTAAGGGCTCTATTCAGACTCATAATAAAAAAGTAAATCGAATTAGACCTAGATTGGGATTAAATAATTTCAATACAACTCTGATCCACTATAGAACTAATGAAAAGTTTAACTAGTTCTGTAGTAAATGAAAGTTGCATAGTTATATAGTTAGTATATTTAGTTATTATATTTAGTTATACAACTTTACAGTTCGTTATTTTTTACTGCATCAAAATAAATACAACAAAAAAGTTTTATTGTATTCTGTTATATATGCATGAAATCAACATTCAAAAATTATTTACTTATTGAATTGAAATATTTAAGAAATTACAGAAATAATCTCGAAACAAAATTATTTAACTTGTACAATATCTAGATAAACATGTAACGTTAATTTTTCCTCAATTAATTTTCTTTATATAATTATAAAGAAAAAAATCTTTTACGGTGTAAAGAATTCCTAATGCATCATTTTCAAAAAAGACATTAATTTATTTAGTTAGTGACTGATAATGTAATGGAGGTTTACACTCCGTTTAAAGCCTTTGTAATATTCTCGATGCATTAGTCTGGTAGAAAGGGGGAACAACCCTATCATTTAGTAATCTTTAGTAATCTAGAGCGTACATTAAAACATTACGCTAATAGGTATATGGCAGTTGTAGATTATCGACTGACTATTTTTCCAATGACCTTTTATTTTCTCATTGATTTTAATAGTAGTAACAATTGAAATATATCATATTTGAAATGAAATAGTACATATTATAAGACAATTAATGGTGGCTTTAATTTCATAAATTAAAAATCGGAATATTAGAATCGTAATAGGAGTTGCTTCATTCTTATTCATTATTTCTAAATAAAGTAATTTATTTGGAAATGAAAATACTCGAGCAGATAAGTAGATTTTGTTTTAGAATGGAAAGGTTTTTTGAGTACCAGTTTGACTTTTTCAATATTTAAGACAGTGGATTCGATCGTTACAAACTGTTAAATACAATGGGAGCCAAGACATCATTCTAAAACCCATCCGATTTCTTTAAAAATACAACTTTTTAAATTTTTTGAAACAAAACATTTGACATTTTTTTGAGTGTGAGTTTTCGAAAAATCACACTCTCAACAAAACAATTTAATGAATCGATTAATAGCATATCAATTTCCTCTAGAATATTGGAAATTACCTCTAACAGTTTCCCTACGATAAGATTTTCTTTTCCGGAAACGTTTTCAAATATTTTGGCTTACTGGATCATATGTTCAATGCCAGTTTAATATTTATTTTATCTTTAGTCTCAACTTCAAAATTCAGAAAATTTTTTAGATAAAAAGAATATATTATTATAACAATGAAAAATATTTGTAAGTATTTTTTAAATACAATTTTAACTATTTTATCGAATAGATTAAGGAGAAAAGGGTAGATGCTCTATCTACGGTAGAATATGTACCGTAATATATGGTACATGTTCTACCTTTTTCTCTTCAACATTACTGTTGGGTTCCATATAAATTTCATATTATTATACACTTTTATTATACACTTTCATATAAAGTCATTATTATCTGAATTAATTATGTCTTTGTGCAGGTAGAAATGATTTTTTGGGATATATCATTTATTAGTTCACGACTGCAGAACAATATAATATTATATAAATCACTGAAATTGTATAAATCACTGAACAATCCATATATTTGTGAATAATCTACATATTGTCCTGTGTATTCTTGGAAAGCATTGATTATGAAGCATTAACTATATGGATTATTATATAATTCTGATAGTTTGCTTTTTCGAAAAATAAAAACTAACATGAGTATTACAACGAGTAAGCAAATCGCAATAATATTGGGCCGCCCCTCTCTCATATCGAAGGCACCTCCGGAGCATACCTCTAGAGGCTTCGGATCAAAAAACAAATGTTACAACGTTGTTTTCAAGGGTCGATTTACAATATTAATTATTTTATCAAAATTCCGAAATTAGAATGAAAAGCATTTCGTATATCGACCTAAAAATTTCGTGACACACACACGAAAACACCCGTTTAGTAAATAGGGACGAGTAAGCAAACCGCAATAATATTGCGCTGCCCCCTCGCTCATATCGAATGCACCTCCGGAGCATGCCTCTAAAGGCTTCGGATTAAAAAACAAAAGTTACCACGTTGTTTGCAAGGGTCGATCTTCTATATAGATTTTGTCAAAATGCCGAAATTTGAACGAAAAGCATTTCGTACATCGACCTAAAAATTTCGTGACACACACGCGAAAACAGCCGTTTAGTAAATAGAGAAGATACATATGTCAGATATGTTAGAATCACCATGAAAAATCACGCTGAAAAAAGGCAATCAGTATCCATAACCTCCAATAAGGAGGAGATAATTTAAAATCAAGTAGATATAAGAAAATAAATATGCGAATATGAAAAGTATATGATTCTTTAGATAGGCTCTTTTATCATTTCAGTGCAAAAGAAACATTAATTCTTGAGTGAGTCGTCATTGAAAACATCATAAAAATCAATATGAAATTTGTTTCGTCTGCAACAAACAACAATTGTAATAAATACAATGAACAAAATAATTCATGACATCACTGAGGACTTTCATAAAAACAACAAAAAATAAAATTATGAATTCGCCTCTATTTAAAATAAATAATAAACATTTCACTTTAGTATTTAAATTAAATGAATAAAACTTTTATTTATAATAATAGAAATATTGAAGAAAGTGATAAGAATCTTATTCTTTAAACTGCTCGAAATTTGTTTTTCGTGACACCATACTCGATTTTGATTCCATTAAAATTAATTTCCTCTAAATAACCCAAAAACCATACGTCCTAGCTATAGGTCCCATATGGGTCGAAAGGAAATCAAAGATATAATCATATATAATTATTATAATATAATATAATACTATAATATAATAGAAGCTACTACATGATCTATTTGAAATAAACGATATAATTGAAATAAAATTTGTCGTATTTCAAATTCATTTTCTAGTCACTTTGTATATTTCCAAGCATTTACATAGTTTATATATCCGATATGTATATATCCCATAACGATAACCGTCCGATAACTCCATACCTAAATATAATCTATAATCTATACATAAATTTATAAAAAAAAATAGTTAATATGTATAATAGTTATAATAAACGTTATAATAACGGAAGTTATTAATGTATTAGTTTTCTCTAGTTAGTTATTAATGTAGTAGTTAGTTAAGACTTTATTTTGATGGAAATATATCTTGATTATGGAGATACCGTAAACCGGGGTTACATTGACTTTGCGGGTAACTTTTATAGTTTCTGGGTCTACATTGACACATAATGTTTTTGTGTGTTTGACCTTCAATTTCGCGCAAGACAAGAATGAAGGGAAGGCGGGAAGGGCGGTAGCCTCTCACTTTGCTCCCGAAGTCATAAAAGTTGCACTAGCTAATAACATTTATTTCACAACTCTTGCAACATATTCAACTCATATACTACAGCCCATGGGCCGTCAGGGTATTCGCTCACACGAAACAACAATGGCGTAAAGTTTTTGATAAATGGAGGCAAGAATCTAGAAGAAAGGGGTCGATATCAAAAGAGTAGTTTCCATTGTTATTGAAAAATTTAATAGATGCTATTACTTCCAAATTAAAAAACAGTTTGCAAAGCTCCTTCAGATCTTGCGGACTTTATTTGATCCTCAAACTGTCCTGTGAAAGATTCCGTCGGAGCAGACACAAGAATCAGGAAGAGCTCTCGACAATAGCTTCCTCGAATTCCTCAAAGAAACGAGGGGCTACAATTCAGGGAGACTGCGCCACAGGAGAGGTAAAAAAATCCCCCACAGACCAGGAATTCAATGTTGAAGCACAGTCTTTTGAGGCAACACAATCTGAAGCGATTATTGAGCAAGATCAACAGGGAGCAGTTTCTGAGCAAAACGAGGAGGAATACATTTCGGTGCAAAACGAAGAAGAAGCTATTATTGAGCAAATTATAGAAAATATTCTAACAAGTGCATCAACTTCTGGACTTTTTCAAAGACCTGCTGGATCTGTACCCAATTCAAAGAAAATAATAAGATACAAGGCGAAAACACTTTATGACAGTTCTAGTTCTGAAGATGAGAATATCCCACTTAGTGAGATGAAGAAAAATAGAGACGAGGCTAATCTGTGCATAATTTGCAAATGTGATAACAATCAACAAAATACTGGATGTGCTGCGTCACCTGTCTCCAGTGGGTATGCGGCATTTGTAACAGAGGGTCTAAAAATTTATTTGTGTGAGCGATGTGAAGATTCAGGCTAATTTTCTATTTTTTATTTTTGTAAACGTGGATTGAGTTTAAATGTTTCTAAGAAGTTGTTAATACTGACTGTTAATTATTTGTAATGACTGATTTTGACAGAAGACTGATTATAAAGTTGTAATCAAAGTCCTATTAATGAGTAAGACATTGTTTAAATAAATATCTGATTTTTCTTATTCAAAGACTTTTTTTAATTATGTCTTGCCCTTTAAATAATTATAAAGACGTGAAATAATATATATATATATATATATATATATATATATATATATATATATATATATATATATATATATATATATATATATATATTATTACATATATATATTATATATATATATATATATATATTATATATATATATATATATATATATATATATATATATATATATATATATATATATATATATATATATACAGTGCTATTCAAAAGTCCCCTCCCCCCTCTTATCTTTTGAACTATTATACATAAACTAGTGAAATTTGGTAACTGAATATTAAGGGTTGTAAACTTCCCTACTAGTGATGATAGATGACGTATGCGTCAAAGATGACGTCATAAGGTCATTGTGACCGATAATTTTAAATGGAACCCTATGGCAAGCGACACCTTTTTTAAAAGGTATCGAAAAAACCTATTCAATGATACTAATATTGTGTCTGTTTACGGCAGTTTTGACAACTGGCTTTCAAAAACCGCAAAGCTGTGATGAATTAAATCAGTTAATAATAAAATTTAAAATTCAAGCTCCGCCACTGGATAGTTGGATAGTAAATAATCTGACGTTTTTGCAAGTCTCCCCAATTTGATGTTTTTTTAGCTGTCAAAGTTTTTATACATTTAATAATTTGTGTATTGTTGATCGAACGTTTAACTGTTTTAGTACCTTGTGGTAATTTTGAAATATTTGTACATTCAATAATTTGTTAAACAGTTGTGAGCTGAACGTTTAAGTGCTTCAAGAAGAGAAATGGTACGTGTTTTAGGTGATAAAGTAGCAGCGATCCTAATACTTGGTGAAACTGGAGAAAATATTCATGCAGCAGAACGCATTTTTAATGAAAGGTTTCCCGATCGCCCAATTTCGAGGACTTATCTGAGAGAGCTTCTTCGTAAGTTTAAAACAACGGGTAGTATTAATGATGTAAAACGATCTGGCAGACCACAAATTTGTGATGAGAAAAAAATTGATATACTGGCAGAAGTAATAGTACATCCTACTTCTTCAACAACTCAAGTTGCATCAACCTGTGAAGTCAGTCAAAGTACAGTGCACAGGGTGTTGAAAAAAAAAACAAATTTCACCCATACAAATTAAAAATGGTTCATCAACTCTCAGACGACGATCCAGACCGAAGACTGCAATTTTGTGAAAATATGGAGACTAAAATTAACCAACAGCCAGACTATGTCAAAACAATTTGTTTTAGTGACGAAAGTACTTTCTATCTAAATGGAAATGTAAATACACAAAACGTGAGATATTGGAGTGACGTAAATCCTCACATGTTTCGTGAAACACATACTCAGTATCCCGAGAAGGTCAATGTTTGGGCAGGTATACTGGGAAACCACATGTTGGGCCTGTTTTTTTAAATACCAACTTAACCGGTGAGGTGTATCTGCAGATGTTGCAAAATGCAATAGAACCGTTAATCCTTGAAATTTTGGAAGATAATCTAATTATATTTCTACTATTACGGTGCACTAAGACGGTATTTGGATGAAGAATATCCTGGTAGATGGATTGGACGACGAGGTTCAATGGAATGGCCGCCTCGATCACCGGACCTCACACCTTTAGATTTTTTTCTTTGGGGGTATCTTAAATCGAAGGTTTACGCCACTCAGCCTGACAATATTGATGTTTTAAAACAACGTATTGTTACAGAATGTAGGGCTATTTCCGCAGACATATTTGAAAAAGTACGAGAACAGTTTCGCAATAGGATGTTTTACTGTCAGGAAGTAGATGGAGCTCACTTCGAACAATTACTATAAGTAGGTACTGATTCTTGAATCTGTAATTAAAATTATTATCCAAGTTTACGGATTACTGATTTAATCCATCAAAACTACCATAAATACAAACAATATTAGTATCATTGAATAGGTTTTTTCGATACCTTTAAAAAGAGGTGTCGCTTGCCATAGGGTTCCATTTAAAATTATTGGTCACAATGACCTTGTGACGTCATCTTTGACGCATACGTCATCTGTCATCACTAGTAGGGAAGTTTACAGCCCTTAATATTCAGTTACCAAATTTCACTTTATGTATAATCGTTAAAAAGATAAGAGGGGGGGGAGGGGACTTTTGAATAGCACTGTATATATATATATATATATATATATATATATATATATATATATATATATATATATATATATATATATATCAAAAACAATGCTATGTTAAAGTAACCCTGGACTAGAGGTTACTTTGACACCTTTTTAAATAAAAATAAATAAAAAAACTGGAGGTCCAAGGTGCGCCATTTCTCACAGATTTTAAAGCCTGAATAAAATAGGGAATAGAATTTGAATATAATATAAAAACATAATGCGCCATTTAAGATAATTAGGTCGATGCCAATTTTCACAGCAACCGGAGGTGTCAGTACATTTTCCACGGTATTACTTTAATCACAGAGATCTGTGAAAACCCCTATATACAATTTTTTTATTTCATATTATTGTATTACAATCTTAATAGAATGGGCAATTAGGAATGAATAAATTAGAGAATTATTTCCGGTATATTAAACATTTTCGTTACTGAAAATAGTTTATTGAAAATTGTAAGAATTAAACAGTCAAAATATTAAATGTATGCAACTGACGATGGTTATTAATATGCATTAAATTGAAAAGTGTGAGGAGTGCATATGTTTGTATATATGACTTATAACCACGAATGACGAAAATTGTTTTGTAAATCAGTGTAAACTATAATTCACTTATGGATAAAATATATATAGGGTCTACATATCAATAGGGATGCTCGAAATTTGTTAGGTCATAGTGGCCATGTTGTTAAAGAAATAGCTATCAAATTTATTGTGAATTATTCAGTAGTATATGGTAAATCACCGTGGAAGGCTATAGAACTCAACAACGTGTGCAAATTATCAAATTTTAATTTTCAAAATCAGTTCTCCGTTCGAGAAACGTTCCATGCAATACGTGATTTTTATCCTCGCTACAACCGTCTCGCCGAGTCGACTATTCTACGTTTGGTGGCCAAATTGAAGTCAACCGGTTTGATAAATAATCAACCAATACCCGTACGTAACCGAAACGCAAGGTCTGCTGAAAATATCTCTGCTGTGCATGAGAGTACACGGTAAAACCCGAGGTAGTCAAACTCTTGTCGTTCATAAGAACGTGGTCTTTCTGCGACTTCAACTTGGCGAATTTTGTATCAGGACTTGAGTCTGCACTTGTATGAAATCCAACTGACCCAGGAACTTAAGGTAAACGACCATAGACAACGTCGTGTGTTCGTTGACTGGGCTCTGGAGTAGTTGGAAGTTGACACAAATTTCGTCACAAAAATCATATTTAGCGACGAGGGCCATTTTTGAATGAATGGATATGTGAACAAGAAACATTATCAGATTTGAGACGATACCAATGATATAGATGCCGACGACATGTGGTTCCAACAGGACAGCATTACGTGCCACACAGCGCATGATATTCTGAACAAGCAATTTGAGGACATGGATATGTCGCGCAGCGGCGACATGATCTGGCCACTGACATAGTGGGATTTAACGACCTTAGGCTTCTTCCTTTGGGACGATCTTAAATCGCAGGTCTGTACGAATAAACCGTAAACAATTGATGTCCTCAAAGTCAACATAACGAAAACTATCTAACATATTCAACCAGATTTATACTACAAAGTTATCCAAAATTGAACTTCCCAAATACGTCCAACCAAGCAAAGCCACGACAGACGTTTGAACGACGTTGTATTCCATATGAATGCCATAAAATATTATTTCAAATAAAAAAAAATTGCGTGGATATCTCACACACAACTTGTTTTATTTACATTTAAAAATCGAGCATCCTTATTGAAAGACCCTTTATTATGTATAAACTGTTGTGTGGTATAATCATTGAATTCACAAATAATCTATAGTAATTCACAAATTACACCCAGGGAACACATCTATCTGAGACTAAGAAAAATTCTTATTCAAATATAATTGGCCAGGCATTTTTATTTGCAGTGGAGCTCGGTCTTAGGGAATTTAATTTTATTTAATTGATAATATTAATTACAGCAAAATTAACGATTAAACAATAAACAATAAGGCATTCGAAATTTTTGGAGATTGTAAAGTCGTCTCAAATATTTAATTTTTCTAGATTTTGTGTACAAAGTTGGTAAAATATTCTTGGATAATAACCACTAACTACAATTACCACGATTGACAATGCAATTTAAGAGGAAAATGCATTAACTCAATTACTATTAATTGAATAATGGATCGCTTAAATCGCCACTTCTGTCGTCAATTCGCGTTTTAATACACACTAAAAATACATACTTCAGTTGATATGCATGTTTTTGATTAAGTAAGTGGACTGTTATATTTCTACATCTATTGCTTCTAGCTAAGGCGAAAATATTAAATTCTATCTGCCCTTTAATCGATTTTAATCAACAGCAATATTGTACAATGAGTTAATTGTAGATAAAGGTCGCAGGCTACGTATTGAATATCGGCTTTATAAGCAAGACATTTGTATTAAATTGTTTGCAAATTTAAATAAATAATATATCCTAAATAGAAAAGTTAATCACCACTTTCAACCACTAAGTTGATATATGAAATAGAAAATACCCAAAAAGTGTCCTCCACTCCATATAAATTATCCACGCAAATGTATTTTTTAGCAAATAAATATGCTTTTGTCCCAATGATCCTATTTCTTTTTTAGCACATCATCTTGTGCGTAAGTATTTTGTTTCTAATTGATGCTATTCTATTCTCTGCTTTCGTTTATATGTTTGCAACAGTCTCCTGCAACTCTGCAAGACTTCAGCTCTGCAACTCCAACAGTAATCAGCCACCATGACCTGATGGCTGATTACTGTCAGAGTCTGTAGAGGGACGTTGCAAAAATATAGAAGAAAATCGTACAAAAAACTTTTTTATAATATTTTTATTTTCTGCATCAATTATTCTTTATTTTTGTGTTATATTTCATATAGAAAAAATTCAAAGCAAGAGAAATTGTTTATTTTATTTTGTTTTTCTTATTTTGCATTAATATGTATCATATATGTTTATTTCAGAAACTAGAGAAAAAGCAATGCCATTTTCAGTATCAGGGGCAGCAATGCACTTACAATCGATTTTTAAGTTCCTAGCAACAAATTGACTGTTTCTCAGTATTACTAGTATTTTTACTAAGTAAGTTAAAGTTCATGTTAATTTTCACATTTCTAAGTATTGACTTTATTAAAGTATTGATACATTTATAAAATATATTTTTTATATATGGATTCCTGAACCCTTTGCTAAACAAAACAGAGCCTTCTTACAGTTACTAGTTTACATAGCTACATACATTGGAAATTCTCATACACCTTTATAGTATGTGGATAACTAATGGCAGATTGGTATTTTAGTAGCTTCTCCTTGAAGGTTCCATTTGACTATCAGGAAGAGGCTTATAATAAAACACCATCCTCATGTACCTAAGGACATTTAAAATGTAACAAACAAGTTATAATTACTGCTTTACTTAAGTGTTCAAACCATGCAGTTAATATCTGCCATGGATTTTATTTCTCCACGGCCACCCTTCTTAAAAGCAGGGCGGCCAGGATTATCGATATATTAATATCCGTTGATTCCGGATGTAAAAGTGAACCGACGTCTAATGCTGCTGGTTGGTTCAGCAAATATTTTTCTCAGTTATACGGATTATACAGGGAAACTTGATATTAAAGCGTAAAGACTTAATACTGTGTGATATAAAACTATCTATGGTATACCTAAATGAAGGGCATCGGAACGTGAACATTATGCACAAGCAATATAGATTAGTTTTAATTGTATAAAGATACATAATTATATTCAACAAATATACGGTTTACAAACTATACATTATTAAGATTTGTATTATTTCTTATTAAAATATAATATAATAACACTCACTGAGTTGCAATGGAAATAGCTGCATTTCCTCATGCACAATGTGAAAACTACTACTACGAAAAAAAATATCATGTGCAACACAGTAAACGTGATAGAAGTGAATACTTCTTTAGAATAGAGAATGAGAGAGATTAAGAGTGAGAGATTGAAAGAGAGAGAGAGAGAGAAAGGGAAAGGGATAATTTCAAAAGAAATATAACAATATAAAATTTGTGTAAAAAATATTCGGTTTATTCATTATCTACATTATCATCGGCTGGTGGTTCAATTGGTAATACTGATATGATTGGTTTGTGATAACTAAAATATGAAATATATGTTCGTTATTCGATATTTTCTAGATAACGTGTAAAAATTGCATTTATTGTTGTTCCGGATTTTGTTGTTGATTCTTTGGGATTGTTATTTATAAGCAGACCAAATGTTTCTCGAAGAAAGTTAATCAACGTCAAAGAATCATTGGATCCGAAATTTACATTGAAATCTCCCCCGAGAATCAAAGGGATTTTATCTTCGCCTCTTCCAAGTGCATTTGCACCTGTGTGGCTGTAAACCAGTAGGGAGCGGTGAATGAAATATATTATATCTCCTAGATTTTAACAAGTTAAACGGTTCAAGGATATTATCAAATAATCACAGAACACATATGTAAATAACGTAAATAATTACAAAACACAATGATAAATATTCGGTACACACGCGTACTGCTTCAGCTCTTAATATATAGCATCTGGACGCGTACATCTATAACGCGCGCATACGCGACAATAGGGAGACGCGGATAGCCTAAACTGATATATATGATCTATAGCTCTCTTTCTCTCTATGTTATATATCTGTGTACTCTGTTTTGTAACGAAGCCTGTGTTTTAGGTATACCAAATGTATAGCTCTCTTTCTCCTTCTCTCTACGTTATATCTTTTTTCTTTCTCGAGTAACGAAATCTGGAAACGTTACATTTTTTCCAATTCACTCTCCATTCTCGTCAAATATCAGAATGCCGCCAAAGAAGTATTCACTTCAATAAATTAGATAACTTTAGAGGTAACTGTACTTCTAGAAAATATGCAGATACGTCTGTAAATAGGCGTAATTAAACCAATTTCCTTTTATGACAACCATCTGTGAGTTATGACCTCATCTGACTTTTTTTCGGTAAAATAGATTATGGTTTTAATCGCCTACAATCTTCATATGGCTGCATTTAGGCAAGTTACATTTTTTCTAATAATTTCAGTATAAATCATTCACACATATCCTATATTTTACTGCTGTTAACTAATATTACCACAAAAGGTGCATCAAAAGTTTTACTTTTCCGCACTCCAGGAAAGAAAATTTGAAAAAAATTCTGTTTGGTTTTATTTTTCGTTTTTCGGCATAAAAACAAAAAAAAAGGTTATAAAAAATATTGCAGTGTGTGTGTTGTTGTCGTCAGCATTTAAAAATCTTGTTAGCACGATAACTCAACTACATCGTGTCGGATTGATCGAGTTTTGACTGATTCTGATCGGGGACGTCTCCCAGACGACATCTATTGATTTTCAGCTGGATAGGACACACCCCACTCTGTCCATGGGTCGTGAGAAAGTACGATGGTGGACTATTTGAGAAAAATTGAAAATAATAAAACTGTCGCATAAAACACATATTCAACTCAATCACTCAATTTCGAGATAAAGATATTCTACGTGCGGAAAAGTACGTTTTAAGGTATTAAAACTGTTTATTTATATACTCTACCGGTACAAATATTTTACGTATTTTACTTACATTTACCGAATTTTTTAGTCTCAAGTGGATAAGTAATTCGAATTAATTATTTTTAGTCGCACCTTGAGTAACACATGACAGTTGTAGTACGGATTTAAGGTCAAAGTTTTTAAACTACGCAGGCCTTTTAAGCATGCAAACTTGTCTAATATTAACATCAAGCTACTAACTAATATTATAATAAAATATCAAGCGCTTGCAATATTGGTTGTTGTTTTCTCTTTTCCTAAAATTGTAACTGGGATTAAATATTACATCGTTATTGATTTTGCGTCATTTTAAATCATTCATTCACTCTAATTGAACTAAATCATTTTCATTTCTTAGTCCATTATATTACGCGTTCATTTTTGGCGTTTGCCGTTCATTAGAATTTATTTATAATTTTCAATTTCAACGTCAACTTGGGCAAATACTGAACATAAATTATCCTAAAACAACAGAAAATATTCGTTGTATAAGCAGTGATCTGTTGATCAATGATATATTTCTTATACAATGTTTATCTGGAACAGGCCTATTACAATTACTGGAACTCTAATCAACTAAATTTGTTAGTCAAATACGGAATTTACTACTGTGCTACTATAACATAATTCAAGACGCCGTATATACTACTAATATCTACATTAATATACAGAAGGAAGAGGAATGCGTCCCATGTATTACGAAAATCAGGCCCGTAACGCGGATTTCGTTGCAGACATTTTAATATCCCCGACTACTTTTTCTAAATTTAAATTCGTTATTTACGTTTATTCATTTTATGTGAAAAAAGTATATTTAACATAAAGAACCTCATGCCGTGAAAATTACCACGATATTAATTTTTTTGTCAGTCTGATATATGAAATATAAGAAAACTCATTTGATATAAGGTAACAAGAAGCTTTCTAATTTGGTTACAACTTTTGGAAAGAAAAAGATACGAGAGTTCGAAGAGCTTGCAATTATTAATTTTTAATATGTCAACAATAAATTATCGATATATTGTCCAAATGTAATGTAATATATGTCCAGATGTAATAGGATTATCCATAACAGCAATTAATATATTTAGGGTTTTATTTTAATTTGTCAACGAGTTAGGACGTTCTGGCTTTGGAATATATTTTACATGTTCCTCGTCCCTGAATTTATTAACTAACCTTGAAACATAGATTGGGAAAGAGGATTTCTTTCTGGATGGTTAGCATTAAATAAATAACAAACTTCTTCGTGAACATTGTCGAGATTCATATCCAAACATAATCACTGCTTCATCTCATTCAATTAAATTTTATGTAACTAATAAATAATAACTTTTAGCTATTTTTACAATAACGTTAAGACAAATGATTAATATTAACGACTATAAATAGATACGTAATAAAATCAGGATGCAATAATAAAATTAACGATTTTATGTTATGTTTAGTTTTATCCTGAAGTTAATTGTTTCTTTAAGACTTTTTTCACTTCGTTTCTACATTCTATATTTCAAGATGGACTAGTTAATTATAGAATGCTTTCTAACATTACAACTAAGCTAGAATCTGCAACTAACATTCGATAGTTCATTTGTTTGTCACAGTTCGTAGTGAAACAAATTAAATGCAATTATCAAAAAAACGTTGAGATACTTGACAAAACCCTATTAGATATTCAAATCAAAAGATAGTCCAATAATATTGATAATCTAAATTGAAATGCTAACTCGAATATATAAAAACATGTATTACATTTACAAGTCATTACATTTAGAAAAAATATAATTTTAGGGTGACATACTTATTCAAAATACCCTGTATATTAGAATATCTTTTTAAAGAATGTTTCTCCTAATCCCCTTAAACTTTTACTTAAAACATTATTCTCCAATAAATATAATTTGGGAAATAAAGCGGTCATGCGCTACTTTTAACTAACTCTATATGTATACATGTCCTTTTTATCACCACCACTTTTAGAAATCGTATCATAACGTTCCTATTTTTATTCCGAATTATAATAATTTCAACTTGTGGGCTTGAAAATGACCAAAGAGCTAGTTTAGGCAAATTTGAAATTATTTTGCTAATTACCTATTAATTAATCATTGTTTCCCTCCCTTCATAATTAATAATTATGTAGTTTCAATATTCCTACCGAAAAGTTAATATGAAATTAATTCAAAAACTAATATTATATTATCGACTTTTTTCTATGGTAGTGGATCAACTTGTGTAATTACGATAGTATATGAATATTTTAAAATATAGATCAACATAAAGAATATACACCAAGTAATTTATTGTTAATGTATCCGCCTTCAAGAGAAAGTTGTATAATCTAAATATTATGCATGTATTATTATTCGATCGTCAAAAACAAACTAGTCAGTTTAGTATGTATGATATGTTAAATGGAGAAAGTAAATTTTCAGTTGCTTATATTTCTGCACTGGACTATTTAAACGTTTATTAAAATATATTTTAGCAGTAAAACTTGTAAACAACGGTTTTAAATGATATATTTTGTTATTTATACCATTTATATATTTCTGAACCTTGGCCGATAAATATTATGACTGAACCAATTACACCCTATATGGAATTGCATCCTGGAATAACAGTAATGACCCATAAGTATAAGAAATTACATTTTAAATAATTTATACTTCTTATTATTATATCTATATTGGTTCTCTTCTACAATTTGAAGAAGCCTACAAAAATTGAGGCTGAAAATTAGGCGCACTTTTTCTCTTAATGGAGAACTTCCAGATTTTTCAGGAATTAACCTTAAATTTTAATAATTAACTCGAATGATATTTTCTCTGACAAAAACACCATCATATTCACAAAATGTTTCTTGTCTTTAACCTCGATGAATTCATGTTCCCTCAATTTAGATACTGTACTTTAGATTTTCAATTATATACTTTCAGCTTTCAGATAATTTTGTAACTTAAGACATTTATCTGTATTTTTTTTGGAAAGGGACCCCACCACGAATGGAATCCGAACGACAGACAGCTGTTTCGAACTTATTAGTTCTCATCAGTGCCGTACACTGTACGCCGATCTAGGACAAATGCCGAAACAAATCCGTTTAGTTTTCATCTAAATCGATAAGATCTATGTCTGTAACTTACAACCGACTTTCTCGATTCCCCACTTGTATGTTACACACATTTATCTGTAATCTGTAAAGTGGTAATGCTAACGTTATAGAAAACGGATCATAAATGTAAACCAATGTTAATTTAAATAAAACTCAATTATTTATTGCTTCTCATTTCTTTAATACTCAGGAGAAATTTTGGCCCTTCTGGGTCATTCTTGATTAAAAAAACATTTAAGTTAATCATAAAGATAACTATATAATGAAAAATATACAGTCATCGAGTGTCTATACAACAAATATATAAACGACATTTGTTGATGCAAGTAATAGTAGATGTAGAAAGCAATGTATAGAAAACATTCTCACCATTTTCCAAGCAAGAGATCTTACGAAAAACGTATACACATGTACGCACAGACCATACTTTAAAAGATCTACAGTATTCTTAATTTTTTCAAAACAGAAATTTTTCTTCTACTAAAACCTTTCTAGAAATTTTAAACTTTCCACACCATTTATTCCATAAACCAATTAAAGTTTTAAGGTTACCATCTATCTATAAGGTTAATATGAAAGAAAAAACTATCTCTCCATGAGTATAAACTATTTATGAAAGATCGAATGAATCATAATAAATTATTTATGAAAGAAATATCTTAAATATGTATATAATGTCACATATATGTCAAATATTTATATAATTAAATGTTAATGTATTTATTACAAGTATTATATAAGAATAAAAAACAAAAAAGGCCAGCAGATTTTCTTAAAAAAGAATATCAAAATGATAATCTTTTATATATATATATATATATATATATATATATATATATATATATATATATATATTCTTTTTTTTATTTTGGTCATATTTTTCATAACATTGATCAGTAATCTTATTCAACTACAATATTTACACCAAAATTCGATTTACTTCTGCATTGAATATTTCTCCAGAAAAACATTCACACCATTCAGATCATATTCAACATCTCATTGAAATGATATGCACTGAAATAATATATTCGTACATCAGGATTACACATTTTGTAGAAAAATACGTCGATTCGATATGAGTTTATTCTGCAATCTTGAAAACGAGCTCAAATGCGAAAATCACGGTATAAGTCGATTAACTATTAATATAAGTTCCTGTACTTTATCCTACAAAACGCTACGCACAATTCCTGCAAATGTAGCAGGATAATGGGCGTGCTTTTCCAGATCCCGCCTTTAATTTCCCGCCCATTCCCGGTGAAAAGTCCTAGCTGAAACAGCAGTACGTTAAACGCGTCTGAACACTCACCTGGTTTCAGGTAGTCCGTAAGTGATATGTAATGTTTAAGTGTCAATTATTATTGTTTGTGTTTTTATTCTTAGTGAATCCCTAGTGTATGTAAAAAATTATAAATATAGTGATCGCCGAACCGTTTGAGCCATCAAGGATTAAGTAATATGAATAAAATCATTGCTGCAGTGTTATTTTTTATTTCCTTAGGTAAGCTCAAACATATATTTATTTTGGTAATTATCGCTTAATAATTATCCCCGTTATGTAAATATCATCGACAAGTACAGTTATTTATATTCAAATTGGCCAAAAGAAAAGTGGGACAAATTTTACTGCTCACAGTGTGTACTTATTGTATACACGAGCATATACATACACTATTATTATATAATTTGTAACTGTTATACAAAAGTAAATGCACAATACATATAACTGTCAATTACTAATAATAGTAGTGTGTACGTACATTCATAATAATTATTTCTAAATTAATAAATTATTCCAAAAAAGAGAATATTTTATTCATAAAAAAACCATTCCTCGACAGGATACTTAAAAATTATAAGGAACAATATACAGAGTAAGGATGCCACCACGTTCATTGCTGCATATTCTCGATATTAATAAAGTCTCAATGACATCCAAATACGTCTATCAGTATCTATACTAGAATATTTTATAATACAGAATAATGTCAGCATTAAAAGTGTATAAGCTGAATATCTAAATAGCATATAGCGAAGTAGCTAATGATCGATGCAGTCGATGATGCTGTAAATAAAAAAAAGTATATAAAGAAGGTGTAATATACACGACAGAGAGATTGCATACAAGTAGGCCACACTGAAAGACGCGAACAAGTGCCTACATTCTGTTATACATTTTAAACAATCTTTTTAGATATTTCAAAAATGAAGTTTTTTCTAGTTTCTTTTTTCTAGTGATGTTAATCTAGCTAAAGTTTATAGCTGAAATATCTTATAAGTTAATATCATAGTTTTATTCTTTCATAAGTTCTTGAGTTTTTAAACGTCATCGTTAATTTTAGATGTACAATTGGTATTAGTAAAAGTGTTGATATTTCACTAGCTTAATAGATTTTAACAAAATTAAAAAAGTGATACTAAAGCTATAATTAAAATTATTTTCAAATTTTGTTGACAACATGGGGGTATGAGTAAAAAAATGTATCAAGTAACAAACAAAATTCCAAAAACGTGCCCAGTAGAAAAATTGTTGTCTGAATGTGCTAAAAATGTGTCAAATTTATTCTCAGATTTGCGTATTATATGACGTGGTGATACATTTTGATATGATATTCCTAATTTTATTAAATTACATTTTGAAAAACTCAAAAAGCCTGTCTGAGCTGTTACTCAGCCTGAGCTCTGAGACATGTCTGAGCTGTCACGTCGTCATAGTATTTTGTTAAACCGACAACTCCTCTTCCTTTTAATGAATTCCATACAAATTTCTAAGGATTTCTAAGAATGTTAATTTTATATGGGAAAATTCAGTTACATCAAAAAATTAAATTGTTTTCAACAAGAGTATCTTGTATCTGTCATCGGTAGACATTTTCACTAAATGTTAGTTTCGTAGTGTACACTAATATTATTTTCAAAATAGAAAATGAAATATATATATATATATATATATATATATATATATATATATATATATATATATATATATATATATATATAATAAAATGTGCTTAAAATAAAAGTAATAAGACATATAAGACAAAAGAGCAACAAAAACTTCTAAATTAAAATCGTTGAAGAAATTTTAAATCATGAAACTCATTAATTACTCTGTTACTGTTAGTGTCACATTGACTTTAATAGCCAGGGATTTTAAAGTGTTTAATAAGCAATAAAATGTGAATAAAACGGTTCCTTTCACTAAACGGGAGATAGTTGCATTTTACTTTTCCGTATTCCACTATACGCGGAAAAGTAATCGTGAAAAGAAAAAATGAAAAAACAAATTTTTTTTTGGTTTATTTTTCGTTTCTTGGCCTAAAAATAAAAAAAAGGTTTTTAAAAATTTTTTGCTGTGTGTGTGTGTCGTCGTTGTCATCAGCATTTATTCTTGTTAGCGCGATAACTCAACTAAAACGTGTCGGATCGATCGGGTTTTGACTGATTCTGATTGGGAACGTCTCCCAGACGACACCTATTGATATTGAGGTGGATAGAAAACACTTTACCATGTGCATGGGTCATGAGAAAGTACAATGGTGGACTATTTGAGAAATTGTTTTTGTTAGCACGATCACCCAATTAAATCGGGTCGGATAGATCGGGTTTCGACTGATTTTGATTAAGGACGTCTACCAGACGACATCTATTGATTTTGAGGTGGATAGGACACATCCCACCCTGTCTATGGGTCATGAGAAAACACGATGGTGGACTATTTGAAAAAAGTAAAACTGTCGCATAAAACACATATTCTGCATTTATGTGTTGGTTTATTTTTTCTCGGCCACTCAATTTCGAGATAGAGATGTTCTATGTGTGCAAAAGTCCATTTTAAGGTTTTAAAGCTGTTTATTTAATTGGTTAAATATGGTGACAGATTAATATCTCACAATGAGACTTATCAGTCGTTCCATCAAGAACATACTGATAGACGATCAACAGTAAGTAGACAAACTGAAGGATTTTCGAAAACTGGTAATATAAATCTTCGTAACTCTCAAGTCAGTGAAAATAGTAAATTAAACGTCCTGCTTGAAATTCAAGAGTTTCTTCACATTTGTCAGGCAACTGGGTTTAAATAATTATGTCAATAATTACAGAGCTGGGAAATTAAGAAGAAAATTTTATAAAGTACATTGAGTACAAGGGTTAAATGAGGATAATCTAGATCATGGTAGATAATTTTGCAAAGCTATCATGTTACATTGTGACGAAAATACCAACTGTTAATAAACATTTTTGTTTTTCTAACAAAGTAACGTTTTCCTTGAGTAGCACAGTACGTCGTCATAATTCAAGATATGAGAAGAGAATCCTCATTGAATTCTCTTTGCTACTGGATTTTTACTGCTTCTAGGTATATAGAATTTTAAAGTTCGACTCCAGCGTTAGAAGTTCCTTATCCAAACAATAAGTATGATAATGTTTCCCACTAAAGAATTTTATATCAACAAGATGAGACTCTTCTTCATTTTGTTATTAGTATTCGATCATATTTTGATTCACTTTTGATATCATCTTTCCCATGATAGATGCATAGTACCAACTGATTGGTCAACTACGTTTACCTGGTAACCCTTGATTTGATTTCTTCTTGCGAGGTTACTTAAAACCGTACGTCTAATTTAATATGCCATATAATTTCGTACATCTAATGCGCCGAATTCGATTCGAAATGGAAAATATTAGCCCGGAAGTTATTGAATGTTCAATATTTACATGCGTGCCGGCCAATGTCAGATTATTAAACCTTAAAATTTCTATCAAAAACTTTCTTTTTTCAAATTGTACCTGCTTTTTTTCTTCTAATTTGAGTATCCCTTCAGCACGAATACTGATATATGTGGCACTTAATTTTTCAATTATGATTCTGCTATAGAAAAAATATGCAATTTATAAACAACGTCTACTTTTGTAATCAAACCTTTCGGTGACATCCTTAGGTTTGGGTAATTTGTAAAATCGGAATCATGAGAATGTCGCAGAGTTGTACCAGATATGATTAAGATGACCAACAGAAGGGAGCGCTAAGATGCTACAAAATTTATATACCTACAGATTGTTAATAATAATTATCTAGTGTTAGCAATGTTCACTTTCACTATCGTAATTAATTTTTTAAAGTTTAGTTTCGATACATTAAATACCACTATCGATGAATCTGTACATATATTACAATTTTTAACTGTCAAAAGCAATTCTTTTCTAAACTTAAATTTTCTCATAGCAGAAATATAATAGAAATAATAGCTATGATATATCACTTTATTCACATTGTGAATAAAAATGTTCATCCTAAGTATATGTCGGAACAGCGAAGGTCATCTGATGAAACGTTTAGTCGACACTATAATGATACTGTTCAATAGTCGATCCAATGGGATTACTTTCTCAATTCCATGAACATTGTCAATTTAACCTGACGTATTATAGAGGTACCAGAGAGTTGTCCCTTTAATCTGGAGCTTGTTGATAGAATGCTTACATCTTTTACGATTAAAATTGTACTTGACTTCAAGTAGAGTTTGTAAGTAAATTTGTACAATTTCAAAACAAAATATTGACAATGACAAGTTGTTAAAAGGTAATAGTCCTGTTTGGTATAAATTCAGTCCAATATTGACACGACAGTATTTTAGAAAATAGGTTGCCTGCCGATCGTCGACTGCACTGTAAAATATAATATATTGATATCATTAAACTTTTTATTATATTATATTAATAGTATAATACAATATTATACTTAGTATTACAATATTAGTATTATCCAATATTTTAAAAAGGAGAAAATTTTAAAACAAGAAACTCATGTCAATTTGGTAAAAAATCGTATACGAGGGGGTAGGTACCCAAAAAAAAACGAGAATTATTTGTGTAGCCAGGTGGATTGACAGTGATGCCCTCTTGCATTAGGTACGTTTACTAAACACTCCCCCTGCTCACTTGGTCAAGTATCGTTCATGTGAATCTATCGCAGCGAACAGTATGATTTTTTTCTTAGCCCGCCCAAATGCTTTTGGCGATGGCGATGGAAAACTTTAAGGAGCAACGCGCCAATATCACATTCTGTTTCTTGTTAAAGAAAACAACGACACATACAGTTCTGATGCTTATGGGAAAGAAGCTCTAAAACAGACAAGAATTAACAAATGATTTTTCCGGGTCAGAAGTGGTCAAATATCACTTGAAGATGAACCCCGTCCCGGTCCCTACTCAACCTCCATAACAGACGAAAATATTCACAAAGTGCGTAATGCCATCATGTTTGAGCTTCGCACAACAATCGATGAATTCGGACAAAACAACTGAAATTGCTTGGAGTTTATGCCAAGGAATCCTAAATGAAGATTTGAACATAAGATGAATCGCGGAAAAGTTTGTTTCATGAATGCTTTCTAATGAGCAGAGAGAGAACTGTAAGAGATTGTGTCAAAAATTGAAAGAACAGGCACAGATTAACCTTGTTTTGGGTCAAAGGTTATTACAGGAGATGAATCTTTGTGTTATGACTATGACCTCGAAACAAAAAAGCAGTCCAGCCAGTCAAAGATACCTTCACCACCCAGAGCAACAAGAACATGGTAAATGGAATCAAGTGTGAAGTCCATGATGGTTTGTTTTTTGATATCAAAAGAGCCGTTCATTTTGAATTTGCTCCTCAGGGCATCACAGTGAATTAAGAACGCTATCTGCAAGTGCTAAAATGATTGCATTGGGCAGTGAGAACGAGACTACCTGAATTATGGAGATGAGAGAATTGGTTTCTTCATCATGACAACACGTTTGCCCACACCGAATTGAAAATAAACCGTTTCTTTCTAAACATTTTCAGAACGTAGAAGAGGCTAAGAAAAAATCGCTGGAGGCACTTAATAACATTAGTTCAGAAGAATATAAAAAAACGTTTCAAGGAGTGAAAAAGCTATTTTTGTGCATCATATACAGTTTGTATAATGGATCTTTACGCGTGTATCAATTTAGTGACAACGCACGAATCACATGCTACACCACTAAAAATTGTTACTAATATGCCACAATTACTAGCACGTATGTCTAGCAACATATGTTTCAATCAACTACGTACGGCATAGACAATTAATAATTTGCCGAACAAAATGCAATTATGAAGCCACATCTTAGCTTTATTGTATAATTTGATTCATTGGCGTCTCAATATTTCTGTAAAATTTATTTCATTTTGGTTTTATTTAAAGTATTTTCCCATCTGTATCAAATATACATTCCTATATATTTTGATGCGAAATATTGCTTCCATTGAATATCTTTGTGGAGAACCCTTTCAGTACTCTGTCATAGGTTGACGGTGTATTGTACTAACGGCTACCCTAAAATGTATTTTCGGTACGACACTGTTCAAAAATGTCAGTTGATTAATTCATACGATTGTTACCTGTGACGCACACGCAGATAATCATTATACACACTATAATAAGCAGTATTTTGAAGGAGATTGGTGTTGTCAAGATGCTGTTTTAAATAAAAAAGAGAAAAATAAATGAATAGATGAATATACAGTTCTCGTTTTTTTGAATCTCATATACCATGATTCCTTAAATTTGGAGGACTTTTAGTATTTTTTAAAAGAACAGCAACTCTTCCAACATGTAAGGGAATATTTGATTCGGACGTCTAGCAGTCAAACGTTTATAAACGGTAGACTGGGTCACCTTACGTAACACCCTTGGATTTCTTTTCATAAGACCATATTACATACATTTAAAGGTTATTCAATTAATACTTATGTTGTTCATGTGAGAATTTAAACAGGTTGTGTGAAAGAATTGTGTAGGCATATTGCAAAGTAGTTAAGTAATTTCACAGGCATGGTAGGCAATAACGAATATTTTCAACAACGTTTGTATTATTATTTGGAGTGTGTGAAATATTTTGAACAATTAATAAAATAAAATTAAATCACGTTATTTCGCGTTATTGTTACCAATAGTAAATTAATCTCACTGACTTTTCTTATTACTATCATTATTAAAATATAAAGACATAAAGACATATAACAAAGAATAGCGCAGGGTCGAGTAGCTTTTAACAAAAAGAAAGCACTTTTATGCTCGGGGGTAATAAACTTAGAAACAAGGAAGAGATTTTTGAAAACATATGTATGGAGCACGGCACTATACGGCTGCGAAACCTGGACGGTAGGGGAAGCAAGTAGGAAGAAATTAGAAGCTTTTGAGATGTGGTGTTACCGAAGAATGATGAAAATACCATGGACTGATAGGGTTAGAAACGAAGAAGTATTGGAGAAAGTCGGCGAGAAAAGAAGTATGTGGAAAAATTTAAAGAAGAGAAGAGATAGAATGGTAGGCCACTTGCTGAGACATGGGGGAATAGTCCGCGATATTTTGGAGGCAGAAATAGGAGTGAAGAGAGGCAGAGGTAGGCCTAGATTAGACTACTGCTCGCAAATAGTAAGGGATGTAGGTTGTAGCACAATTAGCGAAATGCGTAGGTTAGCACAAGATAGGAGAAGCTGGAGGTTAGCGTCCAACCAGTCTTAGGACTGATGACCTAATGTTGATGTTGACCTAAAAGTTGTTTTAATTTATTTCTTGGTGAATGAACTACCATCATCCCTATATCTTTAAAAATCTTACTAATACCACGGGTGAATCGAGAATCGTAAGGAATATATACATATTCTTCTGGATGTTCCCTTTCAGTTTGAAAGGTCGAGGAATTTCAAATGTTTTTTAAATTTACGTTTCCTAATCATTTTCTCAACTATTATGATCCTCGATTCATCCGTGGTATTGGACAGGCATGTTGGACAGACTAGACGATCTATTCAAACCAGGTTTAAAAAGCACATGGCGCATCTCAAATATGGTAGAACAGATAAGCCCAGTGTTGCCCAACATGCCTTCGAGAACAACCATAAAATAGATATCAGCAACATAAGATTAATTAGGAACAAATACTAGACAGCTAGATGCATTTGAAAGATTATAGAAACTGAAAAGTGTAAAAATAGTATGAATAGTGGTAGAGGGCCTATTCCACATAGCTCGCTTTATTGGTTAATTACTCACGTCTCACTGAGCCGCAACCGTGAACTGTCGTAGCTTAATGAAACGCAACCGTGACGATCAGGGCACAGCCGCAACAATAATTTAGGAATAAATAGGATACATTGTTAGCATAAGATTAGTTTTAATCATCTCAAAATGATGCCAACTTTGTTGGCGAAACGCGCGTTAATTGTAGTGTATAGTATTTTGGTGATTTGTGGAAAACTAAGTTAGTGTTACCATTAAATTAACGTTTTACAATTTAAATAAAGTCTATTAAAATAAAAATATGCCCACTTTTTAAATTTTAATAGTTCTTCAATGTGGTTCGTATTAAATAGGACAGCCGGTAATAAAGTGCTACCATTTAAACATTATAACTATGGAATGAATGTCAAACAGTGTTGACCATGGTTGCAAATAAAAGTGATCAACGTGTCTATACTGCTCTGTGAAAGTTAAATGTAAAGTAAACTTTTTATTTGTATTGAAATTATATTTTCAATTAAAAGCGAAACAAAGTAAAAAATTTATTGTAAGAGGTTTTAAGAGAAATGATATGTCCGAATTAGACCTTATACGACGTTTAATGAACTCAATTTTAAATATTGGAAAGCATGAAGGATGGAGAAAGTTACCTTACAAAGAGAAATACTTTGTATCATTGAGAAGTCAATAAAATGAAGAGTAAAAAGTTAAACGTAATTAATTTTATTCTTATTTTTAGTGTACAAATACCATATCCCATTATATCTTTGTCCAGCGAGCATAATAAGAATCCAGTCATCACAGTATGGGACAGTTCGTACGCGTTTTAAAATATGTTATATTAAAATAATATAAAATTAGAAATTGCTCAAATAAATGGTTATTAGATTTTCTGACTGAACGAACAGAATTTATGTCGTCTTATTGCATCTTTATACGAATCGCACTAAAAATAAATACAGTAACAGTTATTGGAAGTATACATTTACCTAATAGAATTTTACACTAATATCTTGAAAACCGATATTTCAAGAATCTATAAATACATAAGTATCTTCATATAGCATAATTTTCAAGAAGCATTTTCCCTGTAACCATAGTTATCAACATGTTCTTGTAACCACAGTTACAAGGACATGTCGTAATATCAAATTATCTCAAAATGGATAAGACAAATAACTTCGTGCTATCGTCACCTTGTCTCTATTATATTAAGTCATTTGCTACTTACTTATCTTTCCATTAATTTAATCATGAGTGCATTGCAAATTAATTTGATAGTTATGTCAATTTAAGTTTTTTCGGCTTAAAACATCCCAAAATTTTTCGTTAATATACAAAATTGTTAGTGAACTTCCTAACCAGAAACGATGGTTTTTATCTGCCCGCCAAAAGAAGAAACGGAAAACAAAACCAAAACATTATGTAAACTCAAGCAAGTCCTTCATGAAATCGAAGACAGTTTATCCGTGCCGGTGAATCCAATTTGTGTACCATGCTGTGTTCCATTGTGTGATATACAATCGCCGCCTCTCTGCCCCGATTCTGCGGCAAAAGAAGCAAAGCAATTCAATCCACCGAATGTTATGGTAAAGATGTTCTATTAGATTAACAGAAGTTACACATCAATCTATTTTATAAATCATGTATCTCAAAATTCTACAGATTTATACTTACATTTAATTTCATTTTCTATTTAATATTCACCATTTATGAGCCCAGGCTCATAATAGTTCGGTCAGGTAATAATTTTACAACTAATATATTTAAATAAAAGTAATAACACTCAAAACTATTTTATTAAACAAAAATATTGGCAACAGAAACAAAGTACATACTTTTAAATACGATGAAATATTATTACGTTATGATGTATTAATGACAAGTCTGTTAATAAAACAACATTAAGAATCACGGTTCATAATAGTTCGGCTAGTTGCTGAAATGCATAATAGTCTGCTAAAATTTTCTAAAAAAGAAAAAAATGGCACGTGACGTGGTATTAAGTGACGATATGCGAAAATCAACTGTTAATGCTGATAAACATCTGCTACGTATTCGCTGCCTAAATCTACAGTGCAAGGCATTATAAATTTTTATAAAAAACTGGATGCGCAGTCCAGGGAAAGAAAACTGATCGAGAATTCCAGATTTTATGCTTAAATTAACATGCTCTGAGGAGGATTGTAACAACAAACCGACGATCTAGTGCAAAAGAAATTATGGTACTATGGAGGAAACTCATTGGAAAAATATTTCTGTATCCACAATTGAACGGTCAATAAAGAAAATAGGATACAAATTCTACAAGGTAAAGTTTGATTTTTTACATTTTACTTTTGAACTTACCGGTTTCTCCTTCAGACAAAAGAAAAGCCGTTATTAACTAAACGACAGAAAATCAATCGGTTACGATGGGCCAGAGAATATAGACACTGGACTTTATAAAATTGGCACTAGGTAATTTGGAGTGATGAATCCAAATTTAAAATCGGTTTGGGTCATACCAGAAAACGTGTGTTAAGAATCCCACAGAAAACTTATCATCCTGACTATGACTGTCTGGTTAGAAAAGTGAAATTGCCTGTATCTTTTATGATTTGGGGGTGTATGGGTGGTATGGATGTAGAAAAATTGCATTTCGTAGATAGTACTCTGACAGCAGAAAAATATAAGTAAATTCTGACAGACAGTTTATTGCCGTCAATACCAATATGTCAAGGCACTGACACGCAGTACATTTTCAATCAGGATGGTGCTGCATGTCACACAGCAAAACAACAATTTTTACTGTGTGAAAAAAAGCTTGGTTTACAGAATATAATGTCCTTGTTATGGAACGACCCTCTGTCAGTCCAGACCTCTCGCCAATAGAAACATTGTAACATAACATGAAAACAGTAGTTCCCCATATGAAAAGAACAGTTTCCCAGACGTCCAGCCTGATTAGTTAATGATCTGCGCACCAAACTGCAAAAAAAATTGGGACAGTATGCTTCCTGAAGAGTGTGCTAAGCTGGTAGATATAATGCTTGCTAGAATTAAAGCTGTTATTGTTAATAAAGGTGATGTAACACAATTTTGATGAAGCGGCATAACTATTCTGAACCACGAATCTTATTGTCTTTTATTAACAAACTTGTCACTGACACATCGTAACGTAGTAATATTTCATCGTATTTAAGTTAAAAGTTTATACTTTGTTTCTGTTACCAATATTTTTTTAACACAATAGTTTTGAGAGTATTATTACTTTTATTTAAATATATTAGTTGTAAAATTATGCCTAACCGAACTATTATGAGCCTGGGCTCGTACATTAGTATTCTTTTTCTCTAGTTTTAGCCTAGCTCTCGTTTGGATGGTTCAGAAACCATCCAAATTTATATTTTTTATAAATTTTTACGTAAGCTAAACATTGCCAAGTACACAAAATACTGAAAACTGTACATACAAAATACTGTACTTGTTTTAATACTACATGTTACATATCCTCATATAGGTATGCTATAAAATACCACCAAAGAAGAAAGGTTCCACTGAGGATGCGAATAAAAATAAAACAGAAAAAATAAGTGCCAGGGTTAAGCAATCGAAATCACGCGAACTTAGAGCAAGTATTTTGTATCGTGGATGTAACTGTGAGCAACGGAATGGGCTGCAGGATGATTGTCCAAGAACAGGTTGTCACGGGTCGCCAGAGTGTTTGACACAGCCGCCAACATGCGGACCGAGTGAATTTTGTAATGGCAAACATCTGGGAAAGAAAAATATTTCAACTTTACGACAGTATGAATCCGGTGGTGGTGTTAATAAAATTGACAAAGATGAAAGTGCTAAATATAAATGTTTCTCGGCTGTTCTGAAAGCACCTGTATGTTGCGTCCCTTGTACGTAATATTTGGAATTATAACAAAATGTGTACTATCCCATGTACGTTTTAAGTTTAAGCCTACTCGTATTTGTGCAAGTATAATAATAAAGCAATGCCGTAACCAATATTTACTAATGTAAATTTTTCATGGTCCTTTTTATAAATAAAATAACTCCACTAACTAATGATTTGTAATATTCAAATAATAAAATTAATTTATTATTATTCAAATAATAAAATGAAGTACACTAAATCACATCCAAGAAATAAATTTTTAAATCAAATTATTAACTAATACTTTAAACAACGTTTTTAGATACTCTAGATAAGTATTTTGAAACGGTATACACTATAACTTCATACTTTATATTAATGTTATTATATAACGGGCATACTTTAGGGATAGGGAATAGATAGCTATTATAGCAGTACCTAGTAGATAGTTTTAATTTTTTGCTCTCTGTATATATGCATACATACCGGGTGGCTTAAAGTGGATGGTCTACTAAAAGTATCTCAAGAGTGAATGCGCATACTTCTCTGAAATCATAGGTGTGTATATAATCCCTAAAGTTCTCAAGACGAATATATTTTGATTGTTGTAGCACTTCCGGTTATACAGGAAGTCGAGGTCAACTTCCTTATTTTAAATAGAAGATGCTGTATATTATTGCATTTATGAATTCTACGCAGTATTTTAGGGTGACTTTCATAATATTTTCATGTTACCAAATTTAGCCGTTTTTGAGAAAATTTGGTTTTTGTCAAAAAAAAAGTAAATTCACTATCTAACTTAAAATGATCCTATTCTTACCGTATGAGAACTAAAGTGGCAATATTTACAAATTTGATGGCCCGATGGTTATGCTTTCTGATTATATCTTTGAAGTTCCTAGAATTTATACAGGGTGTTGAAAATTCTACGGCGAGATTGGTTAACCACAGGCCATCAAAACTTGACTTCTTTAAATATAACAGCATCTTCCATTTAAAATAAGGAAATTGACCTCGACTTCCGGTATGACCGGAAGTGCTACAGCAATCGAAATATATTCGTTTTAGAGAACTTAGGGATTATATGCACACCTACAATTTCAGAGAAGTATGCGTATTTATTCTTGAGATACTTTTAGTAGGCCATCCACTTTAAGCCACCCGGTATTTACATACATGAAAACTACGAGGAAGAATTTTTGTGTGACTCATAGTGTACCAATTTGATTTAATTTGAATTTACTTTTTAGTAAAAGAAACTTAAAAACAGTTACATAATAAAGGTATACTTTTTTTACTTTGGTAAGCAACGCATTTTTTCAATTATGATTTTTTTTAAGTATAAAACGGTATTTGGGCTGTTACGGCCTTTTCAGGAACTTTAATTTTCTTTATTGAATTTAATGTTAGATAGCATCATGGATTTAATTTGTTAATGTAACCAGACCTGGCAGATAGACTTCCATTCCAAAATCCCTTTATCTTTTACATGTTAATTAATCGTGTGTCATTTAATTAGAATGTTAGAAGACTAAGTATGGTAGTCGTTTTATAGCGCTTAGTTTCTATGATCTGATAAATAATGATTTCCAAAGTTGAATAGTTAAATATATAAAATCTCGGTCAGTGTTAAATATTTCTTTTATTTCACGTGTTTGTACGCTGAACGTCTAGTATTAGGGTGGACTAAGTTAATGCAGTAGACATATTTATAACACTTTCACTGACCTGAAACTTAAAAGCCATTATACATAAAAATAGATTGAAACCATTATTTGTGTTTTGTAGTTAGTTTGTGCACATAAAATTTCAACAAACGCTACGAATTACATGAATACTTTTACGCTTCAAAATTCAAACATAATTTAGTTATACATATTTTAGTTCATGCATGCACAACGTCATTCTCCACTTTTATTTACATTAAAGTAAAAAGTTTAACTAGGTATGTCTTAATGAAAGTGTGAAATTAATTTCAGCTGTATAAATGGGATTTTTTACAGTGATATACGTATATACATAGCTTAACTTTATTGGTGAAAGTTTAACGTTAATGAAAATGAAAATATGTGATGCATTTACTCTTATTAATATACCAAAGAAATCACATTATTTGCCTTAGGGTGGTTTTTTACTATGCATGAGTTACCTTCATTCATCGAACAAATAGTGGATTATAATCTTCAGGTGAAGCACGTATGAAATGGCAGATCTGTCACAAAGAAAGAAACTTTTATTTTAGAGCTGCATATTTTATTGCGTTTATAATAGTAATGCATCTATCAATATCATAAACAAAACATCATATTACTTTCAATGCACAGCCAATAATGCAGTACGAGTTCAACGTTGGACGTCAAATAAACACAGACTTATCTGTATTGCTGACTTATGTACCTTATCTGTATTAAAATATGTTGTGGGTTGAGACTTTTAGGACAATATTACATTACCAAATTTGGTAAATCTTATACAAATAAAAATTCTTATCCAATATACTTGGTAAGAAACTTATACAATTTCTGTAAACTCTGTTCCTAAAATTAATTATTTTGGGGGTACGAAAGCTCTTTATAATTAGACATTAATTGTCTAATTAATTGTAAGTACGGTAGCAATAATTTCATAAGTAGACGAAAATTTTACAAACCATTTAAATTATTGTAGATCAATGTATTCAACCTACTAATGCATCTCAATTCAAACTACTCTAGGCCATTCTTCTTTATACTTTCTAAAACACTTACAAAACTTCATTAATTTGCCGTTGCATATTTATATTTTGAAAATCTAAGAGAAAAATTAAATTTTATTTTACTTTTAACATAAATTATATACCAAACTTTGTATATTAGAAGTTTTTTCTGTAAATCTATGAAAGTACTTTAATACTGAAGATTTAAAAATCACAATAAATCCTATACTAAAATACAGGGTCTTTCAATAGGGAAGCTTGAAATCTATTAAGTTATAGCGGCTATGTTATTAAAGCAACATCTGTCAAATATATTGTGAATTGTTCAGTAGTGTATGGAAAATAACTATGGAAAGGATATAGCGTTGAGCAACGTGTGCAAATCATCAAATTTTATTTTCAAACTCAGTGCTGCGTTAGAGAAACGTTCCGTGTATTACGTGATTTTTATTCTCGTCACAACCGTCCCGCCGAGTCGACTATTCGACGTTTGGTGGCCAAATTAGAGTCAACCGGTTTGATAAATAATCAGCCAACACCCACCCGTACGTTACCGAAATTCTAGATCTGCTGAAAACATCGCTGCTGTACGCGAGACTATACGGGAAAACTTGAGGCAGTCAATATCTCATCGTTCACAAACACTTGGCTTTTCTGCGACTTCAACTTGGCGAATTTTGCATCGGGACTTGGGTCTGCACCCGTATAATATCCCAATGACCCAGGAACTTAAGATAAATGACCATAGACAACGCAATGTATTCGCTGATTGTGCTCTGGAGAAGTTGGAAGTTGACCCAATTTTTGCCCAAACAAATCATCTTTATCTACGAGGCCAATTTTTGAATCAATGGATATGTAAATAAGCCAAATTTTCAGATTTGGGACGATGCCAGTCCACACGAGATACATCGGCATTACATGCATCCCAAGAAAGTCACTGTTTGGTGCGGATATTAGTCTGGCGGAATCATCAGTCGGTCCAGTTCCAGAACGAAACTGGTATTGCCATAACCATCAACGGCGAGCGCTACAGATCGATGATATGGAACTTTTTGTGGCCTAAACTGGATGATATGGGATACCGACGGACATGTGGTTCCGAAAGGACGGCACTACATTCCACACAGCGCATGCCACGATGGACACTCTGTACGAGTAATGTGAGTGCATGGTTATCTCGCACAGGGGCGACGTTAACTGGCCACCGAGATCGTGCGATTTAACACCATTAAACTTCTTCCCTTGGGGCTATCTTAAATCGCAGATCTATGCAAATAAGACGCAGACAATTCATGTCCTCAAAGTCAACATAACGAACGCCATCCAGCAAATTCAGCCTGATTTATGCGATAGAGTCATTGAAAATTGGATCTTCCGAATACGTGCCACCAAGCAAAGCCGCGGCGGACATTTGAACGAAGTTATACTACATATTTAATACCATAAAATAATCTTTCAAATAAAACGAATAGTGGATAGCTCACACACAACTTGTTTTATTTACGTTTAAAAATTGAGTGTTTTTACCCTTTATAAGTTTGAAACTTTATAGGACAAGAGCTTGATATTTTAAGAAATATTTTACCCAATAAGTGACGCATTTATGTAAATAAATATTATTTACTGTCTGTATCATCTAATTTTGTAATAACTCTAACATCAGAAATGTTAAAATAAAAAGAACATAAGTGTAAATGCCGCGCCGATGTCCTTTGGATCATTCTCCTCGCCCCTGTAACAACACTTGCTTACAAGCTGGCAACATGCTCAAACCCATTAAATAAAGGGACCATTGGATATCCTATTAGTCTATAAAAATATGACTACTGGGGCACTATTCACATTCACATAGAAACTCTGTAACGACTAAAGGAAATCGTTTTGATTGAAGGCCATTTCTATAACTGTTATTCACTCAACGAGAAAATTTAGTACTACTATTCTTAAATCTTGCAGATTTAAGAATAGTACTACTTTTTGTGCGAAAAAAACTACTTTATTTAAAACTACTTTTTAGTGAAATAATATGAGAAATTTTGTGAGAAGATTTTAATCAAACTGCATTATTATTAATACGTGTACGAGTATACACAGGATCACACGAATAATTCACAAATGCACATTTACATTACATACTAACACATTGTCTATTGTAAAATGTAATAATGAGTGAAAGTGATATAAGAAGATAAATTAATTAAGCTACTAGAAATTAAATACTTATAACACTGACAATGAATATAGGTACATATTTGCGACTATTGTTAATTTTAAAACTGCTTTACAATCACAATTTCTCTAATCTATGCTTCAGTTTAGTAATGATTCATTATTAAAACCTTAAATTACACACACAATGAGTTACTCTGAAGTAAGATAAATATTGAAATTATTGGTTTACCTTTTTACAAGAAAATTTTTCTCGGAGAGAGTTGAAATATGCAATGTGGCATTAACAACATGACAATAGTGTTTCTCAAACACCAAAAGATTATACCTTACTCGAGTATAATCCGTGGAATAATCTGTTCCCCAACTACGTTGACATCATGACAACTCCTGATACTGCCAACTTGGTTGACGAACCAAGTGCCATCGAGCGATGTATCATCTTTCGGCGATTGGTTTTTAAGTATAAACCATGTATAATTTTTATGATTTTTTGTTTGTTATTTCGGAGAGTTAAATGTCAATTCGTTTTCAGAAGTATGCATTTCGATAAAACACATTATATAATATGTGATATTACGGTTTAGTCCAGATTTAGATAGTACGATTTATCCATTTAAATTTATCTTAATTTAAATATGGTCATTAAGAAGGGCTGTGTTTGGGGTTTCCGAATGTTTGTATATTTCAATTGATTCTAATATATCTAGTGTTCTGGATTTTATTGAACAACGAATAACTTTTACTTTAACTAACTTTTCTATTGAGGGAAAATGATGGTTTGTTTCTAAAAAATGGGTTGTGTTCATTGTATGTGATATTAAATGCCTTAATTCATCAGCTGTTATTCACCTATATAACACCTTTTGCATTATTATCCTCAGTTTTTTGCTTTGCTTTATAAAAAAATATTTGTTTTATAAGAAATTTTTATAAAATTTTTTTAAAATTTTTGTTTTATAAAAAAATGTTCGAGATACTAAAGAGCGCGGGAATGAAGTATAGAGATAGGAGAGTAGTACACAATCTATACAAAGAGCAAACTGCTGTTATAGAAGTAGAAGGGGAAAGAAGGGAAGTAGGTATCAGGAAAGGAGTAAGACAAGGACGTACGCTGTCACCACTAATTTTTAATCTGTACATCGAAGAGGCAATTAATGTGGTAAAAGATTTCGGGATTAAAGTACAGGGACAGAAACTAAAAATGCTGAGATTCGCGGATGATATAGCAGTATTAGCATCTAGTAAGGAGGAATTAGAATCAGCGTTGAACGAAATGGAGGCAGTGTTGACAGAGGAATACGGAATGAGGATGAATAAAAACAAAACAAAAGTGTTAGTGTGCAGAGGGCGCGAGAGCAGAGCAAAAACGAAAGTACAAATTAATAATAAAAGATTGGAGGAAGTTAAAAACTTCACTTATTTAGGAAGTAAAATAAATTGGGATGGAAGAAGCGATAAAGATATAAAACAAAGAATAGCGCAGGGTCGAGGAGCTTTTAAAAAAAGAAAGCACTTTTATGCTCGGGGGTAATAAACTTAGAAACAAGGAAGAGACTTTTGAAAACGTATGTATGGAGCACGGCGCTATACGGTTGCGAAACCTGGACGGTAGAGGAAGCAAGTAGGAAGAAATTAGAAGTTTTTGAGATGTGGTGTTACCGAAGAATGATGAAAATACCGTGGACTGATAGGGTTAGAAACGAAGAAGTATTAGAGAAAGTCGGCGAGAAAAGAAGTATGTGGAAAACATAAAGAAGAGAAGAGATAGAATGGTAGGCCACTTGCTGAGACATGGGGGAATAGTCCGCGATATTTTGCAGGCAGAAATATGAGTGAAGAAAGGCAGAGGTAGGCCTAGATTAGACTACTGCTCACAAATAGTAAGGGATATAGGTTGTAGCACAATTAGCGAAATGCGTAGGTTAGCACAAGATAGGAGAAGTTGGAGGTTAGCGTCCAACCAGTCTTAGGACTGATGACCTCGTGATGAAGAAATTTTTTGGTTAGGTTTGAAGGCTATTTGTAGGTTATCTATTGATATTACGTATGAGATTTTTTCCTAAAGAGGACTAAAGTATGTTAAAGCTGCAAGTTATTTTCTGATTCGTCTTTAATATGCGGATAGATTTTACGGACTGTAAATTGTTTATGTTTGTATCTTACTAATTTATATTATTAATAATTTTAGCTATTATGTCCACCGAAAAACTGTTATTAATTGTTACTTGTTTTATTATGTCTATTTTGTTATTTAAGTTTTCTTTTGAGAGTGGTATAGAAAGTGCTCTGTTTACCATGGATCAATATGCAGCGATATTATGTGAAAGGGGATGGCAAGAGTCTGCCAGTATGGTTGCATCTGAAAATCTTGGTTTTCTATAGATATTAAATAATCTATTTGTAAGTTGTCTGCTTATGGTGAGGTCTAGAAAGTTTATTTGATTATTTTGTTCTATTTGTAAGCCAAATAAACTTAATAAAATAACGAAATAGACATTATAAAACAAGTAGCAACTAATAACAATATTTCATTAGACAATAGATAAATCAATAAGACACAATCATAGGCAGTAAAATCTACCCGCATACTAAAGACAAAACAGGAAAAAAAATGCAGTTTATCATATTTTGGCCCCCTGTCGGAAAAAAAAATCTCATACATAATATCCCTAAAATAAACCTTCAAATATTCTTCAGACCTAACCAAAAAATATAAAACATATTTTATAATGCAAAGTAAAAGACAGAGAAATAAATGATATGGAGTTTATAAGCTTTCATGTAAGGAATGCAATAGCTATTATATTGGTCAAGCGGAAAGGGCATTTAATATTAGATACAACGAACACATAAAATCGTTCGAAAATCAACAAAGTAAATAAAATTTTACAAGGCATTTTTTAGAAGCAAATCATTTTTCCCCAATAAACAAATTAAAACTTATCCATTATTCAACAAAATCCAAAAACTAAATATATTAGAATCAATTGAAATATACAAATGTTCGAAAAATCCAAGCACAGTCCTTCTTAATGACCAGATACATATAGGAAGTTCCACCTTATCTTTATATTATAACTACAGATATTTACCTGCTAATTCTAGATACAAATGCCCAACTTTAAATTGTATATTCACTGTACTTGAAAATGTAATCTAGTAATTATGGAACTGCAGTCGCAAAGAATAAATAAAGTGACATATAACAAAACACTTCCGTGCTAGTTATTTAACATAATGGAAAACCACAAAGTAACAGACATTGGGATTTTATAATTTTTTTCTTATTTTTGAAATTAATGAGTATAAAATCGTAAACTACAATATAAGATTTGTTCTTAGGGTTTTCTAATAGCTTTAGCATTCCTACTTTTACTTATTCTCTAAGTGCGCAATATTAAAATTAAATTATATTTTTAGTATCAAATCTTATTTTTTTATGTAAAAATGTTTAAAATATACAGCCAAAATCGTATCCATCTTTCAACAACGAAAGCCAAGTTTTACACCCTTGTCTCGCAGTTTGTAATCTGCATAAAGATTCTGACAGATACCTATCTGTAAAGTGCAAACAAAGTCCTTTATATCTTTAGACTCCAACACATAAAACGAAAAGCACAAAACGAAGTAAGCAGTTCCTTGATATCCTGGATATTTTATGGCTCACAATGTTTCCCCAATCCTGTTACGGAATACTACTTTACATTCAAAGTGGAGGGAATTTCAAATACAATAAAAAGTTAATTAATTTAAAGACAACAAGTTCGTTATTAGCTAAAATGAAATGAAATTCCTTTTATTTTCCTCCAGTATTCTTTTACTGATTTACTACAACGTAGAAATATAGATTTTGTATCATGTTTCAATACAAAAAGACGACTGTATAGTTGACGACTATTATAAATGACAAGCCGAAGAGGATTGATTGGGAGTTGCCTGGGTGATCACAATGAATACTTTCCCTATTTCATACTTGGTGGATAGGTAGCTAAACACAAAAATTCAGTTCAGATGCATAATTCTTATGCTTCTTGTTTTGTTAATGGGTTAAATTACGCTTTATTTAATACTTTAGATCTTAGTTAAACTTTAAAAAATATGTTAATAATTATTTTACTAAATATTGTTAATATCAATGATATAAATGCTTTTTAATTCTGAATAATTGCAGTTCCTAATTGAAATTAAATGTTATTCCATCCAATGTTGCCGCAACTAATTGAAAAACAGTGTAGGTAATAAAAATGGCATTATCGAAAATAACATAAAAAGTTAATATGTTAAGATTGTTAAATTTTCTTTTATATTTCAGTAATAGGCTTTTACGTTTATAAGGTGATTTAAAAAATATGTCAGCTAAAACTATTTTTCCTTAACTTTATTCTTCTTAAACTCTTATTACTCATATTTTTTATAAAGCTTATAGCTAAAAAATAACCAAAATGCTATTTTTAGTTAAATTCTATGGACCTATAATATAGAAAATAATACCATACCTGGTTAAAATTCAAAAATGATTGAATATTACAATTTTTAAAATCTGCATAGATTTCTGTAGGTTTTATACTACAACATAGGTGATAAAACTTTTGCTTTTCTCTATGTAACCAATCTCGTGATAGACTAATGTTTTTTTATGATAATAACTGAACTAAAATTGCATTCATACGCTTCACGCCAGTGACATTTTGATGACTTGAGGTTCATATATGAGTTTTCTCAATATTTTGTATTCTGAAAAAATCGGATAGTCACAATTTAGATCGATGATTTGAAATTTAACGATAATTTAAAACTGGTTAATATAGGAACCTGGTTCGAGTCTCGGATTCGATGACCAATTCTCAAGAACTAAGATTGAGTAACAAAGGAAGATGTTTAGTCTATGAGGAAGATAAATTCTTAGTAGTAGACGAATAAGTTCAATATCAAGGGTTGATATTAAAGTTTTTACTTCAATATCAACCTTGAGGTTTTGACTGAGAATATCAATTTACAAATATTGAAGACTAATACAATATAAATATAATCTAATTTGAACAGGAAACAATATAACTGAAAACAATAGATTCCTTGAAAATTTGTTGTGCTAAAATTTTTTGTTTTCTGGGTAAATGTTTCACATGGGGCCAAATTAAAATATTTTATATATAAATCTCTCTTTTTTATTTTGTAATCAGAACTTCTAAATAATTTGCTTCGCATCAAAAACTTGAATGGCATATCTATCATAATAATAACAATAAATTGTTTATATTTAAAGATACATTATTACAAGTCTAGGTAAGGAGCGAAGTCTAGCTTGAGTTACTCTATTTATTCCCGATATTTTGTATATTTTCTGTGACATCGCATGTAAGAAAATACACTCAAAAGAACTAATGTCTATTGCCTAAATAAGAAAAGTATAAAATAAAAAATACTATATTAACAAGAGGAATAACTACAAAATGCATAGTAACTTATATTGTTATTAAACATTCACCTATGCACAACAAGATACTCACATTGAACCAATCTAAATTATAATCAAGATCATGATGTAAATTTGATCTAGTCAACAATAACAAAATAAAATACATTATACGAGCATATCCCTATGTACAGAATTTTTCTTAACAGAACTACAACGCTTTGTTCGATGTAGTTGTTGAATTAAATAATAACATTAAATACATATTTGTCGACAAGTGAAATTAAAATTCTGTGCATCTTAATAGACCAGTAAACTAGTATATTCAAAAGAGTGCACATGTATCAAAAACAATAAATTGAATGCAATGATTGAAGCACTAAAAGAGATTTCTGTGGGGTGGATTACTGCAAATCCGAAATCCAAATTTAAATCCCTCCAGATTCACAACCGAAACGGGAATAATAACATGATCGGCGATGGCGATCGATACATTTAGAGCAGGAAAGCGTAACTCCCTTTGCCACCGAAACCGACTCAACTGTAACGTTTTACTCTTTTACTACAGAGGACATCAGGAAAAAGGAAATTGCCATTTTACATAAAAACGTTCTGCGAACAATAACACTCTTAGTAGCAGCATAAAAATATGCAGTAATCACTATTTTTAAGTTATTAAAAATAGATTTTACAAAAGTATCAACAAAAACAAATGTATTTTAAACAAATTATTTTCCTTGCATACCCAAAGAACGTGAGAAAGACACGTAATAATTTTGTTCCAATTTCTATTGTATTAGTTTGTATTTTCTCTGGTAAATTAGTATGTCATTTGTAAGTTTGAGATGTAATACTACACAAAGAAAAATAATCAAAATAAATTTAAATAAGTTGGTATACGAAAGAATTTACATTTCTTCAGGGACAAAATACTGAAATAATCGTGATTTGGTTGTGATTTATGAGATCTAATATTACATTTTAGAAAAAAGTGTCATTGAAACGATGAAATTTGGAAAAAATATAGACTCACCTTTGATTTTGACTACATGATCAGTAAAACTCAAAACTGAAAATAATTTTATGGATATATTGAAGCGGTATAGTAAGTGAAATTAGTGTTTTATATTACGAGTTTTTAGGATCTCATGTATAGGTGAATAACAGAGATTTATTAAGAAACGGGTCTATAGTTTGTGAAAAATTATAAACTTACTGGCGTTTTTATATTTTACTTATTGTTAGACTAATACTTACCCCTATTTTTTATTAAATTTAATAAGCAAATATTCATACTATTTATTAAATTGTTTAAAGCATCTTCTGGAGTTTCATCACAGGCAGCTATAATTTGACTATTCAGTTCATCAACACTTTCAATTGAAGGTTTTGTTGGATTATACTATCGTTTTATGGTACTATGCTATGTATTATGTGGTACTATAATAATCTTGCCATAATCCCTCATAGATTTTCTATCGGATTAAGATCAAGACTTAATGCTGACCATGACATACCTAAGGTTCATTCAATACAGTTGAAACCAATTTTTTGCGGATCTTGTAGAATGAATAGGTGCATTATTTTGTTGATATATTGCACCACAACTTTCAAGAAAGGTCAAAAATGGTAACAGGTTATCTTCTAACAGGTTTTGATAAGCAGTCGCATTCATTCTGCCATCTACAAATGCTAGTTGGCTTTTTTCATACCCTTTTTGAAAACCTCCCTTAACATAATTTTTCGATCCTTTGGTAAAGCATTCCAATAATAGTGAAACCTATTCCCTTCCAAATAAATTTTTTTTGTGTCTAAAGATTACATGGTCGCAAAAAATATTATTTTAAACATACTCCTCTGCAAATTTTAATTGGGCCTCTATGTAATGATGTTTAAGTGCAGGTTTCTTTAAACATTTTTCGTATTTAAAATGTCCTGACTTCCCCGTCCATTTTCTTATAAGACTGAGATCACAGTCTAAATTAAAACGACGGATAACCTGAGAAGATGATGCTCCTGTATTTGATAATTCGCTCAGAATAATAAGCTGTGTCGTAGGTGAAAATTTAGATGGACGGTCAGAGCATCTTTTTTAACATGATTTTTGACTCCACCTTTAAGAATTTTTTTTATTATACTTGATGAATGATTAGTAATTGGCAATCTGTCGCTGTGTTTATCCACAGCTACATAAGTCAATTATTCGTTGTTTTTATTATGATTCAATTATTTACCAGCCGGCACAAAAAAGAATAAAATAAACGTTCCAAGTCCCTAACACCTTAAAATCACTTGCAAATAACTCTCGAAAATCGTTATTCGTTACATCTGTATTGATGTGCATTTTCGCTCACTGTTTAAATCAAACTGATTGTGAATTTATACTTATTCATAGATACGCGGAAGGTTTCTTGCCAAATGTGCAGTAGCGACCCATAATCACGTTATAGTTCGAGAGCAATAGCGCTATTTATCTATTAGTGGCCTGTTCTATTAGATAATATGTATCTAGGAATTTTTCTTGCAGTAAGTATAATAAATGATATTAAATATAAGCTTTGATCTACATTTTTCACGGCACTATATATACACGCTGTTTTCTCCTTTTAGAATTATAATTCTTCATTCTCCGTTAATTGTTGATGTCAGATTAATATAAGCAGGTGAGATATATAAGATGAGGTTGAGGAAGATGTAAATTTGGTTGTAAATATGTACGGTGTAAATCAATCCACGGTTTTTCAGATAATTGGTGGTTCATTATCTAGACCAGCGTTTCCCATATGGTGAGCCCCTATCCGGCACCGGACCATGAAAATAAAATACCGGGTCGCAGAATTGTTTCCGTGTTGTTATATAAATTCTTCCTAGTTAAAAATAAACAGCTTCATATTTCTCACTAAAGGTAGTCAACTAATATAATTACAATATAATTATTACATTATTGCTAAAAATTAATGGTTTATTTAAATCATATACTTCTACGTAGACATTAAAATGTGTTTTATTTTGCCTATTTATACACTAAGGTAGTTAAAAAATTTTTTAGTGGGTCACGAAGGGGAAGTATAAAAATAACCGGGCCAGGGTGAAAAAGGTTTGGGAAACGCTGATCTAGACCATAGATCAATGGTCACAGACCAGACCAGAACTTAAAATATTTTTGACAGAAACACATGATTCATGAAAAGTTATATTTATCAAAGAATTACCATAAGGGGCGCTTATGCACTGAGATAAAAAAGCTTTTGAAGATGCGAGAGTAAACAATAATAAAAAAAGAAAACTGTTCTAGGAGAAATAAACTTTAAAATGCCTCACAACAAATTGTCACTCTGCTCCTGTGAAATTGCGCATTAAGAGTCAAAGTTGTTTACGGCGCTTATAAATTAAGTAAATATATACAATGTCCCATTTGATTATGAACAAAGCATTCATTCCGTAACATTTAAAAACACAAAATAACTTTTCCTCTTTTCTTGAAATTAAAGTTAATAGATATATGCACTTACTTCATTCAGTGTTTTAATTTAAAGAAGCATACTTGTAGATTTAAACCGAATGTTTTCATTTACTTTGTAATTAGTTAACTGTCAAATCAAAATACACTTAAATTAACATTTCATGTAAATTTACAAACGAGAATAATTTGTTAAAAAAATTTACGACATATGAATTTTGAACTTTTTAATCTTAACATAACACGCCATATACAAACAAAATTACCAAAGCACAAACAGAATTATATATTTTTTATAATTATAATGCAAAATCCAAAATTTATTTATTTGTATTTTTGTAATATTATTGCAAAACTAAACTTTATATTTATTTTTACTATACAAAGAAAGAGGCTTTCGAATATATGTCTTATTTATATATACTTCGTATACTTCAAACTTTTAGTAATTAGAATCGTTAGAATAATTATTTTATATTTAATTTTACACCAAACGCATTTGAAATTCCCAATTCTAACTTTACAAATAACATAATTTTTTTTCTATTTCTACATCTTTAGCAAGGAAGTATTTAAAAATAACATTGATTACTGACTCTATGTGTACATATATTTCACTCAGCTGATACATGAAAGATTATTTAATCCGCTAATGGATATAGGGGACCTGCACATGCAGGCAGTCTGCAGCATATTATGTCACAACACAAAGTGGTTATGAAATAATGACCAAATGGTATATTTGTATGTAATAGTAATTGTATAGCAATATGTAAGTTATAATACAATATATAATTTTTATAATCATATACATGGTTATATAAGTAAAGAAATATATAAGTATATAAATTAACTATGTATATATTGTCAGAATTGTAATACACCAATAGCACTGCGTTACGACTAGACCCTCAGATTAGTCTTGCTTGATCAGCGTATCAGAGGCGTCACCTTCGCGGTTCCTTAATAATTAAAATAAAATAAAATAAGTAATACTAAGAAAACGACCGTTCCACATCTAATGATGTAATATTAGCATAATTAAAATAGTCGTTGAAATTATGTAACAGATATGTAGACGCAGAATGCACAGTGTTCCTGCAAATGTATAGTGTATTTGCAGGAACACTGTGCATCCGAATATTCTTTTAAAACAATCCCAAACTTTGCTGTAACACTATTATTTTTTGCGTTCTCTAATCATGTATCTGTGTGTGTATAACATCCACTATTTGTAGTGACTTCACTAGCGATAAGGATGGATTTTCTAATTTTTCTATTGCTTTCACTAGTCCCTTGTACTTGTTATGAATATTTTGTAAATTTAATCAACTTGAGGATCGTCAAATATCGCTAGACTTTCCTTGATTACAGCTTCCTATTTATAGTCTAGTGATTACATTACAAGCTCTATTATGCGGAAATGATCAAAATAGTAAAATATAACTCTCTTGATATCTTCTAATTTTTTCAGCTACAAGATGTAACGAAGTTGAGATTTTTGTAATAAACTTAGCACCACCCTCGAAATTGCCACCAGTACATGTTTGTCATCGTTTACTAGCTAGTAAGAATGAACGTGATTGTTAAGAGGTTCCAGTGTACGTACTATCTTTATGCTGCAATGTGTATCGACCTGGTAATTTCATGGCGGGATTAACCACCCTGGAATTTATTCCAGAAGTACCGAAATGCTTACTTTAATCAATAAGCATTATTATATTTTAATAAAAATGAAATTATTTTGCAAAATATCAAATTAAACATTATTTTAATTAAAAAGCAATAAAGTAAATGATACATTATGCGACATTGACTAAAAAATTAGTCAAACATAAATTATGTCCTTGGTCTTAGGACACTTGTTTATACTTGTGTTGGGCACTTTTTGCCTACAGTCCGTTTTATCCCAGCATAACAAAGTTTATAGCAAACTAAGCGTATTATTTTTTGCACCATCGTATTTCGAGTCTACAAGTTCCCATAAATATTTATTTACTTGATCAACTAGTAGTCGTTTTTTAGCCCTACTTACAGTTGACATAATGAATTAGCACTTTGAAATGCCAAAATGTTCATATGAAAAAGTACATTACTAAAAAAGTGTTTAACAACTACGGTGAAAGTCGATCGATCGAGCGAAGACGCTGATTCTCCGACTTACCGTCCCCACATCTGCACACAAATACAGCTGCAATGCTCTAGTGACAACATCGAGCTCCGGTTATAATTTATGATCAACTTTCAAACTAGGTAAAGTGGAAGTTATATATTTAACGATTTAGACGAATGAGTTCTATGCCTCATTTAATACCATCTTATTAGGTAAATATGTTTAGTATTCAGGACAGAAAATATCTAGAGTAAGTATAACACAAATGAGAGCTATTTCTACTTCATAATCACATGGAAACATCACATAAATAAGTAATTTGCTCAATTGATATTTACTTTACCCCTATTATTAAACCTACTTATTATTATACCTATTAAATATTATTAAACCTAGAAATTGCAGTAAATGTGTGACATATACATACACTGAATGTAATGTAAATGTGCTTTACAACAAACTGACAAAAAATAATTTAATTTCTTCCAAGAGCCTCTTTAATCCACAGAAATATCTGTTAATACACTTATATTATTTTATTCTCTTTATGTAAATCTCAAAACAAATTATTTCTTTTAATATAACTTCGCGTTAGAAATTTTGTTTTCCCTTCCTGATTCTTTTTATACTTTGAATACCGAATACAAGTCATGCAGAAGCGAACTTATGTGCAACTTACCCTGCAAAAACGTTAAAAGCTTTGATGTCAACCTCTATTTGACTGATTGTCTTGTAGCCTGTCTATTATGCCTTTATCGATTCTCGCAATTCTCTGAATGGAATTCTAGAATATCAGCGAATACTTCTCAACTAAATACTCAAATTTTCAACTAATGGTAACGTAATATTTTGTAAAAATAGTTACAAAACGTAATATCCCAATACATTGATTTTATTCTTTAATAATTATTTTACAATTAATATTTTTATTCACACTTTTGTCCACCAAAGCAATACTTTTATTTTATGGTAATAATTAGTGTCATATTTAGATATTTTAATAAAATTAGTCACTAATAGTCGCACTAGAATATATTATTACTAGAATATGAAAATCCAAAGGTCATATTAATTATTAAAATATCACAAAATATTGTTATTATCACAAATATTGTACAAATAACTGTATAAGACGTAAAAGTCAGGGGCGGATCCAGGACATTGTAATATACAAAATATGATGAACAATATATTGCCATTTAATTGTTGATTTTGTAATATCCGTATAACAGGAGTAATATATGTAATTGAACACACAACACTGCACACTAATGATTGTTCAAAATTCATTTATATGCGAAAAAAGACCTTTTAAAGTCTACAGTGGTAATCCGTAAGTATTTCAAGGAGAATACGTGTTTGTTGGGTCTTTATCCATGAGGAGGTCCACAATACCATACAGTATACGAAATCTGGGATTCGGTTGTTTTCAATATAGTTCTCACCCTTTTAGTAGAATATCCTATTATGTAAAAAGGGAATAGGTACTTCTCAAATATAATGTTTACTGTGTTTCAAAAAATGAAACCCGCCACGGGTAGGATTCGACATTTCTCCCGGATTGGAACTGAACGACATACAGCTGTTTCGAACTTATTAGTTCTCATCAGTACCGTACACGGTACATCGATCCAGGACAAATGCCGAATGAAATTAATGGGGGAATCTTTATCGATACATCTTTATCAATCTAGGTCAGTAGCATATAAGTCGGAAATCGAGAGAGGAACCACCAAACTGCCAAGCTGTTATCAATGTAGTTACAAAGTATTACATAAAGTCTCAAAGTATTACATAATCGCTATAGGAAACAACTACTCCTCGGGATAAAGCCCCGCCAGGCATTGAATTATACCTAAAAGCGATCCTCGACCCCTTTCTCGTGTATCTGCACGATCAGCAAAAATAAAATTTGCGTTTACTGCGTTAACTGTTGCATATTTAGGGAAAGTATGTGTGCACTCAATGTTCCTTACTGACAAAAAAACGTGTGCGTCACGGGACGCCCGACAGAAGTGATAACTTAAACTAATCTAAGTTGAACTATTTGATATTGAAATTGTTTAACTGGAGAAAAGCTTAGGTTATTACTTAAATTTTATGTATATTAATATGATAGTGTAAGGAAAGGTTATTTATTAATTAAATCTTTTATTGATGATAAATATATTTTATTCTTAGTTACAATTCTTGAACATGTACATTAGAATTTCGTGTATGTACATTATTAGTATCATTATTTAATCCTATAAAAGTAACAATTGACTTATGGTAGCTATAATAAGCAACGAAATTTTTACATTGTATGTCATCTAAAAATCTTGCAAAGACTGCATCATGTACAGTTCCATGACTTGTTGTAGCTTCTTCTGGCTTATTAATCATTTTTAATTGTAATTTTGATTGTAGGAACGATACTAAATTTTTAGCTCGATTAGCAGCAAAATTAATATTAAAATCTCCGGTTAAAATTAACGGAATTTTATAATAATTTTTGTTTTTTAATTATGTTTATCAGAACGTGTATAATTATTTTTTTACTATGATATGCTGTAAAATTACTAAATTTACTAATTACTAAATCATAGAGGCGGCCCCGCAGCAGCAGCGACGCACACATGCACATGCACGTAGATGTAGACAGCGAAAGCATGCAGAGAGGAGGAGATAGAGCTCGAGATCGTGCCAGAGAAGGGGAAGCGTCTGTCCGAAATACGGCTAGCGCTGTGGGTTAGAGTGAGAGAGGAGAAGCCTACCTACCGCTGCCGTATGCGTGAGAGAAAGGAAAGCCAGACGGACTGGCGCTATAACGCGTTACGTAACGAAGCGGTTTACCCTCCCATAAGAAGTTATCACTTCAATAAATTTTTCAAAAATGACTGTGGATGTAATATATTAAATTTTTCCAAACAGCTGGGTTATTGAACGCCTCCTGAGCATATGAGATAGAGGGTGCTTCGGTTGTTTTTAGTTTGCCGAACACTCTTTATGTAATCAAAATGAACATAGTAGTAACTTGCTGCCTGTAACCAAATGCTCTAATATGTCACAACAGGTTGTGATAATAATGGCAATTCGTCTTAAAATAATGTTCTCCGAGGCACCGCTTTTAAAAATGCCTTCTTCACGTTAGCTATTAATTTGTTGATTTAACTTTTCTCAACACTTCGATTACCACTTGAATGAGTTTTATGTTTCTCAGTCGCGACATATTTTGCAACGAGCCTACTTACTCTCTAGTTCTAATATAGATAGAAAATTTTACTCATCTAATCATCTACTCGATTAGTCATCCACTCTAATTTACTGTAGCCTGCGAAGAAAATTTACGCGTCATTTTTAAGTTTAATGATAATTTTAATTCAATTTATAATAACGTATACGTCTGTGACCACTCATTACATCTCACAGTGAAAGTATGCAACTACTGACACCCTTTCCTCTTACATTGCAGTTAGTCGTTAGATTTCTAACATTTTCCCGTGTCACACAGGAAGATAATTTTGATTATTATTATCGATATAAATACGAAATTCATGCTCTTATTGATCATATGAAATTTTATAATTTAATATCATATCTACGTTTATACACACATACACGTAGATCCAAGCCTGAAACATACGATTTACTGGTGGACATTACTTATTAATTTCACAACTTTCTATAATATTTTTAAGAGGTTCATATACTGCAGTCGGGATGTAAGAAACAAATGTACCTTTTTTTGAGCAAACACTACGTCTATTAATTTATATTTTAAAATTCAGTTCTGAAGAAAAACCCTTTATATATCTTTCAGCAAATCCTTTTATACATAATTCTTAAGTTCTTCAAAATTAACAAACAGTTCATAAATTATATCTGATTACTTCCAACTACTACTTTTACTTTTCGGCACTCCACTATACGCGGAAAAGTACTATTCATTCCATCGCTGTTTGCCAAATAAAAAACTCTCTTATCTTGCCGATAAACGGAACAGTCTACCTGAGCTTAGCCATAAAATCAAGCCACGGTATGTTTTGAGATTTTTTATTTGGAAAATAGCGATGAAATAAACTATAATGTAATCATGTAAAAAAACCGTTTTTTTTAGCGTTTATTTAAAATAAATATTTATGAAAGCGTTTAACTTTTTACTGAACATATGGGACATTTTCATCTGAAAATGAAGAATCATCACAGAATTGTAATATAAAAATAGTTTCCAATGTTCATTCACTTGAAATCTACGAGATTGTTAAAAACTTATTATATATTTGGAGAATAATTACTCTATATCAACAAAGTAAATTGCGAATTTAAATATTATTTTCAAATCATTTAATCTTATTTAACAGGGTGTTAAATTTATAGGGTAAATGAAGTACTTGGTATTTGTCAAATTATCCATTAACGCTTTTAAGTTATGATATATAATTCGAGGATGAGCTAAAAGATATATCTAAATACTAAAGATATTTTACAATTTTCTAATTTTGAAATAGAGTTTTCAGTCCCAGAATACTTTTCACAATTCTTTGTTAGATATGTATCAGAGCTTGTATATTCGAAATCAGCTGAATTGTTATAGATATCTGAAAATAAACTACAAAATAAAATATTTGATATTCCAGAGGGTTTACTGTAGTATAATACTGATTAAAGCCACTCCACAAGCTGCGTATACTACAATATTGGATGCAAATACCGTATAAAAATATTCCATTGATTTATTTGGAAACACTCCAGAGATACCACAAATCCTGCCAAATCATTATAAATAAATGAATGATCGGTGCATTAGTTATATATAAAAATAATTACAATGCACGTTGTCTCCATTATTTATTTATTATTATTTCCAATATTCCTTTTTACATGCCTATACGACTCCATCTGGAACTAATATACTACTTAATTTGAAAATACTGCAAAATAAGCAAAATTGGACAATCATATGCAAATATTTGTCCATAAATATGAGAAAATTTAGTTACAGTCTTCAGAATGGTATAACATAGGAGTGACTGTAAACTTTAAAAGCACGTTAAACATGCACCGAATGGAAATTTACCTCACAAGTTGGCAGAAACATTATATTTGAGATATATGTAAGTTTTACTACTCATAAGTCTAGATACATCTTATCTTAAAAGACAGTTATCGAGTTATCCTTGATGAAATTGTTCGAAGGGCCACGGCCCTATGTATCATATTATACTCGATACTCTCTAGTTTCACTAAGTGTCAGCAACGTGGGTGCCAACGCAATTAACTCCAAACTTGAAACAACGACGCCAACGTGTTTACGTTTGTGTATTCTTCAACTTCAACTTTTTAATTCAACTTTTGCGACGATATGAAGCAAAAGTTTTGAAAATACAAAGAGAGAATTTTCATTATTTTCGATTTGTCTAATCGATCAAATTTATTAAAGTACTAGTGCATTAAATAACAGCATTGTTACGATTCCTACTGTTATTTAAATGTTTATTTATTTTATTTATAATATCCGAAAGGTATTACCCCGATTATAGACTAATTTATATACAATAATTTATAGACATAATAACAGAGTATATAACAGAAAATAAATAAATATATAAAACTAACCAATAAACTTACTTGCACTAAACCAATAAAGTACAATATAATCATAGCATCGTTAAAAATATTTAAGGAGTGGGGTCGACTTTTAGAGGGGTCAAAAAAGGTTTTAAGTCGATTAGATATCCAGAAGTGCCTGAAACAAATTATTGAAGTTAGCAATCGAGCTGGTTCTTCGCGACCGACACTACTAAGATCTCCACTCATCTCAATTCATAGCGCTATATGGTTATTTATTATTATCTTACGGGGATAATCAAAAGAATGTAATATTAGGGGCATTTTTTCATTAAAAGATATTCTATAAACGTTAAAATTAAAAAAAAAATAAAAATTGATTCTCTCCATAAGAAGGTTCTCCTTCATCCTGAGCAAATTCATCTTCAAATTTCCTCCTAGCTATCGTCCTCTTTTAGCGGATTTTTTTTCAATGTTTTGGAATATCTTTACCGCCTTGGTGGCTCGCTATTTGTGGGCAGCTTTTTGGCTCTCGACACAGAATTGCCTGGGATCAATACCAAGATGCTTTAACAGTTTACATCTAAAACAAAAAATTACAATAGTACAAATGTAACAATCATGTTTACCTACTTACTGAAATATGTTGTAGTTGTTGAATGACCCTACAGCATCGAACACGCAAACGGTTAGAGTACTCCTCATTATAAACACATTTTTGGGCGCACGAGACCAAATAACATTGTGAAACTCTCAGTTGGGTTGTGTGTGCGCCCAGAAAAACATTTCCTCAGAAATTAAGATATTGCCTGAAAATAGGTTTTATGGCACTCATCATGGTTGGTGCTACGAGTGCTATATGAGTGTCAGCTCTTTGTAAACAACAAACAGAGTATATGACACTTTTTGGTAAGTATCGATATCCACAGCTTTCTATATAACTAAAGAATCGATTCATGACGAAAGAATAAGAAAAATCCGCGCATTTTCGAAATAAACAAGAAGCCTTATTCCCCACAAATACGAAAAAGTTTCCTTTCGGTACACTTTTCTTCGGATCTGTTGGACCTATCTACTTAATTACTTTTTTAAAATCACCACTAGAAAAATATTAAGGTTATCGCGAGTCCCTTTTTGGAAATCTGTGACAGAACCTAAAAAGAGAGTTTTAACAAAAAAAAAACGGAGCGAAAAGTTTCACATTTCTTTAACTTTAGGTAGCGTAGCTACGAATTAATTAATTGAAAAACTCTCGAGAGACAAAACTTAGTTTACCTTTGCGTTTAATTTAATACAAAAAACGTTTAATTCCGATAAGTAGTTTATTAGAAAAATGTGTCGAACGAGAGCCGTTTCTTGAGCCTGAGTATTTTTGTAGTTTCTTGAATATAATGGTTGTTTAATCAAATGTATATACTAGATAATTAGTATCAAAATGTTTAGAAAGCGATTCTGAACAAAATGGTGTTAAAATCGTGAGTTGGTCGTGAATTGAATCAATAGTTTTGAAGATATTGAAGGTAAAAGGTATACATAGTCAAACCAGCTGGGCGTAAAGGTCGACCCCCCCCCCCTCATAAATAGAAAATCATAGATTCGGCGTTCCTACGAAATAACATCAAAATATTGTACATAAATGCGATATTGTGGAATTTGAAAATTCAGTCAATTTTCTAAAGAACATTCTGTGAGTATACCTACCCTACATACGTTTAATATTACAGTAAATTTAAGACAATTTGATCCACTTCTTATTTAATTAGTGTTCTAACTAACGACCTTTTGAAAATTGATAAAACATTTAAAAATTGATTTCATTTGATTTTAGAACATGGTAATTGGTTATTGGTTTAGTACAAGTATATAACAACAGAACAATATCTGTTTTTAAATCAAATAAATAATCATTTTAACAATATATTATAAATAATATAACAATAACCTCTTTTACTATCTAATATTAATAATACCAAATATAAACATAAAAAACTTAAACGTTCTGAATTCGTATTTTATTGTGTTATATTTATCTTTATGTGTATTATTATTTATTTGTTATTTAAATTATTATTGTAATGAAAAATATTTATATCACTCTAGCTTCTATGTTCAATAACGTCCTGAACACATTCCAATAAAAAGTTGTAGGTTATGATATAAAGGGTCTTAACGCATGCTTTCGATCCTTTAGCTAAACTCTTCTATATATTTCAAGCTGGGGTGTTGAAAGAGCGGTTATCAAACATTCCACCGACATTCCTTCCTATCCACACAAATACACTCTTTATACGTCTAAAATGAGATATCAGGAGACGATTACGAAGTGTATTACTTTAACGTACGCTGTTGTGATTCAGTTGAATGGGAAAAATTAGATAATGCTAAAACGCGTTACGTAAATTTATAGATTGGTATTGCTGAAATATTAATCACAATATTGTCTAGATAAAACAAATGCAGAATATATACCTATATGTAAATACTGTTTTAAAACTAATGTATTTTTTCTCTTGGATTAATGGAGTAAATCGATATCAAACATGCATGTGTGATTATTGATTTTATATAAGGAGGGAAGGAAAATTCATATCGAAACTGATTTCACAGATAATAAAATCCAGATTCCAATGAACTCCAGTAGAAATACCGTTCTGTAAATAATCCCTCAATTTAAAGAAGGCATAAAGGTGTATCAGTTTACTATCGATGATGGTGTGGGTAGCAGTCTAAGTTTTCCGCATTATCGTAGACTTATAGTATTATTTCATTGTAAATATGAGTCAACATGGTTTACGAAATTTAGTTATCAACAATGATCGACACAAGTGTACAACCCTGGACAAAATTAACGCAATAGCAAAACTTTTCATTATTTCTTATAATACTTCGATGTTTTAAATCCTTAAATATTTTATGTAGTTGGCTTAAGATATCCTCTGTCACTACTGATAAACAACTGCAATTGTTTGACGGATGTAAAGTAATATGTTCTAATTATTTGTCAATCATACATTTTTTTAACGTGATTTCTACAACGCAATAAATTCAATTACGCTAGTGTTTTTTAATATGTCATCAAGTAAGTAAAATACTTTATCCAGTAGACTTTGTGTGTAGAAGACATGAGTCGTCCACACAACTTAAGAGAAGATGAAGCAATGAAAGTGGTAACTCTGGTTACTGAGAGTTTGAGTGAGAACACCGTTACTAGAGTGAGTTTTTGTGAGAACACGTACATTTTGACCATTAATGACTTGAAGCGAGTTTTGTTTTCATACAAAACAAGAGTAAATCTTGATTCATCAGATGGACGTCAATGAGTCTAGCGGAAGTCAGGAGGAAGGTTTGCTGCCTGCAATAATTATTTCTCCGATGATTCCATTTCTTTGGTTGATCAATAATGTTCTGAGAAGGAATTTGTCTTAGGTGGTCATACGGATTTGGTTCCTATACGGAGGAGATCCGTGAATACACATTTCTGTATAGAAATAATGATAGAAGAATATGTGATGCCATTTATCCCATTTATCCCATTTGTTGGAGACAATTTCACTTTTATTCAGGACAACGATTGGCCCCGCGTTGTTAGAGAGACTGGACTACCTTCGATTTGTTAATATTCGAAAAATGACCACCAAGATGTCCAGATATCAACCCCATAGAGCATCTATCGGATGCTCTAGAATGATCAGTTAGGCGCCACATATCTACCTATATGACTCTTAGGGAATTCGAACAAGCCGTTCTTCTCGAATGGGAGAATATTTATAAGGAAATCATTCACCACTTGATAAATAGCATGCCCAAACGAATAAAAGCAATGATAAGAGCTACAGGAGGATCTTCACGCTACTGAATTAAAATAATTACAATTTAATTTCACCTCTAATTTCTTTTTAAAGTTTTTCATTAACACCGTTTTCATTGCGTTTGACATTATTGCTCCTTTCTGTTATTTATTCATGATTTTTCCCGATAATACTATTTTAATTTGTTAAACATTAGTTGAAATCGTTTAATTATAATAGCACGTAGGTACTACGAACTACGATTTAATTCTTCGGAAAAATAAAAGTAATAGTGTGAAGTTTCATTGATGCGTTAATTTTATCGAGGAATTCATAAACATTGCGTTAAGTAAGTAGAACTATCTACATGTACAATATTCATAAAGATCTAGTGAAAGTGTAAGGTTTGTGTAAATCTTAATAATTGTGCAGAATTGAGTTCCTGTACATCGTTTAACGAATATCATACATCATAGAGAAGACTACATACGAGTATGTTAATATGCCTAGATAATATTTATTGCACCTCTTCAATGGGAGAAATTTCTATTAACCATAAATAAATATCAACCAACCCTAAAAGATATTTAAATAGACTCAAAGTAGATTGCGTTATTACCAGTCATTCTGTTTATTTTGCTAAAACGGTTTCCTGAATACTACATTTTGTTTATTTTCACAATTCGGTGACTTTCTTCTCATTAATCAGTGCGCGATTTAAAAATAAATTTTATTGTTACAATTAGTAGGTAAACTTTTTATTGTAGCACTGTTAATATGCAAAAAATTTTGCTGTTAGCAAATTACTTTGCACCATTAGTCATGGTCGATATATCAACACCGATAAGTCGCAGCGCCCTATCTAATGGCTGCGATATACAGCTGTTCATGAACACGGTGGAATGATGGAATGAGTCCCTATTGACGAATTTGCAGAGTTTCTACCAATCGCTGTCAGTGACCATTAGCCAGTGGATGCTACCTGGCTATTGATATGGCAGACATTCAGATTCATGACATAATTATCAGCAATATATAATGAAATATTTTGGGTGTATAACAAATAACAAAATATATCTACACCTATTGTTTTTGGTCGAAATAAAATATGTACTTAAATAAATTCAATAAAATAATGTACATATTTGTTATATACCAAAATTGCAAAAAAATAGTCATATTATTATTAGTTATTAGTATTACACATAAAAGTGAAAGATGTACATATATATTTGTTCTTACTATAGTATATGATATATAATTAAATAAACAGTTTTAAAACCTTAAAACTGACTTTTCCGCATGTAGAACATCTCTATCCCGACATTGAGTGGCCGGGAAACAATAAACCAACACATAAATGCAGAATATGTCCACCATCGTGCTTTCTCATGACCCATGGACAGGGTGGGGTGTGTCCTATCTACCTCAAAATCAATAGATGTCGTCTGGTAGACGTCCTTAATCAGAATCAATCGAAACCCGATCGATCTGACACGATTTCATTGAGTGATCGTGATAACAAAAAAAAAAAATTCAAATAGTCTACCATTGTACTTTCTCTTGACCCATGTACATGATAGAGTGTATTCTATCCACTTCAAAATTAATAGGTGTCGTCTGGGAGACGTTCCCAATCAGAATCAGTCAATACCCGATCGATCCGACACGATTTAGTTGAGTTATCGTGCTAACAAGATTAAATGCTGACGACAACGACACACACAGCAAAAACATTTTTAAAACCCGGTTTTTTTGTTTTTAGGCCAAAAAACGAAAAATAAACCCAAAAAACAATTTGTTTTTTCACTTTTTATTTTTACACGATTACAATACTTTTCCGCGTATAGTGGAGTGCGGAAAATTAAAAATGTACATGAACAGTTCGAAACAGCGCTACGTTTTTAATGGTCTGTAGTTGTTGGTAACTCTTGGCTGCATATTCCCAGCCTTTTCTGACGTATATTAACTGGGACTGGAGCATCAGCTTCACCAGTACCATCTTATCCTAACTAAGGTATTCTTGGCGATACATTCCACCGTCCTCTCGATATATTTCCGTCACGCCAGGGACTTTTCCAAAGTTGTGTCATTTTATTCTTTCGCCGTTAATTTTTACGTGTCCCACGGGTCTATTTCTGGTCTTTACGAATAGGGTAGCTTTGATTTTCTCCGCGTTGATGGCTACCTTCCATCATTTGCACCAATCCACGAGTCTCAGTATGGCCTCTCGGAGGGACCTCGTCGCCATCGCGATTGATGATATCGCGATTAACGCGATGCCATCAGCATAGGACGCCATAATGGTATGATACTTCCATGGAAAGTAGGCCGTGAATAAGGAAAACAGGTGTAGTGACAGGACTATTCCTTGCGTCAGGGTACTTGCTCCATCCTGTAGTTAGAAAGAGAATCCCTTATCTTTTCCTGGCGCTCCACCAGGACAGGTACGATTTCACAAGTTTCATAGTGGCCGAGAAATCTATGTCGGGCATTTTTATGAGTAGACCGTCTTACCGGACTCCGTTGAACGCTTTAGAGACTCCTAGAAATACAACACCTGTAACTTTCTTTCTGTTGAAGCCCTCTGTCGTATGTTCAACTAGTCGCAGGATCTCCAGCTTCGTCGAGTGCCCTCAACCGTAGGCGAACTACTCTTCTGGAATGGCATTCACGACCTCATTTGATCTCGTATTCGGTTGAGTAATATTTGTTCGGCGACCTTACTCACCATGAAGAGCAAGCTGACGGGTCTGTATCTTGAAGAATGCGTGAGGTTCTTACATGATTTTTGGATGAAGATAATGTGCGCCTTTTTTCACATTGTGGGGAAGTATCAAAGTCTCAGGTACTCGTTGATGATGTTCAACAGCGTCACTATTCCTTTCCTCAAAATTTTGCGTAGTGCCTGGTTATCGATCCCGTCGCATTTCGGAGCGAATGTGGAGAGCGTCGCTTTTCTAACCGGACGAAGTCTCCTTTATCCATCGAACTATTCCGTCTAGCTCATCGTTCCACTTCCTTGATCCAGTCCTCGTCTTCCAAATAGTTTCTCTTGCACTCAAACGGTTCTTCCTGAGGTTCAAGGCAGTCGGTAAACGCCTTGGCTTTATATTTGTTGGTAAAGATGACCTTTTCCCTCTTTTGCCGTGGATACACAGAATCGGGGGTCATTCCGATCTGAGATTTTGCTGTGTTCTTTATAAAATACTACCGTTGGCACTAAGATTGTCCAGTTGTCGACTCAATATCGCCTGTATATGTTCGTTGAGAGCAGATTTTATCCTATAGTTTAGCTGATCCAGAACATTTTTCTCCTCGGGAAGGCCTGTCTTTCTTTCGCGTAAACGGAACGAGATCAGCAAAACGAGATACTCGACGGGCATCATCTTCTCCGAGATAATGCCAGTCGCATCTCGTTCTCAGTCCCTCAGTCTCAAAGAATAGATCATATGAGTATGTTAATGGTCGAGGCATGTGTGGAGGAAGGTATTAAAGTGGAGTAATAACTTCACTTCAGTAGTTCATAAGTTCTTAAACTGACTAGATTTCTGCACCACATTATAAGTCGATATTTAAGATGGGAACAACCGAGATATACTTCAGGAGATGTACAAACTGGAGAAATAGTACTTGTAGTTATGTTTAAGTTTCATGACTTTTAAGTGGCTGCCTTTCGTGATACATTTAAATGAGGTAACCTGTTAAATAGATGTGAAATGATCATAGCTGAAATAAAGTTATCTAGTTTCTGTATATTTCTCATTCGCACTACACAATTCCAGATATGTTTGATATTTTTAGAAACTAGTTCCAGCAAATTGCCCATGCATTTAGTTATTTTCTAATGATCTTATTTGACTTTGTTAATCTATTAACACTCAATTTTATTAGTTTGCATTTTATCCTAACTACTTTTCTGAATTCCTACTGTTGAAAAATTGTCTTAATAAAATAAATTACTTAAATCTACTCCCTCATCTAGTAATAAAGAGAAGACACAAATATACATATAGTTAGATACATAAACTGATACAAAAGATTACATTTATATAAATGGCCCTCGAAAATCATACTTCCAAAATAAATTTATTTATTAAATTATAATTTATGTGTCAAGTTATTTCATGATTTATTTTTTGTTATTGTTTACTTTGTTGTTCCTTGAAATAAAAAGACAAATCCACATATGTAATATGGAATATTCGTATCAAATGTAACTAAAAATTTATCGTAACAAAGGTTATACTACGTTTTCACGCATAAAAACTACATATAATTATGTAGATATTTGTTGATATAAATTACAAGCAGAAGGTAAAATGATACTCTATTATCTTGTGCACATATCGAAGAAGAAAAGCTACATCTCGTATATGCAAGTGGTTCAGCTTTCTTTGTAAATGACAAGGGGATAGAAAAGGGAAAAGTTTCTCTCTAATTTCGTCTTCTTTCTTGTTATTGGATTTAGAGCATTAAAGTAATTCATGTGAGAATACGATAAGGTTTGAAAATGGATCGATAGTCACGGTTCACCACCACGGTCTCGTTAATCTAGTAATGTGTGTGCCTTAGCCTGCTGCATGAGTCTCCATCTCAAACAATCTCCCCGCAAATTGCCGTCTGATCCTCTAGTTTATCTATATAACATGTGCATTTCAGTCTTCTTTCACTTCACATTAACCAATGAATAAAAAAATATAAACTTATTGTCAGATCCGTAAGTTTCAAGTAACTGAATAATAAACTATTTTGAATGTCCAAATTATTAAATATTCAACTTTTATAGTAACGTGACTTTTTTCTCGAAATAGGTGTCGAAAGAGTTTATGATTACACTGGGGAACAGTCAATTTGTTGCTAGGAATTTAAGAGTGGATTCCTAAGTACATTACTGCCCCTGATGCTGACGATAGTATTATTTTACATGACAAGTATTAATTATAATTAATTATAATATATATATATATATATATATATATATATATATATATATATATATATATATATATATATATATATATATATATATATATATATATATATATATATATATAGATATAAAAGGTGGTCCAACCAAAACGCACGATGTTAATTGTAAATAAAACAAAAAGTTTTCAGAGAATTATCTTAATATATTTTATTATAATAGAAGGATCTATGACAATTATGTGTGAAACAAAATATCGGCCAAATGCTCGCCACGGCTTCGGTGGCATACCTCTATCCGATGGTCCATATTTTCAATGACTCTGAGACATAATTGAGGTTCGATGTCGTTAATGTGCCGAATTATCTCATCCTTTAGCTCTTGAATTGTTCTTGGCTTATTGACGTACACCTTTTCTTTTAAATATCTCCAAAGAAAGAAGTCCAACGGTGTCAAATCACATGATCGTGGCGGCCAATTAACATCGCACGACGTGAGATAACACGGCCATTGAATTTCTCGCCCAAAAGTGCCATTGTTTCGTTGACTGTGTGGCAAGTGGCACCATCCTGTTGGAACCACATATCGTCCAGGTCCATATTCTCAATTTATGGCTACAAGAAGTCCGTTATCATCTCGCGATAGCGGACACCATTCACGGTAACTGCTTGGCCGACCTCATTTTCGAAGAAGTACGGCCCCATGACGCCGCCAGCCCATAAACCGCACCAAACAATCACTCTTTGTGGATGCATCGGCTTTTCAACAATCACTCGTGGATTCTCATTTGCCCAAATGCGGCAATTCTGCTTGTTAACGAATCCACTGAGGTGAAAGTGTGCATCGTCGCTGAAGATGATTTTCTTTGTAAAGTCACCATTCACTTTTGTCTGTTCAACCAACCATTCGGCGTATTGACGACGCTTGAAATGGTCAGTAGGCTTCAGCTCTCGAGTCAAATGAACCTTGTAAGCGTGTAAATTCAAATCTTTATTCAAAATTCGTATCAGTGATGTTCGTGAGATGTTCAATTGTTGGGCTCCGACGACGAGTTGAGGTTGACGGCTCTTCTGCTACATTATCGCGAACAACAGCAATGTTTTCCGCAGAACGAACTGGGCGAGCATGCACAGGTGTTTTCACATTTCCTACAAACCCAGTTTGCTGAAATTTGCGCACAATTCTCCCAACTGTGGACACATTTGGTCGATTATGCTGACCAAAAATGTCACGAAGTGCACGAAATGCATTTTGATTTGAACGCCCATTTTCCTAAAAGACTTCAACAATATTAACGCGCTGCTCAATTGTGTACCTCTCCATGGTTGAATTTGTCAAACACTGAAACAAAGAAATGTCAAATTAAGTTGGGCAAATAACTTGACGTTAAGGTGTGACTCACAATTAACATCGTGCATTATGGTTGGACCACTCTTTATCTAAAAAATAATTGCTTCTATATAATTTGCCATGGATACCATAAAAGAATCTATGCATCGTTCAGGATCGATTGGTTGGAGTGTTCTTACCGTATAAGTTCAAAATTTGTGTTTCTCTTTAATTGATATTGCTTATCGTCATGATATAACGGATTGAATTTGAATTTGACGACTTAAAATGGAAAAATTTACCACCATACCAATGACATTGGTCTATTGGTACGGTGGAAAAAACATAATTTAAGTATTATTTATCTCTTTTACGACAATTGTTATTTCGTTTAAAGAGCCACGAATGGTATTTAACAAAAACAGCAATATCTTCTGTATCTTCAATATTATTTACGTATTATTTACGTACAATATTAAGTATTTACTCTTGGTCTGTCAAATGCTCTATGATTAATAAGATTCTCTTTTAATCTACTAAAATAGATTTAGTATGTTGTCTTTTTTCTGGATAGCGATTAGAGTACATCACGGATGCATCTTCAGAATTATCACTAATTTCAATGAAACACTCTAATATACTAAAGCTTATTTTTTTAATATTTCGAACTATTAAAGTGATGTATTATAAGCAACAATCATATAATCCAAAAATTAAATGTGTTTATTTGTCTTTCCACATCTAATCAGCATCATTCTTCAAATTGATATTCGCGTATTAGGTGAAACTTAAAATTAACATCTTAAAATATATTAATTACCTTGAAAAATATTTTGTTTTATTAAAATCGGGACACAAACTCCAGATCCATATGCCATATATGATTGAAATGGCAAAAATGTTCTCTTGTTGGCACAGCCAACATATTTAAACATTTGAACGGTAATAAACATATTAAGAATATATTGATTTCATCTTATTCTACTTAAAAAATGCTTTAAGAATGTGAAAATTTTTTTTCCTGATATACACAAACAACCTAGTTATCGATACGTATCGAAAATAAAAAAAAAAAAGAGATTTACCTGCTGGTTAACGAGATTGGCTACAGTGGCCGTTCAGGACCTAAGAACTGGCTCACAAACTCATAACAATGACGTGTATATGAACAGTCTTTGAAAATTTCAATACTACCCCACAACTATATGGTGTTTCACATGGAAATATAGGATTTGATTTGCGCGCTATTTGTGTTATTTCAAAGATAGGGTATCAATATTTAATGACTGTCATTAAATACATACGAAACGACGTTAACTATAATAATACATACAAACCATAAGACGTCAGAATGCCACTATTAACAGTTCAACAACGCATAGTGTGTATAACTGTTTTATGTTATGAAAGTGAGCCATCATATAAAATTGCATTAAAAAAATTCGTACAAAATTAGGACAAAATGAATCGTCTACAGAGTTAATTGTTCGTAACTTAATCCACAAATTTGAAGAGACGGGTTCTGTCATTGATAAGGCAACAGTAATACGTCCTGGTCGTGCTGGATCACATGAAATATTACTGCAGTGAAAGAAAGTGTACGAGAGTATCGACATCATCAACTTGACGTCGTGCATAAATTGAATCTGTCAAGAGCGACCACGCATCGGATTTTAAAGAAAGATATGCATCTGTTAGCATACAAAATTCAGTTGATATAACAATTAAAAGTTATATACCATTTACAATGTCGTACATTTGTTAATTGGGTATTAGAAAAGAAAGAAGGTGATGCTGATTTTTGCAATAAAATTTTGTTCAACGATGAAGCACATTTTCGTCTTGATGGATACGTCAGCAAACAACATTATCGAATTTGAAGTGCTGAAAGTCCACATGCTTTTCACGAAAAAGAAATGCATCCAGAGATGCAAGGTTAGTGTAAATTTTGGTGTGGTGGAGTAATTGGACCCTACTTCTTTAAAAATCAAGCTGGTAATGCTATCACAGTAAATGGGAAATAATATCGTGACATGTTAAATAATTTCTTTTTCGATAAAATTGATGATATGGATTCGAACAACATGTGGTTCAGCAAGACGGTGCAGCGTGTCATACAGCACGTACAAACATAACTCTGTTGCATACTAACTTTCCTAATCATGTTGTCTTGTGAAATGCTGCCATCAGTTGGCCTGCAAAATCATGCACTACTTTAACACCATTGCATTTTTCTCCTTGGGGTTATGCCAAGTAAAAAAAAAATTACGCCACCTAGCCAGCAACAATCGAAAGCAAACTTTCAACATGTTATTCGGGATATAAAGCTAATTTTATGCGCCCATGTTATGGAAAATTTCGCTGAATCACTGACATCATGAGAGATGAGTAGAGGCGGCCATGCGAACGATATTCTTTTCTATTTGTAGCCGTATCGTCCCCATTTTATGTCGAAAAATAAAAAATCTCAGTTTGTCAAATATTGTTAGTTTCAGTCACAAATCACATCCTATAGTTCCAAATGAGACACCCTATGTTATGTTAGAGAGATACAGTTATCTTTTTCCAGATAAGACCGGTGGCTCTGACACTTGTGATGCATTCCGCCTAACATTCTCACATTCGTGGACAAGAACTGACCTCACCCAGTAGAAGGCCATAAAATTCACAAATTCTATGGTTAGTTTTCTTAAAGAATATATAACATACATTCGATTGTTTTCTATGACAATATCATTTTCATAAAGATGAGTCTTGTGAACAACTAGTCCATATCACATTAATTTCATAGAACACTTCTAGTTGAAATATATATTTATATTAGATTCCCAAGGAAGACTTAGAAAACAGTGTATATCATATTGCACAAATATGTTCAAAATATAGATTATTCATATCCCGTCCTTCTCCTATTCGCACTAGTCTCTTAATAATTCCAGCCTTCGTATATTCATGTCCTCACATTGTCTCCCTTTCGTATCTCTTTCCCATTCCTCATATAATGCTATGTCTATTGCTAGTAATAATAATATACTACTAAGTCGATCACATTACTAACGTATGAGCAACTACTTTTGAAGTTATCTGAAACCATGGATTATGACATATTTAATAACTTTTTTAATTACATACTTTTGTTTTTTAATAAGTTTTATTTCCAGTTGACTAGCAGTGTTTTTACGTTTATACAACTGAACACATCAATGTTCATAAAGAAATTCATTTAAAAAATTAATAATAACAAAGGACGCAAGTTCGTGTCTTTGGGTCAAGTAATTCGTATTATTTTCCTTCCATAAAATTTATATGGCTGAATATAACGGGCGTATAACCGAATCAATTTACCGGTTCTAGTAATGATTGTGCCCAACACCACACTAAAACCCAATAAAAGCTCATATATAATATATCGAGTTAGAACCCCAGTCTAACTCACGAGACACTATATTTCCCCCAAAGTCAGTAGCATTCCACCCGATCGAGGGATGATTTTCACTGAGGGGAGATTTTATGACTTCTTGTTGTCGCATTTATAGTCGTTATAGATAATAAAATACCGTTCTAATGACAAATTTCTATGTAATAATAAGTAACTCTAGTAGGGCCTGAACTAATTTTCTGGGCGTTTAAATATTTAAGGACTTATTAACGGAATTAACACCAAGCGGTCATATTAATTATGATAAACTAGAAGTAGTATTGGTAGTATTGTTACAGCGGTATTACTATGACTCGAAGTATACTACAGATATACTATGATTACGTTATATATCCTAGTAAAATAATTTTAATAACCTTCGTCTGTATTGCGGTGTAAAATTTTATATCAAATACAATAGGAACACACCAAGTTAGTTTGAAATGAACACTATAAGATCGTATTTAGGGTTTATTATCCTTTACCAGCAGGTCGGTAATATTAACACAACATCTCATCAATTTCATCAACGCCAAAATCATGACTTTTAGGTATTAGAGGTATTATATACCTTCCTGGCAGTGAAACGGGTGTTCTGCACAGGGCCGATCCTAGGTTACTGGCGCCGTAGGGGCCGTAAAAAAATTGCGAAATTTTGAAAATTTTCAAGGTCACGCGTTTTCCTGATACTTCAGAATTTTTATGTAAAAAGAAGAACATTCATGTTTGACGTCATATTTTTTGGTTAAGAGAAAAGGCTTGTAAGGTGAATTTTCTACTAGAGGGTCTATAACACTTAAAATATTTTCCGAAAGAGTTTCAGCGTCACATTTTGTAGGTTTCAGGTATGTCCAAAAACGTTCAATCGGTTCACCATCGAGAATATATCTTAAAACTACCACTAACTGAGTTTTTGCAGATACATCAATTGTTTCGTCTGCCATAACTGCCAAAAATGAAGGTTTGTTAATTTCTTTAATTATTTCTTCATGACATACTTTTAATATACAGTCTAAAAGATCATTTTGTATTTCTTTAGAGGTTCCTTTAAATACTGAAGCATTTTGTAGATGCTCGCTTAAAGTTACATCAAGCTCAGCAGAAAAATTTATCAAACCACGAAATATCCCCGGGTTTCGAGAGGTTTCAGCTTCGTCATGTCCTCGTAGGGCCAGTTCAAAGGCCCCACAAAACTTTATGCAGTTTATAATTTTTGATAAAACGTATCTCTTTTTTGTCACATTATCATTATGCTTTTGCACATTTATCCAATAAGCTGAATCTAGCTGCGCTTTAATATTAGTTGTTCCTAATAAAGCTAATTCCATTGTATTACGTAGATGGCTTTTGGAGTTGTCGTGCTTTTTTATTTTTTTCAGTTAAGTGCACCAAATCTGTCACCCCTACCTCCGTCCATGCTTTATCACCGCCAAAAAGTAAACAAGGAAAACAAAATAACGCATTTTTTTTGTTGCACCCACAAATCCAATTGTTCTTCGAATAAATGTCTCTATTAAATTGACGTTTATATGCTTTTCTGCGGCTAACACCTGCAGTCTCAATAACAATATCGGGCAATGGCCTACCATTGTTTTTTAAATCAATTTTTTCTTTATAAGAGTATTTAAAAAATCGCTTCACATGAACTAAATTATAAACTAAATTCATTGTTACTATCACAGTATATACATATTAATAATTAGTACAATAAATCACTACAGAAATTCACAAAACAGTATTTAAAATCTCAAATTAACACGAAATACGAAATAGGTACGATTTACGCCCGCCCGAGTAGGAAGGAGTAAACATTCACTGATGTTGCCTTAGCTGGAAAAAATACAGCTCACTGACCGTGTAAATTCGCGCATTTACGAGCGCCAAGTGTGGATTGTCGCGGGAGTTGAGGGGGACGACGGGTGTGCTGAGCCGTGCTGAGAACTACCTCGTGTGGCCCAGTTCAATGTACCGCGACGCGCTCGCGTAGAGACCCAGATAATTCATCTGGTCTACTACTCAATAGAGGACGGCGGACAGAATGCGACTTTAACGCAATAATTTGGTTAGCTGCACTAACTAACCAAATTATTTTATTAATAAATTTTAGTAATTATTATGTCGCGAAAATATACAAATATCTAATTTTTTTTGGCAGTTCTGCAGCTCTGCAGCACCTATACATCAGCCGCTCCTGCTTTCTGGTATTGCAAGAACAACCTGTAGTGTCAAACTCTATAAATGTATACATATATAAAAGTAAATAGATATTTATAAAGGTATAAATGTCTATTTATACCTTTTATGGAATAACACATGCTACAATATATTAAAACAGAAAAATAAAACACATTCGTGTTGTAAATAATATGTGCTAACAAATTTAATTATAAGGATCTACTTTTTTTAGACAAAAAATTAAGCAAAAATGAAAATTTTAGATGTTACTGTTAAATAACAGATTGTTAACACATAAATTGTTCCACATACAGGGTTTTTCAATAGGGACGCTGGAAATTTGTTAGCTTATAGCGGCTATGTTGTTCAAGTAACATCTATCAAGTTTATTGTGGATTATATAGTAGTGTATGGCAATTACGTGATTTTTATCCTCGCCACATCCGTCCAGCCGAGTCGACTATTCGACATTTGGTGGCGAAACTCTAATCAACCTGATTGATATATAATCATCCAACATCCACCCGTATGTCACCGAAAAGCAAGGCCTGCTGAAAACATCGCTGCTGTGCTGAGTGTACTGGAAAACCCGAGGCAGTCAACTTCTCGTTGTTCACAAGAACTCGGCCTTTCTGCGATTTTAAGTTGGCGAACTTTGCGTCCGGACTGCGCTCTGAACCCGTATAAAATCCAACTTAGGTATCCAGAAACTTAAGGTAAATTCCATGTTGGAACATGGCGTTGTGACCATTCACAACGCCATGTTCGCTGATTGGGCTCTGGAGCAGTTGGAACTCAAATTTCGCCAAAAAAATCATCTTTATTGACAAGGTTTATTTTTGGAATGGAATGGATATGTGAACAAGTAAAATTGCACGATTTGGGACGATACCAAGCTACACGAGATACACCAGTACCAAATATATCCCGAGAAAGTCACTTTTTGGTACGGATTTTGGTCTGGCGGAATCATCGGTCCGTACTTCTTTCAAAACGAAACTGGCATTTCCATAACCGTCAACGGCTAGTGCTACAGATCGATGATAAGCAATTTCTTGTGACCTAAACTAGATGATATGCATACCGACGACATGTGGTTTCCACAGGACGGCGCTATGTGCCACACAGCGCATGCCACAATGGACACTCTGCACGAGCGACTTGAGGGCATGGTTATCTCGCGCAGCGACGACGTAAGCTGGACACCGAGATCATGCGATTTAATGCCCTTAGACTTATTTCTTTCAGGCTATCTTATATCGCAGGTCTATACGAATATAATGCAAACAATTGGTGCCCTCAAGGTAGACATAAAGAACGCCGTCCAGCAAATTCAGCCAGAATTATGCGACAATATCATCGAAAATTGGACCTCCCGAATACGTGTCACCAAGCATAGCCACGGCGGACATTTAAATGACGCTATATTCCATAGTTAATGCCATAAAATATTCTTTCAAATAAAAAAATAACCACTCATTTTCTTTCACTACTTAAAAAAAATGAGTGGATATCTCACACACAACTTGTTTTATTTACATTTAAAAATTATCCTTATTGAGAGACCCTATATATAAAAATATAGACAGATACTTCTAAAACTTCTAACTGTAGAGAAGAAAGTCATAAACATGGATGCCATGGCAAACATACTCATACTCAGAGATAGATGACACAAGTTCCCTGTTGGGACTCCAACCCAAGCGTATAATTACACCCCAAACGATACCTCTATAGGAAAATGCAATACGTGCAGATTATAGAAAGCGCTAGAATTTTACTAGATCTGCTTTGGGTACTAAACTGAATGCCCATAGTATTCTCGTCACTATGCTCCATCGATATATAGTATGTATTCGCCATTCTTAATACTGGAGTAGGTCGGAACTTTTGGTGTCAAGATATCACTGACTTAGTTCTCCACAAAACAGTGTTCTGGTGTTTTGTGGAAAATTAAGTCAGTGGTATGTATTAACCGTATAGTAATACTTGTAATACATGATTTTATGAAACGTTCTTTACCAGTTGTCAACACGGAATATATTATATTCAACACTCAATTCACTCAATATTTATAAAATATATTAAAAATATACATTTATTTTGTAACCCCAAAAAACTTTTTCAAACCTAGTGGAAAAGTACAATATACGAGTATAGTTGAAGGTATTTTGCATTCATTGATTTGGATGTTGAATTTGATTGACTGTTTGCCAAAGTTACAATATTTATATAGGTATATGAACATCATTATAATCTGATCTAATATATATTATTTTTAGGAGCATGCGTTAAACATCCAGAACCTTATTATGGAAGAGAAATTGGGCCATTAGTAGAATTTGCTCATGGAATCAAGGGAACGGCGTATGCAGTAGATGAAAGTACAATATTTATTAAAGGATTTTCTTATGATGGGACTGGCCCTGATGCATTTTTCTGGATTGGAAATTCTCCCAGACCTAGTCCAGAAGGGATAATAATTCCATATCCTGAGGACTACAATGGAAGGTAAAAATAATACTCGAAAAATATACAAATGTGTAGGTATTTTGTAGAGATAATTAAGGAAGTGAATATAAAAGTTTGATTTAAAACGTTTAGCGATTCATTCAAAAAATATTTTGTGTTTAACACAAAATATTCTTTGTTCTCATCACATCATTAATCAAATGGATTTACAGTTAAACAACGTGATATTTAAATTAAGAAAATACATGTACATATTATAATAATCTCCCTTAAATTAGAAAAATTGAGGTAGTTGACCTCAGAGATTGGTTATATATCTAGCGTTTTTTCACGTGAACCCTTCCTCTAACTAATTAATCGATTGAAAGAGGTAGAATATATAATTTTATATTGAGAACCATCTTGTATCGCTGCCAGTTTTATATAAAAAAATTCATCTATCTTCCAAAAATCTTCTATAAAACGTAATTCGTATAATAATCGTAAATTTAAATACACATATTTGTTCTAGTGATAAAAAATATCACTCGAAACTTCTGCTAAAGTAATTAAAATGGATTTTCTGAAAAGTATATAAGAAATATTAATACTTAGAGGGATAAATTTTAGAACAGTAAAATCAATATGTAATATATTTGCACTTAATTGCATAATGCAAAATATATATATATTTTTAGTGTGAAAATCAATATAACTTTATATAATTTCGATACAACTTTTAATCGACTTCAATAAATGGCGGAGGTCCTCAATTCGTCTGTAAATATATATTTTTATATATGTTCAGGTATAACTTTTGTGTTTATGGTCAGAATTTAATTATTCTTCTTGCGTTGGATTCAGTATAGCTTCAAGGTGGTCCCATCTTAATTTCAGAAGATACACAACGGAACTCCTTATTCAAGAAGCCGTCATTCTCTCATTCGCAAAACATCCTTAGTAGGTCCACCCATTACTTAAAATTGTAAAATAAGTTAAAAGAACCGACTTAAAAAAAGTAACTTAACTAAAAAGCAAGAAATAAATGTATTCTACAACAATTTAATACTTATTTGTTGTTTCGTTTAATGTAATTAAGAAATTACTGTTTATTATGTAATTATTATTAATTGTTTTATATAATCTTGAAGTCAGTGCCGTACAATATTAGTAACGCGAATGCCGGCCTCGGCAGTTAAATGTAAACTCGTTGTTATAGTAGCAATGTATATATATTTTTTTATGTTTTACTTGGCACCGACTTAAAAATTATGTAAAACAAAAACAAAATATAATTATATATAATAATTTTGTTATAAAATTGTTATATATAATAATAACTACATAATAAATAATAATTTTTTAATCACATTAAACGGAATAACAAATAAGTATTAAATTGTCGTAGAAAACATTTACTTCTTGCTCTTTAGTTAATTTACTTTTTGTTTTTTTGAAGTCATTTCTTTTAAAACTTATTATTATTATAGCAAACACTAACGTTGAATAGTTTCTATTTGACAAATATTTGAGGAAACTGTAATTCGTACTGAGACGACTAGGAAATATATTTTTGAATTAAAACATTGCCTTCATAAAAATAATTAAATAAATGGGTTTATCTTGTTTTCATTGTGAAATAAAAGTGCATAATCTGAGAAAAATATATTACTATTATCTTATTTAATAACCGTGTAAAATCGTGATTTGAAAAAGTACCAGCTATATTCGATATTCTTGTACACAACGTATAAAAGATAGTCTTTGTAGAGGGTGGATGTCGTTAAAGCAGATTAAATTCTCGTCGTAATAAATGATATTGAAAGTTTGAAACATCCCATACAATCAACCCGCAACTGATGACATAGCAACTTGGGAATATTGGGCTTTGAGAAGGGAAACTCTGACTGAAATAGTGCCTGGAGTCAGACGGTCAGAGAGAGAAACACAAACTGCGGAGAGCGTTAAAAGGGGGATAGATCGTAATTGTGATGAAGTCAGCTCAACATCTTTATTAACTGCTAAGTGAGTGCGCAGTATTACAAAGGCAAAATTTTTAATTCATACGCGTTATTCTGTACTGTGCAAAATATTCATTGCAACCACTAGAAAATACAACATACTAAAATTTATTATGTATTTAAGATTTATTTTTTACTTTTGTAGAAAATAAGTAATAGGTACCTATCGATTATGAGATGGGCTTTGTTGGTTTGATTAAAAGCAAGAAGGAAGAATTCCCAGTAGATGATACGAGGTACATACGATAAAGGGATTTTTTTTTATTATTACAAAACTGCTCATATTCTAGCGGATCATTTGCATTTCCGAGACAAATTATTTAAATATATAAAAATAGACTATATAAGATATATTTTTATTATTAAACCATACCCTGCGTTAGTAATACCTACCCTAAGAAAATTATTTGTTACTGAATAAATTACGTATTTTATTATTATTATCTTATATAGGTTTGGGCCTCATCAGCCACTGATCGCATGGGTAGTCCCTTGGCGATCCCCTCTTATCCGGGTCATTATCCAAAAATGCTATCCCATAAAAGGAGCAATTTAGGCACGTCCCCCGCCTTAAGCCTCGCCTCCTCTTCTCCTCCAGTGCGGGACAGGTGCAAAAAAGATGAATCGAGGTTTCCTCGTCTTCTTTACAGTATCTGCAGTCAGCCTCAGCTTGTGCTTATATGCATTCAGGCTACTATGGTGGTCCGTTATGATTCCCACCAGAGTTCTGGTTTTGTGCCTGTTCAATTTAATGAATTCTTGGGCCCATTTCTCAATCTCTCAGTATTCGATGAAGAGTTTGGTTATTCGATAACCCGTTACTCGTCTCCATGTTTTATTGTGCTGGTCTCTTGCTCAGCCATTGATGCGGTCTCTGATCAGATTCCGACTTATTCCCACTGCAGGTTCTGGTCCATAGAGGTTTTCCCTGGTCCCTAGTCTGGCAATGTCATCTGCAATTAGATTTCCCTTAATGCCATTGTGCCCAGGTATCCATAAGAGTTCCACCGGTCCCTTCCCTGCCAAGTGGTTCAATGCTTCATAGCAATTATAGACTAGCTTCGACTTTGTCGTTGCTGAATTCAGGGCTGCCAACGCCGCCCTGCTATCCGAGCAGATACATACCTTCTCCTGGGTCCGATTTTGGTCCGCCCCCAGAACACCGTATGTAACTCCAACTAGCTCGGCCTGGAGTGCGGTAGTGTATTTGCCCAAGGGGAAGGTTTTACCTATCCCGTTGCGTCGCCTATACACCCCCGCACCTGCTCTGTTCCCACTCTTGGCTCCATCCGTGTACCAGATGTCTCCATTGAGCGGCAATCCAGCTCGACCCTCCATCCAGTCGGTCTTACTGGTGAGGGTGATCTTATATTTCTTGTCAAACAGGAAGTGGACACCCGTACTGTCAGAGGGCATCCATAGGAGTCCCTCCTCAGCTAGCTCTCTTGAGAGTCTATTCAGGTCCCTTACCTTCCTATTCATGTTTCCCACCCTGTGCATTGTCTTTGTGGCTTCCACTTTCAGGATGACATCAAGAGGTGGTATCCCCGTCAGTATCCCCATCGCCTCGCTAGGTGTTGATCTTGGGGCTCCGGTTATACTTCTAAGAATCAATCCTCTTAACTTGTTAAGTCGGTTGGCTTCCGACATTAAACAGGCTCTCTCCCACCAGACCAGTGCTATATACGTCAGTCTAGGTTTGAGAATTGCCTCATACATCCATTTCATGGTTTCCGGTTTCAAGCCCCAGCTACTACTAATAGCTCTTCTCAGTTGCCAAAGTGTTGCTGTGATATTGGAACATATGTGACTTAGATGTTTTCCCCATGACAGTTTACCGTCCAGGATTACTCCTAAGTATTTCACTTCGCTATTATAGCTTAGTTCTTGGCCACCAAGTTTCAGCGGACATGTTTTGTTCCACTTATATTTCTTGGTGAACACCATCACCTCAGTTTTAGAGGGATTAACCGAGAGTCCCCTCTCCCTGCACCAATTCCCAACCTCATTTAAAGCTCCCTGCATTATATCGAGAATCGGCTCCAGGAAAGGGCCCTACGTTATTATTACTAAGTCATCGGCATAGCTAATTACTTGGTAGTTCTTTAACCTTTCAAGCAGCTCATCTACTACTAGACACCACAGAAGGGGGGACAATATCCCTCCCTGTGGACATCCCGAGTCGACCCGGCCCTCGATGGTAGTCTTGCCTTTATTGGCAGTAAGCTGTCTGTTTCCCAACATATGGTCTATCCATTCAGCGATTATTCTGGGGGTGTAGCATCTGCCTAGTGCTCCGCTAATCACTTCCCTGGATGTAAAGTTGAAGGCTCCTTCAATATCAAGGAAGGTGCCGACAACGTATCCTCCGGAGTCCAGTTGTGACCGTATCGATGACACAACCTTATTCAGAGCTGTTTCTGTTGATTTACCAGCTTGATAAGCATGCCGGCTCCCTTGAAGCGGCCTCTCTATTAGGACAGTATCCCGAAGGTACCTGTCAACTAACCAATCGTTCCGCCCTCTTTAGTAAAAATGAAGTAAGGCTAATCGGCCGAATGTCCTTAGGGGACGTGTATCCGACTTTGCCCGGTTTAGGTATAAAAGCAACCCTTGTGCCTAGCCACACTTTCGGGACCATCTTCAGTGTCAAGCTGGCCCTGGTGATCCTTATGAGTGGACCGAGGATTATCTCTTCTGCTTCCTGCAGAAGTACCGGATAAATGCCATTCGGTCCCGGCGATTTATATGGATCAAAGGACCTCAAGGCCCACCTGATCTTAGCCGCTGAGACTATCTCCTTCACAAGTTCCCTGTAGTCCCCCTCTCGGTTTACCGTCCAGGTCCTATGTGCCCCTACTAGCAGGTCGGAAATGTCTCCTCTCTCCGGTCTATAAAAGCCCGGAAAATGTGCTTTGATGAGATGGTCTAAGGTTTCCTCATCCGATTCCGAGAATTTACCATTAGGGACCTTGAGCGATCCCAGTATCGCTTCCGGGCTGCGGGCTAGGATCTTGTTCAGCCATGCTGCCTCAGATCCCTTATTTATCTCATTACAGAAAGAAACCCAACTACTTCTTTGGGCTTCCCTAACCTCAGCCCTATACTGATCCCTGGCAGTTCTATAGTCCTCCCAGGTTGTACGGCTGTTACGTTTTCTGGCTCCCTTGAGAAGGTTCCTTACCTTACATCTAAGGTTTTCCAGCTTATTGTTCCACCATCTTACCTGGCCTTTCGGCCTAGCTCGTTTAGGTGTACAGTTCCCTTCTTAGGCTTCTATCAATCCTTTACTCAGTCGGGAGGCTGCCGCCTCCAGTACTTCCCTCTCACTAATTCTGGAGGGGATTCCCCGAACTGTTACTAGAAGATCCGATTTAAACTGTTCCCAGTTTGTGAATCTGGAATTACGGACCCATTTCGTCTCCTCATGCTCTCCCACTCCCAAATCAAAGTTAATGGCAGAGTGATCCGAGAGTGTGGGTTCATCCGAGACTCTCCAGTTCCGCACGTATCCCGCCAGGTGTCTGGAGCCCAAGGTAATATCAATTACCTCCTCCCTTATAGCGTTATGAAAAGTGGGTGTGTTTCCCACATTTAAAATATCTAGCTCTGTACTTACCAGATATTTCATGAGCTCCATACCTCTGCTATTGGTGTTCGTGCTACCCCAGACCATATGGTGTGAGTTCGCATCACATCAGCAAAGGCAGGTCGGATTTTTGACAGAAGTCCACAAGTTCCTTCACCTCTGGTGTCGGATTGTCCCTGCTGTTATATGGTAGATAGGCTGACGCTATAACCACCCTACCTACATATTCAAGCATCGTAGTTACCGCCATTAGGTCCCCTGTGGACCATTTCCACAGGGGTGTGGCGCTAATGTTCTTCACTACGATGCCAGCTCTGGGTCTGTTGGTACTACTACTCCTGTAACAGAGAAAATTTCCCAGTCCCTTTATAGATCCCTGCACCACCCAAGGTTCTTGGATGAATGCTATCCCTGTGTGTAGCACTTGCACCACTTTCGTCCCCTGGTTTGCTCAGATTCCCCTCGCCCTCTTCCTCAATAGAGGTCAAGGTCAAGGTCCCGAGTGTGGCCTGGGTATCGGCGGTGGAGCAACTGCTTGTCTGGGAGGATGGAGGCGTCCACGGTACAGGCCCGCTTTCGACCTCCTTATCCTCCAAGATTCTTTCATGGATTGATGGTTCCATTTTTGGTCCCATTTTAGACGGGCTAGGAACATCATCATCATTGAGGTCGCCAACACTCCTAGGAGTTGCTCCCTCACGTCTAGCTTTAGCCAGCTTCCTTCGCTGGCTTCCGCTCATTCGTTTTTTAGCACTTGCCCCACTTTCGTCCCCCGGTTTACTCAGGTATCCCTTGCCCCTTCTCTTAATAGAGATCAAAGGCAAGGTCCCGAGTGTGACCTGGGTGTCGGCGATGGAGCAACTGCTTGGCAGGGAGGATGGAGGCGTCCGCGGTACAGGCCCGATTTCGACCTCCTTATCCTCCAAGCTTTTTTCTTTGTAGACTGGTTTCATTTTTGGTCCCACGAGTGGCTAGGGAAATAAAGGTCCACCCCCGCAGAGCCCCGCATGCGAGGGTAAGGCGACTTAAATACTCAGGAGTGCACCAGATGCTCCTGAGGCACCGATAGCGATTCTCGGTATCCCCTGAGAAGCCAACCAGTCCGATAGGCTCGGTATCTCACACCATCGGATTAGGGGGGTGTGTCATACCCATCCAGTTTAACCAGACTGAATGGGGGGCTGTTTCTTAGTTGTGAACCGGGTTTGTCGCCCCCCCTTGAGTAAATTCAAGAAGGGTTCATACCCGGGATGCTGCCAAGCCACATCCCTTCATTCGCATGGACGGGCCCTTTACCAGGGCCGCCTCATTCATACTCCCATTCGCTTGGGCAACCCCTACTTAAAGGGGTGCCATCATTCATACAGGTATGGACCCTTAGAGCGCCCCCCAGCCCACAAGGCCCCCCCCCACCAACTGCAAGGTCTTACAGCCCCTAGAGGGAGATAAATTACGTAAGTGAAAAAATAAAATAAAATACATGAGCTTGAAGTTAATTGACATAAGAATATTAAAAGTATTTTACAAGCGTTTGCGAATTGTATGTAATTTACTAAAAGTTTAACTTGATTAATTGTATTTATTAATAGGTATTAATGAATGAATAGTAGATTTAATTAATAGTATTGTTTTTAATTATCTGATACCTGTCTATCCCTCCTGGAATTTTCCAGGTGTACCGCCTCCTAACATGATTCTTGAACAATGTATTCGCGACTACCATCTTGTGCTTCTCACAGAATTCTATCAGTCTGCTACCTCTCTCGTTTCTGTTTCCTAATCTATAAGGACCTACAAATTCTCTTTCTTTCACCTCCCCTACGACTGCGTTAAAATCTCCAACTATTATTAAATTTTCATGACCCTTCACAAATCCTATTACCTGCTCTATGTCCGAATAACGGCTTCTAACTCTTCCTCACTATGGCTAGAAGTAGGCGTGTATACTTGCACTATTACTGTTATCACTGGCTTCGAATCTAACCTGACCATCATTACTCTCTCGCTGTATTGTAGGTAGCTATCTACACACTGTCCTGCGTTCTTCCGCATAACGATTCCTACTCCCGCGTTTCCATTTACCGATCCTGTAAATGTGTATTATCCTATAGTCACCGCTCCGAAAATCTCCTACTTCCGGCCAGCGCATCTCACTTATACCTACTATATCCAATCCTAACCTATCCATTTCTATCTTCAGATTCTCTAGCTTCCCTGCCTGTCTCATGCTTCTGACATTCCACGCTCCGATTCGTGAAATGCTACACTTCTTACTAACCCTACTATTGTACTCGATCACGTTTTCCGGAATAGTCCTCACCCGGAGATCCCAACGGAGGACTATTTTACCTCCGGTGTTTTTTGCCCCAGGAGACGCCATCATTATTTGGGATAAGCCTTTCGTTAGCTGTTCTGAGGATTATAATGTGGTGGTTTCCTCTTGCATTCCACATCGCAGTCGTGTGTGTCATGGCACCATACCAACCCCCACGGTTTCTGCCACTATGACTACTGAAAGAGCTGCTGCCCTCCTTCAGGGACTTGTCTTAGTCTGGTTTTTCAATAAGGACCCCCCACTATGGTTAAACCTATGGTACGGCTCCTTAAATCATTAAAACGCGCAAGCCGACCGACCCGTTCTAGTTTGCACTAGAACTAGTTCTGATGCATGAATACCAGAGTATTTATTATAAAACGTTTTACGTACATCCTCCTGAGTTCTTATTTAATTATCACATCGGATCATAATTAGAATGCCTATATTCTGAGTTTCAGATAAAAGAGCCATAAAAAAATAAATAAATAAACCGCATTAAAACACTTTTGATATGTAATTTATTAATATAGTGACTTTAACTGGAAACCATATTGATTTATGATTCATTTCATAAGTTTTCGATATTATTATAATTTTAGAGTTGTTAGTACACTAAATTAAAAGAATATACGGATATATATTGTTGAATATACAGGAAAAATCTCAAATGAGGTACGTACGATCCCGTTTCGAATTTAAAACTTTAAGGTGGCTAGTTATAATTTAGAGGCGGCTAAAATTGAGGGTAATTGTTTGATGCAAAAAAAATTAAAAATTAAAATCAACCTGTTTCAGGCCTTTTTTTAAAAATTATTAACGGTAGCTCTAAATTATTTCGTACATATTGTAAGATTCAAAATTATAAATATTCTTGAAATACAAAAAGATTAAGGTTTATAATTATTTATGTAATGCTTACTATTCCTTACAAAAGGCCCTTTATGTTGTTTCTCTTTCTACATTGTGGTAAGAGTTCAAATACTCATTGCAACGATTTTTTTCCTCTTTTTTAAATCCGCTTTTACTCTATAAGACCTTCATCGTCTCATTAAACAGCTTACGGTTATCATTTCAAACGACATAAGCCGATTATTTTGTAACTATGACAACGTATACTCTCCCGCAAAGGATTTCCTTTAAAATTACTATTTACTGTAAGTAGAATGTATACGAATATGTACCAACTCAGAACTTGAGTCTAAATTGATAGATAAAAAAATAATATTTGTAAGGTAAATCTAAAAAGTATAATAATTGTCTTATAGACGTGAATGAGATATAAAGGGTGATCCAACCATAATGCACGATGTTAATTGTGAGTCACACCTTAACGTCAAGTTTTTTGCCCAACTTAATTTGACATTTCCTTGTTTCAGTGTTTGACAAATTCAACCATAAACAGGTACACAATTGAGCAGCGCGTTAAGATTGTTGAAGCCTTTTATGAAAATGGGCGTTCAAATCAAAATGCATTTCGTGCACTTCGTGACTTTTCTGGTCAGTATAATCGACCAAATGTGTCCACAATCGGGAGAATTGTGCACAAATTTCAGCAAACCGGGTCTGCAGGAAATGTGAAAACACCTGTGCATGCTCGCCCAGTTTTTTCTGCGGAAAACATTGCTGTTGTTCGCGATAGTGTAGCAGAAGAGCCGTCAACCTCGACTCGTCGTCGTGCCCAACAATTGAACATCTCATGAACATCACTGATGCGAATTTTGAATAAAGATTTGAATTTACACGCTTACAAGGTTCAATTGACTCAAGAGCTGAAACCTACTGACCATTTCAAGCGTTGTTAATACGCCGAATGGTTGGTTGAACAGACAGAAGTGAATGGTGACTTTACAAAGAAAATCATCTTCAGCGACGAGGCACACTTTCACCTCAGTGTATTCGTTAACAAGCAGAATTGCCGCATTTGGGCAAATGATAATCCACGAGTGATTGTTGAAAAGCCGATGCATCCACAGAGTGACTGTTTGGTGCGGTTTATGGGCTGGCGGCGTCATCGGGCCGTACTTCTTCGAAAATGAGGTCGGCCAAGCAGTTACCGTGAATGGTGTTCGCTATCGCGAGATGATAACGGACTTCTTGTGGCCAGAAATTGAGCATATGGACCTGGACGATATGTGGTTCCAACAGGATGGTGCCACTTGCCACACAGCCAACGAAATAGTGGCACTTTTGCGCGAGAAATTAAATAGCCGTGTTATCTCACGTCGTGGCGATGTTAATTGGCCGCTACGATCATGTGATTTGACACCGTTGGACTTCTTTCTTTGGGGATATTTAAAAGAAAAAGTATACGTCAATAAGCCAAGAACAATTAAAGAGCTAAAGGATGAGATAATTCGGCACATTAACGACATTGAAGCTCAATTATGTCTCAGAGTCATTGAAAATATGGACCATCGGATAGAGGTATGCCACCGAAGCCGTGGCGAGCATTTGGCCGATATTTTGTTTCACACACAATTGTCATAGATCCTTCTATCATAATAAAAAATATTAAGATAATTATCTGAAAACTTTTTGTTTTATTTACAGTTAACATCGTGCGTTTTGGTTGGACCGCGTTTGGTTGGATAATTTCATAAATTTGAAGTGTGCGATCGTGATAATCTTCTGTGAGCCATTTGTCAATAACGGGGAATATTTTAATACTTTGAAATACACACCACCACATTGAAAGATTCTTGTATGCCGGATAATTTTAGGATATTTTATAAACAGGATCATAACCATTGTCATGCAATGTAAATGATAAAAATAATAATAAGTATAATGAATATCCTACTTTTAGTTTCTATATGAGTAATAATAACTATAATTGCAATATTTGTATTATCTAGAGTTATAAATTAACTGAATAACTCACTGGAGATTTAATTGAAAAGTTTGAGAGCTCTATAATGGTACAAAATCAATCGTATACACAATAAAACTTTGAGATTATATAGACGTCGACAGTGTCATACAATTACTCTAAAAATTAAAATAATTATGAATGTTGTCGAAGGCGGTGAAATATAAAACAATATAATACAGAACTACAAAAAAAATATTATTCGAAAGGCAAAATATTAGGAGTAAGTTAAAATTATTTGAAAACAATTTTTATAATTAATGGCATGCTGTTGCGGACAGTCAGAAGGGGATAAACTAAATAAAGAATATCAAAACTCAAATCAAAAATATGTGGAAATAAAACTATTCATACTAATAAGACAGAACTTTAGGAATAAGTTAAGTACTAATATTTAAGTATTTTTTTGCAAATCAGTGGCGTCCATTCTCAAACCGTCATCAGGGGAGAAATTCTAAAAGTATGCCGAAATAGATATCTTCAAAACTAAAACCAATGATATTAACGGAACAAAACATTGGAAATAAGTTAAAAATAATTCAATGCAATTTTTTAACTCAGTTGCATCCACTCGCAAGCCGTCAGATGGGGATATATTCAAAAATATGTGAAAATAAAATAGATACATGTAAAATGAAGACAACTTATACTAACAGGACAGAACTTTAGAGAAAAAGTTAATGATAATCAAAGAAATTTTCCAAATCAGTGAAATCCACTCGCAAGGCGTCATCGGGGGAAAAATTCAAAAATATGGAAATTCAGTATATATCTGTAAAATGAAGACTACTAATAGTAACAGGACAAACCATTAGAAATTAGTTAATAAATGAAATTTTTTAAGTCGGTGGCATCCACTCACAACCCGTCATAGTTGGAGAAATGCAAAAATATGTGGAAATTCAATATATACCTGTAAAATGAAGACTACTCATAACGTTAGTATGAGTATTTTTCGTTTTAGAGGTATCTGTTATATTTCCACATATTTTTGTATTTCTCCCCATGTGACAGTTTGTGAGCCGATGTCACTGATTTAGAAATTTTCAGCTGTATTATTAACTTATCCATAAAGTTTTATCCTATTAATATGAATAGTTTTTCTTTTTCAGATATCTATTATATTTCCACATATTTCTGAATTTCTCCCCCTATGACGGCTTGCGAGATGCCACTTATTCGGAAAATTTAATTTGAATTTTATAAACTTATTTCTAAAGTTCTGTCCTGTTACTATGAGTAGTCCTCGTTTTCCTAATATCTGTGCATTTCCATATATTTTTGAATTTATTCTCTTATGGTGGCTTGCGAGTAGATGCCACTGATTTGGAAAATTTCATTTAAATATTAACTTATACCTATAGCTCTGTCCTATTCATATGAGTAGTCTTCGTTTTATAGATATAATTTCCATATATTTTTGAATATCTCCCCCTATGACAGCCTGTGAGTAGATTTCACTAATTTTGAAATTACATTTGACTATTATTAACTATGTTTCGTCCTGTTAGCATGTGTATCTGTCATATCTTCTTTTCTAAATATCTATTTTATTTGGAATTATATTGTATCTATTTTATGAGTAACCGGCATTTTACGAATATATGTACTTCCATATATTTTTGATTTTGTCCCCTTCTAGAGGATTGCGAGTGGATATCACTGACTTAGTATGACAAGTTTTAGTTTTACAGGTATGTTTTGATTTTAGACGCAATCACATTTTGAAGAGCATTGTAGTCTCTATGGTGCCGAGTCGATAGAAAATTTTTATATGAGATCATTTTGTTTAACCCTTGACGCAGAGCTTTATTATAAAAGTCCAGCAATTGCTCCCCGTCCATATGGATGGGTCCCGTATCATATTCTCCTATAAAGGTGTCTGCAATAATGTAGACACATTATTATATAATTGCATTCGTACTGTGATCCGGAGTGGCCGACTGGGCATTATATTAGGAGGCCATTATATATTTGGGTTCGAGTCCTAATGATGGGTAGTTTGGCACTTCTTCCTAAGCATTATCTTCATTTCCAAGTATAACGCTCCCTTACGTAGCCTGAGGCCTTACGGGAAGGAGGTCGATTTATTCGCGTTTAAGACCTATAGAAAATATTATACACAACATTTATAGTACGATTTATTATTAACTTATTATTAACATATTAGTGCGTAGCTGGGTACATTCACAAGGAAGCGTAAAATATATAGCTGCTGTTACTTGTGTTATTACCAGCTACAAACTGGTGTGCTTGGTATAAAGTTACATCGACAATTATTAAATTTTACTATACTGTACACTACAGTTATTAGGTATAGCCACTATTAGGTATAGTTGTTAATTATGTCAACATATTTATATATCTCTTATATGTTTGATAGTCACTGTATCCATTTATTTGTCGAATTTTAATATTTTTAATAAATACTGTTAACAGAACCTGTTTGAATAATTGTACTTTATACAGTTATTTAGAGCAAACTCAAACTCGTTTAATGTATTTATATAGTTACAGTTAGTGAAATAATCCCAATTTTCTAGGATGTCTATATTTGTGTCTCCTATTATAATATTATACCAACTATTTTGTTGTTCATTTAATTCCGAGTAACTGCTTAACTCATTATTTAATGGATATACACATATTGGCGGCGTTAGACACAATACATTTGTCGTCACCAATTCGTTATTAGATGTTACACTATATTTAGTCTTACAATGAAAATGTCTTGTTGTTGAAAATGTTTACAGCGTAAGATTTTAATTTTAAATAGAACACTTTATACATATTTGAATTTTCTATTATAGTTTCACTATTACAGTGTTACAGTTTGTTCGTCTATTGACATTCCATGTTTGTAATAAGCTTTTATACCTTGGAGCTTTTCTGATCTGTTTAGATGGACTCTATTTTCAATGATTAGAGAGTTTATTTATTACAATATTAATTCGGTCTATTTACAAGATGATAATTCCAATTATTAGGATACATTTTTGCCTGGAATTAACATTACTTCCAAAAGGCCTATGTAATCGTTTCATGAAGAAAAATAAGTTTTTCTTTAACTGTTCTAGTCAACTAACTTCCCATAATAAAAATAATTGGTATCAACCATAAATTATAAAACTTTTGAGTATGCGTTCTTTGGAATAGAATGGTATCCATTTGTGAATTGTTTATCTGTTATTTTTTGTATGTCATGACTGCTGTCTTAAACTGCTGAACTCTGTTAAACAATTCAACTCTTAAGTGGAAAATATTTAATAAGCATAAGTTATTATAACAATATTATTTATATAAGGTGATAAGTATTACAAATTAAACAATGAAGTTATTTAATATTGTAGAGAAAGAAGTCTTTAAAAAACTATATGCTGGGATTAGGCTGGGACCTAAGTACAATTCCAAAGAATGTTTCTATGTAGCAAAGGAGCACATACATATCCGTGACAAATTTAGTACAGCAATACATCACCAATGTCAAGATTTGCATCATGTTTGCTCTTTCATTGTGCCAATTTGTATTTCCGTGATTAAAATTTCGCTCTCATTGTATGTACTATTGGTAAAAACGATGTTAGTATTCAGTTATACCAACGACATAACAGTTGTTCTTTTAAATTAAAAATTTTATTATTAGAATGCTAATTGCTGAATATATTATGATATACAGTTCTCGTTGCTCATACTTCCATGCAGAAAAATTGAGAACAATCTCAACTTATCGATTCCACATGGTCTTTAGTTATTTTTACATTGAGGTTGTAATGGTTCATCGAAATTTCTGAACTGTTTTCTCGTTAAATATTTCGTAAACCAATAAAATCAATTATTATTCATCCATTTATATATTTCACATACCTTTTGAATTCAATTGTTAAAACATTTGACTGAACAGAAAATTATTTGATATGAGGATATATGTTTAGTCTTTCCCTCTTAAGTTCAGATTTAAGGGAGAAATGTTCTGATAAAGAAAAAGCTCTGTTGATCAACAAGATGATAACTTATTAAATAAACTCCTGGACAAAATTAACGTATCAGAAAAACTTTTCATTCTTTCTAATAGTTTTGTATATAATGCTTATAATTTTCATTTCTTATAAGTTTTAAATCCTTAAATATTATATGTAGGTGGAATAAGATATCCTCTATCACTACTGCTAAAGAATTTCAATTGTTTAACATGTGTAAAGTAACATTTTGTAATTATTTTATAATAATATATGTAATGGTTGTTTGTAAAAGGCAAGATGATTTTTAAAAAGCAATAAATTCGAATAAGCTAGTGATTTCTAAATTTAATGTTATAAAGTGAATGAAACACTTACAGTAATATCCAATACACTTAGAGCAGAAGGCATGAATCGTCTATGCAAGTTAAGAAATGATGAAGCAGTGAAAATGGTAACTCTGTGGTTAACGAGAGACGTGTGCCATATGCTAGTGATATGTGGCTAATTTGTTAGGAATTGGACAATCAACAAGTCTTACTCTATGTAGTCTACTATCTTACTGTAGAACCCCAGGACAAAGTCGTAAGAAATCTACAGATTCAACAGATGAACGATATCTTATGTAAGTGTCCTTAAGGAACACGTATTCTACAAGTTCAGTGCTAAGCAGAGCCCTAACACCAGCTCGAAATGTAGCAATTTCTGAACGAACGGTCAGGACAAGGCTTAATGAAGGAGTATTGGATAGTAGAAGACCAGCTTGAACCATTGACGACTGGAAGCAAGTTCAATAAGCCAATGAGGATCAATAATGCTGTGGGGAGAAATTTGTTTTGATGGTCGCAGGGATTTGGTTCCTATACAGGGGAGATCTGTGAATGCACATTTCTACGTGGATAATATTGTACAAGAACATGTGATGCCAGTTGTCCTGTTTGCTGGGGATAATTCCATTTTGATGCAGGATAATACTCCATATCATGTCCATCCATATTAGGATCCATGGATATGGATATATATTAGGATAGGATCCATAGCATGTCCAGACAAATGGAAGCAGTGATTGGAGCTAAAGGAGGATCTAAACGCTATTAAATTAAAATACTGATGATTTAATTTCACCTCCAATTTTTTTCTAAAGTTTCTTATTAATACTGTTTTCATTTCATTTGACATTATCTTTCTGTTATTTATTCATTTTCCTCCAATAATACTAATCTTCGAAAAAGTAAAAGTAATAATGCGAAGTTTCATTCACGTGTTAATTTTGCCCAGAAGAATTTATTTAACTAAGGATCAGTGTGAATAGATCTTTGATATAGTGGCCTAGTATATTACCAGATTAGCCAAAAACACAAATATATAAAGAAAAGGAAAACTAGATTTATCGACTTTCATAGTAAATCGTATCTTTGCATGTAATGAATTAAAATAAGAATACCACTCAAGACTATCAACTTTGATTCCTCCCTGAATATTTTTAGTTTGATATTTCATTACTTTACTATAATTGTGTTACTCAAGCGCCAAGTAAATTTACAGTAACTTAATTACCAAATAACAAAGATGTATTATAGAATAACTTGATTTCAAATTGGTAATACAAATTTTTTTTTATCTAATGTTGTCACCAATGTAAATACTTCATTTAAAACGTTTATCTTTAGATATTTCTTCTTTCTGCTTGAACTTATTCAACTAGTTAAATTCAAACTTATTTACATGTAATGGTGTTGATGCGTTCAGGATTATTAAGAATAATAATAACTTAATATGGACACATTATTTACTATAGGAAATAGCAATATAAAACATATTTCTAATATAATATTATGCACATATTATATAGAAACATTTTGTGTGATCGAGAACTTGAAGTTAATTGACTCATCTACAAAACTATACTGCCATTAAAATAAAAACACAATAGTCTGCAAAATACATGATTGCCTAATTCAGAATATCAGATACCAGACATTGGTCTACATCACCGGTAAACCATTGTGTCCATTTAAATGCAAATGAGTACTATCACAGTCATTAATCTTCCCCTTTCCCGCTGATTAAATATAGTGTAAAACCCCCATATAGAGGGTTGATCCACCCTAAATAAGACTCCCTTATTGAGTGTTGAACACTCAGTATTTAAATCGTCAAACGGATATGGATATTACTGTTAAGATAATTGGGAATTCCCGTTAAATATTTGGTAAACCAATGAAATCCTTAGAGACATTATTCAAATGCATATTTTAGGAGTAATTATCTGACATTGTGCATTATTGTTCATCCATTATGCATCCCACCGTCAAGTTTAAAAACTGTATTCAACGAATATAAATATCTTCATGGTAATAGAAATATAAAGAAAAGGTATAGTTCTGAGTTTTAAATTTATCTTAACCATTTTAATAGTTATAGAGATTTTCATTTTCCCAAGCAAAGTGTTATTCTATCGAAAGCTTTGTTTCAGGGATCCTCTCGTATTACGGGCTTACAATAACACGGACATAATCCTCAGATTGCCAATGGGAAAAAGAATTAGGGATATCCGATGGCTCTCTGTTTGGTGTCGGCGATTTACGGTAAGTCTTCAGAAAGTTTTTTTATTATCAATTAAACCGATATCATAACTAGTAAATCGACATCGACTGACTGGTTGGTAAATGATTGACAGATATTGAAAATATTACTCAATATGTGTTCAGTTCCAAAGTACCTACTGATCAATATTAATGCGATTGAATTATTTATAAAGGTAAACAATTCAGTTAGCTATAGAGTGATATCAAAAGTGACAATATATAAATGTCTTTTAATGCTTTAACACAGAGCTTTATATATAAAAAATAATAAAACTCTAATACATTTTTTTCCGCTAAATATATCATAATTTTATTTTAGGCAGGGCTGCATTATAGTAGATTCTGAAAGTGTTAACCTTTTCAACGGGATTCTTGACATCGCTGTACATAAATCTGATTACATTTTTTTTAGAATCTTAATTTTCATTATGACTTCAGTCAATGTTCAATGAAAATGTAATTCTCCGTTTTTATGAAACAGGGCTATTCATACACTATACCGCTATAATTTTAATCGTCCTTGAAATCTGGGTATATTTATGATAAGTTTGAAAACGCAAAAGTTCATTTCACTCACTGTGTTCACTGAATTGCATTAAAATTCGACTTATTTGGTAATTATGCGATATGTATATCTTTTCTACAATTTCGGAACTTACTATTCTAAAATTGAGCCTTGTTTTAAATTTAATTTACAGCTCCACGATCTTAGTTTAAGAACATACCCATCAAAGAAAAAGTATATATATATAATATGTAAATATATATGTATACGTAAGTATATATCTATACAGACTCAAAAGCATTTAACTACATTTTTATGTGGGCATGAGTAATTATCGATGATAAATACCATAACATATCTAGAAAGAAGTTACGAAATCTCATGCTCGTCTGTTCACAATTTCTTATAATATAATGTATCTTAGTTGAAACTATAGGATTTGAATTGTGAATAAAACTAATAATGTTTGACAAACTGAGGTTTTCTATTCTTCAACAGAAAATGGCAACGATACTGCTACAAATGGAAAAGAATATCGTTCATATGGCTGCCTCGACTCATCTGGCATGATTTCACTCATTTAGCAAAATTGTCCATAACGCGAGCATATAAAACTGACTATATCCCGAATAAAACGTCGAATGTTTGCTTTGAGATCGTTGATTGCAGCTGGTTGGATGGCGTATACTTTTCACTTGACATTATTCAAAGGAAAAATCCAGTGGTGAAGTCACATGATATTATAGGTCAGCATTCCGCGTCACAATATGATCAGGAAATCTGGTATATCAGTTATGAGTTATGGTTGCACGTGCTGTATGACACCTTGCACCATCTTGCTGAAACCACATGCTATTCAAATCCAAGTCATCAATTTGGTGAAAAAAGAAATTGTTTATACGTTCCCCATTCACCGTGACAGCTTCACCAGATTTATTTTAAAAGGTATATGGTTCAATTACAGCACCATTTCAAAAATGCGCACCAAATCGTGCACCTCTGTGGATACATGTCATTTTCGTGAACATCATGTGGATTTTCAGCATCCCACATTCGACAATTTTGTTTGTTGATTATCTGTGTTTCAAGATGAAAATGTGCTTCATCACTAAATAAAATTTTGTTGCAAATATCAGCATCACCTTCTTTTTTTCTAACACCCAATTAGCAATTGTATGACGTTGTAAATGGTCTGCAACTGTAAATTTTGTGTCAACTGAATTTTACATGGTGACAGATGCAGATCTTTCTTTAAAATCCGATGCGTGGAGGCTCTTGACAGATTCAATTGTTGTGCACGATGTCGAATTGATGTGTTTGGACACTCCTGTACACTTTTCTCATTACAGTAATATTTTCATCTGATCTGCCATGATGAGGACGTATTGGTGTTGAGTTACAATAACAGAATCCGTTCCTTCAAATTGATTAATTATGTTACGAAATGTTAACTCCATAGATGCTCCATTTTGTTCTAATTTTGTTGTCCTAATGTTGATATTGTATGGTTTGTAGATGACAGTCGTTAAATATTGACGCCCTATCTTTGACAGAACACAAATGGAGCGCAATTAAAATTCTATAGTTCCAACTGAGACACCCTATATAATTATGTTAAATGGGAACAGCATATATGTTAGTTAGTTATCAGTGGTGGTACTGTAGAATTCCTTGTACAAAATAACAACATCATGCTATTTTAAGAAATACGTTATATGAATAGGTTATATACATTTGTTTTCAAACTCAAGTTTAATTATTAATGTATGTAACGTATTAATAATGACATTATCATCAAAACTAATATGTTTTGAAGGATGCTGTGAGGACTTTCAGTATTTTTCTCTTGTCTCTTCACGACAAGAAGGGATGTAAAAGTATATTAAGATATATTGAATGAGTATGGATTTGTACTAACCATAAATTGTGCAACTAAATTATAAGAAAACTATAAATATTATGCTGCTCATTATTTATATTTATTATAATACATTCAACATAATTATTCATATAGATATTATATGAAACTATTTTTTGTTATACGTTTAAATAAAATATACGTTTAATGATAGTGATAAAAAATACAATCAACTAAGAGATAATATAATTCTAATCAATTCTAAATAATAAATCTTAAACATAAATATTTTTTTGTGATACATAGAGCTCCGTGAAACACATTCGACAATATATAGCATTTGTACACCCTTAGAATTGTATTTAGATATATCACCCTTTAAATACATTTGTTACTCATTTGAACACAATATTTTAACTTTAAACACGATTATATTATAATTCGTCATCTATCAGTAACAAATTCTAACATAAGCGAAGTTATGTGGACAGGATTACAATATGTTATAACAAAATAATATCATCACGACTCCATACCTCTATTCAAATTATTTTTTACTTCACGGACTTAAATAGTTTAGAGGAAAAAAAAATAAATCTATAATACCGTGCCTATATCGGTGAAGTAAAAAATGTGTGCAACGGTAAACTCACAAAGAATACATCTTCTAGGAGAAGATAGAAAAGATGTCAGTTTTATAAATGGTTTATTTATATCAGCTTTAGTTTAGAAAGATACTTGAAAAACTATATATTGTTTTAATGGTTATTCACCTTACGGTCATTTTCAGACATACTTCAATTCTACATATTTCTCTCTTAAGGCAAACATTGTTTTACACAATAACTTTCCGTTCATACAGTATCCCTCCTCCCTTCTGTCAGATCAGAATCATTTCAAGCTATTGAATCTATTGTGTTCGTCATGCTAAACTGGTTCCATTTAGCACAAAGCGGTAAATCATCATAGCAACGTCAGACGTTGCAGCATCCCCTACTTGGAGGCCATGGTTTACGCTTTATCACCCTGCTATTTATTGCATATTAGATAACTCCATTTGTATACTATATTGTCACATATTTATCCTTCTTCCTTACATTTATTACTATATTATATACAGGCTTGATATTATCTTCTGAAAAAAATTGAATAAAATATTACGTATTCGGTGCTTTTTTTGTAACTTTGTAACTCTGTAGCAAAGCTGGTGCTTTGTAAATTTGTGCCAAGTTATGTAAAAACATTAAAACCATCTTTGATGTATATTTTTTTACATATAAGGGGGCAAAAATAAATGTAGATTGTAAACCATTTGTAAAAACAAATGGTTTACAATCGACAAAATGCGAACTGTGAATAAAAAGTTAACTGGCTTTCAAACACAACGATGACAATTTGTGGTCTTTATGATACACATAGTATTAGACGTATGTATATCACATATATAATGTATCAAAATATTACTTGTAATAGCATAAATAAAGTGCACAACCAGAATTATACTCCTGGACAACATTAACGCGCCAGCAAAATTTTTAACTATATCTTATAATTTTTGAAAGTTTTAAATTCTTAAACATTATGTAGGTGTCCTAGGATATCTTTATTACTACTGATAAACAATCGGAATTGTTCGATAACTATAAAGTAACATTTTGTAATTGTTAATAATACATTTAACGCTGTTTATGGTGATTTGTAAAAGACAATAAGTTCAGTTACGCTAGTGATTCTTAATGTAATGTTATGAAGTAAATGAAACACTTTGTTCAATACACTTAGAATAGAAGAAATCGTTCACGCTACTTAATAGAAGATGACGCAGTGAAAGCGGTAACTTTGGTTAACGAGGGATGTATGTAATTAATGATATGTGGCTAATTTATTAGGAGTTAGACGATCAACAATTAGTCGAACAGTTAAACGTTTTACTGAACTTGGAAGTTATTGTAGAACCCCAGAATGTAGTCGTAAGAAGTCTATAGATGCAAGAGATAAACGATATCTCATGCAAGTCACATTCAGAAGCAGGCATTCTACCACTTTAGAACTAAGAAAAGCCCTAGCAGCGGCTCGAAATGTATTAATTTCTAGCGTATCAACGGACGATCACGAGAAGGCTTAATGAGGTAGGATTGGTCAGTAGAAGACCAGCTATTGTACCACTGCTTATCAGAGAACATAGAGTTACTAGACTGCGTTTTGCGAGACAACACGTAAATTGGACCATTGACGACTGGAAGCGAGTTTTATTTTCAGATGAAATAAGAATAAGCCTTAATTCACCAGATGGACGTTAATGAGTCCAGAGCAGGCCAAAAGAGAGACTTGACACCTGTAACATCTCTCCAAGGATACCAGTTTTTGGTGAATCAATAATGTTCTGGGAAGGAATTTGTTTCGATGGTCGATTGATGGATTTGGTTCCTATACGGGGGAGATTAATGCATGGACATTCCTACGTATAAAACATTGTAGAAGAAGATGTGATGCCATTTGCCCCGTTTGTCGAGGGCAATTTGATTTTTATGCAGGATAACTGCCTCACGTTGCTAGAGAGATACTGGACTATCCTCGATTTGTGTATATTCTAACTATGGAAAGGCTACCAAGAAGCCCAGATATAAACCCCATAGAACATCTATGGGATGCATTACAGTTTGATGCCACAATTAGTTACCTGCTCCGATGATTGAGGGAACTCGAACAAGTCGTTATTGCCGAATGGGAAACCTCCTCAGGAAACCATTCACTGCTTGATTAATAGCATGTCCAGATGAATGGAAGCAGTGATAAGAGCTAGAGAAGTATACACAGGTTACTGGATTAAAATTTTTATGATTTAATTTCACCTCTATTTTTTTCTGGTTTTTCACTAGCACCATTTTCATTGCATTTGACATTATTGTTCATTTCTATTATTTATTCATGTTTTTCCAGAAAATACCATTCTAATATGCTAAAAATTAGTTGAAATCATTTAATTATAATATCACATAAGTTCTATGACTTAAATAATCGAGAAAATAAAAGTAATAATGTGAAGTTTCACTGATGTGTCAATTTTGTCAAGGAGTTAATTTAAAGGAAAATATTGAACTACAGATCTAATTTAATTAGGTCCCTATATGTAATTTCAGGTCACAATTTCTTTCTAAATATTATCATACCTATATTGCAAGAATATTTATAAGTTTTAACATTTTTTTATGAATAGTAAACGTCAGTAACCCCTCAGAGATCATCAAATATCACATCATACTTCTAAGCGTGGAGTTGGCAAAAATACGTGAATGCCATAGTTAACGGTTTTTATTTTGATATTTTAAACAGTATCAAAATATCTAATAGATAACGGTCAATTACCGTTGTTGTTATCAAAACTGTTACTGTTTTTGTATTTTTGGGTCTAGTACGATCAAGAATACATATTTTATTAATATTTTAATGTAGTGAGAAATAACCCTAAGAATGTGATATGGTTTTGCACTTCGTTCTTTATAAGAAAAATAAAATTTTATATCAAGGTAATCAAGGGAAATAATATCACTATTATACTAGGAACAATTAATATTAAGGAAAACATAATATAATTAAAAATGGAAGAGAGAAAGTTAACATAATATAAAAATACCATTAAAAATTATGATAATAATTTCAATTCAGTCTGAAACAAATTTTCAAATTGGGCTTTAATTAGTAGAATGTTATACTGTTGAAAGCAAATATTTTATTCAAGCCATATGGTTGATATATATTGAATACAGTATTATTATTATATAAGTAATAGTTAATATATAGTAATAGTATTAGCTCAAATTTTATCATTTAAAACTCCATTTATTAATTTATTTTTTTATAAAATGCTCGTTAAATAAAGGCCACCTTAAATGTTGAAATTTATGGGTACCATTTTTTTTTCTGAAATATAATTATATAGCGTACTTTACAATATCCCAATAAATCAGACGTATAAGAAAGAATTGGCGTTATGTACATGCCAAACTAAAAAAAAAAAAAAATTAAATTAAACGCTCTCAATACCTATTATTTTCTCCAAACTCGCCCTAACACAACACTTCTTCTTTTTAGTTAATAACTAAAAACTTCAGACATAGAACATATTATTTGATTAGAGGTTCAATGTCACAAATTATTTTCTTAATTAAAACGTCTATTCCATATAACGGACCCTTATTGAAAATACGAGACTGCTTAAAACAAATTAAAATCACGTTCAAAGACAAAAGGCCACAGGAAATGTGGACAATACAAGTGTCAGTATGTGTCATGCCTTGTCGCGGCTGTTGTTGATATAGAGAAGGTCCTTGAAAGGGTGCGCAGCAATTTGCTAAGGGACTGTTCGTGTCTATTTTGCTGTGATACGTTTTCAGCAAAAGGTTAATTTAAACATTTTACCTGTAGATGTATTTGTACATTTGATATACCCATAAGAATTCTTCTTTCTTAACAAAGTTATTAAGGAATTATGTTACAGGGTTGCGTGAATGTTTCATAACAGACTACAAAAATAAGTGTATGATATTTGTTCTTGACATTTCCTTTGGAGTGAATGGTGTAGAGAAAGGCAGTACTCAATTCTAAAATATTCCAGAACGAGTTGTAGCTATAGAGATAAAAATTAAATCTTTAGTTTACCTTTAGGATTTCAACTTTTGTAACATTAATTTTTATATAATACGTTAAAATGAGATTTACACTGTACTCATGACAATATGATATGACGATAGACACAGATCGTTCAGTAAACAATACATTTCTCGATTGACAGTTTGAGATATTGTAAGATATATCTATATATAGTAAACTATAATTGAAAATTAAATACTATTAAGTTAAAACATAAACACCTTGTCATTAGTTTGATCTGACTAATATTTTGTTAAAATGATTTGTTCTTTTTAATAAAGAATTATGGAAGAATGTATATAAATTGGTGGCCTGAATACGTTATATTGGCCTATGCAGTCTCTTTTAAGTATATATTATTTGTATAAACAAAAAAGTTAAAGGTTACATAGAATGATTAAGGAAACATATTAATATACCATGAAATTAATATACCATGAAAGTCTGCTAAAACAAAAGTAAAAAAATATTTTTAAAACTTTAAAACGAACTTTTCCGCACGTAGAACATCTCTATCTCGAACTTGAGTGGCCGAGAAAAAATAAACCAACACATAAGCAGAAATATGTGTTTTATGCGACAGTTTTACCTTTTTCATTGGCGATTGCTTCAATGCTGTATCAATACGTTTGAGATCGAACGAAATTATTTTTTTCTCATTCATTCATATATGATACAGGCCGAATACATGTTCTTTTCGTTCAATGCAAAATCAGCTACGCGTTAAATGTTTATGTTTAAAATCTCAGAATGAACATAAACATTTACATCGTGATTCCTCATGACTCATGAACAGGGCGGGGTGTGTCCTATCACCTCAAAATCAATACATGTCGTCTGGTAGACATCCCTAATCAGAATCAGTCGAAGCCCGATCGATCCGATACGATTTAATTGAGTGATCGTGCTAAAAAAAATTACTCACATAGTTCACCATTGTGCTTTCTCATGACCTATAAACATGGTAGAGTGTATTCCATCTACCTCAAGATCAAGTGTCGTTTGGGAGACGTCCTCGATCAAAATCAGTCAAGATCCGATCGATCCGACACGATTTAGTTAAGTTACCATGCTAAAAAGAAACTTTAATGCCGACGACAACGACAACGGCAACGGCAACGGCAACAACGAAGACAATGACAACGACAACAACATACACACAGACAAAAATTTTATAAATACCATTTTTCTTTGGGCTTTAGGCCGAAAAACGAAAAATAAATGCTAGAAAATTTTTTTTTTCAATTTTCGTTTACACAATTACATTACTTCTTCGCTCTGGTATAGTTGAGTACGCAAAAGTAAAACATGCTTTTATCAGTTTCTAAAATCATACGAAAGTTTACGTACAACAGAAAATTGGATATAATCAATAATATTATTACATGAATAACATTTATGTAATTAAAAAAACATTGTTACAGTCTCTACTTATGAAATTCTGGTTAGCTTATGATTACAGTTACAATTATATATTTGCACATTGCAGAAATATCTTGATATTTAAAGCAAAATATTATATGAACGGTATTATTTTAAGTAGGTAAAAGTATTTTACTGAACGCAGACGTATTTAGTTTGTAATCGTAGGAACTTGAGTTGTTGTACAATAATGTTTATTAGAATTGAAACTACAAACAATATCCTAATTTTATTTCAAGGACATTTAAGTTTGCTCTTTGAAAATTTAATCATAAATACATATTAAGTTTAACCGTTTTTCTATACGATTTACTTTTTGTGACATACTAATTCTCATAAAACGGCGATATGTAGTTCACAATATACTCAATTTATATTGACATGAAAAACCTTCAAATCATTGTTTTTCATTTGATTTGATTTTTTCCAATGCGTATGTATTTAGCATCTACAAATATACAAAATTTATACACGATCGTTATGGTTATGTCAATTGAGGAGGCTGTTTCAGGATTTTTAATTAAAACATTGATTCTCAAACCGTCCATGTTTCTAAACAGATCCCGCACCAAACTTGAATTTGTTGCTAACGTTTCGTCAACTATTGCAGGTGACTTCTTCAGATCTGCTTTCTGAATTATTTCTAGATCAAGGCAGATGAATACTTGCATGGAAGTAGGAATTCAAGTAGGGTATTTATGGTCTATTCCTTTATTTTCTTAGACTAGAGCAATACTACCTAAACATTACTCTATCGAAAACTGGACGTTATAATAATTAATGGACTAAAGGTAGCGCTAGTTTAACCATAAAATGGCGGAAATAAACACTACATTTTTTGCCTATAATGCGTATATTATAAATGCGTATAATATATGCAATCCCCATAATAATCCCGTATATCTAAATATACGATCAGAATGAGTCAAAACCCGATCGATCCGACAAGATTTAGTTGAGTTATCGTGTTAACAAGAAAATTTATTAATGCCGACGACAACGGTGACAACGACGACAACGACAACGACAGCGACACACACACACATAAAGGTTTAAAAACTATGTTTATAGTGGATTATAGTGGAGTGCGGAAAAGTAACAATTATAATTACATTACGCATTATCCTTGTTCTATAAAATAAGCGAAAAATTACTTGTCAAATTATTACAGCACGTAACAGAACCCTCGTTACTCCCACATATTATTTTGAGAATGTTTCAGCTGCTCACAATTACATAATTTTAGTTATTGGTATCGGTATTGTAATTTATTACAGCGTAGCGCAGTTTTATTTAATGCAGCGTTCATTTTTTATACACTGAGTTTTTTAATTAATTTGGTTCCTAATAAATGATCAATATTTAATAGTAATTAGGCAAACGACGGCATATTTGAGGATTTTTGGTGAGACTATGTTTAAGCATACTTGTCAAAATGACTGGGACTACTTGAACTACAACAAGAGTCTATAAATACCTTCTGTGCTCAATGGACAGTTTCTAAGACACTTAACAAAACAGAAAAATTATTTTATATGAAGGTATATGTTAGCTAACAAAGTTTAGATTTAAAGGAGTCAGATTTTGATAAAGTCATGTGTAGACCAATGACATGATAACTGACTAAAATATATTTAACTAACTATCAGTGTGGATAGATGTTCCATACAATGGCCCAGGATATCATCAGGTTAATGACAAACATAAGTATATAAAGACGAATAAGAACTATATTTGACTACTTCCATTGTAAATCGTATATTTGAATGCAACGAACTAAAATAAGAATATTATTCAAGACTATCAAAATTAGCTCTTCCTTCAATGTTTTTAGTTTGGTATTTCATGACTTTACTATATTAATCAAAAGTCCCAAGTAAATGTCCAGTAATTTTGTTACGTAATAACCAATAAAAGGTGGTCCAACCAAAACGCACGATGTTAATTGTAAATAAAACAAAAAGTTTTCAGAGAATTATCTTAATATCTTTTATTATGATAGACAGATCTATGACAATTATGCGTGAAACAAAATATTGGCCAAATGCTCGCCACGGCTTCGGTGGCATACCTGTATCCGATGGCCAATATTTTCAATGATTCTGAGAAATATTTGAGGTTCAATGTCGTTAATGTGCCGAATTATCTCATCCTTTAGCTCTTGAATTGTTCTTGGCTTATTGACGTACACTTTTTCTTTTAAATATCCCCAAGGAAAGAAGTCCAACGGTGTCAAGTCACATGATCGTGGCGGCCAATTAACATCGCCACGATGTGAGATAACACGGCCATTGAATTTCTCGCGCAAAAGTGCCATTGTTTCGTTGGCTGTGTGGCAAGTGGCACCATCCTGTTGGAACCACATATCGTCCAGGTCCATATTCTCAATTTATGGCTACAAGAAGTCCGTTATCATCTCGCGATAGCGGACACCATTCACGGTAACTGCTTGGCCGACCTCATTTTCGAAGAAGTACGGCCCCATGACGCCGCCAGCCCATAAACCGCACCAAACAGTCACTCTTTGTGGATGCATTTCACCAACATCTTCAACTTTTCAACAATCACTCGTGGATTCTCATTTGCCCAAATGCGGCCATTTTGCTTGTTAACGAATCCACTGAGGTGAAAGTGTGCCTCGTCGCTGAAGATGATTTTCTTTGTAAAGTCACCATTCACTTCTGTCTGTTCAACCAACCATTCGGCGTATTGACGACGCTTGAAATGGTCAGTAGGCTTCAGCTCTTGAGTCAATTGAACCTTGTAAGCATGTAAATTCAAATCTTTATTCAAAATTCGCATCAGTGATGTTCGTGAGATGTTCAATTGTTGGGCACGACGACGAGTCGAGGTTGACGGCTCTTCTGCTATACTATCGCGAACAACAGCAATGTTTTCCGCAGAACGATCTGGGCGAGCATGCACAGGTGTTTTCGCATTTCCTACAGACCCGGTTTGCTGAAATTTGCGCACAATTCTCCCGATTGTGGACACATTTGGTCGATTATGCTGACCAAAAAAGTCACGAAGTGCACGAAATGCATTTTGATTTGAACGCCCATTTTCGTAAAAGGCTTCAACAATCTTAACGCGCTGCTCAATTGTGTACCTCTCCATGGTTGAATTTGTCAAGCACTGAAACAGAGAAATGTCAAATTAAGTTGGGCAAAAAACTTGACGTTAAGGTGTGACTCACAATTAACATTGTGCATTATGGTTGGACCACCCTTTATATTGTTTTAAAGGACGTCGTATAGTCTGTTTGTTGTTATCAATTTGCGCAATGTATTAAATTATTGAATCAGCCTAGTTTAATTTTGGAGACCATTTAAGGAAAATGTCATTAAACCTAATAGCATTCCAATGGAAAGAGTGTTAGAAAGATTTGGATATGACATATTCTCCGAAAACATAAACTTTAAAATCAGTGAGTTACTAGGCACCACATGCCATAATATTTCTGAGGTTATGGAGGGTATTACAGGGAACTAGCTATTACTCCTACTAATCAAATGATCAGTAGAAGTCATATTAGTGGAACAAGAAACCACTATGATGCTTCTTAATAGTTGCAAATTTTTTTCCTACTTGGTCCTGCAATATATAGAGTGTACTAGGGCAAATAAACCTTGCCATTTTATGTTGTCACAGAAGTGTGCCAAAGCCAGCAGCGAAACCATCAAGAGTATTATTAACTGACAGACATTAATTACTTAATTACATTATTAACAGACTAGCAAACTACTGCTTAAATATGCCTCGTACTGATGTACGCATCCTAATAGACCCTATGCCAAAACATTGCAGGCTAAATAAGCATCTCCACGTTATGGGTTATACTGATAGTCTATTTGTAGGAGAATACGTCGATTATGATAATATTATCATAGTGATATGTGAGAGAATGAGCTGAGGGAGTTAAGTCAATGTAATCAACAAAATGATAGCTCTTATGGATATAGTACAATGGGCCCTATCCCAAACCTAATACTATAATTTTATCACGATTTTTAGAACCCCGACTATTGAAAATTTAAAATTACTTTAAATATTAATTAATATTTTGATTTTTTAATCACAACTTGATATTTATTTGATAAATTAAAATTTGAAATTTATAATGAGCAAAATCAAGAAAAAAGTACGATCTCTTAGCTACTCGTTCCATTAATTACAACAATACCAACATTAACTATTAATATTGTTATTACCACATCATATTTATTTGCAAAATGCAATTAAAAACCATAAACTAATAAAATATATAGTAATATTAAAGACTAAAGAAATGTACCTTTTAATTGAGTTATAAAGTTATCCTGGCAGTCTACTAATATATTGAGCTTACTCGGGACCATATTTTATTTACTTTTTTATTTTATCTTAAAATATCAATTTTAATGATTTAATATTTTAAAAAATATACGCCCTTGTATATAAAATACAATTTAAATTTGATGCAACAGAAATAACGGTAAAAACGTTCTTATGTCTGAGATCAACTACAAAAAAACTTGAGTTATTATTCGATTATATTCTGCCGTATATTTAAAAGACGTATTAATAAATTACACAAAAATATTCTTTTTATACATAGATCTAAGTCAAACTTACACATTACTAGTACGAATACCGAAAATATATTAAATTTATTGTGTTCTATATTAGTTATATATAAGGTTGAATTTCCATTTTCTCAGCATTTTCAAGCCATACCAGAAGGTTGGACTTCACGTTACAGTTAACATTTTATCGACCTGCGCTAGACATAAACTCCCTGGAATTAGAATGGTACGATTTAAATTCAGATATATTAGCTAAAATGGCCACATTCTTCCAAAATATAAATTATTTTCCATTAATATCTATAATATATACATACTGCAATATGTTTAAATAATAGTATTGAAGCTAAAATATATACCTACTAAGTATACTATGATTGATTTTAGAGGTCTCCATTATGAAAATATATATAAATAATATTAATTATGTATCGATTAGTTTAAAAATATCAACATATTTAACACATCAACATATTTAATTAACTATATAAGTATAATCCTTATATTTTATGAACATATGCCTACTGCATATTACTGAATGTGAATAAATCTATGTGATAGGTATTATCATATTGTTTCCTAATATATATAAATGAAACGATAGACGAAGATGACTAATATTAGTATCAATCAAATTTTATCTATTAAATGAATGAATGTATCAATTTAATATTTTCCATAGATCTACATTGATTTATTACATGAGGTTCCATATAATAATAATAATAATAATAATAAGGATTGAAGGAATATTAGGAAGGGTATTAATTTTTGCCGAGGTCTCAATCTGCCTACTTCTCAGTTAAACTGTGACACAGTTCTATGAAATAAATATACATAAATATTATTATGTAAATTATGAGATGTAGAGGCTGTAGTTTCAATGAAAAATAATTCACAGAATATTGGCTTCATATATATATATATATATATATATATATATATATATATATATATATATATATATAAGTCAAAGTCTTGATATCTCGACATTTTAAACTAAATAATTGTTCTCTTTATTTTAGGTAGATTTCGGTGAAGTATTCATACCCCCTAACCTAGAAGTACCTAAACCTAGAGTTCTGCCAGAATTTAAAAGACTTGCTCACGGACTCCGTTCAGACAATATAAGTGTTTTAGATGCAAAAACCTTTTACATCCCCAACTTACATTACGACGGAGCTGCTCCAGATGCCTACTTTTGGGTTGGAAATGGTACAGAACCCACTCCTTATGGAATAAAGGTTCCAAATGAAATGGGGTCACTGGAACCTTTAAGAGGATATCAGGGCGAGGATATTGAAATACAACTTCCTGGAATGCTCACTGTTTACGATATTGATTGGTTGGCTGTTTGGTGTGTTCAGTATAGACATAACTTTGGCCATGTTCTAATACCAAAGGATCTTGACGTACCTCCAGCACTGGGTCAAACAAAAATATCGGTAAATAAAGCCAAAGCTTTATAAAATCATCTATACTCTTAGTCTATTATTGAACCGAGTATAACTTCTGTGAATTCATATGTGAAATAAGAAATAAAACTTTTCTACATTACTTATGTTACTTAAATTTTAGCGACGATTTTTCTGAAAATCGTTTATTTTTCATTACTTTTGGGAATCCCATGTCCACTCTCTACACTCATTTACACTCACTTCATTGACTAAATACCTAACTTCCTTCCATTAATGCCATAAAAAGTCACTATACGTATAACAAAATTTTTAATATTCCATATTATTGATACCGAAAACAAATTCAGAACAAACCATTTGAACAAATTATTCAACTACGATTGAGTCTATATACAATTCACATAATTCAATATGTATAAGATACTTATATCTTAATAAATATTCTATATAATATCCACGTAAGACATACATTAAAATTATTTACATCTGTTTGCAAAATTGCATTATCTTTATTTGAACAAACTATTGTGGTAAACACTTTAATAAATCTTCAAAGTAGCCCATTATTTCTTTTTTTTTTTGTTTTGAATAACCAGACGGTTCATTATATAAAATCGTAATTAATATTGAGCAGCGAAATTATCATTTTCAAACTAAATCAAATGGTCAAATGTTAAACTAGTATTATTGTTTCAAAGTTGACTTCTCAAACTGTTACGGTTTAAGATTTTTCATTTCCTTAAATTTATAACATAAAAATTTTCTCGTTTAAATATCAGGAAAATTTAATCGTTATTAAAAATTGTTTAAAAGATTAAATGAAAATCTACTTTGACGTGGTATAAACGATGAAACCATATTATATACCCAACTTTCTTAAAATTTTAATCAATAAAATACTGCTATTTCGATATTTCTAAATCACATACTCCTATAATTTTTAGTGTAGATTAATGACAAAAATGAGTTTTGGTGCAGATAGCAATAAATTTTACCTTAAAATGATATTAGGTTTTTCTAAGTTAATAAAGTATTTTAAAATCCTTCAAAATCACGACGCAATGTCATATTGAAAAAGAAAATAAATGAAATGAAAAACATTCTTCTTTATATATAATTATGATCTAGTCAACATGACTAATGAATCATTTTTCTTAATCTTAATATAATAAATAAAATCTTATTTTTGGATTTCATCCAACAATTTGAGTCGATTTTCTATATATTTCTATACTTAGTCCAAGTGTTGAGTTTTTCAAAGGAAATTGAACTACGTTAATGTGGAGAATTATCTGATTGTTAACAGTAACCGGAGTATTATTAGTTTGACAAGTAGTGAAATTAATGTTAGTTGATTTAGCTTTATTTATGAATTCGTGAGATTCTTATTTATTTTCTTTTGCTGATGGTAGTTATACCATTGGCAAATGTCGCTCTAAGATTATTTTCTAGTTCAAGGAAATATATTGTATCTGCAACTTAAATTTTCGAAGGTTTAGTTAGATGTCTTATTGTTTAATTCCAATATCCTTGTTTAATACGATTCAATTTCTGTAGGCATTGTAGGTCTGATCTCTTCACTTTTTCTTGTTCAATTTTATTAAAGATTATACCATCGTCGTTATGCTTCTTATAGTAAAAAATATATTGTTTAGTGATCAACAAATTCTTGAGATCTCTCCTTATTATCTTTTATGTTTATTATGGGCTAAAGTAAATGGAATCTACATAATAAACTTCATAATTATTTTAGTTGGACACTGAAGATATACTAATGCAAGAATGCAAGATTAATCTTGCATTTATTTCCTTAATTTATAAACGAGACAAAAGAAAGTATTGTTGTCCCGTAAAGCTTTCGTTTGATTTCTTTCTTTTAGCTTTACTTTTTCAATAACTAATTTCCTATTTCCCTGGGATAACTCCTTCGATTCTAATGTAATATTACAGAGTACTTTTATACACTAATTGTTGAATATCATTAAATAATTTACCTACTCCATTGTCTCGTTTTTCTTTCATTTGTACATATTATTCCATTTGTTAATGGAACAGAATTTGTTTTTCTAAGCTCTGAAATAAATATAAAATAGTCCCAGTGTGTGCGTCGATTCACGCCGTTAAGTAAAAATAAAATTCCTATAATTACTGTACTGTAATGTGAAGTATTCTATAAAATTCTATAAGAATTTTAATCAGTATTCAATATCTAGAAAGTGGATGTATGGAGTGGAGTACCGGGTAATCGCTGAGAATTCTATTCACTGAAAAGTCCATGCAACACATGTATAAGTCTATTACCAGTATTAGTGTTACAATTTTTTATAAACAAAAAAAATAATTAACTTATTAGGTGTACAGAAATCACAAGCTACTTATTTGGAGTAAATTATTTTAATTACAGTAATTTTATTGAAAATACATTTACACTGTTATACGGGGTGTTGGGAAGATCAGTACAAAGCCTTAAGGAGATGATTTATAATATAACGGCATAAAGAAATTATTCCATTTAGAATATTTAAGCCATACATGCCTTAGTACAAAGACTCATGGTATTTTGAATTGTAGTTTTAATTATTTTTAGAGAAAAACTCAAAATCGCATAGTTAATTACTAATACGTCCCGGTTAAAAGTGAAATGTTAGTAAATTATTATTATTATGTTTTGTTTTGTTGTAATAGACTGAACACACATTAGTGTGTGCAATCCGATAAAAACAAATACAATTATCTGTGTGAAAAAAATAAAATACTGGGATAAGTTTTTGAAAATATGTTTACAGAAAATTGTTTCGTTTATGGTATTTAAAAAATAACTAAAACAACCTTAAACGTTCAAGCCTTTTCAAAAACAGGCCTGTTTGTTGCTTTTCTTTTGAATTGCGGTATAAAAACAAATACAGGAAGTATGTCGAACAAAGGTCGCCGTTCAGCTGAGCACGGTAACCGATCTGATCACTCAGAAAACCAACAGAACCGTATTTCTTTTGTCAAGTTAAATGCTGCCCGTGTGACTAGATGTGTATTTTTTTGCGAATTTCGTATTAAGTGTACTGCTAAGCCGACGTCGAGTGCCTTCACGTGTTGAACTGCGGTTAATTTGGACTATTTAATTATGAAATGCCTTCTTTCACTGATCAAGATTCTATCAACATATTCTTCATGTTCAAAGCAGGGCAAAGCTGACGGTAATGGAGCTTTAGCACGACGGTATGTACCAGGGTCTCAAATTACCAAATTGCTGAATCACAGAGTGTTTACAACGCGTGTTGATGACTTTTTTGGAACTGGAGACCTCCATCGCCCGGAACCTGGAGTCAATTCTGGAAGGAATTCTGTTGAAAACGAGAAGGAAATCATACAAGCATTTGTAACGGATACTACTACGATCAAGATTAGCCTATTGACATGAAAGGTGTGGACTACCATCGTAAAGGGACCTGGAAGGCATTCTGTGGAAAACGAGAAGGAAATACTGCAAGCACTTGTAACGGATTCTACAATGAGCAACCTTAGTCTATCGACACGGCAAAGGGGATAGAGATGGAAATCCAAAGGAATATTTCAGTTCTGTCGATTTTTGTTAAACGGTGATATTGAGGACGCGTGGTTCCTGAAAAGTATCTTATGGTCCGATGAATCAACATTCACCAAAGAAGGAATAGCAAATTTTCACAACCTCCATGGATGATCCGAGAAAGACGACATAGAAATCCGAAATAGAAGCAAGTATGATTTCAAAGGAAATTTTCCGTTAATGTATGGGCTGGAATAATCGACAAAACTTTGATTAGACCTCATTTTCTAGTCAATAATTTAAATGGGAACAATTATGTCCAATTTTTGCAAAACGACCTCCCCGACCTTTAGACGAGATACCAATGCAGAAATCGTAGAGACCAATCAACCAACATGATGGTTGTCCTGCGCACTGGAGTTTAATAGCGAGAGAATACCTTAATAATTGTTTCCCGGATAGTTGAATCAGCAGAGGTGGACCGCAGCCTTGGCTTGCTCGGTACTCGACTTGACTCCGTTAGATTTTTTGGTCTGGGAAGGAGCCAAGGAGCTCATTTACACAGCAGAAGAAATAATAATAATAGGACAACTAATAAGAAAAATACAAGAAGCTTTTCAAACCATGAAGCAAAAGACGCAACTCAAGATTACCACTATGGAAATGAGACGAAGGGCGGAGTATATATATAATCTTCATATTTTGAACATACAACATAAATTATTTTAACAAAAAATTGTTTTATTTTACCTTAGAAATTAAAATTAAAGTTACTTGTGAAGGGCCATCTTATTCGGTGCGCTTTCTAAATTTCGCAATAAGCAAACATAGTTCTAAAAAAGTTTAACGTTTAAGGTTGTTTTAGTTATTTTTTTAATAGCACAAACGAAACAATTTTCTCTTACTTATATAACTACAGCAACAAATTCTCGAAAACTTTTCATGTCTCTAGTATTTTATTCTGTTGACACAGATGCTTGTATTTATTTATTGATTGAACATATATTAGATAAACAAAAAAATAATAACTTACTATTCATTCCATCGCTATTTGTCAAATAAAAAACTCTCTTATCTTGCCGATAAACGGAAGAGTCTACCTGAGCCTAACCATAATAACAAGCCAAGGTTATGTTTTGAGATCTTTTATTTGGCAAATAGCACTGAAATAAACTATACATACCAGTTTTATCTGTTACAACATATCACTTTTAACTAGTGCAGTATTAGCAATCAACTGTGCGACTTTGGGTTTCTTTAAAAAAATCTTAAAACTACAATAAAAAACATGAGACTAGAGTAAGGCATATATGGTTCAACATTTTCTAAATGGTCTAAGTTATCATCCATTTAAGGCCTCGCACTTACCTGCCTAAGACCCTGTATAATATAGCTCACAAACTCCAAAAAAACATTCAGTATCTTATTTCTTCGACAAAAAAAAAAACATGAAAAATAAAATTTACAAAGTTTCATTTTAATTTATTCTCATTTAAAAACATCGAACATAATTATAGAAGAACATTATTAACATTTCCTAAGTTAATTATGGTCTTTAATATGAAAAGTATTATTCTTAATACTTAACATGAAGATTATAACCCTTTTTTACATTTCATTTTCAATAAGATATTTTGAATGTTGAAAGTGACTTGTTAACTATTTACGATTATTTCCAAACCGTTGGTTTGTTAATGTATTGGTTAATGATGAAGGGGAATATTCTTGACGCGCAGTCTATATCATACTCGTCCCCTTGGGGTTTTTGATGAAATTTTATTAAAACGTTCATAGCATCACATCCTCGTCTATTTGTTATTTTCGTTTTATACAATTTTATTTGATATATTTTTAATACTATTTATATATCGCCTTCATTAATGTTGGCCGATCAAAATCGTAAAGGGCTGTATTTATAGTAAGGTTTCTATTTTATTTACGGAGAAAATCATGTAGAGATAATATATGTTATAAAACTGTAGAGACAGTTATTAATGAGATGTAATTTTCCGAAAAATGCGTCCGCTTTATTTTTATATTAACCCAACATTACACCAATTAACTCCAAATATTTTATTTGGATTGTCAAAAAGGTTAGGACTGATTATGACTAATCATGCGCACATTATGTTCAGAGTAATTCGCTAAATCCATTCATTATAAATTTAGGGTGTTCCAGCTTATGTGAACTTCTGAAAATGTGAGGTTTCGATGGAGCTAATGCGTTCTATTAATCTGAAATAATGGCAACTCTGTATTAGTCTACGCATTAATTCTGATCAATTCATATTAGGATTTTCTATATCCAAAATTGTCTTTATTTATTGAAATATTTTCCATATTGTACACCTCGAGTTACAAGAAAAATTTATAAATTGTAATTAGTAAACTGAGTTAGAAATGAAACCGAAATAACAAAAGTGACTAAATCAATTAAATTAAACAAATATATGTTTTCATTAAATAATGGAAAATGTACCAACAAGAACGACTGCAATGAGACATTTTAATATATTCTTCCCAAGTTAATTAAATATATATTTAAATAAGTGTATACTCCGTATATTAAATAGCACATTGTAAATATTTAGTAATCGATACTTGTGAGTAATGTCGCATTAGACGAGTACAATGTAGAAGCTTTACAGAATGCAGCGTGGATATCACTTTAGACATTGTCTAAAGGAAAGAAAAGAAGAATTGTCTATTTTAAATATACAGCGTGATTGATATAAATGCAGGATAAGAAAAATCCTATTTTTATGGAAACATCCTGTAGATTTTTATATTATTGAATTATCATTAATGAACTAATTTCACCAATCTATAACATTTATACTCTAACTGACTGATTAGTTAATTACAGACATTAAACCGCGAGATTACTGAAGGATTTTACTTGAACGTTATTTTGTTTATTTAAATCTATTAAATCAAAATAAATATTGAAACTACTCTTCATTGACTTATTGGAAAGAAACTAGTTTATAGTGAAATTACCTAACCTCCAAAGCCAATCAATCTCACTCTGTAAGGTCGAGTGTAGTGGATTTGTATGTAAGTTTTCTAGAACAGAAACAACTTAATCTCTGGTAATATTTAAATATTCTGTCAGATATCAAATACGCTTTAATAAAAATTGGACTAAAAACATAGTTGGCGATTGTATATGCCGAAACGTTAACCTTATTAAGGCTAGTCCACACTCGTAGACAAATCGCGCAACTGTCTGTAGACAAATCGCCGATTTTGTCTATAGACATTCGCGAACAAGTCCAAGATAATCTAGAGAATTTATCGCGCATCCACACCTACACACTACACATATCATCTTCCACTTATCTCTTTCGTCTTTTTGTGCTCACGATAAAACTGAGTTTTTAAACTGTGGATCTTTTTTTACACATTACAAGCCGAGGATTAATATTTTTTGCCAATATCCTCCAAAGTCAGCTTTTTCGTGTTGTGATTTTTATAGTCTTTCGATGTGACATCCTATAAGCAACGTGAAGTATGAAAATCTTCTAACACTAACGGAGTTTCCCATAAAACACCAAAATACTATACACTATACTCGAAGCGCGTTTCGCCAACAAAGTTGGCATAATCTGGAAATGATTAAAAAACAGAGTTTTTTATCATCTCATGATGATGCCGCGCGTCGAGTGTAGTGTTATAATGTTTGGTGGAAAGCTATGTCAGTGTTATTTTCATACCAAAGGCTCCTACCCACTCCCGAATGAAAACCTTCTATGAATAATAATGTCCTTTCCGTGGACCACATTATGTATGTATTTGAAAAAAATCAACAAGTAGAACGTACAGATAGCACCTACACCACAAGTTGTGTTTACAAACACGTCCACGCTGTGAAATGTTACGCAACATGTATCAAGTTTTCCAGAGTCGGGAGTCGAAAGTCGGGAGACCATAGGTTTACAATTTGTGCCTACAGGTTGTCGCAGAACAAGCGATTTGTGTCCGATTTGTCTATAGACAGTCGCAGAACATTATCTACAGACACGAGTGTCTAGAGTGTGTACTAGCCTTTAGAATGTTATATATATGTCTCATGCATCCAACACAGATTATCCCCTGACCAATTCCTACAGTTCTGCTAATTCACTTCATCTTGTGATGAAAGTTAGCTTCGTCATCCTCACCTCAATGGAACTGCTTCATTTCTTTTCAGCTTGTTCATTATTTCTTCACAGGATAAACTCTAGAGTATTGAAATGACGATGTAGATAATTTTCTGCTAGTTCCCGGGTAAATTGTATTTTATAGGAATGCAGTTTGTTTTCATCGACACACTTTAAAACAATTATATGACTGACATTATTTTGTGAAGAAATTTGGCGAGAATTTAATGTTAGATTATTTTCAATTCCTAATAAAATGTATAATTTCGATCACCTACGAAATGAAGTTTCTATTTTATCGGTTTCCATGTCGAACTTCCTCAGAACTGTTCATGAATTTAAGGTACAGTTCCTTGTGAGATATTGAGAAAATTAGGACACATTTGATTACAAATGGTAGCTAATTAAATTTCTATTTTAGAAATTGTATTAAATATCGCACAATTTATTAATAAAATCATCAAATATAATATAAATGACAGTTAAATAACTTTTTATTTCATTCTGGTTTCAATTGGTTTATAATTTATTGCTGGTATGATTTTAAATAATATCACGAGCGCTGCAGAAAAATCATTTCGATTTGAAGAATCATCAGTATCCCAACAATTGTGGTGTAACGTAAATGTATCTCCTTATTTGTTTATTTAAGCCATAAATCTTATATATATATATATATTCAACTCATCATAGAGAATGCAATTATTTAGAAATATACAGGATATTCTATTTAAAAATGTTTTTAATGGAATTTTACTTTTAGATATCAAATAAAAATTATAACCAGTGTGTAAAAAGTAAAATAAGATATATTTTAAATCTAGACATTAAAAAAAAAGACATGGTTAATTTGATCAATAGATCAGCCCAAGCATATTAACACATAAACTCCTGCTTCAAATTCATAGTCTTATCTTAGTTTTATATAAGAAATGTAAAAATTTTGGACGTAAGACTAGCTATCATATTTTAATTGGGCAAACTATTAGCTTAACTAGAAATATTTTCTGAAAGTTTCCCATAATATATTAGCAGTACATATCTTGGTTCTTTAAATATATGAATACATGTTATAAAATGCACATTTTTTGACACTACCTCTTTCCAATAAATCAACTAAAACTATAATTGCAATAAGTTCAAATAATACCAATCCAGCAAAAAGAAACAACATTTTTAAGGCACCTGTCTTCAATAATTCTTTAATATTACAAATGCCAGTGTAAGGATGGCCTTTGCGTATTAATATGTGAAGTATTCTCTTGAAAAAGTAAACTGAAAGGATCAAAAATGTACAATAAGAAATCTTAATTAAAGGTCGTGAAAAACAGAGTAAAATGTTTTCATTATTTCAATCATTCACTGTCGCTATGATCTTCACCATCCAATTTTTTTAATTTATCTTTAAATTACATATATATTGTTAGTTATATTTCTAAATTTAGTGTATAGTACATTCACAATAACAACGCTTTTAATATTTGCAGTGATTGCGATTTTAGTATTAGATACTAATTTAGTATTAGGTACCAATCTCTCATAAAATATACAAATAGAAAAATAAGGCTTTGACTATATAAGCTCATATTTTGCTTGCTATAAGTCTATTAAGATGATCGTTACATTACTATACGTATATATTCGCATAAAAAATGGTCTCATATGAATCATTATTTCCCATTCTAACATATTCCTTTATGCATTACATTTTAATAATACTTTTCTTTTGTTGTGACTAGCCTCCTTGGTGGTATAGCCCAGTAAGTATTAACACATCTTGTGCTTATCTACATGTTGCTTTCTTGTAATTGTCTCATAAATAGTATTACAATTATAAAAAAAAACTGTTATATGTTGAATATGTTAATTATTATATTAGAGTAAATATTTACGTTTTTTTTTCTGATTGACTTACATACATTATTTTTCATATGATCTTATGAAAAGTATTACAACTGTACACAAAACTGCATGATCAAACTCATTTTTAATTCTGTTCTTGCACCTTTTGCTGGTATTCTGCTTCTCGTCTATACTAATTCTGACCATATATGAGGAAAATATTGAAGATAATTGTTCATGTAACTTTTTATTTGCAAAGACAAGCATGACTCCGACAACATCGGCGCCAACGAATTGCAGAGAATTTTTAGACAAACGTTTGCAAGTACAATGGGAATTAAAAAATGGCGAAATTGATATAACACTGTCATCTAAAATAAAAGAGGATCAATATGTAGCCTTTGGTATATCAGGTGCACCAGATCGACCACAAATGGTAAGTTTTTATTATTCATTTTATATAAGTTTTATATTATATCAAGAATTATTAACTGACAATAAGTCGGCAAGTTTACACAGGGAAAAAATAAAAAATTTAAAGAAATTAGTCTTACTGAAAACGTATCCTTCAAATTTTCAGAACACAGATCCTGATCAGCTTAAATGCACGAAAATCATTTTCATATATTTTATATCGAAATTTTCCCATAAATTAAATGGCTTTACGATCAACCCCTTAAGCCCTAACATCCTCAACTTTAAAATTCTAAATATGAAGATACCCTTGTTATATATAATTTTAAATAATTTTTTATGCCGATCTTAATAAAAAAAAATTGTTAAAAGTAATAGTATTATCCAAAAAAATGAATATTTATATTTAATTTCATTATTATAAACAACGAAACTGAACAAAATAAGAATATTTACAATAGTTATTCCATTCGGAACTTGACAATACCTATTCGATCCTGGACAGCATCTACAGTAGGACTAATTCCACCAGGCAGAATTCACCTGATTCAACACCATTTTCTAATTTTCAGTGATTTCTGGCTAATTCAGATACCAGTAAATCCTACGTTTCAGATAATCACCTAGGCTAGACAAATAAAAATCTTAATGGTTATGCCGAAAGATTTTAGGGGCCAGTCTACTACTCATCGTCTGCATATTGATCTATTTGGAAACGTTTCGTTCGAATATCTTCTAATATTCTTCGAAATACACGTCTTCATTCACATTTGCCTCTGAGAAATATGGTCCCAATTCTAACGCCAATTATTTCCGCCCAAACATTAATTTTTTGTGATATTTTCGAATGGGTCTCATGTGTCCAATTAGAATTTTTGTCTATATATTATCTGGTCATTTACTCCGCAAATAAGGTAAAATATAGATTCGTCTGAGGACGAGGAAAATGGGGAAGGCGCCGGGACTGGATGGAATCCCGGCGGAGGTGGTGAAGGCGATTATTGAGGAACACCCGAATGCGGTCCTTAGAATTATGAATGATGCCCTTAGGAGAGGGGTCTTCCCGCAGACCTGGAAGGCTCGGGAAGACTCGTCTTGATAAGGAAGCCAGGCAAGATGGAGGGGGAGGCAGCGGGGTATAGACCCATATGGATTACGGATGTGCTCCGGAAGCTGCTAGAACATTTTATTCTAGCGAGGCTTCTTGAGGAGATTGAGAGAAGTGGGGGGCTGTCGAATAGACAATTTAGTTTTACCGCGGGAAGGTCCACGGTCGATGCGGTGGCCAGGATTAAGCAGGGGGTGGCTGAAGCATGGGCGGGTGGGAAGTTGGGCGCGATGATCACGCTAGATGTGAGTAACGCATTCAACTCCGCCGCCTGTAAATGTATCATGGAGGCGTTGGCGGAGAGGAATGCAGCCCCCTACATATATAATATGGTGGGCAGTTACCTGCAGGACAGATCACTTGTAATCCAGGATGCTGATGGAGAAGAGGTTAGGAAAGTTACCTGTGGCGTTCCGCAAGGATCGGTTCTTGGGCCGGTCCTGTGGAACGTCATGTTCGACGGACTGTTATGGATCATCCGCATATCCCAGTATACTGGGATATGCGGATGACCTGGCTGTCTTGGTGATTGGGAAAGATGGAATCAGTGTTAGGGAGGATGGCAACCTTGCAATTGAGAGTGTAAGGAGGTGGGTGGAGGGCAGAAGACTAAGTCTGGCAAGTGAGAAGACGCAGGCCATCCTCCTTACGCGAAAGAGAAAGCCACCGTATATCGTCTTCAGGATGGGGGAGGTGACCATCGTGCCGGGTGCAGAACTGAAATACCTGGGTGTGTGGCTTGACCCAGGTATACATTTCAGGAAGCATATGGAGAGGACCATTGTAAGGGCGGGGAAGACGGTGTTGGCTCTGGGGAGATTGATGACCAATGTGAGGGGCCCCAGAGCTGCTAAGAGGAGAGTCCTTGCAGGGGCCGCACAGTCCATCTTGTTGTATGCCGCTCCTGTTTGGGTGGGAGTGTTGGATGTGGGTAGGTAGAGAAGGATGATTGGGAGCGTGGAGAGGAGGGCCGCGTTGCGAGTGGCGAGTGCTTATAGGACAGTGTCTGGGGCCGCGGTGTTGGTCATTTCCGGTATGCCTCCGATCGATCTCCTGGCGAGGGAGAGGGAAGAGGTATACCGGGGGTCTGAGAGGAGAGATGCGAGGGAAAGGTTATAGGTGAGATGGCAGGAGCGTTGGGATGCAGAGGCATGCGCGGCGTGGACCAGGTCTCTCATTCCAGATGATCGGTCATGGGTTGAAAGGAAACACGGAGAAGTTGGGTACTACTTCACGCAGGTGCTGTCGGGCCATGGATGCTTCGGGGAGTACCTGCGTGGGATAGGGAAAGGGGATGGGGATGAATGCCTTTACTGTGGCGAGAGGGATAACCCCGAGCACACGTTGCTCAGGTGCCCGATGTGGTTCGATGAGAGGTGGGATTGGATGAGAAGTGTGGGTCAGCCCGAGAGTATAAGAGAAGTAGTGAATGGTACGATTGCCAATCAATGGGACAGGGGAGAATTGACGATAGGAAGGATAATGAGGAAGAAGGAGGAGAAGGAAAGAGAGTTGGGCCCGAACCCCTAATCGTGGCAACACGGAGGGGGGATGTAGGGCGAGGTATATACGAGAACATCCTATGAAGAGATTTACCCCTACCTCGAAGAGATGCGAGAGCGGTTCCAAGGTAGGTGAGACACTGATCTGGGGGCCACTTGTCCGGCTCGTGCAAGCACGGGCTACGTCCCCCTCAAAAAAAAAAAAAACCATTCTTCTGAGGAAAGTACAGTATATCAGAAGATTTGGTAATCAGTTATTATGTTTATGTATCTATCAGTTATGAGTTATTATGCTGCAACACACTGTTTTGCAGAATTACAACCTTCTGTGAGCATCTTCGGGCAAGAATTCATGAACTTCAAGTACTTTAAATGTGAACTACTTTTGTTTCTTTACATAACGATGAATTATCTTTGTATATTATCAACACAGGCTGTTTGTTAGATTTTGTTGTCCTTAACATATTGAAAATAGAATAAATATGACGAATGATGTGTGTATAAATGCATAATAAACAGTAGCGACTGACAAGTCGCTCTCGATTTATTTTTATTTGTTGACATCGACACAAGAAGTACTTTTATACCGAGGTATTACACGGGATATCGTCATATATTTTGAAGTTGGGGTTACTAGAGCTTAGGCAGTTTACGATGATTTATTACATATTTGTTTTATTATCAATGTAATTAAATTACACCGATGGTTTTATTTTTCACGACAACTTATATAATATAGCGATAATAGAAAAAGAATAGATATGCTAGTTCTCTAGACTCATCTTCAGATTCATCTCTCTATGAATTAATTCTTACAACAGTGACTTTTGGATTTTCTATCACCAAGTCCACAATATGTGTGCGTGTATGTGCGTGCGTGTGTATGTGTGTGTCTTCGGATAGGTTTTCGCGATCAGAATAATGTACAGCATCTAAGGTATCTGAAGTTCGGGTTGAACTGCGTCTGCATATTAAGTTTGTTCGATGTATCCACGCCGATTTTGGAGTTATTTAAAAAAAAATTAAGAAGAGGAAGAACTTTGGTTAGAATGGATATGTAACTGGGTGTCTGGGTTTTAATCTACCTACACCCTAGGGTTTGTTACTGAGATCTCAGTCTGCCTACTCCTCGGTTCAAATTGTATCACATTTTTCTAGAAAATGGATCATACAATTTCCTAGAAAATGCACCGATTTTAATAAAATACAGTACATGTCTCTTCTTAAAACGTATATCATTTTTCCAAGCCTTTTTTAACTAAAGAGTAACCATTTTATAATTCAATCACAATTCAATGAATTGCTCTCAAAAAGAGGAAACTGTGACATATGGATTTATTTGATAACCGTTATTATATCAACAAAAAATAAAGATTAATTTAACTGAAAAGCTATAAGAAAGTAGAGCCATAAATGATCTTAAGATATTATTATACAAGATGTTCCTTTTTGAAATAAGGGAATGTAGGAATATGTTATTCAAATTCAATCTTCAGATAAATTGAGAATATTTTCTTATCACCATCTTACTTTAAAGGTGGGAGGAGATGTCATCGTTGCATTTTATGATACCGATACACAGACGTTCCAAGCAGTGGATTATTATATGTCACATATTAGTCAGTGCGATGGTAAATCCGGAGTATGTCCCGATGAAAGAATTGGTGGAAGAAATGATGTAACATTATTATCTGGAGATCGTAGGAATGGAATTACTACTATTAAATTTCGTAGACCGATTAAAACCAACGAGGCAATCGGTGATCAACAAATACCACTAGAAGGAGAGGTTTGCGTTATAGCGGCGTTGGGACCCTTGAATGAAAGAAAAGAGGCAAATGCACATCATGCAACTGACAAAACGACAGAGGATGTAAGAATAGACTTTAGTAATTATGATGACCATCAATGTACAATCAGTTTGGACGATTTAGTTGATGAAAGTGGACCTAAGCCATGGCCGCCTGCAAGAATAATAGGTAGGTTTATTTAAGACTAAATATTGAAATATTCGTCTAAAGCTTATCATTAAAATCATAAATAAAACAAGAAATAATCATTAGAAGGAAAAATAGCGCAGTATCGGTTCACGTTGAAAATTAAAATAAATAGGTTATTGAAATTTATTCGTATAAATTTTATATCTAATTAAAAATTCTGCTATTTTCCCAAATTTATACAATTTTCCAGTCTATTTTAGTATCTAGTATGTTGTACCTGTAATATAACCAGGCTATTTTAACACCTATTGTGTGATAACTGAGAATAATGTATGTACTTTTTATATACATATGTTTTTAAAACCACATTTAAATTATATGTACAGAGTATCCCATTTAAAATAATACTCTGAAGGAATATTAGAATATCGATATTAAAAAAAAACAAATGTTTTCTTAATTTTCAGTACGTACTTTCTAATAAAATCTAACTTTAGTCTGGATCCTGAACCATTTCAGTAGCAATTGCCATCTCTTTATAGTTATTTTATGTCTAATAGAATTAAGAAAATGAAAATATGAATATACATATGTAGGATTATTCCCCAATTGGTTAAATGTATGGATGGGTATTTGCACTCGCTAAAATCTATCGGTTTTTATTCCAAAAGGTTTATAAAAAATATAAAGATTTTTCTTTTCTTGGGTTATATAAAATATTCTTCGAATGACTACGATCTAGTGTAGCTGAACCTTTTTTTACTGTTACTTTTTTATGAAGCACTTATTGAACTTATTGAAACTTCTTATAATCTTGTAAATGCCCACACTTGAATAATATAAACATTTAAATTTTAACGGGAAGTAACTTTGTGAAAAAATACCAGAGCATTAATATTAAACTACTTAATGAATACTATAATTATTCTCTATATCTCGAGACTTGGAGGAATAAATAAGCAAATAATTAAACTAAAGGCTTCTTAGTAGATGCATCGGTAGAGGAGATTGAATGAAATGAATAACCAGGTCTTAATTAAGTGTTTATTTTTCTTTCGAAATATTAATATTACATATAAAATGTACGTTATTAAATTTCTTATAGGTACTACTATTCATTTCATCGCTATTTGCCAAATAAAAAACTCTGTTATCTTTCTGATAAACGGAACAGTCTACCTGAGCATAGCCATAAAAACAAGCCACGGTATGAGATAAGAGCCGTTTTTAAAGCCAACTAAAAAAGAGGGATTTTTTATTTGGCAAATAGAGATGAAATGAACTATACATATGTGTACACATTGTGCAGATATACATTGTTCAATATGTATTGTATAATGTATTGTATACGTTGTCAAATACTACTAGTAATTATATTTGATTTACTTCACGAGGTCAGCTTAAAAGTAAATTAAACATGGATCAATTTGGTCTTTTTCTGAGTTAATATATTACGTTAATAGCTACTAAGGATTATATATCCGAAAATGTATATATCCGACACGAGGAGACGAGCTATTCCCAACCTGGAAATTTTGTCTGCCTCTTGTAGTGAGGTAAGGCTCTTTTACTTGTCTGACATATAATTAAAAACAAGGGACCTACGATTTAACAGCCTAACTGTGTGTAGCTAGCTGCAAATTCACTGACATATAACGTCAGAAGAAATGACCCAGCCTGCAGTTACCCATCCTTGTAGTACTGCGCCGCTATTACTTGATTGGTATCATTGATTGCGGGCCTAGATTACTTTTCACCTCTTATTTATTATTATACTTATGTATTTACTATTATATTTAAAGCGATATTAAAGCAGTAACTACATAATTAAGCAAAAATGTATTTAGGAAAGCTCGTTCAAAAGTTTGCACATAGAATTTCCCTAAACCCTCAAGCTGAGAAAGAGGAGGTTACATATAGAAACGAGGACTAACACACCCATGTTCAGAGAGAGGTCCAAACTCCTTCATCGGGACTCGTATCCAAAAAAAAAAAACAATGACTTAACTCCCAACACTGGACCCTGTCCGCCTCCCCGGATTACAGTACAAATAACATTCGAAAATGATTAACTATACATATTGTAGCCAAACATTAGTTTGGAATTAGTTCAGTAGTGGCGTAGTTGCATTAGTTCTGCGACGAATGACAGACCTGAATACCCAGCGTATTCTAATAACTATTCTAATTGAATATCATATTTTATAATAAACTATAGAATAATTAATTTTACAGGTGAAAATGTTTTTAATGCTAGAATTGGCCCAACTGGTGGCAAGAGAGGATATACAGCAATAACGGGACAACCTTCTTGGGGTATTGCTTGGTACTTAAACGATCAACTTATTCCTGAAATAACGTTAGAGCGAGGGCAGACGTATTCTTTTATAGTAGAAGGTGGAGATGACAGCGCTAATCCAGCAAGGTAAAGTAATTAATGTAGAATTAGACACATAATAGAAAGATTGTGTGTAAATTAATTGTGATAATATATTTATTATATACTATATAACAAATAAAACGATTATTTATCATATTTCAAGTTCATATGAGCTTTCCATTATTGTTAATAGAACTTGATAATATAATACGGGAATGTTACAAGTAGCCAAATCATTAAACGTGAGAGAAGTACCAATATTCATAGGTTGGTATTCCAAGATATTCTAATTGACGCGATATTACGCGACATTAACCAACACCTCTGAGATGGCCTATATAGGTCTATTTCAAACATCAAATTCTTCTACTGCATTTATTCTATGTACAGTATTGGACATAATGGTTGGAACTTTTGCAATTTTAAAATAATTAATTAATTATGTGACATATGCATTACTTATATTTATTAATAGTTAGGTAAGGCGCATTGGGTAAAAATAAGTACACATAAATTGGTTCAAAGTATATTACATTTTTGAGACAAGAAAATAAAACACAAGTTGGACAAAATGGTTGGAACAAAAACGATTTTGCTAAAAACTGACTACGTAATTAACTTTGTTAATATTTGGTGTGATATCCTTTTGCCCTAATCACATCTGCACACCACTTCGGCATAGATTCGATTAAATGTTCAATAACATTTCTGTCCATGCTATTCAAGGCTTCTGTCAGTTTTTCAAAAAGGTTTGTTATAATTTTTACATTTTCCCGCTGGACTCTTGTATGAACCAACTCCCATATATTTTTATGGGGTTTAAATCGGGACCTTGTGACGGCCACTGTAGAACATTATTTTTTTTCGCATGATAACCACTCTTTTATAAGCTTCGACACGTGTTTTGGGTCGTTATCATGGTGGAAAATAAAATTTATCGGCATGGTTGCAAATGTGTAGGATTCCAATACATCTTTAAGAATGTTTCTGTACCTAAAACGATCCATCTTTACATGTATACGACGTAATGGACCCATACCATGCCACGAAAGACACCCCCACACCATAATAGATTCTCCGTCATGTTTTACGGTGGGGCAAATATACTTTTTATTTAATCGCTGATCCTTGGGACGCCGTACATGTTTGATTCCATCACTGCCAAGCAAGTTAAATTCAGACTCATCCCTAAATACGATTTTTTTCCAATTCCTAGTAGTTCAATTGACGTGATCCATTGCAAATGCAAGTCGCGCTTTAACGTCCTTTTTACTTAGTGATGGTTTTTTAATGGTCTATGGCTCAGAAGACCTTGTTTAGCTAAGCTACGCCTTACTGTTCTGTCGCATATGTCGAATGGTGTAGTTTCGTCAAGTTTTCGTAGAATTTTCACTGAAGACAGAAATGGATCATTTTGGGATAAACGAATAATTTTTTTATCCAGGCGTGCAGTTCTCTATCTTTTTTATTCAGGCGTCTTTCTAGACCTCCCTGGACTTTTATTTGAAAGCACATTACCACACACTTTAAATTTTCTTATAATTCGAGACATACTGTTTTTTCGTACATTAAGTCTTCTTGATACTTCACTTTGCCGAATCCTTCCTCAATAATAATTGATAATTCTATTGCGTAGATCTACAGAAAGTGCTTTTCCTTTCGCCATTATAGAAAATATCGGTATGCTTTACTGTTCAACTTCTAAACATTCTTTGACTCTCTGTAAGTAAATACCACGAAATATTTTGATAATATATAAAATTTCTCTAATATTCTCTTGTTATATTAAATACTAGCAAAAATTTTATAAACTGTAGGAAATGTTCTAGTAATCCGAGAGAAACTGTACTTTTGCCGGATACATATTTAATACCCTTTTTTTGGTGTAAATTTATTTTGTTTCAACTATTATGTCCAATACGGTATACTATTAAACAGACTACGGTACTGTATCCTATAATTGTTGGATATAGATTGAATCGAAAGGATTTTAGGACACAAATTAAATTATTTCTTTCTTTATAACAAATTCTAAGCAAACATGCTAGGTAAAGTGGTTTAATCAACGTCGGCGCATTAGAAACTTATAATGAAAACAGCATAGTTCGACTTACAGAGTAACGATCTACACTCGGAACATCAATAATATTGGAATATAATCTCTGTATTAAGTTCCACCAGAGAATATGTGCGTCCCTGTCACGATGTGAGTCCACATTATTAACATATAACACATTGTTCAATTTCGGACTTTCGTGCTTCATTCAGTTCAGAAAAAATTGTAGGTATTAAATCGCAAGATTGTGGCGGCCAATTCTGGTCAACAAAACGGAAGATGACCAGGCAAGGACTGGTACAAGACCGTCAATATTTCACGGGTGGTGTGGCAAGTGGCACCGTCCTGCTAAAACCATATGTCTTCAAGGGCAATATCTTCTAATTGAGATCCAAAGACTAGGCTAGCACATCACGATAACGTTCGCCATTTACCGTTAATGCATTGCCTACATCGTTTTCTAAGAAAGATGATCCAATGATTTCTTCAGATAACAATTCACACCAAATAGTGACACGTTGGGATGTATTTCTTTGTCATGAATCATTTGTGGATATTTTGAGCCCTAAATGCAGCAAAAGCCATCAAGGTGAAACTAGGCCTCGTCGCTGTAGAAAATTTTGCCCACAAAATCGGCATTCACTTCTTGTTGTTCACTAATCCAATTGATGAACTCTCTTCGCTGTGGGTCTGTTGGCAGAAGACGTTGAGTCAATTAGACTTTGTATGCATAGAGATGCAAATCTTTAGTGACAATACGGTTAAGAGTGGCTGTTAAAATGTCCAATTTTTCTGAACAATAACGAATAAAGGTACCTGGACTCTCAGCTACACTCTCGCGAACTGTCGTGAAGTTTTGTTCTGAACGACTACTACGTACTTTCGAATTTTTCTATTATTCTTTTCACAGTTAATAAATTTGGAATATTACTTCTCCCGAAAATTGGATGCACTTTACGAATCGTAGCAACCAAGCTTTCACCATATTGATAGTAATGTTTAACAATAAAACACGTTTTTGTATCGTGAAGTGCTCGATGTTTACTAACTCCTATCTATCTCCTATCGACCTATCATAATTACTGACTTATAGAATCATGACAGCCAAAATGGCACGCAATTCAAATCTTAGGCTCTTATTGTATCATAACATCCTTTATTATTCAAGTTACAAATCTGTGAATTCCAATTTAAGGTTCTGCAACTAGCTGTTAGAAGTTTGTTGGGACATTAAATGCAATAGTGTGATACCTGTTACTCTCAGGTAAATCTAGTGATGTATTGATCAGATGAGTCCACACAAATCCAAAAAAGTTAGCTCGAAGACATGATAGACGGTAAAAACAGACAAACAGTTAGCAAACAGACAAAATTGTCTGTTTGCTGACGTATCCGTCAAGATATGCCAAGAAAATGTGTCTCGTCGCTGAACAAAAGTTTATTGCAGAAATCAGCCCAATCAATCTAATACCCAATTAACAAATGTACGACGTTATAAATGGTCTGTAACTTTTAACTGTGTCAACTGAATTTTGTATGCTGACACTTGCAGACCTTTCTTTAATATCCGATGCATGGTGGCTCTTGACAGATTTAATTATTGTGCATGATGTTGAATTGATGTGTTTGGATATTTCTGTACATTTTCTCTCACTGTAGCAATATTTTCATATGACCAATCACGACGAGAACGTATTGGTATTGCCTTATCAATAACTCGTGTCTTAAGTTTTTTTGATTAAATTACGAACTATTAACTCTGTAGATGTTTTGTTTTGTCCTAATTTTGTGTGAATTTTTCTTAATGCAACTATAAATGATCGTTCACCTTAATAAAATGGTTATTCACAAACTATTCGTTGTAGAACTTTTAATCACAGCATGTTAACATTATATGGCTTATAGATAACAGTTGTTAAATATTAATGCCCTATCTTTAACATAACACAAATTCGCGCAATCCAAATCCTATAGTTCCAACTGAGACACCCTATATAAACTTTGTCTCCTATCGTTTCCTCCAGTAACATCAAGTATTTAATATATTTTCAAACACGCTAAGCATCTGTTTTTATTATATTATATAAATATTTACTATTTACATTAATCTTTTTTATTCATAAATAATATTACGGAAAATAACATCTGTGGATTTACTCAAATTAGAGAAACATACTAAATAACCCTTAACTAAAAATATAATATATTTGTAACATTTGAGGGCTATTTTTTATAGTGGATAATTATCTTGTGTATTTTATTTATTAGGTATCATCCATTTTATATCACTGATTCGAAAGAAGGCGGTTTTGGTCAAAAATCGGAAGAGGAACAAATGAAACAGAACGTATTTGCGGGTGTGGAAAGAGATCATGAGGGTTATTTTTATCCAACGGCAGCAGGCAGATATTGCGAGTGGGCTCATAAAAGCATAGACAAGTCTGCTGAATCTGAAACATTCAAAGATTACATGGAAACGTTAAGGCTTGAATGTGATCAGGGTGAACCTGCCTATCTTAACTGGACCGTGCCTATGACTGCACCTGACCTTTTATATTATCAGGTAACCGGACTTCTGTATCATTTTATATACTCAACTAAATAAACTTTAAAAAATATATGTAAGGAAGTACTTCGAATTATTTTTTATAATTTAAAATGGTATAATAATATCGCTACGTACTAATATGCAGCCAAATTGTTTAGATATGTTGAGGACATATTGATAAATGAGGGGATAATGAAATTAAGACGGGCTTTATATTCATTTGTATTGTATACCACATTGACTACTAACCATTGACCTACTTTTATGAAATTTGTGTTAACTTTTCCATCTTATGTACCGTTTAAAACTATACATTTTTAATTTTTATTAGTTTGTTATTCGAGACAACTTTTCCATAAGATTTTTCATCTTTAATCTGTCTGTGGTTTTTTTAAAGTAAATTTTCTCCATCATGTGTAATTTTTGCCTATATTGGAAGTTATATTATCGGCAATGTCGTTATATTAACCCTAGAATATGAACATTACTTTTTTGTACCTGTTAATTCTAATCATCGTAACATTTACTACTTCAATAAAAAATACACTTTATTAAAAGTGTATTTTAACTATATTTTATTAATAGAAACTATACTTATGAATACATAACTCAGTAAGGCAGAAAACATTAATTTGTTAAACCGCAAAGCAGCCAACAAATGGCACAGTGTTTCCCACCAAATGGTCGTCGGTAGTACTCACAATGGCGGGTGATCATTCGACGATTTTTTGATGGGCATAATTGGCACATTGTTCGTTTAATTTGAGTAGGAGTTACTTTTTCGTTTTGTATATCTGCACTAAAAATATTTTCAGTCATTAACCTTACCGAGCGGGTTAAAGTTGGCCAATTTTTTCGATGCTCTAACCATGACTTGGTAAGTTGTTTCCGCCAACAGAGACATATTTGATTTTCTTGTGATTATTTGTAGGTGTTTTCTCCGTTATTATGATTATAGATAATCCACAAATTCCATCGTTCTTGCGGCCATCTTCTTGTTTTCCTTGATACATTCATATTTCCGCAACATCTGGTCAAATGTGTCTACACCATACGTGGTTGTATTATAAAATATTGTGATATCAGGTTTTCTAGTCTTATCGCAAAGTACTGGATCGTAAAGTTGGTAGAAGTATTGATTTATTTGTTTTGGTTTTATATGAGAATACAGTTTTCTCGCCATCGAAACAAGAAAATGAATTTTCAATTTCTCAATTTCTCAAGTTCAACATTTTTTTATGTATATCTTCTTTATTCTCTTTTAGGGTTCCTATTAAGATTGTAAGGATCTTTCAGAAAATCTGTAGCAAAGATACAGATGTGAACCAGTTATCCATCGCTATGTTCTGGTGACTACCATGTACTACTTGCTTCAATTTTCTTACTTAAAATTCTCTCAATGGTTCATCATCCGCTTTTACTCCTTTAACTAAATACAGCTCTGCATCAAACATATTTGGTGCCAACCTCACACAGCATAACAATTTTTGGTTATAAAAGCAGTCAAATAAAAGAATAAAAAGAATAAAACTAATCGTAACGTAATTATGTGTCTGTTACTCCTCCACCTAACTCCCGAACAGTCACAGACACACACATACAAACACACCCAACGATTGGCATCGTTGCCCTGGTCCTGTGAAAAGAACGGCGACCAATTCTTACCGCCATTTATCTTGATCCTAGTATATTTCACTACACTACTCGACTCATATTGGAATAACTTTTGATAATAATAATTTCCTATCCGAAAAACTAACCATTAATATCTAATTTTTTGTATTTTAAAAAAATTTTATATTTGTTAATCAATCTTAAATTGTATTAGTTGTTATCACATGTTCATATTTAGATATTTCATAAAATGTCGATAAAAAATATAGAATTTTTATAATTTAACAACCGATATGACAATTTTCAAAATGTAAGTTTCCTTTTTCAAATAAAACACCCTATATAATTGTACTGCAAAATGCACAATTACTAATGCAAATTAGTTATTCATAAAAATATTCACTGAACTTTAGATTTATAATATTTTTGTATTTTTTATTCTTGAAATAATCTGTTATTCCTCATCTCACTTTTCTCAAATTAATAACAAAAATTTTTGGAAGAAGAGAATCTCAATTGTTACGCTTTGTATTTATGGTCAAGAGTATAACTAATATTACGTGAAACTAGTACCTGCATATGAGATTAACAAAGGATATGGTAGTTTATTTTCACTGTATCAGCAACAAGCAATTCTGGAGGTTTCAAATGATTTGATGATATCCAGCCCATCAGTTAATATAATTGAAGGAAAATTATGAACTTCATCCCTATTAATTCGTTACTTTACAAGTCTTTCAACCATTCGATGAAGAGAGGACATAATTTTCTGACATTCTCTTTTTATAAGAGGATTCGAATGTTTTATCAAACATTATATGGACAACCTAGTTTAAATTTACTAAGAACAGAATTGTAAATAGAAGAAAATGTTTAGCCCAGAAATGTTCTCTCATATCGTAATTGAAGTCCTGGACAACATGTTTGGAGTGCCCAAGTCCATTTAGAGGATTTGACAAAAACATTCTTGTATTGCCTATAAGCTGGTCTACTTTCTATTAGTATCTGCTATAATATCAACTGCGTTTAGTAAACATGTGACCCGAAGGAGATCTGGAAAATAAGTTTTGCATATTTTACTAGAAAACCTTTCACTATAGCTTCCGCAGTGTTATCTGGAAACCGTTTACTGCATATGAGCAAGAGAAACGAATATTCATTAGGTTTTAAAGTGAGCACCACCATTTATACTATTACTATGACGATATTAAGTCCAGATAACGATGTATATAAGCTATAACATCATGCATAACATATTGCAGTCTTTTATGTTGGGCATCATTATAACAACGCAATACCATCGAACATGAATACACTACCTACCAGCGCTACGTTTGTTTACTGCAATGTCAGTTACAAACTAGATGTTAATGAATATACTGTCATATTCCGATACAAAGCCGTTGGGTACGCCTAGTAGACGCGACGGAATGTACACATAAAACTTAAATACACTGAGATATCCAGCTACTAAGAGAGATTGTATAAAGGCGTCTCGATAATTTTCCGTTACGTCAATAAAGATACTACTGATATCAACTGGATGGGACATGTTCATGTATCTCCAAGTGGGGAAGTCAAATATTGGGCAATATGTTTGAAACCCACTGGACTGAAAATAACGGCCCATTGGAATGACCATCTAGATTGCTGGACTCCACCAAACTTCTATTTATGGAGATAAAAATAAAAACTAAAGCAACTATCAAGTTTATACCCGCAAAAATCTACAAAAATGGATAAAGTACTAATATAAAGACGGATTAAAGAATATTTAAATGGAAACAATTTAATGCAATGGAAACAATGCAGTCAAAATTTATTTGATTTAAACATTTCATTTTTTTACCTATTACTTTTCCGCACTCCACTATACGCGGAAAAGTAATGTAATCGTGTAAAGAAAAAGTGAAAAAACAAAATTTTTTTTGGGTTTATCTTTCGTTTTTCGGCTAAAAACCAAAAAAATGATTTTTTTTCACACACAGCAAAAAAAATTTTTGCTGTGCGTGTATCGTCATTGTCGTCGGCATTTATTCTTGTTAGCACGATAACTCAACTAAATCGTGATGACAATTGATTTTGAGGTGGATAGCACACACCACCCCCTCCCTTGGGTCTATTTGACAACTTTTTTTTGTTAGCACGATAACTCAACTAAAGCATGTCGGATCGATCGGGTTTTGACTAATTTTAATCGGGGACGTCTCCCAGAAGATACCTATTGATTTTGAAGTGGATAGGACACACCCCACCCTGTCCATGGGTCATGAGAAATCACGATGGTGGACTATTTGAGAAATTTTTTTTGTTAATACGATAACTCAACTAAATCGTATCGGATCGATCGGGTTTTGACTGATTCTGATCGGGAACGTCTCCCAGACGACACCTATTTATTTTGAGGTGGATAGAACACACCCCACCCTCTCTATGGGTCATGAGAAAGCACAGTGGTGGACTATTTGAGAATAGTTTTTTGTTAGACTGATTCTAATTAGGGACGTTAACTGATTTTGAGATAGATAGGACACATTCATGGGTCATGAGAAAACACGAGGGTGCACTATTTGAAAAAAGTAAAACTGTCGCATAAAACAGATATTCTGCATTTATGTGTTGATGTATTTTTTCTCGGCCACTCAATTTTGAGATAGGTATGTTCTACGCGCAGAAAAGTCCGTTTTAAGGTTTAAAAACCGTTTATTTTTATAACTTAATAGTGCATTTTATGTAGGTTATGTAGTTCTAATGAAATATTTCATCAAATAACTTGGAAACTATTCAGACTAGATAATGGGAACCCCTATATAATCTATGTAGATTTAATTATCTGTTTATTAGTTATATACCAGTTTATTAGTTATCAGTTACAAATATATTTACTATTTTATTCTCGTAACTTATTTTTAATTCTATAAGATATAGAACTTTAAAAATATTTATTTTCATGTCAAAGTTTTCAAAAAAATGGGAATGTTTCATTTTCTCTCCTCCTTTTCTTGTAATCAAAATTAACTCAGAAAGAACATACAAATAAAAACACACAGCATTCCATTTAAAAGGACGAATAGTCATCCGCAACTAAAAAGTATTTCATTTAAAAAGGTCATAGGCTCTGAAAAACTTTTAACAAATGGGTTACGTGAAAAAGCCTGTATATTACTAAATATTTGTTGAACCGTTACAAGTTTACCTCTCATTTCATATTTATAATTTATAATCATTTTGTCTTATACATATCATTTTTGTGATTTTAAATATTATCTATTTTTTAGTGTTATACTCATAACAACCTGGGGTGGAAAATTCATATAGTAGATCCTGGCTACATCTCCGAGCACAACAGCAATGGACAGGTTAATGGAGCAAAATCAAAATCAAGTTTTTCGTTTTTAGTATTGACTGTAGTATGTTCACTGATTTTAGCAACGATAATAATTCAAACTAAGGAACATATCATTCTCTAACGTTGTATTCTAATTTGTCAATTTTGATTGGCGAAATGTCAACCTACTTCCTCTGCTCATACAAAATTTCCTCAATTTGCCATATCTAATTTCATATCAGTGAATAGTCTCATAAAATATATGTAATTAAATGGTCGTTATAAACTTTAGAAAATACAGGAAAGCACAAGTTAAGTTTATAAAAGACGGTCAATGTGCACGACACGAGGTAGAATATGATTTTATGACTATAACTCTTGCAACATTTCATAGTTTATTTCATTGCTATTTGCCAAATAAAACATCTCAAAACATAACCTTGGCTTGTTTTTATGGCTAGGTTCAGGTAGACTCTTCCGTTTATCGACAAGATAAGAGAGTTTTTTATTTGGCAAATAGCGATGAAATGAATACTTTCTAGAATCACATGGAAATGAAATAGATTATTTAGTGGTCATAAAATATGGAAAACGATATTTTTTTACAAGCGGAAAGAATTAAATCAGGAAATTTTAAATTAATTCATCTATTACTTTTATTTATTCTGTTAATATTAGTTTGTATATTTTTTAAATTAAACTACTTTATTGTTCATATTTATTAATTCACCATTGCAATGATGATGATGACATGAAATTGTTAAATTTAGTTTTCAAATAATTTTATAGTACAAAATCTGGACAACTAAGAAAATACGTTACTTTATATCCTTCAATAAAACTATAAATGTTCATTCACTTTGTTTAAACATATCTTCAGAAACAAATTCTCTTAGAATATACATTATTAATGGCGTTTAGATCGATTTTTGTTTAATAATATAAACACATTTATTATTTAAACTCTATGTTGGGAAATACTAGGTAATTGAAGTAAAGATAATTGAATTGTATTCTTATTTATTATGTGAGGCAAATGAGGTTATATAAGGTAAAAAAAGTCCATATTAATTTGAATTAAATATATTGGCATCTGGATAACATTATTACAAACAAGTTGTGCTTACTACAATATGGAAAAAATTGTTCCTCCCTATACACTAGATAATGTACATAAGGTTATATTACAAAAATGGATGTTTAGTATATTATAAAAAATTAAAAAATCGAAATAGCATCCACAAGATCATTGCTCAGGAAAGTATAACTAGAGAAACTTCGATATTGATACAAAATGCCAACGATATGTACATATATGATAACTAAAAATTGCATACTTTTATCATTAGGATATTATACTTCTAGAACGCTTGTGACAAACGAAACTTGTTTAATTGAGAAATTAACAGCAAATGTTGATACACTTCACATAAAATAGTGTTTTTATATCAATATCTTAAATGACAGGAATTCTACTATCAATGACTAATTCAATTTTAAGCTATGCTTAATTTGCCCCATAGCTATTTGTTTAGTGTAGTGCTTTATTTGTCAATATTTTACTGTATTTATAAAAAATTGGTATCATTATTGGAATAACATAAAATGTCTATACTACACTTAGATAAAAAAGAAAGATAGAAATTCAAAACATCTACACAATAAAAGAAATCTATCATTCCGCAGAAACTGAAATTAACAAACCTTAAAAAAAACCATTCAAATACATAGGCTTGTGGCAGAATTAGAAGAAATCGATTTTCTATCCAAATAAATAATTTGAGCAGAAAAATAATTTAATTTTTTATCCAAATGAAATTATGAAATAAAAAATAGTAAATGAAATTAGCCACATGAAGAGCCACAATTACATAATATTTAGCCATTTTGAAAATTAGCCATTGTTTTATTGTATTTTAAAACATCAGCAACTTTATTTTTTTCTGATGATCCGTATTGTCTTTTTTCGAGTTAAGAAGGAAACCATTTTTCCTTTTTAAAATATCATGTTTTTATCATCAGGATATTACATTTTTAGATCGTTCATGACAAATGAAACCTAATTTAGAAATTAACAGCAAATGCATTTATATATAATTGCAATAAAATAAAATATTCATACTATATTTAGATAAAAAAGAAAGATAAAAAATTAAAATATCTACACAATAAAAAAATGTCTACCATGATTCCGCAGAAACTGAAATTAACAAATTCTAAAAAACCGCTACAATGCATAGGTTTGTGGAAAAGTTAAATAAATTGAATTGACTTTCTATTGAAATAAGATAATTTTAACAGAAAAATAATAAAATTTCTTATTCTAATGAAATTACGAAATAAAAAATAGTCAATGAAACCAGAGTCATAGTTACATAATATTTAACTATTTTGAAAATCAGCCATTATTTTACTGTATTTTCTGCTCTTAGTATCATTAAACATTAATTAATTTGATTGACATTATGCCAATAGTAATAGATATATACATACGAATGAATAAAATATTTTTACATATTTTGTTACATAAAGTTGCTTCATAATAAATCAAAAGATTAGGTCTGAATTTTTTAGTTATATTAACTTAATAATTTATAACAGGATGATGACATCTGCTATTCATTGCCAAATTTTAATAGGGCATTTAACCACGATAATGCACTACTTAACAATTAAATTACTGAGATGAAATACTATGCTTTTCAAGAGATTTATTTATGTGTTTATAATTAAACACAATTTACTTACTTGATTTATATGCACTACATTACACCGTATTTCCCGTGTTTCTGCATTAAATTAACTTAAGAGTTAAGCAAATTACCACTAGCCTAGATTTATCTATTGCTATAGAGAAATGTGCCACTATTATTTTAATGTGTGGATATTTTATCATATTCGATTTTATTTAAATATGTTTTTGATATTTTTCCTTTATAACCCATTACCATCACATATACATTGTTACCATCCTGCAGTGATTAGAGGTTAGAAAATAAGAATATAACAATAAATAAATACTTCAATAAATTTTAATTTTATAAACTTACAAGGGCCACCACCTTCGCCATTTATTAGAAAATCGTTAAATGGCAATTTTCCTATTAGTTCAAGAATGATAACTATTAATATTATATATGTGCTACCTATTGCTTTATTTCGATCTAACGCCACTGAACAACAAATATACAATAGTATATTGTATATAATATATAGCATATATATGCTATATATTATATATAGCATAAAATAATATTCGGTAATATTGAAAAGAATTAAAGAATTATTATAGAAGGTAAAGTAATCTTGAAATTATGTCACTACAGGAACGGGAACGTGTACTGCATTATATCGTATCTATTTTTATTATTATGTCTAAGAGATAAATATTTTAATTTAAAAATATATTTGAAACAGAAAAGTGATTGATGATCGACAATACCTTAATATACAAAATGTCAAATTACTAATTTATGAATTTGAAGTAGAAGGGACGTGAAGCAATGTGAGATTATGAGATCGTTTTCAAAAAAATCACTTTAACTATGACTATTACACCATTAAAATATATTGGAAATATTGAGATGGAGAGATATTAGTAAACAATTATTATAGTAGTTTAAACAAAACTGTTTGTATCTATTTAAAAAGGTGTAGGTACTTATTCAATTTTACACAAACTAAAAAAAGTTCCATCTTTGTAGTGCTTTAACAATCCTAATAGCATATTCTAGTTTTTTTATACATTTTGAGGGAGCCAAAGTCAAATTAAAATAAGATGTCAATTTAAACATAGTTTATATTATAGAATCTTCGTGAGGTATGGAATAATCTCGTTATCTCAGAACAAAAATGTTTCAGTGAAATACAGTCAGAACTGGATTTATATTATTAAAAGCTAATTTTTCATTCATATTGGTTATATTGCTATCATTGTTTCGTGTGTATAATTTAATCTGATTTCATAATACAAGTTAGCTCGCAAGATAATCTTACGATAATGTGTCATTCTTGTTACGGATTTGAAATATGAAAATATATTTTTTTAGTTTAAACTAGAGCTCCATAAAATAGATTCTAAAAACAGGTACAAATTATGTTCAGGGTAATCAAATATTTCCAAACTTTTGTTTCGCATAAACTATGGAATACATAATGGATATAGACCTCAATGTTTTAAAAAACTGCAGATGTTTAAACAAAATTTAGGACGAATTTATTTAGCGTTTGAAAAATAAATTGATATATCAGAATTAGCTTTCCGATATAGGAAGCATGCATGTACAAATTATTAAATATAATTCCATTTGATAATTTTTATTTAATGATAAAATAAAAATGTTAAAATAAAACTTTATTTTACTTTCAATTAAATTTATATACATTATGATAATTATGATAAATAATTTAAAAAATGGGCAAATAAGAGGTAAGACGACACACGCCAAAGAATGTTTTGAAAATATGTTCATATTCTGATATAATGGATTTACTCCATGCCTTATTTACAAAATATAATCACTTAAATACTGCTAACTAATAATAAGATGTCTACCCAATAAATAATACCCACTCTTTAAATAATACCTATTATATTGACGGACAAGTTTTAGAAAGTAAGAAAAAATGCTTCCTTCAATTTCGATAAATTAGGTACAAGTGTATATCTATTAGGATATCATATATATTATTATGTACATATAGTTACATATTATTTATTATAGTTATCATGTTTAATAACTATAATAGAAAATTTAACATTCGTTACATGGTTATCCTTATTAAGTGCACGGTTCTCGAATATCCAACTCATTCATTTTTCTACACATACATACTCCATAGTCAATAACACAGGCAAATAAAAAGCTATAAAACATTATATCTGTTCACACATATATATATATATATATATATATATATATATATATATATATATATATATATATATATATATATATATATATATATATATATATATATATAAATATACATCAAATCATGTGATCCCTGGCCGCAATTGGGTATTGATGTATTGCGATCTCGTAAACTATGTGAGATACAAAAACACTCAATGGGAAAGTTAAAGACTATTATGTTACTAATTTAGTAGCACTTGCGGTGTGGTTTTAGCTTTTTTGGTTTTTAAGATATTTTGAAAATATCAAGTACTACCCAATCTAAAAACCGCCATAATTTATTTACTTTTAAATATATTTGAAATTTACAAACCTATTTTGTGGAAACTTTTTACGTATAATCGAAATATTGAATTTAGATTCATATGTTTTGGTAATCTAAAACATCATCAACTTTATTTTTTCTGATGTCCCATATTATTTTTTTTTTTTTGAAATAAAAAGCAAATAATTTTTCTTTTCAGCGATGTATCATCACATTCCTATACAATAATGAAAATAACCCAAAATATGTTAATATAAAATATGTATATATGTATGCAGCCGTCTTATGAAAACCATAAATTAATCAACTCATTTTCTGGAACAGTTGTCCCTAATTGTAGGTACTGTTTCATTTTACCACATTACATAGCTTTGTCCTATCAATTATATATAAATATCCAATAATTTTCCATCGGTTTTCTTAAAAAAGTAACAATATTTTGTTATGTTAAAAAAATAATGTTTTTCTTTACTAATTTAATAATTTCATTTAATGAAAATTTCTTACCGTTTCACACCAAGCACTGAAGCCAAATCAAACTTGCATTAGCTATTTCCATCATTGCATGTTTTCAGCAACACAGTAATGGTGATTATTTTTGTTAAATATGCCGCAATTAATAGTTTGTATAGGCTGATTTTATCCATCCATAACACAGGATTGCGAATATTCAGATTCTCTTGACTTTTACCCTGACATCGATTATAAAAATCATCAAAATCTATCTATCTTCTATCAAAATCACGTTCGTGGAATTCTTGTACAATCGTAAGTTTATACAGATAATAACGATTTTTTCTCAAAACGTCATGATTTTGGAATGTTTAGCTCCCTACCAGCAGCACTATTTTCAAAATATCGTAAACATGAAAATAACTGGAACTACTCCGCAGGCATCATTATTATTACTAATATAATTCTATAAAGCTTTTTAATAGTTTTTCTGTCTCCCATACTTTGCAAGATCGCAATACATGTATTACCAATTTCAGGCACACTATTCCGCACATCGCTTAAATTGGTAGGTATACTATTGTACACATTAGTATACCTACCAATACTACTTGACGACACTAACACCAGAAAATTATATCCAATAAAATCATCTAATGAATACTACATTATTCATTAGATGTAAATCTATTGAGTTACCTGAAGTTGACAAATATTTAATTATTATTCTGACAATTATCTGACATTTATTAGGTCCTAATAAATATATAAGTACCTACATCGGCCTGTGTGATGAATGTGGCTTTATCAAAAGCTAGATTTTCTAACACCTATAATTGTGATAAAATTGTTTACTTTAAGGTTTAGCTCAAATTTGACTTTGGCTTAAATTGTGTGGAGTATTTTTTATATAATAAATATGTAATTACTAGGTATTAACTTTGTATACATGCACAGTCATATTAGTTGAATTTACAGAAATTAAAAATTAAAAATATGTGATAGATCAATGTAAATATAGTTGTACAATTGTTACCAACACTAAATTGACGTAACTTTAATTTAAAAGTGTCTTATACTATTTTTCCCGTAAATTTAGATAATTTTTGCAATGACATTTGACAATAATGTTTCTTTAAATAACTAGTATGACTATGCATACAATTACTATAATAATACGTCATCTTATGTTTAATTGATGTTCCAACTGATACACCCTACGCAAAAAATGTGGGAATGTCTTTTTCTATATTAATGTCTATACGACTCATGTATTTTTGTCTAGGATCTAATTTAATAGTATATTAAATTAGTCAATAATAACTTATGCAACTGAAGACAATAAATAATATTAGAACATAACTTAATATTAAGTAAACAATGTGTGCACAAAATCAAATATGACAATAATTTGCAAGTATGTATTACTGTAATATATTAAACTATAAACTAAGTACGTCTTAAGGCTGTTCTTGAGGACAATAATTAATTATTTTATAATACCAATTTAATATATTTGTATACTTTTAAATTTGTAATATGATGTTTATAGTTACAATAAGTATTTATAATAAATATTAAAATGTTAGTGTTTTACTTACAATATTCTAAAAAGGTTTCATATCAATGCTTTTTAATGTTAATATGCAGATGTGTGTACTTCAAGTGTTTCATCTAATTTAAATAATATTACAGTAAATAATGTTTACTTAGTTTCTATTAAAAATATAGTATTTTATTTCCTATATGAGTACGTTATTTTCCCATAGTTCGTATCTGTACGTGTGTGTTGTGCATTTAAGAAATAGCTTTTTATAAATAATAATTAACCATGAGAGCAATAGTCCATTATATATAACGGGTATCCTGGAATGTTTTCCCCTTTTTGGGTGAATGAAACTTGGTTATTAGAAAATATATTTACATTCACTATGTTTTATTTAAATTTACAATGTAGGGAAAGTTATGTATAAAAATAACATCGTCAAAGTGCCTTCTTTCACGCCGTTGTACCTTCTCAAGGCGTGACCTAAAATTTGGAATAACTCGCCGACATAATGTTGGTTCAACTCCCTGAATTTCCTCGTGTATTTTGGCTTTTAACTAAAGCAAAATCCTAAGAGCATCAGTGTTTACCTTAGATTATAAATAGCCCCATAAGCAAAAATCCAGCCCAGAGTAAATTGGGACTCTTTGATGGCCAATTAACGTCCTCCCACTTAGAGATCACTTTTCCAGAGAACATTGCTCTAGCGGCTTCCATTGATAAATTTGCAGTATATTCTGTAACCCTATCTTGCTGAAACCATGTGTTTTCATTAAATCCAGCAAAATTTTGAAGTTTTAGCGCCAAAGAATTATCTATCATATATCTATATCGATAGGAAATAACGGTGGGTGAAACACTAACATTTGAATTTTCGTAAAACTATGGGTAAATTGTGCCAGATGCATTCGTTGCCGCCCGTACCGTTAATTTGAGAGACTGTAATGGATTTTGGTACTTTTCTCGAGGGTTTTCTATAGACCAGTACATGGCAATTCTATTTATTTACATATCAATGTAAATAAAAATGTGCCTTGTCGGTGAATAGCATGTTATCAAGATTTTAAAACAATTCTTGCTCAAAACCTAATGGAATTGGATAACTTATAATTTTCGAAGCTTGCACTAGTTGGATCTTATAACGATGAAAGAGAGCTGCACGAACATTCTCAACGTTTTCGACTCTTCTTGCTCTTCTGGGTCGACCCGTTGATTATTTATTAATGGTAGTACATTTTCTTTCAAATTTAGCGACCCACGATTTGATTAATCTTGTTCAAAGAACTTGATAAATATCGTGAAAGAGGTAGGGCGCTCGATACAGGCGACGAACTGTTATGGGAGAACCATGGTCTACGTAAAAGCTTCTGACACGCATGGTACGTTGCTCACCGATGAAACTGATCCATTGCAATTGAATTTCCAAGGCGTGGTGTCTAACAAACATATGTTGTTGTATTTCTATCACTACCACTTTCCAAGATTTTCAACAAATAAATGAGGAAACCATTTCAAGATACCTTCTATTTCCAATTAATTGTTGTATATGTATTAATAATGTCTGATTTTATGGAATCCAAAGTATCCGTATCATTTTTCGACGAACAAAAAAGTATATGCATGAAAGAAACAATGGCAACAAATTTGAAAAGTGATGTTTTCTTTATTCTATTAATAAAAGTTATCTATTAATAAAAGTTATCTATTAATAAAAATGTATTAATTTATGAAAATTATTCATTTATGAAAATTAGTCATTTTGCAGAGTATCGAAGTAGCGGAAGACTTACTGCGGAAGTGTGGCTTTTTTTCATTTTTATTCAAACAAATCAAGTACTTTTTCATTAAGAAAATAGCATCTACTAAAACATTATTTGAACGATCTTTCCTACAGTAGGTCTTAATAAAAGTTCCAAGGTATGTCCTTGCAAAATATCGAAGTAGCCCAAGACCTACTGTGGAAGCAGTTTTTTTTTACTTTTTCTTGACTAAAAATCGTGTTCTCTTTTCTTACAAAAATTTGTAATACCTATTAAAAAACTATAATGAGTCTTGCCTCGAGAAAGTCTTAGTAGCGGTTCGTGGAGATATTTGTATAGAATATCGAAGTAGCGCAAGATCTGCTGCGCAAGTGGCGTTTTTTTTATTTTTTCTTAAAAAAATCCGGTACTTTACTAAAAAAATATATGCTTAGTTTTTCCTACAGTAGTAGTCTTAGAAGAAGCTTTAACCCGACAACGCTCGCGCTATTTTTGAAACACAAATGCTCGCAATGGGTATAATTTACCTATATTCAAACAAAAATGTTTTCTTAATATTATTTATTGAATGGCGGTAGTATTATACAAAAAATAACGTTTTGGAGTTAACATTTGGTGTGTAGGTACATGTGCTTCAAGAGTCATGTAAATTTTGCAACTAGCACAACAAATTGTGGTTTATCTGTCTTTTTTGTTTGTGCAAATGGCGCATCTTCCTCTGGCATTACTTGCAATTTGAACGTCGTTTTTAATTTCGATGCCAGCAGATTTTTTAATTTTTTGGAGTAACTCTTGGTAACGTAGGAATCTTTCCTCGGTTTTCCATGTACTCTTGGCATAATGAAAGCCTCAATTCCTTTAAAAATTTTCTCCTGGCTATTTTGTTTCCAGTATTTTCTGCACAAATCACTTGCGCATTGATTCCCGCAATATTCAATATTGACAAAAATATTACGAGAGGCCAGCGACTCGTTTTCCGAGCAACACTATAAGATCCCTTCATTTCATCTACAACATCAACTGCGCCTTTAGTTTTGTTGTAGTGTGTAATAATTTTAGGTTTTAACTTTTCATTGGTTTGGGAATCTATCGCATCATCATGATGCATAGTGGATAATAGTAAAACCAGCTTTCCTTTTGGTGACGTATGTGAGACCAAAGTTGTAAAATCTTTGAACCCGAACATATTGCAAGGAACTTCAGATTTCTTCTTTTTGGAACAGAACTCAGTAGGTATTTCTCTCTTATTCTTCCTTATTGTACCTACCATAGTAAGGTTATGATTTCTCATGAGTTCCTCGGATAAAGGCACACTTGTAAACCAATTATCCATGGTCACGTTCTGTCCTGTGCCGGATATTGGGAAAACTAACCTCTTTACCATTTCAAATGCCGCATTATCGACGTAGTATGGCCCCTGAGGTTATTTACCGGCATATATTTCTAAATTAGACGTATAAAAAGAATTCGAATCAATCATGGCAAAGACTTTTTATACCGTATTTTACTTTTTATTTTTTTGCGCCTGTTTACTTTTGATGTACTGCCGGAATGAGCAGCGACCACGAAATGTTTCCAACATCTCTTCAATTGTTACATTCTCTGAAACTGTGTACATGTTCCAACAATTATCGACAAATTGTTCAAACATCTCCCGAACAGGTGCTAATTTGTCTTCCAATTTTCTCGCTTGGCGATCCAAAATATTGTCAAACCGCAGACACCTCATCAAAAACTTAAATCGAGATATTGACATTATCGCAGGAAATATATCCAAAACCTTAGCATCGATTGACCATAAATCACATATATTAACATGAGACGACTTAGCAACGCCAGCCATGTACAAAAGCCCAAGAACAGCCTTTATTTCATGTAAATTTGTATACAAAGCATCCCGTTTTCGAGCGAAATTGGGCCTTATTTTCTCAATATATGTATGTTCGTGTAATATATAATTTTGTCGAGAAAATCATTAGACAAGAAAAGAGCAAGTACTTATTATCTTGTGTCTTGTGTCTATCACTGACCTTGTTGTGGTTAGGTGTGCCCACAGTTTGTCTTGGGCGATTTTTGTACCATTTAGTGAATCCATCGCGACCGACATAACTGTGCACAAAACATGAAAGAAAAATTTCATCAGGTATTGTCTCCATTTCTTCATTTTCTTCGAAAGGTTCATCCTCTGAAGCTGAATCATGATCATTAATTTTTAGATCATCTTCTTCATCTGTTTCTTCACCACCGATATCTTCGTCACTTTCTAGCTCGTCGTACCATTTTAGCAACTGCTCCTCCAGTCTTTTATCCATTTTAAAGATTTTCATGTCTACAACATGAATTCCCTAGCATACACGAGCTAAATACGAAAAATGTAATAATAACCTGTTGGAAATAATTCACACAAAATGGAGACCTTAAAACGCTCGCGCTATGGGTAAATATTACCCAGACAGAAATAAATCACGACAACGAATTTACAAGCATGTCCCTTCGACGGTCACCAATTTAATACTGACGAATAATGTGTTTTGAGCAGCTACTATGCGCGGGAGACGTGTATGCAGGCGCTTCAACTAAATACAGACCAAACAAAAAAGCCTGGGTAAATTTTACTCATGCGCGAGCGTCCTAGGGTTAAGAGATATCTGTGCAGAATATCGAATCAGCGTAAGACCTACTATAGAAGTGGCTATTTTTTTTTCTTCACAAAAAATCTGATACTTTTTCCTTAAAAAAAAAATTCGTAACGTCTACTAAAAATATTTGAGCAATTTTTCCTACACTAGTTCTTAGTAGAAGCTCTAGAGGATATGTTATGCAGAATATAGAGGTTGCCCAAGACCTACTGCGGAACTGGCGTTTTTTTTTATTTTTCTTCACAATTTTGCACTTTTTCTTTAAAAAAATTGTAACGTCTATTAAAAATTATTTTAACAGTTTTACCTTGAGAAGCTGTTAGTAGAGACTCTAAGTGATGTCTGTGCAGAATATCGAAATAGCGCAAAACCTACTACGGAAGTGGCATTTTTTTTTGTTTTACTTATAAAAAATCCAGTAGTTTTTAGAAAAATTCGTAGAGTATACTAAAAAAATATTTAAGCGACTTTTCGTGCAGTGAGTCTTAGCAGAAGCTTTAAAGGGTATCTGTGCAGAATATCGAAGTAGTGCAAAATCTTATTGAAGAAGTAGATGGTTTTATTTGTATTGGTAAAAAATGTACTGTTTCCTAAAAAAAATCGTAACGTCTACTAAAACTTTATCTTAAAGCCTCGAATAGGTCTTACTTAGTAGAGCTTCAATATGTCTGTGCACAGTATATTATAAGAGCGCAATAAAAAAAGTTGATATTCATCTAGAATAAACAAGTACTAGGACTACACTACAAAGATATTATTATTATATCAGTAAAAAATAATACGCTGCATCATAAAAAACATGACTCTTTTTGTTTCTTAGGTTTTTATTTATCAGTTACCAAACGTGAAATGTGATGGATGGACATACGATATATCATAAATTGATAACGTTTTAAAACTGTATATTAAATTTCATACTATATGTAAAAGAAGTCATTAATAATATTTCAAAAATTATGAGATTTTATTATAGTTTGATTATTTAAATTAACAAACCTATAAGCTTTTATCATAAATTATGGTAAAAAAATTTTTAAATCTATAGATTTATAGAAAATAAAACATTGAACGAAACTTATTTTAATAAATTTGTCATTAATTGTATGATTAGCAATAGAAACTATTTATTAATAATACTACTTTAACTTGTAAAATGAAACCTACAAGTTAAATTAAGTTACCCAGGACGCCTTCGTGTTAAAACATATTTAGATGGTTTGTCTATATTTTCCAGAACTTACCTATTAGTGTTAGGCAAAATTTGTTATTGAATCAAACAATAACAATATTTTTACCTTTCTTAATTTCATATCAACAAAGATACACAGTTCTCAACAATTATTGTTATTATTGCCACTTAGAAAACGTGAGAATGCTACATGTAATATTGAAAGTGCCACGAAATATCGTTAAAATTTGGAAAAAAGTCTCTAAAATAAAAAATAAACTGTCAGTTTATCGATAATTTATATAAATGAACATGTTGCTCTGTCATCTTATGAAGGATATCGAGATACAATATTTAAAACTTCATCTCATTTACTACCCCGAAAAATACTCGTAGGATAATGGACTAGACCTTATTTCTTCATTTCAAAAGTCGTCAGATTAGCTAATGTTATAGATATAACATATGCGTTAAGGTGAAGAAAAAAATCCATTATTTCCTTTAAAATTTCCACTCCTCTGGCTCTAAAAATACCATTTCAAACTATAAATTCATCTTCCAGATAGGTTTTTTAGATTTCCGAAATAAATCACATACTATAATTAAAAGGTAGAACCAGGACTTGATAATTGGCATTAACTTTGAAGGGTGCCTCTTTTTGTGTCTCTTTATATTCTAGCTGCAAAAGCTGTTAAAATGACGTACATTGTATGAAGAACGTATGGAGTACACCAACATTTCATATTCAACAACAGATATAAGCATACAGGAAATGGTTATTTCTGTTATACAGGTATATGATAACTTGCCGCCATCTTGGAGCATCTGATTTAACTTGATGACTGTTTTTCAAGTGTAAAGTGTAAAGACAACATCACAACATATGATTTATCTTTTAAGGACTGTGTCTGTTGTCATGAAAAATATTATACTTTTGTAAATTTGTACACGCTGTTCCATGACTATCTTTCATGAATACCAAATTTCTAATAACTAACAGTTATTTCAGAACAAAATATATAAATTTTTTTTGAAATTTGTGTTAAGACTTCTATTTAGTTTATTACAGTGAGTTTATTAGGGTCACTGTAGGTAGATATTTAGTTCCCTTAAATGTACTTATTTATCATGGGAACGGTCGGGTCGGCTGCATTTTTCGGAATCATATCTTGCTGTGAATAACTATGTTGAGTGACACAAAAGCCGTCACCGTAGCGTCACAGCCAGATGTGAGGAAGAGGCTATAAAACAGATAACCGACCACATGCATTGCTACAAAATCCATTGGCTATATGGCTATGTAACTTAGGTATTAATCAGTTTTAAAATCACTATACAGAACGTTTTCTTTAAAGTGTTCATACCGTTGTTGCTTAGTTTTAATAAATATATGTATTGAAGTAAACACCGCTGTTTATTTCACAACTCTTAAGGCAACAACAAAGATGTGGTACAACAGTACGCCCTCGTGATACGAAACAAGATCACGATCAAAAACAATTTGTCTATTTATTAAACTTAACGCCCTTGAAAAATTGCTAATATCCTCATTATATACAATGTGAGCATAAAAAGTCACATGCACTGATTTACTCTCATTAGCTTTTATTCGGCACTTTTTTAATCACGTTTGGATTTTACTTACGTGGTTCTGTAATATACTTGTGGCTATTCTTGGCGTTTTATGTGTCGCTAGTATTTATGTGTTGTCCGCGAACGTGGCTATTGTGATGTAAATACTAGGTCAGCTGTTTAAACCAAGTACAGTACAAGTTCTAGTACACTACCTTGTGGGACACCAGATATTATCGGTAAGAGCATGGTTTGTTCATATTGAATTTTTATTACTAAATACCTGTTTTTCAAGTATGATCTTAGTATGCCATATAGATTATTAGGAAATACTTTTCTGATTTCATACATCAGTCATGTATGCTAAACTTTGTCGAGAGTTTCCTATACCAAGAAAATCTGCTGTACCGTAGTTTTTATCTTCAAGTGCTTGTTCGATTATAGATGTGATTCTGTGCACTGGCTCTATGGTTAAATGTTCATACCTGAATCCGAACTGATGATTTGGTACAAATGGATTAAGAGTAGGCTTCAGTTTCTCTAGGAGTAACTTTCATACAGTTTTGATAATATCGAAAGAAGACTAATAGGTCTGTACGATGTTATATGCCCTGCAGGTTTTCCTCGTTTTCCTGCATTATTATTTGCACTACCTTATAGTCCAATCAATCTGCCTGAGGCCCTATGTTAAATGGTCACTAACTGTAAACAGCAAAAAAAAATTTGAGCATATAGAAAATAAAATTTCAAAAACTTACAGTCTTTTGCTCTCAAAATGGCTGCCGCTAACATAACCTAAATAATTCGCAAAAGTAAAAAAAAAATGGTTTCTCGTGAATAAAAAAGAAAGTTGTGCTTGGATTGGAAAAAGTTAAATAAGAAAGTTGTAGATAATAAAAAAATATTTCGATTCAATTTTTGTGAGCTCGAATCGATTCATTACTTTTCGAGATATATCGAAAAAAACGTTGAGAATTGCGTTTTTTGCTCTTGCTCTAAAAATAACAATATTTGATGAAAACATTTAATAATTTCAGAATTTTATAGTCCTAAGTGAGACGAAAACAATCGTTTTTGTACAATTCAAAAATATATATATTTTTTCGTAAAAAAGGTGTTTTCGTAAAACGGCTTTTCCATTGAAACGGATGGTCCTACTGACTTGTTCGAGGGCTTATTTTCTTCGTTAGGAGTTGTACTACAAATATATTTTCAGCAACAATCGATTTTTTAAATTTTTTATATAAAAAATCGCGTCTGAAAATGACGTAATTTTCGTACACCGCACCGGTTTTTTGGCAATAAATTCTTGTAATAAAACCGATGTGCGAAAGTCAAAAACAAAACAAAAAAACGCAATTCTCAACGGTTTTTTCGACATACCTCGAAAAGTAATGAAAACTAAAATTAAATTAGAAACAAAGAGAATCAAAAAAGATTTTTTGATTATCTACAACTTTCTCATTTAACTTTTTCCAATCCGAGCACAACTTTCTTTTTTACTCGCGAAAAACCGTTTTTTTGACTTTTGCGAATTTGAGAGCAAAAAACTAAGTTTCTTGAAATTTTATTTTCTATATGATCAAATTTTTTTTTTGCTGTTTACAATTAGTGACCGGGTCATTCCCTATTGATAGGACTACTTATATTCATTTGGAAAGTGTCCAATTCTATTAATAACATTAAAAATGAGAGTGATGAACTTTATACTATACATTTCAGGTAGTTCTTTCAGGATCCTTCCCGTTATCAAGTTATAACCTGGTGTTTTTTTTTATTTAGCTTCTTGTTTATTATTAGCTTAATTTTAGTACGCGTGTAGGGTTTGATTGGGAGTGCTAATTATCGTGAAGCGTCTACGATTTGTTGTATTTCATCATTTCATCTGTCAAGATTTCAGATTTGTATGGCTGGAATACTTTAATTGTGTCGCGAACATTTCAGCTTTCTGTTTGTCATTTTTTATCCATGTCCCGTCTATTCTTTTTAGGGGTGGTTAATGGATAAGTTTTACTTTATTGTTTTTAAATCTAAAACCAGCGCTTAGTTTTTCAGGAATCAAACACACTTTTTAATTTATTCTCTTTTCTACAGTTACTGAACTCTACATTCTAAGCGCCATCTATTTTTGATGAAAGCAAAGCATAATAGATTTATCATTTTTAAATTGATTTGCTATATTACCGTATAGAGGACACAACCCAACCCTAAAGTTTACTAATTAATTTTTATTGTTTTCTTAACACCTCCAATTATAAGGTTTGGTTTTAGAAACGATCAGTAACATATCAATCGGAAATCGAGAAAGGAACTACAAAACCGCCAAGCGGTTCTCAAAGTAGTTCCAGAATAGCAACGCTACTATATACTCGCTATAGGAAACAACTACTCCTCGGGCTAAAGCCCCGCCAGGCATTGAATTATACCTAAAAGCAATCCTCAACCCCTTTCTCGTATTTCTGCACGATCAGATAAGGTTTCAAAAAATAAACGATTCGACATCTGTTACGGATGGGAATCGAACGACATACAGCTGTTTCCACAAATTCCCACAGATTTCATTCGGCATTTTTCCTGGATCGGCGTACCGTGTACGGCACTGATGAGAACTAATAAGTTCGAAACGCTTGTATGTCGTTCGGTTTACAAGAAAATTTTAACTCATTGCGATAAGTTTTTGTTATATTTATACCAATCACTGATTCTACTAATTTCTTCATGTTTTCTATTCCTAAGTGTCCGAATTCTCTGTGTCATTCTTCGGTTTCCTCTTTTTTTCCTGTTACGTTACATTCTTCTATGTAATTTAGGTTTATAAAATATAATCCATTTTCTTTCTTTCTTCCGTCTAACACTGTCTTGTAATTTGTCGTTATTATTACTTTTTCTTTGGTAACAAATATCGCCTCATCATAATTAGTAACAGCATTTACCGAAAGTTTCTCCTCAAATACGGTATATACTATAAGAAATCTTTTAAAGCACAAGATTCCTTCAATAATCTCCTTCCTCTTAAGTTACATTTTTTCATTTATTTTAGCGACTTTATATACTTTAATGCGTTTCTTCTAGTGTTCAAAATAGATTTCAACATCACTGTTCGCCATGTGAGAGAAACTTCCCGAATCAACTATAAAGTTTTGACAGACTTAAGTGCTTAAATTGCTGTTTTCAGTAATAAATGCAATTCTAGGTTCTTTTTGTTTCTTTTCTTTTATGGAAACAACCTTGTTCCGAATGATTGGTTCCATTACAAATGCTAAATTCTTTAAAAGTTTTGTTTATTGTAGAGATTCAGGAAAAAAATCCCTTACTTGTATCTTCTCCAAAATAATCTTTGGTTATATGTTCCGAAAGTCCACATTTGTAACATAAGTTTTCTTTTCCTCTTCTATAGAATTTCATATTGTTAATTTATTTTTGCATTTCTGACAAAATCTCTCAGTGTTTTTAAATACCATCTCGTTATCATTTTCCTTATTTTTATTTCTCGCTTCCTCTGTTAATAGTCTTGTTGTTAACCTTCCTAAAGTTTTTTCTTTTTCTTCGGTCGATTTCCAAACAGTTACGAAATAGTCATAATGTGCAGGTAAAGTCGATAAGATTTTTGAAATAACCATGTAATCATCTATTACTTGATTTAATGTCTTAGTATATCGACAATGTTTTTAATATTACTTCAGAGGTGCTTTTTTTCTAAATGTTTCTTAATTTGTCGAATATTTTATTTGAGTTTTCGTAACCTATTACACGCATTATTAATTTTTTGTCTATTGTAGTCACAATTTGCGTCTTGGTATCCTTCTTAGTCCAGTCAGCCTTCTCCACGTCTTTCATTCCGTTATCATATAGTTTACTCCCGTTCACAATATCATAGAAATCACGAGCTTTCAATATAATCGTTATTTGGAACTTCCACATTTGGTACGAAATTTCATCGATTAATTTTTCTTTTTATTTAACATCGTCAGCTGAAGTCGCCATTTTGTGTCGCCAATTTTACAGAAGCCTCCGTGTTTTCATTTTAATTTCTTGTTGTTATTACTTACTGTTTTATTTTGGACGGCGATTGTATGCGTAGAGAAAGACTAGGCCCATAACCTGTTCATTTTAAATAAGTTTTACTTTGTTCTTTTTAAATCCAAAACCAATGCTTAGTTTTTCAGGAACCAAATAATACACTTTTTTATCTATTCTCTTTTCTACAGTTACTAAAATTAACATTCTAAACACAATTAATTAATTTTTTTATTTTATTAACGGTAGTTAAGAAAACAAAACATTTTTTTGGTTATTTTTTCTGGTTGATTTCCACAACGAATAGCGATTGTTACTAAGTTAGCGACTGTTACTAAGTTTTCCAAGCACGTCCGTATTGAGACATCATTGTCTTCATTAAGTAAACATTTTAATTCTTTTATGCTCTGTTGAGTTTAGATTTGTCATGAGGAGATTTTGTAATTTGCCACTGTTTTCTTAGCTTACGCTTAGGTTACGCAGCAAGTTTTAGTAGAGTTTCTAAGGAATATCTGTACAGAATATCGAAGTAGCGTAAGACCGTATTGTAGAAGCGGCGGCTTTTAAATTTTCTTTATATGTTTCTCTTCTTTCTTGCAAAAATTCATAGCCATTGTTTATGCAGTATTATATCTATAAGCCCTTGGAAATGTGTAGAGAATACCGAAGTAAAATAGCTCAAGACCTACTGCTATTTTTTTATTTTTCTTCAAACAAAATCTGGTTATTTTCCTTAAAGAAATTGTAGCGTCAACTAAAAATATTTGAGCAGTTTTTCCAACAGTATGTCTTAATAGAAACTTTAAGAGATGTTTAGTAGTAGTGTAAGAACTAGAAGTAGCTCAACGCCTACAGTGGAACTGGCGATTTTTTTATTTTTCTTCACAAAAGTTTTTTTTAAAGTTTGTAGCGTCTGCTAAAAATTATTTGAGCAGTTTTTCCCATAGTATGTCTTAGTAGAAGCTGTAAGCGATGTTTCTGTAGAATATCGAAGTAGCACAAGATCTACTAAGGAAGTAGCGATTTTTAAAATTTATCTTCACTAAAAATCATATGCGTGTTTCGTACAAAAATAAGAAGCGTTTATTGAAAAATAATTTGCTTCGAGAAAGTCTTAGTAGGTACTTTATGAGATATATCTGTGAAGAATATCAAAGTAGTGAAAGATCTATTGCGATATATTTTTTCAAAAAGAATCCGGTACTTTTTGCTTAACAAAATTCATAGCGTCCGTTAAAAAATTGTATTAGCGGTTTTTTCTATAGGAGATTTTAGTAGAAGCTCTTGGGGATATATGAAGAATATCGAAGTAGAGCAAGACCTACTGTGGAAGTCGCGATTTTTTCTTCATAAGAATGTACATTTGCTTTAAGAAATCGTAGTATATATTAAAAAAATGTTTGCGCAACTCTGCTTCGAGACGGTCTTAGTAGAAGCTCTTGATATCTGTGCGGAATATCAAAGAAGAGCAATTAAAAAAGTTGGTATTCATCTAGAAACAGGTACTAGGAATACATCAGAAGGATGTTAGTATTCCACCAATAAAGATATGATGCATCATTGAAAAAGTGACTATTTCTTTAGGTCTTTATTTATCAGTTACCAAGTATGAAACCTGATGAATGTACGGATAGATATCACAATTCAGAACGTTTTAAGACTTTGTATATTAAATGTCATACAATATGTAGAAAAGTCTCTCGTTAATGATATTTTAAAATGTATAGGGCTTTATTAAAACTCGGTGATTTAAAGTAGGTAAAACTTATAGGTTTTATATTAAATTATGGTAAAAAATGTTTAGACCTATAGATACATATATAGTAAATAAATCGTGTCGCTGTAGAATCCACTTTAATAAAAATATTCAACTTTTTATTTTTATTCTCAATTATGGAGAGCTAATTTCTGAAATAAGCATATCAAAGTTATACCTCAAAATATAAAGAATATATATTTAGTATTAGTAATTTTAAAATAAATCCATTAGAATAATTTCTTCAAAAACCTCATATTTAAATTTTCAACTACAAGTTCATTGGTATTTAATCTGCGTATGATCTAAATCACTATACAAACTTTGTATGTGAGATTTATCCGTTTTTTTAGTTTTAAATGCGGAGAATAATTTTAATTTACGATATTGTAGAATGCCCTTTGTCTGAATTACAATTGTTTATTGTTAGTATTTTGAATAAAACATGTTGACATAGGACATAATCTACGTTTAAACTACATATTTCGTAACTAGAGAAATAATATAAAATTTTGTAAAAGAAACGTGAAAAAATAGATGTATGGATAATAATTATTTTCATTAAATGCTGTAGAAAGTTTTCTGGGGGTACATACAGTTATACTGTTATATAAAGCAACGATTTTCATATAAATAAATTCCACCTAATATTGACATTATAAATAATTTAATTACAAATTCAAATATATAGCAATATCATTCCCTTATCTGTTCAACTATCAACCTTAATATATCTTTTTTATGATCGATGTTCATGTAGAATGGTAATAAAATACATATAGGGGAAATTAAAATATGTGAATGTCCTACCCTATCAAAAAATATCATATTCCGTTACAACCTTTTTCAACAGTAACAGGCACAGTAACGTGTTGTAATGGTGAATAAACTGTGATCCTTTCAGTCGTTGCCTTGATTAATAATAAAAGAGTAACTCTTTTACAAAACAATTGTATCAAACTTTATAGTGCCAGTCGATTCGTGCATTTTTTGGGATGCTGGGTATGTGCTTACTTGAAAAATGAGGATTCATCTTTTCTCAATAAAAAAAATATGTATGTATATTGACTAAGGTATGTAAGGTAAAAGCTTGCTTTATAACTAAACATGAGCGATAGAGAAGATATAAAGTTAAAGTTTATACATTCAGAGCTTTTGAGTCAACAATTTGATTAAAGAGTTGTTATTTAATCGAAATATGTTAATAAAAACTACAGTAGAATTAACAAACTGTGTAGACGCTAAATAAAATAAATGCATAACACAGAATCTAAATCTTAAAATGATAAAAGAAAAATCCGATCGAAGATCGCACAATTAGAAGTATTATTTATTATACTAAATAACTAATACAGAAATATAATAAAAGTTGCTGAATTATGTAAACATGTGTTAATACTCATATTGAAGATAGAACTTGTGTGACTGTTGACAAAAATTTTATTTTTCATCATTGCTGATGCTGACTGTAGGGATAATACAAAAACACCAATATTGTTTTACGAATGAAGCCATTTGGATAAAACGATCAGTTTCTTAGAGTTACATTTATAGTATAGTAAAAGCACTCGCATTAATAAGAGCATAATTTTATTATAAGATATACTTAGAATATTTTTCTGTCAATGTTACTGACATCTGAAATATAGACTCTTAATAAAGAATATCATCCAAGATGTCCTGTATATTAATGTGGATAATCATAAAAAATACACTTATCAAAAAAACTATTTTGTCGCTAAACAGTAAAAGATACGAAAAAACGCAAAGGGGAAAAAGATAAAGAGAAGGTAATGAGGCATTTGAGAATATAATTATTTTGTAAGATTATACAGGGTGGTATATATTTTTAATGAAAATGTACATGGTAGAATACATAGCCAAGCCACTGGTTATCTCTGAAAACTGAAAATGTTTTGTTTACATCTAACAACCTACTAAAATAATATACCAAATTTGTTAAGAATATCTCAATCAGTTTGTAAATACATAATTTTAATTGATTTTGTTTTTAATTTTTGACAAATTACTACTCAAAAATGACGGCCTTGGGTTCATATGCTTTTATAACTAAATTACTTAAGTTTATTTTAGTCATAGAACACGTTCATGGATTTTCTGTACGTACTTAAGAAAATAGTTGGTATATTATATAACGTACATCCACATTAGAAAATTCGTCAAATGACAGCTGATGAAATAGTATACAATTCTGGAACTACGGGTTAAATCTAGAAGACGAAAAAAAACTTTGAATAATAATCACTTAATAAATTCTTAAGTAGTATTTTTTGCCTGAATAGAAAATGGAATTTTTAATTCTTCTTCTGTATACTTTTAGGAATGTTAACTAATGATTAACACTTTCTTATTTAAATTGGTATAAGAAATTACGTCTAACTTATTACAGCATGACTTAACTAACTATAGAATTAATTAATATATGTGTACTTTTATTTTAAAACAACAATGACTCAGTTAGCACTCACTTCCACTTAGCACCTCCTGTAGTCTACATGTATATATCTGAATCTTTAGTTTCATGATTGTTGATCAACGTGGGGATTATGTTAAAAAAAAAACACAAACAAAAGTTTGTGTTTTTTTTATTTTCTTTTGCCTAATGTGTTAGGATTGTGAAAATGTCATGCTTTAAAAAAACTAAAAAGTTAAATTATTCCGTATTCCGTGAATTATTTCGGTGTTAAAAGCATTTCCATATTCACCACCAAATTCTTCTTAAAAAAAGTGTAAATATTTAATACATTCATTCGTAATCAGTTTTAGAGAAAACTTAAAAAAATAAATATTTAGTTTTTCCTAATTTTCTCAACAATTGTCAACGATAGGTTGTTTCCCTAAACAGATATAGTTCTTTACAGAATTCTGTATAACTTTGCCTCGAAAATTAGCTATCCAGCTCTAATGGTCAGCCAAATAATATGAGTAGTAGTATATACAGCTCAATCTTGGACACAAGAAAAAAAAAACAGAAAAATAATAAAATAGTTTTGCGGACCTCATTGTTATTCAGATATTCAAAGACAGCATGAAATCTATTTCCTTTTAACTAATATTTACAAAAATTGTTTTGTGGACCTGTAATTCCACAGTATAAAATATGAATTTCTCACAATCAAGCTATTACCTTTATCCAGATACTAAAAGGCAAGTAATATTTAAAAAATAATTACCAGTTTAGTTTAACTTCAGTAAGCTTTTATTTAAGGAAATGTATAATTATATCCGTCAAACCGATTCTTAATTATACATATATTTCGCCCCCTTTATAGACTGCTTTCGGGAATTGTTGATATAAAGCGGGTGGAACCAAAACTTATAATATGCCATTCAGAATGCTGCTAAAATCTGTTACCATTATTACGTTGTTGTATATTAAGTCGTCGCATCAGAATAATGTGGATTTGAATATTGTAAATTTGGTGACCGATTTCCTTATGGTGCAAAACGATCCTACGAAAATTACAGCATATGTTTGTTGGCCAAAAAGTAATATAATTATATTAACTAAAATTTCGTAATATGGCTAGACTTATATTTCCAGATGTACAACTTCATTTGAGTAAAACGCTTTCAGAAAGGTCTTATGGAAATAAAATTGGGAATATGAATAGTTCAGTATACTATTCCTTACCTGAGGAGCATCAAATGTTCTTGCTTGACGCAGGATGTGACGGTTCTACAAACATTTTACAGCAAGTATGGTGCTGTTTAATTAAAAAGTTCCACACTCTCAATCTTTAGTAAACATTTTATTTCAAAATCAAGAAATTAGATTCTAAATATCAACGAATTTAATTGATAGCCAGTATATATCTATTTCAGGCCCATAAATTAAAACTGTTTAACCAACCATTCAGATGGATGATTTGGGGAGCAAACGATGAGACTTTCAATGGTTTACAATTCGAAATAGACAGTAGAGTGTTTGTTGTAAGAAAACGTAACCTAGAGTATGAGGTTATCTCCTTATACAAACTAACTGACTATTCTGGTGGGTTCATTGAAAATTACATATTAAGGTGGAAGAGTGATGAGGGAATTTTGGAGTTAAATGAGTTCCCTGCAACACGGAGCAGGACTGACCTTATGGGAACAAAAATAAGGATTTCTTATGTTATAACTAACCGCGACACGCATAATCATTTATGGGATTACAGGTATACAGAGTGTCCGCAAATTTTACCGACAACGCTTAACTGTATATCCACGATTTCAATTAATAACTCCATAATTTTTTTTATTGATCGGGTTGAAATCTGGAGCAACAATTTGGTCTAGTAAGACCTATTAGTTTTCAAAATATTAGTGACACCGATACACTGGGTAATAGTTTTCTCGTACCTCCCTCTTTTGGTGGTCAGAACTTTTACCGTAGTTATATTTTGATTTAAACGGATAGCAACAGTGGAAAGGTTATTAAAAAAATTATCTGGAGCAAAAATCGGCTGCAGATAACAATTCTTGAGGAAAATGATTATTTACAAGTCTGGTTGCTCCGCTTTGTGATGTGAGTGCCACAGACTTACAAATAGTTATTTTCCTCAAGAATAGTTATCTGCAGGCGGTTTTCGCAACAGAATTTTTTTTAGAATGAAATTGCCTTTTCACTGTTGCTACCCATTTAAAAAATACAACTATGGTAAAAGTTCTGATCATTTAAAGAGGGAGGTACGCCGAGATAACTATCACCCTGTATATTGGTTTGACTAATAATTTGAGAAACAATAGGCCCTAAGGATTCAAGTGACTTTTTTAAATTTCAACCCGATCGGTAAAGGGGTGATGGAGTCTTTAATAATAAGCGTATTTCAAGATGTCGTAAAGAGGCTTATACTTCTACCATCTGTAAGTCCTTAAACATTAAGGATTAACAAATTAAGCCACAGCAGCTATTCCCCCGGCTATATGCCGTCGATGGGCGTTGAATTACGTGGCGACCTGTCATTGGTAGATGACTAAGTATTATTTCGATTTGAATTGTTTCCGAAACTATCGAGAGATGACGTTTGGTTACTTTTTTTATAGTTTACTATTGTAGAACTTAACGGTGTCTACAAGATGTGAAGCTTCGTTTGTCAAAGGCATACTCGCTTACACAGTATTGACGAGACCCAAGACAAGGTCGAAACCGGTCTACAATTAGCGGTATCCTGACACTTTGCATCTTCTCTGTGGTTTTCAAGCAATCCAAATTACAGTATTTTATGTCTATGTTAGAATAAAATACGGCAAATTTCGCCACGTAATTCAGCGTCCGTCGACGGCATATAGCCGGGGGAATAGCTGTTGTGGGTTAATTTGTTAATTCTTAATATTTAAGGACTTACAGATGGTTGGAGTATAAACCTCCTTACGACATCTTGTAAAACTTACCATCTGAAAGCTTTGCGTTTGTAGATAAGCGTATTTACTTATCATTCAAGTTTTATAAAAATGGTGAATTTCTACAATATTTCGTTAACATCTGGTATAAAGTGTCTAGGTATTTGATGTTATTAATTAAAAATTATTAATAATGATTGACCATTATTTTCATTTAGGTTCGTTTTTGTTCGTTTCTTTTTTATTATTTGAAGTAATATATATTTATTACTTGAAATAATACGTGAATTTTATTCACATAATTTAAATATTTAATAATATAAATTAATATATAACTTACTATTTATTATTGGTTCTTGTTTACGTAATTTTGAAGACGTAGGTATTCCAAAGTAACTAAAAAATCTGCATTTCTTTAAATATACACAGCTCTCTTAAGAAATTTATTTTGTAGTTTATGCAGCTGATTAATTATTCTGTGAAGTTCCAGTGAACTAAATTTCTTCTTCAATTTCAGGGATAAACATATAGACGCAATATCTAAACTAAATTGGATACTTACACACTGTTTGATGGGTTTTGTAAACGCCACACCTGTTAAAATTTTCCAAGATACATGGGGTTACAAGAACGCTACTACTTCAATATATTCCGGTATGATAGGGGATCTTCAAACTGATCGAGCTGATTTAGGAGGTATTGAGTAATACTAACTGATGTATTATATGCCACAATTTTGCTAGAGTATCAGAAAATGTAATTGAATATTAAAAAGTAATTTTTCTTATACCTGTAATGTCAAATTTATTTTTGAAAACTAACGAATGACCTTGAATTAGCATATATCAGATTCGAGAGCTAGGTCCAGGCGGATTTCAGATATCATAGATCTTTGTCATTACTTATTTCATTGAATAGGAATACAAGACAAGTTGCATAATAACTGAATGAATTTTATGAATTTATTTCCATAACATATTTGAATTTTAGGTACCCCTTCCTTCTTTACTTTGGACAGAATAGACATAGTTGACTATATTGTCTCAACAGCTCCTACCCACATGAAGTTTATCTTCAAGGCACCACCCCTTACTTACGTTACAAACGTATTCACCCTTCCATTCGACAGTTACGTATGGTATAGCAGTTTCGTTATGAGTGTAGCCATTTTCGTGGTATTATACGTAACCGTTTTTTGGGAATGGAAAGATCCGATCTTCAGAAAAATTTTAACGGGACCACAAGTAGTAGAACCGAATATTTTCGATGTAATCCTCTTGGAGGTTGGTGCTATAACCCAACAGGGATCCGATGCGGAACCCAAGAGTAATGCTGGAAGAATTTCCACTATTTTCACGTTGATAATGTTGATGTTTTTGTATACATCTTATTCTGCGAATATCGTAGCTCTTCTGCAGAGTACAACAGATAGCATTAATAGTTTGGAGGACTTGCTAAATTCCAGAATATCTTTAGGGGTTGAAGATATAGTGTATGCGCACTATTATTTTGAGGTAATCAGTTGTTTTCCCCCATACATAATTCCTAATTAAATTTTAATTCAGTATAATATAGTACATTATTACTGTTGCCTTTTAGAATGCAGATGAGCCCATAAGGAAGAACATTTATGAACAAAAAGTTGCTCCCAAAGGTCAGAAACCAAATTTTATGACCGTGGAAGAAGGAATTAGACGGGTAAAGGAAGGTTTTTTTGCATTCCATGTAGAGCTTTCTACAGGTTATAAAGTGGTTGGCGATACTTTTCAAGAAAGCGAAAAGTGTAGCTTGAAGGAAATAGAATACGTGAATATGATCGAACCGTGGTTACCTGTAAGGAAAAAATCGCAATATAAAAGACTATTTAAAATTGGGTAAGACAAAGATTTGTTTTAATTACAATTCTTCTCAGATTCTATTCACAAAGCCACATCTGTAGTTTTTTTTTTGTTTTTAAGGATGCAAAGGATTCACGAATCCGGCATTCGTAATCGAGAAATAAATCGATTCTATACAAAGAAACCTGCTTGTCACAGTCAAGGAAGCAATTTTGGGAGTGTAGGGCTGTTTGATTGCTATGCCGCCTTCTTAATTTTTGGAATTGGTGTAGCTTGCAGTTTAATTTTATTGTTAATTGAAATCTTCACAAAATGGTATATCAATCGCAAAAAAGAACATCACATTAATTTTGCATCGTCTACAGAGAAAGACTTTGGATTGGACGATGATGTGGAATTTAAGTTTGTAGATTTGGAAGAAATATCGTAGACCTGTCCTTATCATGTAGTATTCTATAGAAAACTCTATAGAACCATATGCAGTAAAGCAGGAAAACCTTTTAAAATATAGATTAAATAAGACAAGGATTATGATGTAATTTCTAAAATTGTCCCTTTATTTTTTTTTTTCGTTGTGCTGTCGTAATACATTATCACTTTTAATGGAGGGAAAATATAATACAACTTTATTATTTTTTATGTAGACAACAACACAATTTGTAAAACAGTAATTTATGGTTTAAAAGGGTATAGCTAATTGTCATTCTTTGACCTACATTGTGCTTTTATATTTTATACAGTGAGTTTCAAGTATTGTACAAAAAAATATTTATTTGAAATACCACTTTGGGAACCTTTTAATTTATTCGAGCCGTATTCGTGAACGTTATTTTATTACATCATACATATTTTTTTAAGGAAGATCCCAAAAAGAAAGAACTTCTTATTTTACGTGCAGTAGAGTATGTAAGTAAATAACTGATTGGTTACACAATTTTTATGAGTAGTAATTCTACAAAGCAAGTGGAAATGTCATTTGAATTTAAAACATGAAAATTAATTTATACTAAATGTTTAAAATGGGTTTTATTCACTCGGCAATATCCAAGATTGTGAATAATTTATGAAGAATAATAAAGGATTAGTGGTAAATAATTATTTAGAGACTATAGAAGAAAATAAATTACCTATATGAGAACTAGTGATATTAAAGATTCAGGTAGTTTTATAAAAATGAATATCTAATGCAAATACAAAACAATCGAGATGATTCGTATTTATGGAATTTAAAATAGATGGTATAAATTTATTGAATGTATTTTGAAAATAAGGCACTCTGAAATTAAAATATGTCGATTATCTCTGTTTGTTTATAGTTTACAAAAATGTTAAATATTCTATGCAACCTGCTGGCATCGAAAATTTGGAAAAGTTCGAAAAAGATAACTGGAATCCGTCGTCGATATCGAGTGGTATACTCATCATTGTCTTCACCATCACTTTCATGATACGTGGGGGTTGCCAATGTTCCTGAGGGATACACAGAAAGCTCTTTGAAGAATAAAGTAAACATAGCAGGAAAAGTGGGCGGAAAATCAGTTCAGAATAACCAAGTTGCTATTGTGGAATTGGTTATAACTTATCAACTGTTTCAAGAATAATTATTATCGGAATTCTAAAAGAACATCTGGAGTTAAATTTATAGAAATTTAGAAAATTGTATTTTCTTTGTGATTATAGAAAAAAGTATTGTCAGTTTAATGTGCCATTGAATTTATTTTATTCTCTTATTTGAAAAAGAACCTGAAATACCTTTCAAACGAACATAGAAAAAATACACGTTTCATTACGAAGACGATTGAACCTAATTTATTTAGTTTAAATTATCTCCCGACGATACCAACTTAATTGGCTAAATACGCGTCGAGTAACGTGTAATCTTTCAGTGTTTGTGGAAAACTGGTTTATTATTTTTCTTATCATATCGTCGACTCCAACCCTTTGCCAAGACTACTCTCTTGGTGGAAATATATATTTTTTTGCAAATATCTATCACCAAATATATGAATATGCACGATATGGAAAGTACCACACTAAATTTAGAAGTTATCAACAATTAAACTGTATTAAAAGTATAAAACAGATTTTTTCTTCTTTCCGATGAATTGCTGGAATGAATGGTTTTCCTTTTGTCTCGATGAATGGTTGTTAATGATGCCAAACATGTATTTTTGTTTGATTACCCTCTATATGAATAGAGTAAACTCCTTTTTTACAATGTATTTACAAAGGATAGAAATTCGTTGTCAAAGAAATCATTTTTTCTCGCAGAAAAAAGTTGCATGTGTAATTGTTTTAGAGGATATTGGATTTTTTTTTGGATTATTTACCAGAAGTATTAGTATTATTATTTAAAATATTGGAATTAAAATTATCTGCATATAATAGGGACAATGAAATATAGTATTAGCTACATATTTTTAATTAACTGACTTAATTTTAATTAATTAACTTTAAACTAAGTTAATTTTTAATTAACTAACAAATCCGACTATAAAATTGAAACATATCACTGTCGAAGTTAGTTTACAAATTTATTAAAAAATTTACTGATTTATGCCGTTTTTCCAGGTCAAAGCTAATAATAGTTTTAAATAATATAGTCTCAATAGATTATCAGCCGAATCAACTTTATTTTAATAAATTGATAATTCAATGACAATAAAAAGCTATTCAATAATGATAATAATACTTTATATGGTAAAATGAAATATTACAACAGTTACCCAGGACGCTTTCGTTAAATATAACCCTGTATAAAAATACTCGTAGGGTAATGTGCTAGACTTTTTTCTTCTATTGATAATCTTAGCTGTTTACATACTGTAGAAACTACTGATAATACAAAAATTTTTTTAACAAATAAATATCAGATTGACAACATATTATTGTTGATTACATATAACATATACGTTAAAGGAAAGAAAAGAAAATCCGCTATTTCATTTAAAATTTCTCCGCTCGACTAAAAATCCCACTTCTAGCCATAAGTTTATTTTCAAGGTAGACTTTTTTTATTTTTCCGAACAAAATAAAAGAATATTTCAAATATAATTAACCAGGACTTGATAATTGGAATTAACTTTGGAAAGCCGCCTCTTCTTGTATTTTTTTTCTATTTTTCATCTTTCTATTTGCCAAATAAAAAATTTCGTAATATATCGTGGCTTGTTTTTATGGCTAGGCTCATGTAGACTGTTCCGTTTATCGGCAAGATAAGAGAATTTTTTATTTGGCAAATAGCGATGAAATGAATAATATTTATTTATATTTTATCTGGTAAAATCACGTGAATTTTATAAGAAAAATATACTGCGCACACCAATATTTCATACATTTATACATAAATTATATATAATACAATAGACATAGAACCAGAAATGGTTATCTATCCTATTTATGACAACCTGTCGCCATCTTGGACCATCTGATCCAACTCGATGACCGTTATTCAGTTAGTAAAGCAACTAACTAAATGTGAATTTCCTGCAAGTTAGACGAAATCAATAAAGTGGAAGCTTACGTTTATTCTATATGGTTCACGACATATTTTATCAGCAGGAGCTAGATGGCGGTAACAGCTCCAAGTGCTATACATTTATTACCAGAACAAAATTTTAGTTGTACAAGAGATGTTATTAGATATTTAAATTTGGATTAGGTAATAGAAATTGTTTCCATAATCTTTTATTATGCATATTTAATCAACTATGTGGTAATTAATTAATTATGTGAAAACAGAGTTACAATAGATAAGTAATTTATCTTTTAAAGAATGTGTCTGTTGCCATGAAAAATATTATATATACGTACACATATACAAACTATTTTATGAATATCTTTCATGAACACTAGATCTTTCCCAATAACTAACAGTTATTTCGTGCCAAAATATATATTTTTACTTTTCCGCACTCCTCTATACCCGGAAAAGTAATGTAATCGTGTAAGGAAAAATTGATAAAACATTTTTTTGGGTTTATTTTTCGTTTTTCGGCCTAAAAACCAAAATAAAATGATTTTTAAAATTTTTTTGCTGTGTGTGTGTGTCGTTGCCGTCGGCATTTATTCTTGTTAGCACGATAACTCAACTAAATCGTGTCGGATCGATCGGGATTTGACTATTTCTGATTAGGGACGTCTCCCCGACGACACCTATTGATGTTGAGCTGGATAGAACACACAATTCCATGTACATGGGTGATCAGAAAGTACAATGGTGGACTATTTGAAATTTTTTTTGTTAGCACGATCACTCAATTAAATCGTGTCGGATCGATCGGATTTCGACTAATTCTGATTAGGGACGTCTACCAGACGACATCTATTGATTTTGAGGTGAATAGGGTACGCCCCATCCTGTCCATGGGTCATGAGAAAGCACGATGGTGGACTATTTAAAAAAAGTAAAACTATCGCATCAAACACATATTCTGCATTTATGTGTTGGTTAATTTTTGCTCGGCCACTGAATTTCGAGATAGAGATGTTCTGCGTGCGGACAAGTCCGTAAAAAATGTTAATATCCTCACTATTCCTAATATGAATATAATATTATTAATTAATGCATAATTAAAGACATAAGGAAGAGATAAAGTATATGTAAATTAAATCTACTCCACTTATAACTGAAATGTCATATGCAGAGTAAAGACAAAGTAATGCAACAGCCGATTATTTATGAAATTTTCACGTACGCACATTTTTTTGCTCGTCTTATGCAAGGCTCTTATTAGAAAATAAATTATTAGTAATAACCAATAGTAAATTGTCAACTTGTAATTTAATTAGATGTTATCTAAATTACGTTTTACTTACACCCCTTATTAAGAACTCGATTTGTGTTGTAAATTCTTTATTGTAGGTAGCATGAAATAATTAACTTAATGCCATCATATAAAAAATTTATACATAATGTCTTTTAATATTTTCAGAGTTGCTCTAGATAACAAATAAGGGATGAAATTCTCAACGCATAAATTTTTAATAATGGTTTTCTACAGATACAATTTATCAGGCGTAGATTAAATCGAAATTAATTATATCTATTATCTGGAGTAGAGAAACAATACGAAGCAATATCTGTCTGGAAATGAAGATTAATTGCGTTTAGACTCTCATTAATGAATGCTAATACCAAGTTGCTCAAAGTTATTAATGTTGTATACATGAGAGATATTAACACAGTGAGTATACTATTAAAAAGTAAAATGTATCTAATTTGTTTTCAAATGACTTGTAGGAAATCATCGCATATTAATTAATATATTTTAAGCCATATAGGGAATTATCTGACCTTACCGCATATTTTGTATGCAAATAGCTAACAATTTTTGTAAAATCCTGTTTACAAAGAATCCGATTTTCTTTAAATAAAATATTTTGAAACATCTGTTATATAATGGTCTACAGCGAAAAAATGGATTACGAAAGTTTAAAAAAAGGAGCGTTCTTATAAGAATTACAGACATTCATTTGATTTATTCTACAAGATATATGATACCAACAACATTGCTTATATTGCAGTAAAGTATTCCATGCTCTTGACAGCATTACTTTGTGAATTAAATTAAAACAACTTGGCCTTGAACATATTGCAGTAGATTTATTGAAGAACTATTTAACCAACAGATACCAGAGCCAGCTAGAAATGGCTAAAAGTATACCTCAAGGTAACATACTGGGACCTCTACTTCTTTGTATTTATATCGCCGATTTTGATATATTTTTTAAATGTTCACACTAATATGCCTCACTAATATGCAGATGATTATCGATTTTTGTTTCTAATTATTGAGAATAATGTTGCAAGTTTTAATATACATTAGAATCGTAGAAAGAGAGCAAGATTATGAAGTATTGACAGATTGACCTCTAATGAATACAAATTTGGTATTAATAACTAGTAAACACTAAAAGATCATTCAAAAAATCATCAAATTTGTTAGTATGTACCTTAATTTTTCTGTCAAGTTTTGGGCCTATATATTGATAGTAATATTAAGTTTAGCCATCATGTCAATAGTTTAATATGAAAATAGTATACTAAATTAAGAACATGATATATATTCAAAAGTCTGCTTACCACTAGGGTAAAATCTGACTAATTTCTGCTTAATAATATTACCTACTAGACACCGTGTATTGGCTTGCTATTTATAGTACGAGTAATAAGGAAAGCTAACAAGAATGTATGTATACTTTCTAGTTATGTTTTTAAAAAAGGTTAATATATTAGTATAAAATACAATATGTAGACTATAAATGGATATTAACTACATATGGCTTGCTTGGTTCATAAAATGATCAATATTAAGGTAAGTACCTGAACATTTATCAAAAAATGTTTATTACAAATAGTAACACACATATTATCTCATTTCAAAACAAGGCAGTACATCAAAGCTCATTTCGAAAAGAAATAATAAATCTGCTTTCGTGGAAAAGAAACTTGTTTCTCGTAGTTATACTGGAAATCATTATTATATTTGTACAATAACAATAAGTACTTTCTCCTTCGTTCTTGTTCTATGTAGGACTATATCTAGTAGATATATGGTAATAGATATGAACAACTTTGTAGAATACTGTAACTTCTGTATTGATATGAATATCTATTTTCTGGAAATTAAAACATATTATTATCATTAAATAGGTTGACTAAAGATACTGAAACCTTGTTTTAACGTATGTAGTAGCTCAAGTAGTAGTCTTCAAAGCATAAACTCCTTTCGGTAATAATTTTAGCGTTAGCTAGAAATCTGTTTTATGTACCAGCACTATGTAAAGAAGAAAACATGGCATGGCAGAAGATACTCAGGACAGTAAGAAGAACACAAGATGTATGAAAAAGTGGCCTATGTATCACTTTATTGTTTGTCTTTGCAATCTGTTTTTATATCTAGCATTGGAAGCATATATACGCCAAAAATCTATGGATCAATACAAACATATAAGCGTATAGGAATAAATCACGAAGTGAAACAATTAATAAGCAACGCCAATCATCATGGGGTTCTTCAAAAGCAGAAGGCTCACTTAGTTAGCGTAAAATGTGAAGTGAAAAGATGAGAGCACGGTAACAAGGAGAGTTTTTCATTGGTAACAAACAAGAAGTCAGATGAGAGGAATGCTCAGGAAGAGTTGGCTAGATGATATGGAAGGTGACATCAAAACATTGGATATGAGGAAGTGAAGAAGGGCCGCATTCAAGACAGCTAAATGAAGGATAGTTGTCAGCCAACCCACCGAGAGTTGTAATGTCAGTAGAAGAAAAATTCTATACTTAATTACAATCCGTCTATTACGACAATTATCAAATTAACAGTATATTAAGAGTGTATATTACATCACGTACATGTACTGGTATACAATACTTATCAACATAAAATATCTACCAGGTTAATTTAAAGAGACAGCAAATTTAACCGGAATTAAATCTTACATAAGCTCCTGTAATTTAGTTGTAACACGAGTTATCGAGGTGTTGCGTTCGCGCATGTTATCCCCAAGGCCGCTTGCACCGTGTTCGGTGTTCAATTGTAAATCTCGTATTGCGTATTATTTAGCATGGACGATAGCCTTTGATATAACAAGGATTAAGGAAAATCATGCCGTTTGTATTGGCGAGATTCTGTTTGATATTTTATGATATGACCATAGTAGACCAAATTCTAATTAAGAGAGAAGATATGACAATGAAAGTCTATTTTTGAAAATAGTTTTCATAGTTAACAATGTTATAATGAAGTATAATATTATTTAAGTGGCTAGATAAAGTTTTATATTACGTAACACATAAGTTTTAGATTATCAATTACGCTTTGGAATAAAATACAGAAGATTCGACAAAGTTAATAAATCAGTGAAACGTCACATTACTACTTCTATTTTGTTCAAGATTTAAATCATAGTATCTACACGATATTATAAAAAAATAATTTCAACTAATGATTAACAAATTAGAATAGTATTGTCGCTAAAAAATGAATAAATAACAGAAAGGAACAATAACGTCAAATGCAATGAAAACGGTGTTAATGAAAAAAATTGGAGGTGGAAATAAATCATAAGAATTTGAATTCAGTAGCATATGGATTCTTCTCTATCCTTATCACTGCTTTCATTTATCTGGGAATGCTATTGATCAGCTGGTGAATGATTTCCTGAGGAATATTCTCCCACTCGACAAAAACCAGTTGTTGGAGTTCCCTAAGAGTCATAGGGGCAGACATGTGGCGCCTAACTGATCATTTAGTGCATTCCATAGATGCTTTATGAGAGTGCATTTAGTGCATTCCATATGAGATTAATGTTTGAGATTCTTGGTGTTCAATCTATAGTTGGAATATTCACAAATCTTAGGTAGTCTAGTATGTCTCTAGCAAGTGGGCCGAGCGTTATCCTACATAAAAATGAAATTGTATCCAACAAATGGAGTCAATGGCATCACATGTTCTTCTACGCTATTTTCTACGTGTAAATGTGCATTAGTGGATTTCCCCCGTGTAGGAACCAATTCCGTGTAAACTAAACTTCTACCCAGAACGTGATTGATTCACCAAAAAATGGGATACTTGGAGAAGTATTGCAGGCAGCAAACCTCTCTCCGAGCTTCCGCCAGACTTTCTTCTAACAAGAGTTACTCTTTTTTCATCTTAAAAGAAAACACACCTCCAGTCCTTAATGGTCCAACTTACGCGTTCTCTTGCAGAGCGCAGTCTAGTGACACCATGTTCTTTGATGAGCAGTAGTGCAATAGCTGGTCTTCTACTGTCCAATCCTTCTTTACTAAGCCTTCTTCTGCCCGGTTGTCTAGAAATTGCTACATTTCGAGCTGCTGTTAAGGTTTAGTTCAAAACTGATACAATACTTGCTTCTTAAGGTGACTTGCGTAAGGTGACTTCTTACGACCTTGTCCAAGAGTTCTACCGTAACATTCAATTTATTAAAACATTTAACTGTTCGACTAATTGTTGATTGTCTAACTCCTAACAAATTAGCCGTATTTTACTGACTACATCCCTCGTTAACCAGAGTTACCGAATTTACTGCACTATTACTACCTCATCTTCTCTTAAATTGTGTGAACTATTCATTCTCTACTTCAAATATGCTGGAAAAGTATTTCTTGATGAAAAGCTGATGACATTAGCTTAGATGAGATTAGTAGTGAAAAAAGCTTGATGGCATTAAATTAAAAAGTCGCTAGCAATACAGTAACTGAATTTACTGTTTCTTAAAAGTCCCTTTAAAAAGTGTTAAATGTATTAATAATAAACTATTAAAAGGTTTAAAACTTTGAAAAATTATAAGAAGAGGTTCTTATAATTTTTTAATGATGAGTTAATTTTGTCAAAGTGTATTTAGGTAATACATCGTAGTAAGTACTTACAGTTAAATTATGTTTCTACACTAATGGTTTCTAAATTCCTACAAAACGTTAATACCTCAACGTCTTGTTTTTACCTAATGAAATATTTACACTTCAGTCCACTATTTACAATATTTCTCTGTGGAACAACATATACGATGTTTGTTGTATCTAGGTATCATGTATGTTCATGCAGTCCTGAAATAGTGTAAACTGCATGATATTTCATCTTATATACAACTTTAACCTATAGCTAGAAGAGATGACGTATACCAATATAACATTCCCCAAGTATAAGGAAATGTAAATGCAGATGATGGAATACAAAACAAACAAAACCGCCACTCTGTGTCTGAAAGTTTCCTAAATTGAATCCTAACTTTAGTTACCTTTACTTCATCTTGAGGCTCAAATTTTGTTGCAAGTATTACTTTTAATTTGCATATATTTCTCCTTAAAATTGTCCTTTTTGAACCCGCCGGCAGTATGGTAAACAATAATAGGTATTACTTTTGTGTTAACGAAACATTGTCCCAAGGATAGAAAGATTTTGTAAAGAAACTAAATTGTTCTAATTTTATAATAAAAATAATAATAACAATAATAATAAAATTTATTAATTGATAAATTATATCCACACATAGATCAGAGAATAAAAATCAAGTTAAAAAAGAATATGTAATAAATGAATAAAGAAAAACATGTACATATATTTACTAAATAATAGTACATTCAAATTTCTCTGTTCATAAATTTCTGAATACTATAAAAAGCTCCATTATATTATAAATGTCTCACGAATACGGTGAGTATGGATACTTGTGTGGTACATGAGTATTAAGTATTATTATAAGTAGATTTATATGTATAATCCTATATGCATGAAAATAATTTTTTCGAGGAATTATTTTTACGTTAAAATGTTCAATTTGAATATAAATATAAAAGCGGTGGCGTGGTTAAAATATTTTTATTACTAAAAGTATTCCTATAACTTTCATTAAATATTGTTGAAGAATAGATCTAATTAAGCCTTTTATGTCAAACAAAAATTCTATCCTTATTTGTTGACGTACCTCAGGCTGTGACACTATATGAAATATGTGAATAAACAAGAGCATATTATATATGTATATTCAATAGTCCGACTTGTCTAAATAGTAATTCATTTAAAGTAAAGCAAAGAATGTCTCATTAGCTATGTATGTGCACATATCCTCTATGTGATTATTTTCAAGTGAATTTAAAATCCAAATAAATTAAACAGTCTGTGAAGTGTTCTTGCTATATTAAAACATGTTATGTAATGAACGCATTTGTAATCTAAAGTTTATACTAAATGTTTTAGTTTCATTAAATACTTATTAATCCCTCTGTAAGCACTCACTAACCTCTTGAAGTACTTGATCCACGAGTATTCGAAGTAGCTCTGGCCTATCTGCACATAAAGTTATTATAATGTCATCTGAAAATATACCTAGATGACCAGTTGTTATAAAATTTGGTAAGTTATTGATTTATAGCATAAATTGTAAGGGATCAGGACTGAACCTTGAGGAGCTCCGACTAATGCAAGTGAGGAACTCCGAATAAATCCTAATATAGGATTAAATGTCCTTATTATATTAATTCTCTGGAATATAAATATTCCAATTAAAGAAATCTATTCAAAATTAAATACAAAAATTAAAATCAGGAACAAAGCATATAATATAATTATTGGTAAAAACAAGGGCCACAATTAATGACGCATTAGGAAAACTATTGACGAGGTACTATATGAATAACATATACAGTAAATTTAAACTATATATTCGGCCACTATAAACTATATCACCTCTGCCTGGTAATAGCATAGAGAAAAAAACTTTCAACGTTAAACTTTTTATTATTTAATTTAGTACTTGCAATTCAGATTTTGTTTTATATGTTACTAAATTTTTTTTATTTGAATGCCCCTATTATTTGTTTTTGATAAGCTAAACTTGTTATGTGTTTTGTATATAAATTATATCTTTTTCTCATAAAGTCTAAGTGTCGTGACATGTGGTGGGGCCGCTGACTTTCAATTGTGTTAGCTGATTCGTCAAAATGTAAAGATTTAAGTTTGGTATCCAGACAATAGACATTTTTCTTCTCATTTTAGTTAGTTTACGGCTGACGAGAAAACAGAACTAAAGGTGTATCCCTGATTTGTGTATTTTATTTCAGTTTACTCAGTTCTCGTCTGGCAGAGAATTTTGCTAATAGGATTTATAATAGAATAGAAGGAACAACTTCCGCTCACATTATTCACTAAAGGGTTTTTTAACAACTACATTAATCTGTAAAATTTAATCTAATATTAAATGTAATGACACTAATCATAAAGGTACATGCATAGAGTATTCAAATAATATAGAAATAATTGTTCAGCATGAGACATTTCAGCATGAGAAATTGAGACAATTTCATGAAACCCGACTAACGAAAGTTTTAATACACGCATAAAAATTCTTTTAGTGCTAAGCTTTCTCTAGAACTGCTCTCGAAAAATGTCCATACATAAACGTTGAATAACCGCCGACAACAGCTACCGGATGATGAAGTTGCGTGACTATTTTAGGTGAGACGGTGCAACAACTCATAATATTTTCAGCAAGGTGGTGCAACGGCAAAAAATAATAGCTCGTTTCCCTCAGTCTTTTGATTATTGGCTTACATGTTTTGATAGCATGAAAGCGGCGGATATATCTGACAGTTACTATAAATATAAAACATAAAACGTACCATATTATTTTAGACAATTACTCAAATCTAAAGCGGCAGCTATTTGGGTGGCGGATATGTATTGGAAAAACGCTAATAAAACTCATTCGCTCAACACTCAACTGACATTGCCATTGCTGGCGGTTGGGATACTTAACCAAGACCACAACAATCAGTAGCTAGTCGCACTTGCCACATAACCAACTCGGTTATCATGAAGATTAAATTTAATTAGAACTATTTTGATAATAAAATGTATTAGTCTTCCAATGACTTTCAGACTTGTCTATTTCTAACACATTTGCATGTCATTGATGATATTAGCATGGAATGTAACTTCGTAATCAACCGGATGATATAAGTTGAGACGGACGTCAGACATTGAACTGGACCGAATTTTATGACCATTTGCGACCAAAACTTCTGCATCAGATAACTAACGTCAGTGCTCATAGGATCACCTGAAGAGCTGACAGTAATTAAATACGGTAATCGGTGACGGATTATTTACAATTTAATATTAAACTAGGACGATTTATTACTGAGAAAATTACTCCTATAATATTAACACGAATATCATAATTATTGTAGTAAGATATTTTATTTTTTTCATTTTGTTCATCCTCTGATCTGTAGATAAAACTCGAATTTAGTCACTTAATTAGAAATTAAATGTCTGTTTGTACTTACGTATATATGTATCATGGTCCACCCACCCTCAAGGTCAATAAATAGAGTAAAGAAATCTATACACAGATTAATGTTAAAAAAATGATAAGTCCGCATTTTGACTTGGAACTGACCCCCTCATTTTCCCGAAATTAGCTTCAAGGACTGTCGTTTTCCTTACGCTTCAAAACATTCATTAAGCGGTAGCTTAATTGGAACTAGTCAGATTTCTATACTGCATTAGAAATTCAAACATAATATGAGAATGATCAAAGGGTATTTAAGAGGACACGTTAAATAAGCGAAAAAGTACTTGTAATTATGAGAGGTACTACACTGCCAAATTTACATTTAACGTTTTAAACTGAACCTCCTGATTTTCCTCAAGACTTACAAGCTCATTCCTGCTAAATATAAATTAAACCAACATCCCGCGATACTTTCTCATTAGGCTTTTAATTATTTATTTACCATGTAGAACTTCTTCCCAGCGGCGAGATGAAAAGTAACGTAAGAATGTTTACTTTCATCCGCCATAATTTCTAACGCTCCGCCAATTACCATGAGTAAAAATTTATGAAAATGTTTACATAAGCGATTGAGTCTCCTCCGGACCCAAATACGTTTTAAATTGGAGCCAGGAGGAGTTAACCGGATACCAGGTATCAGACCGTAGTAAAGGTGTAATGTAATTTTGTGTTCATGGTCCCGAAAGGAACGGGAAAAATGTTAATGACTAACTGTGACCCTTTTATACGCTCCTAAGTAGTGAATTATGGGTAATTAAGAACAATGGTGCAGAAATGCCACCGTCTGATACGCAATAGAATATTTAGGTCAAAAATGAACGCGTTAGTACGTAAGTAGTAATTACTCGAAACTATTTAAATATAAATTTGCATTCCGTTTGTTTCTTGTATCCTTTTATAAAATGGAAACTCATATAGTTCAGCGTTATAATATATCGCTCTTGTGACTTCATTTGGGAAATACTATCTAATAACATACTAGAAATGAACCGTTATTACGAAATTCCTTTATAAAGTAAGAAACTCCTTTATAAACGATTTATATGTTTTAGCAATGCAATTAGCAGTGGAATTTACGAAACAGTTACAAGACAGGAACTCGCAGAATCCTTATGGACATCGTTCTCCAGTTACTTCTGGTGATACAGCAATGAACTGATAATTTTAATTTTACCCAGAGATTCGAAGTTAATGTCTTGCAGTGGGGTAACTAGAGTAGCGTTTCTACAGTGGACATAGGAAATTTTTATGTGTTCAGAGACAGCCGTATATAGGATTACGCCATCACATTTGACGTCATTCACGCCAACCTCTTTATATTATAATAAAGATTTGGGTCTCTCCGGGTTTCCATATGAAATCTGCACTAGCGTCTTTGTTGACATTGGGGCCTTTATTATGTTGCTAGTTGTTGGAAATAATTTTGGGCCAATTCAAATTTATCAATATATATTTATTTATTTAATGGCTGTTATCAATCAAAAATCATTAAGCCCGCTGAAATATTAACACGCATATTTGATGTTACAAATGTTACTAAAACTATAGAAGACAATAATGACGAAGATTGAATTATTTCAATATGTTTACTCGCAAAATAAAAGCTGTTAGTATTTTATTATAAATTCTGTTTTTATTTTAATTTTAGTGATTTTTATTGGATTGGCCAGAATATACTATGTGCCTACCTGCATGGAATTTTTATTACTTCAAATATGTTTCACCCATCGCACATCTATGTAATTGCTATAAATTATAGTTGAATACTTATTGATTACACGTGATTTTTTTGGTCGATGTACCTCGAGAAATAGCCACGGAAAACCACCCCTAATTTCTTGCCATTTTTTCTTGCTGTCTCATTGTTGGATGGAAAATTATGAAAAAAATATGTATTATAATTCTAATTAGTAGTTTCCATGTCGCTTCGGTTTCATTCAAGAACCTAACATAGTTTCGTAGAAAAGCGATTTTTAAGTTAGGGGTTTCAACCCCCATTTTCCAAAAACGAATAAAACTAGGGGTCTGTTAATTGGCCCAAAATTAGTTCCAATAACTAGCAATATAATAAAGGCCCCAATGTTAACAAAGACGCTAGTGCAGATTTCATATGGAAACCCGGTGAGGCCCAATTTGGATGTGACGACTAGATATTCCTTGCTAAAGTACATACATAAGATAGTCTAAATAATTGTAAGCATGGCGTCCTACTTCTTTACAATATGCTGTTCAGCTTTTTTCATTTAGGTTACATTATACTAATCCTATCCTACATATGAGGGAACGTAAATATATTATCAGCTCCGTCTATGGAATCAGGTGACTAATCCAATATCCTCTCTTCTTGTCTATGCAAATAAATAACACTATTATTGAGAAGAGAACCCACCCATTGATAATATACTACCTGTAGGGCTCTTTATGTTATATATGCCCATAACAACTTCGAAGAACATTCCTTCAAAATACAATCTATCAAATATTTCGCAATCAGTAGTCACCGTTAATTAACTATTATAATTTTACAATTGAACTGTCTAAGTTCTCGACGCAACATTGTTCCACTAAACCTCCAATGCTATAAGTTCCAGATCCGAAGACCACGGTGTAGTCTTTGTTGAAATTTAAATCATGAGAAGAAGCATTGTACGTTATGTAGAGGTAATTCGTAGTTGCTCACTACTGAACCGCAAACGTATAGATCTGTTTAGCGTAAGGAGTTCTACTGTATTCCTCTTCCTATATTTTAATTTGCCAATTCGGTAATCTTTAGCTAACGCAATCTGTTTATCAGAAAACCCAACTCTGCAAAACTATAGTCCTTGATGTGTAGATGTTTTCGCAGTTTTCATGTATCTAAATATTTTTTTGCTTCATCGAAAATATTGACAACGAAAAACTTATCAAATTGATGTGCAATTATCCTGCGTTATCAGTCTTACCCAAAATACTCATTTGTGCCACTTATGTTCACTGCCACAACACGGACAAAAGTGACCACTCTGCCATTGATTAGGTGCCTGTCACAGCAATGTAATGTCACTGGTATGTGTAAATCGACCTTTACTTTTGGAATCGAAGTTAATACTTTTTGTTGATTTCTACTACTTTGGAATGGCAGTGTTAAATCAAAACATAGTGTTTTGAATATATTATCCTGTGAAGTTAATCTAGTTAACAAAATCTCATAAACCCAATAATCCATAAACTAGAAATACAAAGGTTGAATTCTGTATTAACGCTAGTCAAAATAAGTTAACAACACAGCCAGATAAGGCAGGACTGAGTACAGACCAATTTTTCCAATTTTCAGACAGATTAACTGAGCGCCAAATTCGATGCGCGAAGAAATCTGTGGGGTCCTTTGACGACTGGCGGTAGCGGAAAATTATATTAATTTCAAAATAATTTATGTTAGCTTATTTCGTTGAATAAGCAAACTTTATAAAATATCGTACTATTTGGAGCCAATATGGTCAACTCTGAAAACTATATATTTATATTTGAACCATAATGGTGAAATATTTATTTAAAGACGGTAAAATATTTATATGGTTTATTTTATTTTCATTGAGGTTACCGATGTTTTTAAATACTGATTGCATAAATTGGTCTTAATAATAATAATTCTTCTTTCTGTATAGTAGCCAAATATATGTCACTATTCCTTTGTCTCACAGATGGTGGTAGATTCGTTTACCTCACACTAGATTTTTCTACAAATACATATTTAAAATATATTAGTTTCTATCATCGACACAACATCCATGGAAACGGCAAAAAAATCTAGTCCCGAAGTATAGCGAATTCAACTCATAAATGTTAAAAAATAACTGATAATTAGTTGACGAATCAATATTTTTCGTGAGTGAAAAAGCTACATACACACAAACACCAATAATTATTTTCATTGATCCATAATTTTCCATACTTTTCCTGAAACTGTATATCACAAAGATGTTAATCCCATAAGATCTTCGCATATAAAGAGGAACTTCATTAACTTTGCAATTATAACATTATCGTAGTTGGGTCTAATTGGTATCTATATTGACAATTACAAACTCGATTATTTCATTATTACTTAGTAATAGGCTTTGAGAATTTAATGTCGCCAAACGAGCCGGTCGATAATAGGGTAGCTGGGGCCTTGAGAACAATAGTGCCACGTAGATAATTCAGTTACTAATTTAATAACGAGGGGCACTTTTTATTGAACATAAAGTATTGAAATTCCTTGGAGAATTTGAAGAGCATTCTTTATAAATTTATCTCTTTCGGACTTTTCGTGGTTAATTATGTGAATGATCAACTAACGAAATGGGTCGGATTTAAAGCAGTTTTGAAAAAAGCTCATTGATATGCAGATAAAATTTCTCAGGATGCATTTGCTTTAGTTCTCCCAATTTTGCTGTTTGCAATTTTATTTGTGTGTCTAATGTATATATTGGTCGTTGTCTAAGTTTTCTAAACACTAAATAAACTTCTATATACTAAAGGAACTGAAATTGAAACAAGAAAGTATTTAGTTTGTCACCTTCACCTATACACAATGTAGCTTTTAAAAAGATAGAAATTGTTGGGCCTTACTTTGTAATAAATCTTTTACTACTCCTTCTTTGGTTGATTTTTGGAGATGACCTGCTGACCATTCTTGTCTCATAGCAAATCATATTCTAACATATCCAGAAGAGATACTAGCAGAGGATAAATGGAAAAGGATATTTTTTCAATCCTTCAAGAAGTACTATATGATGTATAGCTGATGTGAAAGAAGAATAAGTGCTTCAACACTGAAAAAAAATACTATATTTTAGGACTATACGTTGGATTAAGGAAAAAATACGTTGACGCTAGAAATACTAATAGAAACTAATTTATTAAAGGTTTAAATTCGGTATTTATTCACTGTTGATTCAATAGCAGAGCGCAATTTGTAAGTATCACGTCGAATCCTGATGTATTGCTTGTTTTTAACCAAAATGAATTTTCAGAAAACTAAGAAAATACTATCTGATACTTTCTGAACAAAAGGAGACCAGTTCTTTCTATGAACATGAAATGGTTTTATGTTACTTGACGAGACATTATTAAGAAATTAATAAAATTGATGATGAAATTAAAAATGGTGACTAGAACAGCTACCAAATTGAGTTTCAATAAATCAATGAACACAATTTCAGGAAAAGTACAGATGTTATTGACAGTGAGTCTTCACGAATGTTTAAAAACTTAACCTCCTAAATAGGGGATGAAATATAGCATTACCGCTCCTACCGGCGCTATGGTAGACATTGTGTGGTGGGAGATGAAAGTACTACAGAAAGATACAGAATCTGCTCGATTATTCCAAAGGATTTGTCAGAAAAAAAATGTAGGAAACAAATATGTAGGAATATTACTACAAATAAAAGTACAAATTCAAACAAAGTGAACAAAGTTATCAAACGATTTCGAGAAAAATACTATTTCTATTTCTAAGGTGATAATATAATAAGTAATATTGTTATTATATCAGAAAAAGAGGACTATTTTGAAGGAGTTACGAACGTTATCGAAGATGGTCCTTTACTGAAAATTATCTATTAACCCTTTACCGAAAATAATTATAGAAGGGAAGAAATAATTGAACACATGTAACAATTTTATTGTTTTGATATAAAATATACTGCAATTATCAAGCTCTATAATGCTTAGATCTATCATCTACTGAATATACAACAAGCTAGAAAAATGGGTACGACCAATCGTTTCTGCAATTTGTTCACTAACTTCTTATCAAAATGTTAACAAAGTACTTTGGAACATTTCTGTTTATACTTTAAATGAAGTGGGTGTTTCATCTCAATTGAAATGAGTTTTTATTCTCTATTCATAAATATCGCATTTCTTAATTTATTTATTTTTAGTAAAATAGTTTAGTATTTTTAGTAGTTTTTTTATATATGGTGGGGCATAGTAACTTGCTTATTTAGAAATTCAATTTAAAAAAAAGTAATGCAGATATATATTTTTTTCTGTGAACAGTGTCAAATACAACATTTAGTTTTTATTTAGGTTTACATAGATTTAAAGATGATATCAGGCAGGTTGCTTCCATTATTCTCCATACACTGCGTTAATTGAACTCAGAAGTTTCAGTCAACTCTTTCCAGCATATTAACGGGTATGTTGGCGATAGCTTGACGAATGTTGTTCTTAAGGTGAACCAGGGTTTTAGGACAATCATTAGGCATGCCAAGAAGCACCTCACATGCATTTTCTCGTGCAACAAGATCACGTGAATTAAGTTCCTGCACCACAACTAATTTGTAGGGATGATGTGATGATGTTTTTGTTATTCATGAAGAATTTGACTCACAGAACGAGCAGACAACCCAACAGCAACTGCATGTATGCGGACAGAGCACTGAGGGGATCGCAAACAGAAAGCCTTGCCATGTCAATGCTTTAGGGCAACCTTGCTATTCGTGGAAGCCCAGGTTCTTTTATTGTTCAGATCACCAGTTTCCCTGAAGTTTTTTACCCATGACACAATCGACTGCTGGCCAGCAATATGATCATAGGACGCAATATTGAAATGGGTACAGAATACACGTTGCGTGGCGATGATTGAGCGGCCGTTAAAGAAGTATGCCTTGACAGCGAACGCGCGCTCCACTTTCATCCACTCTATGATGCTAACTAAACCAAGCGGAGCTACAACTTTATATCCCACCCTCTCGAATGTGCCTATCCTCATCTTCCTACGAGAAATCATCGCTTCAAGGCGTTAAATTCAAATAAGCAAATTGATCTGCCCCACCTCTTACTATTACATTGTATTATGTAATCATCGGGAATATGGTGGGAATTTAAGTCAATATACATGGCGGTAATATACAGGCAAACCTGTTGTTATATCATAGAAGCTGACTATTGTGACGGCAACAATATCATCCATACAGGAGTTTTACTGTATGCTTGGGTTCAAATTCCAATTCCGCCTGGGATGGTGGTTGGGTGGATTGAGTAGCCCAATGATCATCTCTGCCGGTCCCAAGCCCGGATAAAGGAGGAGGGTTGGGCTAGGGGCTAACAACCCCTTCCAGTAAAAAAGCCCTTGTTACGAAAATTCAAATAGAAGATTCCGGACCGAAACCTAGACGACGACTTGGCGAGAAAAAGGACAAAGATTTAGGATTATTCACGTGGAATGTGAGATCATTGTATAGACCTGGAGCCCTGGGAATGCTTGTTGACACCCTGGATAGATACAAAGTAGACATAATAGCACTCCAAGAAATTCAAGTACTCAATAATTAATGTACATGCACCAACAGATGAGAAACTAGATGAAGAAAAAGAAGAATTCTATGAAGAACTGGAAAGAGCTATACAGAATTTCCCGCGAAACGATATAAAAGTGATATTAAGAGATTTCAACGCAAAGATAGGAAGATAAATTGAATACTCACCAACCATTGGAAAACATAGCCCACACGAGGAGTCGAATGACAATGGGACGCACCTAATACACCTGGCAGCCTCAATGAATATGGTGATAGCCAGCACATATTTCGACCACAAAAAAATACACAAAGGAACATGAGTTAGCCCAGACAGGCAAACGATTAACCAAATAGACCACGTAGTGATCGACGCAAGACACTTCAGCGACGTCATGGACGTACGTACCAGACGCGGAGCAAATATTGACTCCGATCACTATTTAGTCCAGTCCAAAATAAGGGCAAGAATCTCTAACGCAAAAAAAGGAAAAGGAAGTAGAGAAGAGGAGTACAACCTGGACGCGTTCATAAATCCTGAGAAGGCTAGAAAATTTGAGCAGGGCCTTGAAAGGAAGTTGGAAGATCAAATGGATATCGCCTGTGAAGATATTGATCAATACTGGGGCAAGTGTAGGAACATACTGGAAGAGGTAGCAGCGGAAGTCATAGGTAAACAAAAAAACAACCAGGAGAAACGGAGTGGTACGACGAGGAGTGCATACAAGCAACGCAAGAAAAAATCGGGCATATAGAAGGCTACAGGGACGAAGAACAAGACACGTAGAAGAATAATATAAGCAACTAAGAAGAGATGAAAAAAGAATTATAAAACGAAAGAAAAAAGAACACATAGAACGTCAAATACAAGAAATAGAAAGGCTTAACACCCAAAATAAAGCGCGAAAATTTTACAAAAATGTCAACCAAAACAGAAAGGAATTTAAGCCTAGATTATCAATGGTAAGAAATGGAGAAGGAAAAATTATCAGTGAACCAGAGCAGATAGTAGAAAGATGGGCACAAAACTTTGAAGAGAGACACAACATAGGTATAATCATACCTATACATAAAAAGGGTGATCAAATGATATGCGAGAATTACTGAGGAATTACGTTACTAAATGTGGTATACAAAGTAATGGCATACATACTATACGATCGCCTAACTACATATACTGAAGGTATAGTAGGCAAATAGGAGAAGACTTACGAATATGGGATTGATACCCACCACTTATTCATAGATTTGAAAGGTGCCTACGACAGCATAGACAGACGCTGACTTTATAACGCTATGATGGAATTTAATATCCCAACACACCTGATTAAGTTAGTGAAGGCAACCCTTTCTAAAGTTGAATACAGAGTAAGGATACAAAGCAACATGTCAAGACCCTTTCAGACACATACCGGCCTATGCCAAGGGGACAGTCTATCGTGCCTGCTGTTTAATATCGCACTAGAAAAAGCCATAAGAGAATCAGGTATAGCGACTAGAGGAACTATAATTAATAGGAGCGTACAAATCCTAGCGTACGCGGACGACATTGATATAGTATCCAGGACAAACAGAGACTTAATACAGGCTTTCAGAGCAGTAGAGGCAGCAACGAAGAGAATGCGGCTACAAGTTAACATAGCTAAAACAAAATACATGAAAGTAACCAATAGCACGCAATTAGCGCCACCCGAAGACCTGGTAATAGGTTAGCATATACTTTTGAACTCGTAAGAGAGTTTATATATCTTGGCTCCCAAATAAACGAAAATAACAGTATCAGTGCAGAAATCAAGAGAAGAGTTTACCTAGCTAACAGAGCCTACTTTGTGCTAAAAAAGCTCCTAACATCATGTATAGTAAGCAAAAAAGCCAAGATATTGATATATAAAACACTTATTAAACCAGTCCTCTCTTACGCGTCAGAAGCATGGACTATGACAAAAAACGATGAAATGCTGCTAGGATGCTTTGAAAGAAAGGTCCTACGTAACATATATAGAGGTGTGCAGGAGAATGGGATGTGGCGCAGATGCTATAATTTTGAGCTATACCGCCTATACGAAGAACCTGACAACGGTCCATTAAAATAAATAGGGTAAGGTGATTTAGCCACGTAGAAAGGATGGACGATATGGACCCCCAAAGCAAATATTCTAGTAAACATAGAGGAATGGAGAGGAAGGCCCAGAATCAGATTTAGGGACCAGGTCGAAGAAAATCTACGGATACTAGAAGTAGGAAATTGGAAAACCAAAGCAAAGAATAGGAAGGAATGGAAGCTGATACTAGAACAGGCCAAGACCCACCTTGGATTGTAGCGCCAAAGATGATGATGATGGGTTCAAATTCCATCGCGGGTGGTTGACACTTTTCACTAAGCATGGGTATGTTTGTTTTGATCTCTATATAGAACCACCCCAATGGCCAGTTTCAGAATTTATAATAACACTTGTTTGTCATGACTTTTGTGTTCCCAAATAAAGAAAAATACTTATATTATAACGTCTATGTTTGTAAACTATACTGCGTAATAATTTTAGATATCCTGAGAGTCTATAATGCAAGTAAAACTAGACAAGATAGTTGGAAAAGTTTTATAAAGAACAAATCCAATTGGATCCATTTTTAACAGCCTCATACATGGCTCTAATGTCTATATGATTGTAACATCACGTCTCATCTAGACAAATGGACATTCAATGAACTCGGTGGCGATAATGGCTTCCAAATTTATATCCGCAGGGTAACAGAGAATGCGCATCAATCAGTGTCACCTCCAATCTTATCATATACGATTTTATGCACCCCTGACTATCGAATTGAGTTGTAAATTGCATTAAACTGGAATTATTTCAGCATGACATACCGATATGTTGCAGCTGTAATTGAGATACTAATGAAATTTTTGATTAAATATACGAATTTATGCTCTAAAGTTTTGAATGTATGTAGACATGCAACAAGTTCGTTTAACATATTATGAAAGGTTACAATTCAAAGTCATCCTATTTTCATATAGCAATATTGGAAAATTATAATACCTCTCACAGGGATATATGAGAAGCTATATTACGAGAAAATGATATAGACAAATATATAATGTTACATATTTGCAATATTTGATAGAAAATTCAAACATTGTTATTACCAACATTAAAAAAATATATTCTTCATGTTTTTTTCTATAATGAATACGAAGATATGACCATCCTTTAACCTAGAAGGCAAAAACTAATACACAAACATCTTTTAAAATTCAATATTTTAGCTACGATGTAGTAAATTTTTAATTTAATTTATTTCAAAATGGTACTTTTAAAATATTCGAAAAACACCTTGATCGGTAGTGTCAAATTCGTGTTGCTGTTGGTTTGCAGCATATCTACTGACTAAAAAAACTCCTGCCTTCTTTACTTAGGAATTCGATTCTCGAAATTCCCTCTACGTGGCCCTATTACTACTACCTACCTTCTTTCCTTTGCCTTTTCCTTTCCTCTTCTCCTTACTTTTTTAGCATCTCTTGCGCGAATTTCCTGACTGTGTTCCAGGGTTTCCTTCTGCGAAACACCACTTCCCCTGGCCGTTTCTTTTCCCGCCTCTATCTCCGATACTTGGAAATGTGTTTTGGCTCGTCCCTCTCTTCACAGCAATAGCATAGTTATAGTAGTAATAGCATATATTCACAGTAATAGCAATACTTTACCATTTCGTCAAGTCCCTCATTCCTCCTCGTCCTCCTCGTCCACTCGGCGTGCACGCACTCTCTCCACCTTCGAATCGGAGGGACTGTCAATTTTCGGTATAGAGCTTTAAAGCTTCACCAGGTTGTTAATTAGATTCCTCGTCTTGTCGATAGTTTTGGTAACGTGGTCCCCGAACCGGATATCTAAGTCGCTATCGATGCTGAGATACTCTAGGGTTTTTTTGTTGTATTCCATCCTCAACACGTTGAAGCTCTCGATAGCGTGTTTTCTTTTCATATCACCATCGGTATATCCATTTTCTCCATTGCCAGTTACAAGCCTTGTGCTTTCATCTAGTCATTTATTTCACTCCCTATTCTCTTGACCATTTCCATACATGTTCTTATGTCCCTTACGGTAATCCTTACGGCTAGGTCATCGGCGTAGGCCACCTTTTTAGTTTCTGGTCCTGGATTCCCTAGCACGCCGTCGTAAAAACCTAATCTTACCTATCCAATTATCCGAATTAATGTAACATAGCTTAGTGTAATATAGTCTTTTAATTTCTACAGGGGTGTAGCTATCTCTGATACTAACTAGGTAATCGGACCCTCTATGTATGTCTTGGAGCTCCAGAAACGCCGTCACCAAAAATTGGAGTCTTAATTTAATGTTGTTAGAATATATTGAATTGAATAAGAATTGGTTTGACTTATATTCCGCGCACCTATATCGATTAAGGATCCAGACTTTCGTGTTGATATTATATTATATAGTAGTTATCTATTATCTAGTCTTACGTTATGTGGTTTCCTACAGTAGTAACGCGCTCCTTCCCTATTTTATGCAGATAAGCTTTGAAGCACCAATGGCCCATCAGCGCTTATGTGATGTACTAATGTAGTGTCTTCTTCTGATCCATTTTTGGATGTTTGGTATAAATTTTCTATTCTCTTGCCCTTTATCCAATTCTACCGATCTCCTTTGTCACCTTGTTTCTAGAGTTTCTCTGGCTGTAGTTTTCTCAATGGTTTTGCATTTTGATTTCTCCTTTTCACTATAAATTCTATTGGTGAGGTTTCGGCTATACAATACAGATGAAAATGATAATGTTCTGTAAGTATTATAGTAGATGCAAACGTAACTATTAAAATCGCTTTTCTTTAAACTTTGATTCAATGTTTTTTTAGTTAGATAATTACAAAACTGGTTGCAAATTATTGCGTTCCTGGCTGTAAATGCTTTTAGGATCGCTGTAACCGTTTTAGTATTAGTATGTTCATTTCATTGATGTTGCTTGTAAACTTGTGAAATTGTACATATAATATGCTTCTAGTATATTATATTAATAAGTACTTTACAATCGTTTGAATACTTTATTAATCTCATATGTAATATTGAGTGATTGTATTTTATGTTTCTTATTTAAATTAAATACAATAATATAAGAAAGAGTAATAGTAGGTATTTGCTTTAATTCTATATCCCATTCTACTGAATTGCCTCCGAGGTATATCCTACGCCACTGATATAAAAGCCTACTTAATTACAAGACATAAAAAGGGACATTTACGGAAGGTAGACAGAACGGCACATATCACGTTACTCTTGAATTGAACATAAAGCCTCAACCTAATTTATCAGTTTTTAATAAAACTTTATGGGCCTTTCGTCATCCGGCATAAAAGCGGATTATACCTAACTGGAGTATAAAATTTTACCGTTCCCTAGAAATCATCCGGGCTCTTGATGCAAAGGGCCGGTGTAATTTTATTACTTTCAGCAATGACATCGATTATTGTAATTAAAATGATTTTTGAATTGACGATCTCGGTTAGAAATGAGTGAGGTCACAAATTCTGGAGTACGTCATGCATCCGTTAAAGAGTTATAAATTTTAGTTTTCCCAAAAATTATATATCACGCAGTATTTCGCTGGACATCCGAAGTGAATACAGAAGAAAACCGTAAATGTATACAGAGAGATTTAAATTGTTTGAACGTACTGCGTTTTGCTTCCTCAAAATTTTTTATATACTTATTGTTAACAATCGGTTGCCTTGTAAAAGTTAATAGGCATCATGAAACATGTAAACGGTAATTTGGATATACCGCTCACATGTTTAATGATGCCTATTAACTTTTACAAGTCAACCGATTGATAACAACAAGTTTGATTGACAGATAATATAAACAGTTTTAAAACCTTAAAACGGACTTTTCCGCACGTAGAGTATCTCGAAATGTCGTCTGGTAGACGTCCCTCATCAGAATCAGTCAAAACCGATACGAATCGATCCCACACGATTTAATTGAGTGATCGTGCTAACAAAAAAATATCTCAAATAGTCCACCATTGTACCTTCTCATGACCCATATACATGATAGAGTGTATTCTATCAACCTCAAAATCAATAGGTGCCTTCTGGGAGACGTCCCCAATCAGAATCAGTCAAAACTCGATCGATCTCATACGATTTAGTTGAGTTATCGTGCTAACAAGAATAAATACCGACGACGACACACACACAGAAAAAAATTTTAGAAACCATTTTTTTGGTCTTTAGGCCGAAAAACGAAAAATAAACCCAAAAAAAATTTTGTCTTTTCAATTTTTCTTTACACGATTACATTACTTTTCCGCGTATAGTGGAGTACGGGAAACTAATAACCTGTTAATATAACCTCAACAACTACAGGTTCACAGTTTTCGTCACCCTGTAGTCGGTCTAAACATATATTCACAATGTTGAACATTTAAAATACTTTTTATATTTATTTGTTGTTATTAGCAAATGCAGAGACTTGAATTAGAGTTTATCAATTATATCTTAAGTCTTTTTGATAGAGTTTGTGACTATTGAATATTTATTTATAAATAGAGAAGGTGTTTTTGGCACATAACACGAAAACTGCACTTTCATAGCACAAAGTACAATGTACCATTTTTTAGGTAGATATGACAAAAATAACAGCTTCAACATATCTTTACATCAAATGCTCAAAATATGTACCTTGATTTAATAAACAGAGGTGTATTCGTCTTTCTGTCTTTTCATAAACATTATATAATTACATATTTTAAATGTTCAAGTGTTTGAAAATATTGTATATACGAGTACTGGATGGAAATAGTTTTAATAGTATAGTAGAAAGCAGTTTTAATAACTTTAGTGTATTATCTGTGTGACGTCATCTTTAATTCATCTAGATCCCTCTTTATTTAGGTAGGAAATAGTTTTTAATGTTAGTTATTAACAAAGTCAGTTTATGATGCTTTCTATGCAATTTTTTTATGGGCTACAGCAAACTAACTTGAAGTTTCTTATATGTACGTAATATAAAACATTTCTGTATCATTCTACCTTTTCAATACCCTCTGAGGCATATAAAGAATATAAAACTGTTATAATCTCCTCATAATGGTTTAAGAATCAGATAATCTCCTAAATTATCGGAGTACTAAACTAAAACTTTAATTCCCAACCCTCCCTATGCCTTGGAGCTACTCCAAAACTTTTTCTTAGCAGAAGTGCACGTAACAGCTAATTCGAAACTGGGCGTGTCATTATTCTTCAATTCGTTAAGCTAAGACGTGAATTCGTACTGTAAGTTCATCTGTAGGTGAAAACGCCGAGGGGCAAATTTTATTTTATTTTATATAAATTCCCCCTCGCTTTAAAAGGAGTCTCGAGTACTCTTCAAACACGAAACTATGTGTCGATGTTTCCTTCGTTGTGCCATCTAAATTTTCATAATATAGGCGTCACGTCAACTCGCTAACAACGCCATCGTTAAAAACTTATCTTTTTGAGGTATTTGTCTCGTTGAATCGAAATATTATAAGGGCCAAAATGGGTTTATTCAGTATTTTATATTTAAATATTTGTATTCGTCATATAGGGCCTACAATATATATATCACAAACTAATAATATAAGACATTTGTTATTGTTATATACGCAACAAAATTAAAATAGTAGAAATGTATGTTTCCAAAATTTCAAAAGTTAAAATTTGAAAAGGGATATTCGCCAAACTTCCAATTGGAAAATTTCCAATTTTACAGAATAGATAGTAATAAATATCATCTAAACAATCGTGAACATGCTTTAAATATTGAAAATCTCAAAAAATTATTTTCAGAATAATTAACAATTTGAATTGAACGAATGATCAATTTAGATCAAATTAGACTGACGTTTGTATATCTATGAGATACCCTGTACCATGTTCATGCTGAGAGGCCATAGTGATTACCGCATTTGATCTCGCTCGACATTTTATCCTCTTGGTTTCAAGAAATGTGTAAGCTGTTAACATAAATAATCTTAACGACCTAAAACTTAGCTTAATTTTAATGGTTCAAAACTTTATTCAGAATGTTGCCCTTCAACACAGCCATTTTATGTTTGTGATATAGAATTACGTATAAACAATGTGTTCTCGGTCACATTATCTTTAAGAGAACGCATGATAGTTTTGCACACATCATCTATTTCAGGAGATAAAATAAGTTGAAGAACATTTAACAGCAAAAGAGTACATATGTTACATCTCTTATAATCTGAGTGATAGTTAGGTTAAATGTTATCTTGATGACACCTCATAATCTACTTACTGCGTATTATTGGATGTAGCAATATAATCATACTTGACATTTTGACAGTCTATTTTCCTTTTATTTTTTCGTCTTCGGACATAGATAGTTCTAGTGATTTATTTTAAACAGCGATCATGTTTTCAGCGGAATCAATTGATAATTTATCTCACATAAAACCTTTAGTTAAAGGTAAATCAAAGGTAACACAAAAAATAAAAAAATGGTAGAAATCGAGGTCAGTAACAACGCTCTTCCTGTTACGCTATTCCAAACAATACCTGGTAGCTCAATAATCTCCCTCTTATCCTCAGAAAGTGTTCATTACTATTATATAATATAAATAATAGGAAACATATCCCGACAAATTCTAATAATAGTTTAGATACGTATACATAATAGGAAATAAATGTGTTTAGTTGAATTAGTAGTTTATTTCGGTTCGATGATGTATGCACATCTAATAGCAATGCCACTGCTTCACGTTAGGAGCTCTTTACGAAAGCAAATTTGAATACTTTAGGAACATTACTAGAAATGGTATATGAACGGTATATATGGAATGTCAAAAATTATATTGTATAAAATGATTATTAAATTGAAACCATTCATTTCAGCTTATATCATCCTTTTCAATAACTCTGTCCGTTTTATATTGAAGGAAATTTTACGGACCCTTGTTTCATATCTTAGCCTCTGACTTCTTTTACATGAATGACTGGTCTATGAACACCTTCTTTACAAATCACGTAGCCAGTTCGCGAAATATACCGGCACAATTCCTAAGACATTCATAAACACTACAAATACATCGAGATCCATAAGTAGGACTCAGTAAATTCATGGTCGATACATTAATAATAGTAATAACCAACACAATCAACCATTGAGAGGTTATATATAAGGATACCTCAATGAGGACAGGGACTAACTAACATCGCAGAATTGTATACAAAACAAGATACTTCCAAGGAAGTATCTTGAAGTGCTTTGTCGGAGTCTTGGAAGGAAATACTTCCAAGACTCCGACAAAGCACTCTACCAAGAAGTAGTCCAAGTTAACTAAGGATATACTAAACTGAATGAGGACCATAAATTCAAACACCACCCGGCACGAAAAGGTTATTCATGGCAAATATTCCACTCTATGAGACGAGGGTATGGATAAACAAAACTCGCTAAACTGTTCTAGGAGTAGGAGATATGAAACTGAAGGCTTCATAGTCCTAATCCAAGACGGCAAGATACGTACTCGCAATATAAATTTATATTGAAAAACGAGGTGGAAGATAAATACCGTAAATGCAACAGGCCAAGGGAGATAATCGACCATATCATTGAGAGATATCCAACCCTGACCTCCCTCTTCAACCCATTTGAAGTAAGAGTTACCGTTTTAATACTTCAATGGAATCAGGATACGCTGATACTTTATTTGAACTGGCTGCTACCCCTATTCATCAATATAAGATGTCTTGAATATCTATAACCTTTCAGTGGTCTATTGAAGCAAGTCTTTAATTAAAATAAACAATTCCATGAAGATATCAGATGGGGGTAAAATCTAGATAATGGACTGGCCACTAAATTTCACCATGCCTATCTATTCACTTGTAAGGAAAAATTATATTTATAGGTTATTATTTCCATTGCAAAATGATGTAGCTTCGTTTTGGTAACACCGAATATTTCTATCGTTTTCATTAGACATAGCGTCATCAGGGAAAGTATTCTGTATTCTAGAACTAACAATTTTATCTAATATTCTTAGAGAACACAGTCAAAAAATCATTGACAATTTGGATTGCACCATTATACAAGATGAGATACATACATAATCTTTGCAGTTTCACCTTTACAATTCATAAATCAATCACTCAAATTTAACGTCTCAATGAACTATATCCTACGTGCGGGAAGCGCGTTCCAAGGGTGTGATGATAAAATACTCCCCGGATACAGATGGAGATCATCACAATTTAATAACAATAAAACGCATGTGTCATAAATTTACATAACAACTTCTCTCTGAAACGGATATACGAATGGGAGCGAAAGATAATCTATACAATCTAAGCTGCCGAACGGAAGCGAAACCCCGAAATCCAATGTAGCCTGGACATTTTTTAAGAAGCTAAAAATAAATCGTCGTTTGGAAGTATTGCGTGTCGTAAAAATTGTCGTAAGGTAACTCAGCTTACTTTTAGAGAAGTCAGTCGTATCTTCATAATATAGAATGTGACATTTTAGTTACATCTTAAATCAAATTACATTTTACGTTTAATATAAAACTAATGTCTATTCGTTAAAATATAATTCACAGATTTAGATTCTTTGGAGAATGTAGGTTCGAATAGTTCACGAATGTTTTTTAATGTATTGGTTTCTCTGGCGCCTTTCCGCGGTTGGTCAAGTTGTCTTAACGCTTCACTCTGTTTGACTTCTTCAGAGGATTTCCAAACACTTGAAAAATTTTGAACTGGATGTTTCTATTTTTTGGAAATCTTTTGAAAAATCTAATAACATCTGATATCCGAAAGAATTTAGTACATTAGATCCTTTGGAAACTAACTAATTAATAATAATATAGCATAATTTTATATAATTTTGAGAACTTCTGATATCCAGTTCAGATTAATTCATCGATCTTGTAATTCGACGATTCACTGGAGGGTTTTCAGTATTTAAAATCTTTCTAAAGAGGTGACAACATGATCAGTGAAACGTCAAGATAAGTTGATGCGGCAATACCCGGAAGAAGTCAGACATTAGATCATTCCGAGACTAATCCAAGTGGCTTTCGTTCTCATTCAAAATACTTTTTCGAAGAAGAAAAGGGTAAAAGAGATTTGTCAAGTCATATATTTACTGTCTTGTTTACGGTAAAATAAGGAGCCTACAACTATCTGAAATTAAGTATTTCGAATGCAAAAGCAATTTAATTAAATGTTCAGGTAGCTCACCACTATGCAATTCGTGAATATATACCACCACGTGAATATTTTAGAGTACCTGAGAGAAACAGCGAAATGTTTTCTTAAAAATTATGTTCTATAATTTGTAAGGTATGAAGAGATTCAATAATAATATAAAAAATAATCGTCATGATTCTTATTCTTTTTAATATTTTTGATTACCAATGAAATGATCTGCTTTCCTTATAGAACTGTAAAGAAAGGAGATACATTGTACATTAATTTTTAAATAACCTTAACCTAGAGAGATAGTAAACTACTTGGTGCTCGATGATAAATTTTAATAACGAATTCTTTAGTAATAGTTGTCACTGTTTGGGCTCTATTCCAAATGGGCAAAAGATGATTATCTGAGTTTTTTTCCGATTGATTACGTTTATTCATTCAACTATTGGCCACCAAATCACCAATGTAAAAAATAATAGAGCAATGATATTCCTAGATGTGGCTCAAGCATCCAGTCGAGTGTGCAATAGAGGTCTGGAATACAAGCTATAAATATATTTGTCACAGCAAATGAGCCAAACTCTTCGCTCATACATCACTAATCGTCACTTCAGAAGCAAACATGCAGAGTAATACTCTGACCTCAAGAAGATTTGTGCGGGAGTACCTCAGGGCAGTGTGCATGGACCTGTTCTCTATCTGCTGTACACCAACGACATTCCACAAACTGAGGAGTGGCACGGGAACATTTATAGACGACGCCGTTCTATTCGCTACTGATCAAAATATCCAGTCAGCTTCAAAAAAATATATCAATGAGCAGTCAACAGTATCACTAACTAGATAAAAAAATTACGCATCAAAGTAAAGGAAGCAAAGTCGATTCACGTCAATTTCACTAACAAGAAATACGAATATTAGACCAGTGATAGTCAACCAAAATATGATCCCACATGCCAATGAAGCAAATTGTCTAGACATGACTCTAGATGTAATAGTAAATCTATAATGGAAAACATATTTAAAAAAGAAAGATGAGTAATTGAACCTGGTTCTGCATTTCTTAATGCATCATCAACTCTGGGGATGCACTAAAGATGCTCTAACATCAAACTTATTCAGACTTTTCAGAACAAAATATTTCGCAGCATCGTTAATGCACCATGACATAATACATTCGAAATTAAAACATCTATCGTGATTTCAAGATGCCTATAGTTGAAAATAGGATCAAGAGGTTTGCAAGCAAACATCAGAAAATATTATAAAACTACGAAAATGTGAAAGTAATCTCGCTACTCGTCAGCAACAGATTTGTTTGATGGTTAAAGAGACTAAGGGAGTCGCTACCCTAAAGAGATTAGGGTGGTGACAGTGAAAATGCCTAGAAATTCTAATGTTTAGTGTAAATTAGTATATGTAATGTATAATTAGTATATGTAATAGTATAGTAATGTAATGATTAGTGTAAACAAAGTAATTAGAGTTATGTGGAGTCTGTCGCTGGTTGCTCATTAACTGAACATATAAGTCTATAATAGGTATTAGGAAAAAAAATTGTTAGACAGTTAATCTAGTTAAAATGCCTTCGGGCTGTTTTTCTATAAAAAAATAGGTTTATAGAATCAATGGTTTATACATACAAGTGTACATGGTCTTTATTTATTATTACATGTTAGAAATTAGCCTATAACTATGTTCTGTTTTGGTCAAAGTAATAGTCCTACGAAATAGAACCATTCAACTATAATAATTTATTTAATATCGTAATAGGAGATAGTTACAGATTGGCTGTGGATGAAAATTCACAACTGTCTAGGTGAAAAATTTAACTGTTTCATAATACAAAAGCATTTCAAGAAAGTAAAATGGCGAGATTTCTATAAAACTAATGTTGCTCGAATACCTTACTTTAGGTTATTAAAAAGTCAAGAAAACAACTATTCATCACAATTTAAAGTATACGGCTTAGTCTCCCTCGCTAGAAGTAAGTTGTAAATTTAACATACAACGAGATATTAAAATACTTTCATCCTGTTGAGTACTCTATTTTTAGATAGATTATCCCTTGGCTTTAATTATTATATTTGAAATTGAATAAAAATAGATATCTATTTGTTCTTGCCACTTATTAGGAGAATTTTAGTAAAAAAAAATAAAGTAAACCATTCTCCATACACACAAATGGTAGATCAATTAATGTATAACTAATTCAATCAAGGTAGAAAATGCGGAAAATATTGCAATTAGTAGTCGATTACCTCAGTCTTTGGAAATTTCAGCACATTTATATTCTCCTTCTTCTAAAAGTACCAATGACCTTCTGACGAAGTATACGAACATGATTCTGTTTCACTGATAAATAAAACTTTTAATACTTAGTTGCTTATACTTTAGTATAAATAAATCTCCCTAATCCTATTTATATATAGAGCTGCTTATACAGGTAGAATATTAACACTTAATGACTACTTTTATAAAATTAACCTATCTGAAATTCCTACTGCTTGTAGCACTAATGTATAATCATTTATTCTTTGACTATATGCTGTGCAATTAAACCATTCAGCTGCAACTCTATAACTGACTTTGAATCATTGTCTAACCCAATTACTAAATGATCTAACCAATCAGACATCTAAAGCGATAACTACGTGGTTGTTAGATATTTTAAAACTTCGTGCATTAATGTTAAATAAATAACTTCTTTTTCTCCAGTTCATGAGTATTCGAGGACCCTAATTTTACATTATATCTGCATATTAACTAAATTACGTTTGTTGAAATAACGGAGACTCCTGAAATTTACCAGATGATTGGTAGCTTCTTATGGATAGTGCTAAAAAAATTGCTTAAAATGTGTATTCCTGCACATTAGAAATAAGTTTTCGTCGATTCCAATCGGTCATTTAACAAAACTTACAGTACAATATAAAAATATTAAGTTGGTATTTCAGCATCAGTGGTTTGTTTGTGTCAATTTAAGAATGGTCACCATACTTCTTGAGCAACAAAGTAGATATACCAAGTATCCTTGTCACCTCTGTCTATGGGATAGTCGTGCAAAAGAAAAACATTACCAACAAACTGCTTGACATTTGAGAGACGCTATGACCGTTGAAAAGGAGAGAAGAAATAATATTGCCGCCTCTTCACATCAAACTGGGTTTAATGAAACAGTTTATAAAATGACTGGACAAGTCAAGTGATTGTTTTAAGTATATTTGTCTAGCCTTTATACTGAATACGGAAAAATTAAAAGCAGGAATTTGTGATGGTTCACAAATTTGAAAATTGGTTAAAGATCCAAATTTTAACAGACATATAACCGTTGTAAAATTTAATGCATGGTTTATTTATGTATCTGTAATTCAAAAATTTTTGGGCACTTACCAAGGCAAATAAATATCAAAAATTAGTACATAAGGTGCTAAAATATTTTGAAAAATTGGTAGCCGATAATATGAGTATTAAACTGTATTTTTTTATATAGCCACCTCTTTTTCTGCACTTTGCACAGATAAAAGTTAAGAAATTATAGTGAGGAATAAGGTGAATGGTTTCATCAGGATATCTGAATAAGATATGCAATAGAATGGAAGAAAAATGTTAACGACGGTGGGATCGTCTTATGACGGCCGATCACTGTTATCTGTATAGAGCTGCAGAGGCACTGTTCACAGCAAAAATATAAAAGGGAATAATCGTATAAAAATACTTGTTTTATAATTTTTAATATTTCCTGCGTCAGTTTTATTCTTTATTTTCTTATTAGATTCCATATATAAATTATGTTTTATGTTATTGTTTTAATATATATTCCATATATATTAAAACAAGTGAAATTGTTTATTTTGATGTATGTGATGTATGTTTTGATGGATGTAATCGACTATTTTGTTTTTCTTACTTTGCATTAATGATTATTTCAGAAACTAGAGCCGATAAAAAAAAGTAATTCCGTTTTCAGTATCAGGAGCAATGTATTCAAAATCGACTTAATTTTATGGCAACAAAATGACTATTCTCCAGTGTTATTCTTGATATATAGATGTTATCATTTATTTAAACTGTAATCTGATCTTTTACAATACAGGGTGTTTCCTAAGTACAAAAAATTTAAGAGCATATTCTTAAGTAAATTTTATGAAAAAAAGATCATATGAACATATGTCCTCAAACGCTTCGTTTCCAAGATACATGTTATTTATAAATTAGTATGGTTACTGTCAACAATGATTTTGACAATCATAAATAATACATATTAAGTTTGTATTTTGATTTGCATTCGAATTTTAAACGCACTTTCCAGTTTCTATTATTGTGTTTATAAGTTTTCTGTTTTTTATTTTAATAATTACTGTAACATTATGCATTGAAAGTAACATATCCTGACAATGGTTAACTACACAAACTCCGAAATTGCAGACATCCACTTTGTTTATAGACTGGCTGATGGAAATTCTTTAGCAGCACAACGGATTTACCAGGATAGATTTCCTAACCGATAAATCCCAAATGTTCGCACATTTGCAAGAATTCATCAACGCATGGTAGAAACGGGTTCATTTGCAAGAGCTAGAGATATTTCAGGAAAGCCTACCACAAAAAGAACTCCTGCTTTGGAAGAACAAATTTTGAATGAAATTAAATGTCATCCGGAAACAAGCACGAGAAAAATTGCCAACCAGCTTGATGTGAGTCATAAATTAGTATGGACCATTCTTAGGGAAAGCCAGTTATATCCATATCATGTTCAGCGCGTGCAGTTATTATTACCAGTGTAAATACTTCACAAAAATATTTACAGTGATATCATAGATATTATAAAAAAATATTTTGTCTTAAACCCTGTATCTTGGAAACAAAGTGGATATATGCTCATATGAACTTATTTTCATAAAATTGAGTCAATAATATGCTATTAAACTTTTTGTACTTACTTAGGAAACACCCTGTATACCGTAAAGTTTACCATAGGATAAACTGTATAAGGCGGATAGCGTTTACCAAATTTCTGCATGTCTTCTTCATGCTGGCTTGGTACAATACTGGTTTAATAGTCTCATTGTCTGACCATCAGGAATAGTTCCGTATACTAGTACTGATGACTCCTAATAAAGATGAAATTGGGATATGCAGTTCGTTCATAGCCTGATGTATCTGAGAATAAACAGATGGCAATAATTCTACTTACTTCATGTTAAATGTTTCCCAAATCTGTAGTTAATCTCCCTTTCCCCTATCCCCCAGATGAGCACCATTAATCTCTTAAACAACGCAATTCAACAGTTCCGCGTAATAAAACAGACCACTCAAGAAAGTGATAATTGCAAATTTTTAAGTTTTAGTAGTTCAAAAGGCATATCCGTGTTTTATTTTATGGTAATATTGGCGATTGAAGCGATTAGGTCTATGACCATCAAATGAAGCAGTAGTACCAAACTTGAATAAATTAGAAGAAAAGTCTTGGATTGTGCGTAAAACTTTAGCGTTTAAGGTCACTGTAGATGGGGTTGTATTAAATTTAATTCTCTTTTTATTCAAAATATAAGGTTTTATTAGGCATATTTTTTATTTCACCCTCGCGTTTCTTTAGATAATTTGTTTAGATCAATTTATACCTTGTTTCTCTTTACATAATTTGTTTCGTTACATTTTCATTAATAATATTATTGCAAGTAGGACTGTAGGAGGATACGATACCCCTCATGTTCTAGGCCCCTCACATGTTGCACATGCAGATCAAGCCAGATTCTTATTAGCTCTACGCCTGCTACAGAACTGAGTACCTGCCGTATTTTCAATGTTTCCTAATTACTTCTTGACAATTATTAACTTTATGAAACTTTGTGTATATAGTTTATCTAATCTTGAGAAGGAACTTAAATCAGTGACTATTTCGGTAGTGGTACCTTTATAAAAGTAGGTGATATTATATAAAATATATAATATGTTGTATTTAAAATAAAAAATATCATTAAGTTTCAGTACCTGGAAACTGGTGACTTCACTATTATAATTATTAGGTTTGTAGTATTGCATATCCTTATGAATTTGTTAAAATAGTAAGGCCGCAGTAGCTTTATATTATCTCCATAATTTATACGTGCAATATTTTAAACTCATAAAGTGACACAAATATCAGGGACAAAAGATTTTTCGCGGGATAAACATTATTTGGGTTTCTAATTAAAATAGATATTTGCTGAAAGGCAGAAAACGAAGGTTGTCTGATGCAGACATGGGTTTCATGTGAATTATTCAATAAATCTACTGCCAACAGACCGAGAGTGAAATATTACGAATTCATATCGGGCGTTTGATTGACAAGTGAATGTATTTTTGCGCCATTTTCATTTCGATACAAAATTAGTATTACTGTCCTCTGTCAGGAAGGAAAATTTATTCTATTTTAATGCAATGTGAGGATAAACCAAATATGTTTCTAACATTATCTACGTATAATATAGAGATCCAGATTGATGAAAAGTGACAAGATACACTCAAGACACTAAAACTGATTTATATTGTGTTCAAACTAAAGTAAGCATTTCAAAAAATAAAACTCGCCACAAGTAGGATTCGACATTTGTCTTGGATCGGAACCGAATGACAAAGTGCCGTACACGGTACGCCAATCCAGGACAAATGCTGAATGAACTCTATGGAGTATACATCTTTATCGATACGATCTCTGTCAGTAACATATAAGTCGGAAATCGAGAAAGGAACCACCAAACCGCCAAGCGGTTATCAAAGTAGTTCCCGAATAGCAAAACTATTACATAATCGCTCCAGGAAACAACTACTCCTCGGGCTAAAGCCCCGCCAGACATTGAATTATACCTAGAAGCGATCCTCGACCCCTTTCTCGTGTTTCTGCACGATCAGATAAGGTTTCAAAAATAAAACTCGTCACAGATAGGATTCGACATCTGTCCCGGATCGGAACCGAAGGACGACAGACCGGTTTCGACTTTATCTTGGGTCTCGTCAGTGCAGTGTAAGCGAGCATACCTTTGACAAACGAGGCTTCGCATCTTGTAAATACCGTTACGTTCTATAGTAGTAGATTAATTCTACTAGTAGAATACTATGGTTTCTTAATTATGTTAATACTATAGTAGTATTAATATAATTAAAAAACCATATTTAGATTTATTTGAATTTATTTCTTTATTATCATGCATTCACTTTCGCCATCATTCATTTTTTTATATAAATTCAATAGTTTTATATTATAAAAAACAATGAGGTGGTTGTGATAAGCCTAGTTAGTTCTCAAGAAAAGGGAAGACGACAAATCGAAGTATTGTTGATTTATTATTTAATCATAATATAAATTTAACATAACATAAAAATATATCTAATGTGAAAATGTCAGACTATTTACACTTGTGCCACGTATGTGCCCAATTTGATATGTTTAATGACGAATGCAATTAAGTCCTTTTATAAGAAGAAAAACATGAGTATTTTCTAACATGTAAAAACACATCTATTTACGTATATAGTAAATCAAATGTTTATTATTCTATTGAAATTAAGATGTATTCTATTGAAAATTCGGACAGAAATTAAGTCTGCTTATAATGTTCAAGTTAATTTTCTCGGTTAATTAGCCCTTGAAAATCATTTTATAGAAGTATTCACATTTGACGGAATACATGACTATAATATTTTCGTCTTAGATGACCCACCGGAATAGTAAGAAAAACAAATATGTATTTATAACTTTCGGTCAAGCTACATATCACTGCTAAAGCTTATCTTTACTGCAAGTAAAAATATACGTTTCTTTGCAGGTAGGTTCCGAACGAGTTGGACACCATTCTTCGTACAAGGTAAGAGTTTTTTCCTGTAATAAATAGTATAACAGAATATAAAATAAAGAATTAGGTATAAAAACTACTACAGCTGTAATAGATATAGTCGTTATCAATTAAGTTAGTATCTGCAGGGTATGAACATGAAAGAAATGCAGCGTATATTTAATGGCGACCAATGTAAAATGTGGATTGTAAATAATTTTAATAGTTTCACGTATTATATAAAAACAGTATTTAAAGACCTAATGATGAGTCTGTTCAAAAATATATGGAAAAATATGAAAAACACTAGAAAATTATAATTTACGTACATGTGACTTATTAATATAACAAATCTATCTAGTTCTAATTTATGATATTGGAACCGAGTTTTTTGAAGCTATAAATCACTTAAATACTATAATTGCGTATATCTGAGCTAAGGTTATAATAATCTTTCATAGCCACATATATTTTATAATAGAAGAAGATAAGTAGCATATTGGTTAAGCAAGTTCTTTGCTGTTGATCGCCCAAAATAGATAATAAAAACTGTGATACCAATAAACTCTCGAGGGTCTATCTGGTTAGATATAGTACAAGTACAGTACAGTTGATTCCTGCAGGTGTTTTTAATGAAACTTAATTCAGATGAATAATGAATGACAATGTAATACATTGCTGCTGGGTAGTCTATGAAAATTAGTCACAATTACCTTTAATTAATTATAATGTAATTAATTTATTTTAATGAATTCCAACTATATTTTTTAAGCAAATTAAATATTATTTGAAATAAAGTGCTGTGAAGGATCTAAAAAAAAATGGTTGCCAGTTCTCAGTCAGCCTATCTATAGGTTGCCACATGTAAACAGGTATATTATTGTTAATTATTTATACTCATCGTGTATTTCAATAAAATATTATACCAAATTGAAGTTTAATTTTGATGTATTGTCATTTTGATATATTGTATGTACAACCATGTATTGTCTGAACACGACAATATATAGTTGCCTATAAAAAATGGCTGCAAGTAGTGGTTGCCATGATTAGAATTAATTATTCTCGCTCTAGATGAGTGTAAGCAAACGAGTGTAAACAGGGATACAATGTGGTGTAGTTAAAGCAATTTTTCTATATAAACAGAACTGTTATCAAAACTTATCGTATCTCAGCTGCAACGATTAAAAAAATAATTTACAAATATTGGTATTTTTATTGAAGAAATGTAAATAAAATTTTCTTACTAAATAATGAATTTGCTTTAAAAAAATATACATTTCCAACATGAATTTAATAAACCTTAATTATTTGTTATTCATCATCTTCTTCTTCTTCTTTTGAATTTCTGTTAGCTTCATCTGAATCATCAGAGCTCTCTTCTATATTAGAACTTTTATCCGTACTTTCTTTGTTTTCGAAAGTTACTTGTTTTAACATGGATAAAATGTATTCGACTCTCATCTGTGTCGAGTCACCAATAAATCATGTTGATTTTATAATACCAGCAACTCATGACCAACTGCAATCCTCTGCATTCAGTTTCACACACCATGAATCTATATAGCATTTGGCCACATCGAATTGATAAAAATAGCTCGGAACATTTTCTGCTTTGACGACTGCCAACAAGGTGGAATCAGCCTAAAGTCAAAACTAGTTACTTCTTTAAAAAATAATTTCATTAGTTCTTGTTTCTGAATCCTTTTTTTGAAATATCTGATATCTGGCATTATTGACACTTTTTTTGACGCCATACATAAAAGCGGTAAAATCCTGGACAACATTAACTTTTTTTATCACTAAAAACGTCAATCAGTCAATGTCGTGAAAATTTTTTGAAAAGTATTTAAGAAGTATAAAATTGATATCAACGTCTTTACTCTAGAAGCGAAATAAACATACTATACGTGTAAGTTACATCTGCTATGCTGCATCTTTGCTTACAACATGAAGCAACGCGCATATTCCTTCTCTCTCGCTCACATTCATCTAGAGCGAGAGTAATTAATTCAAATCATGACAACCACTACTTCAGCCATTTGTTTTACAAGAAACTATGTATCAGCAAAAATTAAACTTCAATTTAGAATAAGATTTTATTGAAGAACACGATGAGCGTAAATAACTAACAATAATATACCTGTCTACATCTGGCAACCTAGAGGTTGCGGCGGCTGAGAGCTGGTAACCATTTCCTTTAAATTATTCACATAATTTTCATTCAAATAACATTTAATTCGCTTAATAATAATAATGTTGGAATTAATTAAAATAAATTAATTACAATATAGTTAATTAAAGGCAATCGCGGCTAACATTTGATAGGCTACCCGGCAGCAATGTATTACATTGTTATTAATCATTCATTCGAATTAAGTTTCATTAAAACAATAGATACCTGCAGGAATCAGCTGCCGGATCCTAGACTAACAGGAGTACTTAGCAGTTTCTAAAACAATAATATTGAATACTTATTAGCGACAATAATAGCAATGGTGTCCTTCTGATTTTAAAGGCATAATTTTTGTTAAATATTTATTAAATAGCGAGAAAACTTTAATAGCAGATAATATTCAAATATCTATAATGATAGAGATGGAAAAATAACGTCTCATCGATATAAATATGTATATTTATTTCTGTGAGTTCCCAAATATATTACCAAACTTTTGTTTCCAATGAAAGAATTACTAACAGTTGCTAAGACCTAATGCAATGTGCCTGTTTATGATTTCTCAATAATAAATTTATACCAAAATAGTTTATTTATCCTAATATACATTATAAAGTCCTGGGCTAGTTAGCTTATTAAAACTAATAGATTCTAGGTATCCGAACAATGTGTTAAGTTTTCACATAAGTCGATGGAGAATTTTGTTGAGAAGATAGCGAAATATTTTATGTCTACCAGTCCTATTGTCCACTTATTAATAATAACATATTAACCTTATCAAGAATGTAAAACTAAATCCCCTCATTATAAGAAAAAAACATTAGTAAATATCCCAATCTATCTGGATATCGACGACATGTATATTGATTATTAACCGATGAGGATATGTAACACTATAATACGTAGATTCACAGATTTAAACGTAACAACTGAACTCTGAATAAATAATAAAGAAATTGAAGATCAACGGATAATAAATTACCTGCAATTAATTATATACAGTTACAATTCTTATCGCATATAATAAAAACAATACAGAAGATATATATCATACTAAATAAACTTTACTTCCTTCTAAAAACCGACAGACCCCACTAATACAGAACAAGACAATACTAATATATAAAGTAATATTTAGACCTACTCAGACGTACACTTGCCCTATATGACACTATGTCTCGAACACACACTACAAAATATTACAAATGACTAAAAATAAATCATTAAGACTACTGACAAGCACGAACACATATACAAACATACAAACATTCTACGAAAACAAATATTACGTGCATAAAATACTACATAAAAGAAATAGCACAGAAATTTTATAACCATCCACCAAACACGAATACTTACGTGAGATACTCAATGACTAAAATAACGAGTCAGACTACGATCTTCATCTATTACCCAATTTTTTCCAATTCTATCATAACCCCTCCGGAATCTCAATATATTCCTTCCCTGCATATCTATCCTCCTATACCGCTAAACAAAAAGAAATAAAAATAGTACGTATACTAAATATCCTATAAAAAAAGCGAATCAACAAAGTAGCATTAAAATAAAATCTGTGAAAGAATAATTAAATACAAAAATAACAATAAAATTCAGGTTTCTAAAGCATTTTTTACCATTTCCTGTAAAGCGAGATAAACCATTCATCTCCTACACATAAGCAATTAAAACGTATATTCTTTAAAACTAAAAGTACAATTAAAGAAATATTATGTAACAAACCTGAGGAACAAAATCATACACTTAAATAAAAAAACCCATACACGCGGGAGGTCAGGAATATCGCCGCGATAGACTGTATCCCCTCGTCATTTGTAAAACTCTAAGAATATTATAATATGTAATACCCATTACAACATACTTAGTTAGGTTAAGTAATCACTGTACATAAAAGAGTTTAAATGAATGGAATTAGGCTGGCATTCAGATAAGGGTAGAATTATAATATTTAATTAGAAAGCTGACAGTAGTATTTCAAATATGATATTTAGGAATTTGGTGGTATTTCTCACGAATATATAAATGTTTTCTAGACTTGTACCATCAGATACACATACTTCAATTCAAATTTACTAAGTGGCTGTTTTCGTGTGTGTCACGAAATTTTTAGGTCGATGTACGAAATGCTTTTCTTCCGAATTTCGGCATTTTGACAAAATATAGTAAATCGACCTTTGCGAATAACGTGGTAACTTTTGTTTTTTTATCCGAAGCCTCTACGGGCATGCTCCGGAGGTGCCTTCGATATGAGCGAGGGGGCGGCGCAATATTATTGCGATTTGCTTACTTATATTTCATTAAAGCAATAAACATTGTTTTGTTTCTTTATAGAGCAATAAAAGATGTGGCATTGAAATAAAATTTGCACCAAAATGGGGCGAAGTTTACATCAGACTTCTACTCGATTATTGGTATGATGAAAACTAATACCACCAATTGGTAAAATTGTATTTGGGCCTTGGTGTATTCCTTTCACTAGTGCGTTCTTATGACACCCCATTCTAAATTGACGTCATATTTGATATATCGCAATAATAAGAATAGACCATTTCAGAAAATAGTCGTTAAAATAATCCAGCTAAAAGCATAATCGACAACCTCTATGCCTTATGCTCTTATGCTCTATGTGGCCATCAAGCGAATATTTTTTGTCAATTTTAAAATGTACGTCACAACAAAATCGTTGTCGCTCAACTTCCATATAAAACTAATTCTGGTAATGTAAAGCAATTCCATCACGGCGCATATTCTTCTTTCGAAAATATAATAAATGTCGTGTCTGTCGTACGAACATATTATGTTTCTGGTGTGGAGGAATGCCGCAATTCCCGTAATAGTTCCAAACGTTCGAACGAATCTATAGAGAATAACAGCAGCGCGAATTTTTATCCATCTGGCGTTCCTCGGCATTTCCGATGTTCCTCAACATTCCTTAACCTTGTTCATTGCTCGATTAAATGATCCACTTCGTTTGTTTGATTGAGAAGCTTTTCTGGCGTATAAGTCGAATTTTACTGGGAGATCTTGTAGCGAATTTAACTCGCATGTAGGAAAAAATTACAGCGCAAACATTCATCAACGTCTAATTGATTAATGTAAGTCAGTAAGCTACAAATGGAACTCTTACTTTTATCGAAAATAATCTCAAGTCTCATGTCAGTATATTACAGTTATAAGAAAGTTGTTTTGTTTTCACATTTGGATTGGGTGGATATCATATATTAAATTAGCCAAATTACTAATTTAATATATGATTTTTCTACTACAGAACAAAAAATTAACATTCCGTCGGGCGCAGTGTGAACCCAAACATATTCGGGCGCAATGTATTTGGCAGACACCATAATAAAATCTTACACAATTTAGATTTTAGTGAGGTGGAGACTTAATTAAACACTTATTTCAATTAATACTATACAATAATAAATATTTGACACTAGTTTTTACTAGCAATAATTAAAATTACATACAGAAACTCATTTAATGTTGTAAAACAATAAATTTGGAATATTTTTATAGGAGAACCAGCTATTGACAGGTTTTTTTCTGTCTTAAGAACAAAACACAAACATAAATTAGTATTGAACAATATTTTGAATACAGAAAACAAATCACCTATTTTGTCATGCAAAAGTCATAAAGTAATAAATAAGAAAATATTGGACGTGAATTATAGAGAAAAGCTGTAAGTAACTGCCTGTTTGAAGTTTAATTAATTATAAATCCTCTTCATCATTTTAGCATGTTCCAAACAAAAATAAACGTCACACTATTGATAACGATATTTAGTATAAGCCAATAATATAATACCCAAATGTGTTAATTTTGAATAATAATACCATAAAAAGTCAGAATAAAGAAATCCCAAAAGATATTATTAATTTAAATAATAAAAGAAATCTAACAAAATATAAAAGAGAAAATAATGACGCAGTCAGGCGCAATGCTTCTGACAGGTCCGGGCGACCCATACAGGGCCAGGGCCACTAAAAAATCGACACCATATCGAGAAAAGTAATTTGGAGCTACGAAGCTATGAGGGAGTTCGAATTAATATTTGTAATACAGATGAACAGGCAAAGAAAGAAATAACTGCAGTATCTCGCAGATCAGTTGCGCCCGACGGAGGGTTAATTTAGGGAAATAAAGAAATATAAGGAGAGCGTATGCGAAAGACCACACCATGATCGTACCACACCAGTTCTTAATTCATAAGAGCATAAAACGTTATTATATCTGCTTTATGCGCATAACAATTTCCTTTATAATACATGGCACCTTCTTGATGGATTATAATACTGGTTGTATGCATAAAGGCAGTGGCGGTGCGTGATCCTAAGATTGGGGGTGCATCATACATAAAAATAATGATAATCATAAGAATAATAAGAATATCCCTAATATGAGATAAATATTTATCTCATATTACGGATATTCTTATTAACTTTATTAATTTGAAAACTTACCTAATTTTCTTTGTAAATGAGCTCTATTCTGCGATTTTTACACGGTGCAAAATTTTCAATTACTTTGTTGTTAAAACTTTCGATATTTGTAATAAAGTCTTTTTCAATGGAGAGCATAGCCAAAGCCGACAGTCTTTCCTGGCACATGGTGTTGCGCAAAAATGTCTTTATTCGTCTTAAAGTCGAGAAACACCTTTCGGCTTCTGCTGACGAAACAGGTACTGTAATGATGATTTTCAATAATTTAGCACTTTCTTCAAAAGTTGACTCTAGCTTATTGGAATTAATAAATGTATTTAGTGATAGAGCTCCTCTTAAATTTCTAAACTCAATTATTTGATAAATTAAGGACAACTCGGTACGTAATTTATTTATGTCTAAAAATGGGTAAGATTCGACTGTTTGTTTTAAGTAATTTTCGGGACATTTTTTTAACATATTCCGAAATTTTTTCTGGGAGAAGTAAATTGGATGCTACCAAGTGTCCAGTAAAATTAAATTTCTCCTTAGCTTGACATATTATAATGTCACACACTTCCTGTAGTTCTCTATTTTTGTCTTCCGTAGAAGTGTCTACTCGTCTCCTTTTTATTGGTTGTATTTTATTTGGTTCATCTTCAGTGCTTGTGGCGGTTTCGGTGCTATTTCGTATTGCAGAAATTTCTCTAATAAAACCATCTATAGATGTTTTTACATAAACTGGATCAGTTTCTCTTTTTTGTAACTGATTATACAGAATGTTGACATGTGGCATAATTTTGTGAAAATTACCTAACCAAAATAGAAAATCGTTATCCCTTAAAGTTCTTTTCAATCCATTGGCTTTATCAATAGTAGGTGGATGTTGTATGTGACTTTTTTTCATCTCAATCAATTCTACACATTCCAGAAATTCTTCTTTGTTTTCAAACACAGTATTTACTATTCTAGAATTGAAATTCCATCTTGTAGGTGCTAATCGGGGTAATCGAGTTCCTACTACTTCATCAAGAAAGAAGATAGAGAAAAATGAGTAAAACCCTCCCAAATTTGCAAAGAATACTTGTACGTTCCGATTAGCAGAAGCCGCATTTTCCATAATTAAATTTAATTGATGCGCATAACAATGCACATATTGGGCAGTTGGATAACTCATCTTAATCCAGGCTTGAACTCCATTCGATGATCCACTCATAACGGTAGCTCCATCATATGTTTGAGAAATCAATTTATGTGGGTCATTTTTAACATGGTAGTCTAGTTCACTTTTTAAACACTCCGCCAATGACTCTGCATCATGTCCTACTGGTTTTAAAAAACTTCAGAATCTTTCTACAGACTTTCCACCCACCATGTACCGATATATTAAAGTAAACTGAAAAATTGTAGAAACGTCTGTAGTTTCGTCTGCTATTATAGCAACAAAAGTGGAGTTTTTAATTTCAATGGTTATTTAATCGTGACAAACTTCAAGCATGCACTGAAGTAGCTCGTTTTGTGTAGTATTAGAAGTTCCTTTAAAAGCCGCCGCGTTTTGTAAATGATACTTCATAGCCTCGTCTAATTCAGCACTGAAATCAATCAACCCACGAAAAATACCTGGATTGGATGATGTTTCCAATTCATCGTGTCCTCTTAGGGCCGGTTCAAATTTTCCACAAAAACGAATACAGTTAATAATAATGTTCAAACCTACCTGTTTTTTGAAACCGCTTGATTGTGTGCTGCCACTGCTCGTCGATGAGCAGAATCGAGCATTATCGCAATATTTGCAGTGCCTAGCATGGCTAAATTCAAAACATTATTCATGTCTCCAGCAGAATTTGCATGTTTTTTTATTTTCTCGTTTATGTGATTTAAATCCGTTACTCCAGTTTCGGTCCAAGGTGTTTCCCCGCCAAACAAAACACACGGAAAACAAAACACTGCGTTCAATACATCGCATCCACTTAACCACGAATGTTTTTTAAATAAGTCATTATTAAATGTTCTTACAAATTGTTTATTTTTTCCTTTCACGGCTAATTTTAAATTAATTTGTGGAGTGGGCCTACCTAGAGTTTTAATTTGCACTTTTTCCTCCAAACTCAAGCTAGAGAATGGAGTTTTTAATAAGTTTTGAATAGAATTCATTATTCTAAACTAGATTCTAACCGAAAACCCGAGTTTATATTTATAAAACGTAAGCGATAAGACAGTTTACGAGACAAGCGATGTACGAAAACAATTCACAAACTAACCGATTCTAACCTCTCTCAATTTCGTGCGCTCTTAAACTCTCCACATAATATCTATAGAATTCGCCCACTACTTTTCCTAATTGTGGAGGGGCAAGCAGTAACAATACGCGTTCGCTTTTTCACATTGCACGGAAGCACGATCGCCGTGCCGCGACCGGCACGGCGATCCACGGGCGTAAATCGGCCATATAATATTTAGATGGTATTAACGCTAGGGATGCGAAAAGGCGATAAATTAAGAATGCATCCATTAATTACTAAATAAAATTATTAATGCTAAATTTTTCATCGCCACTGAAAAGGTATAAACAGTAACCTACTTAAAATGTCTAAGGAAAATAGACCGAAATATCAAAAACTATTTGTCAAAGGTATCATGAAATCGAAATCAATATGTTATCAATTCTAGAGATAAAATAGGAATGATTTATCAGTTTTAAAATAAAAGTACTAATAATGCTTTAATTGGACAAAAATACGCGAAGTTAAACCAAATGTTGGAATTGTACCCATTCAATACATATTTATTTTCAATATTTCTAATCTTATCGTTGCACATTCTTCAACAATTCTTTATTTTTATTCTTGCAAGTTAATTACAGCGGTTTAGAGAATGACTTTTTTTATAAGGAAATTCATAATAAATAATATTGAAGCAATATATAGGCCTACTTAGGAGCGTGCTGCAAATAAAACAGAAATTATATAAATAATAAGTAAATAGCAAAGCCTTTAGAGTGGAAAAGTATTTAATGCTCATGGTTTTAGATGTATTATAACCAATTTTTTTATAACAGCGGAAAATCTGCAAGCGGGTTCATTTGTAAAGTTGACGTATGTTGCATCATGTAGCGATACTGTAGCGATTTAAATTATTGAAGTTCGGCGTTTAATGTAAGAGCGCTAACCCCTGATTGTCAGACAATTTGTTATCTGCCACTAAAACAATATTTTCTTATTGCTTTTGGACAGATTCCAAGTAGAATAGGAGTTTAAACAAATTTGATTAATCAAATCTTGTGGATACATATTCTTTTAATGCAACAAAAGTACTGTATGAAGAAGTATTCTAATACGAAATGTGTTAAAACATAATCTCGACACTTCTTGTGATAATTAGAATATTAGATATAGGTACTTATTTTGTTCGCGGTTTATTGTTGAATAGCTTTTGTCGAAGAAATGGCGAATGCGCAGATGTTTACAAGATTCAAATATATATACCCATACAATATTATAATACAATTACTCATACAATATTACAATGTTTTAAGATCATATTTATCAGACAGTTCAGGACAAAAGTGAATGAAGAAACTTCGGGCTTTCGCCCCATCAAAGTTGGCGTTCCCCAGGAAAGTATTCTCGGGCCTTATCTATAATCTACACTTCAGACCTTCTAACATCTGATTTCGTTCTCATCGGTTGTTTGCAGACGACACAACATTATTGTTTATAGACGAAGATACCTCCGCAAACCTCTAGGAGCCTCGTTTTCAACTAGAAGAGTGGCTTAAGAAATGTAAAATCAAAATTAATGAAACCAAATCACAACACGTAACATTTACCATAAGAAAAGAACATCCACTAGTATTTATGAATAATGTAGAAATATTAAAACCAACATGCTTGAAATGTTTGTCGAGGAGTTTACCTCGACAGCAAACTCTTTTGGAAAGATCACATCCAAAGATAGAGAAAACAGGTCTAAAATTGAAGGAGCTATACTGGTTACTGAAAAAAAAAATTAAAAAAGTAATTAGAAAATAAAATATTAATAGACAAAGCTCCTATTAAACCAATATGGAAATACGGCATAGAACTATGGGGCTGCGCTAGTAAATCAAGTATACCTATTATACAACGGGCACAATCTAAAATCCTCAAGGTCATAGCTGATGGTAAGTGACCAAACGATACACAACGATATTCGCATACCAACAATCCAAGAAGATATATCAAAGAAGCAATAAGCATGGGAGACTAGAAACATATGTCAACTGTCGATTATAATCACCTGTGCAGGAACACAAAGCAAAAGAGTCAAAAGATGCTAATAGTCTGACCCGACATATGATTTTAGAGGTCTTTCCCATTGGAAGAACCTCATCATGTCGGAATAACTGACATGATAACTGATTCAAGAACTCAAGGTTCCTGGTGTTCCTCTTGTTCTAACATGATGAGGCTCTTCGATGATGAATTCCGTAAATAACAGAATATCCTACATATTTTATTATACGATTGCTGTTTTAATAAATAATAAAAAAATATGTGTATTAATGTAATTATTATAATTATCCAGCAATTAAAGGAAAATTTATTAGCATATTCCTCAATTTATTGCCTTTCTTGTACAAAATTAGCAAACAAACAATGATATGCCTAAATTCATTGGTTGACAATAATGGTTATTAAAATGTATTTTATATTTTAATGTGTATTTAGTAATTTTTTTTATCATTTTTATTATCTTATCGTAACTGAATATTTTTAATACAGTGTAAAAATAGTAAAAATAAATCATATGGTGGAGATATACCCTGCCCGGCGCGTTTTTGTAAGTTAACTATATAAGTAATGCGATTACATTATTTTTAATAGAGGAGAAACAATGGAATTAACGTCAGGTATTGTAACGATTCAAATTATCTAAATCTTGTACTAAAGTAGTATCTTCATATTTTTTTTAACGAATAATAAGTAGGTACTGTATATTTCTTGTACAAATTCCTTGCAGAAGTTTCTTAACATAAAAAGTGTTAAAACACACTATTTCGACACTTTTTCAGGTAATTAGAATTTTACACTTATTTTGTTCAAGATTACTTCTCTTCGCGCGTTCGGTGCAAATTTTCATTAAACGGCGAAGGAGCCAATGCGAACAATAAACTTGAATATGTATGGAAGTATTACAATTATTCAGCCACTAACTGAAAAGTTATTAGCATATTCCTTAATTTGTTATCTTTTTTGTATAACATTATCAAACAAACAACGATCTGACTAAATTGACTAACTGAAAATAATGGAAAATAATGGAAATGCTATTATGGATTTCATGATATTCTGGCAAATATTGTCTATGTTATAGATTGCAATTTAATTTTATTTGCTGACGATCCAATATTATGTGACTCTGTGAACTATTCTGAAAATTGTATATTTATTCAGCACCAATTCTAAAAAAAAACAACAAATTTTATGTAAAACTAACCGTCTCAAACTAAAGTTTTCAAAAATGTAAAACCATCAACTAATCTTCAGAATACTTCAGAATTTTTATGTAAAATCCGTTTATACAAAAATATAGACTTTCACAAGAAAAATGTTTGGAATTTAATACCTTTTTGAAGAACATTCATGTTTGCCGTCATATTCTTTGGTTAAGAGAAAAGGCTTGTAAGGTGAATTTTCTACTAGAGGGTCTATAACACTTAAAAAATATTTTCCGAAAGAGTTTTAGCGTCACATTTTGTAGGTTTCAGGTATGTACAAAAACGTTCAATCGGTTCACCATCGAGAATATATCTTCAAACTACCACTAACTGAGTTTCTGCAGATACATCAGTTGTTTCGTCTGCCATAACTGCCAAAAATGAAGGTTTGTTCATTTCCTTAATTATTTCTTCATGACATACTTTTAATATACAGTCTAAAAGATCATTTTGTATTTCTTTAGAGGTTCCTTCAAATACTGAAGTATTTTGTAGATGCTCGCTTAAAGTTACATCAAGCTCAGCAGAAAAATTTATCAAACCACGAAATATTCCCGGATTTTGAGAGGTTTCAGCTTCGTCATGTCCTCGCAGCGCCAGTTCAAAGGCCCCACAAAACTTTATGCAGTTTATAATTTTTGATAAAACTTATCTCTTTTTTGTCACATTATCATTATGATTTTGCACATTTATCCAATAAGCTGAATCTAGCTGCGTTTTAATATTAGTTATTCCTAATAAAGCTAATTCCATTGTATTGTGTAGATGGCTTTTGAAATTGTGCTTTTTTATTTTTTCAGTTAAGTGAATCTGTCACCAAACTTTGGTCAATTAAGTGACCAAATCTGTCACCCCTCCTCCGTTCATGCTTTATCACCGTCAAAAAGTAAACAAAGAAAACAAAATAACGCATTTTTTTTGTTGCACCCACAAATCCAATTGTTCTTCGAATAAATGTCTCTATTAAATTGACGTTTGTATGCTTTTCCGCGGCTAACACCTGCTGTCTCAATAACAATATCGGGCAATGGCCTACCATTGTTTTTTAAATAAATTTTTTCTTCATAAGAGTATTTAAAATATCGCTTCACATGAACTAAATTATAAACTAAATCCATTGTCACTATCACAGTATATAAATATTAATAATTAGTACAATAAATCACTACACAAATTCACAAAACAGTATTTAATATCTCAAATTAGCACGAAATACGAAATAGGTACGATTTACGCCCGCCCGAGGAGTAGGAAGGACTAAATATTCACTGATGTTGCCTTAGCTGGAAAAAATATAGATCTATAAAGCATAATTTGGTTAGCTGCACCAACTAACCAAATTATTTTATTAATAAATTTTAGTAATTATTGTCGCGAAAATATACAAATATCTCATTTTTTTGGCAGTTCTGCAGCTCTGCAGAATACACCATACACCAGCCGCCCCTTGTATAAATATAGAAGTAGAAAATAACAGCAACTCTAAATTTGAAGTATTTATTAAGCATTATTTTAGACGTACTGTGACCACATTATTTATAACAGCGAGAGGACTGATTTTCACTTGTGATGTTAAGAGGATGGACGACACCTATTTTATCGATTTAAACTATTCAAATCTGGTGGATAAAATAATATTGTGAATAAAATCGACACTTCTTGAAAGAATTAGAATATTATACTTAATTTTGTTCGCGATTTAATTTCAATTAACTTGTTCCGTGTGCACTTCGCAAAATAGCTAAGGCGCCAATGTGAACTTGAATAATCCTCTGAATATATATGTAATTATTATAATTATTTAGCAATTAAAAAAAAATTATTTACATATTCACAATTATAAAATTAGCAAACGAACAACGATGTGTCTAAATCAACTGACCGACAATGATGGTTACCAACTTGAATCTTATGATATTCTAACATATATTTACTGTATTTTTTTATCATTTTATTGTAGGGTTGCGAAATTAAAGGAAATGTTGGAACTATATTCCATACTCCGTGTACTTCGTCTCGTCAGTTCTTGTAAGTTGACTACATAATTTTTGAAAGCGATTTTTTAAGTAATGAAACACAAAATAGACCATTATAGTCAAACAGTCAGATTTCAAAGGAAATGCTCAAAATGAACTCAATGAGCATTATGTGTGCTACTGGTATATTTCAAATAAGAATATTTCAAACATGTTGGTCTGATAACATATATTTTCTAATTTTACTAAACTAGGAACTCATGTAAGCAAATTGCTGGTTATAAAATATGCAACTATAACTAAGGAAAGTTACTGAAGTTTTTTCTTCAAGATAAAACTATTAATGTGATTTACACGCGTATAATTACAAGATATATAGTTTAAAGCGAGTTAGAATAGTGGTTCTCAACTTACAACAGATTGTGCTAAAATATTTTTAATTATTATTTCAGGGCTTAATAATATTGGAACAATATGTAGGCCTATGTAGTAAGATGTTGAAAATAAAACAGATATTATATAAATATAAATAACAAGTAAATAACAGCGCCTTGATTGCAAAATATTTATTAGACATTGCTCCAGGCGTACTGTAACCATATTATTTGTAACGACGGAAATATTGCAGGCGGGTCTTAATTTGTGAAGTTAACGTATGTTGTATTTGGTGTATGTTAAGTTATTCTAGTTAGGCCTTTCATGTAAGAGCACTAACCTCTGGTTGTCAGATAATTTGTTATCTCGCACTAAAATACAACAGTTGCTTATTACTTTTGGGCAAATTTCAAGTCGAATAGGAATTTGAAAAAATTTTTAAATTATTAAAATCTTGTGAATAATATATTTTCATAATTTCTTTAATGAAAGCAAATGCTGTATTTTTATTGTAAAAATGGCCCGTACAATTTTTTAGTATGAAAAATGTTAAAACATGATCCCGATATTTTTAGAGAGAATCAGAATATTATGCTTATTTTGTCGACACATTATTTCTTATTGGGTTGTTTGGTGCGAACTTCATGAAATGGCGAAGGCGCCAATGTGAATAGTAAAGTTTGGAATATGTAATCTCTTCATTTGTTGTTTACAAAATTAGCAAACAAACAACGATTTCTTAACTCAATCACAATAATGTCTATATGAATTTTATGATATTTTGGCAGATATATATATATATATATATATATATATATATATATATATATATATATATATATATATATATATATATATATATATATATATATATATATATAACGTATAAATGTAGACATATTGAGGGATCAGAATATGAAAGATAAGTTCCAGGAGAAAACAGATCAATTAATAAATAAAACGAGTAAGGACGAAATCAAGAACGCAGAAACTGAGTGGGAGGGTATCAAGAATAGTCTAGCTTCCGCGGCTACGGACGTTTTAGGACACGATAAAAGGGAAGCTAGGAAGCCCTGGATAACGGACGAAATCTTAAACTTAATGCAAAAGAGACGAGACTACAAAAACAGACGAGACGAAGAAGGACTGAAAACGTATAAGGCAATAAAGTGGGAAATCATTAGAAAATGTAGAAAAGCGAAAGAACAATGGATAGAGGAGAAATGCAAAGAAGTAGAAGATAAGTTGCAAGTAGGTAAGACCGATGAGGCTTACAAAATAATTAAGAGGAACTTCAGGGATATAGGAACAATAAGTAGAAATGTTAGGAGTCAATCGGGGGACATACTGATAGGAAGAGAGGAGAAAGCGGATAGATGGAAGCAGTACTTAGGAAATTTATAGGAGGGTCAGGAATTAGGAGAGATATTAGAGGAAGAATCTAGCATCGATAGGGAAGATGTAGGAAAACCTATATTGAGAGAGGAATTTGAAATAGCACTAAGAGGGCTAAAGAATAATAGAGCGCCGGGTGTAGATAAAATACAGGCGGAAATTTTGAAATGTGCGGGACAGAAAGTAGTAAATAGGATGTTTGAACTGGTAAAATACATATACGAAACGGGCGAGATGCCGGAGGATTATAAGAGGAACATTATCGTTACTATACCGAAAAAGAGAGGAGCCGACAAATGCGAGAACTTTAGAACGATTAGCCTAACTTCCCATGCGTCAAAAATCCTAACTAGAATAGGGCAGAAGAGGATGGAAAATAGAGCGGAGGAAATACTAGGAGAAGACCAATTCGAGTTTAGGCGAAATAGGGGAACTCGCGAAGCTATTCTGGCGCTAAGAGTAATGTTAGAGAAAACAATAGAAAAAGGAAAGAACGCTTATATAGGATTTGTAGATTTAGAAAAAGCTTTTGATAACGTAAGATGGGAAAAAATGTTCGAGATACTAAAGAGCGCGAGAGCAGAGCAAAAACGAAAGTACAAATTAATAATGAAAGATTGGAGGAAGTTAAAGACTTCACTTATTTAGGAAGTAAAATAAATTGGGATGGAAGAAGCGATAAAGACATAAAACAAAGAATAGCGCAGGGTCGAGTAGCTTTTAACAAAAAGAAAGCACTTTTATGCTCGGGGGTAATAAACTTAGAAACAAGGAAGAGATTTTTGAAAACATATGTATGGAGCACGGCACTTGACGGCTGCGAAACCTGGACGGTAGGGGAAGCAAGTAGGAAGAAATTAGAAGCTTTTGAGATGTGGTGTTACCGAAGAATGATGAAAATACCATGGACTGATAGGGTTAGAAACGAAGAAGTATTGGAGAAAGTCGGCGAGAAAAGGAGTATGTGGAAAAACTTAAAGAAGAGAAGAGATAGAATGGTAGGCCACTTGCTGAGACATGGGGGAATAGTCCGCGATATTTTGGAGGCAGAAATAGGAGTGAAGAAAGGCAGAGGTAGGCCTAGATTAGACTACTGCTCGCAAATAGTAAGGGATGTAGGTTGTAGCACAATTAGCGAAATGCGTAGGTTAGCACAAGATAGGAGAAGCTGGAGGTTAGCGTCCAACCAGTCTTAGGACTGATGACCTAATGATGATGATGATATATATATATATATATATATATATATATATATATATATATATATATATATATATATATATATATATATATATATATATACTGTTTTTTATCATTATTATTGTCTTATTATGACTAAATATATTGTAATAGAGCACGTACTGCAAAAGGTTCTTTATTATACTTAATGATATTTATTATACTTTTTAAGGTCTAAATACAAAAATTGTATCTATATTTACTTAAAATGTAAATACAAAAATATAACTGAAAGGTTACGTAAGATAAATATAAGATATTTGAAAAAATCGATATTGTGTAGAGTCCAATATTCGAATATAAAAACAACAAAAACGAGAGACTTGTTAACATAAAAAAGTACGTTTAGTTGTATTCAAACAATATTATAATTATATAAATACGTAGTAATTAAAGGCTAGTGTTGTTAATGATATAATATACGTTGATGATTATTTCTTAAAACCACATTTCTTAAAATTCCATAAACAATTGATTTATCGACATGTATCGAAAACGAACGGAAACACAAACTTCAGTTTTTAGCTTGAAAATAAAAAGAAATAATTAGTCAATTCTAGTTTTCACCATTAACTTTCCTTCAAAAAAAATCTATAATGGGGTTCCATTTTTCATATCTCCTACAATTAACTGTGTTAAATATAAAATATGAGAATAAAGTAATAGGTCACTTCACCGTGAACAACATTGAAGAAAGATGACATTGAGTTTAGAAGACATGGCACTGTCAAGGATCTTCTGAGAACTGGTCATATGAACCGTTTAGAATTGCGGTTAAGAAATAGCCGTGACAATTTTAAACATTTATTTTCATATTTAATTTTTTCTCGTGTTTTTTTTTTGGAGTATTATTATATTGTCCTTGTCTTGTGTTTGATTTTTCATTATTTACGTTGCTTTTATTAACACTTTGTTACATCAAGGAATATATGAATAATAATATTCCTTGTCTTTTAATTATTGCATTAAATTTAGCAGCATTTTTAGCATTTCTTGATGCTAAGTTTAACCCCAGAATATTGGTCACTAAGTATTCATATTTTTAGATTTTCAAAAATTGTTTAATGTAATTATGGAACAAAAATTTTCTATTTTATATATACAGCGAGATTATGTACATCTTTAATACTCCCATCTTTTCGAGGGGAAATTTGCATTGTAAAACCAAATATATAGGGTACATCAAGATGAGTAGCCTATTAGATATTTTTGGGAAATTACAATAATATAACATTGTAAGTTAATACATACACGTCTCCACAGGTACAGCTGTTCGATATAAATTCATTGTATACAACTTACTGTTGCCTCTCAGTAAACAATACCGATCAACAAATAGACAATAATTTTATTATTTTCAGTGATCACCATATGTATTATATTAGAATCGAATTATATTTACTATTTTATGTTAACTTCCAAAATAATTCCTTATTCTTAAAACTAGCAGTTTTGGAAATGAAAATTTGAGAATATGATGGACAACAATGTCAGTAACATGACACGAATCTAATAAGTGCAGCACTGTGCTTCATGGGTCGGTAATCTATTGTATTATATTACAGAGTTCGCTGCAACACCTTTCATGTTTCCTTCACAGATCTTCTTTCTAAAAAAAAAAAAATAAAACAATAAAGAAGTGTTGAACAATACACAATATCAAAATTAATGATTTTATTAGAATTAAAAACAATTTTCTTTATGTAAGGGAATATGTGTATGTAATATTTATATAAAATGGGATGCATTTTATATAGAAATATGCAATAGAAACATATAAAAGCAAAATTCGATAAATCTTTAAATATTTACATATAGAATCTGGAGCTAATAGTATAAGTACGACGCAAGTTTTCTTGACACATTATACAACTTTGATGATAGACGACCCTTATTTTATAACTTTTGTATTGTCCTATCTTTTGTCTACTCCTGTGAAGATTTGGCAGTTTATTCTAAATAATAACGAATCTCGAACGTCATTTCAGAACAATTTATCACGTTCAGCCGGATCTAGCTTTAGTTTTATTAGACATTTGACAGCTGTCCCTTTTCGGGATACTATTGAAAATATTGAATATGAGACGACGTATATGTTCAATCTCAATAGCATATTTTAAAACAAAATATGACGCCGGACAGCGATTTGATCACGATAAAAACGGGCAAGTCGGATGGGTTTCGACATACGGAAACTGTTTTATGGTGAGATGCATATCCAATTTATGCATAAGTTGCATATATCGCTATGACGACGCGACGGGGATATCGTTGTTGAAAGATATGTGGCGTAAAATTTTATTCCGTGTATCCGATATAGGGTGGAACAAACCGAGACTTTTCGATGTCGATAATATGACCGTTTTGACCTATATACTGACAATTGGGCTGTGATTATTTCAACAATTCGACAAAAATCCAAATCTGCACCAAGAAAACAGTTTATATCTGATAAGAAGGCATGTTTGCATAGCTTTCTTTAACGCAATGTGTAATGTAGTTATACAATATATTATTTACTTTAGCAAATCTTGAAATAATTGGAATATTATCAAATAGTTAGTGTCAACTATAATTAACTAGTATCAAGTTCAACTAGTCACAATCAACTAGTGTATACTCAACTAGTTTCTTTTAACAAGAATATAATTGAACTGAAATAGACACTTGATAGAGTTTGATATATAGTAACTGTTGATTTGTTTAACATCTATCTAAACATTATATTTTAAAGATAATTGTTTCTAGTAATTTATTTTGGCGTCACTTAATGCATGCTCTTTAGGTAATAACATTATTAAATTTGACCTAATATTTTTGCATAAATCAAGGTTTGTTAATGCATTCGCATGTATGCCAATGCAGTTCTTTGTTTAACAGGATAAATTCAAGAATATTTCAGACGTTTACTCATTTTAAAATTCAACGATACGACCTCTACAATTTTTGCCGCACTGTAATGCGCTTCTGGAGCCATAGACCAAATGACAGCGTTTGGACTTTCGTTGTTATTCTGAGTATATCCTTGCGAACAGGGTTCTAATAAATCGGTATCAGTTAATCTATCGTATACCAGTTCAATTGCTTCTTGGACAACTAAAGGAATAGCATTTCAATGCCTATAAGAATCTAAAATTCCAGAGGCCTTCCGTTAGAGGTCCGATCGCCACCTGTGTTTCGGGACGACCCTCTGCCGCGCTCACTTCTAACTGCTATAACTTCGGAAATAATTTGAATTTTGAAATGGTTGAACTTTAAAATATTTTTAAAAGTATAAACAATTTATCTAGTCAAAAACAATAAATCGATTTTTTGAAAATCTCTGGTGTTACCCCTTGTTTAAGAGAAACTCATATTAGCTTTATATATCGAAAATCAGCACCTATTCGAAATAAATATACATAATCCATCAACAATAAATAAATATTTCTTTAAGTGTGGGATACGTTATCTTCAGGTTTACTTCACTGTTTCAGTGATGTAATGGTTTATTAAATATAGTAGCTAACATATGTTTGAGGAAGCTGTAAATCTGAATGTTTTTTTAGTTTACTTACATAGATCACTAATGATTTTACTTTGAATGAATAAATACTAGTGTCGCAGTTCCTCTTATCTGAATTATTAATGAAGTTATTTGGTAGATAAATACAGTTAGATTAATCTAGAAACGTATTGACAACTGACTGAAGATCATTGAGATGGTCATTACCAAAGACTGTCTTATCAGGGATTGGGGGTAGTGTTATTTATTTTTTAATCAAATATCAAATTTAATCAAATTAGTGTTGGGGAGTTATTTATTATTTAATCAAATATTATATTCTAGTTTCTAACAAGAATATATGAATAGTTAAAAAGCAAAACTATAAGTGAGTATAAATCAGATTTATATTACAGCATGTATACTACAGGGTTCAAATTTGGAGCTACTTTTATTTTCATTGAATATACTTTCTTGACGTATATAAATCACTGAATGAAAATTAATCCAGATCGTAATGTTTTGCACTGAGGAAGCATTGTCAACTGGGAAGGTTTCCTTTTATATAGAAGGGTTTCTTTTATAGAGAAGGGTTTCTTTTATAAGGAACCCAAATTTTACCCTATTAGGTAACTCTACGGAGGAGACAAATAAGTGGTTAAACTTGAGACTGTACTAGACATTTGGTCTAGTACAGTCCAATTAGTATAGTCCAATAGAAGATAATATTGTAAACCTATTTATTTTTAAATTACTTGGTTTTCTAGTTGTTACAAATTATAATTATATATTTGTAATCTTGTCTTTTAATGATCTGTATTTCATGTCCAAGAAATTCTATTAAATTATCAAAATACAACTTTTTAATATATCTAGATCTCTTGACACCGCGATCGTTTCTAGCACCAAACCCAACCTATTCTGCGAATTAAAGTTAATATTAAACCCGTCTCATAAAGTTAGACAATTGTCTCACGTAACGTTTGATAATAAAATAAGAGACTGTTTCTGAAAATGAAATTTTAGTATATAGTATTTTGGTATCAATACTTTCACTTTTGTATGTTTTATGACAAAACTTTTTTTAAGTCGAAATACCAAAGAACGTCAAATAAAAGTGATAGCCTTAATATATGTTTATTCTTCGATTAATTTCCCCTAGGTTCAATATTATAGAATAGATAGAAAGTGATATAAAGATGTACATATAGCAGATGGATTTGTCTAAATAGTGTTGAGGTAGATACACTTCTGATTCAACAAAATCCATTTCTTGTAAATTAATTTGGGGTTCTTACTAAAATATAGACTTGAATGATAGACTAAAATTGTTTCGTCAAATCAGATAATACATTATTAATAATTTGGCGTAATATTCCAATTTCCATACTTAACAGCGCAACTTAGTTCGTGCCGCAAAAATACCCATTGTCTCTGAAAACGGTGGGCTCCAGTTACCCTTCTAAGCCGCAGTTCTACGCAAATACTCATTTACTTAACTCGATAATACCATTTCAGCATTAACCTCCCTTATCGCATCAAGAGACCTCTCCAATACAGTGTAAGCTTTGATCGTGATTATGCCGATCCGCGTTATTTCTAGAATTCATCAACGGCGACATCTCCTACATACAAACGACGGATAAACGGTGGGGTGAACAGAGGCGTGGGGGCGAACTTCTCTCGATGCTTTCTGGACACATAACCCCTCTGAAGTAGGTTAAACACTACCTTGGAGTCAGTAGGGCAATGGTGAAGTAAGTGGTCGAATCCAAATAAATCCCTTGGAAGTTGTTGAACTTTTTATGAAGCTTATTTACGTCGGCTGCCACTTTGGCGAGTCGGAAGGGGAATAAACCCGGCTTAGGAATGTCTTTGTGTGCGGAATCTGGAGTTTCTTAAGACGCGTTTCTTGGCCTGCACATGCCTCAGGATTTGTACTGTCTATGATGTGCGTCTAGTCAGAATTAACAAATGTTTCAGCGGTTAGAGGATTCTATGATTAAATTAGGACAATGTCTACGCTGGTTTTGTCACTGTAAATTCATTGGCGTAACCAACGAAGGGACTGTATAAATCAATACGTATATACGCATGGTGTTCTTAATGTGTTTATATTATACCCAGGAGCGTTGAAACTCATGTATAATAAATTTATTGTTTTAAAATATAGGGAAGTCTCAACGTAATATATTTTTACTTAAAAATTTTAGATATATACAAGGTGAATCTTTTTGTTTTACATACATTTTTACCACTTACTCTACACCTAGTGAATAATTATAGCGAAAAGTACTTTTTAGTACCATCGTTATTAATGAAGTTATTTGATTTAAAATATTTATAAATATATCCTCAATATTTTAATAATCTCCGACTTATTGGATTGAATGTATTTACGATTTAAGATCCATAAGACTTTTTACATCTTCAAGATGAAGAACCTCTGGCCAATAGAATAATGTAGGTAAAGGAATTAAGACTGTCGATTGAGTATTGTTGATTGTGTATTGGATTACGCGCTCGGAACTTCCATATAGGTATCACGGGATCGACTCGAGTCACAGAGAGTATTCAACTTGGATCCAGATTCATCCAATCATGATTGACATGGATGTTAATGGATCATCTGAAAATAAACTGTTCTATAATTACTTTCCAGAAGGTCCCCAGATTCCCTGGATTGATTCAGGGTAACAATTTCAATTATTTGGAGCTGACCAAAACTGCCCGCTCGCAGTAAACCGGGCGTGGGTTCGATTCTCACAATAGTCGGTTGGGTGTATCTGTGTGTGTCCGTGGCTTAGCTGTGGAGCTTAAGTAAAGTAAAAATAAATATTATAGTGTTTATTATAGCCAAATGTCAACATTTCTGCTTTGGTTGAAAAGTAAATGGTCAAATACTGATTACATTGCAAACAACAAACTTCCATTCCGCCACGAATATTTTATGTATATATACATTACAGTATAGTTTTAATAAATTCAGACACGTATACATACAGTAGAAAATGGCATAATATATGTAGGGATTGAAAAAATTACATAATATATGTAGGAAAATAAAAATATTGTAGGGGATTGATCCGCTTGAAGAAATTAGATCTAAAAGCTTTTAGAAGCGGCGCTATCCCACGTGGGGTGTTAGGCAAGTCATCCATGCATACACATACAGTCCATATACAATTACCGGATTATATGACATTGTACCTATACTAATTGCTACTAACTTGAATTTTAACAAACCACCTTTAACATTACACAAGACAGAAATTCGTATCGAAGGTGAGAGCGAAATTGTATATCTGTCTATATACATAGTATATAGATAGATAGAAATTGTATATCTATCTATATACATAGTATATAGATAGATATACAATTCCGCAGTAGTGAACTATGTCGCTGAAGCCAACTTGTGCTTTTTTTATTCATGGTTGTTATATATGTGAAGTATTAAATAAGCTGCTGTCGATTTCTAGAGGTTAATGGTGGTTCTGGATAGTAGACTCGCAGAGAAAACTAATATTTAATTTTATTTTATTTGATATTTCTAAGGACTAGCATCCAATAATAAATAATTTCTGGGATATGAATAATTCCTATAAATAGTGTTCTTATTAAGTAAATATATATCCATATTGTGGTTATATTTACTTATATATATGCTTATATGTGGTTTGAAATTTGATATATCTGAAATTTTATACAGATCATTACAGCAGATGGACAGTAATATCATTCTCAAGTTTTTGATTTTTATTTTGTGATATATATTTAGATTCGACATCAAGTCTCACGGTGCGGCGGAACATAAAGACAAGCATAAACTCCATGATAAGGGAGACGTGTCAAAATCCTCCTGTTGGGACTCGAATCGAAGCATACAATGACATATAGATTATTTTATCTCTATTTTCCAAATAAAAAATTCCAAACGGCTCTTATCTCATACCGTGGCTTGCTTTTATGGATAGGCGCAGGTAGACTGTTCCGTTTATCGGTAAGATAAGAGAGTGTCTTATTTGGCAAATAGCGATGAAATAAATAGTACAAATGATATTGTCATAGGCTCTTTTATTGAAGAATCTCTTTATCCATCGGTTTTTTACCAAACAGATTTTTAGAACGTCTTAATGTTTTACCTCTAACATGATAAAATTGCCTTTCTCAGAGATGTCAGTGAATTTAATATAAACGTTTTTGTCAAATCCAAAAGTTAATTGTTATTTTATTTTAATATAGCATTTTTATTAGATGTTAGTATGCATTAGATGTGTAGTATCTTTATATTATTCATGAGATCTATTACATTTTATTATGAGAACTAAAAAATACATAAAGGTCGTTCAGAAACTTCTTGCGGTTTTTAACCTTTCAGTTCAAATGCACATATCTCAGCTTAAACAAAACTTCATTAACCGAAATAAGAACCGCTAGAATCAACACAACGAGAACGACGTTTTCCAGTGAGAAACAAGTTTATTTATGCCGGTAACGTAGAAATCCGAATTTATGGAGGTGACGAAAATGTTGAAGGCGTTTTTGGCATCCTCTTGGTTTTTGAAGCATTTCTCGTGAAAGAAGTTGTCGAGATGATTGAAAAAGTAGTAGTCGGTAGGCGAGAGGTCCGGAAAGTATGGCGGATGAGGCAGAGTCTCGTAGCCTAATTCGTTAAGATCTTGCGACGTGCGGCCGTGCGTTGTCATGGAGCACAATTTATCCCTTTCTGTTGACCAATGCCAGGCACATACGCCCATGCTTCTGGTGCACTTCTTCGATTTGCTGACAGTTCTTCTCTGCAGGTAATGGTTTCGCTCGGATTCAGGAAGATGTGATGGATAAGACCGGCCGCAGTCCACTAAACAGTGACCATAACGTTCTTTTGGTGCAATGCCAGCTTCAGGAAGTGTTGTGGAGCTTGATCACGGTCCAACCACAGAGCCAAACATTGCCAGTTGTCATACAGGATCCACTTTTCGTCGACCGTCATAATTCGATCAAGAAAAGGATAATTTTGGTTGCGCAGAAAGAGCAAATACGTCAACCTCAAAATGGAGATTTTTTTGCGTGTCTTTCAATTTATGCGGCACGAGCTTTTTAGACTTCCCAGTTTCTCGAAGATGATTCAAAATCGTTCCCGTTGCGATACCTAATTCTTCTACAAGCTCTAGAACAGTTGTGCGTGGATTGGCTTCGTCTAAAACTCTCAGTTGGTCGTTGTCAACATCCGATGGCCGGCCATTACGCTCGTCATCTTCAAGGCTCTCGTCACCGCTGCGGAATTTCTTGAACCACCACTGTATTGTACGTTCGTTAGTGATTCCTGGGCCGAACACATCGTTGATATCTTGAGCTGTTTCGGCAGCTTTTCGTCCTAGCTTGAACTGGAACAAGAAAATCGTGCGAATTTGCCTTTTGTCTTTTTATCTTAAACATTATCTTAAAACAAAACGAGTACCACGATTGTATAAAGCGAAGAATGCACTTTAAGATAATATATGTCGATATGTCGAAGAAAGCAATATGGCAAAAAATTTATTTGAAAATACGTCATTAAAATTACAATAATAAAAACCGCAAGAATTTTCTGAACGACCGATATTACATTTCTTACTGTACAAGCCGCATATATTAAATGTTTTATTTTTGTTATAGCTCCATTAAAGCCTTTTTGTTCCAGAATATTCCAAACAACCCGTCTGCAGGGTTTGTTATTAGAAAGAAATATGTCATAGTTAATTTAGAGAATGCCCTGAAATTTAGGTAGACATTAAAGTCAGGTAGAGCGTAATCTCGAGGCATACTTTGCATATTTCTGTTTATTGTCTGTTCCTAATTTACTTCAAAATGGGTAGAAGAGCAATTCAACTCTCTCTCATCTCGATTTAGTGTTCTGTCGCAAACGGAAAATTACTAATAAATTCCTCGTTATTTTCACTGTAATTTAATGTGGCCTAATAAATGTGACTACGTCGTTGAATATTTACTTGTTTGTAGTTTTCCTTTATGTTTCTCGATCTAACTATCTAGTGATGTGTGATTTTTCGGTGTCTGGAAAACATGTCTTCTGTTAGGAATAGCCAAAAGACATAAAAGAAGTAAGGACATTAAGTGCCGATCTAATATAAAATAAATCAGAAACAGAAATTATGTACTTAATAACAAAATAAAGAGCACCCAAATGACATTACTATAACACTTACATTATTCAAGAATGCATTACAACAAATAATTATAAAGGTTGTTTCAGTACCAAAGCAATCACCTTGAAGTTAATATTTGAATTCAGTACGTCAAAATAAGAATAAAAGCTTCATAAAAGTATGTTCGGAAACGCTTTGTTAAAGAGCATTCATTAAAAATATTAAGATACAAAATAGAATTAGGATTGCCAATTAGGATTGTTCATAATGATTGGAGACAATTGGGAAAACATTTTTTTGCAATAATCTTACCAGTAAAAGACATATTATTTATTATTTATTTATTTAATAAATAAATCCAATATACCGCTAGGTGTAGGACTAAATGTCATACGATACAAGACAATACAGTACAATACAATACAATATTATATTTTCTTATGGAAGTTGGCGTATTTTCCTTTTTCAAAAATTTCTATCCTGTGCCAATTATCTCGTCTCACTACATTGAATTGCCTGTGTTTCCACTTCTTGTCGCACTTGGTCCTCCCATATTAGTGGGGGGGCAACTTATTTTATTCTTTCCCTGGTGCTCTGTCTTCGTAGACTTGTTTTGTTAGTCTCTTTCCTGATGCTATGTATGGGGTCCAGCCAATCCAACTGTTCTTCTTTAATGACCGATTCCATGGGAAATTTCTAGCGTTTATTTTTCGTTTTTCGGCGTAAAAAAATTGTTTTTAAAACATGTTGTCTGTGTGTGTGTGTCGTTATCGTTGTCGTCGGCATTTTAAAAATTTCTTGTTGGCACGATAACTCAACAAAATCGTGTCGGATCGATCGGGTTTTGACTGATTCTGATCGGCGACGTCTACCAAACGACACCTATTGATATTGAGGTAGATAGAACACACTCTACTATGTTCATGGGTCATGAGAAAGCACAATGGTGGATAATTTGAGAATTATTTTATTAGCACGATCATTCAATTAAATCGTGTTGGATCGATCAGATTTCGACTGATTCTGATCAGGAGCGTCTACCAGATGTTCTACGTTCCGGAAAAGTCCGTTATAAGGTTTCAAAACTGTTTATTTCTTGTTAATATTCAGGATTCACTACTGTAAAGTATAGATGGTCTTACGACTTTGTGGTATATTTGTGTTTTTATTTCCTTTGTTCAATATAATAACAATTCTATTATTATATTGAACAAAGGAAAATATCATGGTTTTGAATTTTTTTATGTTTATTTCCGAGTTTATATTAATTATAGTTATATGTCTTTGTTTTGTTGAAGTTTTTGCATGTCATCAGCAAACAGTAGTTCTGGCAATATCACATTTTCCATTTACCTACCTGTTCAGTTTTTATTCTTCTTTTGTATTTCTTTATAATGTCATCTATAACTACAGAGAAAAATAGCGGGCTAGGGAAAAGCAAGGATATGTATTGCATTCTTGATTCAACCCCATTCTTGCTCTTGTTTTCTTTCTGTTGTTCTTATATAGTATCCTAGTGATTGCTATCATATTTATGTCAACTCCTTTTTATCTCTTTCACTTCTAGATATCATTTAAACTTATTTCGGTAGAAGCTTTTTTAAGTTTATAAAATTAAAATTAATTTCTTCCCATTCTTAGTAACTTTTCTCCTATTGGTCTTAGATTAAATATAGGATTCTGGGTAGTCCTTATTTTCCTGGATCTATGCCGAAATTTTTCTATAGATATCTTCAATTTTTCCTTTAACCTTTTTTCTAATATTCTGGTAAAATGTTTACTAGATTAATATAATTTATAATGTATTTATGATTTGTACAAGTTCTTGTGTCTCTTTTTTTAAATATTGGTATAATTATATGTGTTCCAGTGTATGGGTATTTCTTTTCTTATTAATACGCCGTTTAACAATTCACAGGATTATTTTCTGACTATTAATCTTTCCAATCAAGAAATAAAAGGCCGTAATTTTTTTAATCCTGTATTCGACGTCCAGGAGAAATTTTCATAGATACTTTTGGCTGAACGATATTCTTGGAAGACAAAAAAGAGTTTAAAAATAGTTATTTTGAAGACGAATTACAATTTAAGAATGAAATTAAAATTGTCAATTATGAGTTTTGTATTGATATTGCGAATCAAATACGATTATTTTTACAGCTAAAAATCTGTAAGTTAAATAATAGGGTTTAATAATATTTACAATTTTGTACAGCAAATAATTTTTACAACAGTTAGTGTTTTTTTATAGAGAGACATAAGATAGATTCAAATATACATGTGTAAATATTGGAATATATATTTTTGAAATAGAACAGTATTTTTTATTTTGGCCTTGAAATACTATTTGGTTGATACATTTTGGTTGATATTTTTTACAAATTATTTTATTTCATATTTTAACACAAACAACTTAACACTAAATTTAAATGTAGACAGTTATGAATAGATTTATCGGAAATGCCTCTGTTGAATTTAACAGAGTCTGCATAATAAAATATATCTTTAAAATTCTAGGTTCTTCTTCAAATGACCTTCAAAACTGTCTATCGAAGAATTTCTATTATATATTTTTGTTTATATTTAACACGTCAAAGACTATAAAATCTTTGTAACAATTCTGAAATATTTAAATCTTTAAATAAATGACTAATATGAAATCTTTATAATTATTGTGTTTTACAACATTTTAATAAAATTGGTCTCCATCAGATTTTCTTAAATTTAACTCATCCTATATAAAACACAATATATATATATATATATATATATATATATATATATATATATATATATATATATATATATATATATATATATATATATATATATATATATATATATAGAATTATCTGACTTATACTAACAATAAATTAATTGAGAAATTTTTTTGACAAATTTATTGCATATTTTTGTATACCTACTTGTTAACGATTCTTGTATACGCAGTCTAGTAAAGAACTTATTCGCCATCTTATAAAGCATTTCAAAGATAACACTAAACTATAAAGCCTTATTTTCTAATATAGAATACTACACTCTATCATTTGTAACTAGTTCTTCATTTAATATAATAATATATTAAATATTCATTTAATATAATAATGCATTTAAAGAAATTTTTTTGTTTAGACTAATTCAAATCTAATTAAATTTGCATAAAAGTAAGTACAATAAATAAGATAGATCATAATAAAATTGAAAATGAGTATAATAAAAACTAAGACAGCTATTAATAGCTAATAGTATGCTATTAATAATAAATTATTTCTACAGTTTGTAATAGACCAAAAAAACTGAATCCTTTTGAGAGATGATGAATATACGATAATCAAATAAATTCCAACGCTATAATATTGTGCGTGGGCTTTAAGTAAACTACAAATATCAACAGCATGTTTGAAGAACTTAGCTTGTACAAACAAAAATTCCTGTTTACGTTTTATATCCAATTCTTACAAATTACCGAATAAATCTAAGGTAGCATCCATCTGAACATTCTAAATGTAATACAAACCGTATGTTTACAGCATGTTTAACTACATGGTTTTTGATACCCCAGGCCACCCTTTCATCCCTTTGGATGATCGCTGGCGAAAACGCTCGTATCAAATCACAGATGGCTGTAAAGTTCAAGGACGTATTGTCGAAACAAAAAGAAAGGGGCGATTTCGTTAGAGTTATTTAATTTAGATTGGTATTAAATTTATAACACGAATCAAATTGAATTTTACTTAATCATGGAAAAAAATTGTAACAGCTGTTATTATTTTTAATAATGAATCTGTCATAAATAAATATTAAAGTGCTTAATAACTACCACATATGAGATTTTAGTTTTCTTCTTTGTGATGAAACCTAATCTAATCTAATCTAATCTAATACTCTCTACTCACACTTTTACTGAGATTTGGAAAGTAGCATTTATCTGATCTACATTAAAAAGTGGCAATCCGTCCGACATAAAAAAGTATCGCCCAATTACTATTCTGTCAAATCTCGCAAATGCCTTCGAAATGTCATTATACACCCATATGTCTTATTTTCATACATGTATCTTGGTGTGCAACCCGTTTTATACCCTAGTCAACATGGGTTCGTAGCACAACGCTCAACAGTTATAAATTTAGCAGAATTTACCTAGATAAGCGCAAATCACATAGATGTAGTTTATTTCATCACTATTTGTCAAATAAAAAATCTCAAAACATACCGTGGCTTGTTTTTATGGCTAGGCTCAGGTAGACTATTCCGTTTATCGGCAAGATAAGAGAGATCTTTATTTGGCAAATAGCGATGAAATGAATAGTAATAAATATCAAGTCGATGTGGTGTACACTGATTTTTTGAAGTCCTTTGACAAGATGAATCATAATATATTAATTTCAAAATTAGAATTATATGAATTCAATAGTAACCTTCTTCACTTAATAAATTCATGTTTATCCAGACGTAAATTATTTGTTTCACATAATGACTTTAAATCTGAGATCTTTTTAGCATCCTGTGGAGTACCTCAAGGCTCAAATCTAGGACCATTATTCTTTATCTTATTTATTAATGATTTGTCTCTTATGCACATTCATGTATCTATTTTACTTTAAGTTCTATGAACTTTTTAAAAATAAGATTATAATCAACCGAGCAACCATAGCAACCGAGAGGCTATATATAAAGAGACTTCAAGAACAAGGACTAATTAACACCACAGAATTGTATAGAAAGAAGGCGAGGGATATTAAATAGTACTTTAAATACTCCAATAAAGAACTCCACCAGGAAGTAGTCCAATTTGACTGAGGATATACTACACGTAAACTCAATACGAAACGTTCATATCAACACATCACCAAGACCAGGCCTACTCAGATAATACGGCAAATATCCCACTCTACTAGACAAAGAAGACATCAACAAGCAGAGCTTGCCAAACTGAACTGCAAGAAATTTGTATCTTGATCTGTATTATGATAACAATCCAAGATAGTGTTTTTCTCGCAACTATGAGAATTATATAATGAAAAAGGTGGAAAACAAATGTCGTAAATGTGAAAAACCAGGGGAGACGGTCGGTTATATCATCGGGGGATGTAAAGGCTTTTCAGACTTTTAGTCCATGGCAAGGTTCATTCTTAAAGGATCCCTCTTCAGAATTTTCAGAACACACATCGGATCTTAAGTGCCTTAAAACCCGCGTAGATAGAGGACTTAACCCGATACAACAGACATTTATAGATATTTAGTATTTGACTCATGACATTTTTACACTTATGTTTATATGTGATTGAAGTGCAACATTTTTGATATAAATGAAATTAAGCTTCAGTTAGTTATAGATATATTATGTCTCGGTTCGATTACACTGTAACCTCGCAAATATTTATTTTTGAAGTATTATAAGTATTATCTCATCTAATTTCTAAATAACATATATTTATTTTAGTGTCCGTACACATGTATACATCTTACATCTTGCAACTTGTACATATTACAATAGATTTAGTCCTATATTCTCAGATTTTTGTATAAATCAAGAACATAAACAAAATGAAGCATATAAATGGATGGATGTTTCTGATTACTATTTTGGTAGAACATGCCACTCATTATAATACATGTGATATGTTCTAAAATTTTGATTATAGCACTGGAGAGCTTGATGTTACTATGACAAAATTATCCACAAGGTATTTTTAAAATCAAAATTATGACTATTTTAATGAAATTTAAGATAATGTTGAACAAGAAGAATTATTTTTCTCTATTAAGGTTCTCTCTATTCTCTCTATTAATATTAAGGTTTATAAAATATTTTGAATACTCATTACGAGGTTTAATCGATGTCAAGTGTAAGATGAGTTATTATATGCTTTAAACCTTGTAAATTCAACTCTTTGCTATAGGTATTTATTTAAGGCACAACTAAAAATATTACTAACTAATTGAACATAACTGAACAATCCAATATTGCTGTTGGCGATCAATTGAATGATTCAAAAGAAATTTTTCACGTTATTTTAAGTTTTACAATTTTTTAGAAAGACATGTAACAGTGATTTTTGGTAAATATATTTTCACGTAGTTCCATACACATTTATATTTGTTTATATTTATGTACATCTTATTTTTATAGTAATCTATCTTTATAACAGAGATCATGTAAAAAATACGAATAATAATACAATTAGTAAAGATAATTTTTTATTATTTAATCGAAAACATATCAGAATTTTATAACGTTATTGTGATTTTGTTTTGCACAAAATTTAAAAGTGACAGTATTAACAGCGGCAGATAATTAAGGGCCTGTTCACATCTATTCCATTATTTCTATAGTTGTCTCGTTTTCTTTACTTGCGTGATGTAAGCATAGCTTTATTGTTTATCCTGCTGTTGACGATTCGATTTCTTTTACATGCGTACACAACACAACAAGATGTCGAAAATAGTACAAGGGAAGATGGCACAAAAGCATTATATAATCTGTTGTTGAACCCACGACCTCATTACAGATATAATCAGCAGCCAGTCATCGAAAACGACAGCCACCTGCTATATTGGGACATAGCAATAATCACCGAGAACTATATTACTGGATTACATAAGCCAGATATCCTCACTGACAAAAAGCAGAGAAATGGGTACATTATAGGCATAGATTGATCGTTCAGAACGTCATAAAAATGGATGCCAAAAAGACTAGAGAATGTGAAAACCTTGCGATAAAAATTAAGCATATCTGCAACTTGGATAGAATAGAAATTACGTCACTACTCATCTCGGTAACAGGCGTAATGACCAAGACTCTAAGAGCTAACACAGAAAATATCGATTTTCTAAAATACATATTTAAACCAATGCAGAAGAGAGCCATACTGCATATTTGTTACATAACAAGAAAGTTTCTTAACTAGTACTAATGGATCAAATCGAACGAACTGGGATAAAGTGAATTCTCTCTCCGATCAGCCGAGCCTAATTCCTGAGAGAGTGTCAGGAGTAGTGAATATTTTCCAGTAATTTTGCGAGAAATGTCTCTCTTCTAAGTCCATAATAATTATAATATTTCAATATGATTATTATGTGTTAAATTTGTTATCTTGACGTGTTTCGTTAAATTACAGGTAGTAAATGGCAAATACATCAGTTACAGTATAGGAGTAGAATAGATGTACTTAATGTTTCAGATGATTCATATAATTTCAAGAAAATAAATTGAAAATACGTTATCATAGAAATATGTACCATAAATACGAAATACCTTTGGTTTCGTAATATTCGTCAGATAGGTAAATACTGCAGTCATTATTCAATGTGAATGTTAGTATAATGCAAAGTTTTACTTAACAGAGAGTAATTTTTAAACTACTGAAGTAAGAAGACTATTATACTCCCCCCCTCTTCAAGTATCTTATATAATAAGGATTAAACAAATTAGGCCAAAACAGCTACCCTCCTGGCTATATGCCATTGATGAGCGTTGAACTAAATAGCGAAATTTTGCGGTATTTTGTCTAACAGAGTTAGCACTAAAATAAAACGGCAAATTTTGCCATTTAATTCAACGCTCGTTGATGGCATATAACCAGGAAAATAGCTGTTTTGGCCTAATTTGTTTAGTCCTTATTATATAAGTTATTTGCAGATGTGGTAGAGTATAATAATCTCCTTACTTCAGTAGTTTGAAAATTACGCTCTGCCAAGTAAAACTTTGCGTTATATTGATGATCAAGCTTTACTTCGATTTAGATTGTTTTAGAAACTACCGAGATATGGCCCTTGGTACGTTCTACTGCGGTAGATCGTGCCGGCGTATGCAAGATGTGAGCCTCATCTGTCAAAGGTATATTCGCCTACATTGGACTGACGAGACCCAAGATAAGGTCGAAACCGGTCTGAAATTAGCGTTATACCGAGATAGGTGACACTTTGCATCTTCCTTGTGGTTCTCGATCAATCTGAATTACTGTATTTTAGTGCTAACTCTGTTAGACAAAATACGACAAATTTCGCCATTAATTCAGCGATCGTCGATGGCATATAGCCACCTGAATAGCTGTTTTGGCCTAATTTGTTTAGTCTTTATTATATATGGTATTTGTAGATGGGGTGGAGTATAATAATTCCCTTACTTCAGTAGTATGAACGTTAGTCTCTGTTTACTATTAATCTCTTATAATATACTAAACTAAACCGGTTAATATAAAAGATTCCAAATATCAGTTCCATATTATTGCTAGTGTTGAGTGGCGTATTACAATATACGAGTATATCGGTATGTGGCCTGGCATCACTGACACATGAGTTCTAGATTACGGTGTGATAGCGATGGAACAAGGGCTAAGCAAGACCCTAATGGCTGCGGTTTATGTTTATTATGAATTGTTATAGGTGATATAAACCTTTCGCTTACTATCGATGATCAGTTTTTTGTATTTGTTTTGCAAAATAACTTTCAGTTGTAGTTTTTAGACATGGTATTGCAGAATTGAGAAAGAGGCATTATTATTGCGATGTATAGTGCTTTTAATTTTATATTGTTACTTTTCTTCTAAAATTACGATTGTTTAATTAAAATCAAATGAAATTATTCACCCTGTAATAGTAATTAAACACAGGAAACTCTTTTCGTAGTTGTTGTTGCGGTTTTTTTCTAGGGACAGAACACGCGTTACTTAACGGCCAATTTACAGAATAAACTTTTAATGATTCGAAGCTTATACATATACACGGTGTGGCGATACATAGATTTGGATGCAATTTGGTGCAATTATAAATCCCCGTCGGGATTTATAATTGCACCAAGCGAACGAGGAGAAGGAGCTTTTATGGATTCGATGTTTTTTGGTAGATTGTTAGAGAACCAAAAGAATCATATTAGATGATCATGGTAGTCATTCGGTTTGTTTTCATCCCCATCTATCTGCGTCTCCTGCTGAAACATTAACTAAGTCGAAACTTTAAAATTCTAAATATCTGGTAGCAATAAAATTTTCTTCCAAGAAGTAAAGTCCTAAAAGACGACTTTGCTATCATCCGACCTTTCACTTTAATCCATATAGTTACTTTGCATTGACATTAAAAAAATTACTTTGAAAAATATTTCTACTTTTTTATATATAAATCATATATTACAGTTTTAAATTTAACACACCCTATTTCATAAACGGCAAATAAAAATTCCGAAAGGAGTACTGTAACTTTTCATAATAACTATATTATGAATACTGAGCGAAGATTTATCACATATGTTTAAATTCTAATTAAAAGTCTAATTAAAATTCAGCAGGGAATCTCAAAGATTTTTGTTAATTCCTTCAAAATTTACAAAATTTCAGTTTACTTCTATATTCTATATAAAGTTTATTTTTGTCTACAATCAGTCTACATAATGTCCTAAGATTTCGAACTTTCATGTGGAATATATATCCATTATTATTTATTTGGACGAATAATGAATAATAAATATTTCTAAATATTAAAACTCAAAAATCTTTTCTGAAAATAAAACTGATATGCAGCAATAAGAATGTCCTTTATACACCAAACAGAACTTTATTATGCGAGTGTCTTGCCCTTTAGCAATTGAATTATACAGATATTGCTAATGGGCCACTCTTAAGTAAATTATAAAATCAGAAAATTCCAAAAATTCAACATATCTGAATTTGAGTGAAATTTAAAATATATTTCAACCAACTACTATACAATACGTTTTCTACTATAAAATGGGTTAATGTACAACAAAAAAGAGACATTCATATCTGTTGTTTTGCATAAAAGCGAATAAAACGTCACCATGTTTGTATAATAAAATTTCGTATATGTATGACATCACCAATATAAATATTATCATAATGGTAATTACCATCAGAATAAAATCTAATTTAATATTAAAAACTTTTCTCCTTCATAATTTAAGACAAAAGATAAAAAAAACAAATATTTCAAAATATTTTAAAATTACTAACAAAACAACCATTCAAAATATTTTCCATATACTTGGGAACCTAGGCTATAGCAAAACACCTGCCTATTTCCTCAAAAACTTGAAATGAAATATTTCTTATTTGCATTTTTAGTTTATCTTTGAAATCACCTATTTTATTTCATTTTTTTGTATACATATTATGCTTGAAACAATCCCGCAGACAAAATCCAAATTTTGGCGAACTACGTAACCATTTAATAGCATATTATGTTTGTCCATCCATTTATTAACAAATGTATTGTTCAAATACTCCCTTGAAATTACAGCATAGTGAGATCTTTTCCAGTTTTGTTGAGATCAAAAAGTTGCCCTCGACAGTGTCGGATTTAGTGCATTTAGATAAGATTGTCAAAATAGATACTACATATATTATGAATCTTAATTTTTTTTCTGCTTTTGAAAACTAAGAATATTTTTACAATTATATTTGCAATTAAGAACATATATTTTTCTCCGTTTGCTTTTTCTTTGTTCGCCCAATTTCATGGTACAAAGTTGCTTACAATCTTGTTTTATTTTTTTATGTATTATAAATTCTTTACGTAAAATTAAGTCTCTACAATCATGTAGAGATTTAATTTTACGATTTATCGTTTACTATTTTTTTCATTATATTACATTTATTATTGTTTATTGTTGAATATTTTATTGTTGAAATTATTTACTAATTTATTATTTATATCCTGCTTATTATTCTGCAGGTTACTGATTGCTCTATTTGATTTTTAATTATATCATAGTATGCAGTACATGTTTTAGTTATAACATTTATGTGACATTAATTTGTTAGGCTAGGTTAAGTGAAAGATTGGAATTAAACATCCAAACTCTGTGTCTTATCGAGATATTATATTCGGAGAGATATGAAATGTATATTTTATTTTTTGTTATTATTATTATTAAATATTCAGTAACTCCGGTAATAATAGTAATACTAAAAGAGAGTATTATCATAAATTAACTATAGACTATCAATCATATATTTAACTTTGACAAACGTATTTCTGTAGCCCACATAAGTAGCCTACTGTACCTCGCTATTTAAAAACTGTTACGAATTTTCCTGGCACTGTATATTAAATTAGAAATGAATCCTCCGATAAAATTTACGATGTTCTATTTCCTCTTGGAAGGACAATACAACGTCGCCCACTCAGAGCTTCGTTAAAATCCTGCCGGAGACCCAGTGCCACACATCCACAAGAAAGCCGCTGAATCCTGCGAGAAGGGTGGCGGTCGGTTGCAACGCCGTCCCGACACTCTCGTGGAGTGCGCTTGAAGCAGCAGGTGAAGCAACCAGCAACACAGCCGTGTTAGTCGTGTTGCGACCGTGACTGAGTGTGGAAACTGGTGTTTACTCTGTCACCAAAGCGCGCCCGCCGAATATTTTGGTGATTACGGCAGCCCCACAATTCGTCTAATCCATTCATTTGCCAGAAGGTAAATAATAGTTTAGGCGATCAGTTGTTGATGGCAAGCTTGGGGGGTTAATCCTTCACGCCCTCGATGCGTTTGAAAGTTTAGAAAGTTATCGGCGCGTTTTTTTTTCGTTGCGACGAAAAGTTTAATTCGTTCTTATGTAAATAATTTTTGGTTTGTTACGTACCAATTTTTTATATTAATTGTTTGTATTAATCACGTACTGATTAATACATTTCGTTTTAATTTCATGGTGTGCGATTTATATAGAGTTGTTGAAAATAGTAATTCGTATTTTTGTTTTTACATGCAACACTTATCTGAAACAAATGAACACAATTGCCTCGATCTAATTTTATTTATTTATTTAATTTAAAATACCCAGACTAATCAATATTCGATTGGGGGACGTAAAATGCATACACATCTGTAATAATAAATAGCAGAAAAAGAAAAATACATAAAATAGTTGATCAAAATGTAAGGAGATTAAACAACATAAAGTAAGTAAATAGTATTTTATTAACAACAATATGAAGTACCCAAAACACATATTCTAATAGAATGTTTAATAGTATAAATTCTTGAGTGGCAAATTTTGGATTGTGTCTATTTGCATAGTATAAATGAATAAACCTCCAGCTTTGAATAACATTTTTCTATTAGCAACAATAACGAAGTAATGCGAGATTATTCAAATTAAACTTAGGCAACAATTTAGTGTATAGTATAATAATATATAGATATGTATATACCATCATCTTAAAATAAAGACTTAAAAGTAAGGTATTCTCGATACATTTGATTTCATACATTGAATTTTTCGACATTTGAAATGAGAATTTTATAAGTCGTTCTCCAGACAATAGAATAAAATTTTGACTTATTGAAATTATAAAAGTAATGTTGAACTATCTTTGAAACACCCAATTTTCAATAATAAAATTAAGATTTTATATTAACAATAGTAATAATGTAATGAATATAAATGTTAAGTCCTTAAATTCCTCACATGAGAGAAATAACGCACTGTCTAATTTATATTAAAAATTCATTAGATTAGCATTTCTTACATAAGTTAGGGCATTAGATTTTAAAATATTAGACTGTAATTTATTATATTCACAACACTTTTTACTTGTTGTGATATTTCCTAACAGTTGGACGCAGAGCTACAGGAGAAACAATTAAAATAAAACAAAATATAGGATCCAAATACTGAACATTATGTAACACCCGTGAACAGGAATATTCTATTACAGAGATAAATCTAGTTGTTTTTCTAGTGGGATAGTTTCTGTAATCAAAAACAGTTTGTCGAACTTGTTGAAGTCTTTGGACAGATCTATATAAATTATACCAACGTAACCATTTTGTCTAATATTTCAGAAAAGAGCAAGAATGTGGGTAATATTTACAGGACTAGTTGTTTATGTGTATATATATATATATATATATATATATATATATATATATATATATATATATATATATATATATATATATATATATATATATATATATATATATACAGGATTAGAAGATGACTTGATAAGGGAGAATAATGGCGCCATCATTTAATAAAAAGGCCGATTTGCCTTCTGGGCTGTATAGAATTTGTTTTTAATTTCCTTTTAAAGCTGTAAGGACATCTTCTGTAATATTTGGGACATTAAGTTTAGGAGAATTACATACATTTTCGTTTTTTAATAATTTATAAGGGGATGACTAAACAGACAGCAGATTGAAAGTAATTAGCAGATGCATTGATTATACTTTGCAAATTATGAACCCAAGTATTACGAAAATTTATAGAGGTTTGTCTTTTGTATCTTCTTAACTGTTCGGATATATACACCTATCCATGTTTTTTTAAATACTCTTTTTCTATCGCTCGGCAATATGAGATTGTTATTGATAACTCGTTGGTTAGTCTTGGTCTTCATCTCTCAAATTCTTACATCCATTCTTTTCCAGGGCCCTTTTTTCCATGGACATTTAGGTTGTCTCAAATTATGTTGGTTCTCGTAATGTTTACAATTAACATATTGATTTTCCGAACATATTGATTTTTTTGCGAGCTTTCCTATAATACGAGGGTTATATTTTCTCTAAAATATATTCTCTCTCTATATATATATATATATATATATATATATATATATATATATATATATATATGTATATATATATATATATATATATATATATATATATATATATATATATATATATATGTATATATATATATATATATATATATATATATATATATATATATATATATATATATATATATATATATATATATATATATATATATATACTATTCATTTCATCGCTATTTGCCAAATAAAAAACTCTTATCTTGCCCATAAACGGAAGAGTCTACCTGAGCCTATCCATAAAACCATGCCAAGGTTATGTTTTGAGATCTTTCATTTGACAAATATCTATGAAATAAACTATATCTGTTATGGAGTTTCTGTTAAAGTTTTAGATTGTTCTAAATAGTTCTTGATCTAAAATAAAGTTCTAGATTTGTTACTAATGTATTGGCGTTTAGCCAATTACAGATAAGAACACGGTTGTATATTTTTTGATTTGGATTACAAAGAAGGAGATTACAATGTCTACATTTATTAGATTATATTCTAAATCATAAATAGTGAAAACAGTGGGGATAAAATACGATTCCTTGGGAAACTCTGAGTTGTGTTCTATAATCTGGTCTTTCCATTATATTCTAAGATACGACCTAATTATAATATCTAATAAAATATTTAATTAAGTCGTAAGTAACAATTATTTAATATTAAATAAATCACTGAATTTTATAAAAAAATAAATCTATACTACTTGTTAAAATATATTTGAAATAATTAGGAAAACCCTTCTTAGGTATCTAATAGGTACTTGTCTAACTTCCGAGGATAACTTTAGATGCACAAAAGGCAATCATTATTTTGACTTCTCTTATTCCGTCTACGTTAAATATGTATGCGATCTTTCATTTATTGCACTGTGTCCCTACTTTCATTGTGCTCTATGCATTTGTGTTTATTCAAAGACGTTTATGACTTTTTTCATTACAATGAACTACATCGTTATTTTAAGAGAGTTCATAGTGCCCGTAACAATAGTAAAACATTATGGGGTTGGGCTATAATTATAACATTATATGTTTAAACTACAAGTACACTGTTAATACTCGTAGAAAACAATCTATATGTTACCGCTAATATCTGAAAACCATTAATACACATAATAATTTAGTATTTTAGGAATTACTGAAACTGTCAGTATTTATACTGGTTATGAATAATAGCTGAGAACATTAGGAATTACGCATGCATACTAAAATCGTTAGAGAATATGCATAATATCAGGAACATTCCGCCAATATTGATAATAATAACTAGAAATTGAATCGGAATTATGTGTCATACCTGAAACATTTAGTCATTATGCATGCTCGTATGTATTTAGGGGTAATGTAGGTGAAATAGAAGAAATATATACCAAAATCTATTTATTTAAACAAGTAGAGCTTTGGTGGCATTAACTATTGCACAATAGAAGAAAGATATACTAAGATCTATTTATTTGGGCAAGAAGAGCATTGGTGGCACTTACTAGTGCATAATCTTTTAATCGAAAATATAATTGCTGTAACAGTCCGGTTCAATTGTTTTCGGATATTGGCGATAACATATACATATAAAGAACATGTTATAAATATGTAAAAGGAAAATTAAATAAAACAATTTTTTATCCATTTAATATAGAAGAGAGTAGTTTTAGTAAATGCAAAATGAAACCGCATATAAATTTTGCTCAGAAATTATGATTCTACTGGGGGTTCTGCATAAGTGAATCATAGTTTTCCAAAATGTTTTTAATTTCAGGATTTTTAATAATGTCATAAATCGGACATCGGAAAGAAATGTGTTGCAAGGTTTCGGGCACATGTAGTTTACACACAGTACACATTTCGTTGGAATATATAGTACCTATAATATACCGTTATATGAAAATCGTATACAGTGCGCATCTATCCCATGCTCCCTTCCTTAACTTTGGAACCAAAAGACCTAAAAGAACAAGAATTGGCATATATAGATAAAAGTGTAAAATTAATGGTTTAGTTAATAAAAAGCGAATATAATTGTCAAAGGTGGCGATGACAATATTAAAATAAAAACAACGCTTGAATAGATATTTGAAGGAATCTAAATGAAGTGTTACACTGTTACCATTTAGAAATAATTTTCAAAACGACGTCGCAACGAAATCTTTCCTGATTATATTTATTAACTAAAACATTATATTTACAATTATTTATACGTAGAATAATAAAGAGTCTTGGGAATAATAAGAGAATAAGTATTGTGAGTAATGTGATACTTTATTACAGTTCAAATTAAACTAGAAACTTTTATATTTATTGCATAAAAAGTTCTTATTTGCAATATAAAGACCCGATTATAGCTATAGCGTTCAACAACGTGTGAAAATCATTAAATTTTATTCTAACAATCAGCCGTAAAATACCAGCGACAACCATCCCGCCGACTGTTCGATGTTTGATGGCCAAGTTCGAGTCAATCGGTTTGATAAATAATCAGCCAACACCCGTACGACATGGAAACGCAGGGTTTACTGAGAACATCGCTGCTGTGATTGAGAGTGTGCAGAAAAATCCGAGGCAGTCAATTTCTCGTCGTTCACAAGAACTTGGCATTTTTGCACCTTCAACTTGTCAAATTTTGAGTCGGGACTTGGGTCCGTACCCGTATAAAATCCAACTGACTCATGAGCTAAAAGTAAACGACCCTAGTCAACGCCGTGTGTTCACTGATTGGTCTCTGGAGCAGTTGGGTCATATAAGCTCATTTGTATAGTTCTAAATTAAATAAACAATGATGATAACAATAATAATAAAAACACTATAAAAGTAAAAATTAGAAGAATCTGCATTGAATGATTTCTTTTTATTTACGTTTAATTTTTAAATCGAAATTACTTTTATAATTTGTGGTACATATTTCAAGTAAACTAAACTACGTACTTTGAGGAGAAAACCCGTTAAGACAGTCAACTTTTTTATTCTAAAAGGACTAGTTAAGTTGCCACCTTGTTTTTTATTCGACGAAATTAGGGGTTTTTACACATCTTTTTATTTTCTTTTTATTTTATTTAAGAACTGCTTCAATCAATTTAAATTATGTGTTATCTTTAGGCTGAAATTACATTACGGTTTTTTATACGACCTCAACCTAAAATAACCTTTTAAACTAATTTCATCGCCCCAAAGTATACCATTATTGAACAATATAAAATAAAGAAATTGCGTTAACTAAATTGACAGTTCTGACCGACGGCGACGTTCCAGACTCTCCCTGCTGACGAAAATTTAATATCCTTTCCCTTCCCCATATCCACCCACAGCTCGCTTGGATTGAAAGGTTTTTAAAAATAAATTTCATCAGATCGTAAACTTCCAAGCATAATCACATCTATCGCGTTCAGATCGTCGTGTACCATTGAAAAGTTTATGAAGTTTGAATTACTTATTTAAACAGTATGGCAGGCTATGCAAACTTTCACATGATAGATAGTTTCGAATGATGATTAATTAGGTTTCTGCCTACTTCTAAAAATATCTGTAAGATATTTTTAGAAGTAGGCAGATATTCAGATTTTCTGTTAACATAGAAAAACTTCAGGGACATAACCTAAAAGAATTGAATTGGAATGATATTTGTGTTTATGAAATCTATTTCGATATTTATGTGGGAATTTACGATACCTAAATTTTGATATTTATACTTAAAATATTCGGTATCTAGAAACTATGGATAGGATCTTTCAATAAGGACGCTTGATTTTTAAACGTAAATAAAACAAGTTGTGTGTGAGATACCCACAACTTTTTTTAATTTGAAAGAATATTTTATAGCTTTAAGTCTGGAATATAACGTCGTTCTAATATCCGCCGCAGATCTGATTGGTGGCACGTATTCGGGAGGTCCAATTTTCGATGACTTTGCGGCATAAATCTGGCTGAATTTGCTGAATGACGTTTGTTATGTTGACTTTGAGGGCATAAATTGTGTGTGGTTTATGCGCATAAACCTGCGATTTCAGATAGCCCCAAAGGAATAAGTTTAAAGGCGTTAAATTGTGCAATCTCGATGGCCAGTTCACGTCGCTGTTACGCGAGATACTCATGCCCTCAAATCGCTCGTGCAGAATGTCCATCGTGGCATACACTGTGTAGCACATAGCATCGTTCTGCTGGAACCACATATCGTCGGTATTCATATCATCCAGATTAGGTAACATGAACCTGCTTATCATCGATCTGTAGCGCTCGTCGTTGATAGTTATGGTAATTCCAGTTTCGTTTTGGAAGGAGTACGGACCCATGATTCCACCAGACCAAAATCTGCACCAAACAGTGACTTTCTCGAGATGCATTTGGTGCTGGTATATCTCGTGTTGATTGGTATCGTCCAAAACCTGACAATTTTGCTTGTTCACATATACATTCATCCAAAAAGGGCCTTTGGGCGAAATTTGGGTCAACATCCAACTCCTCCAGAGTCCAATCAGTGAACACACGGCGTTGTCTATGGTCGTTTACCTTAAGATCCGGGGTCAATTAGATTTTCTACAGGTGCAGACTTAAGTCCCGATGTAAAATTCGTCAAGTTGAAGTTTCAGAAAGGCCAAATTCTTTTGAACTACGAGAAATTGATTGCTTTGGCTCTTCCCGTACACTCTGACGTACAGAAGCGATGTTTTCAGCAGACCGTGAATTTAGAAGACGCACGGGTGTTGGCTGATTATTTATCAAACCGGTTGACTCAAATTTGGCCACTAAACGTCGAATAATCGACTCGGCAGGACGGTTGTGGCGAGGATAAAAATCACGTAATACGCGGAATGTTTCTCAAACGGAACACTGATATTGAAAATATGGCTCACTTCAATGAAATTTTGGATCGCTTATTAAAAAAAGCGTTTTTAAGTTATTTCCTGAAATAACTTAGAAACCAATAAGTAATTCAGAAGACTCGCTTGGAGATCTTTTTGATTCCGCAAATGTTTCATTATTAACCGAGTCGTATACTTTACTAGTTCTAGGATGCCCATACAATGTACGCTTATCTTGGATTAGTGTATATTAAACGATGTATAGTTTTCTTGAAAAATAACAATAACGATTTAAATAAAAATGAGAGGTTAGAGTACCCTTCCATAGTTAAATGACTAGATGTCAAATCTTTGTAGAAATATTAGTGGATAATAATTATCTATGCGAAATGACAAACACTTTAAGAAGTGCCGTTGAATATATTCATGCTGATTCATGACATGGATGCCGGGTATACCAAATAGGACCACAATACTCTAATTTCAATGGCACTTACGCAAAATATAAACAGTATGATGTAGCAATGTTATTAAATGATGTGTTTCTAATCACAAAATCAAGGGTTTTATATGAAATAATAGCCACGTAGTTGATGTAGCCAGAGAACGACAGTTTGTCATCCAAGTACACGCCAAGATCCTTATTAATATTTTCAGAATGCATTAAAAATGTACCATCAAGAGAATAATCGTATATTAGTGTTTGCTTAATTAAAGAATACAAGTAAACTTTACATTTATCTATATTCTAGTAGATAGTTTATTCTTCGTTCACCACGTTACAATAAGGTTGATGTTTTTGATATTTTAAGTGATCATCTAAGTAGGTTATCTCTGAAAATAGTTTTAAGTCGTCATCAAAAAGAAAATGACGCGACATAAGTAGTAGAGATAACTCAATAAATAATATAAAGAATAATGGTCCCAAATTTGAGCCTTGAGTACTCCAAAAGACGATAAGAAGGTCTAAGATCTAAAACCAGTATATGAAATAAATAACGTATATCTGGATAAATATGATTTTATTAAGTTAAAACGATTACTACTAAATCCATGCATGTCTTAATTTTGAAATTAATACATTATGATACACCTTATCAAAAACCTTCGAAAAATCAGTATACACCACATTCACTTGACCTGCATTATCTATGTGATTTGTGATTATTTATGTAAATTCTGCTAAACTTGTAACTGTACGGTTTTACTACGAACCCATGTTGATTATGAGATAAAACGCATACCAACACAAATGTGGGTATTTTGCAAAATTTTTGCAAAATTTTACAGAACTGTGATTGGATAATAACTTTTTAAGTTAGATGGATTGCCACTTTTTAATACAGGGAATATTCTTGCCACATTCCAAACCTCAAGAAACGTGTGGGTAGAGAATATCTCAGATCAAACAAAATGAGAAGTGGATCTATCAAAACCTCTGAGCAATTTTTAACAAGAAAACTCGATAACCCAGAGGCTATTTTTATTAATTTTCATAATACTTGACAGATATACATTTCTGTAAATTTTATTATATCGATACAGGTTGAGTGATTAAGTATGTAGTTATTATTAGAACATTAAACAAAATTATCAGAATTTTATCGGTTGTCGGTGAAGTTTAAAAAATTTCCTTACAGTTGTTCTTTTGTATTTTGATGCTATAAATTTATACATTCATATTATGCCTGCTGTAATGACTTTTTAAATGGGAATAAATGTTATTATATTATGTATTAAGTGTAGTAACAAGGTTTAGAAATAGTGACTCCAGTGTTGTCATTAATATTAAACCTAAGCACTCTAGTATGATTATAGGTCATATAATCATACTATGTTGTATAATGGCCTCGTCATGTTGTATAATGACCTATATCATAGGTATGATATAGGTCATTATACAACAAATAAGTGAGTTGGAAAAGCATTTCAATATACTTCATTTCTGTTTAGAAATCACCTCGTTTCTTTTTGAACTTTAATAAAATGGACTGAACTCTTCAAACTTGTAAATTGCATTTAAAACTTCGATTTCCACTTTAAAATCTGGAAGTAATTTATATAAAGAATAGTACGATATGTAAATATATGGCTTGTACTCTTGTACTAGCACCTAAATTGCATCGTTAAGTTACACATTCTTTGAGGCTGTGAAAAGAATTCTTAATTAAATTTAATTGACAGACTCCGACGAAAATTGAAGTCGTTAAAATTAGTTTAAAGATGAGCCGTATAAACTCTCGCGAATACTCTAAATTGTCGACAATTGAAATAGACCAATTAATGATTAAATAACTACAGAAATAAATTTATATCACTTTGCAAGGGGTCTCCTTATAGGACTCGTGTTAATAAGGAAGGTGCAGTTAGGGCCTCGATATTATTATCACGGCAGAGATAATTAAGATTAATAAAGCCGTAGATTGCTTTGAGGGAAGAATATGAGAATTAAGCTATAGTCTAATTATATTGCATACACTGTTTGAAAAATGTGAAAATACCAATATGACATCAATTTCACACCAAACAGGGAAGAAATATACCAGGTTAGAGTGAAATTAATACCACAATGTCGTGGTGGAATGTTATCGTAAAATTTTACCATTTATTGATGTGAATCTTCATTGCAGTAATGGACGTAAAATTAACACAATATCTGATCACCATATTTGGTGTAAACTGTATTTGTGTTTTATATCTTTTACTGTCCATAGTGTATAATGAAGGAAAATAAAATGTCTATTAAATAGAGTACACTTTATTATATTTTTCTTATACTTATTCTATTTTATTTATTTTATTTATTATGTTACGGTAAAAGTAAGAACACAGTGAATGCGTACATTGTCCGGTCAAAGTGAACATCATCCAAATCGACAAGGCAGGCAAAAGTATACATTTTCCGGCGAATGTGTACATTTGCCGTTATACGTACTCTTACCGTAACATATATATATATATATATATATATATATATATATATATATATATATATATATATATATATATATATATATATATAATACACAGTTTAAGTTAATTATTGCACTCATGAAATGTTGATGTATATTATATGTATGTACTGGTACAAGTCTTGAAAACAAAGGGTGTTACAATAAGAGTGCATGGTTTTAATTGTGCGATACTTTGGCTATCATGGTTGGATAGCTCAATAATTGTGATAGGCCGATAGGAGGTAGATGGAAGTTAGTAAATGCAATAATGCGTCCTCATTGTTAAACAATGAGGACGCATTATCAAAATGATGAAAGTTTGGTTGCTACGATTAAAGTTATCCAATCTGCGATAGAAATGTTCCAAATTAATTAACTGTGAAACTGTGAACTTCTTAGAAGTATAACCGAAGCCCCAAGATCAACACCGATCGAGGTGATGGGGATAATGATGGGGATACCACCTCTTGATGTCACTCTAAAAGCGGAAGCCGCAGAGGCAATGCACAGGGTGGGAAATATGAATAGGAAGGTAAGGGACCTAAATAGATTCTCAAGAGAGCTAGCTGAGGAGGGACCCCTATGGATGCCCTCTGACAGTACGGGTGTCCACTTCTTGTTTGACAAGAAATATAAGATCACCCTCACCAGTAAGACCGACTGGATGGAGGGTCGAGGTGTATTGCCGCTCAATGGAGACATCTGGTACACAGATGGAGTGGGAACAGAGCTGGTGCGGGAGTGTATAGGCGACGCGACGGGATACGTAAAACCTTCCCCTTAGGCAAATACACTACCGCACTCCAGACCGAGCTAGTTGAAATTACATACGGTGTTCTGGGGGCCGACCAAAATCGGACCCAGGAGAAGGTATGTATCTGTTCGGAGAGCAGAGCGGCGTTGGCAGCCCTGAATTCAGCAACGACAAAGTCGAAGTTGGAACTCTTATGGATACCTGGGTACAATGGCATTAAGGGAAATCTAATTGCAGATGACCTTGCCAGACTAGGGACCAGGGAAAACCTCTATGAATCAGAAACTGCAGTGGAAATAAGTTGCAATCTGATCAGAGACCGCATCAATGGCTGGGCAAGAGACCAGCACAATAAAAAATGGAGAGGAGTAACGGCTTGTCGAATAACAAAACTCTTCATCGAATACTCAGAGATTGAGAAATGGGCTCAAGAATTCATTAAATTGAATAGACACAAAGTTAAAACCCTGGTGGGAATCATAATGGGCCACCATATTAGCCTGAATGCATATAAGCATAAACTGAGGCTGACTGACAGCCCGGCCTGCAGATATTGTAAAGAAGACGAGGAAACATCGGTTCATCTTCTTTACACCTGCACCGCACTGGAGAAGAAGAGGTATCTTATATTAAGGACCCCTGTTATCCTAGAGGAGGCTAGGCTTAAGGCGGTGAACGTGCCTAAGTTGCTCCTTTTATGTGATAGAATTTGGATAATGACCCGGATAAGAGGGGATCGCCAAGGGACTATCCATGCGATCAGTGGCTGATGAGGCCCAAATCTATATAACATAATAATAATAATAATAATAATAATAATAATAATAATAATAATAATAATAATAATAATAATAAAAAAGCAGGAGGGGCCGCACAACATCCATCTGGCCTTTGGTGAGTAGCGACACCACTTACTCCAGCTGGGGTGCAAAACCGGACCGGCAGCACCAGCGCACCCGGGAGGGGATAACATATTCCCCTCTAGTGTCGGCCGTGGGCTTACTGGGCTAACTCCCCGGTAAGCCCGAACTTCTTGTTCCAAATGGCAGAAGAGGAGGCCCCCACGATCGACCCCGTTCGGATAGGGGTCATGGGCAAGGTGGTGGGGCCCAAATGGATGGATTGCCTGGAAACGACGCACGCCAACGACATGGACGCTTTGAGTGGACCGACGAGCTGAGGGACGACCTGCTGCATTGCTATGAAAGCAGTGAGCCCATACGGAGGGGATACATGGCACGTATGCATGCCCTGTGGTGTGAATTACACCCAGAGCATGATGCCTTCACCCCGCAGAATCTGCGTGATTATGTATCCTATCTTCGTAGAAAGGGCTATGTGAGGACTGCGCCCCGATTGGCGAATGAGGTAGCTGAAAGGCTGCCTAATGAACCAGTTGAGGATGCGGTCTTCACCGTTCCACCAATAGTAGAGGGCCTCAGTACCAGAAGGGGGTTACATCGCATAAGACCCCCTAGGCCACAAGACCTGGCCAGAGTGGATGCTGAAGTTCAAGCATCGCTTCCAGAAGAGGCCGACATCTGGCACATAAATTGTGCCCTGTACACTGCCGCCGAGAGCTTCTCTCATATGGAGAGGGCGAACAACTCTTCCTCTCCGCGAGAGAGAGCGGAGTGGCGTGTACGGAAGATGGAGGCCAAGATCCAGTCGACAAGACAACAGGTATCTCGTATCCAATGTGTGATGGACTATATGGCGGCCAATAGGCCTTTCACGCAAAAATTACGGCGAATCGCCGCTAATTTAAGACGCGTCCATCACACACTTAATGAGGTGGTGCTGCGTACCATCAAACAGCACTACCTTGATAGGATACGGATGCTAGTGACATGCAAAAAGTCACTAGTGAGGCGGGCGCGAAGACTGGCGGAAAATAATTTGTTCCGCCAAAAACCCTCGCGTCTATTCGAACCGCCTCAACCTGTTGTCGAAAATCCACCGACTGTAGATCAGGTGGAAAACTTTTCGAAGGCGCTGTACGAGCAGAAGCTCCCACTCCAAAGAGACACTCCAGCCCTGGCACACTTTGAAGACTTTTGCAAAGGTCTTCAGCGACCAGAAGAAGTGTGCCACCCGATAACCCCTGAAGAGGTTCAAAGGGCTCTTGCGGGCTCTAAGAACTTTGCTGCTCCAGGTCCCGATGGGATAAATAACTTCTGGTGGAAAAAATTACCTAGTATCCACCGCCATTTAGCCAGAATTTTTACCACCTGGCTAAATGGGGAGCAGCAAATTCCTTCTTGGGTTGTTGAGGGGCGAACCGTGCTAATCCCGAAGACCAGAGATAGCAGTTGAGCCGGTTTTCGAGGGGATATACGAACAACGAGGGTCTAAGAGGGGTGTCGCTGGCTGCAAGGAGAATCTGTTGATTGACAGATGTATCACGCAGGACTCCGTGCAGTACAAGCGAAACCTTTCCATGGCCTGGATCGACTACCGCAAGGCATTCGATATGACATCGCATGAGCTAATAATTCACTTGCTCCAATGCCTTGTGGTGCCCGGTCCTATAGTGAGATGCATTCAAGAACTGATGCCGCTCTGGAGGACTCGGTTTACCATAACATCGGGTGATACTAGAGTCCGGACAGAGCCGGTGTCGTTTAGAAGGGGCGTGTTTCAGGGAGACTCCCTTAGCCCTCTGTTTTGCATCTCACTGTTGCCGTTGTCCGTGTCCCTCAGGAAGACCCGTGGCTATAACTGAGGCACCCCCGGCGATCGGAGGCATAAGGTCACCCATCTATTTTACATGGATGACCTAAAACTTTATGCCTCCGGAGAAAGGGAATTACGCCAGTCCCTGAGGGTGGTGCACGAGTACACGCAGGCCATCGGGATGGAGTTGGGGTTGGACAAATGTGCACTGGTTCATCTCAAGAGAGGACGAAGCCGGGAATACGCAGAGGATGCGCAGCTAGTAGACGGAAGCATCTTACATCACTTAGATGCCGGAAAGTCGTACGCCTACTTGGGTCTTGAGCAACGCTCCACCCAAGAGGTAGGTGTCGTAAAAAACGCTCTCCGCGGCAAGTATCAGCACCGCCTCCGACAGATCTGGTCTTCAGAACTGTCGGGGAAGAACAAGCTTGCCGTTCCGATCCTTGTCTACTCCTTCGGAGTAGTCAAATGGACACAGGAGGAGCTGCGACAACTCGACGTAGTAACCCGAAAGAGGATGCATCTCAGTAGGAGTTTGCATCCTAGATCGTCCGTTCCACGGCTATATCTCCCACGATATCGCGGAGGTCGTGGACTCTTGAGTTTGGAGTGTCTTCATAACAGGATGGTTCTGGACGGAGCCTGTAAAGTTATCAGGAGTTCGGATCCCCTTCTTTGCATGGTCCGAGATCACGAACATGCAGGGATAGGAGCCTTTTTATTTAAGGCAGCACGTAGAGCAGCCGATGATCTCGGTCTCGTCTTCGATACCGAACGGGCCAATCACAACTCTGTCACCGAGTTGGAACCCGTTTAGTTAAAAGCCCAAGTAAAAGCTGCAGAGCATTTAAGAGCTCTGCAGCTTCACAAGGATAAGCCCATGCACGGGGTCTTCTATAGGAATATGGAAGCCCTGGGCTTATCCGAAAGGCTGACCTTTGCTTTCTTAAGGTCAGCCGGGCTAAATTCAGAGACCGAGGGATTCATCATGGCTTGCCAAGATGGTGTATTTAACACGCTCGTCTATCGGAGTCGTGTCATGGGTATGGAGGTCCCTGATGTCAGCTGCAGGGCCTGCCGTAGGGCGCCGGAGACATTGATGCATTTACTGTCGGCTTGTCCGGTATATGCAGTCTCGGCCTATATCCATAGACACAACGCAGCGTTGCGGGTGCTTTATTATCATTTAAGGCACTCGTATCAGATAGACGAGACACCAGTGCTGCCTTACGCTCCGGGGGATATTGAGTCCGTTGTGGAAAACGAGAAGTGCTGAATATATTGGAACTATTCGTTTTCCACCGTCAGGCAAATACAAGCCAACAAGCCTGACGTAGTCCTCCTCGACCACCAAATCAGGACAATGTTCGTCATCGAGTTCTCGGCACCCGGTGATGGTAATATTGTTTTGAAAGAGGAGGAGAAACGGACAAGATATCGAGATTTAATCTTCGAACTCCGTAGACTCTATCCAGACCATACGGTTAAATTGAAGGTACTGATTATAGGAGCCCTTGGTGGAGCGAGAGATACACTGCTTTCTGAATTAAAGAACATACCGGCATGCCGAAACTCGGCAGAAATCTTAGCCGGTCGCATGCAGAAGGCCGTAATTCTCGGCTCACTACGTCTACTCAGGGCACACGACTCGGCCCAGTAATCACTAACCGAGCGGACGCGAGGAGTGATTGCTGGTATTACCAGCGCACCTTCTGTGTGAGTCGGAGCCACAGAAAGGGGTGACTGGCTTTTAGTAAAAAAAAAAAAATAATAATAATAATAAGCTCTGCAGCTTCACAAGGATAAGCCCATGCACGGGGTCTTCTATAGGAATATGGAAGCCCTGGGCTTATCCGAAAGACTGACCTTTGCTTTCTTAAGGTCAGCCGGGCTAAATTCAGAGACCGAGGGATTCATCATGGCTTGCCAAGATGGTGTATTTAACACGATCGTCTATCGGAGTCGTGTCATGGGTATGGAGGTCCCTGATGTCAGCTGCAGGGCCTGCCGTAGGGCGCCGGAGACATTGATGCATTTACTGTCGGCTTGTCCGGTATATGCAGTCTCGGCTTATATCCATAGACACAACGCAGCGTTGCGGGTGCTTTATTATCATTTAAGGCACTCGTATCAGATAGACGAGACACCAGTGCTGCCTTACGCTCCGGGGGATATTGAGTCCGTTGTGGAAAACCAGAAATGCCGAATATATTGGAACTATTCGTTTTCCACCGTCAGGCAAATACAAGCCAACAAGCCTGACGTAGTCCTCCTCGACCACCAAATCAGGACAATGTTCGCCATCGAGTTCTCGGCACCCGGTGATGGTAACATTGCTTTGAAAGAGGAGGAGAAACGGACAAAATATCGAGATTTAATCTTCGAACTCCGTAGACTCTATCCAGACCATACTGTTAAATTGAAGGTACTGATTATAGGAGCCCTTGGTGGAGCGAGAGATACACTGCTTTCTGAATTAAAGAACATACCGGCATGCCGAAACTCGGCAGAAATCTTAGCAGGTCGCATGCAGAAGGCCGTAATTCTCGGCTCACTACGTCTACTCAGGGCACACGACTCGGCCTAGTAATCACTAACCGAGCGGACGCGAGGAGTGATTGCTGGTATTACCAGCGCACCTTCTGTGTGAGTCGGAGCCACAGAAAGGGGTGACTGGCTTTTAGTAAAAAAAAAAAAAAAAAAAAATAATAATAATAATAATAATTAACTGTCAGAAGAATAATTGAAAAATTCGGAAGGACTGGTTTAGTTATTGATGTGAAATATACGACACGAGCTCGTAATGGTCGTTCAGAATAAAATATCAGGGCAGTTAGCGAGAGTGTGGCTGAGAGTTCAGGGACCTCGATTTGTCATCGTGCATAAGAATTGGATATTTCTACAGCCACTTTTGACCATATTCTCACTAAATATTTGCATGCTTCAAAGTCCAACTGACAACATATCATTCACAGGGAAGAAAGTTCATCAATTGGATCATCGAACAACAAGAAGTGATTGCTGACTTTGTAGACGCAAGCGTCTTCAGAGAAAAGTGGCCCATTTTAACCTCGATAGCGTCATTAATAGGCAAAATTGCCATATTTGGGGCTCAGAAAATCCACGAATGATTCATGAGAAACAAATACATCCTCAATGTGTCACTGCTTGGTGTGCATAGTGGTTTGAAGGAATCATTGGACCATTCTCCTTCGAAAATGAGGCAGGTAATGCATTAACAGTAAATGGTGAATGTTATCGTAACATGATAACCGAGTTCTTTGTGCCCCAATTGTTAGATATTGCTCTTGAAGATATGTGCTTTCAGCAGGACGGTGCCATTTTCCATACCATCCGTGAATCATTGACGATCTTGGACCACCTAAGGTCATTTTTCTGTAGCATTTTCTATAGTGTCAGGTTTACGCCAACAAACTCACGACCACTCAAGTATGGAAGGCCAAAATTGAACGCTGTATCAACGAAATACCGCCACATTTATGTAAAACGGTTATTAAAAATTTCGCCCGAAGAGTTTTTGCGTGAAACCAAAGCCGTGGTGGCCATTCACCGGATGTGTTGTTCTAAAGATAATTCCCAAACATCTACATACAATGTAGATATTTAGGAATTATCTATAATCAATAAATATTTCAATACGTTGTTGCTACAAAGAACCTATTTATGTATTTGTGAATAATGCAACCAAATTCCTAACGATCATATTTAAAACAATATTTATATTATCAATATTTCGAATTAAATGTGAATCTATCCTATTGTGAATATGCTTTCGATTTATTGAAGGTGCTCGTTTGATATCAAGATGCCTTGAGGTATTTATTAATAATTCTTCTTATCATGGGGATATTTGGTCCTTACTGAAAATAAAAATTATATTTTAAATAGTGTTAATGCAGCAGTAACATAATCAATGATGCACCCAATTAGTGAATTTATTATTTAAGAACATTAGACTAATATGTTATTATTAGTATGTGCACAAAAAGAATGAATCCTCCAGCGAATTTATCTAAATTTAACATATTTTTCAGACATCTGGTTTTAATAGATTTGGCCATAACAATGTCTGTTTCTTAAGACACACAAACCATTAGGCATTAATTTGCCCATTTTATTAATCATAAATCTTAAATGGGTGAACTACTTTTAATTAGTTTTAGTAATCTCCTTATCTAATTGTAAATAATTCTGCTCATTGGAATTTAGTTCTAGCTGAAAATAAAAATTTGATAATATCTTTAGTAAAATTTACATCTGGAATATTGTTAAATAACAAACATAATAAATGAGAAACAACATAAAAATATGCATTTATATTACATTATTTAATTCATTGTCGCGAAACACAAATAAGCTAAGTCGATACATATACATAAAATCTATTGGGTGAAATCATCCAGCGACACTTCAAATCAACTTATATTGAAATAGTTTCTGGGCACAAGCTGGTCAATCAAAAATAACGAACATTGCCTCATGTTCAACAGTATTAATATGAAGATCGCATGAATGCTTACTTAAGAATGGTTACCACTCAGGAATTATAATTTACTCCACGAGGAGTAAAGTGTACTATATTATTGGATATTTATATTAGTTTTATACCTAAAAGGTATAAAATTTTATAATTGTGTTGATATAAAATTTTACTAATTACACTGGTGTCAAGTTTTATACCAGAAATAGTGAAAGTTTATATCACTTTCATACCATTGACAATAGTAAAGTTTTACGACAGCAAATTTTCAACAGTGTAAATAAATGATCCGTATCAAGTTAATAAATAGACCCTGCTTCAAATTGTTGTCTTGTGTCACTTACATGAATAGGAAAACATTATTCAAAAGTAGTTACATTTAAAGAAACAGTGTCGTTTGATCATGAAGGAAATTACAGATTCCTGTATTAGATTTAGGCGCAATAATGCATACGTTATATATTATTAATATTATACAATTATATATACAAATATTTAGTTGTTTGGGATTTCATGGGATAAAAGTGAAATTGTTATACTACTAGTATAACGCAGTGGCCTCTGTTTGTAGAAAACAAATATCTAGATAAGCTATAATAATCTAGATAGGTAAAATAAATAAAGACGACAAAATTAAACTGACAGACGTGTTATATTAAGCACTACATCAGAACGCTTAATTTAAATTTAAATGTAATCATTAAAACCTCTATAAAGACAAATTTAATCTAATTGTCTCTATATGGCAATGAGAAATTTGTATGACAATAACATACATTTTAATTTTTAGCTGTAGGCTGCAATCCCCTTAACTAAACTATATTCCTATACTATGTTCCTAAAGTTTTGAATAAAATTCATCAAATTAAACTGTTCTTTTGGAGAATCTCCACAGGCACATCGATTTCATTTTCAATTTTTAGTTAATATTTCAACTAAATTTGGAGCTATTAGAATTCAGGGAGTTAAGGGCATAGGGATACCCATACAGGTGTTGTAAAAATCTAAACTAAGATTCCCTATGTGATAACTTAATTTAAATTTTTTTTTATATTGGATTCAACAAGAAGTTTCGAGATCGAGTTAATAGAATAACGGAAATATTCAATAAATCTTATCATGTACTTGTATACAAAACACTTTATCAAACTGCAGCTATTTTAAATATAAATGAAATATATTTTATATAACTCATTAGATCAGCGAATTGAAATGCTAATTATAATTGTGGAGATAAAATAGGAAGTAAGCTCGAAATATAAGTGGAGATAAAATAAGAAGTAAGCTCGAAATTTACTATATGTTTAACAAATATACAATCAAATTTGGATAAACAAGCCCTGGAAAAGATGTTCAAAGGCGAGGTCGATCGAATACGTACGATGGATCGAGGCGCGGTAAGTTTGCTAAAGAATTTTTAAGATATCTATGACCAATATACAGCATAAGCAGCTTTCCTGGTAATATTTAAGAGGAACTAGGAAACAGCTTCACAATATGAAGATGAGTGATAAGCTTCTGAAACAAAAAGTGATCAAAAGGATTCAGCATACACTTTTAACTACTTTGTCCTTTTGACTATTAGACAATCCATCTTTGGAGAACGTTGAGCAGCAATGGTTGACATTAGCGATCTTCCCTTAGATTGCGCCACCATTCTAATTTGCAAGAGTACATAGTTTACAGCGAAGGTAGTAGGTAGTAGGTAGTTTAGTGATATCACTTTTCTAGGAGGTTTACATGTTATAATTTTATTCAGTGCCATTATTTATAATTGTGATATTAAAGATGTGTATACATTTTGTTGAATATTTTCGTAATTCATTAATGAAATTTAATATAATTTACTGAGTTTAGGACAAAGGGCATTTAAAGAGGTGTTATATCTTTATGTTTGAAATTTTAAACTTGAGGTTAGGGGATTAATGGTAAAGAGTTGACAAGAACCTCATATAGTTATTGTTATATAACCATATGGAGTTCACACATACACATACACAAAACACCATAGTTATTGTTATGAAAATAAAAATCGACGGCTTCTAGGAAATTCTCCAAAAAATTGTCCATTCTTGTACCAAACTTTGGAGTCATATAATGTAGGCATACATAGCAAACCATGTATTTAATACGTTAAATTATTTATAGTTAAGACCTATTTCTTTTATGGCTTGGCGTCTAACGGTATTTAATGAATCTATATTGCAAAGCTCTAAATAACTTGTCAAAATGTTTTGGATACTAGCCAGTAGCTGGAAGTATTACCGTACTAATAAAATTTAGTTATATTAGACTATATAAGTAGATCTTCATTAAACAAAGATAAAATTAAACAAAGGTCAGGGTAGTTCAGTTACGTAAAATCTGTTCAAATATTTAATTTAGAAATAATCTATTAAATATCAGTCGCCTAGAGGCAAACCCCTACAAGTCACCCTTTTCTGGTTTAAAAAATGAGATTGTTATGGTAATAGATTAAAAATGTAAATGCGGACAAAGTCCAAGGGAATTCTTATAACAATTACCGACAAGTCAAATGTAGTTTGAGTTTAAAATGTCATCTCAGATGCAAAACCTTGCGGTTCTTGATGCAGACATTTCTAATGAACCAATAAGAGCTAAATATTTCATCATATGATGCAGTTTAATTTATAGATTTTGTTAGTTGAATAACGTGTGTGATGGATGTGGGACACAAAACAAAGATTTTACTATCATTGGTATTTTGAGTTATTGGTTACAATTTGAAGCTCCTCCACATTTAGAGAAAATAGAGTTGCTCTTTCCGGTTGTTGGGCATTCTTATATTCCCCCCGATGCGTTTTTGGTCAAATTGAAAAATCTATAAGAAGAAAATGGAAGTTGTTCATTCAAAAGAGTACATCAATATGATCAAAAAGTTTGCTACTGTTCACGAAATTGGAGAAGTCCTTGTAATCTGTCTTTGTAATCAGGGATTGGAGACGTGAAACTGAAAACGTTTTAAAACAAGCAGGATAGTGGCACTGTAAATTTCAACCTTCAAGAACGATAATCATTGTTAAAAAAATTAATAACGCACCTCTTGTAAGCGGCGAAGCATTTTACAGGAATGAAAATATTATGAGTACATTCAAAAGCTTATGTAAAAGAGGAGAAAACATCTCGCAAATGGGATCAAAGGAATTGAAAATTGGAGTAGTGATTAATAAAGACAAGAAAAAAAGTATAGCGAAACTATTAGAGACTGTGGAAAGAAATGGGAAAAAGAAGATGCCTTAATTTTTTTTAGAAGCTTTCCAAAATGTTTGAGATGGAGGACAAGCAGTCGAAGAAATGGTATTTGAAAGTGTAGTTTGTGCTGTTCGATAATAATGAGAAATAAAATGTATTTTCAAAAGTTACACACATTTTTTTTGGAACATTTCTAACAGAATTAGGTGCAAAAGGTGACATGTCCATTTTATTTCCCAAATCTGAGGGTCATGGTCATATGGATGCTTCTGATTTCTGAACTATGATTTGTTATCTTTTGAAAACAATAATAACCTATTTTCCGAAATTTAGTCACTGCATTCAATTGAATAAAAATGTTACAAGTTTGTATTAATTAACTCATATTATGTTTGTCTGGTCGGGTTTTGCATCTAGGCGACTGATATGTGAAAAAATATGATTACTCACCCAATAAGAGTGTCAGTATAAATAATATTATACGTAATTATATCTTTGCTAATTTTATATGGTTGTCTATGTTTTTTTGTAAACTTTGTGCATCGTTTATTATAATAAGATAATTCTGTGTTAAAGTAGTGAATGGAGTTTCAGGTTTAAAAATCAACAAATCTCTAAACATGCTACCTATAATATACCTATATTTCATCCGTTATATCGTATATACACGCATTCAATTTAATTAATGAAGTATACTTTAAAATTCCAATATCAGCGTAAGCCACTTGCCATCTTACCTAAAATATGTAACAACATTTATCTTCTACATTGCTGTAATTTATCTAATTTATGATATTAAAAAATGTAAGCTAATTTCTTATTTGTAGTAAACATCATTCAGTAACTCCCACAAGCACACAAAAAATGGGATATAATGTTACCAGGCATCCTTAAGATATAATTTGTCCATAACTTGCACGTTTTACAATATGTAGCATTTTCAAATGTCTTGTTTTATTCGTTTTACCACTTTATACATTGATCTGTATCGTTTACTATTTATTATAAACGTTTCCATTGAGTTCTTTCGTCGTCGACCTTCGTTGACTTTATTAGATTCTTCAGACAAAATTCAAAGATACGTATTAGTGTCGTCTACTCCTCACGTTCGTACTTATTTCTTGTACTACATTGTATACGGATTTTCGAATTACTGCTGCTGGTGATTAATGTTATAGGATTGAACTAATTCATATAAGCGCATGTATAGAGGTGACTTGATTTCTATATACACATCAGTTACTATCGACAGTGGTGTGTTGGCGTTCTTCGCATTATGGACCTCGTGAATCATGTATGGACAAAAATAGTAATGTGTTGAAGAATTTCGGACCAAGAACATCAGTAGTTTATAATAGATGGTTGTAGATCTCCCCCCACTACCCACTTTATGAGTAAATGAGTGACGGAGGTGATGATGATGACAGAAGTGAAGTTTAAAATCCGATTGATCACGTCCAACACATTGGTCCTTCACTCACCCACGAAGGAGTCTCCGTCCCAAAATGGTAGTGGGGGAAGATCTACAGCCATCTATTATCCACTATTAACATCAGCTCATTTACCTCCACGATAATACTAATCCTCGTACAACCACCATTATATCAGATTTACTAGAAGCATATTTTAATTTGAAATCGATCTTAATATATTTCAGATATTAGTCTTACCATTGTTCCCAATTGTTAAAATGTTCATTAAGCAGCAATCAGTTCTTGATTTGCATTTCATGTTTTAGAGTTGCATACCACTGCAAACAAACTATCACTGAACACGAAAAAGCAACGAAAATTATATATTTTCTCCAGACGAACTAATAGAGGCACTAAATATAATAAAGATGAGATTCTTACAATACAGCAATTTACAAATATATATTTAAATAATATCAACATAACAGTAATATTTATGTCATCTTAATTTTTTAGACAAATGGCAGATATAACCATACCAAACGGAAGCAGAGTATAGAAATATTATCAGTAATCGCGTAATTAAAAATGAACCCTTAAACTTTTCGTGTACAGCTGTTTAATTCTTTTATTCTAAATTTTACTATTCATAGTGCACTTCATCCTCGCTAATAAATACTCCAGATGTTGTACGAGGTCAAACTTGAATGTGGAGTAGTGAACTTTTCTCTAATAATTTTTAATTTAATTATTAATTAGTTATTGAAACTCCTATCAATGAATAATACTATTTAAATATACTAGAATATACTACAATAGAAGTAAAAATTTATACAACGATGCTAATTCCATATATACAGTGGGTTAAAGAAGTATTGGCATACCCCAATTTTTTCTTAAATTTCAAAAATTTAAAGGTGAATTGATACTAAATTTTGTTACCATACTGTTTGCATCAATTATGACCTGAAGTCTTCCTGGAATCTAGGTTATTTTAGGTTCAGTGTGATTCCATTCTTTTAATAAAACTGCCGTTTCTACTGTTTCGAAAAAAAAAATATTTTTTTTTGGGTCTTAAAGTTCAGCAAATACCATAAATGCTGTATGGGATTTATATCTGGGGCTCGGGTGGAGTTTTGATTTATCTACAAACATTATAAAGTAGCCATTCCTTTGTTTCATTGGCGGTGTACTTCGGATCATTATTCTGTTGGAAGATAAATGTGTCTCTGATGCTTATGTTTTCAGCACTTCTGTTCAAGCTGACGCAAACTGTCAACATACTTGTCCGCATTCATAATACCTTCGGTGAAACTTAGGTTTCCAACACCATTCCATGACATTTAGCGCCAGAATAAAATGCTCCCGTTACCGTGTTTCACTGTTGGCCTGACATGGCTCATTTCAAGTGCGGAATTTGATTTTTTCAAATGAAGTTTTTTGTTTCTCATTCCTCAAGTTTAATATTTTCGGCTCTGATGGTTGCAAATATGTAGAGGAGAAGGCCCGAATATGGGCCCCCATTTTGTTTTTTATTAACCATTTTTAGATTTTTTGAAAAAAAACTTAAAAAGCGGCATGCATTTAGCCCGAGGACTATTCTATTATTGTAGAAGCAGTAAAGTTTGAAACAGGCAAGCATTACTGTGATTTGAGAAGAAATATGAAATAATGTCAATTTCACATAGGACGGCAGACTATGTGAAATATGAGCCCTTATCTGAAATGACATAAAAAGCTAAGGAGTAACAAAATAAACTTTATATTCAAGAAATAAACTTACATATTAATATATTTTAAATGGAAATGATAAATTATCTGCAAAAATCACAAACATAATTGTCTTCCTCTGTCCCCGAACATTGCTCATGTGCCCACATATTGCACATAAGACAAACCAACCCATAGCTCCCCTTTGTGGTCTTCTGAAAAACAACCATCACAAAACCTGCATATGGTATATTTATAATCTGGAACTGTTTGATCGATATAATCGATACTTATGTTCTCGTCAGCCGAAACAAATGGTTCGTTTTCTGCGTTGGAGTTTTAGTCGCTATCAGTATGTCATTTCTTTGGTTTCTTAGCTGCATTTCTTGTTGGTTTTGGTTTTTGTTTTGGAAATACTTTTTGTTTTGAAGAAGGTGACTTTTTAGGGGTAGAGAGTAACTGATCTAAGTCATTTCTATATGGCGATAAAGTGATAACTTTTTAGATGTGCATGGCTTTTTCTCGCGATTCGATGCTTTCTTCTTTATGACAGGAATGGGCGACTGGAACATCGAATGGAGATACATGGAATTTGGAGCCTGTTGATGGAGATTTGTGAATATTTTAATCCTGTTCATCTCTTGACACTTCCACGGGGGTTCTATTTAACTGAGAATCAACATCAGGCTCCTGGCTTGAAGTATAAGAACGAACAACCGGTGAAAATACGCATCAGCTACATTCTCCGGAAGTGCTGAATACTGATTTGTGTTTGCCCACGTGAAACATCCTGGCTGAGGTTCTGAGGTGATATTTTCTATACTATTTTCTGTATTTTTTCTAACTTCAAGTGGTGTCAAGTTACAGTTTTTTCAGCCATGGCGACGTAAAAATGCATCAAGCCAAGTACGCCTTGCAAATCTATTTTTGAATACATTCACTCTCCCATTGCTGATTTCTAAAGTGTATGCCAATCTTCGAATATCTTTTCTGGTTAATCCCTAGAACTTAGATTCCATTGTTAAATTATAATTAACCAGATCTGTTTCTATCTCTTCTCCTAAGACTGTTTTTCGTCCTAGTTTGGTTTGAACTACTTCTTCAGCTGTGAGGTTATTTTCTTTCTGTCTTCTTAAAAACCTTTGAAGTGTTGATATTGGTACATTAAAAGATTTACTGGCGATTTTTAAGCCCATATGTTGGTTATTTACATTATTCAAAGCCCTTACTATATCCTCGGATTTCCATTTCTTTCTTAAATTCTTTGGTGAGTACTTTGGTCGATTACATGGCATGATGATCCTGGAAAAATGAGTAAATTCAAAGTCGCGTTCGAATATGGGCCCTAGGGCCCATAGTCGGACCCGCAAAAAGCCCATATTACCAGCAAAGCGTGTCACTCCAACAAAATGTTATATTATTTTTCGTGGTTAAGTGACTCAATATCTACGTGAATATAATAAACCTTAATCTTAATATGGCACACTGATGTGAATATTTGCTAGTCAACTAATAGAACCTAGTCAGCTAATAATATACAAAATATTCTTACGCAACTTACCTCTAATTATATATTCAGATTTTCAAAACACATTCACCATCAGCTGTTGACAACAGAATAACATTTCTATAGCAAACTATCGGGAAAAGAGTTGGCTATCCAGTAAGTGTATTTTCAGCTAGTTCACATATATGCCACTTGATGTTTTACTGACTTATTGAGGGGGCCTCATATTAAATGCAGGGCCCATATTCGAGCCTTTTCCTCTATGTATGGAGAATATCAAATGCTACATTTGAAATAAGTCATGTAAGGACAACAGTGTGACAAAATCAAAAGTGTAAATAATTTTTTTAAGAACTTGTTTAAATAAAAATGTTTACTACGTTAATACTTTTTTGACTCTTGGAACTTATATTTTTATTTATTATTCTCCAGGGGCGTAGATGTGAGTGTATACATAGATGGGAGTGATCCATCGCAAGATGCATCGCATCCCTTAAAAAATTGGCAAATTAGTGTTATTTAAAAGTTCAATCGATTTATTCAATTGTTACAACTTTTTAATTATTTTAAACCGACCGCAAACATACATTATTTACTTTAAATACTACCATCAACTTTTTACTTCAAATCGGCCGTGAAGGCGTCCGAAATTGTTGGGCCACGTTACATCCAAGCTACAAGTTAGATGGGCGAAAAGGTCAGTGATCTTACGCAGTCAACAGTGGAACCTCGAGTGGGTGTTATCGTCGTTATTTCCGGAGTCAGTTATGCGATTATGTGAACGCATCTTGGTGACTATCGCCATAACATAAGGAAGATTTGGAAGCGCTGTTTCAGATAATTGTGGAAAATGGAAATGAGGATGGGATCGAGAAACCGTTATTTGTACTAGAGGCCTTTTAATTTTATTGGGCGACTTTGATTTTAATTTTATGTTAGCAGTGTTTTCTGCAAAATTCCCACATTCCGAGAATCTGTTTAAAATTCTACAGACAAAAATATCAGATATTAGTTGCTGCAATAAAAAGATCGCCGATTTCAAATCACATACTCAAAAAATGAGAAACGAATTTAGTGACATTTGGGACCGTATGGACAGATTTGTGTTAGAAAATCAACCACCAAGTAAAAGACTGCACTTGGATTTAATTACTGCAGAAGATAAGAAAAGCATCTACGCACGTTATTACTTTGAACATTAGTGAACGGTTTAGTGAAATTTCTAAACTGAAATTCTTAAGTTTAGATTCCACAAAATTTACTTCATTTGTGAATCGTTTTCCTGACGAACTTTTTTCTTCTTTAGTAGATACATATGGAACATTTTTTGACGCAAATCATTTAAAAAGTTAACTTATAGTGATTTATAGTGATCCCGATATGAAAAAGAGCAAAATTTCACCAATATATTATGTCCCTTCAATTATCTTCTGTTTTCTCCCGAAGTCATCAAAATTGTGCCGTTTAATTTTGACTATTCCTGCCACAAGCAGTTCCGCGGAAAGATCATTTTCATGTTTAAAGAGAATAAAGACATCTGCGAAATTCTAAAAAGCTGGAAAAACTATTAGCTTTAGCATTAATAAATATTGAAAGTGCTTTGTTAGAAGATATGAGATCGTCTCCAACATTTGAAGAAACAGTGACAGACGCTTTCGCTGGACAAACAAAAACCGAAGAATTGATCTTCATTAAAATTAGGATATATACCTCGGCATAATTATTTTAGGTTAGTGTCTTTCTTTTATTTCACCATTTTCATATGGCCTACCATACATCTGACTATACCTCTTCCCCGTATAAAATTTTTATCACATCCCTAGGTTCTTTTCTCACGCTACGCCCCTGTTATATTATTTTTATTTTGCTCAATTTATTGCCACCAAAAGTTAATAGTTGGATGTTACTTTTTAAATAAATTTAGTATCAAATAATTCACCTTCATATTTTTGAGATTTAAGAAAAGAGTGCTGTGTGCCAATACTTTTTTGACACACTGCAATTGAGTCAAACAGGTCGTTTCCTTTTTAATAAACTTCGCATGTTCAGAACTATAAGAAAATATCTTTTTGGCAAGTTTACAGGCAAATAAGAACCATTTTAATGGATATAAGAATTTCTTGTTTAAATTAAACTATAATAAATTGACACACTTTTTGTATCCCCTACTATACAAATTTTTTTTCTATTTCCCAACCCTCAGTTACGCATAGTTCATAATCAGTATATATAATTTTCATATAATGGTATATTATACACTAATAATTTCAGCGAAATGTATACTGTGTGCAAGCTAAATATGTCAGAAACTTTGAAATACATTTCTTCCAGTGTCCGATTTATGACCATTAAATTGTCTTGAAATTAAGAAAAAAAATTTGAATGAATGAATAACAATTGAAATGTTTTTTCTCTATTTTTTTTCTCTTCACTTTTCTTTTACATATATTCTTTACATGCATTTCTCTCCATATGTATATTCAAACTTTGTTCTATTTACAATGTACATACTTGTAGTTTAAGAATATTATGCTACATATAACCATACAACCTAACCTAACCTAACCTAACCTCTTTATGTAAGCCTTTATGTTCATGTAAGCTCATTAATAGAGTTTTAAATTAAATATATTATCATAACGTAAATTTTCGTCGATCAGATATTTAGTGTTACGCATATGTATATATCTGATCAGAAAGAGTCAGTTCAACGAAAAATTTCTAATTTAAATGATGTACTTTTACTAATTGTTCATTTTTATATTTCAAAATTAAAGACCTAAATTTTGTATTTTACAAATAAAATTGAGTAATTCGTAAAAATACATAATTTAAATTATGAATCTTTAGTTGAGCTGGTCTTTTCTGAACATATATTTACTTAAAAAAATATACTAGTGCACTGTAATTTCAGTATAAATGTCTAAATTTTGGCATATATAAGAATTTTCGTTTGTAATAAAATTTAAAAAAGTCTTCTACGGCACTGTAATTTTTGCTTGTAAAAATTAAATGCATCCCTAAAATAGGTTAATTAAATATTCACAGCGGGAAAATCTCCCATAAACTGAAGTTTTTACATGTTTTATATAAAATCCACAAAGGAATGGAAATGTTATACTTGTTTTCACATTTAATGCTCAAATTAAGCGCGATAAATCCACAAAAATGCTTTGCACATTTTAATCAGGGATTTAATAAAGTAATTTCCGGGAAAATTATACCTGCGCTTTAAAGAATACTAATAAGGTTTATAACGGTTTAGGATTTCCGTTTAGATTTTATTATAAAAAATATTTGAAACCATTTTAGCTGCTTCATTAAATTCCATATAATACAGTATTTTCCTCGGAAAATGATGACGATCTAACGAACAATGATCCGATTAGTATCTTAACTGTAATCATGAGACAATTTTCCTTTTCCCCAGTTATATTTTTTAATATAAATGAAGTAGATAATATACAAATCTTAAATCAATCAATTCTCATAGATAAATCATTTTATATATTTGCAATTTTACTTCTAATTGAAAATTGTATAGTATTATATAGTTATATACAGTGGCGATTCGTGGTCAAAACCTTTGGTGTGGCCACCGAATAGAAAATAAAACTAGAAGGTCCACTCGTCGTCGGAATTTTGAACGTACCCTTATACAGGCATGCACACACACAACTGTTATACGGCCGCTTTCTTGAGTATACGGGGATACTTCGTGTTATGATCACTTATTTCGTCGTGGATGTTTATTACGAGGCCTAATAAAAGGTGGTCCAACCAAAACGCACGATGTTAATTGTAAATAAACCAAAAAGTTTTCAGAGAATTATCTTAATATTTTTTATTATGATAGAAGGATCTATGACAATTATGTGTGAAACAAAATATCGGCCAAATGCTCGCCACGGTTTCGGTGGCATACCTCTATCCCATGGTCCATATTTTTAATGACTCTGAGACATAATTGAGGTTCAATGTCGTTAATGCGCCGAATTATCTCATCCTTTAGCTCTTGAATTGTTCTTGGCTTATTGACGTACACTTTTTCTTTTAAATATCCCCAAAGAAAGAAGTCCAACGGTGTCAAATCACATGATCGTGGCGGCCAATTAACATCGCCACGACTTGAGATAACACGGCCATTGAATTTCTCGCGCAAAAGTGCCATTGCTTCGTTGGCTGTGTGGCAAGTGGCACCATCCTGTTGGAACTACATATCGTCCACGTCCATATCCTCAATTTCTGGCCACAAGAAGTCCGTTATCATCTCGCGATAGCGAACACCATTCACGGTAACTGCTTGGCCGACCTCATTTTCGAAGAAGTACGGCCCGATGACGCCGCCAGCCCATAAACCGCACCAAACAGTCACTCTTTGTGGATGCATCGGCTTTTCAACAATCACTCGTGGATTCTCATTTGCCTAAATGCGGCAATTCTGCTTGTTAACGAATCCACTGAGGTGAAAGTGTGCCTCGTCGCTGAAGATGATTTTCTTTGTAAAGTCACCATTCACTTCTGTCTGTTCAACCAACCATTCGGCGTATTGACGACGCTTGAAATGGTCAGTAGGCTTCAGCTCTTGAGTCAATTGAACCTTGTAAGCGGTAAATTCAAATCTTTATTCAAAATTCGCATCAGTGATGTTCGTGAGATGTTCAATTGTTGGGTACGACGACGAGTCGAGGTTGACGGCTCTTCTGCTACACACTATCGCGAACAACAGCAATGTTTTCCGCAGAATGAACTGGGCGAGCATGCACAGGTGTTTTCACATTTCCTAGAGACCCGGTTTGCTGAAATTTGCACACAATTCTCCCGATTGTGGACACATTTGGTCGATTATGCTGACCAAAAAAGTCACGAAGTGCACTTTGATTTGAACGCCCATTTTCGTAAACGGCTTCAACAATCTTAACGCGCTGCTCAATTGTGTACCTCTCCATGGTTGAATTTGTCAAACACTGAAACAAAGAAATGTCAAATTAAGTTGGGCAAAAAACTTGACGTTAAGGTGTGACTCACAATTAACATCGTGCATTATGGTTGGACCACCCTTTAGAACATACTTTGGGAAATTATATATGGAGCCCTTTCTTAACGCAAATATTTTGTTGGAGTAAAATAGTAGCTATGACTTACTAAGATTAGTTCCATTCATTATTGACATTTAATAGAGGTAAAACAGTATATAAACTAAAAATAATTTTATTCAAAAGAAGAAATATTCACAAGAATAAAAGAAGACAATATATCGCATTATATACTAACTAGATTAGCAAATTGTCCTCACAAATTTTTCAATATAGTTAGCTTGGCATTTGGTTTTTGTGTTTTATTTATATCTCTATTTGCGAATTTTATAGTATAATAAAGATGCACTCTAGTATAGAGGGACACAAAAATAATTTAATGGAAAACTTCTTCACGGATTTGTAAAAGGTACATTTTTAAATATTTCTTTTAGTTTTTAATAATTTAGTAAAACTATCTATAAGTATATTTTATAATTGTATTATATATTCTACTATTCTGTGATGATACTGTCAAACCGCTAAATATTTGTCATCACAGAAACATCTTTGTAGATTTTCTTTTCACTGTCAATACAAGTATTACATCAAAACATCAAAAATTTTTAGCGAATTTTAAATGTTCCTTTCTAGACAAATTAGGTTTTATAAAATTGTTATACCAATATATACATATAGGTATATTTATATATAAATTTAAATAATACAATTTTGAAAAAAGTCACTTACCATTTGTTAAAAAATTTAATGAAGGAAATGTACTATAATGCAAACGAGTCTTCGATTCAATTCTAATAAAATAGTTTTCAGGAAAATGTAAACTACAAATTTTTATTCCACTATTACATTGATCCGGTGTAATATTAGCATATCTATGGGTACCAAAAAATCTTAACCATTTTTGCCAACTCTAACATATCTAACTCTAACTTTAGTAGCAACTCTAACTCTAATACTTTTTAAATATCTATACGATATAAATTTAATGTATCTAATCCGAGCTGTAACCTTATTAAATACGTAATCAATCATTTTACTAAGGTTAATTTTTTGGACACCGAAAAAATGAAATACTAGATCCTGTTTTACTGTTACAGCTATCATCAGAACACAATGCAATTTTTACGTAAATTAATAAAATCCGACAATGTACAATCCTTACAATCTAAACTCCGACCGGTATAATAGTTCGGTGCCTGCAATCGGTTCGGTGTCGAGACTGACGGTATACATGCGTCACGTGCTAGCTAGCTAATCTCGCTGGACGACTTGACGGGGTAAGGAGGAAAACTTTCGGGGCGGAGCTTAGAGTGAATCTTATAGTCTTAAGGAGCCCATACATTGTCAAACAAAGTGCGCCACAAAGCGATTTGCAACGTTACGTTACACAATTGCATCATCCATACACTTGGTTAAATTTTGTTCAAACTTTAGTTACAAGTTGTTTGTTGACAATAGATGTCAATCTTAATTTCTCATACTTACGGTAAATCCCTGTATATTGCAACAAATTCTCTCCAAAATTCTGAATAGGCGTCAGGGTCGGAAGTGAACCGTGCTACCAAGAAAACGGCCAACAACTAGTGGAAAAATATTGCGCAACGAAGCGCTACACATACATACACAACAAAACGCGTTGCGCAAACTCCTTCTCGTTGTACAAAATGTTTCAAACATTTTTTAAATTTGTCAAACATTTGTACAAACATCAAACATTGCCATACATTGGTAAATTATTGCGCAACAACATGTGTTGCGCAATTTGTTTCACAATGTATGGGCCCCTTTAGTTTATGCTCGGTGGCGAGGCATAATTTGAAACGGCACATAGTATAGTCAGCAAGATATTTTTTTAGACAACATTTTTATATCCATTAATTTATTATTTTGAAACGTAATAACGTTTATAACATAACGTAAATACACCTTTTGAAATAAAACTCGATCATCGAAGTTGAGACTTGTCAGTTTCGCGCCTGGTCAGTTTGAAGAAAATGCGAAAAGCTGGGTTTAGACAATAATATTTTGTTGCAGCTAAATATTACATGGCAGTATTATTAAATCTCGCTGATTATTAAACCAATAGAAGGAAGATGATTTTCCTTTTGATGGTTATTTTATTGTGCAACTATTTTCCCCCTGCCTTTTAGCTAGGTATATTAGAAGAGTACGAATACATAGACAGTGATCGTAAAGTTTCGCACAATTAAATTTTTTGTTTCAGATTTTGTGACGTTGTGACGATTTGTCAGACGTTGTAGTGGCGTGTTCATAGGATTCTTGGAATTACAAGCGCCATTTCTTTTAACAAAAATGATTTTATAAATTTGATGAAGTTTCTTAACTTCAATGGTATTCCTATATTAGAAGCTTCGTAGTTTATAAGATAGAGGGTTAAATTAAAAAATGTCTCTCAAGCGATTTTTTACTTAAAAAAAATTTCTATGTTTCAAGTTAGTCCCAGCTTTGGCAGTTATATTGCCCATCGCATTTGATTCAATAAGACGAAGTTGATTGAATGGATTTTCATATATAATGTCTGATCGAATTTAACGATACTTTCCCTGTCACATAGATAAGGCGATGAAGACCAACTGAATGGTTATTTTAATAGGACAAATAATTTTGACGATTTGAAGCAACAAATTCGATTCGAAATGAAAAATGGCAGCTTAGAAATTATTGTTCAATACAAAATGTTTACGCCAACCTATTTCTGAGTAGAAGTTCTGACCCTTTTTGTAGAGCTATAAAATATCTGTCAAAGTAAACTTGTCTTTGATAAGTGTAAAACTTTAAGCAATACTGTTTTTATATGAAACTAGCTGGTATCCGGCGCGTTGTTGCCATAGAAGAAATAATTGTGGTAAGTTAATTAATTATCTACTGTAAGTTAATTGTACTATGCCTATAATCTTCGCTTAAGTACGGGCAATAAGTCTACAAAGTTTTATCGCAATTGTATGAACGGTATGGCAACGCATAAGATACGAACAAACAAACAAATATTAATTTTACTTTTCCGGATTCAACTATACGCGGAAAAGTATTGTAATCGTGTAAAAAAAATGTTTTTCTAGCAATTAGTTTTCATTTTTCGGCCTAAAAACAAAAAAAGAGGATTCTTAAACCATTGTGTGAGTGTGTGTGTGTGTGCCGGTGTCGTTGTCGTCGGATTTAATAAAATTTCTTGTTAGCACGATAACTCAACTAAGTCGTGTCGGATCGATCGGATTTTGACTGATTCTGATCGGGGTTGTCTCCCAAATGACACCTATTGATTTTGAGGTGAATAGAACACGCTCTACTATGTTCATGAGTTATGAGAAAGCACAATGGTGGGCTATTTGATATTTTTTTTTGTTAGCACGATCACTCAATTAAATCGTGTCGGATCGATCGGGTTTCGACTGATTTTGATTAGGGACGTATACCAGACGACATCTATTGATTTTTAGTTGGATAGGACACACTCCACCCTGTCCGTGGGTCATGAGAAAGCACGATGACGGAAGCACTATTTGGAAAAAGTAAAACTGTTGCATAAAACACATTTTCTTCATTTATGTATCGGTTTATTTTTTCTCGGCCACTCAATTTCGAGATAGAGACGTTCTAAGTGCGAAAAAGTCTGCTTTAAGATTTTAAAATTGTTTAGTCATATATGAGATTTGTATATTTCGTTTATCGTTTTAAAATATAATATTGACATGTTTCAGCGATTTTCAAAAAATTATTTGGTAACAAAATGTTTTGAAAAACTTTATCATCACTGTATACTCTATATATAAATTACTCTATATATAGATTACTCTATATATATATATATATATATATATATATATATATATTTTTTTTTTTTTTTTTTTAAACGTAGCGTGATATTTAAATACACAATCTTTAAACGTTCCCTTTGTATTAAATTACATCCATTTAGTATTCTATTAATTAAATTTTACTATATTAACAATTCACATTATATCTCTTTATTTTTTTTGTATCCACAAATAGGCTATTAAATATATAATGAGAAAGAAAAATAATTATTTTCTACATCTACTGTCTAATTTTAGTGTTGATAGTATTTTCCTTAATGGGAAAATTGGATCGAGTGGTGAAAAATCAAAATAATATTTAAAATGACATTACACTTAAAATTAGTTTCCTGAATATAGTGATGTATATTTTTACATTAAAGTTACGTGTAACATAATTGCATAACACATTGTTGGATTAAAATTCAGAATTGCGGATATTAGAATTGCAATTAAATCGATGTTAAAACAACAGAGTAAATACAAATAAATTATTATTTAATTTCTTCTTAATGATGAGGTAGTGTCTCACGTGCTTACCCTTCCGAGCCGTTATTGGTCATGTAGTAAACTATCAGTAATCTGTAAATTATTACAAATGAAATATGTTAAATGTACGCATATGTTAAGTCACCACCAAATTACGGTAGGGTTTGGATAAAATAAAACATAGAACAAGTAGGACATGACGTATTAGACTACAGAAACCTCGGAATACATATTCAGACTGTTATAGATAAAGTTAAGGGACCGACAAAGGAGAAAGTAGATTTTAAAATTTCTGTCACATATTCTAAAAAAGGGATTGTTATTTCAGAGAATGCTGACACAATATTGAAAATTTATTCAGGAGCCGAATTCACTTGAGTTATTTGTACAAAAAATTATGTAATTTCCTTCCAGAGGCTAACTTCAGTTTGAGTAGCGTTTTCGAGATTAAATTATTTTATTGAAGTTGTTGACGAGCTGATACGTTAAAGAATGTAAAATTATAAAAAATAGGCCAACGTGATAATTTCACTCTAAAAAAGAATAAGAGATTTTTAAGGAAAGACTAAAAGTTTATTAAGTTAAAGTAAGATCTAAAAATATTAAGGTCTTTGATTATAATTAGATACCTATAACATTTTAATATTATTTGAATATAATTAATATTTAAAGAAAATGAAATATTTTAGCATAAAGTTTACGTTATAACTCCAATAAGGATATAAATATATAAATAAAGATATTTCATATAGATGATATATTTTATATTCAACTCGTTTTGTCGAATTCCATAAACAAGTGAGTTATTGACAATTATCAGTTATATTGAGTTCCAATAAAGATATAATAAAGATATTTTATTTTATTACTCTTATTCGACTCATTTTTCACTCCTTGATTACATCTTATTTAACTCGAGTTCCATACATAAGTGAGTTATTGACAATTATAAGTTATATCAAGTTATCTATAAGAAATCGAAAAAAAAACTAATTTTGGTTTATAACTCGAAAACAAATAGAGATTATGATTTGGTGAAAATTATTACAGAGATTGAATTTTCCTCGAAAAAGAAAATATCGAGAATGGAGGGGGTAATTTTTCCGTTCCCCCTATAGTTAACGCGATATTCTATAAAAATATCAAAATTTGTCCACATGGCACACAGATTGAAATGTTAGGTCAAGGATAGATCGGCGATTAGTCGAAACACTCCCCTCTGAAGCAGTTTGAAAGAGACTTTGAGGGGTAACTTGCAATTTAATTTAATTCGCAAGCTATCTGCAGAATTTCAATATTCCTTGAAATAATAGTCATATTTCTGTTTCGTAATGGAAATCATCTAGAGGAAATCGATTTTGTTAGATACCTACCCGACGAATTTCAAAGTAAAGATATAAAAACTGATTAAATTTTTAATGTAGAGCTTGTAGCTTATTTTGTCTGCACGGTTTTGTTCAATATAAACATTTACTTCAACTAAACTAACATCACGATTAAAATCGCCTAGTTATACATGGTTTAAACTAACTACGATAGAACGAAAATTTCTGTTTTCTGATGAAGCTGTTTGCTTTTAATTTTGGTTGTATACACTTACAGGGTATAGAGACCGTTAGTTATCTTTACCCTGGGGGTTATAACCACTCAGGCCCTCAAATTTATTTTTCAAATATAAGTATATATCACGTAACACATCATTTGAAAGGTCGCGAATGACGATGAATATAATGAACACCTTGTTTTAAAAATGATTATCTGCGAGGAGGAATGAAAGGTATAAAAACTAATTTTTTTATAATAATGATCATTTCGTTTTAAAATATGTTTAAAATTGGTATCACGTCTTTCTTCAAGCACCTCTATTCAAGCTAGTAGGCATCGACTAGCTTTCAACAAAAAGCTACTTGATGATAAAACTTATTGTTTACATTCTATAGTGTTTTAAAAGTGATTTGTTCTATTTTCTGCCTTATTCTACCTCACAAAAATATCAATCAAGTTTGTTGAGGATATATTGGCGGCTATTAAATTGGACCTCACCTTCAAATCTTCTTTAGATCTCGTTCAACAATTGGCGGACGGTTACAGTATAGTGGGGTAAAGCTTCATTTTGTTGAAATCATATTCTGACAGCTAGATCTGGATCTAGTAAACTAGAAAATATAGTTCACAGAGATGTCACCACATCTTCTTGAAGGAAATTTAGATATCTTGGACAATCAAGGTTATTATTAAACAAGGACGATTCAAGAATACTGTCACCTATTATTCTGGCCCAAACATTTATATTTTGTCGTTAAGAATTGCTGTTAGTCCAAATGATAAAACTTTACAAGAAGAACAACCTAAAACCTATTTAGTTTCAAGTAGATAAAGTTCGGAACATAAAATAGAAAAATATTTTACATCATTAAATATTAATTTTTATACTAACTAGATTGTTTAAATTGCTTCTACACCAATAACTTGTAAAGCTCACAAATAAATTATTATTACAGTTGTTTTACCAGCAGAAATTACTTTAACATTGACTATATTTCTCTAATATTGGCTAGATAAATGTTTAAATTTTCATAAATGTTGTGTTATATTTCATGTGAACTTCTCTCACCTCTGAAATATAATGTATGACCTTCTTCATTATACACCATACACATTACATATATAACGAATTCTCGCTTTTAATATACCCTAAGCGAAGTCCCATTTCAGTTGCTTCAACTGCTTATCTACGCATGGTCCTGTTTCAGTTATAATTATGTTGCATTTCTATATAGTGTTTATTTGTGATTGTGAATCGAATAACATCACGTGTGCGTTTCATTATAATATATACTTTTGTAACACGTTTTAATATTTAATAATAATAATAATCGATTACAATAATAATGGATTACAGTAGGCCGAACATCATCCTCGTTGACAAATAAAGGAGAAAAGGGCACGTTATAGGCGTGCTCATTGATTTAGAACATTACAAATTGGAAACTAAGAAACCGGGCAATGAAAATTAAGTACATCTAAGTCCTAGACAGAGTTATTAATAATTGAATTAATATAGTAACTAATTAAATTAAATTAAGATATATTAATACAATAATAGTAATTACTACATTACTAGTTAATAATAATTAAATTAAGATAGTAACTAGTAATGTAGTAATTACTATTATTATATTAATAGTCATCTCGGCAACAAGCGTCATGACCACGAACCTGAGAGGGGACATGGAAAAACTGGGATTTCTAAAGTACATCTTTAAATGGATGCAGGAGAGCATCATATTGAAGGTATGTCACATAAGAAGGAAATTTCTGAACCATAACTAGTACCAAACTGGAATAGAGTGAGTTTTCTCCCCAGTGTTCCAACCTAACTTCTGGGATAATTTTAGGTGTAGGTCAAACTTTTCCAGCAATTTATTTATGACTTTAGCTGTTACAAAGAATATATGTGACCAAGCAACAGAAGCTGTTACCAACAACAGAGAATAAGAATGATACAATAAAATAGGTACTGTAAAATAAAATACATTAGTTTACACATTTAAAGATAAAATAAAAACAAAATACGTTTTTTTAATTTAAAAAGTTATTCGCTGACTACACATTGGAAATTTCCTTAATCGATACTTAAAAAGTTGTTCTGTCTTTGCTTCCTTAATGGAACTTGGAACATTATTACATATATATTTTTGTACCTGAGTATTTTGTTACGATTTTTTATAACAAAATAGGCATTTTTAAAATAAAATAATAACACAGGACGCAATGGAACGAGTAAACGCACACATATTAAAAACGTATTACAGTAAATATCCGAATAGTATAAAATCGGAATATACCCACCAGTCAACTCTCTTTCGATGAATCCCCCACAGTTGTGTTTATGTTTCAAACCTATTGAACACAGCGGCGCCGCAGAGATTTAGGCAAAATTTAATTTTATAGATCCTCCGTTTTGAAAACTACAAATTATTGTATATTGTACATTTACAAATACTGGTGCATACAGAAAACAAAAAAACTGATGCATAATGGTGTTTTTGTAGTTCATGGTATGTAACTAAGCCAAAAAGTAAAAACAGTCTGATCACAAAATCTTTGTTGGTCTGTATAATCCAACAGCATCCTTTCCTTTATCTAGTTCATCATAGACATACTGCATAAACTGAGTACTAGCTGTTTTAATAGAATGACTTTCACGGATGTTAGTGCTGAGCACTAACATCTGTCATCATAAGCACTATTTTTATACTCGCTTTTTTATAACGTGCTCTCAATGCATACCAATATAACTTACGAGTACATTTTAAACAAGTTTTTTTGTATTTGCTAAAGTGTTTTAAGAAAAAACAAGTGTTTATGTTGATCTAAACTATGTAGATCTAAAATTAAAGTATTGCCCTGATAAATACAGCAACTTAATATTGGCACTCGTTAACCTTATTCATTCTTGATAATAGTATATAAAAATTTTCTGAATATTTTTATTAATCGACCGCAATAAAAACGTCATTTCGCATTAAAACGCCATCGCCTCCATATCACCCGCAACGTAATGGCTTTTTGACAGCAGAAAATGGGAATAATATCTTTATATTCCATGCGGTAGGTAATTAAAGTCATTCTTGCGCCTTTCTATTTCCTTATTTCCCTGGCTCTTTCTTATTTAGCCTCCCCATTCGCCGCCCGTCTTCCTAATCAACGTTGGCGACAAAAGTTTTATCTAGAACGAAAATAAATTTGATATATTGCTGGGTAATGAGAATAAGTTGCAAGCGCTCCCCATTCTTGGCCCTTGATGAGAACTGCATTTTTAAGCGGCGATACATTTTTTGTCGTCTTCCAGGAACATCTACAAGGAAGAAGTTTCACTCTTCAACGTAAAATATGTACAGCCGAGTACATAGTCGTGCGATTTATCGTTCCGGATAGTTTGATTCAGTTTCGAAATTTTTTTATTTCTAGAAAGATATTCATCTAAAAGTAATAAAAATAGTAGCAATAGGGAATATTATATCTAGGTTCAAAAAAGCCTGCCATAAATGAAGCATGACTTTTTTGATGGAGTATTATGCGAGTTAATACAAACCGGTTTTACAATTATTGATAGTTGGTGCAAACTCTGTCTGTAAATGCAAATAAGACAGAGCTCGTTCTATTTACCAGAGGTGATCTCAATAACCTCAAATAAGAAAATGGAAGGTGAAAGATATCTGGGCATTATATTCGGTAATAATTTGAATTGGTGGATACATGTACAGAAGAGTCAGGCAAAAAACCAGGGTGTTAATGTTACAGCATGTTCAAAAGCTAGCTTGTTTAACTATTGCTAGTGCGATGAAGAAAATATCCGCAGTGGCCTTGAACCACTTTCATAGAAGAAGATGCCTTAAGGACAACTCTGATACAACGTGAAGGAGGTCTATGAGAGATGAGTGGGTAGTTTGCGAGATAGGTAGGCGTCTTGCAGGAAGCAAGTAAACTCCCTCTTCTGAAATCAAGCGTGAACCGGGTTTCCCGGTTTTTTCTATTTAAAAAGAAGTATCGGGTTGAATAGAATTTCAATGAGTCCCTGAAATTAGTCGGTCCAGTCTACACTGATGATTCAAGAGTGCTTCTAAGACCTGGATATATTATTTTCTCGGAAGATCTACGAAGAAATACTTGATCAATGGTATAGGTTCCATGTTTGTGTTTCATCTAGTCTTGTGAATGCACTGCTTGTTCCGTTTTTGTTCCATCAGTATAAAGAATTACGAAGTCGAGATTCAGATCTATAATTTCAAGGAGTTTTGAAATTGTAGCAGTATAAAAACGGGTTTGTATTGCACTTCCTAGTTTCGGTATTATCTAATATAAGTGACTGAATTGAGTCTCCATGGTGGAGAATATCGTTATGTTTTAGAGTATAGACAGGGCGACGGTTAATGCCTAGGTTATCCAGCTGTTCTTTTGTTCTTACTCCTACTATTCTTGAGATTCTAGGTTTGTATTTCTGGGAATATTTGTGAGTACACGCTCACAAATATTCACAAATATCTCACAATATTCACAAATAACTCACAAATATAATCGTCTCATGAAACTAACATTTTTGATTTATTACAACTTATAAGTAAGAGCTGGTGAGATAAAAATGGTGAAAAACACTGAAAGGCTGCAAGAATATGTGTAGATTATAGCAATGTTTGCAATCGAGTGTTTTCGTTTCCAAATAAACTTTCTTTGCGAAAAAATGTCACGAGCCGCCACTGTTCCTCGCAGCACCCATAAAAAAGTTCATAAGGAGAAATGGAACAATGGAAACATATTGTAAACCTACAATGATATTAGAAGTATTAAAATCAATTATCAAAAAGTATACGTGACAGAAAATATGTAATCTGATTGATGGAAAGATTACAAGCCGTAGTTACATGTAAAGGCCTAAACGCATATTTCATGAACAAGAATGTTGCGACAAAAAAGTGAGTAATATACGCGTATTGGGGCGTTGATATTTATTAATGACTAGGCACACCAGAAACCTATAAAAAGAACGAAACCGGAGGTGACCGTGAATTTCAGGGCTAAATAATATTGAACAGAACACGATGAAGTCTCGAAATAGAATCAAACATAGATAGAAATCGCATCCAACTTGCAATGTCTTAATCACCTGTTTTGAAAATGCCAATGGCTCAAAAATGAAGTGGCATCCATATAAAGTGTAATTAATTCAGGCAGATGATTTCTTCCTCTTCCTCAATTCCTGAGCAGTGACGGCGCCAGGATGGGGGCCTATGTGGGCACGTTCCCACTCAATCAGTAAGAGTGCCACCCAAAAAACTTACTATGTACAAAATTATAACATGAAACAAAACATAAATATATAATTTTCACTACTACCTACTATTTGAAAACTTGGAAAAGAACAAAGTGTGAAAATCAATAATATTTTACAGCTATTCGACACGTTGAATAATGACAGATTGACATTCGATGAGATTTATAAATTATGTTCAATATATATCACAATTTCTGTATTAAGTGCGCATGTGAAAGGACATTTTCATGTACCACCCGTGTCACAGCTTACTCGAGTCTCGAGTAAGCTGTGACACGGGTGGGCTAGACCACCTTGCAGAAACCTTCGGCAAAGTGGGGAAGGAATCGAGAATCTCCGATAAGTCTGATTTCGGAGTTCAGTTTTCAGAGACGTAGAATGTTGTTTATCTCGGCGAGGTCTGTACTCTGTAGGTTAGGGTTTTCAAAATTTTAACGGTTCTTTAACAATAATTACAATAAATTAGTGAGGCAGTCTGTCTGTGGAAGTTGGTACTTTACATTTGTGTTTGTTTAGTATTGTATTTATTTATTTTAGTATTTATACCATGGCGACCGTGAGAGAAATAGTAAATACTAGTACTGATATTGTTAACTTTTTGTTAGAACGTGAATTTCTGTGTAGCATTTATAAGAGTCTGTACTAGTTTGATCCAATTTTAGTGCTATGCATTTTTCAACTTGAAAGCTGAAAGAATTTTAAATCCTAACATATACTTGTACAGTATCTAACATAGAGTGATGAATCAAAGTTTTTGCTTACTATATTTTACTTCATTATTTTGCACTATATAACCTACTAACCTAATAGTTAGTTGTTTCCCATCCATGACAAATCATCACGAGCCGCCACTGTTCATGTATGAAAATGTTAAAAAATCGTTTAAGAAATAAAATGAAACACGAGAGATTAAGTAAATTACCTGTACTAAATATAGAGGTAAGAAAATAGCTAAAAGCCCGGATTTGGAAAATACTGTTGAGGAATTTGCAACAAAACATCCCAGAAAATTAATGTTGAAGTAAATTCATTAATGTTTTAAATTTATTTCCTAAGGTACTAATAATTTATTTTGTAAATTGTGTTTACGTTAATATATTTATATCTTTATATTGTTATTTGTTAGTTGGTGTTATATAATTGTATATATTAGTACAGTTTGATCCCCCCCCTCCTCCTCCCCCCCGACACACACATCCCAAATATGTGCTCAACCCAAACATTTTTTACCACTTTGTGCTGCGCCGTCACTGTTCCTGAGGCCACTTCTTGCTTAAATGGCTTAGTAAATAGACAGACTTACATATACCAGGCCCCAAAAGACCCTCATTGGATGACAAAGGCACACACTCGCTTTTCAGAGAAAGTCAACGTGTGGGCGGGGTACCAAAATTGTGGAACCATTAACCGATAAATTAACTGATGACTACCTAACTAAGATATGGTACCTGGCACATTAACTTAGGAGTCAACTAGATTTATTTTGAATAAATCCAAAATTTTAAATAAAAGTCCAAAAGCCGTTAGACATATTTTTTACATATATGTAGTTTTATAATCTGAAACATAAGAATAATTTTGGGACACAAACTTGTCATGCAAGGGAATAATCCAGTAATGTGTCATTTAATAATAAAGTTTCCTTAGAAAATTTAGAGTTTGTACCAATAAGCCAGTAAATTTGACTAAATTTACTATTTACTAAATTATCGTTTCCTTACGCTTAGCAAATACATGTGTATATAATGTAGATAATATAAGTAATTCTATAATTGAGGTGGATTCCAAAATATATTGCGCCTTCTTGTTGTGGTATCTGTTTATTATTTATTGTTACTGGCAAGCAATTATCTCTGCACAGAGTAAACGTAACATGGACTGATTTTGTATTATTTACTTTGTTTTTTCATTCAGTAACCCATTCATCTATAAAGTTTAGGTGGTATTATATATATATATATATATATGTATATATATATATATATATATATATATATATATATATATATATATATATATATATATATATATATATATATATATATATATATATATATATATATATATATAGTGAAGCGATTTTAGGATCTACGTGGGTAACTAATATAGTAGGATCAGTAGCAGCAAAAGTAGTTGTAGTTATCAGTGTGGTAGTTGAAAGATAAGCCGTATATAGAAGGTACGCGACAGGCAATAGTATACTGCCCTGCTGCACCCCTGTGTTTATAGTAAATTATAATGTTTCATCATCTTTTTTTTTTACTATGAAGCACCTAGATATCACATATGATTTTAAAATTTCATAATAATAGTAGGGTAGATTGAATTTTACTTTGTAAAATAGACATATATCATACCACATCTTGTTGAAGGCTTGAGTTACATCGAGAAATATTTTTTTGATTTTAGAGCATTATTAATTTGATACACAAGTCTGTGTGTTTGTTCTGTAGTTCCGTGCTGCAGTCTAAATCCAAATTGGTGTTCTGAATTTTTCTCTGCTCTCTTATCTCTTCTCTTCTCTCTTATTCTCTTCAATCTGCATATTAAAAATTTTTCAAAAACTTTTAACAATATAGGTAATGTATTGTCGAAGGTTGGGGACTGATTGGTCTATAGGATGCCATCTATTTTATAAGTATTACCTGGGCAAGTTTTAATTAATCTGGGAAGTATATTCACTCAAGCATATCATTAAAAATTATAATAATGAATGAATGAATAATAATGGAGGAAAGGAATAATAAAGGAATAAAATAATAGGCCTTTTCTGGTAGTTTTTAGGACTTCTCCTGTAATCAGGTCGGAGACTAATGCTTTTATTCGGATTTAAATTGTAAACAATGACTAGCTTGACTTCTTTGATTGTAAATTTTTGTACTTAAAAATCTATTTGGAAAAGCGATTCTAAATATTTTAATTTGTTTTGTTTCTGTTCTTGGTACATCATGTGAAATAAATGTTTTGGCTAGATGTTGAGCGAAGCAAAATGATTTTTCGCTATCATCACCTGTCCAATCTCAATTTTCATTTCTAATTATGACACTATGCTGTTGAGGCTGTTTAAATCTCCTTATTGTCCTTTGAAGTGAGTAGTCTGTATATTTAGTATCTGTTAGATTTGAGAGATTATGTTATTAATTTATTTGTTATTTATTAGTTATTGAGAGTGATTATGTTGTTAATTTTTCAAAGGCATGTTTTAAGTTTCTTTGTGTATTTATTTATGCCCATTTTATACGCTGGCATCCTTGTTTTTTGCCATATTTTTCAAAGTTTTCTCTTTTCCAAGATTTCCAAGATTAATTGACGAGCAGCCTATACTATACTACTATAGCAGCCTATAGTATACTACATATACTAATTGGGCTCAGTTTTGCGTGTGGCGTACTTTCCCATTCTGCTTGTTGAATTGTGGTATATATGTAGTTGATAGCTTTATCCATTTTCTATTTCGCTTTCTATTTTTAGTAATAGGTTATAGTCAAGTATGTTGTCTACTATGTTTCTGAATGTTGGCCAATTTGTCTTCTTATTGTGTAGTGTGTTAGAGTTTTGGTCTTATTATTATTTCTGTACTAAAACTAATCATAACAAAAGAATAATCTGATGAGAAATCTCAGCAATATTTAGCTTGAATGTACTTCTTTGAAATATCTTTTGTAACACAAAAAATTATCAGATCCGTTCGAGCAATACGTTGGTTGATCAGTTGAAATATATTGTAAGTTATTTTTACTTTTCCGCACTCATTCATACTAGCGGAAAAGTAATGTAGTCGTGTAAAGAAAAATGGAAAAAAAATTTTTTTCGTTTATTTTTCGTTTTTCGGCCTAACAAAAATGGTTTTAAAAAAATGTTGTCTGTGTGTGTCGTCGTTGTCGTCAGCATTCAAATTTCTTGTTAGCACGATAACTCAACTAAATCGTATCTAATCGATTGGGTTTTGACTCATTCCAATCGGGGATGTCTCCCAGATGACACCTATTGATTTTTAGGTGGATAGCACTCACTACCCCCTCCCTTGGGTCTATTTGAGAATTTTTTTATTTAGCACGATAACTCAATTAAATCGTATCGGATCGATCGGGTTTCGATTGATTCTGATTAGAGACGTCTACCAGACGACATCTATTGGTTTTGAGGTGGATAAAACACACCCCACCCTGTTCATGGGGCATGAAAAAGCACGAGGGTGCACTATTTGAAAAAAGTAAAACTGTCGCATTAAACAGATATTCTGCATTTATGTGTTGGTTCATAGAGATACTTTATGTGTGGAAAAGTCCGTTTTAAGGTTTTAAAACTGTTTGTTATTAATATGTGATGATGTAATTAGGTTAGTATTAAGTAAGTAGCTAAGTAATAGTTATCTAGGTTACCATAAAGGCTGGTTCGGGCTATTCTAGTAGTTTAATCGAGTGGTGAGTAATTTAGTAACTAAACGTGTCTGAGCAACAAAATTGTAGTCGAGTGATTTAGTCGAATCGATCAATTTTATTCTATATTTCCGTGCGATTAAGGCCTTTCGCCACGCATCACTGCATTATGCTTCATCCACTGAACAAGTTCAAACTTGTTGATTTTAGTCGAGTTCATAAAAGTGCGTCCAAACATGCAATAACGAAGCGTAGCGTAACGCCGACGCGTAGCTTAGTATCGTGACACTATACCGCAATGGGACATATATTTTTCATCCGTAACAGTACATCGACGCGTAACATCGGCTCGTAACACCACGCCATTTCATCCATCGTAGTCGCTGTAGTCTCATCCAGATATGTAAGGGGGATACGTAACGCCACCGCGGTACAAGCCTTTGATGTGACGCTGAAAAACCCACAAGCTACAGGACGCTGTTGCGCAACGACGTTACAATGTCACAATGTGAGCCCTTTAAATTGCACGGGGCGGCGTTGTGATACGCTTCGTTGTTGCATGTTTGGACGCACCTTTAGCTGCCGTAATTCATTAGCTGCCTGTTTATCTTGCAATGCACTACTCACTAATGTATTGTACACGACTGTAGTGCGAACGCTTCTTTGTCAGTTCGTAGACGTTTAGTTATTAAATTACTCGCCACTCGACTAAATTATTAGCATAGTCCGTACCGGGCTTAACTCTATGTAAGGAGAATAAGTAGGTTTGCTAAGTGTACATAGTTTATTATTTAATTATCATTAGTAAATAGTAGGTTACGTTTAATGCTGAGAGATATTGTAAATAAGTTCAATAGAAACCATCACACCACTAAGATGTCGATTATTAACTCGTCCCTCATTTAACAACCCAATCGAATAGAGTTATCACAAATAGTTTTAAAAAACTATCTACCACTTGTTGTGATTAACCTTGCGTATGTTTAGTATTATAATCACCTCTACAATAAAGCTATTTCCAAAAGTTAGTAGTATGAATCAGTAAATTATTCAATAACCAATCAACTATATAACAACTCCTTTGATTTACTGTTGAGTACATATTAAGATGCAAGCTACAAATAGAAAGAGATAAATTTCGAAGAATAAAATATAGTATATTAGCACATTTTTCTATATAATATTCAACTAACTACAGTCTTATTCAGGGTGCGGCGCAGGAACTTGACGGTTTTGAAAATTACCGCCAAGTTCCTATGCCTCACCCTTTATTGGCCATATATTTTTATATTACATGTTTCAATTTTTGTAGTGGATAAGAGAACTAATGTATACTTTTGGAGTACATCATTTAGAGAATTTTACAGCATCTGGTTGTTTCCGGAACCAGTCTTTCCAAACCTAGATTTACGTTGGTGCTGTTACTAATATTAAGAGATATAGTACCTTGAATAATAGCATCGTACGTAAAGTATAAAAGTAAATGATGCCTTGTTTATATCCCTGATAGTTAAATTCTAATGCTTGAATCATATGTTTAGGTTTAAACAATTAAACCCCACTTACTTCTTCTTATTCTTCATCAGATTTTCCAAGATATATACATATATATATATATATATATATATATATATATATATATATATATATATATATATATATATATATATATATATATATATATATAGGTAAATGCTTTCCAAGATATATATATATATATATATATATATATATATATATATATATATATATATATATATATATATATATATATATATATATATATATATATAAGTACATACTTCAACAGTACATCGTTACCTCACTTATGGTATCGTATTCAAATAATGAAAATTCTTAAGTACCAGAACAATCAATATAGGACCAACATGATGGTACGCTACCAAATTATTTACGAATTGTAGATGATTACCTAATGAGGATTGGTAGAAGAGGAACTATGTAATGGCGAACTAGATCTCTGAATATTTGAATTATTTATTGTAATAAATCCAAGATATATCAACACACCAAATACCATTGAAGTGTTAAAAGACAGATCTCGGAACGTAATTACACTAATGCTGATATGCTAAATAAGGATGTAGTATGTACAACTTGTCATGAATAGAAACAAGTCTTAAAACTGCGATCCGCTCAGAAGGTGCGAAGTAAATACTCTTTACTCAGTCACATTGAGACCATTGGAGAGTGAATATCGAGTATGTATGAATGTACACAGAGTTCCACCTGGCCTCGATAAAATGCATCCTTTTCCCTTCGGATGTTGCCCCACTCTTTCTTCTACGCACCATAGAGAATCTCACACTTTTTCCTATTCCTGATAAGTTGTATATAAAAATCTCAGTTTTGACTTCCAGCCTTTATAGGCTCACTCTATAAATAATATGTGAAATAAATACAACATAAATAAGTAAAATAGTTTTACATAAAAATTAAGTTATTGCAATACATAATAAGTTGTAGTTTTAGTTTTAAAACGAGGGGGCTTGTAAATTTCATAAGAATTTCATATTAAATCATATTCAACAATTGCATATAATACTAATGAAAAAAAATTAAATGTTTTTGTATTCGATCAAGTACTATGACCAGAAAACCTATTTCTGTATAAACCTATACTAAACCTGTTTATCAAATATCCGTTAAATATGACTAGTCAATTAAGTTAAGATTTATATTTAACTAAAAATTTAATACAAGGAATGATAAATAAAAAGAAACAGTTCTTGATTTGATATATCTAGGTATATGAACTTATGATTCTAGTCTATTTATTGCCAATTTGAAATAATCATACTCCTGGAATAAAAAAGGTTTACTATAATATAAACAAGCAAACAAATAATTCACTATTTACAATAGTCTATTTATTATTCCCAATTTATACACATATTGTGTAGAATACGACGAAAACAGGCGCCTTTTATATTCACCAAAGTAGGTAATATACTATTTACAGAATACATCCCGTAGTGCATCTGAAATACACCTTTTTAATATATGAAAACCTAGAAGCTCTATTGTTATGAAATAAAACGTTGCATTATGTAAATACATACAGTAGGAAATGGACAACGATGATTCTCTTTTTGAATGGTAAACAGGATGAGTTATTTAAAACCTCTCTGAGAGATATCCATTGTTCGCCTACTATTATAATGGCATGGACTTTTCATTTTTAAAATAAACTTTCAGCGATGGTTCTTTGTTGTTAAATTACGTACTAGAATTTTATAGCTGTACACTTATTGTCAGTAATTATGTAACAATTCTTAAACAATATGTTATACAGGGTCTTACTCCTATTCTCACTTATGTCTTAACCAGACACTCTGCCACAAATTTAACTGAAACTTGAATATATGTACACCATTCAAAAAAATTAAGGGAATAAGAAAATTTCGACTTTACGAAAAATGATCGTATCGAGGTAAAAGAAAAACCATTTTGAAGATAGGAGGTTCTAATTTGGAAATATTTTAGCAAAAGAGAATCCAAACTAGAGTTACTGCGTAATCCAGAGAAATATCGCGTGACAAAAATTTTCCTAATTCCTTTAGGATTATCCCCAGGCTCAGGAAAGTTCTCTCGGACTAAATCAATGCAAAGGCAGGTTGGCCTCGTTATTCAGATTTAATTTGGTCTTTTAACGGACTCCCCATGACCATTTTTTAGTGATATATCGGTGGTTGAATGAAAAATTACGCTCTTGTCTTTGATCATCGATATCTTAGGAACTAAATAATCTTACAGCGAGTCGAAGAATGATTTTGAAAACTTCAACAAACCATATGTAAATAACAAATGTTATTTTTGGGCACAGACTATTTTTACCCTCGCTACTAATTTGAAAAAGTAAAAAATGACTTTTTAAAAAAGTTACTGCCAGTTTCCGAATATTGAGGAAAAGAATAATATTGATAGGCGTTCTTAGCTTATTATACTCCCAATAGCTCTCTAAATTTTCAAATTACTCCATCGAACCGTTTCTTCCCCGAATGATCAATATTTTGAAAAGAATTAGGAACAAGATTATTGTTTTAAACCATAATTTAATGATTAGTTAGATGGAAAAAAAAATTTCTTTAATAATTACCACTTCGGAAGTTATGTCGATGTAGAGTTTGCTACTTTCTGGATGTAGCGTCTCCTGCTTTTTCGGTTCCACCGTTTGCTGCACCTTTGGTCTTGTTGTTTGCAGGTCCCTCGGTGTAGAATCTGGCTCTTGCCATAATTTTATGAATTAAAATGATGGGTGTTAATAATGGGTAATGCTGATGCCAGCGGTAGAAATTGATCAAAGAAAAAGAAATAAAAAAATACATTTCAAGAAATGTGAAAAAAATTTGTTTTTCAAAACTCATTTTCAAAATTCAGCAGACCCTACATCGACATAACTTCCGAAGTGGAAATGAAATTTTCTTTAATAATTACCACTTCGAAAGTTATGTCGATGTAGGGTTTGCTACTTTCTGGATGTAGCGTCTCATGCTTTTTCGGTTCCACCGTTTGCTGCACCTTTGGTCTTGTTGTTTGCAGGTCCCTCGATGTAGAATCTGGCTCTTGCCATAATTTTATGAATTAAAATGATGGGTGTTAATAATGGGTAATGCTGATGCCAGCGGTAGAAATTGATCAAAGAAAAAGAAATTAAAAAATACATTTCAAAAAATGCGAAAAAAATTTGTTTTTCAAAACTCATTTTCAAAATTCAGCAGACCCTACATCGACATAACTTTCGAAGTGGAAATTGATTAAAGAAAAATAATTTGGGAGTAGACTTTTTAAAAAGTCATAAAAATAATTTTTTTGAAAACAGGAACTTTTTTCAAATTAATAGCTAGGGTAAAAAATGTTTTTATGCCCAAAGACCCTATTGGCCATCTATAGGGCCTTTATTCAAGTTCCAAATCATCCTCCTGGGTTCCAGGCACAGCTCCAAAGGCACCGGAACTGAACAACAAATCAGTCGAGATTTTAAAAGGGTTAGTAAGAAACCACTCGTAATACCGTCCACGGCTTATAAATGGCTTGATAATAAAAGGGGAACTTCTATATAATAAAATGAAGTTGGTTCAAATAGGAAAGAAAATGACATAAGGATAAAGTCTATCAAATATGATGGAGAAATCTATTAAATATCAATTGTTAACCAGAATATCGGTGGACGAACGTAAGAATAGAAACTAGACTAACAAGCAGTATGGTTTCTATACAGGAATATTAACAGTACATATACACTGGATGGTGTAGCACATAGAGGAGGATATTGATGGAAAGGAAGCCTTCATATTCTTGTCACCCCTGAGATAACTTATGACAACCATAAGAGGAGCAAGGTTACGTAAAAAGCGCATAATGAGCGTAGTTCTTTATTCAGATTTTCTATATGCTGTACCTGAATAGAAAACGCCAGTGACGTGTAAAAAATACCCAAAGCCCAACGGAAAATTTTACAATGCATCCGTTGAATTTCACAAAGCACTTCGAATGGTTTCCACGGGGATTTAGTAGCCCTTGTGGGCACTCCTAGTAGCGGAGAGAACAATACTCGATGCTATATATCACAGAGTATTTCAATAGGGACGCTCGTAATTTGTTAGGTTATAGTGGTGATGTCGATACAGCAACATCTGTCAAATTTATTGTGAATTGTTCGTCAGTATACGGCATACCACCACGGAAAGTTACAGCGTTCAACAACGTGTGCAAATCATCAAATTTTATTTTCAAAATCAGTGCTCCGTTTGAAAAACATTCCGCGCATTACGTGATTTTTATCCTCGCCACAACCGTCCCGCTGAGTCGACTATTCGACATTTGGTGGTCAAATTTGAGTCAATCAGTTTGTTAAATCATCAGCCAACACCCGTACGTCACCGAAACATAAGATCTGGTGAAGACATCGCTACTGTTCGTGAGAGTGTAAGAGAAAACCCGAGTAAACTTGGCTTTTTGCGAGTTTAACTTGGCGAATTTTGCGTCTGGACTTGGGTCTGCATACGTATAAAATCCAACTGACCCAGGAACTGAAGGAATATTATCATAGACAACGTCGTGTATTTGCTAATTGAGTTCTGGAGTAGTTGGAACTTGACCCAAATTTTGCAAATAATCAGCTTTAGCGACGAGGCCCATTTTGGGCGAATGGATATGTGAACAAGCAAAAATGTCGAATTTGTAACGATGTAAATCTACATGAGATACACCAGCACCAAATGCATCCCGAGAAAGTCAATATGGAAAGCGGATATTGGTATGGGGCAATAATCGGTGCGTACACCTTTCAAAACGAAACTGGCATTGCCATAACCGTCAATTGCGAGCACTACAGATCGATGATAAGCAACTTCTTGTAGACTAAACTGGATGATATGGACACCGACGATATGTAGTTCCAACAGGATGGAGCTAAGCGCCACACAGCGCATGCCATGGTGAACACTACGCGAGCGATTTGAGGAAGTGGTTTTCTCGCGCAGTGGCGACGTGAATTGGCCACCGAAATCGTGCGATTTAACGCCTTTAGACTTCTTCCTTTGGGGTTATCTTAACTTGCAGGTCTATGAGAATAAACTGAAAACAATTGGTGCCCTCAAAGTCAACATTACGAACGCCATGCAGCAAATTCAGCCAGATTTATACAACAAAGTCATCGAAAATTGGACCTCCCGAATACGTGCCATCAAGCAAAGATGCAGCGGACATTTTAACGACGTTATATACCATGCTTAATGTCATAAAATATTCTATCAAATAAAAACAAATAAGTGGATATCTCACACACAATTTGTTTTATTTATGTTACAAATCGAGGGTCCTAATTGAACGACCTTTTACAAACTGCACACACATAGCACAGCACCTTATGAAAAGGTGATCACCTCTGCTGCCAATGGTGAGAGGCCGACGAGAGATACGACCGAGAGAGCCAATGCCATATGGTGTAATCGAGAACATGGGGAAAGTGGATACTACCTAACACAGGCATTAACAGGTCATGATTGTCTTGGTTAAGATAATGAAAAGGACAATAGATATTACGAACAAAAGATCCACCGAATTTGCAAACTAAAAATGAAAAATTCCAAACAATTAAGAAAACATATTGATGATTAAATATTTTCCGTGACCCTCTTCCTCTTTATGAAATGTTTATAATTGCAATCCTTATACGAGTAGTAAACGATGGGGTGTTTGCAAACCTTTATCCTTTTAGTGTTTAATAACTTCTAAGAGGGTACTCACACTGTAAAGTCAGTGTGAAACATGAATTATCTTAACATTAAAGTCACCTATTTTCTTCATCTTGGCGAAGTTTAGATTTGCTGGACTCTAAGGGCTCTATTGAACCCCACTCATTGCGATACTTTTATTGAAATAGAATGTATTTTATTAAATTATGGGGTTAATAAAACAATCTCAGTAACAATTAGTGTTTATTAAACATTTCTATGAAAGTGTTAACTCCAGATAGGAAAGTTTTTCTTGAAGAAACTTGAATATTAATAACTTAGATGAAGTTGTTTCAGAACTACTTCGTAGCGGCCAAAGATTTTGGTGGCTCTAAAGAATAAGGATTCTCCAAGTTTTAATTATGTTTGATAACATGTTTGTACAGTAAATTGATTATTATACAAATAGGTGTTCATTTGCTATATCCTCCTATAAATTCACCTTCGAAGAAAATTCGTAATAGATTTATAGATCCACTTGAATTAATTTATAAACTTATCTACGTGATTTAACTTATTTCCACAGGATGTACGCTAATGTTTATAATAAGACTTCAATTAACTGAGGATTCAGGTAGTAGTAAGTTTATTTAATTGAGCTGCCTATATCCTGTACATTTTCAGGTGCAATTAAATTAAAATTGTTCGAAAACTTCAAACTTTCAATTAACCCAACTTTATTATTAACATATGTATACTACCAATTTCTCTCTCAGTATGAATAATTTATGCTACCAATTTTGTTCAAAAGTTATCAAGAAAACGTGTGGAGAGTAATAACCGATAATTGGGGTAATTGGGGTATAATTAATTCGGTCGGTTATGTTACATAGAATCGGGATCGTCCTTTGTACGTCAATTTATCTCGCCAGTAATGCATAATGAAAGCCGCGCATTGGCATATAGCAACGTACCACGTTTGTCAACTGCTCCACTCGATAAATAGAATAAAGTTGTGCAGAAAGATAAAGTTACTTGGTGGCAATGAAACAATGTAAATATACGTCAAGAAATCATTCACAAACTACGCTTAATATGTACATTTTCTACAATACTTTCTCAAACTACTGATTTTGGTTAATAACAATGATAACTATTGTCCTTTACTAAGAAAGCTTTGGAATTACGTTATACAAATATTATTAAACATATACTTTATGATTGAGGAAGAGATCTCGACAATGATCTGAAAGGCTGTTTAGAAATTTTTCTGTCAAACTGAAATCTCTAAATCCAGAGATAGTTTATGTTAACTCAGGGAGAATGGCCCGTTGTATATTAATGAATTAAGGGACCTATCAATAAGGACGCTCGATTTTTAAATGTAGATAAAATAAGTTGTGTGTGAGATATCTACTAACCTTTTTTTTCGTTTAAAAGAACATTTTATGGCATTAAATACGGAATATAACATAGCTGAAATGTCCGCCGAGGCTTTGCTTGGTCGCACGTATTTGGGAGGTCCAATTTTCGATGACTTTGTTGCATAAATCTGGCTGAATTTCTTGGATGGCGTTCGTTTTGTTGAGTTTGAAGGCATCAATTGTTTGTGGTTTATTCGCATAGACCTGAAATTTAAGATAGCCCTAAAGAAAGAAGTTTAAAGGCGTTAAGTCGCACGATATCGGTGGCCAATTCATGTGGCCGATGCGCGAGATAACCATGCCCTCAAATCACTCGTGCAGAATGTCTATCGGGCATGCGTTGTGTGGCACGTATCGTCGATCTGTTGCAAACACATGTCGTCGGTGCATACATATAATCCACTTTAAGCCACAAGAAGTTGCTTATCATCGATCTGCAGGGCTCGCCGTTGACGGTTATGGCAATGCCAGTTTCGTTTTGGAAGAAGTATGGATCGATAATTCCGCCAGACCAAAATCCGCATCAAACAATGACTTTCTTGTGATGCATTTGGTGCTGGCGTATCTCGTGTGGATTACTATCGTTACAAATCTGACAATTTTGCTTGTTCGCATATTTATTCATTCAAAAATGTGTCTTGTCCCTAAAAATAATTTTTCTGGCGAAAGTTGGGTCAACTTCCAACTGCTCCAGAGCCCAATCAGTGAACACATGATGTTATCTATGGTTCTTTACCTTAAATTCCTGGGTCAGTTGGATTTTATTCGGGAGCAGAACCAAGTCCCAACGCAAGATTCGCCAAGTTGAAGTTATAGATAGTCCAAGTTCTTCTGAGCGACGATAAATTAACTGCCTCGGGTTTTCCCGTATACTCTCACGTCAGCAGCGATGTTTTCAGCAGACTTTGCGATTCGGTGATGTACGGGTGTTGAATATTTGTCATACCGATTGACTCAAATTTGGCCACCACACGTCGAATAGTCGCCTCGGCGGGACGGTTGTGGCGAGGATAAAAATCACGTAAAGTGCGAAACGTCTTTCCAATGGAGCACTGATTTTGAAAATAAAATTTGATGATTTGCACAAGTTGTTGAACTCTATAACCTTCCATGGTGATTTGCCGTATATTACTGAATAATTTACAATAATTTTAACAGATGTTGCTTTAACAACATGGCCGCCATAACAAATTTCGAGCGTCCCTATTAAAAGACAAGCTATTTTGAAAGGATTTGAATTATTGCATTAACAATCAACTCTGGATAAAAAATGTAATTTGTGTTCGAATTCACCTAAAATCAGTTTCAGAAATTGAGTTTTTGAAAAATTTTATAATTAATTAGGATGACTAAAGAATATTGTTTTGGCACATTACAAATGCCGATATACTATTTGTATATACAATATAGACAATATATGAACATGAAAAATGGTCGTCTAGCAATATCATATTGGTCAACATTCACATAAAGTATGGTATTACAATTTCTCACATGTCTATTATTTTCTATTAAATGGTCATTTGAAGAACTCTTATTTTTTAAAACGACATTGAGTATGTAATATATATTTCCTACAGATTCTGTTTGAAATGTGATGTAATCATAATATTTTTTAATTTGCAATTTGTAGAAATTTTAAAATTGTTAAAATGTATTCCATTTATAATTGTTATATATTTTGAAATTGACAAATACGCAATGTGCTTACTATTATGTATTATACCTCTCAAAGCATACATCCTGTCTGCTTTATAAATAAAAAAATTCAAAAAATATCTGTATAGATTCGATATTATTTTTGTGGATAATATATTATCCACATCCAGATTATAATCTGAATGTTATATAGGCAAAGGATAAAATTTACAAGCTAAATATTTTATTAAAATGTAAAATTCCTAATAATTAGACCCAACAATTAAAATCATTGTAAACTTAGTTTGTTATCAAAAAAAAATACCTGCTGTTAACACTAAAATTTCTGAACACCTATTGAATGAATTTACTTCTATTTAATACTGAAAATCTATGAAATCCTTTTTACTAGAATATGTCATAGTGATATACTTGTATACACCCAAGCAAAAGTGGTTCCCATGACACCATTCATATACTATGACCATCCTCCATAATTTAAACGCTATTAAATATGTTATAAGCACCATCGAACATCAAAGTATCGCTCTGAATAAAGGAAATCAATCATTTACGAAAATGAGAAACAGTAGGGGATCCAAGTAGGAGCCGTGAGGCACCCTAGATATTGTTTGGTGTAGTTCATATTTGACGCCTTGATGTAGGCAGTGCTGTCTAATAAGAGATACGATTTCAACAGATTGTGTAGTGTACTCGAAAAACCTGCTACTTGAAGTTTTTCTAATAGTAAAAATAAATATATTTGATTAAATGCTTTATTTATGTCCATGTATATTATGTTAACGTGACCTTGTAAATCTAGAGCTTCCAAAATGTTGCGTGAAGTAAGCTGATAAATAGGAAACCAGGAAATACGATGAATAGGAAACTCGTAATATTTGGGGTACTAATGTTCAGAATATTTATGAGAAATGTTCAGGGTATAAAATTTTAATAAACAAGTAGAGGGTAAAAACATAAAAATTTACGTCAGTCAATGATTTTTATAGAATTTATGGTTGACATGTTTCAGTTTTGCACCAATTTCAATTATCACTTGATACGCGGAAGGTTTAGCAAAAGATAGTTTATTAATAAGATTACAAATACTGTGAGATACCATATCATCACACTGTATAATGTTTATCGTAATAAAACACACAAATGTTTCTGACAAAATCAATATTTTCATGTAAAACAATTTACCTTTAGCTCAAGGTTCCCTCGAATAAATTACTGTTGAGACTTGTATATTTGGAGTATTTTACATTGAGTCCATTATTTTCCCAAATCTGCCTTTGATAGCTCAATTTTCGCTCGACCTTCATCCGTGAACATTCCTTATAATCATACAAGTTCGCACCCTCCTCAAGAATGTTTTTGAAGTTTTCTTTTTATTTACTTTAATATTTCTTGTTTGTTCTTAACCTGAGGAATATTCTCATAGAGTAATGTAAACAAAAGTTTTGAACTGAGCCTGTGAGAGAGGTCCACCAGGCCACGGAAACTTCCATGTGCTCATTTGGAAAGTTACTATGAAGCGGGACGTTAAAGTCGTATGTTCATCACTTCAATAAACTTCCATGTTTAAATTGCGTTAAATATGAAAGTCATTTTAAGCCGTTAATGCTAAATCTAAATATGTACTTCTATTCTAAACCTGCAAAGAGGAGCCCTTAAGGAGGGCTCCTATTATTTATATTTCTCTCCTGTGATTCTCTTCTCTTTTCTCCTGTTATTTAAATTTCTCCTGTAAGGAGACATTTAAATAACACCTAGTTTATGACATTCTTAATATATTCTATGTAAGACGGCAGATATTCAGATCAGTTGCACGACGCGGAGCTAATAAAAATGCAGCAATTTTCACAATCACAAGCAAGTCCACAAAATGAATGGGTGATCTAGCGTATTCTGGTATAAACGTAGCTAAAGGAATATCATTCATACTGCATCTAGAGTTGCGGACTCGAATCCTAATGCGGGGAGGTTCACAATTCTTCCTAAGCATGGGCATATTTGTCCTTGTATTTATGTGTAACCTTCCCCAGCACAACCTGAAGTTTTAGGAACTTATAGGTCCTAGGGAAGGAACTCGATTCATATGTTTTAATATAAAAAAGAAACTTTAAAAAAGCAAAATTTATAAAATTGTGCACAATGGATGAGAAAAATCTACAATGGAATATGGAAATGTATACAAATTTTTCACAAGAAGTCAACATATACGTTGAAATGGTTAACATTATAATTTTGGAATCATTCTTTATTGAAGGTGAAGCCTTAGTTAAAACCTTCATACTTTTTCCAACAATTTTTTTTTCAAATTCGGGGCATACTATTTTTTCTATGCAGTCTATGCAAAATTAAATTATGTTTTGATATTCTAATTTATTCAGGTTTTGAAATTCTGCTTCCGTTTTATTAAATATAATATTTTGTACTTTAGTTTTGTTTAATAACATTTTTGAAATTTTATTAAAGGTACAAACGCGAGAATCAACAACAAGAAAAAACAGAAATTAAAATTAATAGGAGTAATACATACAGTTTTAAATCAACTAACAATTAAAATCAAAGTTAAGAATTAAATTTATTTTTGAAGTTCATCATTTATACTCTTCTTCAAACTGTATTCAAAGGTTCTGCCTTTTCGTTTCAGACATATCTCAACCCTTCTTATTAAATGACTACTCGCAGCTTTTCTTATCTCTTCTCTTGATAGATAAGTAAGATCGACATGAAGCCTTTCTACCACATTTTTAGTATAGTTAGAGATGTATCATATACTTTGTTTCTTAAGGTGCTTCAAAGAAAGTAATCTACGGGTGTTATGTCGGGTGAACGGGCTGGCCAAAGATAAAGTCCGTTATTATCAATACTATCGACCCGTACTTCGAAAAAGTCACTTATTATTCTAGTCTGATAAGGAAATGCTCCATCCTTTTGACAAGATGCTCTGCAATATTTTGTAATGGGCAGTTCATCTAATGCTCGAATAAGATGAGAATTTATGTGGCGCCAATAATGCGAATTATGATGGCTGTACGTACTGTTTTTTTTGTGAATTTGGATTCATTTGTTAGGAAACTAGGTGGAGGAATTTACATCCCTTCTATCTATTTATACTAATTTGTTGTATCCTTAAATATATAAAAGTATTTCGTCAGTGATGTGACAATACCTCCTATGTGCAAATTACCTTACTTTACAGGACGAACAAAAACTGTGTTGCAGGCATATGGCATGACATTTGTCTTACTCTTGGCTCTTTATTTCTCAAGAATTTCATTTTACATTAATTTATATTACTTCTGGTTCTCATCCCTAATTTTAATAAATTTAGTGCAGTTAATAGTTGTTTCCATCATTTAGGCCCTCACATAAGAGGTTCTTCTGTGTATTAAATTAGTGAATAATTATAATATTACTATGATGGGGATTAGATAATATTGTAGAAGGTAATATTTTGCAAATAATATAAAAATTTTATTAAGAAGGACGGTACAAAACGATAAAATCTATTAGTAGTATAAGTAAACGTAGGTACTTATTATTATTTAAAACAAAATTTATTTTTAGGCAAAGAATCGTAGAAATTGTGACAGTTTGAAGGTACTACGTTCTTGACCTGCTGAAGATGAGTCTTGTCAACTGAAGGAGAAATTAATAACACAAAATTTTGATTTTAATTCTTGTAGATCTCCAGTGAAGGATAATTCTATTTTACTTTTTATTTTCAGGAATAGGTGAATATTCAATAATCTGGATATCTGTTACAGTTGGTTCGCCCGTATGCTTTCCTGGATAGTTTGACTTACATATTGATGTTTTGGTTTTGAAAAATCTTTAAAAAATGTTCGAAATATTCGAAAAAATAAGCTTCATATGGTGCAGGCTGCTTCCTTGCTTCAGTGGTGGTTTTGTATAAATCACTTGGAAGATGTATTTTTCTATTTTTTAGTTTTTGTTCAATCCAGCTGTGAATCGAGTCACACTCCGTCTGTCTGTGTGATGAGTGACTTCAAACATTTTTGAGTTATAGTTATATTATTTTTGATGGAAAAGTTTAATAGGTTATGGTTCTGATAATTACCATTATCCATCAGAAAATATTGCGATAGGTACTTTTAATTACAAGCAATGGTTCTCAAGCTAATTAATAAAATATGACATAAAAGTAGAGACACTGAGAGACCTCGGTTTCTGAAAACCAATAACACTCAACGCGATTGGTACCTGCATTATAAATTGTTTAATTGTGCTAACACAATTTACTTTTAAAGTACATATCACCAGTGTTTAAAGATGGTAAAGTCTTCAATGTCCGCAAATTTATCAGGAACAAAATAATTTCACCTTTCCTGACTTTCTCCTTGTCTGTTTCTTTTTCATAGCGAGTCAAATCCTTGTTTTTCATATGAGATTTCCAAGTCCCTTCATCTACGCTTTCAGCTTATAGCATAGAAAAGATCAGACATATTATTCTTAGGAGAATAAATAGGCAGGTTCTTTTCATGAAAAGTTTTTTCAAAAAATTTTCTTTCTGAGATATTGGTCTCATATTTTAAACATTTTTAGAACATTCGTCCATGAAAATTGGACGCAGCTGGGCCAGCGATCAGATGCCGTATTGTGTGAAAAAGCTTGAGCTATATTTCCTTACATAATACAACGACAGTTTAGGAATTTTATCGAAGAATTCATCCAAAACCTTAGCAGCGGAATGTGATTTCCTTACATTAGAGTTCTGTATTTTTCTATATGCGTTTACATCTATTTTATTAGAATGCGTTTTATATTTCGAATATAAGGTTCAACTGAAGATAAGAGGATTTGGAAGAGCGTACGTGGCCCATTTCAGATAGAAAAAGAAAAACTTCCCATCAAGATTTGAACGCGAAACAATTTTTGTAGCACTTTCCATTCAATCTGCCATTAGCAAATCTTTAATTTGGTTAAATTTCAGCCAAAATGTCAGATAAGAGGTATTGTCAGATTTATAACAAACTAAGACTTATTTGCAGACAAATCAATTTAATGAAGCTCTGTTCATAATAAACTGTCAGTATTATGTTCTAAATAATTAGGTGTTGATCCACATTAAAAAACGTTTACCACTTTTCTATTTAAACTATTTTCTCGATGTATTTTAGGCTATTACAATACTGGTGTTCTATTAAAAATTTCATTCATATAATTTTTTTACATCTAATCGCTAATAATATTACTTCATAAGTCGTTCATCCGAATTATGTACTCAACAGATTTTGGTAGCGTAATTGACTAATACTATAATAATTCCACAATTTACATGTAAAGCTCGTCCTAAATGCATGAAATATAAGCCGGGCTCCCGCCCGTTATTACTTTATAAAACCCACTGATTCTTTGATAAACTTTACACCAATAATACCGTTTGGAGCCTGATCTTACCACCATTAAGTGGAAATGATAGCATTCCGAATGGAATATGAACTGAATTGGACCTGCGTCGACTATATGGAAGGTCATTTCGGATGCTTGAGTTTTATTGCACGGGTGAAATGCTTCTTATTTGCAAAATTGATGGTTTAGGTCCTTAAAATAAGTAGATTACTTTTATGTTAATACAATAATAGGGGTAATAGAAATATATAAATCATAGAAAGGTATTTAGAATTATATAAATCATAGTAGTAATTTGTATATTTGTCTATTTATCTAATATATGATAAATAAAGATCAGCATAAACTGATGATGACGCTCGAGTTTATAAGCGGAGCATTGCCGTTGTATATACGTGGATACATGGGGATGGTGACTCGGGGAATCAGTCTCTCGGCTCAATCGATCGGCTTTCGGAGTAGATGTTAAACATCTATCTAATGATGCACTGCACATTTTGATATGTGTTGTATTGCAAGGAGCTAATTTATTTATGTTAAGGGAAGAATTATTAAAAAAAAAACAAATTACAATAAAATGTTTAAGAGACATGGCCTTACAGCTAACTGTTAAGGCTAAACAATTTAGTCTCCATTCATTAACAGTATTCCTTAAATAACGCTTCGAGTTTTTAAGGAATACTGTCTGTTATCAATTCTGAACCCAATTTTGATATTCTTATAACTAATTTATCGATAATGCAATTATAAACTAGTTATATTTAAATAATGAAATAATCACTTTTTCACATAATAAATGGACTCTAATGATTAATGCACTTTTTGCTCTCAAGTAAAATAGCGTTGACATAATGCACCGATGTCAACGGCTATATAAGTAAAGCGGTCTTGCTTGCATATTTTCTGGAAGAATTTAAAACGCAATGAGTAACTATGCAATGCTGGAATTAGCTATTTCTTTAAATGGTGGTGTTAACATTTCAAAATACCCTAAATTAATACCGTTTTTAAAGACAAACATATTGAACATTCCCCTAAAAGAAAATTAATTATTGATATAATTTGAAGAACTTTATTCAAGAAAACCTTAGATGAAACCCCGTCTATGATTTATAGTGAATGTTCCACCGATGGCCCTGACTTAAGTAAAAAGATAAATACATATTTCACCAACCAAGTTGATATAATTGGGAGATGATTAGTTCATCAGTCATCAGGAGATGATTGATGGATAATCTCCTGTTTTGATTGTTTTTTTTAAATTATAAAATTGAAACTTCTAATCACTGCAAGTCGGTTTAATTTAAAAGTATGTTATATACAGTTTCCCAATGATGGTTCCACTGTTTATTTCAGATGGACTGAAACGTATGGTAATGATGGACTCCATTATTAGCATTATAAATATCACTGACGACGGCATCAAGCAAATGGATGCATCAGATTACAGGGTAAGAAGTTCTCAGTAACTATATTTTGATATATATTTCATAGTATATCCATATTTGTTGACTTGGGAAAATCCTGAAAAATTTTTTCGTGGTTTTCCTTCATATCGAAAAACGAATTTCTGGTATACATGGAATAAATATAATGTTATAAGTTAAGTTATGTGCATATTAGTTAATTGCGTTCGAATTCTCGGAAAAGTAATAATGTTAATAGTAATATAACTTGAAGTCTAACATGATATAGCGAAGTGGCGGCAAGAGAATTTTTTGAGGACCAACCAAATTTGCAATAAATAACGTTTTGTGAACTAAGTGTTAAGTTTTCTCTTCGGGGCCAATCCTTTTTCTTCCAATGTTGTCGCCTGTCGCTGCTATCCCACTCGCACAGAAAACACGGGTACATTGTATGTTGACCTAATAACAAGCATATAATATTTAAATCGCCACAAATCACTGAGTTATGGTCTTTGTACTGAATTTGTTCAAGCGGTACTTTTAGACTTTCGTAACTTTCTGTCATTTGAACAGAATGGGCAACAGGAGCAGATGAAAAAATATTTCCATTATGGTTTCCATTCCAGAAGGGTCTTAAGACTTCTTTTGGAAGAATCAATAAAAAGCCTTCATTCATCACGGCTATAAACTTCGCTTCCAAGTTGAGTTATAAGGCCAGCAATGTTAGTACAATAGAGAAGTGAACCACCTCGCTCAAAGAAATGTATATATTGAGATTCTCTTCTTCTGTACAACGAAATTTTGACATTTGAGGAACATATTTTTGCTTTTAAGCCTGGATCCCAAAATTTCATATAGATCCTTTGGAAGCCTTAAGATCCTAAACTAAATCATTAAGTTCTGACTGCGAAAATACCTAGGGCTGATTAGAAACTGTTGTAATATCACTAATGTCACTAAGGCACTGTTCATCTACCTCTTCTTGTGAAGTTTCACAGTCAGAGCTACTTGCAACTTCATCCAAGCTGACTGGCTTTTCTGGATATGTGCATATCTGGTCCATGTGCAACCGGTATAATGCCGGATGGAACATTAGGATATACTATATTTTTAAAGCTCTTGGTGTTATATCCACTTACTTTACATAAACAAAAGTAGCAATAAAAAATTAAAACAGTCACTGCTTAGATTTTCACTTTTTATGATTACTTATATAAGAAAAGTAGCAATCATCAAAAAAATTTATAGGTTCTCTCCAAACCATTGGTATATCAAAAGAAAGATATTTCCTTGTTTCATTGCTCCAATGCCTTAATCCTTCTGCACATACTTTGCATACGATATGAGGTGCCCAGTGTTTATTCTAATCTCCAAGCTTAATTTTAAAGTACGAGTAATATTGTATTTGTAATAGTGGTGTATTATTACGGCTAAACTTTTTTACAACAATACAGCCACAAACATAACAAAATATATTTGATGTATTCTTACAACTGCCAGGCATTTCAAAACAAAATAGAAACACACGACGCGATGTCACCAGTAAAAGTACACACATTAAAAAAGTACTACAGTGACTATCTAAATACCTGAAAACCGGAATATTCCCATCGGCCAACTTCATTTCGGTAAATCCCCCATACTTGTGTATACGTCAAACGAATCACAGGGGCGCCGCAAAAATTGAGACAAAATTTTATTTTATAGAACCTGTGTTCTAAAAACTACAAATTGTTGTACAATGTACATTTACAAATACTGGTGCTTGATGGAAACAAAAAAACAGTGTTTCTGTAGTTCATGGTATGTAACTAACAATAAGCCAAAAAGTCCAATCACAAAATCTTTGTTGACCTGTGTTATTAATTAAGGTAAGTACAAATTAAGTTAACAGTTATGAGCTAACCTAACCCATTCATAAGATTATTGGGCTTGAGTTGCCTCAGACGTTTATTGATTTATAATCGTTATCAAATACCCTCTGAGTTAGTATGTTTGGAACAGACGGTCCTTGATATGGGGGATGATATACTTCATTCAGCACCACTTTAAAGTATTCAAGAAACTAAGCATATCCTTACCCAGATTTATAGCAGGGTTAGTCATTTTTCAAGAAAAATTTATTTGAATACACAAACTACTTGAATACTATATGTCCTTAATATTAAAAAAAGTTTTGTGAATTTTCATATACGATCTATCACAAATTCGCAGTAATATACACTGATCCTCAGTTTTACATCCGTGGTAGAAAGTTCTTTACAATATAAGTCAAACCTGACATTTTCACAGTTCTTACAAATAGGTCAACTCTGGTGTAGTCTCGTTTTATATTTATAATTTATCACTATTTTATATTCGCAGATCGTGAGAACGCATTATGTGACAACTGAGATTAGCCACGGACTATTATGATTTCGATATAAATCCAAGTGCCGACACTGGCAATGTCCGCGGGAACGGATGTTGTCCTCGATCATTCAGTATGTATCTACTGATTAGATAACGTTGCTTTTGAGTTTGGAGAAGTGTTTAATTGATGTGTCGGGTTTTCTGTTTATTGTTATTAATCGAATTTTTACGAAATATTTTTAGTTTGAAATGTTCATCTGTTCATAGAAAATAACACTCTTAATTTTGATTGTATAACTTGCTAATTTTTTAATTCTGTAAATGCTATATATTGAATATACTCGTAGTATTCGTCTATACTGAATAAACGTTTTCTTGGACCTAAAATCTTTTAGATAGGTTAATAAACTCTATAATTACTAAACAATCACGCACTCCATAATATTCCACTTCATACTCTTCGAGTTAATCTCATTCATATTTCTGCCCTGTTTCACACGAAGCTAGGTTACTTCTCGCATTTCCATACCTGAAAAAAGCCTTGCATGTTAAGTGGTGTTCTATTTTTATTGTATTGCAACCGCTTTCATGAATAGGGTTTATATTAAAACACGGTATAAGCTGATTTGCATCAGAAAGGAGGCGAGCTTAATTCGAATTGTGGTTCGAATTCCGCCACAAAAACAATTTTTAGATTTCTTTAACGCTGTATCAGCTCCGTACAAATTTAATTTGCATTTTTGTGTGGATCTTCCTCAAACCGAGGCCTCATGCAAAAACAAGACTGCAGATTAACTTATCACTTTTGAGTTTAAGATAAATGGAAGTATTCATTGTAATAGTTATCCTAAAAGAATATGTTCGGATCACAACCTCTCTAGTAAATCACAGTCTCTTGAGGAGAATTTTTATTGACATAATTTGTTCTTTCAGTAAGACTAAGAAATACATAATTAAATAAGAATTAAATAAAAAAAATAAAATTTCACTTATAACGATGATATTCTGATATAATAAACCCTACTAAATTCTCCTTCCGTCAAGTTTCATTTACATAGATTATTTTCAATCTAGGTGATAAAGTATAGTTACAAAATGATTGAGATATCCGGAATTTGAATATCCGGAGCCCACCATTTTGTTAAAGGATTCTCTTATTGTCAAAATATTGTGAAAATCATGTTTCTATTAAGTGAAAGAGGAAGTAGATTATGAATTTGAAATTACGTCATCGTGGATGGACATAAACGTCAATTTTACCTGGAAGAGGCAATTAAGAACCAGACAAGAAATGTGTTAGCCTAGATATAAAGATGAGGACAAAAACGTTCATGCTCAGGAAAAGATGCCAAGGTTTTCCCATTTTGACGCGAACCCAATCAAAAATTAATTCCGGATGCTGGGCCTAATCCACTCTGGACCAAGACCAAGAATAATATTGTTACAAAGGCCTCAATAGGAGATGATAGGTTACCCATTTATGTTACAGACGTTAGAATAAATCGTTGATTTTTATTAGCATCTACACTGGGCTTAGTGCCTACTGTAAATTCGAAAAACAATTTAATATTATATTTTAGCTAAAAAAATAATAACAGTAAATTATACAAATTCTCAAATATATCATACAGAAAACGACAATTATAAACTCTTGAAAATTAATGGAAAATTACAATGAATTATATTGATTGATTAATATATGTCTATTATAATTGCCTATTATTTACATTAATTAATTATTATTATTCAGACAATTATTTATGATGAAAAAAATAATATATAAAAACAAGATATGATGTAGGTAACTACAAAGATATTTTGTGGAAGATGATTCAAGGAAATGGAAAATACTAAATAGATTTAACCCTTTAATGACCAACACCCGAATTAAAAAAACTATTATTTTTTTCTTTTTATGCATTAAATTAAATTGAAAGATTTATAGTAAATATTTTTTTAAAATATTTTAGCTGCTGTCAATTCTATTGTAACCGGAACGAGCAAGTTCCTTCGGGATTTAAAAAGGTATGGACAAAAGAAAATAGTCCATTTATTAATATTTACTAATTTTAGTTAGAAACACAATGAAATTATGTATATTGCAGTAAAATTTCGTGAAATTCCGCAAAACAATCTTTGCTTCCATTGCAACAAAGAAAAACATTGCAAGTGGAATATTTTGACTGTGGGCGAGATTCCACTGCCCTGATGACATTTCACACAGACCTCTTTGATTTATAATTCCAATTTTCCTGTTCTTACATCGACTGGTACACTATAGTTGTTCTTTCGATGTTTAAATGTAAAAGCAAATGTCGATAAGCTTTTGCGTTTTTTCCTTAGGTTATCTGACTGATTCATTAGACCTGACGCGATTGATCTTTTATATCCTAGACTAGTCATTCTACCAAACAATTGACTATAGATAATTACTAAGTTGACGAATGTAATATCAATCAAACCCTAAAATATCCGATGCCACCATTTCCTGGCCTTTCTATTTACACTATACGAGCTTCGTAACTAGTCAGCTAAATCAATGCCCCCATATACTTGTTATAGTTGGTCACTCCTTGGGGGCATATAATTTCCTTAGATATTCCATCTTTTCCTTTTCTTTTAATGGAATGTTCTTCATTTCCATGACAGTTAGATGCAAAATACACCACACGATCCTCTTTCCAAGATGATCGTGTTGTGTATTTCCTTACCCAATATTTGTAGATAAAAATTTCTAGTCATAGTATTCACGTTTCACTTATTTTCATTATCCAAATTTTTAGGTAAGTATTTTCGCTTGAGCTTTATTGTACCGCAAACCAATGTATTCTCAATCAAAAGTTTTTCAAGAAGAGAAACCGACATGGACTAATCATCGAAATAAGTTTTTCGATGCTTTTCCTAAAATGGTTTGGACATTAAAAGAACAACGCGTTCGCCTAAACCAAAATTTTCAAATTATTCTTCTAATATTTCAGTTTTTCCCTAGTGTACATCAAATTGCAGGATGAAACCAGTCATATTAGTAATGCACCACATCTTGTATCCGCGCTTTATGGTCATCATAGAGTTGTATTGCTTTAGACTACTGCGCCCCTTGAAGCGAACCATGGATTCATCTATGCTCAGTTCTCTGATTCCATTGTTTGAGTTGAGGAATACTTTATTCAATGTTTTTATCATTGGTCTTATTTTGTAAGTTTTATCTTCATTATATTGTGGTATCATATGATTGTCATTCACATGTAAAAATGTCAGAATTTGTTCAAATTTATTTTGTGATAATATCTGTCCCATAATTTGTACACCTAGTGATCCTCACTAGTGATCCAATAATTTTCCCAACTGGGCAGATTGTGATACCTCATTAGGAGGTTTATCCCAATGAAAGATAAACATTCATCTCTTTCTATGTTCAGAATTTTATCTTTTTATGTAGCAAATAGGGTTACCCTGATATAGAATATTATCAATTACACCATCAAGTAGTTTAATAAAAATATCAATAGGAGTTTCACAAGACTGAAAGTAATTAGACTTGACTCCTTATAACGATCTATGTACTTCTTCTATTCAGAAACGTTCTTCTTCCATTTCCTAACTAATTTGTTTTTTTGAAGTATTTACTTTTCCAATTGCCTCAATGCACGATCTTTCTTCAATAACATTATCTTCAATCTGTTGATACTCCTCATCACTGTCAATTTAACTGTGCAAATCGACATTCGGTAAATTCTTTAGCTCAAACTGAACTTTCTCTGCTTTCTCTAGCAATTCCTCATAGGTAAGAGGCTATTTCCAAACCCGATTTTCTTTACCAGAGTACTGATTTTCTATTTTTATCCTATTAACGAATATGAATACAAAAAGGAATAATTTATTAGAAATGTAAGTAAATAAACTTAGAATTCCTGACGCGACTGCAGAATCCCAAATAAAAAAATACATATTACTCATGTATTGGCTGCAATATAGACAAACATATTAATTCAGACTAATATATAAACTAATTTCTTTCAAACTACACGCATTTTTCAATAATACTAACAATCAAACATTAATCTAAAAATCAAATAAATTTACCTTTCAGAAAACTATCAATGTCACTGCGTGCTCGCACATAAAATGTTTATTTGTAAGCCTAAATTTAGGAGTACTGTTTTTAATTATGTGTCAAATAAAGCGAAAGATGTAGTTAAAAGTCTCTTCAGGACTAAAGCATTTAAATATAATAGTCGCAATGTTATAAGAATTGTAAAAACGTGGGAATTTTAAGTCCCGTCGGACGACAAAGGGTTAAAAAATAACTTTACAGCGAACAGAAGTTTACCTTCTGAATTAATTAGAAATGACAGACATCTCTGCTCTTTCCGTATTATCCTTGTTTTCCGCTAATTAAAACCTTACTTAAATGTTACTTATTCTACTTTCCATATCTTGTAATGAATATTATTTGAAAAATAAAAATAAATATAATATGATAATTCTTGCTTAAGATTAATTTAATTTTGATTATTATATCTTCTTCCTATATTCCTTTACAATTCACCAAATATCTCCGACATATGTTGATGCCTGTATGGAGACCCTATTTTTGATTGTGGCTCTAGCCAGAATCCAGGAACAAATTGAGATTTCGTCACAAGACAGCTGATTAACTGTAAACTTTTGTTACAATTTATGGGAACATATGTGGATACGTATTGGTATCCGATGCTTCCTGTTAATATGGATGTAATGGGATGGCACACTGGACCCGGTATTGCTGTCATTGTATACTTGGTTCGAGTCATAATGGGAGGATTTCCCCACCTCTATCTGAGCATTGTGCCATATGTAAACTTTCATTTCCAAATCCAGAGGATTTAGGGACAGGAATCCTATGTCTAAAAACAGTTCTTCTAATTACATGGAAACAACTTAAGTGAGGTAATGTTCAAACAATGCATTGGGTTGTTATTTTTATTTTTATTATTTAAGAATTCTGGAGCTACAGTTGAAGCTCTGTTCGATATTAATATATTAAAAACAATCTTCGGAAACTTTTCTACGAACTTGATCTCATGCGAATTGCATTTTTCTCATCTAGTGATATTTTCATATACATATCACTGATAGATATTTTAAAATTCCTTGCTGCCGATAAAATATTTCACGCTTGAGCACTATCTGCGGCGGCAGCTCTTGGTCGACCTGGTTCTTATTTATCAGTCAAGCTTCCGGCATTCGTGTATATTTTGATGACATAGTCCTGAATTGGAAGCGAAGGTATTGATTGATTAGTTGATGACGTGGATGTGGAAATATGATGTTTTAACCCTCTATACTATATAGGGTGGTTCATCTAAAGGAAATTACTCTAGAACAAAGAAAATCAAAATCTCAAGAGATTGTGTTTTGTTAACATTTATTTTTATTTGTGATCATATTATATACATTATGATAAATATAACGTAGATAAATAATAATATAATAAATACTTTTTTATATTTAGAATACATTCCAATAACTAGTTTGTTCTAATAAATGGAAACTGGACAGGGTTAAAATCTACTGCATCCATCGTCTGGCATAGTTCTACTCAAATGTCCAGACTTGACGCCTCTATATTTTTTCCATGGGGTAAAAACGTGCCTCAAAACATCTCTATAAATATAGCAAAGATAATCAGCGATATTTTTTAGATTGCAAAAAGGATTGTAGGAGGATGCTATCGAATATATATATATATATATATATATATATATATATATATATATATATATATATATATATATATATATATATATATATATATAAGTCAAAATAGAAATAACATTAAACAACACTTTTTATATACAGCTGATATTTATAGTCTATATATTCAAATAGTCCAATACTAGTTTTTCTCATAGTTTCTTCGTATATCTTAGAAATCATCTATTAGCAGCTATATCGAATATTATGTCATTGGTTTTAGTTTGAAAGATATTAGTTTTTTTCTGAAATAGACAGAAGAACTGTGGATATCGATAAAATGAGAGAGAAAGTGTATCAATTCAATTTCAGCTTTGTGTTTATTGTAGATAACAGTGGAGAAATGTGTGAAATGAAAGTTAGGACATAGTTTGTTACTCGTATCCATAAAGTATATCCATAAAACATATTTGTATCCATAAAGTATATTTGTATCCATAATGAAAATTCCGTATATCTATAATTTCTGCAATTTTATTGCCGTAGAATGTAGATTTTTCCAGTCATGTACTGTGGAAATTTCAGAAGAGTATCTGGTGATTATGGCTAATGCTTCGCTATCTACGTCAGATTCTACTCACCCTTAAGTGATCTTATATAATGAAGATGATTCTTTTAATAACACGTAATAGTTAAGTTGTATTTAGATCTATTCTCTCTATTGTGTTTAATTTTCAATATTTTAATAGATTCCTCGTTAGTATAAATGACAAGTCAGCAAATTCGCAGCATGTGCTAATTCGTTATTTATTATTTAATATATTTTTGATGTCCATTAAGTTGGTATTTCATATTTCGTCCAGGTTGTCCTATGCAGTCCTAGGAATAATTATATTTCAGTCTACAAATTCGCTTCTTTGAGGTTTAGGGAAAATGTAGCAATTTAGTTATTATATCTACGGTATCATGTATAATGCTAGTATTTCAAATTATTGTTAGCTCTAATTTGTTTCGTAAATGTATTTTTTTTAATTGCTTATATAATTTTATGATCAACTACGTGTCCAATGATATGAAGCTATTTATTTTCGCGATATAGAAATGTTATTGTTTTAAAAAAATGGTTACGGTAAGAGATATTTCATATTAAATTTATTGGACTTTTTCTTTTTTGGATAAAGTTGGACCTTAAATTAATTCAAAATCGATGCCTTCAATCTATATATAATGAAAATCTGAAGTTGGATTTCTTCTCTTATTCTCTCTGATCAATATACGGTATAACTTGGACTATACTTAAATTGTCGAGCCAACAAGTCTTAAATACATGATAAATATACCTTTGAAGCTATTAGAAACTGCAGTCGAATGTCCTGAAATGCAATAAAGGCACTTGCTGACGATTTAATGCCCACTGAACACTTCTCAATGACTTTTCCTTCAATAAAACAATCAGTATGCAGTTGGTGCCAGCAGCTAATATTTCCTCTGCGGGCTGAACGCTTTTATCGTTCGATATCCAGCTGAATTGCTTGAAAAATTACGTCTTATTGAGACGTGGAAAACTTCATAAAACGTCGTTTTATAAATCGCAATTTAAATGTGTGCAAATCGTTTGTAACATCATATTTCAATAAAATCCTATTTTATCGTACGTAATACGCCGTAGACTATACTGATAGGCGTAGTGACTTAAATGAAAGGTTGCAGGCCGAGCAAGACTATCGCTCTTTACCTGCTTAAGTTTCATTTCTTTAGCTGCTCAAACACTAAGAATACGAAACGAGTTTTAGTAGACTTTCGTAGAATTTGAAAAGCATAGTAAAATGGTTTTCTTTGACCTAATGTTGATACGTAAACGATGTAACATTAAAAAATATTTAAAGTATTTATCACTTTATAAATGTTTCTCAAGTAAAAGCGGAAGATAAAAAAACATGATACTATTTTAGATTATCATGAAAAATTACATTATACCATTATACATTTTGTTGCTCTAGAAGTATCATCAGCAGTTAATTAAAAGCCAGTACACTAGATGTTGCCTATATGTGATTTTGTAAACATTTTGTGAAAGTAACCTACGAAAATTGTTGACAAAGCAAAAGCTCTTTTAACTTAAATTAAATCTTAATTAAAAGAACCTTTTAATCCAATAGAATTATTATTGACGTTTTCAGTGGTGTTTTCATAAATAAATCAATAATGGAAAATTTTTTAACATCATTTTCATTATTTTTAGATTACGAATGTTAGATGCATATAGTTTTGTGCAAAAATAGCTATTTTTGCAAACAATGTAAAACAATAAAGAAATCGTTCAATATTTTTAATTTTTATTTATTTCGTAGACAGTAACCACTAATGTAATATATTCAAATTAAAATTAAATTATAAAAACAAATGCAATAAGAAATACATGTTTACTAAACGAAAAAGTGTACATTTTTACTATGCAATAAAATAGTAGCATTGAGTAAAGAACAAGTAAAATAAACAATTACTGCTCTGTCAAACACAGTTTATCTAGTTTAATATTTAGTATTTTGGACTTGACAGAGGCTAGGCACGAAGTCAACTAATTCCTGACTCTGATTTTTAGAAAGGAAATTCAGCGCGTTGTAGATAACATCCATAACATAACTGCTGGGTGTCAGAGAGTCCCGCATCAAAAACAGCTTTTTTAACATGTTTGGATAAGTTTTCAATTGGGTTGAGATGAGCTGACTGCGTGAACCAATCCAAGATCGCTATGTGATGTGCCGCAATATATTCCCAAACTTTCATGGTCGTATGATTGAGGTTATTACCGTGCCCGTATGTCTATTTTAAAGGAGTATCCTCCTCGGAGTAAAATAAAATTACATATTTCAATATATAGGGCGTTTTAATAGAGACGTTCGAAATTTGTTAGGTTATAGGGGCCATGCTGTTAAAGCGACATCTGTCAAATTTGTTGTGAATTCAGTAGTGTATGGTAAGTCACCATGGAAGATTATAGTATCCAACAACATGTGCAAATCATAAAATTTCATTTTCAAAATCAGTGCTTCCTTTGAGAAACGTTCCCCGCATTACGTGCTTTTTATCCTCGCCCCAACCGTCCCGTCGAGTTGACTGTTCTACGTTTGGTGGCCAAATTCGAGTCAACTGGTTTGATAAATAATCAGCCTACACTCATACGTCACCTAAACGCAAGGTCTGCTGAAAACATCGCTGCTGTGCGTGATAGTGTACGGGAAAACTCGAGGCAGTTCGTCGTTCATGTGAAGGCCAAGTTCATAAGAACTTGGTCTTCAACTTCAACTTTGCGAATTTTACTTCGGGACTTGAGTCTGCACCCAACTAACCTAGGAACTTAAGGTAAACGACCATAGACGACGCCGTGTGTTCGCTGATTGGGCTCTGAAGCAGTTATAATTTGACCCAAATTTCATCAAAAAATTACACCAGCACTAAATGCATCCCGAGGAAGTCAATGCTTGGTGCGAATTTTGGTCTGGCGAAATCATCGGTCCGTACTTCTTCCAAAACGAAACTGGTATGGCTATAACCGTCAACGGCGAGCACTACAAATCGATGATAAGCAACTTCTTGTGGCGCAAACTAAATGATATGGATACTGGCACAAACACGGCAATTGCCTGCAAATTTCCTTCCAATAAGCCACGTTTAATTTTAGAAAGGATCTAGTATACTGAATCCTTTTGAGATACGGAATCCAGGAAGGAAGAAAGACATTTTAAAAGAATGTTTATTTAACTAAACGCCCTACAATTTTATCGTCTCCCAGCGTAGTTTTTCTTTTGCGATATAATTCTCATTGTTTCCATTTTAAGGTCTTATTAATCATTTTGACTTAAACTCGCTGTTGCTGAGTGCAATGTTTTGTTCGACTCATTTTGGCAAAAAAAATTATCAAATTATCCATATTAACATATCTGCTTATTGATCCACATATAACATCTAAAGCCTATATTTCTATAACAATCATAGCTGAATTGGCATAACAAATGCATTTGTTATTTATATTCGCAGACTGATATTATTATACACAAACTTAAGTTGTATGCTTGTCACTAACTTGTGAATCACTAAGCGTTCAGTATATGTGATATTTTAATGTATTCAATGTACTTGTTATACTATAAACTGCTAATATTTTGATTTATTATAAATTGCTAATATTTCAGTTCTATATGCATTACTATTTGTTTGTACATAACTGTAAGATAAATAATACCTTAGTCAAACACTAATCCATAGAGTGCTTATTTTCTACCTTAAAAGTATATTATGTAAGTATGAGGTACTTCTAAGGCTTAATGCAATTTTCAAAGTGCATTTTAAACCTCTCCGCCTTGGTACTCAGTAAATATATGAACTACATTAAGTTTGATAAGCTGTAAAACCAAGCTTATTAGCAAATGTCCAATACATAGTCTAAGTAGGCTTTATCTAATATTCAGAAGGTACAAAGCGTTAGAGAACAACACAACTTTATTTGATGTTATTTATAATTATATTTTAGAGATCATTTTGGTATTATAGTGAAACTACTATTTTATTACTATGTATCAAAAAATTGTGGACAATTTTAAGTAGCATTTAAAATAGCTCTAAAAGCAATAAGTTAAAAAGAAGACAATTATTATATAATAAAAGCGTGTGGACTAATGAATTACTTTCAGCGTTAAGCAAAACACAAATTAATATTGTATTCATTGAGATTTTAAAGAACTATTGAGGGATTTTATGTGAGTATTAATTTACTACAGTGAGTTCAAACAATTTTTCGTTCCTTTCGACACATTCTGTAGGCTGGACACGGTAAAAGTGTAAAACTTAAAATATTATTAATCAGTTATGTTCCTCTTCTGAATATATATATTTTCTAAAAACGAAATTTTTAGATTTCGTTCTTATACCACCAAGGGGGTTGAAGGAGATTGAATTTCTCTTGCGCCCATAACTTTTTCGTATTTTTTCTAGAGAAAACGTTGTTTTGTTGAAAAAATCGATCTTTCTTAAAACACCTCAACCTCTCAAGCACTTTGTTAATCTTTAGCTTAACGAGAAACTGTCAGTTTTGTCGTGAAATACAGAAAGTTACAGAACATTTTGCTGTATCTTTTTATTTTCGGAAAAACCTTTTTAGTAGAAAAGAATTCAATATTGAATTTTGTTAAAAATACGAAAATATCAAAATTGGCACGAATAACGTGTAAATGCATGTACTACAACCTCCCAAACACGGCGCTAATTTACATTTTAATGACAAACTGCCGGCTTTGTGGTGAAACGTCAAAAATTGTAGCAAATTGCAAGATTAATAAATTCGGGAAGATCTAAAGAACCATCAAATTTAGTGCAAATCTGAAGGCAGCTCTAAATTTTTCGACTTCTGCGTCCATTAAAATTTTTTCGAATTTTTTCTTGAACAAATGTTTTTTTTGTTGAAAGAAATCAATGGAATTTTGATAAAAATACAAAAGTACCTAAATAGGTACGATTGACATTGATATCCACCTAACTTCAAATACGATGATTATTTTCGTGTTAACGAGAAACTGTTGGTTTTGTCGTGAAATGCAGAACGTCATTACGAGTTTTCAGATTTTTAAATTTGCGCCTACACGAAGAACCGTCCGATTTAGTAAATTCGAAGGCCTACTGAATTGGTCGGCTTTTTCTGCGTCCATACGAATTTTTCCCCATTCTCTGTCGAGAGAAACGTGTGTTTATTAAAAACGATCGGTGGAATTTTATTAAAAATAGAAAAGTACCACAATCGGCACGAATTACATCGATACTCACATAACTCGACCTTCCAAATATGGTATTAATCTCCGTTTTAACGAGAAACTGCTGATTTAGTTGGGAAATTCCAAAATTTATCGCTAAGAAGTTTTAGAATTTCCCTGTTTGTGTTAATACTTGTTGTTATTTAATACTACTTTCTTTTATAGATGCTAAAAGTTAAGATACCTTCTAGCTGTAAACCGAGAATCTTGCTTTCTCATATAAATATAACAAAATTATTATAATACTTCTTTTAAAATATTAAACTTGTTATAATTCTTTAAAACACTTAACATATGTTCACTGTTCACTTATATTTTTATAATTTTGGAAATCCTTTGTGACAGTTGAAAAATCTTTCGCTTTTCCTAACTTATGTATATAGTTAGTTTGTGTGTAGTAGATTGACTACTTTCATCTAAATTAGTTTTAAACTAAATCCTCTTAATTTTCTTTTCGCTTTGCATGTTCCAAACAAGCTTAGTTATTCAGTTACAAAGCGAACGATTCAGTAAAAGCATAGCCGCTATTTATGATACATTTTAAATTTAGCTACTTACTGAATATATTCACGAATGATATATAAATGTTTTTATTTATGGAAATAGTCAATTCTTCAGCTCCCTATATTTGTGGTTTCGTTTGAAATATTCAATATATCGATTATTCAGAATGTTCAAATGGATTACATAAGTTTCATTCCATCTGAGAGCTTTTTTGCGGAATTCTCATAGATTATGTAACTGCAACTACCTGCAGCTTTCAGAAATGTATTTCCATCAAGCTTTGGTACTTGCGGAATGAAATTTCCCAATCGATCTCTATGTATTATATTAGCTGATTGAATAAGCATAACGTAAACACTTAAATCAGCATTATGATGATGAATATTGTGTGCAAAATGCATATTGTCTGAATGATAATAATACAATTAGTTATAATTTGCTTAAATACGTACGTCTGTTACTAACAAATGGCATTAAAATAAATTTAGTTTTTGTGTATTGCAAAATACAAGACAAACTTCTCCTGCACATGGTATGATACGTTACTATTAATATTGAACTAATGATTTGAATTGTTTGAAAATTCATCTATAAAACAGTCTCATAGTTTATAGATTTTTCAATATACGCTTCTCTACGTTTTCCTTTCTTTCCATCTTTTCATTTTTCCATATTTATCCCTCTTTCCACGTACTGAAAATTCACATCATCCACTTCTTTAATACCAGATGGTGGTGGGCTTCCCTATGGGAGTAACGATAGTGGGATATGCGGACGATCTGGCCGTCCTGGTTGTAGGTAGGAGAGCGCACGACATATAAGACGACAAGAAGCGAACCTGGCGATCGATAAGATCAAGAGGTGGGTGGAGAGCAAAAACCTCAGTTTGGCCGTGGAAAGACGGAGGCTATCCTCCTTACGAGGAGGAGGAAACCACCAGCAATTGAGTTCCGGGTCGGTGGGGTTAGAGTGGAACCGGGAAGAATGCTGAAATATCTCGGGGTGGCCAGATCCAGGCATGCACTTCAGGTAATACCTCGAGAAGACAATGGTGAAAGTTGGGAGGACGGTGTCGGCTCTGAGACGCCTGATGCCCAACATAAAGAGTCCCAAGGCTGGAAAAAGGAGGGTGCTGGCGGGAGCGGTGCAGTCCATCCTATTGTATGCCGCTCCCGTATGTGTGAATGTTTTGGGAAAGGAGAAGTGGAGGAAGAGTGTGGCGAGTATCCAGAGAAGAGCGGCGTTGCGAGTGGTGAGTGCATATAGGACGGTGCCTGGTGCTGCGGCCTTAATGATAGCCGGTATGCCTTCGATCGACCTTCTTGCGAGGGAGAGAGAAGAGGTATATTGGGGGTCTGAGAGGAGGGATACAAGGGAGAGGGTGTGGACGAGATGGCAGTAGAAGTGCGATGCGGAGACGCGTGCAGTATGGACGAGGTCTCTCATCCCAGCTGTCCGGCCTAGGGTCGAGAGGCAGCACGGAGAAGTAGGATACTATCTTACGCATGTGTTGTCGGGCCACGAATGCTTTGGCGAGTACCTGCGTGGGATAGAGAAGGTGGGATAGAGATGGAGATGAGTGCGTCTACTGCGGAGAAAGGGATTATCCCGAACATACCTTAATCGGGTGCCCGAGGTGGTCGAATGAGAGGGAAGAGTATACAAGTAGAGTGGGTGGGCTTGAAAGTGTGAGGGAATTGGTGAATGGGATGGTTAGAAGTGCGAATGAGTGGGCATGTGCGGAAAGATTGGTAGTGAAGATAATGAAGAGGAAGGAAGAGGAAAAGGGGGAGCTGGGCCGAACCCCTAATCATCTTTGACGGAGGGGGGATGTAGGGCAATGGAATAGAAATTAATAACATCCTAAGAACGATTGACCCCTACCTCGACGAGAAGCGACAGCGATTCCGAGGTAGATGGGACATAGATCTACACCTCTACAGGCCCTCTGACAGAGGGCCACTTGTCCGGATCGCGTAAGCACCGGCTACGTCCCCCTCAAAAAAAAAAAAAAAGTTGGTGGTGGGCTATTACCAAAACAGATCACCTACAATTTTGGCGACTGAGATGTGTAGAAATATTATTAAGTCTGGTCTATTTCTATAGAGAGATCCAGATGTACTGAAGATGATTCAGTTCATCTCATTCAGAAAAATCACAGATATTATTTAAATTAGTAAAGTCGCCAAGTCCCATTTCTTCTTAGCTTTATCAGATTCTAAAAGGAAGCGATTGGACTTCAGTAAAGGAATGGTTACATTTGAGAGTGGAACAAATATTATAACCATTCAAATTTAACACCATTTCAAGGAGAGATTTCGAAACGCTTTTTGAAAGGTTTTACTTCCACCGTTAAATAAATTACTGTAATTTATTCCATGTTATCACGGTAATTATCAACAAAACAAAAATGTAGTTGAAGAATATAAAACAAAAAGACGATATGGTTAAATATAAGGGTCTTTACATTGATTTTATCTTCTATGTTATGATGCAGTTACCAAATCGTACTTAACTAAGTGTAAGTAGTTCAGCAATAGTCATCTAGGTTGCGGTAGCGCTATGTAGATAGAATAAGTAGCTTTGCTAATAGTAAACAGTAGGTTACGTTTAATGTTAAGAGGTTTTGTAAGTAAGTTCAGTAGAAACCATCACATCATTAAGATGTCAATTATTAATTCGTCTCTCACTTAGCGACCCAACCGAGCAAAATTATTACATCCTTAGTGATTATGTAAATTCGCAGTATTTTGGTACCTGGTCTGCAGATAATACTCGCATTTTAAGAGAATCAAGCATACACTTTATTAGAGTTGAAGTTTGGATATCTCTTGCAGAATAATTCGGAAGATTTTTTTGACGATGCTATAGATACTGAATGGCATCAAATAAATATTGTAGTATCTTTTATAGAATTACTCCTCAGGAACGTGAACTGCACGATAATTCAATGAACTGCAAGATGGTTTCATATGATGGATCATGAACCGCAAGATGGTAAAACAATTCATACTGCTGCGGTAGCCTTGGAATTTCTTCAATTCTATGATTACCAAATAATTATCCGTAACCTGAAGTCTCCATGGTTAACCGATTTACCATCATTAGGTTTTGAATATTTATTTGGATCATTAAAGAATTATATTCAATACTCAAAAGGATTATATCGTTTATACCGTCGACATTGATACCGTATACACCACGTTCACGAAAAAAAAAAAACTCTGCGTACAAGAAATAAAGAGAATAAAAGGGAACTCATAGATTCGCCTTGTAAAATATAGGCTATGATATAAAATTCACGAATGTGAACTAATACCGTGAACAATTGATTGATTCTTATCTGAACTGAATATTTGCCATATAGGTTGCATAACATATGTATTATGCTAGAGTTTGCTCCAAATTTGAATAACTTTTACCATAATAAATTATGATCAAGTGAATCAAATGCACGTTTAAAGTCGACAAAAACTGGGAAAATTTTTCATTTTGACAGTCTTAAATGTAGTTGTATAATAGCGTTTAATATAAATATGTTATCAGAATGGCTTCTACACCTTCGAAATCCAGTTTGTCATTCGGAAATTACATTGTTTGCTTCCCACAAAAATGTTAGTCGTTTTAGCAGAAAATAACAGAAAAGAATGTTGCTGGTCAATTAACAAGAAATATAGCTCTGTAATTTTCGGAAAATCAACAATCCAATACACAATATGCCCTTTTTAGAACAATAACATTCATCCATAATTGTTTAATACTGTTGCCGCTTCATAAAACTTTATATTTTATATTTCATGTCATGAACATGTTAAAGCCACCCCCTCTAGTTGAATAACCTTTTCGTATAAACTTATAACATGCTACATTTAAATTATCTGATGAAATAGTGACGTTTTTGGAGTGGTAAAAATATGATAATTATATTTATTTAACAAGTCCATAACATCATTAGGTTTCACCAAAAGAGAACGACTATTTAAATGAGATATTGACAAAATAGTTTTTCAGCATACTGAAAGACGGTACATAAATATTGCTTAACTAACAAAGAATTTTACAATAAGAGCGCAAGATGTTAATTGCCCAATATTTTGGCTCTAATGACTCGATAGGCCATTAATTGTGACAGGTCGATAGGATACAGACAGGAGTTAATAAACGTGGAGCGCTATGCAATACAACAATGCGTCCTTATTGTTACACGTTACTATCTAAATGGTGAATATTTGGTTGCCACGATTTATAAAGTGCGTACAATTTGCAGTAGAAATAATGTTCCAAATTTATCAACTGCGAAAAAAATAATTTTCTCGTACATGAGCTCGTAGTGGTCATTCACATGTTAGCTCGTGAGAGTGTAGCCGAGAGTACAGGGACCTCGATTTGTCATCGTGCACAAGAACTGGATATTTCAACAGTCACTCTTCGCCGTATTTTCACTAAATATTTGCATCCCCATGCTTACAAAGTCCAATTGACTCAACAATTTCTGCCAACAAATCATGTACAGCGAAGAGTTCACCAAATGCATCATTGAACAACAAGAAATGAATATCGACTTTGTAGACAAAATCATTTTCAGCGATGAGGCCTATTTTCACCTTGATGACTTCATTAATAAGCAAAATTGCCGCATTTGAGTCTCAGAAAATCCACGAATGATTCATGAGAAACAAATGCATCCACAATATGTCACTGTTTGGTATGCATTGTGGTCTGAAGGAATCATTGGACTATTTTTCTTACAATTCGAGGGAGGCAATGCATTAACTGAAAATGGTGAACGTTGTCGTGACATGATAAAATAGTTCATTGTATCTCAATTGGAAAATATTGCTCTTGAAGACATGTGGTTTCAGCTCAGTGAGAGTGTGGCCGAGAGTCCAGGAACCTCGATTCATTATCGTACACAAGAACTGGATATTTCAAGAACCATTCTTCACCATGTTTTCACTAAAGATTTGTATCCCCATGCTTACAAAGTCCAATTGGCTCAACGACTTCTGCCAACAGACTATTCACAGCGAAGAGTTCCCAATTGAATCATTGACAACAAGAAGTGAATGCCAATTTTGTGGACAAAATCGTCTTCAGCCATGAGGCTTATCTTCACTTTGATGGCCTCGTTAATAGGCAAGATTGCCGCATTTAAGCCTCAGAAAATTTCAGTTCTCTGTGCCTCAATTGGAAGATATTGTTCTTGAAGACATGTGGCATCAGCAGAATGGTGCCACTTGCCAAACAACCTATGAAACATTAACGGCATTGCACATCTTTTCCTGGTAGTGTCATCTCCCGTTTTGGTGACCGGAATTGACAACAATGATCTTGCGATAGCACCTATTGATATATTTCTGTGGGGTTTTTGTGAAGTTTCAGGTTTACGCCAACAAGCCCACGACCACCCAAGCATTTAAGGCCGAAATTGAACGCTGTATCAACAAAATACTACCACGTTTATGCAAAACCGTTATTGAAAATTTTACAAGAAGATTATTCGCGTACCACCAAAGCCGTAGCGGCCATTTACCGGATGTGTTGTTTCATACATAATCTCCAAATATCTACATTATAAGTTATAAGTCAATAAATATTTCAATACATTGCTACAGAAAACCATGTTTTATTTCAAATTCATACCTTGCGCTCTTGCTGTAACATATTAGTAGCAATTTCACTTAATTTTAAATTAGGACACGAATTTAAATTCAATAGGAAGTTATAAGCTTACAGTTAGTTTAGACAATTACAAATAGAAGTCCTTAAAGCGTAACAACTCTCTGTTCACAATAATGATATGAAGTAACAATGTACTATATTAATATATCCCTAACTCTCTGTTCACAATAATGCTATATATTAACAATGTACTATATTAATATATCCCTTTTGAACGATATCAGACTAATGCTAATATCTTCCACCGAAGCCACAAGAATTACATTTCACTAAAAGTTCCGAATTTAAGAGAACATTAATACTTCCACTTACACTCCATGTTCTTTAAGAACGGATGATAATTAATATGGTCGCGCGTTCGCAATTAAATCGTGAACCACACTTTGCATCTCGACGATATCCCCGCCTGTGAGAATTAATATTGATAACAACTACGGCTTATGTTTCACGCAGAACAAAACGTTGTTTCTTGCCGAAAACAATGATAAATTTATTTAAAGGATGAAAGTTAACGGATTACTACTGTCAAGGGAATTAACGAGGGTAATTAAATCTTTGAGCCGGAAAAATTGTTGAACTTTGATGGCTGTTAAATATTTGTCACTGTTAGAATTCGTGCGACGATAAATAAATGGCAAACGTCGGATCGCAGTTGTATTTCCAGTAATATGGATTAAATGAATGTAACGTCCTTTATCGCTAGTCTATCGTGATAATTAGATCTGACTTGTTCCTTATTAAAATTGCGTAGGATATCTCCCTGCGTGGCAGTTTCATAATGAATGAATGATCGATCGATTTTCATAAACTATTGAAATTAATTACTTAAGTTAGGAACCAAAGAATGTAAAGTCTACTAAAATGGTTAATAACATTCTGACAAACGGTTACATCTGACTCTTTTAACTATTTTTTCATTATTAAAGTCAAGATAATATTTTTACCTAGCTTAGTGAGTTAAAAAAGGTTACATACTAGGGTTATGTAAATCTGGTTCAGGGAAATTGTCTATGGCATTGATACAAAAGAATTAAGTGTAATGAGATATCAAGCGTAGTTTTAAGCAGAACAGATTTAGGCAGAAAGCAGAATACGAATATCTAGAGGCACTGGATATCAAAAATGTACTACGAAGTGTTAATAACGCTACAAACTGGCATTCTTAAAAAGTGTTTTGATATACATTACTTTTTGAGATACATTAAAACTTGTTCTATAGAAACAAAACGTTTTGCGCATTACGTGGTTTTTTATCCTCGCCACAGCCGTCGCACTGAGTCGACTATACGATGTTTGGTGGCCAAATTCGAGTCAACCGGTTTAACAAATAATCAGCCAATATCCGTACGTCACCGAAACGCAAGGTCTGTTGAAAATATCGCTGCTCTTTGTGAGAGTGTACGGAAAAACCAGAGGCAGGTAATTTCTCGTTGTTTACAAGAATAAAAATCATCTTTAGCGACGAAGCTCATTTGTGGATGAATGGATAGTGAATAAGCAAAATTGTCGGATTTGGGACGATACCAATCCATGCGAGATACATCAGCACCAAATGCATCCCAAGAAAGCCACTATTTGGCGCGGATATTGGTCTGACGTAATCATCGGTCCGTACTTCTTCCAAACGAAACGAAACATTGCCATAACCGTCAACAGCGAGCATTACAGATGGGTGATAAGTAACTTCTTGTGGCCTAAACTGAATGACATAGATACAAACGAGATGTGGTTCCAACAGGACGGCACCACGTGCCACACAGCGCATGGCACAATGAACATTCTACATGCGCGATTTGAGGGACTGTTATCTCGCACAGCGGTAACAGGAACTAGCCACCGAGATCGTGCGACTTAGCTCCGATAGAATTCTTCCTTTGGGAGTATCTTAAATTGTAAATCTGTACGAATAAACCGCAAACAATTGATGCCCTCAAAGTCAACATAATAAACGTCATCCAGCGAGTAGATATCTCACACACAACTTGTTTTATTTACTTTTAAAAATTGAGCATCCTTATTGAAATACCCTTTATTATACGCTACACTCTGTACTTTATTACACAATTTAATTATAGTTTAAATGCACTAATTTCCACTGCATCTATAGTGGAGTTTAGATATGTCAGTTAAAATCTGATCGCCCTAATAACAGTTATATTTATTGACGGATTTTGACCTTTTTTAAAGGTAGAACCACAAACTACTATAATACTGGTACAGTTAAAAAATAAAATATGACGCTTCGTCCATGACAGTTTTTGATGCCCTGTTAAAAAATCCTATTAATCTCGATTAGAAGACAACTTTTATCACGGTGTTCAGATATGCAATGGGCCACTCTGCATAATATGTTTTAGATTTTTTTAATATTGTAATCAACAAGCATATACTGAGTATTTTCAAATTTACAAGGAAAACTAGGAGAAATACAAATATTTGCGTAGAACTTATGTCAAAAAAAATATCATGTGCAGTACAGTACACGTGATAGAAGTGAATACTTCTTTAGAATAGAGAATGAGAGAGATTAAGAGTGAGAGATTGAAAGAGAGGGAGAGAGAGAGAAAGGGAGAGGGATAATTTCAAAAGAAATATAACAATATAAAATTTGTGTAAAAAATATTCGGTTTATTCATTATCTACACTATCATTGGCTGGTGGTTCAATTGGTAATACTGATATGATTGGTCTGTGATAACTAAAATATGAAATATATGTTCGTGATTCGATATTTTCTAGATAACGTCCAAAAATTGCATCTATTGTTGTTCCGGATTTTGTTGTTGATTCTTTGGGATTGTTATTTATAAGCAGACCAAATGTTACTCGAAGAAAGTTAATCAACGTAAAAGAATCATTGGATCCGAAATTTACATTGAAATCTTCCCCGAGAATCAAAGGGATTTTGTCTTCGCCTCTTCCGTGCATTTGCACCTGTGTGGTTGTAAACCAGTAGGGAGCGGTGAATGAAATATATTATATGTTCTAGATTTTGGTTCGGTGAGATATAGATGGCTGCGATGACGATATTTTTTCCATTCAGCGTTTGACATTCTGCAATACAAACATCGCCAAGTTATCTGTGATGAAACACGGCGTAAATCAACTATTTTTAATTTTATGGTCCAGTATAGGCTTAGAAATATAATTTTTGATAATATTTTAGTAGTTTAAATATACTTACATTATAACGGTTCAAGGATATTATCGTGACGTGATTAATAGTTTCACATAATGTAAAACAATAATTCAGATTTAAATTCTAAATATTAATTCAGCAAGGAAGATTTCGCTCGTAAATTTTAATCAGAACTATGACTATACAACGTGTTTTTGTTAAAAGGAAACACGCCTACAATATATTAACAGTGGATTTATGATATGAGTTTTTCAGATTGTATCAGTATTTCAGTAATATTTTTCGTCACTTCTGGGTTCATCGAAAATGGGACACCCGTATTTTTTGTATAGTTTTAAGGAACGATTAATTATGAACAGTTTTTAAAACAGAAGTATATCCAAATTTAAAAAAAACCGAAAGTAAAAAAATATTTTAATATGCTTAATCGATCTTTAATAATTATCGATAATCGATAATTGAATAGAAACAAAGAAGCGCTTGAAATAATACATGAAAACATACATGAAACTTAAAACAAAATACATTAAAAATAATTTTCAAAAATTCTTACATTTTTATTGAGGCAAGCCTTTACTTTTGTCACTACGAGTATATGTTGAATCGCTATAATCATAATGTTTTCTGAAATTTTGTACTTTTTTCATTAAACAAATCATAACGTCTGTAAGGAAACTATTAGGGTGGTCTAATCTATATAGCGACTTAGTAGAGACTCTAAGAGTTGTCTGTAGTGAATATCGAGGTTTCAGGAAGCTCACTATATGTGTGTTAACTTTCTCTTTATTTTCTTTCCCTGAAAATCTTTAAGGAGATTCCAACGGAATTTTCAAAAATGATAAAACATAATTAAAATTGACTGACACCCTCTTCAGATTAAAATAGAGCTTCATGCATTTTTTGAGAATGTTTTACCATTTGGATTAAGAGAAAAAATAATGTAAAAGCCGTAAAATACAGTGGTTCTGATAAAGGGACATTTTCGAATGATGGGAAAAGTACCTTCGGAATAATTAAAAAATACCGTGTTTTTTATAGTGATGCATCGTACTTTGTAGCTTTCAATGACCCAACAAACATAAAATTGAATATGTAGTTTATTTTATATTGCAAATTAAAGATCGATTCATCGCGTTTAGCGTCATAGATTCATTTGGCAGCATAACAGCAATGCCGCGAAACGCGGGCTTTCAAATAATTGGAAAGTGGAACTACACAGAATTTTTGGAATAAGGGTAAAAGTTTGTGTAAATGTAGTAATTCTGATTACTATTACATAATACACATTTTAGTAAGAATTACACAAAGTTTGGCATAATTTTCTAAAGCATATTTATATTTTAAAAAATATTTAGCGAATTTTACGTCACACGAGGAGCATTTCATCGTTTGTCCCAAATGACTTAGGGCAACAATGCGATATTCATTGGGTTCGCCAACACAAGCATTGGACGATTTTTGTTACTTTACTGATTCGACTATCGCTTTCCGCCCCGCATTACTTTTCCCGTTTTCAGACGTTACCCAGATTTTCTTTAACAGACTTTTGGAAACGAAGCGCCCTTTACAACGTAAACGCGGTGACATTTTTAGGTTTAGATAAATTTTCATCGCGACATGGCTGCCAACGAAGACCCGCTAAATCCGCGAGTTTTACAGCAGCATTGCCGCGTGTTGTGCTCGCGGATGACAAATTTGTTAATTTGCAAAAGCGCTTGTGTTTTATATGAAATATGGTTATTTATGAGTTTTTATGAAAGAATATACGTGGAAGGCGGCACAATCAAGTACTAATTTCGAAATCTACGACGAAACATTTTTTGTTTGTAAGTTGGAACACTCCTTATACATGGCGAGCATAGGGCTAATCTCCTGACTCCTCAGCACTCGGTGGAAGCTCCTTAAATACTTTTTTCATAAAAAAATGGTAGCGTCTTTATAAAAATCAGAGGTCTGTAAAAATTAATTTAATAGCTATTCTAAGGGTTCTTTGTGATGAACATCAGGGTTTAAAAGAGCCCACAGGGGGTGTGGTGATTATTTTATCTTAAAGGCTAACTACTATCTCCATAAAAAATTATAGTATCTATAAAAAATATATTATGTCAGTTTTATATTTAGAGTACCTCAATTGTTACTTTGAAGCTTATACGTGGTGAATATTAGAATTAAAGGGAGCTAGAGGTAGTGATTTTTTAATTTGCTTTTCTAAGAATCTGGTAATTTGTACTTTCTTAATAAAAATAATTGTAGCGTCTATAAAAAATACTAGGATGGTCTTCCCTTTAAAGAAACTTAGTATAGATCCCAAGGATCGTCGGTGGTGATCGATATTTCAAAGAGTCTACTGGAGGTATGGTACTTTATTTTATTTTTTCCCCAAAAATATTCACAATGTTTCACAAAGAAATTCATAGCGTTTATAAAAACTAATTAGGGTGATTTATACTTAACAGTAACTTAGTGAAGACTCAAAGGGCTGTTTCTGGTGAATATCAATATTGTGGAAAGAATACTGAGGGGGGGGGGGTTGTTCCTGATTGTTTCTATTATTATAAAAATCTTGGACTTTTCATTAATTATTTTTTAATGAAGCGATTGATTTACACGTAATAATTGCTACAGATATTCATCAGGTCTTCCCCTGACTTTGTCCTGACTAGGCATAGTCCACTATTTTTCGAATTCCAGCAATTCGTGACCGTTCTTGGTGCGCTTCTTCTTGCGATGAAGCATAATTTTTTTGCTCGATATTCCATTGCTTGTCTGTTTGCAATTCATTGTTGTAAATCTGTTTTTTAATGTAGTCTACAGAAAATAGTATTGTAGGACTTAATCGTAAGACCGTGCAGGCTATCGCAATCGACCATTTTTTTGCAATCCATTTGCCACCGAAGACCTTTGTTAAATATTATTTAGCCACAGCGATGTTATAGGACAGATAAGAAGATAAAAGTCTGTGGACTACGCCACTGCTTTTTTCACACGAATCCGTCCCATTAGCCGCACTTCGGTTGTTTTGAATTACTTCATCCTCCATAAACTCTAAAGGACTTTGGACATGAGAGTCAAATTGCCTAGAACCAAATATATAAAAAGGTATCGATTACCTAATTCAATCGATATTTCGAGATGTTAACGAGTGTATAATCCTTAGAGGATATCCAACACATTATGGAATTTTGTACCGCATTTTTTGATAAACCTAAACTGCAATCATATATAGATATCAATCGAGAAAACTCTTTTTAAACCACATTTACTGAGCGTGACAGTTTCTATGTCACTTAGTATAGATATATTTCATTTATAGACATTTTTCAGTATAAGGTTTATTTAACCAATAGACATAATTTTCATTTAATCAATTTAATATAAGCTTAAATAAACGACAGTTATCGACTCCATAAATGTATTCATTACGTAATTCATGTGGTGTAAGTTTTATATCTATCAGTTTTATGTCTTCTACGCCGTTTATATCTTTACTGTACTGAATATGAAAATTAAAATTTATATTTCAGGAATAGGTTTTTATACAGTAATAATTAAATACAATATAACGATCCTATATCTGATACATCGCAAAGTATGGTAGATGGGTTCAGTGAGCACTTTAGTAATGCTTCCTCTTTGTCTACCTATCCGGATATAATTAACGTTACAACTAATAACATACCAGTATAAAACTTTAAAAAGTTTCCTTAAGTAAATTAAAAATAAAATAACATCAAACAATGATAAAATTTCAAGTTTTTTAGTTAGAGATTGTGGATATGTTTTTGTACAATCATTACTTATATTGTTTAATTTGGTTTTAAAAAATTCCACATTTTCTGATGAATGAAAAACAGCTCGCATTTGTCCAGTTCAAAAAGCCGGCGATAATTATTTTCTATGTAATCATATACTAATTTCTGTATTATGTAACTTCACTAAAGTTCTTGAGATATTTCCATACAACCGTATGTATTTTTCTATAACAAATTATATGTCTTCTAATCAGCACGGATATATGGAAAATCATTCAAGAGTAACCAATTTATCTGCATTTTGTCAATATATTTAAAATATTGTCGATATTATGGCCAAATAGATTTTGTATACATTTGTTTGGATTTTACTAAATCTTTTAATAGAATTAATCATGGAATAATTAAAAAAAAAAACTGAAGACTATTATACTTAGTGAACCTACAAAAATATATACTATACTCTCCAAAAATTATTTGTTTCATACTTAAGTGGTAGGTTACAATATATAGCGTATAATGGATTAACTCTAAAACGTTCTTTCTACATCTGAAGTACCACAGGGGTCCAATTTAGAATGATTACTATTTATAATATTTATTAATTATATTACTAACGTTGTTGACTCACATTGTGAATCATTTTCAGATTATCTTAAGATATATTACTCTATTAAAACTCTTGGCGATTGGTTATTTAAACAAGAACAATTATTAAAAGTGAAAACTTGATGTAGGATAAATAGACTAGATTTAAGGGGGTGCCATCACATAGTTTTATTTTTCTCTGGTGTCATAATTTTAAATGAAGGATTTTTTCTATTAACTAAAGAGTATTCGTTTATTATATAATATTATTCGTTTTCCAAAATCGACATTTTTTCGGTCATCTTTTTATATTTCACAATTTTTTTTATTCGAACAATGATATTTTTGACACAGCCTTTCATTCAGTTTGTTCTTTATTTTATTCTACGTCTTTAAAAAAATAGCACGATATTTTGAATAGACTATGAGAAAAAAGAACATTAACGTGAAAAACATGACAAAAAACATGAAAGAAAAAACATGTTCAAAAAATAATTGATTGCGAATGAGTACTTTTCGTAATTTTCCACAATATATAAAATTTTCATGAAACCAGTACTAAAAGATGCAGAACGCTTTCTATATACAGAATAAAGAAAATGCATTTTTTTACCCAAAATGATCACTTCGTAATTTTCAAAAAATTATTTATATATAGAAAAGCCTCTACTTTCAGAAAAAAAATTATAAAAAAATGCTAATTTGTTGACCTAAAATATGTAACGGCCCCTTTAAAATTCAGTATAATGTAAACCGCCGAGTTTTACTCTGAAGAAACAGTCAGTTTGATATACGTACATCATAAATCAATCTCAGATAAATGCTTGTCAGTATATAAAATATTTAGGTGTAATCCTCAATAATAAGCTCTCGTTTACTGAACACATCGCACAAACCATATCAATAACATATAAAATGTTAAGGTTCATAATCTGAAACTATAACAATTTAAAAAAAATTCATTCAATTTAAATAATTTTCTAATCGTTTGTACACGATCTAAACTGGAATATGACTATAATATATGGTACTCCTGCTACAAAAAAAGATACTAGAATAAGTTTAGAGAAGATTTCTAAAATATTTATATTTTAAGATATATGTTAAGATCGTCAGTTACTACTTGATAATTTTCAAATGTTGTCTTTACATTTGAGATACGTCTTATCTAGCATTAATTTTGGCTTAAAATAATTACGTTATATTACTACTCAGTGTGGTTATCTTCTTTGATATACTTTTTTTTTAAATCATAAACATATTATGATTTAAAAATGAAATTGCCCTATAATTGAATTATAATTTGTCGGGCTATAAAGGTATAGACTCCACAATAGCCAAAATCATGCCGTATGGATTTTAAATATTTGAATCGATGTAGGTGCAAGCGTTTAAAATTTTATAATCGCTCTAGGATATTTCGCCATTAAATGTGATATTTTTATAGACAAGTAACTATGCGACAAAAATATTGTTTGTAATTTATTAGAAAACGGCGTGCGTGAGAATTTATTAACATAATCACAACGTAAATCACTAAAATTATTAAACATATTCAATAAATATAAATACATAACATAACCTAATTTGAACACTCACAAATACATACAAATCAGTAGCGTTAAGCAAGAATATACATGAAAACAGAGAATTTCACCAAATACTACAAGCCATAAGGTTATGTCTTAGGTACGGTATATATACGGAAAATCGAAAAACAAAGGTTGTACGGTACGGTAAGGTAATACGGTATGTACGGTAAACGTTAAAAGAAGGAGTGTCTCTTACAAAAGATTTATGCTATTTATACTATTTATATTACTTATATTAAAGGTTTATATTACTTATAACTATTAATTAAATGCCAATGGTTTACATTTTATTCAACCCTGTATTTTCAACTAATTAATTGTCCTTTTTTTATAGTTTCATCGAAGACATATTTTATGCTGTATATTATGAAATTGCTCTTAGCTCAATATCCATTTCATATAAGTTCTTCGAAATATTTCAGTAAAACTTGAGGCACATTTTTTTTATCAAAAAGTTAATCCATTATTTTTTGTCGTTATGATATTTAGTGAAATCGCGAGAGAAACAGAGATTACTAAACTTTTAATTGGTCATTTCCTTTTGTCGAGTGAACAAAATTTCCATGGAGACACAGGGGTATACTTGGAAAGTATAAAGTAAATTGAAAAAACCTGATGAAATTTCTTACAAGATAAGAATAGTTTACGTAAAGATGTCTGAGAATAAAATATATAATTATTCTTTAGTTTTTATCTGGTGGAGGAGATTGTTTGAGTACGTTTGCATATATGTATTCAGGTGGATTACTCGACAATCTCGATCTGAAGATAATAAAAGTACGACACTGTGCTACACATTCAGAACATAGACAGGTGACCCATCGTATTCTATTATATCTCCAACAATATTATATGTACTGTGGTGGTCCGGTGAGGTGGACTGGGCCCGATATTGAATTGTAGGCTTGCATTTAAGTCCGAATGGGAGGAGCTAATTCTGAGTATATTTATACTTATATGTTTATACTTAATCCCCCTAAAGTTTTAGAGGAACATCAATTTAGGTGTGTGCGAACAAACAAGTGGTCTCGGGACAGTTATTGGGTCAAGATTAGTAATTACTTGTATAGAAAAAGACAGATTATTATAGGAAATTCAATATAGAATTCCATACACCACGAAATGGATAGTTGGTGTTACAATGATTTGGGTTGTTGTAATTTTAAAATATTCTTGTAGGTTCACTAATAACTTTTTGACCATGGAAATAAGTTTAAACCATCACAAAGCTTCTATAAATGCGTTCTAAAATACTCATGCTTTTTCATCTTTGCAGCAATATTTCGACTTATCTCATCACTATAAATATCGCCACATTAACAATAAATGCTGTAAACATTTTGTACTGAACACAATAATTTTTTTGATCAGTTAGATAGCAATTGAGGTAATTTGAGTTGGGGTAAAAGAACACGGGGAAGTGTCGCGTCTTTTAAATATTCCTTTGCTGATGATAATTTTCATTGGAGGGACTGGAAAAATCAAGCATAGAGGATCAAATAGAAAATTAGAATATTTAGGTACACGAATAGACACAAGGATTCTAAACCTACTAGTCGTTATTTTGGTTGATGGAGAATGACGACATTAATGGACTAGTGAACAGAATATAGCTTACTACCGTTCACTAATCATAAATGGAAATAGGTATAAGATATTAGATTAGAAGAAGTGGCGTAATATACTGGAACACATTAATCTTTCACTATTCACTAACCATGAAGAAGAAAACTTGAGGGAGTTTATTAGTGAACAGTCAATAAAGTTATAAAATATTTGGAACGGTTTAATGAACCTGAATAATGTTCTGGTACAAATAGAAAATAGAGATAGGTTAAAATTAATTGTAATCACCTCATGATAATGCCAACTTGGTTGGCGAAAGATCCGTTGACAAACGTGTAATCTGTCGATGTTCTTGGAAAATTTGTCTCCTCGAAGGTCCCAGATGTTTCCCAAGACTATAAATATGTGAATCGATTTTATAATAAACGAATAATGAATTCAAAACAACTCATTAAAGGACTCACAGAATGCTACAGTTAAAGCAATAATCAGTTTTTTAGACGAGGATACAAACATATTTAGAAATTACACGATTTGAGTCATATTGCATCTCAAAAAAGTAGGAAATTGCCGTGCGATCAATTTTGCTGTAGAATTAACACTTATGTGCTGGTTCTCTTAACCGACTGCATTGATTCGCTTTATATCTCTGTTTCCATGCCAATTGATAAACATCATGGAGTGGCGCTATCAACATTTCTACTTAAGAATCAGTAAAACAATGATAAACAAAATTTTATACGCTACCTGTATATGTTTCTTGTTCTTCTTGTTATGTAAAGTTTAGAAAATAGGTTTCTATTTGTATGTGTTTCATTGTCTTGCAAGAATAATCCTTAGAAGTTATTGCAAATTGTAGATATTATGATAATAGTAGCCAAATTGGAGTGAAATTAGTCGGTGTAGAGGACTAATCGGGATTTTGACAATTTTAATGATGATATACGATTCGGCGGCTATAACACAAACAATTTTTGCACATATTTATATTTTTTAACTTTTAAGTACAGGATCCGGCAACAGGATTGAACGATTTTTAATAGACCACTGTTAAGAAGCAAAGAATATATTTGGACTAATTATTATTACAACTAAAAACACAATTCTGGAAATTTCTTATAACACTTAGTTTGCAAAGAAAACATCCCTAAGATGACCACCGTCTTCTTCTATACAATCTTTTTTTGAAATTGAACATAACGCGTCTGAATAGATCTTCGTTTATCGAATTTATTATTTCATGAATCCTTTCTTGGAGTTTCAGAAGTGTTTGGGGACGGGTAGAGTACACTTTCGACTTTAAGAATCCCTACAGAAAAAATCAGAGACCGTCAGGTTCGGTGATCTTGTGGGCTATGCAAAGTTGCCAAGCCTTGAAATTCGGCAATTCGGGAATATACACTGTAAAACAGCAATGGACCGTCTAGCTGTATGCGCTGTGGCGCCGTCCTGTTGGAAGCATACTTCATCTTGGTCCATTCTTTGAAGTTCAACAGCCACAAATATTTCCAACATCTCAACGTGCCGAAGTGAATTGTCTGTATCGGTGTGGCCGTTTTCTTCATTAAAGTATGACCCGATCACACCAAATCTGCACACTCCACACCACACCGTTACCTTTTGGCCATAAAGTGGGTGTTCATGGATTTCTCTTGGGTTATGTTCTGTCCAGTAGCGAAAGTTCTACTTATTAACGTACCCACTGAGATGGAAGTAAGTTTCAGCAGACATGATCAGTTTATCAAGAATTCCTGTATTATTGTTCAGTGTTTCAAGAAATTGCCTGCAGAAATTGGGGCGATTAACTTTATCAACAGGGTACAGCTTTTAGACTATCTGTACTTTATACGGATGAAATTTCAAATCCAGATTTAAAATTCGTCGCATACCTTGCCCTAAAATTCGCAGTGCAATTGATTGCCGAATTGCAGAACGTTGTGAACTTCGTTCAACGGCTACTCTGGTTCTTTCAATATTACCTTGTATACGAACTGTACGTGTACCTCCGACAAATTTTGAGTTTACACTGCCCCTTTCGTCAAAATTTCTTACCCATATCAACATTGCATTTCTTAATGGGACTTCAGCGCGCACTGACAAATTAAATTCACGACGAAACTGCTTCTGGGTTTGCACAATGCCAGTCCATTGTGCAAACCCGCCAAATCATTGTCAGGGTAAATGATTTAATAGCAGAGACCCGTTGACTAACTGGCCAATTCGCCATTGTAACACAAAACTTTCGATTATAAAATACAATCTCATCATTATTTGACGTTTGTCAAATACACTGTATTTCCACAGCAACCTATTCAAAACCATTCAATTCTGTTGCCGGACACCGTATTTATAATATACCATTTTTCTTTTACAGAGTTAGTTTTATTATCTGTCGCTTATGTCCAGAGGTGCGTCCAGGCATGTAACAACGAAGTGTAACGTAATGCACCCTCCAGAAATATTTAAAGTTGCTTGTCAATTTTTCATTGTCACATCAAAGGCTTGTACCGAGATTATGTTACGCATCCCCCTTCCATGGCTATACGGGACTGCATAACACCACTGCTATATGAAACAGTAAACTGATGGATGGAACGCCGTGGCGTTACGAACTTCTGCTGTAACGCGTCGATGTTCTGTTGCGGGTAAAAAGTTACGCGTCGGCGTTACGTTGCGCTTCGTTGTTGCATGCCTGGATAGACTTATGGAGTTGCAGTGCTTCAATCGGTGCATCTTTTGACTTTTGTCCAGTGGCTGACAGCGGAGCAATTTTAATGTACTTTTAAGTCGGAGTATAATGTCTGATTGGCCATAAACTAAGGCGCGTCAGCAATAAATTGTAAAAAGTTTTCGACTGGAACTTTTGTAGAATATTAATTGAATAGATACGCGGCGCCCCACAGCTGTACATCATAAGTCCACACGGGTTTGAGGATCACTATAAATAATTAGTTTATTAACCAAAAATAACTTACATTCTCTTCCGATTACCCACTAAAGTTTTGACTGTTTTAAATTTAGTTGCTTTCTCTACATAAAGATGTGGTGTATCAGTTTAGTCTTCTGTCGAGATGCATACAAATATATTTAACGAATTCTCTTTATGGAAATCGATGTCCATTAATACTAACACTAGGGAAACGTTCTCTTTTATAGATAAATGTTATGTGCTCTAATTTAGATTCATTTATATCTGGATACCATCCAGAGTTTCTTGAAGATTATTGAATGCGTATCTAAATAGTTTACTTATTGCTATATCTGATATGTCGTCTACAAAGGTAACTATGTAGTGTTCCTGAAGTGATAGGCAGATCAACTAATACTCCTTACTGTATGGAATGTATGCAGGTTATTTCTTCGTTGTGTCTAATGGTGAAGTATTTATTTGTCAAATATGACTTCAGTACTTGGTAAATTGGCGAAGGTAGGTTTGATTTTAATTTAAATAATAAACCTGGGTGTCATACCTTGTCGAAGGCTTATGACATATCCATGAAAGTCATAAAATAGCACTCCTTGCCTTCGAATGACTTATTAATTACTTTGACAACTCTATATACTTGTTCGATAGTTGCATGGCCTTCACGAGAGCCGGACTGAAATATTATTCAGTTCCTCTAGGAATGTTTTCAGTATTTATAAATAGACTGGCTCTACTGGTTTCCAGATTTGGGGATTAATATGATTTGTCCAATTTTTTGTTGAGATGGGAAGTACCCAATTTTAAGGATTTCATTTCTTTAGAATATGGAGGAGATATTTTTTCCTTGAAATTTCGCGCTCTTTCCTGAATGCGTCGGACTGCTCCCAAATAACACCTACGTTAAATAAATACCTGCTGGGAAGATAGTCTCCTAGTGTTTTACCTTAAGATTTCTAACTTCTCTAATACACAACAAATGTCGTTAAATATGTTTATTTTTTGTCAGAAGCATTTATAAAAACAAGGATATCCTCGGAGGAAAAGGTAAATTAATTAATTAATTTACCAAATTAAGTAATCACTTAACAATTTATTATGGCTTGGCAATACGTCGGAATACGTCCAACTTCTTGTAAAATATGAAAAATTAAATCTGGGCGACATTATTTCATATGTTATCAACAGACGAAAGTCCACAACACGAGAAGTTCTCAGAGACTTGGTGTAACTGGAAGAAAGCGCAAGCAGCGGATTCATTGGACACCTTCTATCGTAAACTGTCACTTCCTAAGGAACTTTTTAAATCCACCAAACCGATTTACGAGGACGTGAGGCGAGACGAGTTGCTAAACCGTTGCTTGGGGGGCTACACGCAAAATACCAATTATAATTTCAATGCCACTGTTTTCAAATTGACTTCAAAATCTTATTCAAGTAGCAAAAAAGTCTTGAATATATTGCTGTGTGTACCTTTTACGATGGTATCACTAATATACTTCAAATTATGAAAGTTTTGAAAATGAATACTGGCGTCCAATCGTAAAACTTTTGTCTAGAAGCCGATGCTAAGCGGATCAAGCACGCCAAGATGTCGTTGAGAGGTGCAGCGAAAGAGGCATGTTCTAAAATAAAGTGTTCGAGAAAAGAGAATAAGGAAGAATATTTAAATACAGAAGGGCAGTTTTATGGCCCTGAAATAGCAGATTGATGGTAAACATTTTTAAATAGTTACAAGATGTTGTAAGAAGGCTTATACTCCAATCCATCTGTAGGTCCTTAAACATTAAGCATTAAACAAACTAAGCCAAAACAGCTATTCTCCCGGCTATATGCCGTCGACGACCGCTGAATTACGTGGCGAAATTAGCCGTATTTTATTCTAACATAGAACTAAAATACAGTGGGATTTGGATTGCTCGAAAACTACGAGGAAGATGCAAAGCATACAGCTAGCGGTATCCTGAGACACAGGACGCTTTGCATCTTCCTCGTAGTTTTCAAGTAATCCAAATCACGGTATTTTAGTTCTATGTTAAAATAAACTACGGAAAATTTCGCCACGTAATTCAGCGCCCGTCGACGGTATATAACCGGGGGAATAGCTGTATTGGCTTAATTTGTTTAATCCTTAATGTTTAAGGACCTACAGATGGATTGGAGTATAAGCCTCCTTATGACATTTTGTAAAACTTACCATCTGAAAATTTTGCGTTATAGATTTTTATTTTTTATTTTTTCATGTCCTAACAGATTTCAAAACTTTAAATAGGTTTTTCTCGAAACCTGATTTTTCAAAACGGCCCGAAGCATAACTCCAACAATTTTCATTTTTTAACAATGTCTTTAAAGTAACACTTTGGAGTGTAATATATATGGAATTTTCGAATTTGGAATTCTTTTTTCATTTAGATACTCGCTAAACACACAAAAATCAATACTTTTGTGTAATTACCAATATTTCGCTAGTTACAAACATGTAATTGATTTTCTCCAGATTCAAATTTACATTTAATGCAGAACGCCTTAAATTCGACATGTCTTGCGTGAATGGCTCCAGTGTCGCTGTTTTTGAATATTTTTTGATAATAATTTGTTGTATTATACTTAAATATACTCAATAACTACCTTACATATTATTACCTTTTCTCCTATTCAAAAATTTTTTCAAAAGACCCCTTTTTTAGCTTATTATAGTGGTGTTGCCCCTTACTCATCTATTCTCCTCGAATGAAATATAAAATACTCTATTTACTTAGTTAATAATAAAATATCAGTTTCCCTATCTGAATATCATTGTCGTCCTTGTATGAATCGACGGTTCGAAACAAAGATGCGCTCGCAACATACTAGTTTCTATTTATATGAAATATAAAATAATATTTCAACTTTACCTTTGTTAAATAAAATGTAGCAGGCATTACCAGGAAATGTTCCACCACTACGATTACAGTTTCACAAATATCCTATTCGCTTTATTGTTGAGAAGGGTTGAAAGCAATATTTGTTAAAGAGAAACAGCGAACTAATAAAAGCTTCAGTTAAACGTATCCCTAGCATCTAAATACATATTGAGGTTTTAATATTGCAGCTCATTGGGCTAACAGTAAGTGGGGTGGAAAACAAACGTCACTCATATGACAACACAAAATATTAAATTTTTTCAGTTGATTGCTGGACTTTTCCCGACCCTTTGAATGAGACAACAAAAAAAGACATTTAGAGCTTTCTAGAACTGTCAGGTAGAGTTTCAAATTGATAAGGGAAGTCCAATAATTAAGTGTATCAGGTGCTCACGTTAAAACTAAGTCAAATCTTATTAAAATCTTATTAAATCGATATTCACGAATAAAGCTCTGGAATAATATATTCTCGATTATCTTCCGTAGCATTTGACAGAAACAACTTTATTATGAACACGATGATAATTTATCATCGCTGTTTAGGTTTAGATTATACAGGAAGCGGCATGCTAATAGGCGAATTACGGATTCACGGGGAATTAAAGGGTGAACCCCACAAATAAACCGGCACAACCAATTACCGTAATACAGCTCACGGGGTAGAGTGGTGAGAATGTAGGATCTCTAAAAGCATATTATATATTTGTAGGTGTTTTTGAAATGTAATAGATCCTTAATATAAAATAGATGAATATTTACGAGGTTGCATAATGATGTTAAAAGTAAAGTTAGTTTTAAGGATATTAGCTTCTTCTCCTCCAATTCGTCATATTATTCAAAACTTTCAAAAACACAGATGAATTTCTCCCGGAAGCCATAAAAAAAAGCTACAGGTAAATGACGATGTCATAAAATGCGATACTGTTTTCTAGAGCAGACGTCGTAAATTCAAGTGACGCAACGGTAAAATGAGCTTTGTCCATTCCCGGTCAAACAGACTATTGTAAAGAAAATACTATGATATACAGGGTGGGGCATAGGAATCTGACAGTTTTTGAAATGAAATAGAATCTTTCTTTTAAACTGTTCATTGACATATTGTTGTTATTTTAAGCTCACTGTTATGCCATTTAATTTTTTAAAGAGGATATCAGTGAGATTTGTTCCGTCGTTCTGAAAACACTGGTCTAGTTGGGTTCGGAGAGTCCTTGTTACTTGCTCGATCCCTGCTTCAGGAATTATCATAATCCAAAATCATGCCGAAATCGTTTCTTTAAGTCTCCAATATTGGCGGGTCGCAGAGTATGCACATTATTTTAAGGCAAGATAAGGAATATCGCTGTTTCGGGAAATTAAATGTCCATGAAACATTTCACAGAACACAGCCGTTGTTGCCTTTGCTGTATGTGAAGTTACGCCATCTTGTTGGATTCATACGGAATGTTGGTCAATTCCACGTTAACCATCCAACAACCACCATTTTGTATGGATGAAAGTTCAAATATTTGGGTAAAATTCTGCAAAGGCTTTAAAATGTTCAAGGTACCAGTACTCGTGTGTTTCCTGGCTGAATTTTGTCATTAATTTTGATGAACTATAGCTCTACCATTTGCCATAATTTCAGAAGTCGACCCTGTACGAATGACATCCGGTGGCTTTTATATACAAAATCACTTTGTCAAAAATTTAAAGCCCATAGCTTTTGTTACGACTGGAAATTGAGCCATGACGAGGGATTTCAAAAGTGGGTTGTAATAACTGATTCACCGTTCTTAAAAAACGTTTCAATTACGAACACATGATGTTGCTATATCAATTGTTCCATGGCTATTAAAATAACTTCAGATACGCTACCTTCTCCCTTAACCTACGCAACGTCAGCTAATCGAATCGCCAGTATACGCCAATCAGAAACCATCAGGTTCTTATGCCCCACTCTATGCTCAAAAAATATGGGTATGTCCGAAAGATAATGTCAACCCTTTAACAAACTCAAATTTATTTTCTAACAAGGTAATGTTTTCATTATAGCATTGTGAATTCATATTCTCATTGCAAAGAACCCATTCCAAAGGAGCCATAATATGGTTCCTTACAAAAACACTTATTATGGCCTTATAATTCGGCCAGTATTAATTTTATATAAGTAACTAATTACTTAAGACTACTATTGCTCTTAATTATATAAGCAAAGACAAATTTCAATATTGGAAACATCCCAAAATGTGATTTCATTGAAGAAGCTACATAAAAAGCTATGAGGTACACCCTATAGCATTTTATTTTAATCTTATCGTAAATCGTCGCACTCTATAATTTCATATGTATATGAATCTGAATCTGTATCTGTATCTGTGTTTGTGTTTGTGTTTGTGTCTGTGTCTGTATCTGTGTCTGTGTCCGTATCCGTATCGGTATCTGCATCTGTATCTGTACCAGCATCTGTATTTGCATTTACATCTGCGTCTATATCTGGATCCGATTAACGTTTCAGATTTACAATTTGTAATAATGATTTATAGAGATAAGTAAAACAAACTAAAAACAGAGATGGAGAATAGAGAATATAAGAAGAGGTAAAAGAGAAAGTAGGATATGGAAGGAATAAGGAACGATGAAATGAGAAGGAAAAACATGGAAGAAAATTGGAGAATGAAGAAAGTAAGGGGAAAATGGATGATAACGAAAAAGGAAAACAGGATGGAAGTGAATACAGTAATGAATGAACTGGTGCTTTGCGAGACGATTGATGTTTTACGATGCAAATTAAAAAATTTATTAATATTAATTAATGTTAGTGAACTTGTAGAGATTTACTCGGGAAGGGAAAAATCAGTTTGACTCAGATTTTCTTCTAAATAACGTTTATTTAGGTATTAAGGACATAATACAAATAATCTATTTATAAACTAGTACATTCTAATACGAACCATATATGAAGTATGGACTATTTCTAAGTTTGTTCTAGACTAGTACTAACGAATATTAGAATTATTTACTTCAGTACTTTTATACTGAAAAAGTAACGAGAAACCATGAACAACTTACTCAGACTAAAAGTAGATCATGCTACATGAATGAATGTTTTAAAGAGTTACATTAGTAAGTGGTTATCAATATACGTTCGACACATTTTTCACGAAATTTTATATACTTCAATTTTACGGCAGCTTTATACATCGAAAGAAAAAATGGTTGTAATGGAGAACTTAACAAGTAAGCCAAGTTCTTCATTGAACCAGATCTGAGAGAAGTGGTAAGTTTAAGGCAATATTGTAAAAAGGCCATCTTTGATCTGTTCCTTTCAAAAATATATTTTTTATCGAAAATGCCAATTCATGAATTATTTCGTTTTTATTTACAATACTAACAAAAAACGTTTAACATGTTTTACTGTCTTCTTTAATCTAGTAACTATCAAATTTTACTTTTTAATGTTTTATAATTAATCTCTCCTTTAAATCTCCTTTAATTCCATAATAATCAATGAAATAACACAAACTCTCTAAATTTTTAATGTTGCGGTAAACAATGAAAGTAAACTTCTAAAATCATTAATATAAAATTTCCCAAAGTCCGCGTTTCAGTTGCCTTTTCATGTCTCGATCATTATTTTAGCAACTTTTCTAACCCAATAATTATTTTTTAATATCTCTTTCAAGTTTTCAATTGCCTGTTTTAATAATTCATGAAATCTTTTCGCGGAGACGTCTTTCAATTATTTTTCATTAGAGTTTTAAATTAGATTTTATTGTTATTTGTGTTCGAATTATACTAGAAACTCAATTTATTTTTTATCGTCTCATTAAGTCATTACTGTGTTACAATATTAAGGTGAAGCGGGAATAAATAGAAAAGAGGCAAAACTGAATCTCAGAAAACAACTTATTATTGACATAATAATAATAATAATGCCTTTATTGTCCAACAGAAAAATATTATATATATATATATATATATATATATATATATATATATATATATATATATATATATATATATATATATATATATATATATATTATATAAAAATATATAATATATATATATATATATATTACATATAAGATATGTATAACTAAAGAATAAATAAAAAAGTAACCTCTAAATAACTTTAACCTAAATAAATATTGGAACGCTTCATTAACATATAACTTATACGACAGTAAAAAATTATTATTTCCCTAAAAATAGTAACTTGTTATAAATACAATTATATTCAAATCACAAATACTAGAGATATTACATTAAAATGTTTTAGCATCATCTGATGATTATAACTCCCCACTGGATAATAATAATGTCTATGCAGAGTGATAAATATTTTACGAAACACCGTTGAATATTTTCAAGTTAATTCATGTGACTTATGTACCCGGTATACCAAATAAGGCTAAAATATTTTAATTTCGAGCAAACTGACGCATAATATAGAGATTTTAATGTAGCAATATTATTAAATGATGTCATGTTTCTAATCACAAAACTCAGAATTTTATATTCATTAAGAGCGACATGATTGCCCAAAGAACGATAATTGATCATCAAAGTACACGCCAAGATCCTTGCTGTTTTATGAACGTATTAGAGCTGTACCACCAGGAGAATAATCATAAATGAGTGGTTGTTTTTTTAATGTTTAAGCACACTTTGCATTCATTTATATTTATTGATTGTTTATTCTCCGAACACCATGGTACAACAAAGTTGATAAGTTTTTGAAATCTCAAGCGATCACCTAATAGGTTATATTTAAAAATAATTTTAATTCATCGGCCCCGAAAAGATGATACAGTCTCGGACAATAAGTCTTAGAGGCAAATCGTTAATAAATAATATAAAGAATAATGGTCCCAAATTTGAGCCTTGAAGTATTCCAGAGGACGTTAAGGAGGACTCGGATTTAAAGCCATTATATGGAATAAATAATATACGCCTGGATAAATACGATTTTACTAAGTGAAGAAGATTACTACTGAATCCATATAATTCTAATTTTAAAATTAATATATTATGATTCATCTTGTGAAAGGCTTTCGAGACGTTAATATGCACCACGTCCGTTTGGTCTTTGTTATCAATATGGCTTGCGATTACCTGGGTAAATTTTGCCAAAATTGTAACTGCGGAGTATTTTGTTACAAATCCACGTTGATTAAGAGATCAAAAGGGTTGCACACCGAGATAAATATGGGTGTATAATGACATTTCAAAAACCTTTGCAAGATTTGAGAGAATAGTAATTTGACAATAATTTGTTTGTCGACAAAACTCCATAAAAGATGGTTTACCATTTTATAATATAGGGCAGATTCTTTTATTTATTCTCTTTATATCTTTCATTTATGTGTACTTTGATGATAAACTATCGTTCTCTGGGCATATCGTTTTGGCACCGTTTAGTAACACTGCTACCTTAATATGTTATGTTTTGCATCAGAATATTGTATTAGATTTGTATTGAATGAGAATATTGTAGTCTTATTTGGTATCCGCGATATCATCCAGGTTATATGACTCAACTTGAAAATATTCAACGGCGTTTCTTAAACTAGCTGTGTCATTTCCCGGTAAGGAGTTAAGACCATACTCTGCACTGCAAAGATTTGACATAAAGTGATTCAACCCTAACATATCACAATATTTTTAATGTAATATTCAGCACGTATGTCCAGAAATTCACAATTATTATAGCCATAGGTACAGTGGCGGCTCGTGATGAAATGAAACGGGTGTTATGCACAGGGCCGATCCTAGGGTATTGGCCCCCGCGTACAAATTTCAAACGTATCCAAACTACTGGCGCCGTAGTAAGGATAAAATCCGTTTATACAAAAATATAGACTTTCACAAGAACAATTTTTGGAATTTAATATCTTTTTGAAAAACATTCATGTTTGCCGTCATATTATTTGGTTAAGAGAAAAGGCTTGTAAGGTGAATTTTCTACTAGAGGGTCTATAATACTTAAAATATTTTCCGAAAGAGTTTCAGCATCACATTTTGTAGGTTTCAGGTATGTCCAAAAACGTTCAATCGGTTCACCATCGAGAATATATCTTAAAACTACCACTAACTGAGTTTTTGCAGATACATCAGTTGTTTCGTCCGCCATAACTGCCAAAAATGAAGGTTTGTTAATTTTTTTAATTATTTCTTCATAACATACAGTCTAAAAGATCATTTTGTATTTCTTTAGAGGTTCCTTTAAATACTGAAGCATTTTGTAGATGCTCGCTTAAAGTTACATCAAGCTCAGCAGAAAAATTTATCAAACCACGAAATATCACCAGGTTTTGAGAGGTTTCAGCTTCATCATGTCCTCGCAGCGCCAGTTCAAGGGCCCCACAAAACTTTATGCAGTTTATAATTTTTGACAAAACGTATCTCTTTTTTGTCACATTACCATTATGCTTTTGCACATTTATCCAATAAGCTGAATCTAGCTGCGCTTTAATATTAGTTGTTCCTAATAAAGCTAATTCCATTGTATTATGTAGATGGCTTTTGGAGTTGTCGTGCTTTTTTAGTTTTTCAGTTAGGTGCACCAAATCTGTCACCCCTACCTCCGTCCATGCTTTATCACCGCCAAAAAGTAAACAAGGAAAACAAAATAACGCATTTTTCTTGTTTCACCCACAAACCCAATTGTTCTTCGAATAAATGTTTCTATTAAATTGACGTTTATATGCTTTTCCGCGGCTAACACCTGCAGTCTCAATAACAATATCGGGCAATGGCCTACCATTGTTTTTTAAATCAATTTTTCTTCATAGGAGTATTTAAAAAATCGCTTCACATGAACTAAATTATAAACTAAATCCATTGCCACTATCACAGTATATAAATATTCATAATTAGTACAATAAATCACTACACAAATTCACAAAACAGTATTTAAAATCTCAAATTAACACGAAATACGAAATAGGTACGATTTACGCCCGCTCGAGGAGTAAGAAGGAGTAAATATTCACTGATGTTGCCTTAGCTGGAAAAAATACAGCTCACTGACCGTGTAAATTCGCGCATTTACGAGCGCCAAGTGTGGATTCTCGCGGAAGTTGAGGAGGAGGACGGGTGTGCCGAGCCGTGCTGAGAACTACCTCCTGTGGCCCAGTTCAATGTACTGCGACACGCTCGCGTAGAGACCCAGATAATTCATCTGGTCTACTACTCAATAGAGGACGGCGGGCAGAATGCGACTATAACGCAATAATTTGGTTAGCTGCACCAACTAACCAAATTATTTTATTAATAAATTTTAGTAATTATTATGTCGCGAAAATATACAAATATCTAATTTTTTTGGCAGTTCTGCAGCTCTGCAGCACCTATACACCAGCCGCCCCTGCATAGGTAGTTGATCTTTAGGGAAACACCAACTTTTTAATGTCGTGTAAATTATGTAATCATATATTTATGTTAAAGTTATTTAGATGTTGTAGTGTGTGTTTTTTTAGTTATATAATGTATATATGTATGTGTATTTAATAGGTTTATCCTAAGAAATAATTTTCTGTTGTATAACAAAAACATTATTATTATTATTATCATTATGTATAAAAGGAAATATGAAAATTGCTTTGGAGTAGACACAGCGATTCATTCATTATTTCTTATTATACGAATGATATTCCGTCAATCAGATACGCGTTTAACCTTCTCTGTTCACTGCTGAACAATTAAAAAAACGGGCCAATTAAATCCAGTAATTTCCGAGATAATCACTGTGAAGGACACATACATACATATAGATTCAACAGAGAACCTCCTTTTTGTTTGAAGTCAATTAAAAATTAAGCTCAAAGCCATGGCGCTGCTTCGACATTACCAATAACGGGGCTTTTCCCTTTTAATTAAATTAAGCGAGTGAAAACATATTCGCGGAATAGCAGTTAAGGCAAAAGCAAGGGCACTTCGACAGATGAAGCCATCACAATTACTCTGTAATCCTTTGTAGTGAAAACGGTTAAAATTTGACCACCGACATTGAAGAGCTTTTGCGGGTTGAGCTTTATTAAACAGGCAGGGAATCAGTTTAACCGGCTGATAATTCAGGCACTATGTTCATATGGAGTGGAGCGTGGAGAACGACTTTGGGTCAAAGCCAATGTAGGACAGTGGAGATTAACATTGACTATGCGATATTATCATATGAGATTGTAACTCTATCAATTAGTTTTGCTAAAACGACGTTATTATTATTATTATTACGTTACTTTACTATAGATTACTTAACGACAATAACAGCGATCAAATAATAAGCCTCTGGCCTCACTGCAAGTCGTTTACTTCCCGGTTAGTGGTGAAACAACTCGCGACGTGGATTTCCGTCACATATTATATCGTAACATATTATATAAAATATCGTCCAAGAAAATTGTGGTGATGGTAACAGTGGTTTTACTATTACCTCCCTTGTAGCGTTTTCGGTCGTCCGGTTGTTTTTCTGATGTAGTCCTGCCACATCAGTGACTTTTCCAGTAACTCCTAGATAATATCCTAGTAATATTGGCATACCTTATTATACCCACTTTGTAGAGTAAAATAAACTATGGAAACATACAAATAAACCCTGAGATAAATTGAAATAAAACTTTCCAAACTTAAACGACGTTTTCATAAATTTAAGGTGAATACGGTATAGAATAAAGGGTGGAATATAAACGAATTGTAGATATTTGTACGTTTGTAAGGATCTACCTTCTTGTCGATCTACACAGTCGATGATATCGATAACGAGTAGCCTCAATTTGTTTCCAAGCTATCCCATATTTTATGATTTTTATGAATGTGTTGATAAAAATTCATCCAAATAAAAATTCAAATATATATACCGGGTGTATCAAGAAAAACGCCCCAGTCTATAACTTTTTAATTATCGACGCTAGAAACGCCATTTTTTGGACTTCGGTGTTAAAGTAGGTTTTTTACATGCTCTGCATATAATATATAACATGTCGCTTCCGGAAGTGACCGGAAGTTATATCAACTTCTCTATTTTAAATGGAACACCCTGTATATTTCTACGGTATTACATGGCACACTTTATTCTGAATCCATTGATATAATATTGTTTGTGCTTACTGTCAACGGTTAGCAAAATACAGACCTTTGTACATTGCATTACATTGTAGCACTAGGGAGCTGTGAGACATATCTTGAATAACGAATATCATTATAATACCACATTTTTTTTTTTAGAGGAATGTGTGTTAATAGTTTGAGAATGACGGTAAATAAAATACGAATTTCTAGGTATAAACAAAACTATTTAACAAAAATAATCTAAGGAATCTAGAAAAAACAAATAAAACGTTTCATTAAGAAAACTAACGAATAATAATGTACCAGGTAGTTCAAAATCTGTTAGTATTTATTAATTTATCAATTTAAATATTGTTCAAATTGCCAACCTTCATTTTCAATGCATAACTGACACCTTCGTATTGGTGACAAATTGAGGTGATATGTTGTCAACAGCCACTCTATCCTTTGCTTTATGTCTTCAAGGTTTTGCGGAATTGTTAGGGACACCTGATCCTTTAAATGGCTCCATAAGAAGAAATCTAATGGGTTGAGATCAGGTGATCTAGCTGGTCATCTTGTTGGGCCATTCGTTCCGATACAGTTTTCTTCAAATCGCCCATTTAAATAGTTTACATTTATACGGGCATTATGGCTGGGGGCCCCATCTTCATGGAAAATCACATTCGCGTATTCATTGAGAGGCAATTGTTCTAAATAATTCTCCAAATAGTTTCTTAAAAAGTCTTAAAAAAGTGAGGCCCTATTATTTTATTGCCTTTCATCCCGCACCAAACATTTACACTGAAACGCTTCTGAAAATTTGTAGTTCTAGCGTGTCTGGGATTCTCATCACTCCAGTAGTAATGAACATTCCAAGTAAAAATACCATTGTTAAAAAAAGTACTTTCATCCGACCATAGTATGTTATTTAAAAATAAATAATCGTCATTTACTCTTTGCAGAAAAGTATTACAAAAATAAATTCTTCTAGGAGCATCAACTTCCTGTAGATGTTGACCTAAATTAGATTTGAAAGGCCGCATTTTATGTTTCCTTAATATTCTGTGCACCATTGAATGCGACATATTTGAATTATTTCCAATTTGCCGAGTTGAAGTTTTGAGCATTTTCCTTAATTTCCAATAAAACATCCAACTGTTTCATTTCGTTTGCTATTGTTGGATTTTCTTTTTTAATTTTCTTCAGTGATACAGTTCTTATTACCGCAGTATAGTACATAAAGCTATGTACTTTGCTAACCGTTGGCAGTAAGCACAAACAATGTTATATCAAAGGATTCAGAATAAAGTGTGCCATCTGATACCGTAAAAATATACAGTGTGTTTCATTTAAAATAAAAAAGTTGATATAACTTCCGGTCACTTCCGGAAGCGACATGTTACATATTATATGCAGAGCTTGTAAAAAACCTACTTTAACACCGAAGTCCAAAAAATGGCGTTTCTAACGTCGATAATCAAAAAGTTATAGGCTGGGGCGTTTTTCTTGATACACCCGGTATATATATATATATATATATATATATATATATATATATATATATATATATATATATATATATATATATATATATATATATATGTATCAGTCTTTTTATGCTTGCCTTTTTAAAAGAGACCATATTTAAATTGTTAGAACCGTTAATATTTCTCAGAAATTTCTGTTATTATTCTTATTTACTTATATTGTACCGTTCACAGTATAATTTAATGACGTAATTTAATTTTTGTTATAAATATTTTACTTAAAATATTTATATAACAAAAAAATTATTATAAATATTAATAAATAATTATTTAAAATTAATCGTTCATGATAATTTTGAAAAATTAGGAAAGAAAAACTTGGCTGCGATTGTTAAACAACTATTTAACGGAATTGTATAAAATAAAATGCCACAACTTTGTGTGGCATTTTATTGTGTTCTTTGTCCAATATTTAGAATTTTGCTTTTATACCAGGAGCGTGGAAATGCCAAAGAGGTCTTTGACATGTACTCCTGGTAATTAAAATATACCTGTTCCTTCTCTTGTTACTCTAGTACTCCGAAAGAAATGTCCAAAGCTAAAAATAGTTTTATTTGATACCATGAGTGTAGAAATGCCAAAGGGGTCTACGCCGTGTGCTTCTGATAATTAAAAAATACTTGGTTGCTCTTCTGTTATCATAATACGGTGTATAAATTTTCCTATATCACAAATAATTATATTTGGTACTACAAGTGCAGGAATACCAAAGGGCGATTCACCGTGTACTCCTACTAATTTAAAAACACCTATTCACTCTCTTGTTATCCTAATACGACGTATAAATTTTCCCAAGTCAATTATAATTTTATCTAGTACCGGAAATAGAGTGCAGAAATACCTAAGAGATATTCGCCGTGTTCTCTTGATAAATGTAAAAATACCACCTCGCTCTCCTGTTATCCTAATGGTACGTATAAATGTTCCTATGTTAAATATAAATTTGTTTTGTACTTGCAAGAGTACAGAAATACCGAAGAGGTATTCGCCATGAGCTCCTGATAACTAAGAAAAATACTTCCTAGCTCTGTTATCCTAATACCCCGTATACATTTTCCTAAGCTATAGCCGTAGTAGAATTTTACCATTTCCTGGTCGGAATTTTCATATGAGTAATGGAATAAAATCAACACGACGTTTGGTGTAAACTTTACTATTATTAGATGTAAAGTATTTAAATAGTATACCTTTTACTTCCCATATTATACAATAAAGGACGTTAAAGCAAGAATAAGTTGGTTAATCGAAAATCAAGTAAAATTTGCTTCACGTTGAAAAAGTGTCAAAAGAGTACAATAGTGCCTGCGTGGTAACCAGGGTACATACGTATCCAGTACCCTAGTTACCACCCAGGAATTATAATCTACCTCGCGCGAACTAAAGTGTACTATATATTGTGGTGTATTTATATTAGTGGTATACCTAGAATAAATAAAAGTTTACTATTATCGTGGTGTAACATTTTTCCAATTACACTGATGTTAAATTTTATACCAAAAATAGGGAAATTGTCCACTATCTTCATACCATTATAAGAGTAATATTTTACTACGGCACATTTTCAACAGTGAGGTAAGATATAACCAACTAATACTTATCAATTAAATCATACATAAACTACAATTTTTTTAGCATAAATAAATACCCAAGGGGGTGGTCTTTCGGGCGAAATGAGGGCGCGCTGAGAGAGCCATTTATTCGCGATCAGGCGATTTTCAAATTTAATAATATTTATATTCACAACACAAAAAGCAATTTTCTCCTGGGTAATATTAATAGCGGTATATGGGTGGCAAAGTATTCATAACACCCTAGATATTTGCCTCGCAAAACTTTTTCAATACAGTTTTATCGTCTGAATTATTATTATCATACATTATAATGCCTTATATCTTCATTCGTTGCACGAACACGTGAATTTGCTTATCATTCAACTACGAAATTGGAATGCAGGCCGGTATTAAGGACTTTATATGAAAATATTTAATTTTATGCAAGTAAATTTGAACAGCATGGTCATATATTCATTGGATATACGTTTAAAGTACCAAATTACTCCAGAATAGCCACTAATGTATATTTAAACATGTTTAAAATATTTAAACATGTTTTAATGTTTAAAAGTGGATGGTATATTCAACTATATACACCAAGAGAACTGGTTACTTATTATTAATGAATTATATTTCATTTACATAAATGGTCATTTGGATATTTGTATAAAACATAGACAATATATTTAATATAAGTATATAGGCTAACGTTAAATAAATCAGATGTTAAATAAATCAATCAGACGTTAAATAAAACGAAGATAGAAAAGTTTACAAAAATATTTACATGTAGTGTACTTCACTGTATAAATGATATTGTTTCTATATATCTAGTTTAAAATTTAAAAACTTAATTATATATACACTAAAAATTGTATATCCTGAACTAAATGAGATTTATAAAATTAATATAGAGAAGTATATTAATTTAGTTACTCGTACATAGAATTATTCCGTTAAAGTAGGATAAAAATCCGTCCATGTAGGTCTTTATGGAAAATTGTATCGGTGTTGTTAAATAAAGCTCATCCTAATTCACCAAATAAAATTCTCTGAAGTATAATAGTTACAATATTGCTATTAATTTACAGGATATTGTTATTGATTAATTGATACATTCAAGAATGTACCTAAAGATATTGTTAAACAAATATGATCATTTCGAATACGTTATAATTTATATACTAATAATAGACTTTTACAAGACTTTTTTTATCAATTGGGTAAGAAGTGTAAATATTATTCAGGTTATGATGAAGTTCTTGCATTTCTCATAAAAAAATGTTTTAAATATTTCATTTCACCCATTTGTTTAATAAATGGATATTTGGAAAAATTACACCAGTATTTAAAAATAATACGAGGGGGAGCTAATAAATGTCCAGCATACAATATGGATGGGAGTCGTTATAGGAGAACGTCATTCGTACTGTGGTCTGGAGTGGAGTTCTAGGCCCCATAGTGAGGACATTATTGTATTATTGTGTTCGGATCCCAATGGGGAAAGCTTGGCATCTATCCCTATGCATAGGTGTGTTTGTGCTTGCCTTTATGTATAACCTTCCCCTTCACGGCCTGCGGTTTTAAGGAAAGAAGGTCAAATTATCTGTGAAAAAGAATGATGATTATCAGATTCTAAAAGGAAGGTATTGGGTTCTGGTGCAAGGGAGTGGTTACATTTGAGAATGGAACATATATTACAACCACTGAAATTTAATACCAGTTTATGCAGAGATTTGAAAACGTTTAAACCAGAAATATCGGTGGTGGGGGTACTACAACATGAGTTTTTACACTGATCGGCTATGTTTATATAGTCATTTTCTAAACCACAAAAGTTAAAAACTGACCGTCTGGCGTATTTTATCGCACCACGTCATTCTCGTTTATGTGAGACGTCTGTTTATATCATAGTCTACTCTAAATTCAATTGTGTTAAAGCAAATTGAGCCTGTTGCTTCTCCAATCTGATTCTTCTTGATATTTCCCTTACTCGTGGGCACTGGAATATTTCACTCTCACTGAGTCTCTCAATCACTACACATCGAGCACTCTGAATACGAAGAAAGTTTTAGACACTGCTGTACCGTCAGTATTTAAGAACAAGTTTGGTACTTTTTATATAGGTTATTTCCATTTATTGATCAAAATAATAACATTAAAAATCAAGATAGCTTCCAGACCAGATTCATATTATGACATAATGAAGTATATTGAGGCAGCTCAATGTCCTGTAGGAATCTTTTGTGATACAACATAGGTCTCTTAATTGTGTTCACCATCTTTTTTTTTAATTGCACAGGTACGGAATCGACGAGTTCTCCTAAATTAAGAATTTTATTGACAACCAACTACAATACGTATCAGTATGGAACGTATAGTCCCTTCAAATTAGGAAAATTGAGGGCAATTTTTCTACAGCTAAGCGACCTATACAGAAAGCTGTGTTGGGATTGTGTCAACATATTTTTCACCTAACACATGATAAAAAAAGGGTTGTTTTTTAGATATATATATATATATATATATATATATATATATATATATATATATATATCTATATATATATATATATATATATATATATATATATATATATATATATATATATATAGGTACGCGTCTTTGGCGGTTTTTTCGGTTTCTTGCATTTTTGGGAAAACATGACCTGATTTGATGTAGATTTTGAGATTCTCCACAATTTTTGTTCTTTTCATTTTTTCGAAATACTGCTTAGTTGCGCCGCTAGGGCGCGCTGAAATATTCTTGAGCTGTTTTTCGATTTTAACCCAGAACTATGCATTGTAGAGAAACATATCAAGAGATTAAAGTTGTAGATATAAAAATTTCCCACACATTTTGTGTGTTTTGTTTTTTTAAGTCGCATGGGTTTGCCACTAGAGGGCGAAAACCGTTTTATTTTTTTTGTAATACTCTTGTGTGAATGGAAAAAACACTCTAACGCATTATTTTTGATTTATAGGCAAAACTATGCATTTTCTATAAAAAAAAAGTGTAAGACAATTTGTAGGAAGTTTTTTTGCTCTCCAACTTTTTATGTGATTGAACTTTTCTAAAAAATGCATAGTTTTGCCTATAAATCAAAAATAATGCTCTAGAGTGTTTTTTTCATTTGCACAAGAGTATAACAAAAAAAAGAGAAAACGGTTTTCACTCTCTAGTGGCAAAACCGTGCGACTTAAAAAAACAAAACAACAAAATATGTCGAAAATTCTTATATCTACAATTTTGATCTCTTGATATTTTTCTCTACAATTCATAGTTTTGGCTTAAAATCGAAAAACAGCTCAAAAATACTTCAGCGCGCTCTAGCGACGCAACTAGGTAGAATTTCGAAAAAATTAAAAGATACAAAAATTGTGGAGAATCGCAAAACCTACAATATGAAAGTAGGTTATCTTTTCAGAAAATGTGTAGGTTTTTAGAAAAACGCAAAAAACCGAAAAAACGGCCAAAACGCGTATATACATATATATATATATATATATATATATATATATATATATATATATATATATATATATATATATATATATATATATATATATATATATATATATGCCTATATCTAAAAAACAACCCTTTTTTTATCATGCCCTAGGTGGAAAATATGTTGACACAATCCTAACACACCTTTCTGTATAGGTCGCTTAGCTATAGGAAAAATTTCCCAAAATCAGTGATTTTTTGTCTAATTTGAAGGAACTAGTATTATCAGTGAGCAACTGATAACGTGTGACCCTCATATGATACAGTGCACGTCTAAAAATTGCTCTCTTGCTGACAGTAAAAGTCTTCTCTCACTCGTTCAAGTGTTTCTGCAGAAACAAACCTTCATTCTTCAGTAACTCTCTGCTTCAAAAACTTTGGTGTTATCGAGTTACATAGCATATACTTTTATATTTTACATATTCTCATAAAAAATAAATCTAATGGAATTAGATCTGGAGACCGAACTGACCACTCTATTGTACCCCGGCGTTCAATTCACCTATTGGGATATTGTTCACTAAAATAAACTCAGAATTTCACCTTAATAGTGTGAAGGAGCATCATCGCTTTAGAAAATTAATTTCAGATCTTGACGTTAATCATAATTTTGATTTTCCTCCTCAATTTCCAAAGTTAGCAGCTGCAACTCAACTACGCTCAACTATAAGCTCAACTACAACACTCCAAGTGAATTTCGATTTGAAACATAGGTTCGACTATGTAATTTTCCAAGATCGCTTCCCGCACTTTGATTTTTTCTTAAAACTATGTAAAACTCTTACTGAAGATATGAGAATAGCTCTTATGAAAGATATTACCTTAAGCCGTTTAAATTTGTAAGGATAACATTTCTGAATTGAATCCCTCATTGAAAATTATTTCAGATTACTATTTCTTCCACTCTCAGCAGTAATTAGAATCTCTGTAGCTTTTTATTCTAAATTACATGCTATGTTATTAGAATTAATCAAAAATACACTCAAAGTATATTTGTAAATGTAAACACAAAGCGCTTAGTTTTTACAGGAAGACACTTCGTAATAAGCTTTATGGCATTCCACTATTCAATTTAATTGTTTTTTTTTTTTTTTAATTAAAAGATAAACATTATAATAAATTTTTGGAAAAAAAACTTTAAAAAGTAACTTAATTAAAAAGTAAGAAATAAATGTTTTCTACAACAATTTAATATTTATTTTTTGTTCCGTTAAATGTAATTATGAAATTATTGTTTATGTAATTATTATTGGTTAGCACAAGATAGGAGAAGCTGGAGGTTAGCGTCCACCCAGTCTTAGGACTGATGACCTAATGATGATGATGATGATGTAATTATTATTAATTGTTTTATATAATTTCGAAGTCGATGGAAAGAAAAACATAAAAAATATATATACCTTGCTACTATAACAACGAGTTTACATTTAAAAATCGCCAAGGAAGGGCATTCGCATTACTAGTACTGTATGGCATAGACTTTAAAATTATATAAAACAATTAATAATAATTAGATAATAAACAATAATTTCTTGATTACATTATATGAAACAACAAATAAGTATTAAATTGTTGTAGAAAACGTTTATTTCTTACTTTTTAGTGAAGTTACTTCTCTTCTTTTTTTTTAATCGTTATTTTTTAAACTTATTATTTTACAATTTTAAGTGATGGGTTAAGGGAAGGAGACCTACTAAGGATGCTTTGCGAATGAGAAAAGGACGGCTACTTGAATAAGAAGTTCCGTTATGTATCTTCGAAGTCCAAGGTACGATACGAATGAAATTAATATGGGACTATCCTGGAACTATGCTGAATTCAACAGAAAAAGAATAATTAAAGTCGGTTCATAAACACAAAAGTTATACCCGAACATACATAAAGAAATATATACAAACGAATTGAAAACCTCCGCCTTTTTTTGAATTCGGTTAAAAATAAAAATAACGTTTGAATATATATTTCAGAGAACTTCAATAAGGTATTATTTGTACGTTGTTGCCATTTAAAAATAATTTTCCAAATGGCGCCGCAACATCATTGTTGATATGGTTTCGCTAATTTCACCTAATACACTAATGATACATCAATACTTGTTTCCGATAATTTTATTCTAATAAAAATAAATAAAAAAATTGTTAAGGCGTAATCTGTAAAGACGTAATACTGTCTTGATCTATAAGATGCTCTTTTGCTCTTTTGCTCAATAATGAGTATGCACTTTGAATGATCCAGGACTTATTTATCTATATATGGTATTACTTTATTTCCTAGAGTAAAATTGATGTTATTAATATTTAAGTTAATGCATGCGACGTAAATTAGATGCTAAATAAATGCCATTAATTTTCTTTGTTATTTAAAAGGTTATTAAAATGTCGTGTACTAGTATTGTATAGGGTGTCTCATTTGGAACTACGAATATAGGATTTAAATTGCGCGATATTTGTGTTTTGTCAAAAATAGAGCGTCAATACTTAACGACTGTTATGTACGATCCATATGACGTCAACATGCCGCGATTAACAGTTCAGCAACGAATAGTCTGTGTACAACTGTCTTATCAATGTGAGCGATTTTGCGGTCATTGATTATTGCTGGTTGGGTGGCGTACACTTTTGCCTTAACATGACCCCTAAAAATAAAGTCTAGTGGTCTTAAATCATATTGTCTTTCAGGCCAATTGATATCTACATTCCGCGAAACAACATGATCAGGATATTTGGTAAGCAACACAGGTATGGTTGCACTTGCTGTATGACATGGTTCACCGTCTTGCTGAAACCATTGTTCAAATCCAGATCATCAGTGTAGTGGAAAAATAAATTGTTTAACATATCACGATAGCGTTGTCCATTTATTGTGATAGCACTACTTGCTTTATTTTCAAGGAAGTATGGTCCATCACCAAGTGTGTACCAATCCATACATCTCTGTAGATATATTTATTTTTCATGAACAGTATATGGATTTTCAGTCCCAAAATTCGACAATTTTGTTCGCTGACGTATCCGTCAATATGAAAATTTGCTTCATCGCTGAACAAAATTTTGATGCAAAAATCAGCATCACCTTTTCTCTTTTCTAACACCCAATTAACAAATGTACGAATATTCTAAATGGTCTGTAACTTTTAATTGTTGTGTCAACTGAGTTTTGTATGCTGAAAAATGCAGATCTTTCTTGAAAATCCGATTCATGGTGACTCTTGATAGATTCAATTGTTGCACACGACGTCTAATACGTCTAATAGATGTGTTTGGATACTCCCTTACACTTTCTCTCGCTTGAGATGTACACAAACTATTCATTTTTAAACTGCTAATCGCGGCATGTTGACGTCGTGTAGTTTTTAGATAATAATCGTTAAATATTGGCACCTTATCTTCGACAGAATACAAATAGTGCGCAATTCAAATCCTATAGTTCCAACTGAGACACTCCGTAAAATATTAATTGTATGTCTAAACTTTAAATTTAACCAGCCGCTATTATGCCTTAAAACTACTTGTTAGTATGGAAAAAAATGTTCTATCATTATATCTACTTCATAACATAATAACAAACTATCAAGAAAATAAGATAATATTAGTACATGAACAAATCTAATGTACTAATCTTGTAAATAAATATTTTACCCGGCAAATACGGACGTACCGTACGCGTCTAGTCCAAATCTCATCAAAATTGATGGAGTTAACATTATATCATTCCACCTCAAGTAACTTGACGAAGAAAAACACCTCGAATCAACAACTTTACTGCCTGTTGATCCGTAACAAATTACATAAAAATTCCTGGGAGATCCCAAGCAGCGATCCGTTCCGTAAAGTGGTAAACTCATTTTTTTATATGAGAAAAGTTGCGGCCGAACCGATAAAATAACAATAGCTGTTTGTTTTGTATTACCTCAATACAAACTTTTTTCTCATAAATCGCCTCCTTGCGCTAAGGGAGTTCTTGTAACGAAAAGGTACAAACAATTTGTGTTTATTATCACTTCCTCGCTTCTTCCATTCGTGGATGTAAATTATCCCGTTTGGGCCAAGTCGGCGCTTCTTATTAACTTATATAAAGGTTTCCTGTATTAATTAACTCCAGACTTGTTGCAATAAATAAAATATTTCATTGAAGCAATCTAGCGATATCGATCCGTCACTGTTTTCATCTACCTTATTATTTTGTAATAAGAAAATATTAAAAAAAGTGTAGGTAGTCAGTTTATGATCTTGTTAATTAAAATGACGTTACGATGCTTTTATTTTCTCGTGTTGTAATTTTTAGTGATAAAACATTGTTTTACAAGAATACATTTTTGGAAAAAATGTATTCTTGTATATGTATACTTTTCTCAACCATTTTATTCAAAGGCCTTTCCTAGATCCGTACAAAATTCCCAGGAATTTAATAAAGCCTATGCCAATTATAATCAACAGTATGCCATTTAAAGTATGGAAAAGCAGCTAGATCCTCTGTTATTCAACTTACTTTTGATAATAGTTACAGAAAAGACTATAGCCATTTGAAGTTAATTAACAATAAACTACGGGGTGTGTGAAAATATGGAGACATTTAAATGTAACAATAGCAAGAAAGATGGAATACCAACACCCAATAGTCCATTAATTTGTTTAGTAAGATAGATACTGGAGTAGGTCGGAACCTTTGGTGTGAAAATAACACTGACTTAGTTTTCCTCAAAACACCAAAACACTATACGCTACACTCGACGCGCATTTCGCCAACAAAGTTGGCATTATCTGGAGATAATTAAACCTATTGTTTTAATCGTCTCCGGATGATGCCAATCTTATTGGCGAAACGCGCATCGAGTGTAGTGTATAGTACTTTGGTGTTTTGTGGAAAACTAAATCAGTTTTAGTAAGGTAAACGATGGTTAAATAAATTACAATATTACTTTTTTCTACTTTGTTTGATTTGTTGAGTCTGAACAGAAAAATGAGTATTATGATGAATAATATTCAGTTCAGATGTCAGTTTCAAGCACCTCATGATTGATGAAGACATATGTGAAATATTTTGGTAACTTTCCCTACAATAAACTTTCCCTGAAAATGAACATCATAAATATGTCAGTTTCAGTCATATCCCGATCATGTTAGCTTGGCTGGCGGAACGTGCGTCAAACTCTGCGCGTTTGACTGATCGCATTCTCCTATAGAGATGTCTGTGACGTTCGTACTCTGGTCCAAAATACCATACTAAACCTAGAAATCTAGTATTACGGGTGTCACTATATGCGTGGTTTCATTTTTCCAAGGGATGTAGAGGGGGAAAGGGGTAGTTTGACACCTCTGCCTAAGCATGAGTATATCTATCCTCGTTTCTAAGTGTTACGTTCCATTCCGCGGGTCGAGACCTTAGGGAATTGAAGTAGAGTCCTTTTTGGGTATTAATGAATCAGAAAATGGGAAATATCCAGAATATGTGATTTTAATAAAATATTTAAAAAATCTATGTTTAGAGATTTTGTTTCTTCCAAAGATAAACATATTTATTTTTTTTTAATCTCTTAGACTTGATGTCTTTTTAAATTTGCCTTGATAGTTTTGCATTTCTGGAAAATGAAGTGTAAGAAAATATTAGTTTACTTACTAAATATAAGTTTATTATATAATGCCATTATAGACTATCCATACCTAATACTTTTGTAAATAACGAATTTGTTGGTTATGTAGTAAATAATAAAGTTACATACTTGCAAATTTGTTAAAATTTAGATAAAATTATAATTTGAATAATCACAATTTTGGATAAGTCCTCATTATTTAACGACGATATCGATTCGACAGTCATTTATTTTCAAATGGTGACTTCAATTTTTGTATAGTAACTCCCTCTTATGGGGTTAATATTATTAGATATTTTTCTTTGTATTTAGTATTATTAACAAAACAAAATTGTGGCTTTCCTGTTACTGATATATTTTCAAGCATAACTCAAGATTAGCCTTTACTGGCCTTAGACATGTATCAGTTGGACTAGATGTTTCATAAAGTGAAGAATCAGAGAGAAATTTCTCAAATCAAAGTATCGACTATAGATACAGGTTTAAGTAACTGATCACTCTCAATGACTCTATCTTTGTCCAAGCAATAAATGTTAATAAACAATATCCATCCACAATTTTCGATTTTTTAACTAGAGAGTTTGTTGAAGAAGAAGAGCTGGAATGTTTGCATTTCTTTAGTATGATTTCATAATGATTTATGTTTCATTCATAGTTATAATATGAACCAAATTGGTATCCATTCCAACGTAAATGCAAGAGAACTCGGAGGCGGTCACTGTCTTCGTATTTGATCAGAATTAAAAAATTGGAAATGTTCCTTACATCCATATCATATTGAACTCTGATGAAAATCTAACACACCGTTAGGTAGTGAAATTGAGAAAACATTTTTCAAAACAAAATATGGTTTTGGAATATGTATATTCAAGAGCATTGGAATGTACGTGGTTAATTTCATTGAATTAATACATTTCTATTATTGTAGATATATATTGACAAATAACGTATCGGATAGTTTCCAAAGTCACTATAATTTACTTCCACATCGTAGATATATAGCACTCTATATAGTTGATATGAAGGTTTTATTTACGTATAAAAAATTATTCCTTATATTTTTCGCACAAATGGAATTTACATTAAAGTACTGATATTTTCTTTAATTATCCTTCTCCAATATGCTGATAAATTCTCTTGAAATTACCCGCCTCTTCAATGAGAACCACACCTTACCAGTAAGGTAATCCTTAAAAAGTCCTGTTCCTCTACATATAAAAATGTATGTGTTGCGACTATATTTGAAGGATTCGGGTGTAGACAATGGTAACTGACATTTTTTAAGTTTGAAAACAATTATACCTAAATGTTGAACTGAATTCGGATTTCTATTTACATCAATTTTTAATCTGTAAGTATTACAGGAAGCTATGATGAAGTCTTTAGAATGAAATATAGGGAAATATATGACGAAAATATTTAGTTTTCACTTTTATATACATTTTTTTTATTCGCAAGTCACGTAGATACCATTGTTTACCTTACTCTATGTTTTTTCAAGGGGAGATACCACACAGATGCCATCGTAATAAGTTGTAGTAAACATCACATAATTAGACAAACTTTTATTGGTAAAAGTTTTACACATTAGTACTCATCCTTCAACTAAATTATTATAGTATTTATAATATGCTTCTGGCATCCAAGACATGCACGATTTTACTGCATTCAGTTTGCCAGTAAACTTGAATTTTCGCATGTAAATAATGGTACCTACGAATATTCGCAAGTATAAAATGGTATGTGCTGCAGGTACCATTATTTACATGCAGGTTGTTTTTAAAGGTTAGAATATTTTCCTTGTCGTATTTCCTAATAATGCCAGTCGGGAAAGCAACTTCTTTTCTGGATATGAAGGATCAAACGTAGGGTCATTATCTTCATCATCTGGTTCAGTGTCCGATGATAAAACCGAGGAACTTTCAGGAAAACTGAAGTCGAGTCTACGCCGTGCCGCCATGTTGACTGCATATACCATTATTTACTTGCTCACACTGACAGTGACCATAATTTTCAATGAGTGCAACAGCGCCTCTATTAGAGTAAAATTAAATTAACGACTATAAAAGAGTGCGGGAACGCATATACCAATGGTTACACAAAAAAACTAAAAATTCCCAAAATTGTTAGTTACCATTGATTACATCCAAACCCTTCTTTTATTATTCTGAATTCATAGATCATTCATCATTTCATGAAGATAATTAACAAAGCAAATGATTTACAATAATCTGTTTAGCAACAAATTACTACAGGTCAGATTTATATAATCCCCACTCACTACTTGTTGCTTTGCTTTTAATAAACCACCCCCAATTGAAACGTTCCACTCTGTGTAGTAGTGAACACATTTACCCAATTTGTCATACGTGTCATAAAAGCCCTTATTCGTGCATGATACCACTTAGATTGTAGCGGGAACTGACATGAAGAGGCGAAAGGACATTTTCCGATCTTTCCCGGGATTTTCCAGACCCGGAAAGCGACATAACAGATTACCTGCCAGGACGACGACAACTAAGTTACCCGGTAGTTACGTAGTCATTTATTAAACTGGTTAATGTGTGTATTGTACGTGGATTTATAAGTGAATAATATTACAGCTTCTAAACTTTGGAAGACTGCACTTTCTTTAGTTGAACCCGATATTAGTTTACTTAGCTTGAGTTCAGTATTTTAAGAGCTTTACAAATAATACAGGGTGTTTCAGATTATCTGCTACTGTACAAATTTGTTATTCGAAGACATCCGAAGATGACACTGACTAGTTTTCCACAAAATACCAAAACACTATACACTACACTCGTGCGTTTCGCCAACAAAGTTGGCATGATCTAGAGAGGATTAAAACTAATCACCTTAAAGAAGTTTTAATCATCTCCAGATGATGCCAACGTTGTTGGCGAAATGCGCGTCTACTGTACACGTGTATTATACACGTATTTTAGTGGTTTGTGGAAAACTATGTCAGTGTAATTTTCACATCAAGGGTTCCAACCTACTCCAGTATCCGAACATGAACCAAAAACTGCTGTAAATTATAGAAATCACAGAAATTTACTGATTACAAATCTTTTTTCAACCATTATAAAACCAAAACATAGAATAAGGTAAGGGTACAAGTGGTTAATTTTCAGTACAAAAGAGGAAAGTGTGCAATTGAAATAACAAGTTGGAGATGGTTTTACAAGGGTTGAAAAAATTAAGAAGGGTTTCAACTTGCAGTAAGGTTATTTTGTACAATTTAAGAATAGGGAAATTGATCCACGTAAATTTTTCTTCTGTGATGAAATTCACTTCTTGCTTGGGGAATAGGTAGGCCACAATTATTATAGAATTTGGCGTAGCCATCTTTTAGCTTTTATTCTTAAACCACTAGAGAGAGAATTTGGTGGTAAATTACCTTAAGTTTATCAGTGATGGTGTAGATTGACCATCTTATTTTCGCGGCCTTAATCCGGTCGAGTTTATCGTGCTCTATTTTAGAACTGAAATTATAGTTAAATTTCAACAATTGAAACACGAAATGGAAAGTACTATAACAGCATCTAACAATTTTCTTCTTCGTATGTGCTCTGTGACGAACTCTTAAAGATCTTTTTTTTTACTTAAAACCTTAAAGAACTTTAAATCCATATATATGTAAATCAAAATACCATGTAGTTCTCTTAGGTATATGCATATGTCCTATGCAGCACTTTCGCAAAATAATGAATAAATTTGTTAAAATTCAATTAATATCTGTTGGAGAAAAACTCTTAGACACAACAAATTTTATACGATGTATTTTACTTTTCCGCACTCAACTATACGCGGAAAAGTAATGTAATCATGTATAAATGTTTTTTCTAGGGTTTATTTTTCGTTTTTTGGCCTAAAAGCAAAAAAAAAAGAGATTTTTAAATAATTCTGCGTGTGTGTGTATGTGTATGTGTGTGTGTCGTTGTCGTCGGCATTAATAAAATTTCTTGTTAGCACGATAACTCAACTAAATCGTGTCGGATGGATCGAGTTTTGACTAATTCTGATTGGGGACGTCTCTCAGATGACACCTGTTGATTTTGAGGTGGATAGAACACACTATATCATGTTCATGGGTTATGAGAAAGCACAATGGTGAACAATTTGAGAAATTTCTTTAGCACGATCACTCAATTAAATTGTGTCGGATCCATCGGGCTTCGACTGATTCTGATTAAGGACGTCCACCAAACGACATCTATTGATTTTGAGGTGGATAGGACATACCCCACCCTTTCCATTGGTCATGAGAAAACACAATAGTGGACTATTTGAGAATTTTTTTTTTGTTAACACGATCACTCAATTAAATCATGTCGGATCGATCGGGTTTCGACTGATTCTGATTAGGAACATCTACCAGACGATATCTATTGATTTTGAGGTGGATAGGATACACCCTACCCTGTCCACGGGTCATGAGAAAGTCATGGTGGACTATTTGAAAAAAGTAAAACTGTCACATAAAATACATACGAGTATTCTGCATTTATGTGTTAGTTAGTTTTATATGTTATTTTTTCTCGGCCACTCAATACGAAATAAAGATGTTCTACGTGCAGAAAAGTCCGATTTAAGATTTAAAAACTGTTTCTTTTTTAATAATTTAGTTACCCTTTTTTATTATGGAATATAAAATAGCATATTTTTTACATACGCTACGGTAATAAATATATTAGCGTGTGATTATAGGTTAGTAAAAAAATAAGAGAAACTATTTTACATTTCAAAACACTAACGTTAATGACAATGACTATTTAAAGAATCAACTAAATGTTCAAATTGTGTAGTGTTGACAGCCTGACAGTATCAAAGATGATTAATAAATTCTTTTTGAACATTATCAACAGCTTCAGGAGATTTATGTTGTATTTCTGCTTTTAAATCTTCTAAATTCTCCAGCCTAGTAACATATACTTTACTTTTTAAATATCCTCACAAAAAGTACATGTGTCAAATCTGGCGATCTGTCTGGCCACTCAATTGACTCACTTCGCTGTATCAAATGATCTCATCTAAATAACCGTGGGCAGATGCTGCACAAAGGGGAGTTGCCAATCTTGTTGAAAGAAAAGGTCATTGTAGATTAGATTTAGATTAGATTAGAGGTTGCTCTAGATCAGGATATAAAATTCTCGATGCAGGAATAGAGTCGTCTTGAAGAAAATCCAAATATCTTGCACTAGTTATGTTCACGTCAAAGAAATAGGGACTCAAAATTCTTCCGTTGACTATACCGCACCACACATTCTCTTTCTAGGAGTTCTGATTATGAAGCTGTATCATGCGTCGGAGATTCTCGGTATGATTTAAAATTTTATCTGACAGCAATAAAAAAGCATTATCGGTCACTAAGGCGTCCAACGATGCAAAACATGAACATTTATTTTGATTATTTAAATAATCATTGCCTTGAAATTCAGTATTTTGTAATTGCACAACAGATTTTCTTCCTTTCTTGTTTCTAACCTATACCCACGGTATTTAAATTGTAATGAAATTATTACCATATTATATGTAAAAAAATTACTTTTTTACATGCCGCAATGAATATGGAGCTTGCTATTAAAAAAATATATCGATGACGTCATATATCCTACAAGAATCCGTCCTGCATGTATCAATTATATAAAAATGTACAACTAAAAATAAAACTTGACAGTTAAGACAATTTCTCCCACAATTTATTCTTTGAACGAATTTTTAACTAATTTATTCAGCTCTGTATGCAATTGCATTAGTAGACTATTTTGTTCAACATGACTCAAGAAAAATTAACTTTTGAATTTTGCCTTGTTTTTTCAGTCACGCTTTATTATCGGTTGTGTTTATCTTTTATTTCATTTTATCCTTTTATGAAACGTACAAGGATAAAACGATGTTGTTATAAGGCTTTGGAGAGTTGACGGTTTACGAGAAATATATACTAAAGTTACATAGTAACTGAAGATGATATAATTATTTTTATCATATTTATAGCAAACCTATAGTACTATATGATTTTTTAATATATTTTTAAAAACAAACGAATATTTTAAATGACAACAGAATAAATTATTTATAATTTGGTATTACATGTTTCTCAAGTGAAAGAATACCTGCAACACTAAAATAACTGAAAGGAACAAGTGTCCTGGAATGCTTTCCTATGTTTGTGTGAATAAAACTCGGTCACTACAACAGATAACTACATTCACCATTTTTTATTTAAATGTACAATATAACGAAAGTTATGCATGAAAAATAGTATCATCTAGGTCCTTCCCTCACGCTGCCATACCTCCTCAAGGCACGAGCTAAAATTTTAAATTATTCCTCGATATAATTCTGGTTCAATTCTCTGAATTTCCATTCTGAGAATGGAAATTCATTTATTCCATGAAATTCTCTTATTTTGACTTTTAACTGAAGCAAATTTTTAGAACCATCAGTGTAAATATTGTGTTTCAAATAACTCTATAAGAAAAAATCGATCGGCGTTAAATCTGGACATCTTGGGGGGGGGGGGGGGAGAGGCAACAAATGTACACCACTTAGAGATTTCTTTTCCAGGGAGCAGAAAATATCGAAGTATGGGCTGTAGCTTCTGTCTTGTATTTAACAAATATATGCGCGCGCACATTTACCGCTACCACTCTCGAATATGTTCAAACAAACAAGTGAGAACATTTCAGGACACCGTGTAGTATAAAGAAAGCAGTTTTTAGCATGTTATAAAAAATTACGCTACTTCGAAGATGCAAATAAATGTTATATAAACTATAAATATTATTATTGTTATACTTATCTATCGCCCAATATATTAACTAGATCTAACTAATCGTTGCGTTTCTTATTACTATTAATCTTTAACTGAAAAACACTCGATATTGTCTAATGATTGTGTTATTGTATTTCACTGGTCTAGACAATAACAGAGTCCACCAAAGACCATTCTCTAATTATTATGTTTGACAAATGTAGACACAAGCTCCGTTGTGCTTGATATATAGGCGTAAATAGAGATCGACCTACATTGTGCAAGTGGGTGGGTTCTGTAATTAAACGAAACACTTCATTTAATTACACCGGCTAGATAGCAATTACGAGGCGCAAAACTCGTCCTATCCCAATTACTTTTTTAAACTTCGAATAGATTACTTCGTTAGTAAAAATTTACATGATTCAATACAAAGTGAAGTAAATCCTACTTTTGCAATTTGAAATTGTATTATGGGAAATTCATTAATATATAACACAGTTGATTAGCATAAGACTATGTATCAAAATTGCATCACATAAAAAATGTAAATTAATTAATCAAATGGATAGCGAATAAGTCTGCTAGACTGAAGTATGTAGGCAAATAAACAGATATCCTCCCCAAAGATTACCCAATTCATAACTTATACCCAGGAATCAAGTAGACGAAACTCTGGAAAATCCTTTGTCATATTTTTTAATTTCTCGTCAATCAATTGTTGACTTACCAAATGGTTTATTGCGCGAAGGTAAACTGCCAATTGATGAAAGTATGCCGAAGCTGTATCTATAGATAATTTGTAATAATGAGATGTAACAGTTAGTCTTAAAATTAACTGATGAAACATTCTCATTTAACTATTGTATTAATGAATATAGTTTTGCCCATACCCTGAAAGTTTTCAGTTTTACCTGCTTACCTCTTATAACAAGTCTACAGTGTTGCAATGTCTGACTATATGCTACCTTTGACTTGTTTTATCGTAGGAATTGCTACGTCCAGTGGTCCTTTTTGTAATGAGCGTGTAACTAAACTTTTCATAAAATGGATTACTAATAAATATAGCAGATAAATATAGCAATATCCTGAAATGTTTCCACTTCTTTGGTGAATAAAACCCAGTCAATAAAAATATATAGTTTAAACACTATTTTTTATTTAAATTTCACACTCAATGTATGTACCTTGTCAAGGTGCAATATAAATTTACAATAATTCGCGACTGACGTAATGCTGATTTAGTTCTCTAAATTTCCTCGCGTATTCTGGTTTTTAACCGAAGCAAAATCCTAGGGACATCAGTGTATACATTAAATTTCAAGTAACCTCATAAGAAGAAATCCATCACAGTTAAATCGGGACTTCTGAGTGACCAATTAATTTTCCAGCTTTTATCGAGATAAAAATAAGATCGCTTTTCGAAGAAACATTACTTTAACGGCTTCCATTGATGTTTGCAATATGGACTGTAGCTCCATCTTGCTGAAACACTGTGTCCTCATTAACTCCAGCAGGATTTTAAAGTTTTAGTGCTTTAGCATATCCCTATATCGATGAGAAGTAGTGATGAGTGCAACACCGTTTGCATTTTCATAAAAGTAAGGTTCACTAATGTAGGTGCATTCATTGCCGTCCATATTGTTAATTTGGGAGAATGTAAGGGATTTTGGTGCTTCTCTAGAGGATTTTCTGTAGACCGGTAAAGGCAATTTTGTTTATTTACATATTCATATAAATAGAAATATCCTTAGTAGGTGAATAAGATATTATAAAAATTTTCGAATAATTCTTGTCCAAAAGCGGATGGAATTGGATAATCTTCAAGCTTCAAAGTTTACACCAGTTGATTCTTGTGAGAATGAAATCAAATCCTTCAAGTCTTAAGACGACTGCATATTTTCGTACAGAACGGCGATGTGTACATCACTGCTGTATCGATTTCGATGTATTACTCTTCTGCGTCGACCCGTTGATTCTTTTATTAATGGTAATGCCTTCTATTTAAAATTTAGCGACCCACGGTTTGACTAATTTTGCTGAAGGAGCTTGATTAATGTTGCGAAGGAAATAGTGCGCTCGATGCAGGCGACAAATTATTACATGAGAACGATGGTCCTCGTAAAAGCTGAAGCATGAGTGTCAGACACTCATGGAACGTTGCTCGCGAGTGGCACGATTCATTACAACTGAATTTTCAAGGCGTGATATTAACAACAAACACATACATGCGCATATTTACTACTACTTTCTGAGATGTTCAACAAACAAATGAGGAAAACATTTTATGGCACCTTGTACATACCTAAGAAGGTATAACATATCTAAATAACTGCAATTTTGCTCCAAATCTCGTGTAATAGTAAGATGTAGATGGACCTGTTATCTACTTACAGTTATAAATCGATTTATAATCATAACATTTTAATACAATTATTATCCCAGATCTAGAAAAAGCGTTCACAGTTATCTGACTTACAGAGCATAGAATGCTTAACGTGCAAAAATAATCAGAAAATCTTTTGCTTAAAAGATTTTTAGACACATATATTTGCCATTTCTGTTCCGAAAGACTGAAATAATAGACTTTTGTTTATCTAAAAATAAAGTTTATTTGCAGAATGAACAGAACTGTATGAATGGGCATCCAGTTCCTTTTTCATCGTGAACACTACCTGTTCTCTAAAACTTCTACATGATCTGTCGTAAATATACTCTAGAGACTAGTTGATCTGGATATTTCGCATTGAAAATTCTTTCAACTGCATATAGATTTCTTCTCGCTAATAATATGATAATGATATAGCCATATATCTAATACTTCTAACAGATATTTGACTGATCAATACTATCAAAGTCGTTCGAGAAATCTATGTATATTACATACATCTCCTTGCTCCAGTAATTCTATTGTTTTAATTTCATTCTGATTACATAGAGACAAGTTAGTTATCGTCGATCTGTTTTCCATAAAGCCATATCGATCGGGATATAGCGAAGTTTTAATTAATGGATAGATGCAGATATACTGAGAGATCTCAAAATCCTTTGTGAAGAACTGAGTAAAACTGGTATAGGTCTGTAATGTACTAAATTAGCCTTTGATTTTATAATAGATTAAATAAAATGACTAGTGGATTAATGAGGTTTCTGGAACAGTCCTTATTCAAAAGGTTTTGTACAAGGTCATGATTCACAGTCATCTTATTTTTAATTTTGCAATAGATGTTTGGATATCTTTTTCTACTAGAGAGTTATTCCTAAGTGTCTGACAATCGATTATAATCATTTAAAATTTAATTTTTCTAAGACCAGTGAAGATACCAACACAATTCATTAATTAACTTTTGACATCATATGAATTATTATTATTAAATAGAGTCATAGTAGAATCACCTATTATTAATGTATTACATTGATTGTTGCTAACTGAATGATCACAGATATCTGAACAATTCATAATCATTTGCGTTTATTTGATACAGTTGTCACGATTTCTTTACTTATTAATACATTAGTAATAGAAGACATATATTTCCTCACTTCAAATTTCAACTATACTAACAAAACGGAATTCATTAACACTAACAAGAAAATTTAACTATTATTACTTGTACCTAAGGCGTCCGGTTTCAAATGTCTCTAAATCCAAGTCCTAAAAAAAACCGGTAACAGTGATGCTGCCATCTAATGCCCATATTATGTATGATTCTTAATTATGTCTGTCGCAAATGTGTCTACATCCATTCAAAACTAAATTACGAAATCCAGTAATGGTAACAAAACTCTCTCAGTCCTTTGTAAATACTGTTTCAAAACTCTTTCGTTCCGTTCTATTCATATGGGTATCAAAACTTCTTACATCCAATAGTATACTAACATTTTAGCGTTGCGCGTGATCAAGACTGCTTCAATTGATTTCTGTGTTTTTAACAGCTGCTTCAGATGCTGAACTGAAGACAGAATTAATCTGCAAACTACGAGTTCACAAACTTAAGGCCAAAATCTTTATGACACGCTCAAAGACCCAGAAGAAAATTGCGTTAAACTAAGTTTTCATTATTAAAAGAACCTTGTGCTTCCTCGCGTTCCAGATCAATCAGCATATTATTTAAGACAATTTTATTGGTACAACTTTACCATATGTGAGGGCCATTCTAAATCAAAGCAGACACAAAATAGTATTACTGCGTATACATGGTCTGAAAACATAGAAGACAAGGGATCTAATGAAATAGTATCGATGGTTAATCATAAATTGTCCGCATTAAATCTGACAGACGCGACCTGTATTAAGCTTTCTTGGGATGGATGCCCCGGGCAAAATAAAAACTATTATGATTGGAATGCTTATGCATTGGCTATATTGTACATCATCTTCAGTTGACGTTATTCACAATATTTCCCATCGTTGGGCATTCCTTCCTGCCATCTGATATAATTTTCGAAAGAGTTGAAAAACAAGTGAAAAAGAAGGAAGTTATTTTTCATCCAAGGGAATATCGTGCAATATTATCAGATCATGCAACTGTACTTGATCTCGAAAAAGATTATGATGTATTTGATTGGAAAAACGCTATTGATGGGTGTGTGAAGTCGCCTAATCAATGGCATTTTAAGTTTTCAGCTGCCAAAAGAATATCAATTAAGAATAAATTCCAGCAAGGAGGTAACAGTGTTGTTGTTAAAGGAAGGGTCAAGTACAGGTCGGATTTTGGTACTTACAAATCGGTACTAAAAAAAGGGAAAAGCCTCAGTGTAATCAAGCCTGAGCCGTTACCAAAGATACATTTCGTTAAAGCATCTAGAATACATAATGTGAATGTCCTTTTAAAGATGTACTTCGGGCTGAACTGGAGGATTATTCCCAATGAAAATTTAATATTTTACCAACATATTATTGACAATAGTAATGCTGTTGACCAGGCAGAAAACGCAGATCATGAAGAAACCGTTGAGACTTTTGAAACAGAAGAAGATGGGCTTAGAATTTAGTTCTTATGTATTACGGAAATAAAATACAATCCTAAGTAAACATCTCATCTTAATTAATAAAAAACCTTACTATGTCAACAGTGACAGTTTCACACCTAATTAAATCCATTGTTTGGTTACAAAACTCTTTAAGTTCAAACTTTTTATTAACATATTACCTTTTTTACGGTCTAATATATTCTTTATAATGAAAAAAATCATTACAAAGACCTTATCCTCACATATATCAACAGAAGAAGATGGGCTTCGAATTTAGTTTTCATGTATCACGGGAATAAAATACAATCCTAAGTAAAAATCTCATCTTAATTAATAAAAAACCGTACTATGCCAACAGTGACAGTTTCATACCTAATTAAATCCATTGTTTGGTTACAAAACTCTTTAAATTCAAACTTTTTATTAACATATTACCTTTTTTTACGGTCTACTAAATTCTTTATAATGAAAAAAATCATTACAAAAACCTTATCCTCACACATATCAAATATAAAAACTTCATTTCATATATATAACAAATTATACGTTTTTTGGATTTTCTGTAAAAATGCTTATCTAGGATGTAAAGAACTTTGAAACTGGCGCCTCACCTATACATCTATTAAAATATTCAAATCTTCGCAGTGGAATCTCGGTTGCTTCAGTACTACCCCAGTATACGTATAACATCACTGATGCAGCACTCGCGATAGGCAACTTTACTTATGTTTCAGAGAAAAGTGTCTCATTACGTCCTCTCTCGATGGTACATTATTTTTGAATTTTTCAGTCTTTTCCTGTAGACGTCAAAGACATTTCCAATGCATTTAAAGTGCCAATCAACAGAGCAATTTACAAATTCCAAGCGACTAAGCGTCTTTTAGACGGAAAAAAGCCCAGGTGACAATTGAATTAACGTACGAAGCGGGCTCCGGAGAAATAAAATAGAATTCTCGCGCGCCCCAACCCCGACGTACACCGCCACAAGGTTAAATAGTCGAAACAGTACGTTAATTAACCACGATTTTATATAATTACAGCCGTGAAATAACTTGTCGCATTTACAAAGTACGGATAGCATGTAACTGTGTATTGATTTCCATTTTCTTTTTCCTTACAGGTAAGTTAAAACGGTTTGGAACACTGCAATGCATCAAATCGACAATGCGATCTCTGACTGACAACTAAGGAAAAGCTGAGAGTATCTCTGATGGAATTATTGTAACGACATTGACGTATGAAGCGTCCAATGTATATCGTTCTACGGAAATGAAGATTTACAGCCTGCTGCGAACATCTTCAATTAGGGAGGTACGGTTAGAAGTAGGAATGACGCTTTCATATATTATTAATATTTAATTTCTCACTACAATTTAATGACATTGTTTCTGGACTCGATATTGTTACGTACAGGATGAGTGTCTTGGCTGGTTAATGTCTGCATCTACGAGTAATAAATGATTATAGTGAAGTACATAGTGTATTATGCAACAAGTTCTGAAAATAATATTTTCACGCGTGTGACAGCTCGACACATAAATTGTACGCGAAGCAATATATACGGGTGTGAATAGTCTTTACAGGCATGTTACACACTATACTTTTCTACGGATGCTTTAAATATGGGATATCTCAGAATATCTTTTACAAACCAAATAACTAAGAAGTTTCGTATATTTTTTGTATAAGTAACGAAACTTACTTTCAATAATGGTATCGGAAATTGACATAATGCCTATTATTGGTTAACTGTCAATAAGGGGCCTTTGTTGAGTCCTTGTTAGATTCAAAAAACGCGATTTCGAACAATTTGGAGTATAAATATTTGATGGACTTTATTCAATTGGGCCACACGTTTATTAAGCTAGAAAGATAAAGAAACCTGGATTTTCTTGTACATAAATTGCTAGAACTTATGGAGGATATTCCTTTGATCGAACGGAATTTAATAATTTGGCAACGAGATGATTCTCCTCCTCATAACGCACAATTCTTTTCATTTTTGGAGTATTTAAATAATATATTTCATATCATTTAATAATAGAAATTTAATTAATTATCCTGTAGGATTTACAGACCTTACGCTTTTAGATTTCTTCTTATAGAGTTATTTCAAATATCTCGTCCATCAGACTCAATCTGTGAATTTGAACTACTTAAAAAACATAATTCGTGAACATTAATATAATGCAAAGTTTTACTACCAGAGGGTAACATTCAAACTACAGAAATAAGGAGTTTTTATACTCCAACCCATCTGCAAATGCCTTATATAATAAGGACTAAACAAATTACGTCAAAACAGTTATTTTCCTGGCTATATGCCAAACGCCGAGCGCTGAATTACATGACAAAAGTTGCCGTATTTTTGTCTAACAGAGTTAGTACTAACGTACAGTGATTGTTCCAAACCACAAGAAAGACGCAAAGTGTCAACTATCTCAGGATATCGTTAACTGCAGACCGGTTTCCACATTTCTATCTTGGGTCTCGTCAGTGCAGTGTAAGCGAGTATACCTTTCACAGATGAAGTTGACATCTAGTAGACTTCTGTACTACTAGTTCTGTACTAGAGACTAGTTCTGTAGTTTGAATATTACCCTCTGCGTAGTAGAACTTTGCATTAGATTGATGATCTCAAGTTTTTACTTCGATTTAGATTGTTCGAAACTACCAAGAGATGGCGTTTGGTACGTTCTACTGCGGTGGAACGTAGCAGCGTCAATTAGATGTAAACTTCATCTGTTAAAGGTATACTCGTTTACACTGCACTGACGAGACCCAAGATAAATAAGTCGAAACTGGTCTGCAGTTAACGATATCCTGAAATAGGTGACACTTTGCATCTTTCTTGTGGTTTTGGCAAAATCACTGTATTTTAGTGCTAACTCTGTTAGACAAAAATACGGCAAATTTTGTCATGTAATTCAGCGCTCGGCGTTTGGCATATGGCCAAGAGGATAGCTGTTTTTACCTAATTTGTTTAGTCCTTATTATATAAGGCATTTGCAGATGGGTTGGAGTATAAAAACTCCTTATTTCTGTAGTTAGAATTCGTGAGGCTTATCGACATATTACATCAGTTTGATTCGAGTTCTGTGTACCAGAAAAGTATTTCTCCATTTTGAAACATTTGTGTGGAATATTCAGGAGGCAATTTCGATTATTTATTGTTATTCTATTCCAGCTATTACGTTTCAAGAAACAGAAGGACGTAGGCTGGAGGGCTGTTTCTTTTGAAATGTAACGATTTGCAACATCCATCTGCTATGGACAAAAGTAGTTAAAAATATTAAGTGTGGTTGTTGCACTTCTACGAGTATGTTAAGAATGGCGTAAAGATTCAATTTCGATACAAAAAATGTTGAAGGCGCAATTTGAAAATGTTGGGGGTGGTGTCCTAAGGGTTAAAAATAATATTTCGAGTTCGTCATTAGCAATAGTTTTTAGTTTATCTTCTCCTCTCTTCAAATTCTGGAGATATTAATTGTAAAAAACATTCTATGATACCTGATGTATCATATCCAGAATAATATGCAACAAATATCAAATTAGAACCTTCTTTTAGTATATTTTCCTTTAGGAAGTTATATACTACTAACACCATATAATCAATAATTATTTTAAATTAGTTTTTTGTATAACTGTAAAACAAAATAGTTAAGAATATTTGTAATATTTACCTAGTACAAAGCAAGTAATTACACACTACCCCAATATGCATAGAATGAAACTAACACTTAGATTAGGAGATACATGACGTATAATATCCGAAGTTTAATTTAATTTATTTACATAGCTCTCGCACTGTCGTGTCTATATCGATGCTCGGTTGCATTATATTAGCATAATTTAAAATTCATAACGTGTGTCAATTATCTGATAGGTACTTAATGCAATGAAAATAGTCATTCTAATATGGTATATATTTGGGAGACAAAGATTTTATTAGAGATTAATAAAATAAAATTAACATCAAAGAAGATTTCATAATGTAATATTATATTTCATGTTTTCAAGAAAATATTTATTCACAAAAACGAATGGTACATAATTCTATAATATACAAATATATATTTGTTAAACAAAATTTGTTTAAATAGAAAATATATTAGTGACTAAAATGGCGATAATTTTATAGTAAATTTGACGTTAAATTTTACCTCAAGTAAATTACAAATTGAAAAAGTATTTTCGGGAATAAACTTTTGTCTCAGTATAAACATTCGGTATATTTATCTGTTATAAACAAGACAATTCATCTATGCATATTCAGTAGCGACTGGTAATAAGGAATATACATGAACTGATCAGTTCAACTGTTTTGAAAAAAAAAAACATTTTGTTATCTGTTAATTTTGTAGTTACAAACTTTATAAAATATATGATAATATCTTATGTATAGAATTTTTTCAGAAAAGATTTTTATAATATCACATTACAATTTTCATAATGATTTCCACGCTAGACTCTTCGTCAGGCCACCGTAGCCTGAAATTTTAGGTTAGATTTGCATATCGGTCATATAGCAGATACGGGCTCTTGTTTGGATCGCCCTCGGAATTTTACTCGTACGCAGTCGTACTTTTTCGTTAAGCGGATAAAACAAGCTTTGTTAGCAGTTGGACAGCAAAGACGTTTCATTAAATTCTATGAGATTACGTCATAAATTGTCACATTTCAATAGATGACCGTCCCTCATAGTTGAGTATTCTGTTCGCAGCGTGACGTGTTGTGGTCTTCAGACGTAACCTTAAACGTTTAAATATCATTTTAGTTGATTTCCTATTATTAAATAAAGCAATAACTTAGAACAAAGTATTAAAATTAAATATTTAACAAAATCAACATTGAGAAATTTCATAATTTAGCAAGAAGGATTATGCTATTATGTCAACTATAAAATGTGTTAAAACTTTTTTGAGGAATACAATGAATCAAGGTAAATCTACAGCATTGGCCATGTTGTCCATCGAGAAGGAAATGGTTAAAAAAATTGTAGACTTTTCAAAATGATATCAACATTTTTGTAAACAAAAAATAAACGAACTGATTTCCTGTACTGCCAATTCTGATATATCTTTTATTATTTTACCTTACCCACATGTCACGCCTATTATTAGGCCACATTAGGTACATACCTATCTACACACTGTATAGATTAACTTTGATTTACTCTATATAGATTTTGTGGTGAAGAAGATGTATTCTAGTAATAATTAAATCTGAGTATATAATTTTTACGGTCATATTTAGGGGAATAATTCAACATTAAAAAAGTCTGAAAATGTAAACTAGATATAACAGCAAATAATTAAAACGAATACCAATACATAGGTAAAAAATGTTGGTCTGCTATAAAAATCCTTTAAGATCCTGATGAACCCATTTAATCAAATCGAGGGTGACTATCACAGGAAGAAGACCCTATTATTGTATTACCCTAAAACAACCCGATGTAAAACAGATGTAATCCAGTCTCAAATGTAACGGGATAAAGAGATTATGCGCGCAAAATCAATTAGAGGTTTTTGTTTCACTTAGCCAAAACTGATGTTGGTTACATTAAATGGGATGTTGATCCTGTTATTCCCATTAATTATACTGCAGCCCTTGGTTGGGCGCCCTCCGACGTGGATTATACCGATCAGATTGGTATTGTCGCAGGTTTTGCTTTCTTGCTCGATAATTCATCAGCTGCTACTTCATCAGTTGAGGATTCTCGTTACAGTAATTAATTATTTGGAAGCGTAGACGTAACAGGAAATGATAGCAAGAAATAGTGGACGTGTCGTTAAATAATGTGGTTTTGACGTAAAATTTCAGACTTCCTATAATGAAATTTACGCGTTGCTGCTAAATGTGATAACCTTCACATAGAGAAAATTTTAGTTACTCACAGTGGCGGCTCGTGAGGGGGCAATAAATAAATATTAATTTATGTAGATTTTTAGGCACCTGCGATATACCTACCTAAATATGTACATGGTTACATTTTTAGGTAGGTATATCGCAGTGTTTTAAGCCAGGTTTTAGATATCAGAATAAAATTATTGAATTAGGTACATACCTATTTAGTTTTAATTAATTGTCTTGAAAACAAAATCCATACGCTTTTCTTTGCGTTGGGTGAAATGGTGGATAACAAGTTCATTGAAATTTGTGGTTGATGTTATTTGTCCTTTTTCAATTGAACACATTGCTAATGCACATAGTTTAATTTCTTTAATGGTATTTCTTGAATATGTTTTTATTCTTTTTAAAGTAGAAAAACATCGCTCACTCTCAGCTGTCGTCATTGGCATTGTATACAAAATTTTTACTAATTTTACAGCCTCCACAAACGAAGATGTCCAGTTATTTTCATAAAAACATTGTATTAATGTTAAGGCACTCGCACATTTGCAAAATTTGGTCTGTTATAAACCACTATTAGTTCATGTTTAAATGCAATTGGATCCAAATCGTGAATGTTAATAGCTTTCTGAAATTCGGTTTTGGGAAAATGTACTTGAAACGTGGAAAACAACTGAAGTTGAAAAATATGAGCTATAGAGACACTAAACACAAATCGGTCATCAATATTAAAAATAATAACATAACACGCTTCTTTAGCAGCCATTGAATGTTTGTCTTCAAAACGCTGCCTTTTAGGGTGGGAACGTCCCTCGTGGTCTTCATCATCACTGTTTTCATTTTCTCGGTAATAATCGTAATAAATTGTATTTCTTACATGCTAAATTGATGCTTTGAATGATGTCACGTATTACTGAATTTTAAGATGGTCAATATCTCGTTGCTGTAGTTGATTAAAGAAAATATCGCAATTCGGTATAATTTTATTAAAAAAGTGTAACCAATAATTAAAATCATAATCCTTTAAAGTATGTTTTAAACCGTTAGCTTTTCTTACGGTTGATGAGTCACTACGAGTAGTATCATCGTTTAAAATTTGTTCCAGGCATCGAATAAGATCCATTTTGTATTTAAAAACAATCACTACACACCGTGATTTAAAATTCCACCTGATTGGTGTAGATCACGGAAGTCATTTTCTCACTACTTCAGCCAGAACATTAGTACATTTTGGAGATCTTGAAAAAAACTGAGCTACCTGTTCATTTTGTTGGATTATATTAATCGATATGCACTATTTAATTGACACATGATATTCACTTTCCCTAAAATCGAATATTCAATCACATTATTTAAATGTTTTTCACTAATTTCATGCCTTTTAATTTTTTCACTGAGGTGTTTCAAGTCACAAATTCCATTAGTGGTCCAAGAAGGATCGCTTTGTAGAGAATTTCGAATTAAACAAACGAAACAAAAAAAAACGCATTTCGAACACTACATCCACACAACTAATCTACTAAATCGTACATACTTTTATTAAATTTTCTTGTGGTTTGGCCTCTGATATTTTCTGGAAAATTGGGAATCACCTCGTATGGGAACTCAGTGTTATCTATTAATTTTAAAATATTGTCTACTGAATTATTCATCATGAATAAATAGCCCCGTAAACTCGTAAACAGCAATAATTGATACTATGTAATAGGTTTAAGAATGTATCTAGCGCGACACACGACCGCCACAATACACTCTCTGAGAGCCGCTTGGCTTGGGGCAACTTGGTTTTAGCCCAAATGATGACGTAATTTGACGGACTTTAACCGCATGCGCTACGCTTCTCACCTCCGACCATCTCGGGTGGCGCGGGACTACTTCGTAGTTATACACTCGCTGTAACCAGTATTACACCTTCATTCACAAATTGCGCGATTCCAGCAAAGCGGCCAATTAAAATTAAATTGCAATTAAAACAATTATAAAATAAATAATTATCAAAACTTCAATTAACATAATGATAAAAATTACGCAGAACCTGAATTAAATTATTAATAAAATATAGAACTTTAAGAACTTGAGGAATTAGTTGGGGGCACTGCCCCATTGCCCTTCCTGTACCAGCCACCACTGCATGAAAAATAGGAGACCACTTTTCCATGAGCACCGAAAGATTACAAGCTTCTTTGATGCGTGTTTTGCAAATAAAGTTGACATCATCGAAAGATGATTAAAACTAGTTTTAAGCTACCTCTAATATTTATTTATACCTAAATCTTTTTGGGCTTTAGTAAATATTTATGAATATTTTCCGGCTTCATGTACTGTTCACTAATAAACTCACTCTTCTTGGCTATATTTTTTCATGGTCAGTGAACAGTGAAGGGATTAATTTGTTTCGGTTTACTGCGCCACTTCTTCTAATACCTAATCTCTTATAATAATTACAACTACCGATTGCAAGCGCCCTCTATGTCTGTCATAATTGTCGTGCATGCGCATTCCAATTAACAAGATTTTGTGCTACACATGTTGTTCGGCTCATAACTTTGTCAGAACAGGTCCGATTCCAATCGAAGTGGTATAATTTGAAACAACTGTTTTTAAACTTTCAAACAATTTATTGAACTTTACTTCAAATGACACTGAAGAGAGTACATATTCTCTCAAAGTTGGAGCATGTTGCTGAGTCGATTGTTTTACTCTCAAGTGTATTTCCTAACAACTCTCATAAGTATTTGCTTGGAATACTGCGGCATATGTTTTCAGTAACTCATTGATTCGAACGTTTTCAAAACTCACTCCAACCCGATAGTTCTTTTTTAAATAAAAAAATATGGAAGACCCGACTCTTGTTTCCAGAAGGAGAAGTTGTTTGCTTGCCTCCTTCAGGACGCGCGTCTGTCTCACCGTCCACCAACTCATTTTTCATAGACTTCCTACAGATAGTCTCAGAGCCGTCCTTAAAACACTAGATTGGTAGCACTGAGTATTTTGTATTCACACGGAAATAAAAGTTCAAGTATTTTTTTTCATGGTTATTAGTTTCATATTCTTATTAGTTCAAGTGTTTAGGTACTGTTGTTTAATTTCATAATAAATTAAATAGTCAGTTAATCTATAATCATAAAACTGGACGATAGCTGTTAAAATGTTACCAATGATAACTATTTTTTTTCTATCCTAGTTTTATATTTTTATTAGTTTAAGTGTTCGATTTTAATGATAACTTTTGTTTTTTTATGCCCTGCTAATTTTATAGTGTTATTGCTTAGTTTAGTGTTTACTTGGTTTAAGTGTATGAAACTTACACTTAAATAATCTAAAATTAGAAGGCTGGGTGGTGGCTGTTAAAATGTTACGAAATATTGCTAATTAAAATTCCATGAAATCTATTTTTTTAGTCTAAATATTTGAAATGTTAAAATCAACTAACAATACAAAGTATTAAAAGTACAATTTTATTTTTTAGCTGACCTATCTTCTTAAATTTGTGTTACTGTGCAAAAAACAACCCATGAGTATAGATTACTCATGCTACTAACACCGTACTACAAGTTAGGTCTACCAGTTTAGGGTTAAGGGCTTATATACCCCTGCGCGCGCGAGTGAATTTGACAAATTATTATAAAGGCTATAAGTTGAAAGAAGATTAAATTGTTGGCTCACGTTTTTTATTAACTTTTCAACTATAAGAAAAAAAATTTTATTAACATTATTTTTTACGGGTATAAATGGACTACTGATGAAAATCATGGTGCCTCTTTGTCGACATCATAACTTCGCCAAAATTATGAAATCTGCAAAAATAAAAAAGAATCTTGTAAAATAATGTAGTAGTATTGGTCCGAGGAAGGAATTTTTTTTTAATAACGAAATTACAGTATTTCAAATTTAAGTAGGCAATTAAGGAAAACATTTTATTTAATATTTTATAAAAAATTATCCAACCAAAATATAAAAAAAACGTCTCGGCAGGCTATAGAGAGAATAATTTAATAAAGTTAGAAAATATAAAAAATTGTGATATCGTGCTGACACTGTCTAAAAACATAGTTTTGAGAAAAACGTTTTAAAGTTTTTAAAGTTTCTGGTAGGTGCAACGTGAACTTACGGCTAGTCTTCCATTCCGTACTATACACACAGGAACTATACTCTTCAAAAAATGATGCGACGGTCAACTAATACTATAGTCCATTTATTACTTATTTTCTAGGAAACCCAGGTTCTGCGAACAAAATAAATACAAAACGCAGCTGTAGAGAGGGGCGCGGCAATTATTCGTTCCAACCCGATGTCCGGTCACATTTATTGCTATAACTTTGTAACTGAGTGGAATTTTCTTAATTATTTTTATTGAAAATTTTTAAAAGTATAAAAATACAAATATATAAAAAAATCGATTTTTTTTAATTTCATGGTATTTAGTACCGAACGGCTTGTTCTTTTTCTGCCAGTAATTCAAATCCCTGTCCGACTCCTATGCCCTTGTGTTAGTGCTGCGTTCGTTTTCTCTACTTTGTCCGAACCGGGGTAGCAGCGCAGCGGAAGTGTATGGTAGAGACGTTCAAAGACCAGAATAATAACATATCCTAAACGTGCAGAACAAGGTGCACGTAGAACAAAGTAAGTCCCTTTACTTATCTTACTGCTACGCAGGTGGTCCTTCGCCTACATCGGTACAGCAAAAAGTCAAACAATAACGCTTCAATTATCACCCAACACATGAGTATGTGAGCTCTTAACAGTCGGATGCTGGCACTGAATGTCGCATATTCACTAAGTAGGTTTTCAGGGGGTTTATTTAAGCCACTCTGTTGGGGGGCGTCTCCTCTCATCTATTCTCCTGACTCGGAGAGCTGCCGCCAACAGTAGCGCTTTCACCTTCTTCAGACCAACATCTAAGTTACCTATTGACCTTCTTTAGACCAACATCCAAGTTATCATCTTATAATATCGCTGTCCTAGTTAATATCATTTATATTCTTTGAATTATCAAGGATGGGACAAGCAGAAGTCAAAACAAGTTGTTTTGTTTTGTATGCTTTACGAGTCTAAAAGCTATATGTTCTATTTTTGAAGACTGTACTAGATATAGGCTTATTTTTGGGTTGGAAAAATGTTAGCGAATTGATCTCTTGAGGGAAGGTTCTCTTCAAGCGACCCAAAAATTACATGATTTTCTTCATTTTCTTTTTCATAGAAGGAAGTAAATACATTACTCCCTTAAGTAAATAATGTACTCAAAGTTTTTTATACATATTTATCAAGTATTCAGGTGTACAAAAAAAAAATTTTTATTAAAAAAATGACAGGGTAATTAGTTACATGCTCGGTAATGTGACCGCCCCAAAAAAAGGTGTCCAATCGGTGGGAACTCTAGCACTTGCAAAAGTCATCTGAAATTAAAAATTTCAAAAAAATTTGTAAAATATGTATTTGTTGGAGCTTATACCAATAAAAAAAATCGAAAATTAACAAAATGGCGGACTTGCGAATTTTCGCTACCGATTTTTCACTTATTTTTCGCTATTTAAAGTGTTATAAAAATAACAGCGAAATTAATGTTTTCTTAGGTATAAGCTCCAATAAATTTAATTAGTTTTTGAATTACAGTTCCCACCACTTTAAAAAACATGGTTTCGAGAAAAACGCGTGTTTGACTGACGCTACACGCTATACCCATCGATATTAACGTATAGAGAGGCAAAATATCTAATATTATATCATATACTCTGACATATGGTGGCACTTGGAGTAATTATACTTACCATAGAATTAGGCGCGCATATAGGCCCATATAGGCGCGCATTTCAAAAATATTATAATAAAATATGCTATACTGCTTGAACTCTATTTTTGCGTAATTTTTCGTAAAAGGTGGGTTACATTATTAGGCAATATCTTTTTTATAAAAATGTTTTCGGCCAAATCGTTTTAGGAACGTATTCTACATATAATAAGGTATAACAAAGGAAAAAAAATCGATTTTTTGGTCGAGTTTGAGGAGAACCTCCCCTTAAAGAAAACTGATCAGAAATGAATATCGTAGCTTATAATACCCTATAGTTCACATATGATTGATATCTTTCAAGGAAGTTGCATTTAGGGCAGTCGATCTCGATCACACGAATCCAGCGCCAGCATCAATAACTATCAAGGGTGCCAGCATCGCCGTGTTAAGGCGTCCTCTTCTATAAACAAGTCAAGAGGGGTCAGTCTCATGGCACTTCCAAGACCACTGTGTTGTACTCATTACAGAAGCGATAGTTAAACAAGTTAGTTTCTTAACATGCTATAACTTTAATGACGTTACTTTATCAAAGAAATAATAAAAAAGATACGTTCTTCTGATGTTCTAAATCACAGACAAGGAAAACTGAATTCCCTTAAATGCATAAAAGAAACATTGCATAGTTCTGTAACTCTGTATGATCTTATAGAACATTTTAATTCACACACAATATGTTTAAGGTATTTTTTCTATCACCGATATTAAATCAGATATTTGAATAAATTTTTAAGCAAAAATTATCTCGTTGAACTTGTGGTGGTAAGAACAGAATTCATCAAAATCGATATTTGACACTCAGTATCAGTTGTTAGATGAACATTCTGAAAATTCCTGTACGCAAAAATTTATAAAATGGCCTTGAGTGGAATATTAATTACGGCTTTTTTATTCATGGGGAAACGGTAAGAGTTTACTAATTAGACGGAACGTATCACGAATTTTTTATTCAAGCTTTGGAATCGTGTATGGAAGGAACAGGTTCAAACCAGATATTAAATTAATGTTATTTCCGCTCATTTGGATGCGTTATTTAGCTGAGTAGATTCCTTTGTAATTATATTTTCCACATATTTACGATAAACGTTTGTGAAATGGTATTCGAATGATATTGTGCGCAAATTAACAAAGGATGACATGAGGGCGAGTTTGCTCTAGATAATTCTTATTCCTCAGAGACAAGTTTTGTTGCTTCCAATAAATGTTAGTTATAATTTAACAAAAATCAATATATTTATTCTATTTCGCTATTTAAATAGTTATTGTATATATTTTGTAGAATAAAGTAATTGGTAATTCTTGGTAAAAATTCTATCTCTTATCTGTAGAAATTGTGTTTTCTACCGGTAAAAATTGTATCTCCTACTGAGCACTGATATGTTCTATATTCTTTGTTGGCACTCAAACCAATTTAAGATTACAGTGTCAGCCCCGTGCGTTCCCGAACACTCTCCCTATCATCCCTTAGGAGCTTTGCCATCCAGTCGCTGCCAGGCATTAAGCCCAGCCAGCGGTTTAACCTGATGGGGCTGTTTAACCAAGCAACGTCGGGCGCAGTTAACATTTGGATGGGTTCCCGCTTGAAAACACTGCGTGCCGTTACCGCTTTTAGCCTGCAGTACTGCTGGGTGGATTAAGTAGTCCAGTAGTACTGTTACCGGTCCCAAGCCCGGAAGAAAGAGGAGGGTTAGAGGGTCAGATTAGCTGTCTACCCTCTGTAAAAACAGATAAACAGCTCATAGTACCGATGATATTCATCGAAGAGGAACAGGTCCTAGACCTACTTAGCAGAAAGAAGAAGCATTCCTGGGTGTTCCGCTTGCGATTGCGTCTTTCAATCTCCAGCTATTCCCAGATTGCCCTCTTGTCAAGGCAGTTTACAATCCTCACCGCTGCTTTGGGTCCTATTAAGCCCCTTTCGGTTTATTCCGTGGCCATCTTGCCATCTTCTTGTTATGTCGGATATCAGTATGACCCGGCACCCACACCATCATCGTCAACTTGTTACTCCCGGCTAGTGTTTTTACTGTATACCTGCATTCCTTCACCAGCCACGATTTTTCTCCTGGAGCTTCTAAATCATCCAAGGCGGCACTGCTATTGGAGTAAATGGGAATGTGCTTATCAACTATTGCATTCAGAAATTGTGTTTATGCGCAGGCGTGGATATCCATCACCTCCACCTGGAACACTGTAGCATAATTTTCGAGAGGAACTGAACACTTCTTTCTTCTATTATGTCCGCATACTCCAGCTCCAGTCTGCCCCTCGATCTAGAAGTCATCTTTGAAATGTTCTCGGTCAGAGGGAGCATGATATTTCTCTACAGTCGAAATAGGAACAATATATTATTTTGAAATTATACCTCTATTAGTCTGCAATATGTCAAGTCAGCGAAGACAGTCAACTGAATCGCCTGATTTGGCCCATAATATATATTTCCCTAAGAACGGATTTTCAAATATATAAAAGTAAGGAGTAATTAAATATGCCCAATAATTACTTAGCTTTAGCAAGTTGCATGAAGCCAAACACTTCATTTAATATCGTTACACTTAGCGAAAAAGTAACGTAAAGCGAATGTTCCTCACAAATTTAGAAATTCTGATTTCAATGACATACAAAAATATATATGAAAAGCTATACAATAAAAAAGTTTTTTCCAAGGTATAAAAGTTATTTCAATTGGTACATTTTTTGAAGATAGATAGCAAGAGAACGTTCAAATGAATAACCAACTGGGTCTATTGATATAATAAAAATAATACGATTATAAGTGAAATAAACTCTCAAACAATAAAAAATAATATGATTAAAAACTTCTTCTTCTTCTTCTTGCATCTTCTTCTTTCTCATTATTTCTTCTCATATATCATACTCTTCTCATGCTGTATGTACTTTAATATTGTTAATAACTATGGCAATATGATTGGAACAAATATCAACATTTTTTGTAGTGATAAATTTTTGGATAAAATAGTACCTTATTTTTGACGAAAACTTTTCCAAGTCTACTGTACCTGTGTTTAACATTCAAAAAATGTTAAACACCTGCGACATTATAGACTTTTTTGACGATCCATTTTTCGTATGAACGCACGGACACCTCATTTTGTGGAAATAACACATTCCCAACAGTACGTGAAAAACACCTTATTTATATTTCTCCAGGTACATCCGGAATTTTTTACGACGCCTATGTGCGTCCTAAAACACGTCCTCACATTTTGCGGAGTAATAAAAGTTTTGAACTTTGCCAGTTAACAGCCTGTATTTACGGCTTAAGAAATATGTTAGGGCTGCTTTTACGTATTTATGGCATTTACTTTTAAACGAGTTTTCCTTAAGTCAGTCGGTAGGATGGAAAAAAATTCTCGAAGACACTGGAATCCATGTCCACGTATCATTAAGTGGATTATGATCGGGAAATTTTCCTGCCCGTTAGTTGTCTGGGAAGTATTAAGTATAGCTGTTCAATAATTTTCTAATGTTACATGATCCTTATTTATTTTTTTCGCCAGAAAATTGTTTTACGAGGACAAGTTTTTCTATCTACCTGACAGTAAGAATACAGCGTCATCATCATTAGGTCATCAGTCCTAAGACTGGTTGGACGCTAACCTCCAGCTTCTCCTATCTTGTGCTAACCTAAAGAATACAGCGTGTGAAAATAATATTTTTGTGTCAAGTTACTGTAAAAGTTTTGGAAGTTATGATACAGAAAAAAAGTGAAATAAAGCTAAATATGTAGTTCCCAAAATTTGTTTCTTATAAAAGAAATGCTTCTTATCCACTTGTTGGTACATCTTTTTAACTGTTATGGATAAAGATACAATAGGACTAGATATAATATTTTAACTGTAACTACTACAAGAGAAATGTACTCTCTTATTTTTTTTTTTTTTATTTAAAACTGTAAATTTTAGTCTTAACATCTGCTCAAATTAATACAGCATGAGCAATATCTAACGAAAGTATCCAAATCCTCGCCTTCGCCGATGACATAGACATCATTGGTAGATCAGAAGTGGTGGTTAAGGAAGCATATAGGGCACTGGATGCAGCAGCAAGAGAAATTGGTTTGGTGGTGAACACCAATAAAACCAAATATATGCGTACATTGCAGCCAGTACAAAAGAGGATATTGCAAGTTGATCAAGCGCAAATAGAGGCTGTTGACGAATTAATTTACTTAGGCTCAATAGTAAACACCCGAAATGATATCACAGTAGAAATAAAACACCGTATACTCCTAGCAAATAGGTGTTACCCTGTGCTAGCCTCACAACTTAGATCAAGAAACCTATCTCGATAAACAAAATTTAAGTTATATAAAACACTTATACGCCTGGTATTGATGTATGGGTCTGAGACATGGACCCTAACAAAAAATAGTGAGGAGCTGCTGGAATGTTTTGAGCGACAGTTCTACGTAAAATATACGGGGTGGTAAATGATAACGGGGTTTGGAGAAAACGCTACAACTTTGTACAGACTCTATAAAGAGCCCCATATTGTAAAATCAATTAAATTTAGTCGCTTGAGATGGGTTGGACATGTACTTAGAATCGATCCGGGAGATCCTGCAAGAATATGTATGTTCCAAAGCCCAACAGGGCAACGACGTAGAGGAAGACCTAGACTACTATACCTAGACGACGTGGAAGAGGACCTAAGAAGCATTGCTGTGAGAGGATGGAAAAGAAAAGCGCTGGATAGAAACGAATGGAAAGAGGTCCTGAAGCAGGCCAACGCCCATCAAGGGCCAACATGTTGTAGCGCCAACATGATAATGATTATATAGAGTCCAAAAAAGCGCAATTATTTTTAAGTCTCGATATTTACCTTGTTCATATCTTCCGAGACATTTGTAATTAATTTAAATTCAAGTGAACTACATATAGCCCAAAAATCCAAAATTTTCTTTGAATTACACAACTTGTATCTAAAAATTTGTACTATATTGAACTAAGTGAATGTATCTATATAGACTTTTCTAAAGTGTTTGACAAGTTATATTACTTTACTCTAATATTAAGTTGAACTCCTTTGGTCTTTCTAATAATCTCTTAGGTTTATTCAGTCTATGGTTCTCAATAAAAAGAGTACAAGTAAATAGCAAGTGTTCCCCAAGGTTCTATATTGAAGCCACTTCTATTCATCATTTTTATTAACGATATAATTCATAATCAACATGCTTAATTTTTAATGTAATTAGTTAAGTAACTTGGAAGGCTGCTTGATACTTCAGAAGGTAGTAGAAGACATCAGTGACTGATGTTCTGAAGAATCTATCTCTAAATTTAAGGAAGTGCAATGTCATATATAACAGGATAAACGTAACCCTTATCTATAATAAAATTACAAATTAAATAACATAATTCCAACAAGATCTGAATATATTCCAGCTCTTGGCGTTTGATACATATCAGACTTACGTTTCGTAAAACACATTTTCGTTAACGACACTATGAAATCTAATGTCTGATGATAATTTTCCTTACAAGGAATTTCCCCATGGCGTATTACTTTCTAGATTCAATTTGCCTATTTTTGATGGAAGTCGGTGTATCCAGCAGGTCATTACACTACATAAATTGATCAATAATATAATCGATTTCCCTGTCTTACTTGATCTAATATATATGAGAATATCTAGACCCAATCTGGGTGGTTACCGTTTTCTAAACCTCCCTCTAGTCTAGTCAATACAGGTTTGATAATTGCTTCCCCGATTTATCAAATGATTAAACATTACTCAGCTTTAGAGGTGAACTTGGTGAAATATATTTTATTGTACTATTGATCATGTTAAGAAATGTAAATAATACATAAATAAATACATGGTAGAAACAACTGTAGTCAAATATGCATATTTACTATTTTTTATAATGCACCCTATGGTAATATAGTGCATTATCTTATCTGCTTTACTTACGACACCGAACAGAAACTATGAGAAGAATGTTCACTCTAAACTCCGCCCGCTAAGTTTTCCTCTTTAACCCATCTCGTCGTCTAGCGAGTATTAGCTAACTAGCAGGTGGCGTATGTGTTCCATCAGTCTTGACACCGAACCAATTGTCACACTCGAAGAATTATACCAGTCAGATGTTAGATTGTGAATTTTATTAATTTGCGCGTTTGAATGGCTAAAAATGGCGTTGGGTTCCGCTGGTGGCTGTAGTATCTCATTTTTCCGGTGTCCAGATGATGAAGCTAAGTAAGATAGTTGATTATGCATTGAATAGGGTTACAGCACGGATTAGATACATTAAATTTAAGTCATGCAGATATTTATAAAGTACTTTTTAGATATCAGAGTTGAAGAAAATTATTAGGATTTATTGAAACCCATGGATATGCTATGATATCTTACACCGGATCAATGTAATAGTAGGATAGAAATTTGCAGTTTACATTTTCCAGAAGACTTGTTTTATTAGAAATGATTGGAAGACTCGTTTGCATTATGGTGTAGTTCCTTCATTAAATTTGTTAACAAATAGTAAGTAAATTTTTTCAAATTTGTTTTCTTTATATTTATATATAAATATATATGTATTATATTGGTATTGTAACGAATTTACTAGAAAGTTCTTTATTTCTCGAACACTTATTTACAACTTAACTATTCACAAGTCAAACTAACTAACTAACTTGCTTTCTACTTTAACTTTATAAACTAATTTTCGCACTGTATACCGCTCACTATCGCGGTCCAAATTCAACTAACTGCTGGCCGGACGTCACAATTCTTATATAGGCAGTGGAACGCTTCTCCAGGCGTTTCTAGACAAAGAACTTTGGCAAACCTTCTAGTACAGAACGCGCTGGAAATTAATACTGCACGCTCTCAAGGTTTCGAATATTCCCGGCGTTCGGGATCGCTCGAGGCGTTCGTGACAGTATATATTGGGAATATGATACCTATACAGTTTTCCAGAGCATTTAAAAAATTATTTACCTTGAAATATTTTGATCACCTCGATGTTGCAAACTGCATAAATGATATTTTATTAAACATTAGTCCCGACTTGTTATATGTAAGTAATTTATTGTCCCGGAATCAGTTGCAAAAAGAATCCTTGAAGGTTTTTACAAGTGATTATAGAAATCTTAAATAATAGTACAGAAGGTAATGCTTTAGTTTACGTTAGTGGTTATCTGCTAAAAAAGTGTTTGTTACAACACTCCTGCAAACTGTGTTTAGAATTCAATGAATAAAATACTTTAGAGACACGGGCAACATTATTATTTAAAGCAAAAGCTTACGTTAATTCAGAGAACTTACCATTTGGCGGTTTGACAGTACCGTCACAGAACGTATATAGTACCTAGCATATATAATTAAAAAAATTATTTATAGATAATTTTAATAAATTAGATTGTTCCGATTCAATTGGGGCAAAACTAAATGATATATTTAAGAATATACCTTTTCCACATCCGTGTAGGAGTTTTCCAGTAAATTATTTTTTGTCCCTCTATACTAGAGTGCGTCTTTATTATACTATAAAATTTGCAAATCGAGATATAAAAACTGATAAATTATAAAAACCAAATACCAAGTTAACTATATTGAAAATTTTGTGAGAACATTTGTTTATTAGCTTGTCAGTCTAGTTAGTAGATAATGCGATTTTGTTGTTAATATATTCGCAATATAAATATTACTTCTTTTGATTAGTATTATTTGTAGTTTATGTACTGTTTTACCTGTATTAAATGTCAACAATTTATGTAATAAACGTTAGTAAGTCATGACTACTATTTTACTTCAATAAAATATTTCTGTTGAAACGGCTCTATATCTAATTTACCCAAAGTAAATTCTATTAGCCGTCGTAGCAAACGCCCACTACGAAATAAGTAGTCGTAACCTGAAGTATCCCCCATATACTGAAGAAGCTCTCAGCAGCTCAACAGCTGCGTGGCGACATGCCTTTGAGCGCACGATCAAAATTCGGATGGAGAGTGAACCTTGTTTTAATTTCTGTCCGGTGATTATGGCTAATACGCGAATACATGCTGCGTAGCATTCATAAATCAATAACACAACTGTAATAGATTCATTTTCGACTTTTTTTTCAACCTTAATCAACAATTCGCTGATTATATGACATATCAGTAACGTTTGCACAAATTTGCAATGGCTCTCCTGTCATGAACGAATCTGTACACTTATTCAATATCCACATATTCTCAATTTCCAGATCAGCATTACAATATATGTATTTTCAGAAACGTATTGCCACGCTACTAGTAAAGCCACAAAGTACAATACCCCCGAGACCAACAGTCCTATGTATCGACCGTCGTAAAACAAATGACGGCCGATCGCTATTCTGCGTGAGGGTAAACGCATTTTTCCTTTATGTCCCGACTCGAGTTTCCTCAAGGTTGTGAAATTTAATGGCTCGATTATCTAGTAAAATCATTGCAGGGCAATTCTTTAACGTGGTTTTGCTTTCAAGATACGTCCTTCCGGTTATACGTATTTCTTCGGAACACCGGGTCAAGAATATTGAATGGACGAAAAATAGCCGTAGCCGATAAGCGGTTATATTCACTAAGCAGGAAAAAATGTATATGAGACAGGATAGCGGGGAGAAGGATTTTTATTTTCGTAGTATAATGTTTTTTGATTAATATTTTTTACATCTTAAAACATGCTCATTTTTATTAATATGGAAATCAACGGATTTTAATAATGAAAAATGGGGTTACTGTAATTATAATTTTTCTTTTATCCATACTATTTTTGTAGAATGTACACAATACTTTACAGGATGGCCCAAATTCGATGGGGCTAGGTTTTTTTACTATAAAGGCTACCGAAAATGGAATATATCATTTCTATAGCGGCGCGTTTTCTATTTATGATGATAAAGCAATAGTTGCAACCGCATACTTATTTCCGCTAAAGAAGTATGGTTGCGACCTCAGATCTTTGAACTTTTATTTATGAGAACAAGCAAACAATGAGGTATACTCATTTGGGGCACCAGAAAATATGTTGCTCTTCTTAAAATTAAATTAAATTTTCAGCCCAAATCTTATAATTTTCTAATCATGTTATATATTATTTAAAATAGAATAAAGAGTGCTATCGAACCGTAGAAAAATCTCATATAGCCTCCAGGCTTCGTAGAAAAATCCTCTTTCATATGGATATGAAAAACAGAAGTTAATGCCATTTTCTCTGAAACAAAGGGTTATGGATTTTTTTGGTGACAGTTAAAATTCGCACACCTTTAACAGTCAGCGCTTTTAAAAAGTACCTTAAGAATATACATGCTAAAATCTCGCCACATCTTCATCGAAAGAGATAGGAGGCACTGTTGAAAATGAGCCCTCCATTTTTTTTTTGCAATTAGTAAAAACTAAAATAGTTAGGTAAAATTTTATAATGCAGTAAAAAGATAAATAAAATTCTTTAAAACTTTGCCTATATAACCTTCTTCTATTTTATAATACCTGAAAAGCAGTGCATGCAGTACCAAAGTGGGCCACCCAGTATATATATATATATATATATATATATATATATATATATATATATATATATATATATATATATATATATATATATATATATATATATCTCGTATATAACTTATATTTTTTAATGGTATACACTGTGTGTTCCCCATAAAGAATCTCCCATATATTCCCAAAGGCAAAAATTTTTATTGGTTATGTCTGGAGACCTGGCTGGTGATAAAATGGGATTATTGTTTTCTAAACATTTATGGTGTATTTTGAGGTTATGGAAAAATTCTGATGTGACGGTGTTAAGTAGACCTCGGATTCGGATTCAGTGACCCCAGAAACATGTATCATATGTTATATGTATGTAAACAGATCAGAAATCAATTTTCTTGTGTGGCTGTGTAATCAAAAATCCGATGTAAGGTGGCTTGGGGCACCATCAAATTGAAAATAGGTAGTTTGGTACTGTCTAAGAGGCATATTAGCAATGAGGCACTCTACTTTGGTTTGTAGAGAATTAAAGTTACAATTTTTTTAAACATTACTGAATTCTATTTTGAAAGATGTCTCACATATTAAAAACAATAAATGCAATTGAAATATACGTGGACATTGAAATTAAGTTGAAATTAAGTGCAAATTTAAAAAACGTATGTTTGTAATGGAATTAATCTCTAAACGATCAAGGTAATTTTATCAAGGTAACATTGTCAAGGCGATCTCAGGGTTGGTGCGTGACGTCATATGATGTGATTGGAGAAGGTTTAGTACCGGTTTAATATTTCTACTAAGGTGATACCAACATGATTGTTTAAACCCACGTCGAATGTAGTATACTGAGTCGAAGTCTTATGGGAACCTACCGCGCTCTTTTTATTAAAACCAACTATTATTTTATTTTTAACCAACCATATATGGTCGAGGACCATTATTAGAACATAATATTAAAATCTTAATATAACTGAAAATAAAACACAAATTATTAGCGAATCATATAGTTTATATGTTTTCGCATTCTGTTAGTATATCTAACGCTAATAGTAAGGAACGAGAGATTTAACGGGCTACGAAATTTAAAAATTTCGCTACATAATAATTACACGGGTAAAAGAATAACGGAGTTTACAGCATATTTATGTATATCAAAAAGATATCAACTTCATGTAGTTTATATCAGTTGTAAACATGTACCATTTAACTAGAAACTCTTAACAAATCGTTATGAGAATACAGTTGAAATGAAGGAAAATAATTTGGTATCATTACCAAATTAAAGTTAACCCCCCCCTCCCCACCTTCATCTCATTCAAATACTGAAAAATATTTGTCACGAGAGACCACTGATCGACATTTGCAGTACTTAAGAACTTGCTTATAATTGTTCTAGGAGTATTTCGAGTATTTTCAGTAAGTGACTTATAACTACGAGTACTGCAGGCATTGTGGGCTTTGGATGGGGATGCAGACAAGGCTACTGCTCTTTACCTTCTCAAATTAGTGAAGTTCTTCGTTTAACGTGAAGTTTGGATAGGTAACGGTAAAGAGAAGCACTACATCACGGAAGACTTTTTCATTGGTTCGTCAAGGTCATGTGTTACGTATATGCAGATCCAAGTGGACGTAGCCTGAATTTGAAACTAATTTTACGTCGATAATGACTAACACGCATCGTTCAATACGTTTTACATTCCGGCAGTGTAAGGTTTTAAACCGACCCACATTGGAAATCAAACAAATAAAAACCGTTCACATTTCTCGGTTTGCCATTATTTACGTCCATATATAAAACTCTAGGTAATAAATTCGCTTTGGGAACTGTGTTCAAGCATGCTCCACTTCTAAGTCTGCTTTATACTGTTGACGCCAGCGGCATGTGTGTTGGCCATAGAAAAGGGAATTATAACTGGGTAAGTTGGTTGGTAAGTAATTGCATGGGTCATTCTCCTGAAAGGAACTTTTTTAATTGTTGAAAATTGGCATAATCATGCCCGTAATAATGTTACCCGTTTAAGTAATACTGAAAAAAAAGTTGTGACCCATTCCATATACTACCCTATAAGTACGGTAGCTTAAATAAGTCATCTCTAGAGCCATTTTCGCTTTCAATGCATTCTTTTGGTGAAGGTTCTTTCTTTTTAATATACCATGTAAGTAAACGTTATACCTACAATGTTTTATACTCGTATATAAAAATTAATGTATCATCTCCAAATCCACGTTCTCATGGAACCTATCGAAACAAAAATTTATAAATTTCAGTTAAAGTAATAATTCTAGTTAAACAACAATTTACTTTCACCACGTTTATCCAGTTAATATATAGGAAAATTGTTATGTAATACACTAAAACGAAATAAAAAAATTTTATTGTAAGCTTTGTGATAACTCAGGAAAAGCACATTTTTGGTTAAAATCCAGGATAGCTATCTTCAGGGCATAAATTAGGTGACAAAATATAAAATACTGTAAAGTTATATTTTTTAAATCAGGTACTCTTGTGAAAATCTTAAAGTATCCTACAATATTTTTTAAGACATATATCACTGGTTTCTAAAGATGATACCCCTGTCAGACGAAAGATACCAGTATGTTTGTTTTCAAGAGGCAACTTTCTATTGAAAATTCCAATGAAAGACATGATTGAGCTAGGCTATTCCAGTTAATCAAGATTTTTCTTTTATTGAAGCAGTTAATGTGTAGGAAAATTGTGATAAAACACGTTGAAATGGAATAAAGGATTATTATTACCCAAATTTTATGATAAGTTATACCAATTTGACTTATTCAGGAAAAGCACATTTTCGGTTAAAATCCAGAATTGGTCCAGAATGAATCAAATACTCAAAATACCACAAGAGCTACACCCTCAGCTAAAGACCAGTATTTGTTCCGGAAAACGAAATATTGAACTATATTGATGAGTACTGCGAAAAGTCTTGGTCCTAAGTCTTAGCATTGAAGCACCTCATGAGCTATTTTTCTAACGCACCGTGTTGTTATTGATAATAGTATGATTTGATCTTTTAACTAAATATCATAATTGTAGGCCTCCTCAATATCGACTCCAATATCAATCTTTAAAGTTAGAACATAGTTTTTTCTTTAAACTATGATAAATTTGTACTCGAAAGAACTGCTGACACTGATTAAATAATAATTTAGATAATAATGATCTTTTGGACAAGACGTTCTTTACTGATAAAGCATGGCACCTTAACTGTTATGTAAATAAAAAACCACCTGATTTGCAGAGAGTCGTCATATTCTAAAAGAACCAAGTTTACGCATTATTAAGACTGGAGATTGAGTTTCTGGATTCTGAATTGTTCTCTAGAGATTAGACCAATTTTCTTACGATAGCATAAATGGCAAACAGTGGCTAATAGGATGATGGTTGATAAATCCCAATTCAAGTCCCTATAATAAAAGAAGAGCTATTAATGACACCAAATGAATATAAAATGTTTTCTAGATTGTTTCTTGTAACGTTTTGAACTATTTTTTTAAGCTATAGGGTCCACCAGGCAGGTATAATGTTATTGAGACAACTTTTATGCGCGCCTGCGTAGAGCGAATGTTTTGAGGATGGTTGATACCTACTTGTTGCGGGATGGCATTCCAGTAGTCATGGAGTCGTGGTCTGTGGCATATAGTGTGCCCATTTTGAACACTTTCGTTAAAGCTGGTCGTTCTGTAGTGCTTACACAGCGACGATTTCGAAACCATTTTAATGTTGGTCGGCATGGTCGCGTTCCAAAACGGAATACCATTATAAAATTGGTGAACAAATTTCAAACAACAGGATTCTTCAGACCTCGGATTGCACAGGGAGGAGATCGAACTGTACGAACCTCGTATAATATTGAAATGAGACAAGCGGTGTAAAACTGTAAAATAGCTCTCATCATTCAGCGGTACATCACGCACGCGCACTTGCAATATCAGATAGATCAGTTTGCAGAATTTTACACCTGGACTTTCGTTTTCGTCCATATAAAATTGTGGTTGCCCGAAAATTGCAGCAAAATGAGTTTCTGAAGACGAAATAAGTTCGCAGAAAGGATGTTGGAATTGTTAGCCGACAACGTGGTTTTGTTCATGAGAGACGATTGCCGAGACTATATTTTCATTTATTGGGGATAGTAAACAAACAAACTTTTATCATCTTGTGACTACTTCTTATGGGGCTACTTAAGAGCCAAAGTTTACATAGACAAACCGCGAACTCTCGAAACTCTTTCCGAAACCATAACGTAAACATAATTCTCGAAAGGAATATGGATTATTTTGCCACCCGTATAAATATGCCTCGATAAAAATGAACGCCACCTAACTGATGTAATTTTTTGCAGCTGACTTATGAATTCTCCAATGGCAATACATGACTAATGTATAAAAACAATAAATTTTAAAATTCGTTCAAAAAAAAGCTTGTGTCATTTTTTCCAAAAAAACCATACCTCCCTGATATTAAGAGTGCCGCTTTATATTTTTGATCATAAATAGCGTCAGTTCTATCTAGTGGAGCTGATTTACAAAATACTAAATCAAAATTAGCAGTCCGCCATAGTATTTTAATTTATAAGTTACCAATTTTTAAATTAAATCATTATCAAGCGAGATATTATGAACTTTTTCATGTAGAATAGTGTATATGTAGTTTCGCGTTCGTCAAAGCTTTTACTGCTAGCTGAAAATCTAGGCAGCTTTAGAAGAAATACGGTATAACTGGAAGTATAGATTATTTTATATATGGCAGGGGACATATATTTAAAGGGTTATAATAGATAGTAGATAGTCAACCTTGAACTACAGCCATATTTAAAGCACAGGCCCCCTCGACACTGTTCAGTTCAACTCGCTCGTTCTGACCTCGAAAATTCAATCAACCCCACACAGCAAAGTAATATGTGCCAATGACGAGCTTCCCCACAATCGATGTATATCGTATCCTGGAGTTCCGCTGAGCGACTGCCGAAATTTGCATTTAAATTAATTATTTCTGGCGTAAGCTAGGAGTGCAGTTTCCCAAACACTCCCAACAATTTTCAATCAAATTTCCACCTTAATTTATCACGAGTCCGTGCTCTGATTCGATAACGCATCCAGGCATTACGGGGCCATGATATGACTCGGACGTTTTGGGGAATGAATTGCAAACTAACCAGATAATAGATAGCCAGTCAGGTCAAAGGAGATATTTCATCTGCGACATACAGACTGCAACTCTCAGCTGGAGGATTACCACGTTGCCGTCGCCTAGGCCAGTGGGAATGATAAGTGCATTAGTGCACTTTGTAAAGTTTGTAGTTTTCAATAATCTGGCAAAGTTCTCCAGAGAGAAATATGGATATAACTTCGTAAAGGATGAATATCTCATATATATGGAATAGTTAGTTATGTTTGAAACAAAGATACAACTATATTTAATACCCTACCTCAATAACCATTTTAATTTATTATGTTAATAAATAGTTTTTGACAGGAATGGAGCTAATTGGATGCATATTTCTACATATGAAGACTTTATTAGAGAGAGTCGGAACTATACTCGTATCATATTAAACGATACGAGAATATTTATATGCCCCTACGATACAACTGTATACGAGGACGTAAATTACACTATATATATCTCAAGATAAACTACTCAGTAAGTGTTATTCAAAAAGTGGTGGAAAAGTTTGCATTTCATAGTAGTGAAAAGCCACTAATAATGTTTTTACAGTATTACCGATGTTTCAAAATTTCAGTATCATAAAGCTGGGTACTCACTAGCGAGCTGTAGCTGTAACCGAACAGATACAGTTATGAGGTTCTAGTATGTACGCATGAAACAATCTTCACTCGCGACGTCCACCGAGCAGCCCCACCGAGCGTACTCATTAAGCGAGCTGTAATTGTAACCGAACAGATACAGTAACGAGGTTCTTGTGTGTACGAGAAGTCTACATCACTGTGACTGTAAAGACAAGCCGGATCTATCCGCAGTGTTGGTTTGTAACTCCACGGTATCGGACAAAGTGTCTTTCGCTTGTGCATACATACTTATAGATGCTTTACTCGATAATTATAAACGGCCACAAAGATGGTGGATTAATCGAATGTATCAGGAAATAAGTAATACTTCTTATTTTAAAAAATCAACAAATCAGTGGTCATTACAAAAATTTCATGAGAATGACTCCAACTGATTGTGAATATCTAATTAATTTAATCGGGCTCAAAATAGAACAAAAAAACACTGCGTTTCGAGACGCAGTCTCGGTTCAAGATAGGTTAGCTGTGATGCTGACATACTTTACAAGAACTACTGGTGATTCTTTTACAAGTTTTCAATACAATAGGGGTCTTCTTTCAAATGTTTTTTGTAATAATCTTTGTTCTTAGGGTTCCATAGTACACTGTTTTCTTTGTAAGCGTCTATCAGCAGAAGACATTTATCCTCTGACCATTCATTTATGATAAACGAATAAATAATTAAAATCAAAGGAATAAACTCTCGAAAATATTTGTTGGTTCGCAGCGTTGAAACGACCTTCACTCTCGACGTCCACGAACGCACCGCGAGCGCTCTTTGATTCGCGGCAAAAACCGACAATCGTCGGTTCATTGCGAGCCGCACGTGTTCCGCTCGTGGCAGGCTCGTGAACTACGTACACACTATGCTTTTTGGTAGCAGTAACGTGCAACGATTACAGTTATAAAATGAGTACCTGCGAGCACAGCGCGTTCCGCTCGCGGCAGGCTCGAGAACCACGTACACATTATGATTTTTGGTAACAGTAACGTGCAACAGTTACAGCTACAGCCCGCTAGTGAGTATCCGAGGCTAGGTTATTATCCCAGTGGGGGCGTAGGTCCATGGAAATATTTATTAACAGTTTGTTTTGTGCCGTTCATTACAAAATATATGCATGAATATATTTGTATAAGTGAATGTATTTGGAAATAAAAATAATAGGGAACCAAGTGGTTCAATTAACCCGACTAAATGAACAAATAATATTACAGAAGAGAATAATTCGTCTGAATAATAAAAATCTTGGACTCTTAACTGATCGTACTATATTTAATAGAAATATAATATAAGGTATGGTACTCTACTGTGCTCACAAATCAGATAATAGGACCGGCTGTAAAAAATACATTGACTAAATTAGTTTTAATTTAAAAATAAAGTTAAAGTGTAAAATTAATAGTATTTAATATATAAGTTATAGTACATATAACACAGAACAATAGAATATTACGAGCGATCATTTTTATTTAATTCGATTTGGTTCAGTTTAATTACGAAACCATCGAGAAAATAAATCGTACTTATCAGTATGTGGAGGGTAAGGTTATAGCAGAACTGCTACAATACTCTACAACATCTATTAAGCTCTTCAGAACCGGCATAATATTCTCTCGCTACTCATCGGCATCAACAAAATTTCAGCCTCAAAACAGTAATTTGTTGTAACCCTCAAAAACAGTGGGTATAATAGAGAAAATCTTAACGGAACGTGGACGAAAGCCAAAATATGGACATAGAACAAATCATAAATGTAAAATAAAAACAAAAAAAATGCCTTCAATGCCAATTTCTAATACGTGGAGACGCTTTAAAGGCCAATACAGGAACCATCCGAACAATACTATCAATCTAAAAGGTTCTAACAAACAATATCACACAATATCATAAAGGGTCCTTTTACTGACGGGGATTTATAAGTACACCAAATTTCATCAAAGCGTATTTATCGCCGCACAATATACAACTTGTCAAGAATAGGAACAAGCCTGAAAACTGCGATATTGGACCACCCGCAAGGTACGCAGTGAATAACCTGGTCTTTACTCAGTGGAATTGAGACCTTTACAGAGTAAATATCGAGTATGCACGAATGTACACATAGTTTCTTCCTCCGAATGATGTTTCACTCTTTCTTCTACGCATCACAGAGAATCTCACACTCTTATATTTTATTGACAAGCTGTATATATTAATGTACACAGAGCTCTATCTGGGCGCTCGTAAAGTGCATCCTTCTCCCTCCGAATGCTGCCTCACTCTCTCTTCTACGCATACATAGAGAATCTGACACTTTTTCTATTCTTGATGAGCTGTATTTGTATGCGCTTCGAGTCCTTAAACACTTATTCTGGAAATTGGCCGGCAAGACATTGCACGCGACCTGTTTCTAGAAAAGCGCCGCTTCAAAAACTATACGAAAAGTCTTGCCCATACTTACTTGTTAATACCAGGGTGAATAATTACAATTTGTATTAATTAAATAAATGGGATTTCAGTCAATAAGAAACGCAACAACTTCTTTCTGTTAATCTAGAACGATTTGAACAACTCTATGTAGAAAGTCAACATTCTACATCAACAGATATTATTTGTCTATACAGAAAAATTTGAAAATCACTACATGAAATGCAGTTATTGTTAGTATTTATTAATTTGTAGTGTTAGAATACTCCTGACTCTTTTCATAAAATAAATTCCAATGTTGTTTAATAGTAATATTATGACTATCTTCATCACATTCTCCATCGTCTAAGCACTGACTCTGAATATAGATAATACTATATTCAGAAATGTCACATTTGTTCACTCCGCAGATTATTTTTTATTATTTTATTACTCACAGAATGAGTTAAGCAAGCTGTATATATCATATGTATCATATATACCGTTTTTCACTTTCGTTTCAACGTTCTTCACATTCAAAGCTGCATTAGTAACAAATAATAACACATATTCAGCACCAATGTCTACGTTTAAGAGCATTTAAAAATTGTTTTAAACTGCCAAATTATAATTTGGTATTGTTGCTAAGCCTGAGTACATAAACACTGTCTGTATTACCAAATTGCATTAAATAAAACAATGGATCCAAAGAACAACTACTTATGATTACAATAGCAAGAAAATTTTACCAAAACTGCTTGACAAATATTGATACACAAAAATATATTGACATAAATGTGCCATACTAACTACCACAATTATTTTAAATCTGTCACCACCTTTGTACCAAAGTAAGTTTTTATAGTTTACACAATATAACAACGGGATTTATAAATACTAAGGGACTTAAACAAGGATGCTGCCTATCTCCTACACTATTAAAGATATATCTAGAACGCGCATTGATGACTTGGAAAAGAAAATGTCACAATATGGGCATACAAATAGATGATACATCAAAACTATACACATTATCCATTGCGGATGACCAAGTTGTTATTGCGCAAGATATCGATGATATGGAATATATGACACGCAAACTTATCCAGGAGTATGAAAAATGGGGTTTAGAAGTTAATGTGAATAAAACGGAATATATGTGTATTGGAGGACAACAACAAGATCTACTGCTGTTCACCGGGCAAAACATCAAACACTGCAATGAATATAAATATCTAGGCATGAAAATATCAAACGACGGGACACTTGATGAAGCGATTTCGGAAAGAAACACCCAAGGAAGGAGAGCAATTACAATTTTGAACAGCATTCTATGGGATAAACAAATAACAAAATAAAATAAAAGAAGAATATATAATTCAATAATTAAAAGTATAGTAACCTATAGTTGTGAAGTATGTTCAATAAAAGAGAGAACAGAAAGAATGATAAGAACCACAGAAATGGACATCTGGAGGAGGTCAATTGGAAAATCAAAGAGAGAAAGGGTAACAAATGAGAGAATAAGAAATATGATGGGAATAACACATGACATTGTAGATGATATAAGAACCAAATAGCTCGTATGGTACGGGCATGTTCAGCGAATGTCAAATGACAGAATACCCAAAAAAATCTAAACTGGAAACCACAAGGAAGAAGAAGGCGAGGAAGACCACGAAAAAGCTGGAGAGAGGGCATTGATAATGAATTTCGGGAGAGAGGTCTGGACGAGGACATGTGGAGAAACAGAGATGAATGGAGATTAGATTATCTATCTATATATATATATATATATATATATATATATATATATATATATATATATATATATATATATATATATATATATATATATGAGTTTTTATAGTTTGTTTATTATAATTAACTTGCTAACCCTATAAACTCTATGCTAGTGTTAATGATTATATTAAATTCATAGATACATAAAATGGAATGTTTTTGTATTTTCGAATTCCCTATTAGAGATTTTTGTTGCCTATGGAATGATGTCACGTTATTAATTACCGTCTAAAATACGGTCTGACATGGTTTCAAAAAAATTATATAATATAAGATAAAAATGTGAATTGGAATAAACCAATTTGAGGTTTTTTATTTGAAAATGCCCCTGTATGTTTTAAATGACCATTTGAACCAGTTTAAAATTTTGATAGATAATCACCCATTACTTGATGCATATTGCAATTGTTTACAAAATAGCTCCATATGTAACTCTGTCAGAATAATTTAAAATCATAAAAACTCATTGTTTTCTTTATCCAGTGTAAATACAAAAGACCTAATGAAAAACTATGTTTCGGTAGTAAAACAACCCCTGAATGTATTTGTTAATAATTGAGTATGTTTTTCGTTTTTATTTCATTTTCCAAATACCATCTTGTCATAAAAATAGTTGAATCAGTTTGAAATATTGACAGATAACCAGTCTTGACTCATGAATACGCTGATTGCACGATAATTTCATAGACATCCGTGATACCACATATAAATTATAAATTGTTTTAAGGTCTGATATTAGCGGTAAAAATAGAAAAAACACAATTAAAGATTATTTTTTAGCACTAAAAAATTAAGCATTAATTGAAATTAAGAACTATTGAGTCTAAATTATTACTATCTACTTATATTAGTTATTGTAATATTATGTATTTTTTAAAATCCCTACTTTTTTGTGATAAAATAATCGCATCAAACTAAAAACATAGCAGATGAAGACCTATGGTCTTGCGAGAGAATCTGTGAATCTCTGTGTATGTTGCAACATACTGATTAAATATTGAGCTCTGACCATGTAACACAATATATTAAAAATATTAATTTCCAAATCATAAAATCAATGTAAAGTGAAATTTAATTGAAGTATGCTGCACACAATATGTATACATTATAATATAATTAATTTCAATATTTATTCATGTCGAGTTTGACATAGATAGCCACAATCATATCAATGTTTTGATGACCACAATGTTGATTTTGATGTTTAAGTTAAGTGAACCATAATGTATCCTGGATGCACATAATGGTCAGGGAAATTCGCCCGTTTTGTTCAACTGATGCATTTATATTTTACATTTATGTATTCCTGCAAATATCACTTGGTCTACTGAAAGAATTAGAAGTGATCTATAGCTCTATCATCATTAGGTCATCAGTCCTAAGACTGGTTGGACGCTAACCTCCAGCTTCTCCTATCTTGTGCTAACCTACGCATTTCGCTAATTGTGCTACAACCTACATCCCTTACTATTTGCGAGCAGTAGTCTAATCTAGGCCTACCTCTGCCTTTCTTCACTCCTATTTCTGCCTCCAAAATATCGCGGACTATTCCCCCATGTCTCAGCAAGTGGCCTACCATTCTATCTCTTCTCTTCTTTAAGTTTTTCCACATACTTCTTTTTTCGCCGACTTTCTCCAATACTTCTTCGTTTCTAACCCTATCAGTCCATGGTATTTTCATCATTCTTCGGTAACACCACATCTCAAAAGCTTCTAATTTCTTCCTACTTGCTTCCCCTACCGTCCAGGTTTCGCAGCCGTATAGTGCCGTGCTCCATACATATGTTTTCAAAAATCTCTTCCTTGTTTCTAAGTTTATTACCCCCGAGCATAAAAGTGCTTTCTTTTTGTTAAAAGCTACTCGACCCTGCGCTATTCTTTGTTTTATGTCTTTATCGCTTCTTCCATCCCAATTTATTTTACTTCCTAAATAAGTGAAGTCTTTAACTTCCTCCAATCTTTCATTATTAATTTGTAATTTCATTTTTGCTCTGCTCTCGCGCCCCCTGAACACTAACACTTTAGTTTTGTTTTATTCACCCTCATTCCGTATTCCTTTGTCAACACTGCCTCCATTTCGTTCAATGCTGATTCTAGTTCCTCCTTACTAGATGCTAATACTGCTATATCATCCGCGAATCTCAGCATTTTTAGTTTCTGTCCCTGTACTTTAATCCCGAAATCCAATCTTTTACCACATTAATCGCCTCTTCGATGTACAGATTAAAAATTAGTGGTGATAGCGTACATCCTTGTCTTACTCCTTTCCTAATACCTACTTCCCTTTTCTCCCCTTCTACTTCTATAATAGCAGTTTGCTCTATGTATAGATTGTGTACTACTCTGCTATCTCTATACTTCATTCCCGCGCTCTTTAGTATCTCGAACATTTTTTCCCATCTTACGTTATCAAAAGCTTTTTCTAAATCTACAAATCCCATATAAGCGTTCTTTCCTTTTTCTATTGTTTTCTCTAACATTACTCTTAGCGCCAGAATAGCTTCGCGAGTTCCCCTATTTCGCCTAAACCCGAATTGGTCTTCTCCTAGTATTTCCTCCACTCTATTTTTCATCCTCTTCTGCACTATTCTAGTTAAGATTTTTGACGCATGGGAAGTTAGGCTAATCGTTCTAAAGTTCTCGCATTTGTCGGCTCCTCTCGTTTTCGGTATAGTAACGATAATGTTCCTCTTATAATCCTCCGGCATCTCGCCCGTTTCGTATATGTATTTTACCAGTTCAAACATCCTATTTACTACTTTCTGTCCCGCACATTTCAAAATTTCCGCCTGTATTTTATCTACACCCGGCGCTCTATTATTCTTTAGCCCCCTTAGTGCTATTTCAAATTCCTCTCTCAATATAGGTTTTCCTACATCTTCCCTATCGATGCTAGATTCTTCCTCTAATATCTCTCCTAATTCCTGACCCTCGTATAAATTTCCTAAGTACTGCTTCCAACTATCCGCTTTCTCCTCTCTTCCGATCAGTATGTCCCCCGATTGACTCCTAACGTTTCTACTTATTGTTCCTATATCCCTGAAGTTCCTCTTAATTATTTTGTAAGCCTCATCGGTCTTACCTACTTGCAACTTATCTTCTACTTCTTTGAATTTATCCTCTATCCATTGTTCTTTCGCTTTTCTACATTTTCTAATGATTTCTCACTTTATTGACTTATACGTTTTCAGTCCTTCTTCGTCTCGTCTGTTTTTGTAGCCTCGTCTCTTTTGCATTAAGTTTAAGATTTCGTCCGTTATCCAGGGCTTCCTAGCTTCCCTTTTATCGTGTCCTAAAACGTCCGTAACCGCGGAAGCTAGACTATTCTTTATACCCTCCCACTCAGTTTCTGCGTTCTTGATTTCGTTCTTACTCGTTTTATTTATTAATTGATCTGTTTTCTCCTGAAACTTATCTTTCATATTCTGATCCCTCAATATGTCTACATTTATACGTTTCTTATCCTTCCGGATTTTCAGATTTTTGAACTTTAATCTAGCTTTCATGACTACCAAGTTATGATCGCTGTCTAAATCTGCTCCCATAAGGACCTACAAATTCTCCTTCTTTCCCCTCACCTACGACTGCGTTAAAATCTCCTACTATTATTAAATTTTCATGACCCTTCACAAATCCTATTACCTGCTCTATGTCCGAATAAACGGCTTCTAACTCTTCCTCACTATGGCTAGAAGTAGGCATGTATACTTGCACTATTACTGTTTCCACTGGCTTCGAATCTAACCTAACCATCATTACTCTCTCGCTGTATTGTAGGTAGCTATCTACACACTGTCCTGCGTTCTTCCGCATAACGATCCCTACTCCCGCGTTTCCATTTACCGATCCTGTATGTATTACCCTATAGTCACCGCTCCAAAAATCTCCTACTTCTGGCCAGCGCATCTCACTTATACCTACTATATCTAATCCTAACCTATCCATTTCTATCTTCAGATTTTCTAGCTTCCCTGCCTGTCTCATGCTTCTGACATTCCACGCTCCGACTCGTGAAATGCTACACTTCTTATTATTATTGCACTCGATCACGTCTCCCGGAACAGTCCTCACCCGGAGATCCGAACGGAGGACTATTTTACCTCGGGAGTTTTTTGTCCCAGGAGACGCCATCATTAATTTAGGATAAGCTTTCTGCTAGCTGTTCTGCTATAGCTCTAATATACACAAAAATTTTTAGAAATTTTGAGAGTACTTTTACATTGAAAATTTTACCTATTAAATAAACCAGACATTAGGTGTACAATGATCAAATTATCAATATTTTCTTTTATGTAAATGTCGTCTTCATTCTAAAAAAAATAGCAGGTATGTTGATAATGTAATAACATAGGAACATAACATCATTTTTCAACAACAATAACAATATCAAAAATGAAAGTTATATGAAAATTGAATAGATTTTACTCATAATGTAGAAGATTTCAAAAGGAAGGATTGAATAAGATACTTCAATCTAAATAATTTTACACTACACATGTGAAACTTTTCAATATTTATGTTTTAACTAGTGTTGAATAGATTTACTATTAATTTCATCTATTTAGTGATAATGGATGAATAGAAAAGGTTGCCGTAATTTTCATATACATGTATTTAATAACTCATGCTCTTGATGGGTATCAAAATTATTCTAGCCCAAGTATTACGTAATTATGTATGGAATAGAACAATTTCCTACCATAAGACACGATCACTAGACACGAGGACTACCTATAGTGATTTGAATTTTATTGGGCATCATCAGTGCACCGTATTGGATGCCCGATATCCTGAGAACAAATAGGCAGACAGGTCTAACATCCAGAAGGCTAGTAGCACTACTATCGTCTACTTGATAAACAGTAACACAATTCTTTCCATGGAGGGCATCAAAGATGACATTTGCTACTAGAGTGTCTACTGAACGTAGTCTCGCACTAAAGCTACATAAAGGAAAACGTTCTATAAGAAAACATTATTTTGTAGAACGTTACCTTTATGTGGATTTTTTAGATGTCTACGCGCAGTTGAGACTCCATACAACGAATGATATGCTTAAGGCCGTTCGTAGAGAATGTTACTTTGCTATTTAGTGGGTAGATGACCTTAGTTTTATTCTATATATAAATTATAGTATGGGTGTCCAATATTATGATTCACTGGCATGAAATTGGGCTTGGAGTTTTTATATAAGCTTGTAGTGACGCATTAAACTGGCGCATTAGCAGGGATAATGAGTATGCCTCGATAGCTCAGCGGTCAGAGCAACTAACCGGAAATTGGGAGAGCCGGGTTCGATTCCCGGTCAAGGCATAAGCACTCTTTATCCTTGCTATCGCCAAAGTCGTGACCCCGACGTGATTCGTTCCAGTACTCGAACCTCCCTTAACATCTCAAATTCGCGAATTCGATCCCGTCTTATCCATCGCTCTATAGTCCCGGGAGTTACCGAACAACGGTTCGTAAGAATGGCGAACGCGGTCACATTCCGTTAAATTGTATCGAGACAAACCATGTCTCTAGGGAGGGAGTACTGTAGTGATGCATTAAACTGGCGCATTAGCAAGGATAATGAGTGTGCCTCGATAGCTCAGCGATTAGAGCAACCAACCGGAAATTGGGAGAGCCGGGTTCGATTCCCGGTCAAGGCATAAGCACTCTTTATCCTTGCTATCGCCAAAGTGGTGACCCCGACGTGATTCGTTCCAGTACTCGAACCTCCCTTGCATCTCAAATTCGCGGATTCGATTCCCGTCCTATCCATCGCCCTATAGTCCCGGGGGTTACCGAACAACGGTTCGTAAGAATGGCGAACGCGGTCACATTCCGTTAAATTGTATCGAGACAAACCATGTCTCTAGGGAGGGAGTACTGTAGTGACGCATTAAACTGGCGCATTAGCAGGGATAATGAGTGTGCCTCGATAGCTCAGCGGTCAGAGCAACTAACCGGAAATTGGAAGAGCCGGGTTCGATTCCCGGTCAAGGCATAAGCATTCTTTATCCTTGCTATCGCCAAAAGCTTATATATAAGTCCTATAAGTTGTGCAGCTCAGTAACCAGACTAACAAAGTGTAGAGTGTAGAAAATGAGCTGTGGTTTGTTCTCAAATTTAAATGGATTAATTCATTTTAGAAATTAGCGCACTTCAACTTGCACTTATTTAATACCCAGTAATAAGCAGCTGTTAAAAATATGACCCAGTGTCCTTGAGTATCATGTTCTCTGCCCTGCACTATTTCTGTTAGTTCAATTATTGGTAGTTAAAAAAAAAACTCTCGTATAATAAAATGTAAGAGTATTGGACATCAAAACCAATAACGTGTAACATTTCCATTCCCGTGTTAAGACTTTTAATAATTAATTTTGTCCGAGAGTGTACGCTTGGATAGAATCTATTTAAAGCCCACTGTTCGCTCGACAATCGTTAGATCGATCGTAGCAATGAAATATTAATTCTTTTTAAATGAAAATTTACACGAACCACAGAGGTAAACATTAATTCAGTATTAAACTACATTAGTTCTTCTCTTTTTGGCTCCCGCTTTTCTCTCGCGTTAAGGTACCACATTAGAGTTGTAACAAATGTAGCTGTATACTGGAGATACGTATTATTTCGTACCTTGCTCGACATAGGAGATATCTCTTACAGATAATAAATATATATCTCGTGTGTTTATGGTGGAACCAGAGAAATATGAAAATTTTGCTGGCTTTTATTGGTTTTCAGGCTGTTTAAAATACTTACACTCTCTTTATAGAAGTTGTAACATAATCGTCTCCCTTTATATCTTAACTTTCTTTATAGCTAACCAGTCATTCACATATTACTTCATAGTTACAATTATGCAACGTACAACATTCCATAATTTGGTTAGTTAGTTTTATGACTATACTGATCTATTATCAATATAATCATAAAAGGAACATGAATTATTACATCTGGGGGTAAACAATTATTATCAATTAAAACTTAATAATGATACCTCCTAACTACTGATAACTATACCTCTATTATGGACTACATACTCGCAAACTGGTGGAGATATGGACCGAAATGAGATTATCCTAACTATCTTGAGGTATGTCGTCTAAAGCAACATGAATCTGATGTTTAAGAACCTTTGGAGTTTATGAAGTTTGCAGCCAATTATATTCTATATGTTTAATTACAGAGAGTTCAAGGGATTGTAGTGGCCATGGAATAAGACTGAGTTCAAAGAAGCGTAGATTATTTCAGAAGCTTAACGTTAATTTTGTCACATATAGTCGGGCATTATCTTGCTAACATATTCTGGGAAACAAATATAGGACTGGATAGTTATACAACGTCCTGTAACTTTTGAGTGTTGCCTCACTAACTACCAAATATGAGCATATTCCAGACAGATTTCATAGAGCTTTTAATATGTTATCAATACATGAAGGGATTTTATAAATAGGGTATAAATATAGTCAATACTGAAGTAATTTTACTTTTGATCAATATAGGGTGTGATTTTTTTGATATCACAATAATAATTAACACCAGACATCAATTCATTATTACCTATATTCTTCAGGGTAGTAGAGCTTGTTAGAGCGTGTTATGGACCAAATGGATGCCTAACTACTGACTATGTGGTCTTGGTTTTATTCTGAGTGCTGGAGTGGGTATTGTCTGGGTTTGTGTATCTCCCATCTAGATAGCTCGGTCTTTAGATTTAGGGGATTGTAAAATTTATGTGTTTTATGTGTTTATATTTGGGATATATATATATATATATATATATATATATATATATATATATATATATATATATATATATATATATATATAATGTGTCTCATTATATTATTTCATGATGGTATATTACAGTGAACAACCGATAACTAAGAAAATTATTTTCTCAACATTTCAAAACGCTGTTAATTAATTACTTAAGCTTCCTCGGTAATTAGTTCCATTGTAAATGTTAAGTCTTAAATGTTAGAAATAAGTATGAAATATGACCCGCGAATATGCCTCTCTTAGAAGCTGTCACTTTGAACTACTAAGTTATTAATGTATTAGCCCGGAGTCTGAGACATTGTTTTAAATGGAGTAGTTAAATTAGCAGAACTTCAGTACTCTGATCCTTATGCGGAGAAATCGGGCATTAATACCTCGTGTTTCCGTGTCAAAATAGAAACGCAATTAAACATGTACAAAGCGCGTATACCAGAAGTATTAAAGTTAAAAATATCTCTACTTTATTTACTGAAATTCCTAAATAAAACACTGGAATATTATAATATGCATAGACAGAGTGGTTCATTTAAAGGCGAGAGACTTCTCTCAAACTTTTATTTACTGATAAATGATGATTTGAGTTTTTTTTTTAATAAATAATAAAGCCTGAAAAACTCTGTAGTGTCAAATTTCAGAATGAGATTTAAAATATCAAGGCCTACTTCGAAGTTTTTTCGACCCTAAAAAGCCAAGAAAATATCAGCAATATTGTTATATCTAATCTATCTTCTGATTACGCCACTGGCTTCAGGATACATCCAAATGGGTTTCACTGAAATTCAACAACAAAATGTTAGTTTCTAACAGAAATATACCATAACTAAAATTTGTATTATCTTGAATAATCGTCATATAAGTTACTTTATAAATAATATATTTTTTAAATGTTCTTTTAGGTCGTGATTAGTTGAATTGTAACATTTGTTAACATTGGCAATTTTTTCCCTGTAAATATGATTTAATTAGATACTTAGATTAGATTATATTATATAGAAGCTTTCTCAGAAATTACATCAAACCGATTACCTAAAATTATGGCAAATGTTATAAATAAAGAACTATGCAATAAATGAATAGGAGTAATACAAGTGAGACACGGGGTTGACACAACAAAACGTTTATTTCAAACTTACTGTTAGTAATGAAGGACAGAAATGAGTATTTATAAAGTTTCTTATCTAAGGGCTGTGTCAGCTTCTGTTGAGATAAATGATTCAAATAATTATATTACGTTAAGCGTAATATTGCCAAGAGATATGTTATCGAAAATAAAAGGAATGGTATAAGCATGGGTATTATATTACACCTCCTTCCCTAGGTGGAAGGCTATCAGGTTCTGAAGGACCTGTAGGCTTCTTAAGAAGTAATATTTTTACCTTTTGGTGGCAAAACTTGAGGTATATATGAATAAGCAAGCCCATGAACAGTATAGATAATAAAATATAAAACATAGTATTCTGAGAATTGTTTTTTCCAAAGTCTTTAATCCGCACAGGGTGTAGGCTGCCAAGTTGGGTGGAAAGGTCTGCTAGGTCCTGTAGTTTGATGTCCTGAAGGTGGAGTTCTGCGGTTGGGGTTGAGTTCAATTTGAAGGTAGGTAACGCCAGGAACGTTTCGTCGGGAAGCTCGTGATTGGCGTTGAAGATGTCGTCGTTGATAATTACGGGGCAGCTCTCTAAAGTAACAATTGAGGGCTGCTCGATAAAGTGGTCCATGGGGGTGTTACAATTTTCTTCGATTCTGGTCCTTTGTATTGGGACGACTATGAGTTGTGTCTCTGCAATTTGTTCAACTATGGTAGCTCCGAGTCGTACGCTGGTTAGATTACATCGTGGATTTTCTCCTTGTAGAATAGGAAGGTAGCACTCGTCGTGGTTGTATGAGCTATCCTTTCTACACAGGCATACATTTTCTAGCCGTGGACAGGAGTCCTCTTTCCAAAAGGTGAGTTTGGTTCGTAAACTTGCAATGAGATAGGGTTTGGTTGGTATAAGAACTTTGGATTGGTAAGGCGTGGGAATCAAATGGTAAGTATAGTAAGATGCTTGGGTGGCTATTGGCACTGACAATTTTATGTAGATTTTAATATCTTTAACCGTTGCTGAGATATGAAAAAGATTAAGGTAACTATGCATATTACTAAGATGTATCAGTTGATCTCATTTATATAGGCTCGAGAGTTTAGTTAAAATAATTTGTATATTTGGGACTGGCAAAAAATAGGTGTGAGTGATATTATGCTGAGCCATGGCGACTGCATTCTCTAAAGTGTCTAATAATTCTAAAAATATATTAAATTCGTTTTTTATAGTGACACCAGTTTCAAAGTATGACCAGTCTTGTTGAACTTCTTTGAACGTTTTGAAGAGTAGTTCTATATTCGCGTTTATTTGGGTTAGACTTTGATTAACTTTGTCGCTAAGAGCTTTAAATAGAGAAGTTCTTAAATTAATTTCGTGCGTTAGAGTTTCCTGATTGGACATTAATGTATCCATTTTAGAATGGAGTTTTTGCACATCATTGTGATCGGCAGTACCAAATAATATTTTTTGAACGGAACCTATAGCGTTTATAAGTCCACGTTTAAGTCTGACTTCAGGATTCCTAAAATTATTTAATTTATATTCGGTCAAGTTTACGAGGTATTTTAACTGTTGATTAATAGTACTATTAGAATATTTATGTTTATTTTGGAAAAAGCTTAGGTCGGATTTTAGTTTGTATAAATTGTTCGTTACGTCCTTTAAATCGATAATGTGAATAAAGTCATGTTGTGATTGTATTATTTTAGTTTCACATGTTAGGCGATTTATGTGAATGGAGTTTCGTATAGTCTCTATTCGGATCGCGGAGGCGTAGTGAATAAGAGTGAGAAGGACCAGGTTGGTTTGTTTTTCCTTTTTTGTACTTTATTTCGTAAAGTCTTCCAATTTTAGACGCCATCTTACTAGTCGCGAGTTAGGATCCTTTAGGTTGAACAGCCACTGCAAAGGCTGATGGTCGGTTTCAATTATAAATTTAACGCCAAACAAGTAAGGTCGGAAGTATTTAACGGAATTTACGATGGCTAGCAACTCCTTCTCAATTGTGCTATAATTACATTCAGCAGGGTTCAAAGTCCTGGAATAATAACTGGGTGTCCATCTTGTGAAAGTACGCTTCGTATTGCATACGCGGATGCATCGCAAGTGAGTGTGAATGTTTTATTAAAGTCGGGGTAAGCTAGGATAGGCTCATTGCAGAGTAAATCTTTGCAAGTTTCAAAGCAATTGCGGTAGTCTTGGGTTAACTCGATTTTTTGGTCCTTTTTGAGGCAATTGGTAAGGGGTTTAGTAACACGAGCGAAGTTGGGGACAAATTTGCGGTAATATCCGAGCAATCCTAAGAAACTCTTGATTTGCTTCGCAGTTTTTGGGATTGGAAATTCTTTAATGGCTTTTATCTTCTTCGGGTTTGGCTTGATACCATCTTGGGTTATAATGTGGCCAAGAAATTCCACGTGTTTACAGAGGAATTCCGATTTGTCCAATTGAATCTTCAGGTTGGCTTTATCGAGGGTTTTAAATACCAGTTCCAGGTTTTGTAGGTGTTCTTGTAACGACGTGCTGAAAATTATGATGTCGTCCATGTATACGAAGCATATTTTATTCTGCAGATCTTTTAATATATTATCCATCACCCTCTGGAACGTTGCGGGCGCATTCTTGAGGCCAAATGGCATCCGTACGTATTCGAAGTGGCCATTTTCTACGTTGAAAGCAGTTTTTTCTATGCTGTCAGGGTGCATCTCAATCTGGAACCCTGAAGCGAGGTCGAGAGTCGTGAAATACTGGCATCTGCCCAGTTTGTCCAGTATATCCGCTATGTTAGGTAACGGGTATCTATCAGTCTTGGCTTTGTCGTTTAACTTCCTGTAATCAACTACAAGCCTCCATTTTTGTTTGCCGCTCGCGTCGAGTTTTTTCGGCACGATCCAAATGGGGGAGCTATAAGCGCTGGAGCTAGGTCGAATGATCCCATCTTGTAACATTTTATCAATTTGCAATTGTACCTCCTTTTGGTGGACATAAGGATACCTATATGATTTCGCGTGAACAGGGGTATCATCGGTAGTTTCAATCTGGTGTTTGACTTCGTTTGTGAAGGTTAATTTGTCATTAGGGAAGTGAAATACATGTGAGTAATTTTTACAGAGTTCAAGAAGGTTAAAACGTTCCTCTTCATTTAGATGGTCAGTGCGTAGAAGATTTTGTATGTGTTGATTGGTGAAATTGAGAGAATTATAAGTTGGCTTATCGTTTTTTGAAATTTGAGGTTCAAAACCAGTATACTCGGAATAGAGTTGGACATCAATTGGGGTATCGAATTGAGCCGTGATAGGGTAAGTGTTGGTGTTAAATATTTCGACTTGAGCTAGGCCATTCTTGGCTTTGCTTATACCAGAAGGAATAAGATAATTGTCGGTTTTTTGAAATGGGATGAGAATTTCGCCGTTGTCAATAGAGACAGGGATTTCTCGAACAATACATTCGACGGGGTTTAAAGAATAAGTACGTGAAATTTCTTCGGGTTGTCGAATATAAATTGGAATCTGGAAGTAGTCATTATAGATAAGATGATTTTGGAAATCTATTTGGATACCTAACGTTTGTAGGTCTTCGAAACCGAAAATGCCATCATAGAAATCATGGAAATCATACAGAAGTACGTTTAAATCGAAGTCTATATTAAATTCTTTAAATAAAGGGATGTTTGCCTGGAATTGACAAGTCGATTTGCCGGTTGAAGTTTTGATAAGTGTTTCATGAGAGAAAATATGGTTGGGGTAATATTTTTGAATTATTTCGGGACGAATTATGGTCTTTGATGATCCGGTATCGATCAATAATTTTAAAGGGGGTTCTCGAATATTAACATATGGAAGCAAACACGGTGTATTGGCAGAGTTTAGTTCTACTATGTCCGGTTGTTTATATTCGGGGCTGCAGGAAAATTTTGTTCTTGACTTTCTTCATAATCATTCGGTATATTCTCTTCGTTTCCATTTCCGTCGTTTAAGTATACCCATTCTTCTCCTTGTGGATTTTCTTCTGGGAGGTCCATTTGACTTGTTGAGGGTTCGTCGTAAGGTGTCAGTGGGGTATTGTCCATCCAGCAGGGATTCTGCGATGTAGGATCCGTTTCTTGATTAAAAAGTTCTTCTACCATGTACTTCGGCTGGTTGTATCTTGGTTGCCAGTTGTGGTTTGGGGCGTTCTGAATTCTTGATGTACTAGGCTGTTGTCTAGTTGCATTCGTTCCACTGATTCCAGACATTGGGGTAGGTCTAGCGAATTTTTGGTTCGGGTTTGGTCTCCACACATTTACGTTGGATCTATTATTTTGGTTTTGTTGTATTTGGGTGCCAAAGGGGCGTTGTTGTTGTATATTATGGTTTTTAAAATTACCAGGGTTATTAAAATTGTTTGCATAATTATTGGGTTGAGATTGAAATATTGGTAATCGCACCGGTTGATTCGTTTGTTGGCGTGGTTTAGGCATTGGTAACATCGGATATCGAGGTGTTGTACTCTGTCGTCCGAACGCGAAGCGTTTCAACTCATCGTATTTAACCTGCTCGTCGATAAAAGTAATGGCGTGTTCTAATTCAGTAATGGCGGTATTATACCTAAGCATGTTTTCATAATTAAGGGGCATATTCATTTTGTAAATATTAAAAACTTGGTTCTTATAAAACGCTATAGACCCAGCCTTTTTATTTATTGGTATGTTTGATAACTGAATTTTTGAAATTATTTTAGATTTAAATTCAATTAAACGATTGCCAAAATTAATCAAAGGTTCGTTTGGTTTTAATCTACAATTTTGTAACTCTAGCTGTAATGTTTCTAAACTTTTATGATCTGAAAAGTTAGTGGAGAAAAGATTTCTTATTTCAGGCCATGTTTGAATATCAGGTCTACTGTTCAAAAGTTGAAGAGCTCTGCCCTTAATTTTAGTTTTTATGCAGCTTACTACAATTCTAATATGTAGGGGAACATTTGAATTGCACACTTCCATTAGATTTTCAACAGCATCAAAGAAATTACTTATTTCCGTTTCTTCGCCAGAAAAAATCGGAACAAATTCAGAAATGTTCTTAAGTTTATGCAAATCTAATTCAGACATCTTGTTAAATGAAAGAGTGTTATTCAAAAGATCAGAAATATCCGAAATCTCGTCTTTACTTAAAGTGTGAGAATAATCTTCGTCTTCTGAAAAGTATAAACTTGTCATAAAATTCAACTGGTGATTTTTTTTTTAGCAATGTAAATAAAAATAGAATAACAAATAAAAATTCAACTGGTAATTTATTAGCAATGTAAATAAAAAATAAAAATAAAATAAAAGTAAGGAAAAATTAAAAATTAAAATTCTTTAAACAGTAAAATAAATGGTAATTATTTAATCTCTACTGAAGTTATCTTTAAAATTATTAAAATGTTTTAATAAATTTAATTTCTTGTTTCTTGAAATCTTAACCTAATCTTTTTAATTTGTACGATACAAAAAATAAAAAGCTTCCCTTAGAATATCACACGATGCGGGGTTAACTCCAAGAGGTTGTCACTAAAATTACACACTTTCCAAAAGTAGCTTGAAAATTGTCAGTGCAAAAATAGGGACGGGTGAACAGGAATAATGCAAGTTTACTTACGTTTGGTGCCGTTGTGCTCTGGGATTACGTTTTGAAGATTCTGGATAGTTGAACCGTTGAGACGGACGATCAGCGGCTTCTGATTCTTCGGGAAATTGAAGAGTGTTCGATACACAGCAGAAACGTTGAACGACTATCCACTACCGACTGCGCCAGTAATACAAGTGAGACACGGGGTTGACACAACAAAACGTTTATTTCAAATTTACAAGATTCACTGTTAGTAATGAAGGACAGAAATGAGTATTTATAAAGTTTCTTATCTAAGGGCTGTGTCAGCTTCTGTTGAGATAAATGATTCAAATAATTATATTGCGGTAAGCGTAATATTGCCAAGAGATATGTTATCGAAAATAAAAGGAATGGTATAAGCATGGGTATCATATTACATAGGATTGAATAGGAATTGAATTATAAAATCTAAAGTGTATGGCACTGTCGTGTCATCATATATATTTCTATTTCCTTGTGTTCTTGTAAATTATATAATGGAGTAATTTGTATTACTATTGGTAGATTGTTATATAAAATTTGTTATTTGTTATAATAAAAGATGTGCAGATTATTTGTCAAATTCCAATTTATTATTTTCTTCTCAACATCGCCTTTTTATATTAAGGTTTTAAGATTTTCTTCTAAGAAAAATTTTGGTTTAATGTAGTTACTTATTGTTTAATGTGGTAAATTTAAATTCACACGTGCAATTATTAAATTGATTCCCGAATTAACCAGAAAATAATTTCGAATTAATCTAATATTCTTAATGTGGGCACCACTTCCTTACAAGACAATTTTGTGAAGATGTAGGGGTGTTAAATAGTGAAGCAAGAGATACAAGACAATAATATAATGATATTTGAATACTTGAATCTATTTTATATCCCAGAGATATGTGATTCCATGTAAATAATATAAAAACAAAACTACAACATATATTTTGAATAATTTACAAGAGGTTCTTAAATAATTGCTATAGGCAATATAAATAAATACAATACTGCAGTATTTACTGCAGGATAATATCAAATACTATAGTAGTTGAAAATAGGAATAACTAACGATTCATACATTATTTCATACTGAGCTATACTATTTAATTTGAATATTTGTTTGTTATAATAATATCTTTATGTGCTCCTTAAATATCAACTGATCTAAATATGTTCTATATATGCCAGTGTTCCGTTAAATATTTCCACTAATAGTGAAATTTTATAATCTCACAATTTATTTTCTTAAAAAAGACAACCGTTATATGCTTGAGCTAAGATATGATTTACTAGCTTCAATCCCTGGCTTCCTGCAGTAGTGAATTATGTCAGGTCTTATAATTAAATAAATTTGAAATCGTATCATTTTAATCTAAATTCGATTTTTATTATTTATAGTTCTTTTTATTCAAGTTGCAGATACAGCATTGTGTGTAGATTACACTTGATGTAACATATTTTACAAGGCTCATACTTTGTAAGTGATCTAACTTTACCTTTTCTTTGTGATTACCCTTTATCTATTGTATGCACCAGGTAATTTCAACATCAAGTGGTAAATTTGACCAATATCTAAGTTTATATTTGGCTTTTGGTAGAAAAAACGTTTTATTCTGATTATTATTTTGATTATTTTCATTTTCATTGTAAGTAAAACCTATTATCAGTTTTGATACTTCTACCATGTTCCATCATGTTACTTCTGAACGAATAACAAACAAAAGCGGATGGTGATATTGACTAACAATAAAAACCAATTTAGCGGAATTTTGTAAAGGGCTTATCATTAGATACATAAAGACCAAGGGCAATTTGGAACATATAAATACTTCGATAATGAGATTAAAACGTCAATATATAATGTATATCAAACAGTGATGTTTATTAAAGATTACGTTCAGTGGCATATCCGAAAAAACGGTTTTTCTTGAATGTATACGATACTAAGTTATTGAAATTTAGAGTGCTTTCGTAAAGTAATGAATAAATCCGTTAAAAAGTCAAGGAACAACTTTTGGGGAAAACTCTCGAATACGTGAAATTTTACTTTAGGTGATTTTTTAAAATATAATTAATACATACAGAATGATTTATGTAGGGGGTATGCCGTCATCGATATATTGTTTTAATGACAACCCCCTTTTTATGACCAAATTGGAGAGAGCACATTTTTATACATTACGATAATAATTATATGAGCGTCATTAGTGTGATTATAGGTCAATTAGAAAACCAATATTGCTATTTCAAGGTACTAAATTTAATGGCAATCATTATTTGAAGGAGTAAAACCAAATTAAATATTCAGATTATGCATCATTGTATGTCTGATGGTATCTAAACCGATTAATAAATTATTTTTGAATATTGTCAATAACTTCCATACTTAATTTCGTGTTTCTTCCGTTCAAGTTATATTTCGTGACGAAGTTTTACGTATATATCTTCTAAGTTATCCGGTCTAGCATAGTATACTTTTCTTCTTAAATATTTCCATAAAATTAATCCGAAAGTGTCAAATCTCGCTATCTGGTTGGCTACTCAATCTTCTCCCTTCTCCCTATCCAACGATTCGGGAACATTTCATCGAAATAAGCGCGAACTGGTGCTGCCTAATGGGGAGATGCACCATATTGTTGAAATAAAAAGTCATTTATCGAAAAATGAAGTTCCTTTACACCTTGATATAAAGTTATTAGTGAAGGTAAAAGGTCATCTCGAAGAAAATCCAAATATCTTGAACCAGGTGGGTTCACGTCCCAAAACATAGATACCCAAAATTCTTCCATGGACTATGTCGTACCCCACATTCACATTGTGGGTATTTTGAATGTAGAACTTCATTATGAATTGAAGATTTCACGGTACGACTTCAAGTTTTTATCTGATAGCATTACTTCACGATTTTGTAAAATATTCCACACTTGAAGCCATGTTAGTTAGTAAAAGTAAATTCATTTTGTGTGAGTGCCATTAGTTATTTTTCAAGTATTTTAAAACAAATGAGTGGCCAGCTGAATGGTATACTGCAACTGAGACTGAATAACTTGGTGAAGATTTTCTTCTACTATGAATAATATGTCCAACTACTTATCTTTTGGAACTGTAATTGTATCTGAAATTATGTCTCCATCTCTGGAGACAATTGTATCAATTATCTCAATTATCTGTATAAGTTTAACTCATTGTGCTTTATTTAAAAAACACTATTATTTCATAAGTTTAAATTTTCAAACTAGAGTTGCGCGCGAGTTAACCTTACAAGCTACTTCTCTTGTGGCCCTGTATTGAGATGATAACCGACTTATATACAGAATAAAAATCGGTCATATTTTTTTTAAATATTGTAAAACACAGAAATACTATTGGGAATTCCACTATTATCTCCAGCCATTCTCCTGCTTTTGGTAGACAAAGCATAACTTTGAGATATCCGATGGCAGTTACTTGACACGGGAATTGTTTGCGAGAAGTTCCCAAAACACAAATAAAAGTAACTAAACGTAAATGGAACTTTTATATTACCTTTTAGATGGAAACTTTCTCACAACTTTCGACTTTGAAAGTAGCTGCCAGGTAGATAACATCGGAAAATATTTGTCCCCGTTAGGGAGGAATTAAAATATATAAATTTTGTCAGAACAATTCCAAAAGGCAGTGGCAACTCGTGGGTGAATAGATGAAGGATAAGAGAAGTTCTTAATATAAAAATACATACGTTCTCAAATACAATAAATTATAACCGCAACTAAATGGAAAGTTTACAGGAAGCCATGCGATTCGAGGAAAGTAGGTCAATTTATATAGAGCTAGAGTAATTGCAAAATAAGATACCTAAATAGCAAACACATGTACTATTCATTTAATCGCTATTTGCCAAATAGAAAACTCTTATCTTGAAATTTTTTATTTGGTAAATAGCGATGAAATAAACTATTTATACCCGAAGACTCGACCACACTACCGCGATGCTAAATTTATTGTGTTTTTACAATTCTATGATGATACCGATTATGTATCTGAAACTGGCATACGTTACAAACTAAATTTCTAATGTAGAAAAGCACCATTAGATAAATACACGTTTAATATTAATAAGTATATTTATTTCACTTATTTAGGGAGCACTTCCAGCGTATTGTGTAGTTGAACAGGAATAATATTAGACCCTCCTACGAAATATTCTTACTATTAGTAACTTTATATAATTTTTTTTACGTTGAAAATTAATATTTCTGCCTGGTGTTTAATTAATTAAACACAATATTGGATTTCCAGATCCGGGTTCAAAATCCCTTAAGGATAATAGATGTAAAAAAATGGTATAGGCAACTTTTAACGTTATTGGCGAAATAAATATTTATGATGTATGGCTGACTGATTATAACGAGTTATTATGTAAAGACAAATAACTTTAAAAACATTCTTCAATTGACGTAGATAGAAATATGTGATAAAACGGTATCTTTCAGTAGGTCATTTTATGTATTATATCGTTACTTAAATAAATGATAAAAACTATAACGGAAAGGAAAGCGAAAAGTATGTGAAAAATTTGTCTCTTTTCGCTTATTGTCAGATTTATTCTTATTTGTCTATTCGATCCCTTTAACAATAGCAAACTAACTTTTATTCCATATCGGTATCTCAAATGGTTTACAAGATGTGACTCAATGTGAGATTTGAAATTAAATTGGTAATGTCATTCACCGTATTAAAATAAATTATGACAATTAAACAATTTACTTCCGTTATATTTCCATCTAATTTCCACCCGTTTTGCTAAACGTTTTACTAAAGTTTAGGATAATTGATACTTGCTTGTGAAACAATAAAATAAATTTGACCCTAAGATTTAGGTAATATAATCAATATTAAATTTCAGTCCAATTAATCGAGAAAAAAATTATAATTCTTCCCAAGAATAGAAAATGCTGGAAAGGGTTTTCTTCATGAATAGATAGTTAGATATAAAGGATGTCGAAAGTGTCTGGTCAGTTCTATAGTACAATTTTCTACATTTGAAATATGTTTGCCGACCTTCATAAAGATTCAGATAAGTTTGTCCTCTTGTGAGTCCTCTAAATACCTGTCGACACCAGTCCATGAATGTATTATGTACTTTCCGTGACTTTCTAAACAAATCAACATCGCCAACATTTATTAATAATGTAATGGAAGTTACAGAAGTTGGACAAGATAAACGGTGACTTCGGTGCTTTTTCATTATGACAAGCCAGCAATAGCTTACTTGAAATTTTACTAAAAGTATATGTGTCTACAGAAAGTAAGTTTCCTCTTTATGTAGAATTTGTAAATTCATGGGGGTTTGGACTGGGCTCAATGCCACATATTTTAAAGTTATGTTGCATTGGTTACACATTTAGACTCTAAATCGTCTTGATTTATTTGTGCTTGGATGGCATTTTAACAATTGACAGTCTGCTAGTTTTATTATAATATAGGTATCTAAACTAAGTTCATTATAGGTATAATATAGGACAATAAGAATAAGTTACAGTAAATAGTAGAGTACATATTTGAATAAAAAAATTATCTCCTTCCCATCCGCAGTTATAAAAATTCGTGAAATTCAATCTGGGCTATAAATCCATAGAATTTATATAATTATGGAAGAGTCCAAGTAGTAAAATAAGTTCACAGAATCTAATTCCATTGATATCAGTTAAATAATTTAGAGCTCAATGTACATAAAACTAAAAGTGTAAAGTTTTCTAAAAGTGAAGTTAAAAGATTGAAAAACACTACAATAATTGCTGGTTTGTAAAACAGATGGTAGAAGTGGAAAACAAATACATATATTTATACTTTCCATTCTCAACATCCTCGTTATTTCACAAAGTGGTTATGGCTGCCAATATTAAAGCCAAGCAATCCTTTGGTGTTGTAATATTCGCTCACTTAAAAATAAACTCGTGGAAAGCGAGGGACTGAAATTTATAACTCCATGAGTATGAATTATGAATTCTCTTATATCTTGTGTAATGTGTAGCTGTTTGGGGCCTAAGATATACAAATATTATTGAGAGATTTCAGGTCGCATTTCTCAAGGGTTATTACTTCTGCCAAAGTACACACCAGATCATTTAGTTAGAGTAGAGATAGGTATAAGGAAATAAAAAATACTGGTTTTAAACAATTTGCTAAATTTCTAGACAAGCTGTTAGCAATTAACAATCAAAATATGTTGTCAAAGATTAGAACACGATTAAAAAAAAATTAGATATAAGTGGGCCACTCAAATTAACCATTTACCTTGGTAATATTTAAATAATATTTAATAAGAAATCATTACTGAAGTGTACAAATATTTTGCACAAAAATTATATATAAAAGGCAGAGTATTGTTTTGCTTTATTGCACAATTACCTTTCTCTTTCAAATAATATGATATATTTACTTCAAAAGCGCCCCATACATATTACGCAGTAATGTGTAATCAATCAGTAATACTTCTTGTCTATTAAATCTCGTCTGTGAAATTAAATTCCCAACGTTGTTTGTTGTTGAACATACAGTACTGTGAAAAAGTTTTTGGACACATGTAGACTGTTAACAATTTTGTGTATAAAAGTTTGCAAAATTATTATATTTAAATTCAGCTTCGGTAGAATGTAAGTAATAAATTTTTCATACAAGTACAATATAGAAAATTACACTGCTGTGATATCTTTGGCCAAATTTTAGTTAAATCGCAAATGTTGATAAATAGTCGTATGCAGATGACTGACTTGTCGATACGTGCATATTCTCGTTTAGAGATAAAACCACCAATTCCAATATCAGCATTCAGTGTATGATAAGCTGCTGCAAATACCACTGTTGTTTGTAGAAAACAAGCTTGATTTACGCAATAAGGCGTTAAAATTAGCCGTAATTAGAAAAAAAAAGTAAAAGTGCATTAAACATCGCGAGGCATAATTTTGTATGAGCAAAATGGATAAAATAAGACTAGTAGATCGCAGTACCATAATTATATTGTATAAAGAAGGCCAGAGTGTGCGTATGATTTCTCAAAGATTAAACGTTTCTAGGTCTACTGTAAGATACATTGTCACAAAATATAAAAAACCTGGGATAATTGAAGATCAACAAAGAAGTGGACGCCCTAAAAAATTAGCATAAGGTGCAGTGCAATATTTAAAATTAACTTCAGTGCGCAATAAAAAAGCAACAAGTAAAGAACTTCAGGCCCTCGCGGGTGCGTAGCGAGGTAAAAACCACTACGTCGCAATAATAAACAAAAACGCTTAATTTATGCCAGAGATCACAGAAATTGGATAGTCAAGGACTGGAGTCGTGTCTTATGGACTGACGAATCCAAATTTCACTTATTTGGTAGTGCAAGGTGACAATATGTTCGCAGATGAGTAAGAGAGGGTTATCAAGAACACTGTTTACAACCCACTATAAAACACGGTGGAGGGTCGTTGATGGTGTGGGACTGTTTTTCTGCTGCAGGAGTTGGAGACTTTGGAGTTGAAGTAAAAAATAATGGAATATTAAACAAAGAGCGATATAGGGATATTCTCAAACAGCAGGCAATTCCTTCTGGTATTCGTTTAATTGGCAACAATTTTTTTCAGCAACAAGATAATGACCTAAAACATTTATCTAAAAAAATATACAGGACAAAAATATTTGCAGGAATAGATTGCACAGAAAAAATTACAGTTAATGAAATAGCCCCCGAAAAGTCCGGACCTCAACTTAATAATACCTGTGGTATTATCTGGACCGAAGGAAGACTGAACGTGCTCCAACATCTACTGCTGAGCTATAAAAAGTCCTTCAAGAAGAATGGAGACAGATACCAGAAGATACAATATAGAAATTAATAACTAGTGCTCCAAGACGTATCGACTCCGTTCTACATAATAAAGGTGGACATACAAAATACTAATTTTTTGGTCAATTCTAAAATAAAACATACTTATTGATTTTACTCGAATAAACGTTTTTCTACATCTTCCATGGTTTTACTGCCTGAAGGTATTATTTAACTTCTATTTATATTAAATTTTGTGTGTTCAAAGACTTTTTCACAGAACTGTATATCTTGTGTCCTTGAATATCCTATTCGTGTCTCCTTCCTATCGTGTAACCTTATGCTAGAAAGATAAAGGAATGCATATGATATTCACTTTCAATAAAATTTTCAAGTATTAATTACTTTAGGTCGCCCTATACTAAACGGCGTCCAATAACTGCCGCAAAAAGACGAAGTAGAGTATAATATATTTTAATGGTCTTCTGCCTCTTAATCAAAAGAAAGCAACACTCATAAAAGGCTAACGTTTCTCTGAGTGAGACATAGCATAGTATAATAAACTCTTAACGATAATTGCATTCATTTTCCTTGCTTTGTATCAACCTTTGACTTTGTGTAACATTCGAAACTTTGTATTTGAACCATTGGATTTTCACTTTGAACATAAACCTAAACTATTTGCAAATATACAGCTGCAAGACATTTACAGCAAATAAGTTGGACAGATAGGATTATAAACACAAAACTCTAAAGCAGCGATTAACATGGTTTTCAATATAATTAATCCTTGCTTTACAGTATGTTATATAAAGTTTACTGTAACTACTCGTAGTTTAAATATTATTTTAAATAGTTTAAATATGATGCTCTCTGTTTCTAAGGTGCGTGTTCCTAAATATGGTTTTCCATTGATGTTTAATAATCACATAATATGAAACATTAGATATGCCGCAGAATATGAAAATTATATCGTAAAATAAAAAGTAAAATAGACAATTCTCAGAAAAATTATGAAGAATGTGTGAAAAGAATATTGCACTTAATCCAGTTGCTTCTTTGTGATACGAAAACTATAAAAAGATGTTTTATAACCTGCCCAGGAATATGATATATAATGATGTAATCATTTCTGAGTCTGAAATTATTAAATACTGTTATTGTTTAATAATATATATATATATATATATATATATATATATATATATATATATATATATATATATATATATATATATATATATACATATATATATATATATAAAATTGTAATACTAAGTATAAATGTTTTGCCTTGCAAACATGTTAGGTAAATGAACAACTTTGGTAACTATGTAAATTTTACTTGCTTCGAACCAGTTGAAATTCTTCTGCACAATTTGTAGGGATAAGGTTGTATATAACCAAAACTTATGTGTCCAGGGTCAACCAAAATTATAATTTTAACAATCGTCATGGAGTCAATGAAGCATTCAGCGAACTCAAGAACCATTGAGTTAAAATAAATACACGTGCAACAACCAAGGCGAAGTATATATTCTTATAAATACATAGAAAAACCTTATTAATATGTATTAATAAAAAAACTATTTAGAAAGAAATATGAGTGGCAACAGAATAGCTATTAATAATTTGTAAACTGTTAATAGTTCCTGCTTAATAAATCGTCGGTCTACTGTAGAAACAGTATATGAAGCAAGAAGTGTAAACAAAAATTAATAAATAGTTATAACATGAATACACATCTATAGGGTATACGATACGTCAATAAATCTGTCAAATTTATTTGTGCAGATATCAACATTCTCGCGCTATTAGAAAAATTCAAAAATGGTACCAGTTTCTTAAGAAGAAGAAGAAAGAACTTTAATGTCTAATTATTGACTCGAAAGGTATTATTGTCATCTAGTTAATTCTCAGTTGAGAATACCAAGTGGTTCCGGAACTGCATATCGCGATTTCATCCCTATTTTATTATGCTATTATACGGGTCCAAATGATGTGTACGTAAAAGTCTCAGTTAAAGGAAGGGAACGTGTCAGAAATGAGAAGCAATATTACTACCCGTAGGTTGACACGTTATTGTTTACCAAGTAGATGGTGCCTTGTCAATTCAACATGTATGCCTATGTCAACTTGATAAAAAAAGAAGCCAATTTCTGCACAGTTGTAGGGGAAGGTGTCCTTAACAATATACTAAAAGTACTGAGGGGTGGGAGTGAAGCTAAGGGGGGCTGTAAAGGTACCCTTTTTTCAGTTTTTTGTTAATAACTCGAAATCTACTGCCTTTAGCGAAATATGCTATACTATATATGTAATATGCGAATATTACTAAACTAATTTATATAAACTTCTCCATTAAAAAGGTCCTATACACTTTTTCACTAGAATCAATATTTAAGGAGATATGGAGGGAGATTTTTTTAAAAAATCTGTTAATGTTAAAAATGAAATGTTTATTGTTAAAACTGAAATAATTCACTAATAATAAATAATAACAATAATAATACATGAAATAAAGAAATTTGTGTCCAAGGATGTATTTGGAACATAATTTTTTGTCAAAATCTGAATTTTCATCATCATCGATGCTGTCTTCGATGGGGGCTCCGTCCATACATGAGCCGAGGCACACGCCGCAGGCACCGGAGCAGACAATCCCTGTTTTTCAGCAACCGCAGCGTACCTCACACCCAGTCGTGCATCGGCAAAAGATTATATTTAAAACGGAGTCGGGTTCCACAAGGTCGTTCGTGGTAACTGGGTTGAGGATCCCGTCTTCTCCCCTGGCCCAACCCCCTTGGGTAGGTGGTAGGGGATTGCCGAGCCACTGTTGCATCTGTAATAAAGTAATCAGACCAACGTAAGTATTTAGCACAAATTGATATGTGTACTCGTAATTTAAAGAAACCAGTATTTAACAACTATATGTAAATGGATTTTCCTGTAGATATAGACGCTTTCAGAAATGATAAGTATCGATGTTTGTTCAGGTTGTCTTGATATGCAGACGCTTGATATACAGTCAGAAAAAGCTTCTCGCCAGCCTGTTCGATATCCTCAGTTGATGTTGAGGGATCTGTGAATATTACTGAGATGTCATGGGTGAGGCCAGGATTTGCTGTGAAGAGCTTAATGATTCCCACTTTGCTCTTTCCATGTATCGCCGAGGTGATGTCGCATCCGGAGAAGCTATGGAGAAGGAGGATCGTCTTGGCGAATGGAAGCTCTTGAAGTTGTCGCACCGAAAACAATTTTGTCTCCACCTTCCCACGGCCTGGATTCATGAAGTATAGATGGTGGTACCAATCCAATGAGGAGAACTATCAAGTCCACATCCTCCCCAACTATTGCTATGGTTGGATGTACATCAGCTTTATCCAACCCGCACCTCACAATAGTGCCATCAACATCCCCTGTAGCAACAGTTGTTTCAATTCCTACTGCTGTCATTTTCTCAGTGAGCAAGTGGATCAGTCTTGTTTTGTTTCTTTTATTAGCAAGAAAATGCTCCTGTTGAACTGTGATAGTCGTGCTTTCATTAAAGTTTATGTCAATCGAAGTTTCTGTGAGCCCTCTTCGCTTCTGCTCTGCTCGTTTTGTGCTGTTGACATCATTGTTGTAACCATCAAAAACCACCGTACAATTTTCACCGTAATGTTTCTAACATAGGCAATGTACTGATAGCAAATTGAAGAAATGCAGAAGGATTCTTTCCACTTCATGAGGTGGAGAAGGTAACCACCATCTACCACAGTGGTGCTTTGGGTGATATCGAGAGTTGCGTTGTCCTCTAGTGGCAAAACATCGTAGAAATAACACTTCTTTCCTTCTCGCATTCCGTCCTCATTGAACAGAGCCATGGGGAATGGAGTTAATTCATATGTCAAAAGCTCTACTACATCTTCGTCGCTTTTTTTTTGCTACAAGAGTTCTTTGAAAAATTGTCAGAGGGTTAACAGTAACTGTCTCACCATTGATTTTAATGGTACTGCTCATACTGGCTAGTGATAAAACAACATTCTTCTTAGACTGCTTCATGTCACCAAATTTGCTGCCAATGAAACTTTGCATAGTTTTGGTTCCAATATCCAGGGATTGGTGGCAGTTTACTTTGGAGTTTCCCAGAATGCCCGTTGACAGCGGAAAATGACATGAGGGAATTCAACTTTGGAAAAGAGGGATGGTCATTGAACCATTCCTGAATGTTAGCCGGATCTCGTGAATCTCTCTTTTGCCGCGATACACGTAAATCAACGTGTTGCTCTCCACTTGCAAAAACTACTCCAGCGAACTCCTTCAATGACACAATTTTTCCGTTATATATTACAAGACAAGCGTTTTCCTACGGGGGGGGGGGTAATGAGGGTAATTATCCCTCCGCCCCCAGAACTGACACAAAAGGCGATACATGCAGTAAAGTCATTAATGCGCTGTCTGATCGAAGTTTCTTTATCATTAAAACTTGATTTTTAATAATGAAAACCGATTTTTTTAAAACTGCCATTTTTCCCCCTACATATCTTCTTAATTATTGATCCTAGCGAAAAAGTATATATAATCTCTTTTGTAGAGAATTTTATTTAGATTAATATAGTGTATAAGCATATTTTAACTGGAGGTAGTAGTTTTCGAGTTATTAACAAGAACCTGAAAACAAGGGATATTTATAGCCCCCCACCCCCTTAGCTCCACTCCCATCCATCAGTACTTTTAATATGTTGTTAAAGACACCTTCTCCTACAACTGTCCCAAAATTGGCTTCTATATGAATTATTTCCGCTATTTGGCCTTTTTTGGTCTTCGTTGCCTGGACTAATTTCTCATAAGGATGAAATTATGCATATCGTAATTTCATCCTTATTAGGATTAATCCAGGATTATGTTCCGGGACAGTCTGATGTTCTCAACTGAGAGTCAATTAAATGGTAACCATTCCCTTAATATCTTCAAATTATTACCCCCTCACGTGGTGTACGTGAAAATCAGCGTTAAACAGAGAAAATCTGCATCAGGAATGAGAAGCAGCATGGCTTTCCGTACGTTGTCATTTTAGCAGGTAGGTGGTAAACGTTTCACCAATGTTACAATAATTGCCATGTTTATTAACTAAATTAAGATCTTTTTACTGAATTAAAGGTGCCTTAAAACAAGATATCATAGGCGGTATCTTCATATTTGAAACTGTAGTGTTGGATTTGTTAAGGTTTAGAAAGTGCATGGTATGAAGCTATAAGCCATGCTTGTACTACAAGTATATAGTACAAGCATGGTACTGCAAGTCTTACAGTTGTTGTTTTGAAAAAAAAATCGACTTGTTCGAGGATTTTCTCCAAAAAATTACTTTCATTGCAATTTGATGAATGATTCCAAACTAGGGACGTTCTGTATAACGGACAAATAATAATAAGATGATACATCCTGCTGAAAAATACTTCATTATATTCTTCACCTTTTTCTTGGATAAGAATAATAGCAATCTTCTTAAAATTAAGAACAAGTTCTGTGAGGTGTGTCCAGAATTCTGTGCTAAATGAACTCTTAACATAAAACCATATTTCTTTTTAACCTTTTAACATACAAGATGAAGAAGATTGGTATGTGACTGAAAACGTTGTTGGCCGAATTCAATATGATAACATTGTCCATGGAGAAGCTGTACTCTGTAATAATGAAACTGGTGATTTTCGAAACTCCATAAACTGTCAATTTACCAAAGCTCAAGTTTTCAGGCACTCCATATTGACTGATCTGTGGCTCCTTTACTTATGAAGTTGGGATACACATATAATTTTCTAAAAATTCTTTATTCACACAGAAAGCGGAAGTCTTCTTTCGTTCGTCTCTAATTCCTATTTCCCTCTAAAGCCATATTATTGACAAACATGAGCCGCAGTAAGCCCTCGGATTTGCCCCAGTGCTTCAGGTAACCTCTCACCTTATGGGTGTTATCCCTCTGTATGCCCCTAATCGCGCGCCGCGCCCTGATAGGATTTCGATAATACCGGGATAACGTGGGAAATGGGATATTTTATCTGGAATAAATGCAATTTGCTCAACAAACGCATCTCCTCTTGACCTATTAAATCCAGCTTTCGTGAGAGCCAATCTAGCCAACGTAAGCTTCCAGGTCTACGTAAATTGACGCGATGAGGAAAATTAGCTCTAAAGAACGTCTGAGTAGTTCACTTTGTTCCAGTTCCTTGTTCGCAAACATTAAATTACTGGTGTTGTTAGTTTAGATATATTAGTTGTGACTACATAAAATACAAGTTTCTTCAGTGTCGCTTTTACTTAATTGTTGCTCAAAAATACTGATTTAGTTGGCGATTTATCCTCTCAAGGTCTGCAATGAACATTAATCGTTCTAAGAATTCTCATTACTGTATCAGCTTTAACCATCTAACCTAAATCACTCTAATAAGCCTGATTACGTTACTGAGTAATGATTCACTGAATAATGGAATAATGATTTTAGATAACCAATCCAAATATAACTAATAATATCTCTTAAATTAATACTTAACTTAATAACTTATACTTAATATCAATTTAATCAATAAACTGTTATTCTATGGAGGCCTTGACTTGAAGTTTGTAAAATATTGACTTGTCTGCTAGCTAAAAGCGTGAATTCTGTTTGATTACTGCTCTCACATTTTAGTCTCCGGAATTCGTACTGTATGAAGAGGACCCGGTGGCTCTTTCTTTAAACTAGAACCACTCTATTAAAAAGTTTACACCCATAACTTTATGGCGTTAGGGCTAGGAATGACATGGAATTTCGAAATATATACGAAATTGTGGCCGAATTGTGGATAAGATAACTGATTCACCATTTTTAAAAAACTGTTTTGTCATTGACGTACAATACTCTAGTCTATAGCCTTATGTCGACTGAAACGGTATTAGGCGTGCTCACACTTTCCTCACACTGGACATGATCAGTTCAAGAAGTCGCCGGTAAATAACAATTAAAAATCATCACGTTCCTATGCCCCACGCTGTATATTAAAAAATGAATAAATGATAGAATTCAGTCAGACATTTACCCTTCATGTATAAGATATATGGAGACTAGCATATTCTCCTTATAGGGCCTACACCTCTAACAGAGAGTACTCATAGCCTACCTCCTGGTCAAGCATTTTCTCGTGGTGTGTAAAATACATGGATAACCTAGTATAGTCTCCTATAGAGCCTATACCTCTGACAGAATATTATTTGAACTTGTTAATCTTAATATTTAATTTAAATACCATATTTGATTATTTCATCAACAAAATGGATAATCCTATTCATGACATCATTTGTTCATTATTAGAAACTCCATTTTCTCGACTAAAAGACGATGATCGTCGGGAAATTCTGACTAAAGGGCGTCCTACATCGACACTTAATGTTTTGAAACACGATAAAAAACAGGGACATACTTTTTTGCGATCATTTAAAACCCATTGGTACGAAAGTCATCAGTGGTTATGTGGAAGTTATTTTAAACAAAGTTTATTTTGTTGGCTATGTTTATTACTTGCAAAAGGGCGAAATAATGTATGGGTTTTGCAGGGATTTTCAGATTTAAAAAATTTATCCGCTGCTATTAAAAAGCATGAATCTTCAAAAGAGTACATGATTAGTTATGTCAATTTCAAACGTTTAGAAATTAATTCATTAACAATCAAAGATGCTCTGAATATGCAGTCTTCATTGTCATTAAAAATATATAACGAAGAAGTTAGAAAAAATCGACTTCTATTAGGCTATTTAATAGATGTTACCTGTCACTTAGCAAGACAAGAATTATCGTTTAGGGGACATAATGAAAAAAGCAATTCATTTAATGCAGGCAATTTTCGTGAAACATTTAATTTGATAATTAAACGGGATATAGAAATCCAAGAGCATTTAAAAACAATAGGAAACATTTTTTCTGGTTTATCTAAAACCATTCAAAACGATTTAACAGTTTGTATTTCTGAATATCTCATGCAGACCGTACATTAAGAAATAAAAGACTCATTACTTTTTGCAGTGCAAGCAGACGATACTACTGATATCCTCGAAAAGACACAGTGCGCAATTTCAGTCAGATACGTAAATAAATGTGGCAAGATTAAAGAGAGGTTTTTAGGCTTTTATGACGTAAGTGAAGATCGAACAGCCGACGCAATGTACAATTTAATTACATCTGTTTTAAGTCCCTTTGACTATAAAAACAAATTAGTTGGACAGTGTTATGACGGTGCAAGTGTAATGGCGGGTTCACTAAATGGTTTACAAAAAAAATTAAAGATGATGCTCCTACAGCTTTGTTTATGCATTGTAGCGCACATAGATTAAATTTGGTATTGCAAAATGGAACAAAAAATATTAAGAATTGTCGTATTTATTTTGCAAGTGTAACTTCAATTCCAGGATTTTTTCATCAGTCTACCAAACGAACATTTATACTCGATTCAGTAGTAAGGAAAAGCATTCCGTCTTATTGTGAACTTAGATGGGCTTCATGTTCAAAAATTATTAACGTTTTATACTCCAATTGGGAGGATTTAAAAACGGTTTTAAAAAGAATAATTAACGATAAGTCATCAGCATCAGAGTCAATAAATGGTGCAAAAGGGTATCTTAATTTTATGAACGAATTAAAGTTTTCATTTTTAACAGCAGTGTATAAAAATATTTTTGACATTACGGATACATTATTTGATATACTTCAAAAAAGTCTTTAGATATCGGTTATTGTAAAAAGCAAGTATTTTTGGCCAGAGATCGCATTAAATCATTAAGAAGTGAGTCAAAATTTAATGAATTATTTGAAAAGGCGGAAAGCAGAATTACTTCTGCACCGTTAGCTAAAAGAATTAAATATGAGGCAACTGTCACTGATGAAAAAACATCTTTGCGCATCTTGTTTTACGAGATTATTGATAATATTATGACACAAATAGAAGTTAGATTTGCGGATATGTCTCAAATATTATATTTTTCTCTCGCCGATTCTTCAAAATTTAAAGATTACAGTAAAATATTCCCAACCGATTTAGTTTCAAATTTGGATACTGTTTATAAAAACGTTTTTGATAAACAGAAATTAATTAACGAGTTAGGGGTTATATATTGTGATGATCAATTTGAAACATTAAATATCGAGTCAATGTTGAAATATTTTGTGGAATATGAATTTCGAGAAATATTTCCAGAGGTTTTTAAACTTATTGTTTTAATTGCTACAATTCCAGCAACAAGTACATCGGTTGAAAGACATTTTTCTTGTTTAAAACGTATTAAAACGCATAGTCGGAACTCTATGAAGAATGAACGTTTATCGTCGCTTGCACTTATTTCAATTGAAAAGGAATTATTTAGCACACTTCAGAAATCTGATGACTTCACGGAAAATATAATTAACAAATTTTCATTAATTAAAGGTAGGCGCATTAATTTAAATTATAAAAAGTAGTAGGTATCCACTTTGTAATTGTCAGTCAATAATGGCGATGGTTAAGGAAGGCTGTGAGGGGAGGAGGAGGCCTATACCCTAAAGCGCCCTAAAATAATGTATTATTGCCAACCCAATTTACATAATATAGGTATAATACTCAACAAATATATTTCGTTTATTGGAGGTACCCTACCCCCTGGTCTATTTTGGAGCCGTTGACGAACATTTCGGTAGCTTCTGGATATTTTGGATATTAGATAGTAATTCTGATATTAATAGTGTTATTTCATATCTAGAATTAATAATCAATTTGCACGTTATTGATATGTCACTATGGCACACAACTATATAAACTTAGACATAACTATTTCTAAAGGATGATATAGTCTAATATGGACATCTTCCGATTTCATAACCACTTTTTATGGAGGTATTTTTTAATTTCCCCGTATAAGAAGGTAATATCCTTTGTTATATTAACTAAAAATATCCACTGTATATTTAAAATGGTAGATATATTATTTTCCAAGTTAAAATCATGTTGCAAGGGAGCATAAATTGCTGCTGGCCTTTTCGTCGTAAGACTCTATTGTAATTTATGATCTTTTAACACTATTGCGGTGAGGAAGAAAGAAGTCGTTCTTTACTTCTTGTAGAGATATATTACCTTTTAAACCATGCATAATAACGAACATCTGCCTTAATATATTACTACGGAGGCATAAATGTGCTTTACATTTGTCAAATTTCACATTAATATTTTATAGACCATTACCACTTTACGAGTATATAGTGCTTTAGTAAAGTAATAAATAAGTTCGTTGAAAGTTCAAGAAATAACTTTCGAGAGAAACTCTCGAATCTCTCAAATTTTATTTTTAGTTGTGCATTTCTCACAATATAACTTATACATACAGGGTGATTCGTGTGAGAGGTATAGCGTCATCGATATATATATATATATATATATATATATATATATATATATATATATATATATATATATATATATATATACAGGGTCCGGCAATAGGTACTGACGCATTTGCGAGCGCTGTGGTGGGAAGACAGACACTGAGTGGCGGACAGTATTGTATGCAATTAGTTTGCTATATTATGCAGTTTCAGTAGCCATGAATTCTTGGCCCGTTCAACAACGAATTTTTTGTGTTAAGGTGTTCATTTAAACGGGATCCATAATCAAGTTTCAGTGGCAATTTCGTAGAGAATATGATATTCCTAGGTTTGAGAGGATCTCTACACGAAACACAATTTTGCAATGGCATCGACGGTTTAATGAAAGTGGAAATGTGAACCATGTTTACCGCGGAGCCCAGAAAAGTAAGAAGTATGCGTACGCCAGAAAATATTGAAAGGGTACGATAAGCAGTGGTGCAAAGTCCACGGCGACCAGGAGTGCGTCAAGCAGCAGCATTCAATCTTTCAGACAGAAGCATCCGGCAGATTTTACATGTTGACTTGGGATTTTACCCTTACAAATTTCAAATTGTTCAAGAGCTTCATCTGCAAGATTTTGAAGCACGCATGCAGTTTTGCAGAGACTTCCTTGCTCTTCTTGGTGATAATCCAGATGTGTTGAATAATCTAATCATTTCCGATAAGACACATTTTCATTTAACAAGTTCTGTTAATAAACAGAACATGCAGTACTGATCGGCAGAACAGAATCACGAAATGCATGAGTAACCTTTGTATTCCGCGAAAGTCACAGTGTGGTGTGATGTGCGATTCGGGATACTTAGTCCTTACTTTTTACAAGAAAGGATCGGACAGTTACTGTCAATTCGCAACGCTATTTGGCTATGATCGAATATTTTTTACCTGCTGAATTGCATCGTTTGGGAAGGGAGATAGACAATAATGAGTTATGATTCTAACATAATGGAGCAATAAATTATACAGCTCGATTGTGTATGACACTTCTCGAAATGGACAAGACGGAGCAACATTATTATTATATTATATAGGTTTGGGCCTCATCAGCCACTGATCGCATGGGTAGTCCGTTGGCGATCCCCTCTTATCCGGGTCATTATCCAAAAATGCTATCCTATAAAAGGAGCAATTTAGGCACGTCCCCCGCCTTAAGCCTCGCCTCCTCTAGGATAACAGGGGTCCCTAATATAAGATACCTCTTCTCCTCCAGTGCGGGGCAGGTGTAAAGAAGATGAATCGATGTTTCCTCGTCTTCTTCACAGTATCTGCAGGCCGGGCTATCAGTCAGCCTCAGCTTGTGCTTATATGCATTCAGACTACTATGGTGGCCCGTTATGATTCCCACCAGAGTTCTGGCTTTGTGCCTGTTCAATTTAATGAATTCTTGGGCCCATTTCTCAATCTCTGAGTATTCGATGAAGAGTTTGGTTATTCGACAACCCGTTACTCCTCTCCATCTTTTATTGTGCTGGTGTCTTGCCCAGCCATTGATGCTGTCTCTGATCAGATTCCGACTTATTCCCACTGCAGGTTCTGGTCCATAGAGGTTTTCCCTGGTCCCTAGTCTGGCAAGGTCATCTGCAATTAGATTTCCCTTAATGCCATTATGCCCAGGTATCCATAACAGTTCCACCGGTCCCTTTCCTGCCAAGTGGTTCAATGCTTCATAGCAATTATAGACCAGCTTCGACTTTGTCGTTGCTGAATTCAGGGCTGCCAACGCCGCCCTGCTATCCGAGCAGATACATACCTTCTCCTGGGTCCGATTTTGGTCCGCCCCCAGAACACCGTATGTAATTCCAACTAGCTCGGCCTGGAGTGCGGTAGTGTATTTGCCCAAGGGGAAGGTTTTCTCCTCTTCTTTCCAATCTTCCTGTTCATGTTTCCCACCCTGTGCATTGCCTTTGCAGCTTCCGCTTTCAGGATGAAATCAAGAGGTGGTATCCCCGTCAGTATCCCCATCGCCTCGATCGGTGTTGATCTTGGGGCTCCGGTTATACTTCTAAGAATCAATCCTCTTAACTTGTTAAGTCAGTTGGCTTCCGACTTTAAACAGGCTCTCTCCCACCAGACTAGTGCTGCATACGTCAGTCTGGGTTTGAGAATTGCCTCATACATCCATTTTATGGTTTCCGGTTTCAAGCCCCAGCTACTACCAATGGCTCTTCTCAGTTGCCAAAGTGTTGCTGTGATCTTGGAACATATGTGACTTAGATGTTTTCCCCATGACAGTTTACCGTCCAGGATTACTCCTAAGTATTTCACTTCGCTATTATAGCTTAGTTCTTGGCCACCAAGTTTCAGCGGACATGTTTTGTTCCACTTATATTTCTTGGTGAACACCATCACCTCAGTTTTAGAGGGATTGACCGAGAGTCCCCTCTCCCTGCACCAATTCCCAACCTTATTTAAAGCTCCCTGCATTATATCGAGAATCGGCTCCAGGAAAGGACCCTTCGTTATTATTACTAAGTCATCGGCATAGCCAATTACTTAGTAGTTCTTTAACCTTTCAAGCAGCTCATCTACTACTAGGCACCACAGAAGGGGGGACAATACCCCTCCCTGTGGACATCCCGAGTCGACCCGGCCCTCGATAGTAGTCTTGCCTTTATTGGCAGTAAGCTGTCTGTTTCCCAACATATGGTCTATCCATTCAGCGATTATTCTGGGGGTGTAACATCTGCCTAGTGCTCCATTAATCACTTCCCTGGATGTAAAGTTGAAGGCTCCTTCAATATCAAGGAAGGTGCCGACAACGTATCCTCCGGAGTCCAGTTGTGACCGTATCGATGACACAACCTTATCCAGAGCTGTTTCTGTTGATTTACCAGCTTGATAAGCATGCTGGCTCCCTTGAAGCGGCCTCTCTATTAGGACAGTATCCCGAAAGTACCTGTCAATTAATCGTTCCGCCGTCTTTAGTAAAAATGAAGTGAGGCTAATCGGCCGAAAGTCCTTAGGGGACGTGTATCCGACTTTGCCCGGTTTAGGTATAAAAACAACCCTTGTGCCTAACCACACTTTCGGGAGCATCTTCAGTGCCAAGCTGGCCCTGGTGATCCTTATGAGTGGACCGAGGATTATCTCTTCTGCTTCCTGCAGAAGTACCGGATAAATGCCGTCCGGTCCCGGCGATTTATATGGATCAAAGGACCTCAAGGCCCACCTCATCTTAGCCGGTGAGACTATCTCCTTCACAAGTTCCCTGTCGTCCCCCTCTCGGTTTACCGCCCAGGTCCTATGTGCCCCTACTAGCAGGTCGGAAATGTCTCCCTTCTCCGGTCTATAAAAGCCCGGAAAATGTGCTTTGATGAGATGGTCTAAGGTTTCCTCATCCGATTCCGAGAATTTACCATTAGGGAGCTTGAGCGATCCCAGTATCGCTTCCGGGCTGCGGGCTAGGATCTTGTTCAGCCGTGCTGCCTCAGCTCCCTTATTTATCTCATTACAGAAAGAAACCCAACTACTTCTTTGGGCTTCCCTAACCTCAGCCCTATACTGATCCCTGGCAGTCCTATAGTCCTCCCAGGTTGTACGGCTGTTACGTTTTCTGGCTCCCTTGACCTTACTTTACATCTAAGGTTTTCCAGCTTATTGTTCCACCATCTTACCTGGCCTTTCGGCCTAGCTCGTTTAGGCGTACAGTTCCCTTCATAGGCTTCTATCAATCCTCTACTCAGTCCGGAGGCTGCCGCCTCCAGTACTTCCCTCTCACTAATTCTGGAGGGGTTCCCCCGAACTGTTACTAGAAGATCCGATTTAAACTGTTCCCAGTTTGTGAATCTGGGGTTGCGGGCCCATTTCGTCACCTCATGCTCCCCCACTCCCAAATCAAACTTAATGGCAGAGTGATCCGAGAGTGTGGGTTCATCCGAGACTCTCCAGTTCCTCACGTATCCCGCCAGGTGTCTGGAGCCCAAGGTAATATCAATTACCTCCTCCCTTATAGCGTTATGAAAAATGGGTGTGTTTCCCACATTTAAAATATCTAGCTCTGTACTTACCAGATATTCCATGAGCTCCATACCTCTGCTATTGGTGTTCATGCTACCCCAGGCCATATGGTGTGAGTTCGCATCACATCCCATCAGCAAAGGCAGGTCGGATTTTTGACAGAAGTCCACAAGTTCCTTCACCTCTGGTGTCGGATTGTCCCTGCTATCATATGGTAGATAGGCTGACGCTATAACCACCCTACCTACATTTTCAAGCATCGTAGTTACCGCCATTAGGTCCCCTGTGGACCATTTCCACATAGGTGTGGCGCTAATGTTCTTCACTACGATGCCGGCTCTGGGTCTGTTGGTACTACTACTCCTGTAACAGAGAAAATTTCCCAGTCCCTTTATAGATCCCTGCACCACCCAAGGTTCTTGGATGAGTGCTATCCCTGTATGCATCTTAGCAAGACTCCTCTGCAGAATAGAAGAGGCATCTTTGCTTCGATGCAAGTTAATCTGAATACTTTGAATCATTCTTTTCTTAGCACTTGCACCACTTTCGTCCCCTGGTTTGCTCAGATTCCCCTCGCCCTCTTCCTCAATAGAGGTCAAGGTCAAGGTCCCGAGTGTGGCCTGGGTATCGGCGGTGGAGCAACTGCTTCTCTGGGAGGATGGAGGCGTCCACGGTACAGGCTCGCTTTCGACCTCCTTATCCTCCAAGATTCTTTCATGGATTGATGGTTCCATTTTTGGTCCCATTTTAGACGGGCTAGGAACATCATCATCATTGAGGTCGCCAACACTCCTAGGAGTTGCTCCCTCACGTCTAGCTTTAGCCAGATTCCTTCGCTGGCTTCCGCTCATTCGTTTTTTAGCACTTGCCCCACTTTCGTCCCCCGGTTTACTCAGATTTCCCTCGCCCCTTCCCTCAATAGAGATCAAAGGCAAGGTCCCGAGTGTGACCTGGGTGTCAGAGATGGAGCAACTGCTTGGCAGGGAAGATGGAGGCGTCCGCGGTACAGGCCCGCTTTCGACCTCCTTATCCTCCAAGCTTTTTTCTTTATGGACTGGTTCCATTTTTGGTCCCACGAGTGGCTAGGGAAATAAAGGTCCACCCCCGCAGAGCCCCGCATGCGGAGGTAAGGCGACTTAAATACTCAGGAGTTGCACCAGATGCTCCTGAGGCACCGATTGCGACTCTCGGTATCCCCTGAGAGCCAACCAGTCCGATAGGCTCGGTATCTCACACCATCGGATTAGGGGGGTGTGTAATACCCATCCAGTTTCACCAGGCTGAATGGGGGCTGTTTCTTAGTTGTGAACCGGGTTTGTCGCCCCCCCCCTTGAGTAAACTCAAGAAGGGTTCTTACCCGGGATGCTGCCAAGCCACATCCCTTCATTCGCATGGACGGGCCCTTTACCAGGGCCGCCTCATTCATACTCCCATTCGCTTGGGCAACCCCTACTTAAAGGGGTGCCATCATTCACACAGGTATGGACCCTTAGAGCGCCCCCCAGCCCACAAGGCCCCCCCCACCAACTGCAAGGTTTTACAGCGCCTAGGGAGAGACGAAGCAACAAGTCATACAGCGATTTTTTTCTTATGGGATATCTGAAATGCAAAGTGTTTGTCGACAGACCTCACACATTACAGGAGTTAAGAAATAACATAACCAACAAAATTAGAGCGATCGGCTCAGATTCTTTGCACCGTGTCATGCAATCTTTTCGCAGTCGGCTTCAAGAATGCGAAAGACAAGAAGGGCTACATTTGTCTAACGTAATTTTAAAAAATAAACATATTTGATAACTGCATTATATATAGAATAAATATGTGTGGTTTTGATCTCTGTGTTTCAATTACCAAGCTGACAGTCACACGATAAAAAAATATCAGTAGCTATTGCCGGACCCGTTATATATATATATATATATATATATATATATATATATATATATATATATATATATATATATATATATATATATATTAATAACAATCCCCTTTTTTATTACGGAATATTACGGGCACGTTTTTTTAAATACACTACAGTAATGATTACATTAACATGCATATATGTTAGATGTTAGATATGTTGGAAAAAAAAAATAAGAAAGACAATTCTACAATTTCAAAATACTAGATTTATTGGCAATGATCATTTAAAAGAATCAACTAAAGTAAATATTCAATATAGGGAAATCATTACTGAACACTTAACTAGTTGGCTTCTGATTTCAATATAAGCGTTTAGAGTACACAAAATTCTGAGTAAAAAAAACAAAGCACTATTCTTATAAGATATGCTTTGTCCATAAGCTGTCTATAAAAACAACTTTGATGGGCGAAATAGATTCTGCGAGCAAATGCAACTGCTATGCAATAATGATTATAATTTCGTAATAATTTACATTTTTTGTGACGAGGTTACCTTTGCCTTGAACGGTCATTTCAATATGCAATGCTGCCATTATTGAGTTACCAAAATCCCCAATGGATGATGTAGAAATATTACACTTCACATTCCCACAAAATTTATGTGTGGTAAAGCGTAGTCGACGAAAACATTTTGGGTCCCTATTTGTTTCATGTAAACCTAATTGATACCAAGACATTTGGTTTATATTCGAGACGACAGTATTTGTGCACTAATAAGTTTATATCCAGATAGCTTGATCCCTGAACCATTTGTAGAGGAACACTCAACAAGATGGTGCACTCCCTATTATGCAGCATCTATCCGCACTTATTTAGATAAGATGTTTCCGTATCGCTAGCTAGGGAGAAGAGGACTGATCGACTGGCCAGCCAAATCACCATATTTTACACCCTTAGATTAATTTTTGTGGTGATACTTACAACGAAAAGTATATATGACTAGACGGAATTTAGAAGATTTAAAAGCTATAATATATCACAAAATACAACATACACTGAGACGATTCAAAACATTACATAAACAATAAAACGCTACTGAACAGACATAATCAAACTTTGTAATGAATAAATACACAATAAAATCAAAAGCACACAGCAAATATAGTTATAGAAATTTGAATAATATAATAATATACCGATTATTAAATGTTTAATAAGTTCATGATATTAAATAAAGTAGAAATTTTCAAATTAAAATTAATCTGAGCAAATTTGTTACTAAAAGAACGGTAACATGAAGCATAGGATTGCAAATTGCTAAAAAATTAACCATGAAAGACGTAGAGACATGCATATTAAAAGAATTAAGATATTTCATTTTATCTATCTCTAAAAATATAAAACCTAGAAAGCATAAGATAACTTTAAAATTAACATTCAAAGTTAAAGTTATAATTGAAATTTTGAGAAAGGTCAAAATGTGACAGCATAAAGACTAATACACATAATACATAAAATGATTGCAATATAATACTAAAATGAAGGTAATAATTCAAAATACGACATATAGAATTATAAATTATATATGACTGAATATTGTACAATAATTAGTAAGAGTCAAAAGTGCGTAACTAAAATAAAGTGTGTGTAAAAAGAAAGTGCTACAGAAAAGGTATGCGAAAGAGACATTACAATTTAGGAGGTATCTAAGGAAAACAAAAGAAGGTTGTTGTTGAAACAACAGTGAAAAACCAGCTTTTTGGGATGACGCGTCGTTAAAAAAATGATAACAAAATTTGTAGAAAAGGTATAATTAGAGGTGTTAAAGCATAAAATATAATAAAATACCTACCAAGAATGAAGTCGAATAAGTTATCTCAGTGCCAGGCAAAACAAAGCCCACCCAGTTCAGAAACATTAAAATAAGTGCGTAAAAGGGATTGCTTAAAACAGTGAGGTAATATTAAGGTACATAAATTAATAATAATCTATAAACATTCACAGATCACAGATTATAGAACACTTAATTAGGGAATTTTAGTAGTAAGAAAAGTAGGTTACTGTATGAATTTAAAATATAAATGTTAGAATAGGCAACACTCTATACCTACCTATTGAAATTTAGATACAAATTATGATAACAATTAGCACTTAATAGGAAGGTAAAGGGTTAGTTTTAAGGATAAAAGAAAGTACAAATAGTACTTGAAAACTTGATAATTCACCTTTATTTAGTATTAATAGATATCAAGAAACCAAGAAATATTAATTACATGCTCAAATCTCAATTTTAACATTTGAACATTAAATAAATGTATAAAATTTAAAATAATTTCTTTAAATGGTATGTTTGCTATGATGTATGATGACGGCCTACGGCTTTGAACCGACTACTGTGATTAAGAAACTTATCTCAAAAAAAATTAGAGCTAGTAACGTAGGAGCGTGAAAGAAAAATAAGTAAAATAATTAATAAAAAAGTAAGTATATAAAATAACAATATATATATATATATATATATATATATATATATATATATATATATATATATATATGTATATATATATATATATATATATATATATATATATATATATATATATATATATATATTTATATATATATATATACATCAGTACAATACCTCCTGAAGTTATTGATAATGCTCAAAACGAATTTATTGCAATAATTATTACCGCATTTGTAAAAAATGTGCTTTTAAAAAATATCGGACATATTTTATAATATCTCCGATATTATAAATATTTATAATAATCATATTTTAAAAAATGCGCAACTAAAAATTGAATCTGACGGGTCTGAAAGTTTTTCTCAAAAATTATTCCTCGAATTTTTAACGAATTTATTTATTACTTTACGAAAGCGTCGTTTTTTCTTGATACCCATGAGAGACAAATTCTTAATTTATTTTCAACCCCAATAATGTATTCTGTTCTAATAATTATAATCAATTAATATGCCAATTGTCTTTTGTTATTTCCTTAATAATATCAATATATTTTTTCACTCATTCGTTTATTTATTAATTAAACATGTTTTTAATGACACTTGGGTTCTCATCGCTATAATCAAATAGAAATTGATAATAACGGCAATTAAAACAAGTTTATCTTAGAAGTTTTATTTCAATTTAATCGGTCAAAATCCCAGAAAATACAATACAAGTAAATATAATACCTATAATCGTGAAAGATTTATGGTCTCTATGGTCTATATATGAGCAAAAAATATCCATATGTTACTTACTCATAAACAACAATAATACATATATTACCAAACTATATTAATTCCAATTACGGGGCAAAATGAATAGAAATTAAACAATGCACTCTAATAAATATTGCACGTACAATTATAAATATATAATAACAGTATTGCAGTATATTAGTAGTATTATATATTTATAATTGTACGTGTAATATTTATTAGAGTAGAGTGCATTGTTTAATATGTTTAAAAATAATTATATTATTTTATAATCATAAAATAATTACATGTATAACATAATTATAATATCAATTAGTATGGAATAAAATGTTGTTTCCCTAACGATAACAATTAATTTAAGGTACAGTTGTGCAAAAAAACAACTATTGGATATTTGATTAAAATAACTTGACATTTTATACACTGAAGACTTTACTACATAATAGTAAATTTGTTTTAAATTTCGACAATAAAATTTGGTGGCTATATGAGAATTAAACTTATATTAAATATACTTGACATTTACGTAATTCATATATGAATATACATTATGGAATAGCTTAAATAAAAAGGATGGTAAGCATTCTTCTGGTATTCAATGATTGCATATTAGATATGTGTAGAAAATAATAAATATATGGTCAAAATCCTTTGGTGGGTAAATATGATACAATACGAATACTATACGAAATGCTCAAATTTAGAAAAATAATGCCGAATATTCATAAATTTATTAATATATATTTGATACATATTTATATTCAAGAGTAATGTTAAATTATCAGCAAAAAAATTATAATTCTATTGTAGAATTACTACAGTGAATATAATGAATCATAGCGGCTCCAAACTTGGGCCTTCAGATATACCAGAAGGGGTGACGAAATATTTCAATTTAAAACTGTTATTTGAAAAAGTATTGACATTACGATGAGTACGACTAAATTAATAGACATAAAACATTAGTAAATCCAAAAATTCCAATCTAGAATACAAAATGTAGTAATTCGCCTTGTCAAGTACTTTCAAAAAATCTGTGTACGCTGATTCGATTTGACTTCTTTATCTATATTATTTGCGAAAAAATTTTTGTGAATTTTGTGTGTGAATTTTTACTAATTTGTAAAGATTGATCCTTTTTCTACACATTTTTGTTGGTTTGAAGACAAAGTATATTTAACACTTTGATAAACGCTTGTATATTATAAAATTTCGATAGAGGAATAGTTTTCACACCACTTTCTAGCGTAGGCGTAGGATAAACTCCTACTATTTTCTAAGGATCGAGGAAGGTATGTGTAATAAGTATAAAATTAAATAGTATGACAAGTGATTTAGAAAAAGCTTCAAAACAATATTTTATGAGATATTTAGGAATCTGGCCTTTTCCACAGGTCGTTCTATTTATTACTGGGAAGGGGCTGGGTCGTTTGATGCAGCAACAAAAAGAGGAGACCATTTTTCTACGAACACTGAAAGAATAAATTTTTCAACGCATATTTCGTCAACAAAGTTGTCATTATCATAAGATGATTAAAGTCAAATTTTAATCATCTACCGATAATCCTGTTTTATTTTATTTATCAGCTTATCAATAGACCAAAAGGGAATGATCTTTTTTGTAAATTTTACAATATTAGCACAATATTCTTAATTGTTATATGTTGGTGTTGTAATTAAATGAATATCGTTGTCGGCAAAATAACCACTAATAATGCAAATTTTAATTTGCATTATTAATGGTTATCAGTAGAAAAATAATTTGTAAAAGATTTAATAAAAAAAATTGCTTTCACATTATTGTTTTTAATATTATTTATATAAAAAAATCGGTTTTTATTTCCTTTTTTCAATATTGCGTATCTATTTGATCAATTTAAGGACTTGAGAGGTTATTCTACATCGAGAAAAAGACATAAAAAAAGTTAGTTTCAAAATTGTTCTGGAACGTTATCAAAGAAAAAAAGTAATTTCGGAAAAATCGCCTGTTTCTAATGGTTATTATGAAAATTATGAGCTGTTGGCTAATGTTTATAGATATTGATAATGTTTTTCCGAGTATAGTTTTTATATACCTCTATAATGTGTCTAAATTTCATTCAAATCGGTTAAGCCGTTTTTAAGAAAAAAATTATATTTTGATTTTTAATTTTTTTTTGGATTTATTCAAAAACTAAAATAGACAGAGATCTGAAACTTGCAGGATCAACGTATTCGTAAAAGATATTTGATTCAGATATCTCCCTGGGGCCGATTTACTATGCTTATCATCCTATTTGTTATTATTTTTTTTATTAAGCATTAATTATTTCTAAAAATAATTGAAAATGAAATATATGCCATATTCATTTGAACACTAATATATTAATACTAAATAAAAATAACAAACTTTGTATAGGTATTTAAGAAAAAATTATAGCTGAAGGAAATGTACCTGTACGTTTTAATACCGACAATTTTTCGCATCGCTTCCTAGAAAGCCTCATTATGTCTGTTTGTGTACATATTTATTCTTCTCTCGTGACGACAGGTTACTTCCTGTTGCCTTATAAAAATATAATCTAATTTTGTTGACATTGCCTTGTCGAAGATTTACACAATTAAGGGAACCCCGATGAATGCAACGACGGAAAGAAAAAACGATAATATTTATCTGACGGGGAAAGTTGAGGTTCATTTGGCGATAAACAAAGAAACAGAACGAAATGTGGAGGAAAAGTTTGTTTTAATGCGGATTACAAATTTAAATTACAAATCTGCCGACGTTTGTGGTTAATTATTCAAAAGCGTCTTGAGGCAAATCTGTTAAGCCCTCAGTTAGTTTTATATTATTAGAGCCAACAGGTCCAATGATATTATAACGTAAACTCCTCGAAAGTTTTCGGTTTTCTTTTCATCATTTTGTTGACGTACTTATATCATAATTTAAAAAAGACGAGATTAAATTGCTACAGATGCTAAAAGAATTGTACTTCGTTCGATGCATATTTCGTTAAACAAGTTGACATCATCAGTAGATGGCTAAATTGAAATTTTAAGCTACCTCTAGTCTCTATGTATGTCTATTAACTTTTTTTAAGTTTCAGTAAACAGTTATCGAATTATTTCTCTGATTCACTTTGTAACTACTTTTCTTAATAATCAGTGAATGGCGAACAGATATTATGTTCTGGCTTTACTTCACCAGTGCTTCTAGTGTATGACTTGAGTCAAACTCAGGTCACTATTATCGTATTACACAGCGATAGTTTGCAGAAAATACATCATAATACAATAATGAATATTAATGAATTATGGGATAAACGGTAAAAAAATGCAAAAATGTGAATACTTATCAACACATGTCTCAGGCGGTCTCGGTCTCTGACTGGCATAGAGACCGTTGCCGATAATTAAACTTTATCACGAGGTACTTTTATAACTTTTCTGCAGTAAAACCTCGACACAATCATTAACAATAGTTTACACAATGAAAAAGTCCTTTCAACATCTACTGTCACCAACGACGCACAGTGGGCCAGACGGCACTTTTTGCGCTAAAAATTTAAAACTGTTGTAACTGCCTATTGATATATTCCCTAGTGGTGTAAAATAGCTTAAAGAGGCAACATTTTTTTTTAAAAGATTATTATTTATTTTTTATATATATTTTTTTTAATTTAGTGCCAAAATGTATTATAATTTATTAAAAATATATACAAAGAGTAAAGAGAAAGCATCGAAATACAAAATAAGAAAAAACAAATTTTCTAAGCATAAATGACGTGAGCACTTCGTCGTCTTCTTCTTCTCCGGAACTTAGAGGGCTCTATATTTGCGTCAGGCTCTTTTAACAGCCAAGATATCGATTTGAAGTGGCTTTTATGCGATTGTATTCGGCTACATTTGAATACAGATTTAAATAATTAAACAGCTGGCCAATTGGTAACACAGCTTCCCGTATAATATTAGTACCATGTATCAAAATTTTGTGCAATGAGGGGGACATATTAGTCTATTATTGGTCTATGCAAATCTGTGCCGTGTATTCGTATGTCGAATTTATCGTCATCAATCTCGAAACCACTGTAAAAGCTTTTCAGGATGACCTGAAATCGTTTTAGAAGGTTTTTGATTAGACCGATGATTTATACTATTATTGGTGTTACCATCATTGGTTGAATCATACCCAGGTAGGAACCATTTAGTTGGGTCCACCAATATTCCAAGTTTCTTCCTTAGTTAATCTACTATTTCCTTTTTTCTTATTTCAAGAAGCGAGTTATTGGTACCTCTTGCACACGTTTTTTTTTTTAATCGAGGCGATATGCAATATATAGCAATCTTATCCACACGTGAATTAGAGAAAGACCATAGCAATAGTGGTCAGTGATGGAACATTTCTCTATTACTTTTGACATGTCACTCATTTGGCTTGGTTTTCCCTTACATGTTGAGCAGGATTGTGTCGATTTTGTGTCCGTTAATTAGCCACTTTGCCGCCTATCATTATTAGTGTATGGTGTATTTTTACATATTCACGCCAAGATGAAAGAAGTTCTGGGAGAAGGAGAGGATATAAGTATGCTCTTGTACAGAAGCAACATCATTCCTAATTAATTCTATAGTTTCCTTCGCAATAATGAATTTCAAAGGGCGATAAATTCGAGATAATGGAAGATAATGCTGGGTTCTGCCATAGTATTATTTCCTTACAGTATGAAGTTGTACATTTTAACTGGAGAGAAACGTACGAAAGCATGAAAATGGTAGAATCAGATATTCCCTAGTCAGAGAAACATTGTTTGTAATTACTGTGCAATGAACTTCCATCGCGTCCCCACTTATCATTTTAAAGTTAAGACCTGGTCTGTTAGAAAGAGATACAAATCCACTTTGTTGATATTTCTAAATTCTTGTAGCCGTATAGTCCAAACTCTGCCACAAAGGAATTTCTGCTGATGATTTGGCAAATTGTGTTCTTCATTTTGTGGATAGCATATATGTTTTACCTTTAGAGTCTCACCTCAAAGAGGAGCAATGGGAGTATTAAGATTTTTTGCAGAGTTTCTTATTAACAGACACTGCCGTTTGCTTAATTTAGCATTTACGAAGTTCTATCAATAGAAATCAAGTGTAGATATTGTAGCGGATTAAAGAACTATTCCTATCCTACTATTCAGTTAGTTGAACATGAATTCCTTGTTAATAAAAACGTTATTAATTTTTCGTTTTTATTTTAAAACTTGAAAAATCATTATTTTTCCCTAGTGTTGGCAGCATCGATTACAATGATTATTAACTGCATTAAATTTTCTTTTATTATATCTTTAAATAAACCATTTTTTTTCTTATTTCGTCTTTTTTATTTCTCTGTATTCATTTCCTATGCAGCGATTTAAAGTGCTTGATATATTCAGATTTTTTTAATTCGTTGTTATTTTATTTCTAGAATTAATAGCAGCAGGTGGGGAACAAAAAATGAATTGCCACAAGTTTAAGATCGGTGTCTGAGTATCCGAGGACCTTAATATCGCGTTATGCCTTCACTTTAGCTAAATTGACTGTTTGTTTAGATAATGGAGACTCATAAAATTTTACAGATGATTGACAGTTTTTCGTGGATAGTTCTGAAAAGAACTCGAAATATATATTATTGCACAATGGAAATAAATGTGCGTCGATTCCAATTAATGATTCAACAAAACTTACAGAATAATATAATATGAAATTATTGGGTTGGTATTATGAAAAATTACTTATTCCCGTCATGAGTAGTTTGTGTTCATTTTAAAAATGGTGACCATACTTCTTGAACAACAAAGTAAATTTATCAAACATTCTTGTCAATTCTATTTATAGGATGGACATATAAAAGAAAAGCATTAGCAGCAAACTGTTTGGCCTTTGAGTGTCGCTATAGCCATTGCAATAGCCAAAATTGTTCACGAGTCATTAATAAAGAGAGAAAAAATAATACTAAAAACACTGGACAAGTCAAGTGATTATTTTGAATACATTTGCTATGCGTTTTCACTATTGAGTATAGAAAAACTAAAAACAGGGATTTTTGACGATTCACAAATTCCAAAAACTAGTAAAAGATTCAAATTTGAACAGATGTATGACCGTTGTAGAATTTGATGCATGGTTTAGTTGTGTATATTTATAATTCAAAATTTTTTGGGGAATTGCAAGGCAAATAACTACCTAGAACTAATACTAAAATTCTAAAATATGTTGAAAAATTGAAAGTCATTATGAGTATTAAATTACACTTTATGCATAGTCACTAGATAAATTTCCTTCCGAATAATGGAAGGAAGGTAACAAGGAATATCGCATGATGGTTGATTCCTGTTTGAGTCTGCAGATGGACTGTTTACAGCAAAAACATAAAAAAAATCGTACAGAAACGTCTTTATTGACTTTTTAAACTATGATTTTTAATAGTTTCAGCATCAATTAATCTTTGTTTTCTTATTAGATTTCATATACAAAAAATTCAAAACAAGAGAAATTGCTTATTTTATTTTGTTTTTCGTACCTTGCACTAATTTTTTCATTTCAAAAACTAGAGCCAATCAAGAAAATGTAATGCCATTTTCAGCACCATTGGCAGTAATGCACCCGAAATCGACTCTTAAATTCCTGAAAACAAATTGACTGTTATTAGTAGACGGTAAGACGGTATTATTTGTAGCAGGTCACTGGACAAACTTTTATAGAATTATTTCAAGACATTTTCCATTTCACAAACACTTTTGACAAAGATAATTTCTTACGTCGGCATCGGTACAAAAAGGCATATTTAATAATATCTTGGAAAATACGCAGTGAATCTAGAGTTTCACATTAACATGCATTATAAATACTGAAATATTACTTCCTCATTGTTTCTTGATAATTTCGTATTCAAATAATAGCCCTATTATTTGATTCATCAAATATATCTTCATCAAATTAAATTATTATCCGAACAATTCCATTCACATCTTATAGTGGTTTCTACAGGACGAAAAAAAAAATGTTAAGGATGAATTCGATCATTTATTATTTTCTTACTTCAGCTCGCCGAACTAAATTCGAAGTAAGATGAGAAAGTACAATAACCCCTAGGGCTTTCAACCTTAAATTCTGTTTTCAAATGGGAAGAGGTTGTTAAAAAAACTTTCACGCCGAATAGAGTGAGGTCGTTTGCATTAGCCACCTGTTTATTGAGAAGGTCTAAGGAAAGTCTCTTGGGAGATCCAGATATATTCACGGACGGGTATTGCATACAAAAGGTAACCAGTCGGGGCCTACTTAATGTAGCAGGCCAGAAACTTTATAAATTACAATATTTGTATGTATGATTTGCGTTTTTGGAATAATGGAAATTTGCCTGAAAGCGTATATTTAGGGATTATGGTTTATGCAATACAGGGTGCTACGCTTTTGAGATAAGAAAAATGTAAATACTATGTCACGATATAGGGATATCGTAACATAAGGATTATTAGTAACATATAACACTGCCAGGGTTTTGAACCACACTATTAGCGTAACAAAAAAAAAAAGAGTCGACCTAGCTCAGCAGAAAATAATATTCCTACAATGACAATTATACCTTTATTTCTCAACAGAAACAATCCATTTACAGGACAGAAATATGGAATATACGAGGGTGAATCAAATATAAACTAGTCTCTTGGTCCTGGGCATGCAATAGTAACGCGTGAGGGTTCCCTCTTGGTGGGGTGTTGGGTATAGATATCAGGAGAGGGGAGAGCAGGTGGGCGACCTCGCTCATTCCTTTCAGTAGCCGCCGTGACAATGTCTGAGCAGGAGGTACCTTCATCAAATCCGTAGCGTGTTATCAAGTTTCTCGCCACGGAAGGTGTAAAACCATCTAAAATTCTGACGAGATTGACTGAGCAGTTCGAGGAAGAGACATTGTTCCGAGCTAGAGTATTTGCATGGCATAAACAGTTTGTGAAGGGTCGTGAGAAAGTTGAAACTGAGAGCCATGACCGCCGATCTCGCACCAGCATCACCAGCGACAACATCGTCTGCGCTCAACAACTTCTTGAGGATGACAGGCATCTGACCGCCAATGAGATTGTATCTAAGGTTGGAATAAATTATGGAAGCACCTTTTCGATCATCACAGAGGAGCTAGGGTTACGTAAGGTGTGCGCAAGGTGGGCCCCTCGCCTTCTGACAACTGAGAAGAAATGGCATCATTTTCAGGTGTGTGACCGTCTTTTAGCGAAATTTTGGGAAGAGAAAGACTCGTTTCTCACTCACGTTATCGCCTGCGATGAAACATGGATGCACCACTATACCCCTGAGTCGAAACAAGCGAGCAAGGAGTGGAGACGTCAAGACGAGGCTGGGCCAGTGAAAGCCAAGTGAAGGCTGTCAGCAGGTAAGGTTTTGGCTACAATTTCTTTTAACCACCGTGGCTTGTTGCACTTCGATTTTTTGCATGACCACAGGACCATTAATGCGGCGTACAACTGCGACATTTTAAGCGAAGTTACTCTTGCATATCGCCGCAAATGACGTGACCTATCGATGAGAGAAGTGAAACTTTTCCATGACAATGCTCGTCCTCATACAGCAGCCCTGACCACAGAAAAATTGAAGGAATTGGGTTGGGAGACACTTTAACACCCTCCCCATAGCCCCGACCTATCACCCTGCGACTTTCACCTCTTTGGTTCTCTCAAGGAAGCCATGGGAGGGCAAAGATTCAACAACGATGAAGAGGTTGAGGCCTGCGTGCGCAATTGGCTGGAGACACAAAAAACTTCATTCTACGAGCAGAGTATTACAAAATTACCTACACGCTGGGAAAATGTGTTTCCATATGACGAGATTATGTAGAAAAATGAGCTGTTATTCTTTTTTTTTCAAGCTCAAATAAAAAAAAAATAAAAAAAGGCTCGTTTATATTTGATTCACCCTCGTAAATAAATACATAAATATACGATGGACTACTTCAGAAACATATAACTTGCATGACAGTAAAAATTTGTTGTTTCCCTGGTAATAAAACATACTTTCCTCTCGAGAGCCTAGCTTACGTATACATATTCAAAAATTGCTTAGTAATGCGGGTGCATCTATACTATTATATTATGGAACAATTTAAATAAAAATGTGAGGCGAATAAGCACCCTTCTGGAGTTCAATAACTGGATGTGAAATATTTGTAGAAGCAGAGTATAGTCGCAACCACTTACTGGGTGACAATTCATTATCTATGCGTAATGACAAGTACTTGAATAAATATATTTCAGTCGATGTATGGCTTAGACACCGGGGATATCAAATAAGGGTACAACATTCTAATTTCGAATGAACTAAAGCAAATTATAAACATTTAAAGTTGCAGTGTTACTAAACGATGTCGTGTTTCTAATCCAACCAACGAAGCCAAGGATTTTGTATGTATTAAGAGAAATGTGGTGAATATACTCGTATGTGAATGAGTATCGTCACAGAAGACGTTAACTTGTCATCAAAGTACACACCAAGCTTCTTAATATTTTCAGAACATGTTAAAGCTATAACGGCACCAAGGAAACAGTCATATATAATTGGTTGCTCTTTTTAGGTATATGAGCAAACTTTACATTTATCTATTTTTATTGACATGTTACTCTTCGAACACCACGATGAGTTTGAGACGAACATGATCGATGAGTTTTACAAACTTAAGTGATCATCTAAACAGATTAAATTTAAAAGCAATTTTAAGCCATCGGCAAAAATAGAATGATGCGACGACATAAGCAGCAAGTAAGCTTCACAATGGGTCGAAAAAAACTACACAATGAAACTTACCGTTCGATTTACCAGGACGCCATTAGCATTAATTTACAGCCTTACTAGGCAATCCTTAGATGGATCCTTAGATGGATGGATTCCAAATCAGCCAAATAATGTAATCCCTAAACTTTTAATTACGTGGGTTTTGTTTTATTTCTAAATTTTCACTTTCTATTAATATCTAAAGGGATAAGAAATTATAGAAGCAATCGTAAAAATTGAGACTAGAGAGTGTATAATTATCTTTAAGTTATAAAGAATAAACTCAAATAAAAAGTTTTAGTATAATTTCATATGTATAAAGACTTTATATTTTAATATAAGTTTCTCCAAAAAACTAACCCTCTCGCATGATCACGCATCGATGCACACAAAAGAGAAATATATACAATGCAGTTATAGCGTGTAATTAACAATTAAATTAGATAATAGAAAAATCTAATTAAGTGTATAATTGAAATGATATCATGAGCAATAAAGTGGTGGAAAACTTCAACCTCTTAACTCCTTCCGACAGTAAAGAGAAGTACAGCTAAACGTAGCTTATCTACAGGATAGCAGATAGTCCAGTTCGTCCAGCCCTGCTGGGAAGTGACAGCTATCGCTACGTTCTGGCAATAGCGAACGAGATTACAGGGAAAGAAAATAAAAGAAAAACATCCAAAAAAGCCTCGACGATGAAGGATGGCTTTAGGCGAAGGCTACCTGGGATGATTTTTTTGAAATAGAGTTGTTTCATTAAAAACCCGAGACAGATCGTGAATAAATTCAATATAAATCCAAACAGATATAATTTCGAAGTTAAAATTTTTCGATGAATTTAAGCGCAAATCTACGAGTATCTCAAATACGAGAATACATAAGAACTTAAAGAATAGAAATTCACATGTGTTAGTTTGATACAGATTAACAGGGTTAATAATCAGTAGAAATGGATTAGCATCCATCGAGAATAAGTGAACCAAGCCTTTCAATAAGTGAACAAAAGAAATGGTTTAACCCCAGGAGGACCAAGTTTTTTTGGAAGCATCAAAGACCAATGTTTATTAAAAAATCATAGTCACTTCAACTCTTTAAAAAAACAAACTAAAAAGGTAAAGCGACATTCAATGGTCATCACTAAACATGCTGTCATCTAAACATAACAAAGATGTTTGATTTCTTATAATGCTTGCCACATACTTATTTCTTGCATTTGCTGCAGACGATCGTTGTTTTCGATAATTTGTTTGTTTTCTCTTTTTGGTGTTTGCAACAAGGATGGTCTTTTCCAGTTTGAATTGAATTAGCGGGTACAGATAGGTCGTCTTCTTCCAAAATATTTTCCATTGCAATAACAACCTAGTTTATACTCCATTCATGTTGGTAACTCTTTTCTCTACAAGTGGACGTGTAAGAGCAAGTCCTAATTACTGCAGAAATTGACGGCGGCGATTATTTTTTATTCATTCCATTGGGGGAAGTTTAGCAAAAAAGTGTATAAGTATTGATGGCTGGATACATCTAACAACGTATAAAAAAGTGAGAGAGGCCATCTTCTAGTCAACCGCTTTGTGGTATATTTTCGTGCCATTTGGTCTATTGTGTAGACACCACCTTTTGTTTCATTATAAGAAAGGTTTAAATCTGACTTGTTTTTATTGCTTTCACCACTCACAGCATCATCAGAATCTTGACTTGATAACAACAAAAGTATTCTTGTCCGTTTCTCTCGAGTGACAAGATAAAAAAATTACAGGTAGGTTTATAGAATTTGGGTCGGAGAATGCACGGAGAAAACATTTTAATGAAGACGCCTTCCTTCAGGTTGTTTAAGTACACCTGGTATATGCTTACGATTTTGTTGGAGTATACATACCAACCAAGGTAATGTCAAAGACTTTGTACAGATCTTCTGCGAGTTCGATAGAAGTATGATATCAGTCAGTGGTTAAATTGTGCCTTGGGTTCCTTATTGGTTCCGCCATCTTTTTTTCTATTTCTGTTGGGCCGCTGGAAGTCGATAATGTGTTTCCTTCTGTTTTTTCTGCATATGCTTCCATGCCTAGAATGTAGCGAGTAGAACAATCTGCTAGCATTCGTATAAGAATGCCATATTCTTATATGGCATATATTCTTCTGGTGTCTCCTTCATAAATACTTTGAACGGACATCTATCGCGAATTAATGAGAGCATTTCATCAATCACTACGTTCATGCCAGGGGTATAATATTTTAGAAAGGTTGAATTGAGTAAATAAAAAAAATTTCACGTATTGGTGCAAACTCCTAACAGCTCTGCTATTTTTATCATAAAATCTCAATATTTTTATAAGCGAAATAAACCTGTTTCGACTCATTGGAGTGATGTAACAAGCCCTTCCAAATTTCTTCGATCACAGATCATGATGCCAATGGAAATGCCAATTAAACATAAAATCTTAATTTCGTCTATCCGAGTCACGTTTCTAACTTTGGCTTCCTCGTTTCAGTGTAAAACGATGACTTTTAATATTTCAGGTGTAACAAATTTTAAGAACGAGTCCACAATGTTATCAATCTTTCCTTCATTACGCAAACCTGGTCTATCACGAAAATTGTTCGGTCCTTCTCGTCTTACGCTTCGTGGTGGGTGTGCTAGGAAAACTCTTCCAGACCTTAACTTATACGCATGTGGGGTACTATCTTTCTATCAAAATATATGTCTCTTATCTGTCAAATTATATTCATCTTCATCTGCCATATCAGGTTCATTCTCTGACAAGTCAAATACTAAATAATACTGTTTTTGCTGGCCCTGGGCCATCATACAATGCAATGTTGCCAATGCTTCATTGATACAAACGTCGAAATATTAATTACAGGCCGCTAGACCAAAGGGGGATATCATTTGTCCCGGTGAAAAATATTTTTAATTCAAATCGTAAGTGAACCAAATTATAATATAATTTTCACGGCATCTAAATTGACCATTGAATAGTTCCAAATTGACAACTACTAATTTATTCAGATTTTAAGACAAATATTTTGTACAATAATCTGAAATTCAAAAATACATTTATATTTTAACTCCCCCTTGGTATTTATAGGGCTAATCAAAAAATAAATACAATTTAAAGAGAGAGACAGAAAAATAAATATATCTTTAAAATAATTATTAAACGGGAAAACAACTATCTATATAGGCCTAAAAAATGTATAAAGAAAAGATAAAAGAATAGGAACATAATGACTATTAATGTTACTTCAGAAGTAGACCATCACATCAATATTTGTAAAATCTATATGCAAATTAAGGTGCACTTAGTTTCACTATTGCCAATATAGGAAAACTTTATGATTATAAATTTGATCTGTAGTTTTAATACTAAGTTTAATTTGACCTATAGTTTAATCTAGTAAAAGATAGATGCAATAAAAATTTCTAAACAAAAATATGAGTAATTAAATAGATTGGATAGAAGATTATTCTTCAAATTATTACAATCTTTGATAAATAGTAATCCATAATAAAGGTCGACTGAAAATCCCATGGTGTGACATTTTCCACAGAATATCTGTTTCGTTGGTGAAAATTCTGTTGCAGATGCAGAAGCGAATATCAGCTGATTGCCGATATAAATATTGTAGTTAACACTAACAGAATTAGGATTAGGATTATTGCTAGATTGGTTAAGATTATACTTTCATTTTATTAATTAAATTTTTTACTTCAGATACTAACTACTACCACAGAAATTAGTATTTTTGGTCGCAAAAAGAAAACTTAAGAGGCTTTGGATTACTTAATGTTCTTAACCTGTAATCAATCGGTTTTATAATTTAATTGCGTGGAATGCGTAGAATGATTCTTTAACCTATATCTTCGTTGTATCGAGGCCAGCAAAGGCGTACTGTTTTTTAAAAAGAAACCAACAAAAAAGGAAAGAAACGAGGGAGAAATCCATCACATAAATCATTTGGAGACTAACGTGCGAGGAAACGAAAATCAGTATAAGAATAGTACCATCATACAAAAAAGAAATTGCTAGACTAAGATTTTTATCGGTTTTTATAGTTTTTCTTAGAAGTTTGATCAGTAACTCCTAATTCTGACTTTAGATTCGTATTCAGTGGGAAAAAATAGAAAAAAATACGTATAGTTTATTTTTTAGCACGCAGAACCTTTATTTGCTGTGGGCCTGTGTTATTAGTCATTTTAAATCGAAAAAAAAATGTTAAAAAGGAATTTAGTATAGTTAAAACTCTTTGAAAGTTATTTACGACATGGTAAGTATACCAGGTGATTTTCTTATAGAGAAACTTCTCTGTATCTCTGTTAATAGTGAGTTTACGATACACGCTCTAGAACTTCTTATATGCACATATAAACTACTAAAAGGCGAATATAAATATTACATACCACTTCCTGCTTTACCGGAAATAGCATAAACTTTCGAATTCTAAATAGGACTCCATGTTCTTATAGAATTTTTTATTCAGCCTTGCAGAATAATTAATTGCAAATAATTTTTCGGATGAAACCATATTTCTAAAATCAAAACAACCTGACTTTGGTTAAGGAACTTTTTAATGTACTTAGTCAATATTAAATAATTTAACAAAACTAAGTCGCCTGAATACTATAAAAGTTTACAAAGCCTTTGCAGCTGCTAATTAAAATCAAATAATTATGAAACACAAAATTATATGCTAGGGTTCTTTTGATATCGCACTACAATAGATATTAATTATCGTCCCATTTCATACCCTAGACATCTAGATTTAATACAATAAAATGGTTTTCATTCAAAACGAATTAAGCAACAACACCGATGCCATTTTGTTATACACAGATGAAAAGACAAATTTAAAAGAAATCAGCAGAGTATACAAAATATATACAGAGTGTCCGTTAAAATAACAAAATAAAGGTCAATCCTGGTAAAACTGGAAGAATAAAAAACATGCGTTCGTATGTGCTAAAATCTTTACTTGAGATACAAGTCAATCTTGACTTGAGATACAATTCTATCAAATTTCAAAGTAATATATTTTTAATTTACCATGCTACAGGATGTTACATGTCTTTGATATCATCCAGTATACCTGAAAAAAGTTAATCCAACATAAGATAGTAGTATAGCAAAGTCGGTACCAGGCTACACTCGGATTTGTCCGCGGACATTTGATGCGGATGACATGTGTCCATCGGGAGTGACCAAAGATGTGGGTGGGGTCGCGAAGAGTTCTTGTGGATGATCAACAATGACCAGAGGGTGTAGAAAAAAACATGGCGGCGGAAAAAAGGGGGCGAGGGGGTGGGAGTAAGAAAGAAACATGGCTGTATTAAGAAAAAAGAGGCGTGGCTGCATTAAGAAAAAAGAGGGTGGGGGTAAGAAAAAAACATGTCTGCATTAAGAAAAAAATATGGTTGCATTAAGAAAAATGGGGCGTGGCTGCGAAAAAAGGGGGCGAGGGGGTAAGAAAAAAACACATGGCTGTAAAAAAGGGGCGTGGCTGCGAAAAAAGAGGGTGGGGGGTAAGAAAAAGATAAAAGGGTGTGGAAAAAGATGCATTAAGAAAAAAACATAGCTGTATTAAAAAAGGGGACGTGGCTGCTGCATTAATAAAAAAAGAGGGTGGGGAAAAACATGGTTAGAAAAAAGGGGGGCGTGGTTGCGTTAAGAAAAAAACATGACGTCTTATGATTGGCGAATAACGTAAAAAAAGTGTGACGTCAGAGCTTAAGATAGGATGAGATAGCATGCAGAAAGAATGTAGACATCTATGATTGGTGAATAACGGAAAAATTTGTGATGTCATAGTCTTAGAGTATAAGTGTTGGCTGTTAAGACAAAAAACAGAGAAAAATGAATGTCGAAAAGGCCTTATCTCACGACATTTACGGTGATCAGTCATCAGGATAGCAGAAATATTCAAGACGTATGCACATATATTTAAATGAAATAATATTTAGTCCATTATTTATCAAGATTCGACAAGTCTAAACTATTCAGATAAATAAAGTCGTAAATTTTGTTTGTTATTATAATAAAATATCCGATATCCGATAACGAATGTTGCTGTAATTTAAAACGTTATCTCTGTATACGGGATAGAGTTTCCATATAAGGTTTTATTATTTAACACATTCAATTCAGGATTCATATGTATACAGGGAAATTTGAAATAATTATCTTCAGGCTAATTAAAAGTAATATACGAGGGGTATCGGAAAATAATAAAAAGACATAAATGTTTATAAAATCATATTTATTAACATATAAAAATACAATACTAATTAAAACTATGTAATAAAAAATATAAGAGCATAATATATAATTATAATACAGTATGTTTATTAATAGCAGTATAAAAGCACATTTTTTATTTATAATAGGATTCAAAATTTTCGCTGTGGCTTCTATCCTGCGTTGAAATCGGTATCGGTCTAAGACAAAAAATTCCCAATATCTTAATCTTGATGTTCTATATGCATAGGCCCACGTGAACATTATATACGTTTGATTACGGCTCTCATCGAACGTAACTCGCTTTATCTTCTTTTCATTACTCATTGTGGTAGATTGTTTTTAACCCATCGGAATAAATCTAAACAATTATGTTTACTACATTTGTATGATTCTTGACTATTATAATCATAGAATATATCGACAGGGGTCACGTATGCGCCTTTAAAAATGTTCCAATCTAAATCTCCACTTGTACCATTTTGAAATTTTACTCTTATTTTATATCTTTTAGCATCATTTGGTATTGAAGAAAAAAACGTGGAAATATGATTATTTAGAATATAAGGTATCATATTTTTCCAGTTATCATTGTTCTTTGTATCAAAGTAGACAAACATTTCTTTCGCATCATATGGACGATGCACATAAAGAACATTTTGATATATAGCATATAATAGAATAAACTGATGACCTAACGGCATCATGATTAATTATATACTATGCATGTACACATAGGCTATACTTATTTATTAACATTTTCCCTCTATATTTTTGTTGAAGGAATTTTTTCATGCTGTGGCGTAATATTCAAATTGGTAAAACTAATGAACATACGCTTTTTTTGTTCATAAAAGCTGATAGTTATTTTCAACTGCTCTAACTTTTTGTAATGTTCATTGAATAATAACTTTTATTTATCTGAAGGATGCATATTACTGCTCAGACGTCTAGTAAACAACTAAAAAAATTATGGTAATACACACAAGGAGATAAATAAAAAAATTTTTAGAGATCAATAGTTTTTTTTTGTATTTATTTTGGTAAATTTGAATACAACCAATCATATAGTTTTACACTATTTCTTATACTACACATACATTTAAAATTATTATAATGATGAATACATTGTGGAAAGTCTTTTAAAAATTTGGTAGTGATACACTGGTGATATGTTCGACATTAACTACAATAGGTGACGTTGTTGAAGTTTCCGCTAGTTCATGTAGCTTTCGTTCAAGAAATTCCTTCTTTTGATGTCCCTTTACGTAAACTATGTCGACGTCAGCCCCATTCAATAGGTGATCGCTTAGAATGTCATTTAATATGTTGTAATTTACATAACCGCTGCTATATTTTAGACCATGATGAAAACGTTCCAAATAGTTTACTTGTTTCTTTACTTCAGAACTTAACGTACTGTATGCCATTGGAGGTTTCAATAAATAATGAGCCCTTTGCACACCACTTACAAAAGATATTTCTTTAGCATGAAATTCAGGAAGGTTGGACCCTTGCACATCGACGACAATTAACTTCATGATGTTCTCAGATACAATACTTTTAAAAGACTGAATTACTTTATTTGATACAAGTTTATTTTATGCTGCATTTCTTACGATTCCACTTAGGGGTAAATATTCGATTACGCGGTCATGAATAATTATACAGTATGCCTTCGTATTCTGGGGGAATGATTTTCTGCTTTCAATTTCCAGTTTAACATCCACAGTGGAAGATTTTATAGAATCATTTCTTTTCGAACAGTCTATGACAAATACTACTCGATCACTGAAAGCATCAAAGTCAAGTATCGGTTTATTATTTGAGGCGAACATTTTAGAGAACTGCGTATACATATCATAGGCTTCAGCATATTTTTTACAGCTAAAATCTAATTTCATATCTTCATAGGGATAATATTCAGAGTTCAATGTTAATTTAATATTTGATATATCGATATTATCCAAGTAAGTAACATCTTGCATGCTTTTATCTTTTTTATTTGTTTGAAATGCAACAATAACGTATCTGGGGCTCTCCACATTAGTACACGTTTTAACGGACCATATTTCTTTCGTAGTGCTAGTGGTCAAAGCTGGTAATTCATGAAATTCCCATTGTCTATATGGAAGTAGAAGTGGCGTATCGCTATTTATTTGAGAGAGCAAATTTAATTTCAAAACATCATTCAGAAACACATGCTTGACTTTTAGCTCTATGCTGGTTATTGTTAGTTCGCCAATAGTATCGTCATTCGACACTTTAAAACAATTATTATCATTTCGAGCTCTAATTAGACGTAAAACTTGTTTAGCGAAAATTACTCTCTTATAATCATGAAAAAATCCCAGCAAATGCCACAACGGTATTCTCAAAGAGAATGTTGTTTTTGTAGCATCATATGTTACCAGCTGTCCTTCAGGGTAATTCCAACCAGCAATCCTAAGAGAAGTATCATCTTTTTCATAACATAAATAGCTTTTTAATAGGCTCATAGTTCCCGGATCTCGTACTTTATCTAATTCCTTTCCATTTAGTTCATAACTAATTGAATCAAATAAATATGCTCCTGCATTATTAGTGAATTCAACGGCGCCAGTACCCTCAACGTTCTTCTTTAAAGTTCCCTCAATCGATAGGGCGGCTTCGCTCATCAATAATAATGCATCCTGTTGATAAATAGCAATTTCTATTTCATCGTTGTTTCCAAATGATTTTACAAAAGGGTGATACGTTCGAATTTCATCCCTGACGATGGACTCATCGTAACTGGGGTCGTGAAATAACTGCAGCTGTTCTAACATTATAGCCCAGAGATTTTAAATAAAGAATATTAGCAAGAGTTAACGCTGAGGTCTTCTTATTACTCCTCTTCAAACACCCTCCACTGACTGAATGCCACAGATTAGAATAACTATCGTTTATATAGTTCTTTTGTTCAAATAGTAACCTCATAGTCCCTTTCTTAATTATAATCGTACTATAATTTCTTCTCCTCGAAAATTAACTGGCTCAGAATTTTGATCAAGTATTTTCAATATGATATTATGTATATCTGTTTTATTGTTTATTGGTAGAAAAATTAAGTTATAGGGTTCAATGTCTATTGCGTATCCGGGATCGACTTTCAATCCAAATTCAAAAATGGTGTGTGATGCTTTATTATTGTAAAATGCTCCTGTCGTAAGGTTACAGTCCACGTGGATTGTTACCACCTTAACTATCTTAACAGGTAAATCTGACTGATGTGGAATATCAGGTTTTAGAACTTGAGAACTATAACCTAATAAGGAGGCTAAACTGTCTTTGCGAGTAAAGTCGATTTCGAGCTTACTTTTAATTTCACACTTAAGCGTATTATTATTAGGCTTTAGAGAGAAATAGTCTTCAGTCTGTGCTACACCACTGGGTATAACTCGCGTCTGCAGATATGATTCAATATCACTTATTTCATATGAGCTTGTCGGTATGTGTATAACTTTTTCTTCTTCACCACCAAGTTGTCGGTAATAAAACTTATTATTTATACCCTCTTCAATGTTTGGTATACTATTGTACGTGTGAAGTCCTATTAATGCTAACGAATAGTCGTACTGAGGATCAAGAATTATTGGATTATGAAAGTCCACCGAGAGAGTAGAACTTCGACTTCTTAACGTGAATATTTGAGACATAATGAATGAAAATCACACATGTTTATTATTTTTATAGAGAAATTCTAAACACAAATGTCCACAATTGATCGTATTGTATGTCTGATAAGCATCAGAATTATATTTAATTTTACATTTCGAGTCAAGGTACTTGACTAGTTCGATAGGTGGTTTTAAAGATCCAAAACTATCGAAATATAAAACAGAATTGTTCATTTCTTTGTAAGCTACCCAATGTGTTCCAGAGACATTTACGCTGCCTAAATTAATAATGGCACTTTCGTATTTTGTAGGTGGTGTAGTAGGTAAGGCGTCACGCATAAAGACACCTCTGAAATATGTAATTTTTAATTTTTTAACATATTTTACTAAATCAATGTCGGAAAGAGCTCTATTGGGTAGCTTCAATGGGAGTTTTATTATTTTTTCAAATATAAGCCATATCCTTTTTTATACGGCTTCATGTAGAGTCCGGATCCTCTTTTCCCTAACGCTACTGCCTCCAAAACCCTATTGTGTCTCTCGTCTTCTTCCAATTTTTTCTTAGAGTTTTTAGCATATATCTACGGTCTTCGCCACTGCAGCAGCTCCTCCCGACAGAGCTCCTAATGCACTTAAGCCAGCAAATATCGGTATCAAAGGTAAAATACCACCAGTCTTCGGTAATGGTAGAATACGAGGGGTATTTATTTTTCTCTTACCGCCCGCATTCTTGACTGCAATTTGAGCTGCCTTTAACGTCATTACAGCATCTTTTTTTAAATTATTACTTGTATGTCTTTTCAGTACTTTAGATATATTTGTCAGGACCGCCTTTTGGAATGCAACTTTTCTACGTCCCCCTACACCCATGCCTAGTTTACGTTTAACCTTCATTGCGTTGATGACAGCCCAAGCGGTGGCTTTCTCACCTAATTTAGCGTCCTTTGCTTTAACACGCTCCCAAGCACGTTGTTCGAGTTGGTAATCTGCCTTGTGTCTATCTTCTAAATTTTTGTTTTTACTATATGCAATATCGTGCTCTCTGCAAGCTTTATCGAGAGGGTTTATACCTGCATCCCCTCGAGCGAGTCCTTTATGTAACTTCGTACCAGGCCCGCAAAATTTCCCGGAACATGCAATTCAAAGGCAACTTATTAATTAGATTATTGACTACTCCACGTCCTACTACGTGTTTACGCGATGCCATATGGATTGTGAATGACGATGTTTGACATTAATCATATATATATATATATATATATATATATATATATATATATATATATATATATATATATATATATATATATATATATAAAGTATTACAGTCAGTAATATAGATCAGACGTTACTATGCGTGTTCAAAGACAACAGGTGTCCCTGCCCGTTGAATATTTAGATCTGTTGACAGACCATTGTGTGGGAGGAGAAGAAAAACATGGAAAATTATTTCCTAGTACTCTAAGAGCTATTATATGCGGACCCAGTGGAGCAGGCAAAACCAATTTGCTTCTAAGCTTATTATTCAATTCTAATGGACTGTGGTTTGAAAACATATACGTTTACTCTAAATCACTTTTTCAACCGAAATACAAACTATTGGAGCGGGTATTGCAGAACGTAAATGCAGTTGGATATTTTCCGTATGCAAGTAGTGAGAATATTATCGATCCATCTGAGGCTAAATCTAATTCAATATTCATTTTCGACGATGTGGCATGTGACAAACAAGACAAAATAAGAGCATATTTTAGTATGGGTAGACATAAACTTGTAGACTGTTTCTATCTGTGTCAAATATATACGAGGATACCTAAACATCTCATTCGTGATAATTATAACTTCCTCATTTTATTTAAACAAGATAAAATCAGTTTACGACATGTGTATGATGATCACGGATGGATTACTCCAAGCATGGAGTAATGGTCATCGTAAAAGATTTTGATTTACATGGTGGTCGGTATCGAAAAAGTTTTGATCAGTATATAAGCGTGTAACCTAAACTGTGTCTGTTATTATTAGTTAGACAATCGAACTGAAGAGATAACCTCTGCTTAAAAACAGATCATACTGATCATACAGCCCCATTTAAACAGCTCATACAAGTCATACAGCTAATAGGCTCAGTTTAGAACAGATTGCTGCTAAGGTTGTAACAATGAAGTCTAATAAAATAACTTTTGAAAAGTATAGAGTATCTAAGGTTAAACCATTGGATCTATCAAAGATAAAAATTGCTTAAACATAAAATTAATAAGGCACCAAAGGCTATCAGAAAAAAGTATCTAGCATTAAAACTAGGAAAATCTGACGAAGACGAAACTCTTAATAGACTCTTGAAGCCCATTATCGATCCATTAAAAGAGCTCAAATCTGTAAATATATTACAGAAAACAGACACGAAGCGTGTAGGTTTATCGCAACAAAAAAGGTTAAAGCGTGACTCTACTTCAGCAGAGTATACATCAAATGCAGATATTAAGGATGACATATTGTCTCTGGATCCTCAGTATGAAGTAGGAGATGCTAACTTCCAGGATGGCAAAACGAAGAAAACTGCTCTCAATGAATATTTTGAACAGTATCCATCTTTAGCTAGACACTATATAGAGGGGTTTTTTACTAAACGCAAAGACTATGATGAAACCTATGGCATTAGATTGGATTTACAAATGAATAAACTGTATATTGGTAATATGGAATTAAAAATTGGTCGTGCCTTTGAAATAATTATTAATGATAAAGTATATGATGGCAAAGTGGGGTTATACAATCTACTTTTTATGAAGGATCCCACAGATTATGATAGAAAGGATTTAACTGAATATAAGGAAATTTTGCAAATTACCAATGTACATAGAAGAAATTACGAACCGACTGGACAAATTAATGGAACTAGATCTTCCAAGTATATTAAACTGATAAGACCATTATTGGATAGTAAAAAGAAAAAAAAACACAGGCAACTAGTGGATTCGGTCTGAATATGGTTTACAATCAGAAGCCAATCGAATATGTTTATTGGGATGACATCAATGAGCTTGTTGATAGACTGAAACTTTTTAATGCGTCAAAGATTGCAGGAAATACCGATTCACATGACAATGAAATATCAGCTATCATTAGTGAACTACGTGAGGCTGGAGTTATCTATTAAATATTTGATGTACATACAATTTGAGTCATTATCAGGATGAGTCTCGATAAGTTTGGAAGGTCTTCGCGACGTAGTAGTGAAATTAATGATTCATATCTCAGCCAACCACAACGTGGATTTGTATTTACCGAATATGGAAACATCAACATTGAAAATTTAAAGCTGTGTAATGTTCTATCACCTACTGACGAGGGTGATGCCGTTAATAAGAAATATGTAGATGATCATATAAATTCTATTCTATCAAACAATATTGATGTGCTATTTGAACGTTTAAATAAGTTTAAGGATAGTATAAAACATGTGACATCAGATTTATATCAACAGAAAACATATCTAACAGATATAGGAAGGACCATTGAAAAATTAAATCAAAAAGGTTTAGATAGTGTTGGTGGAAAAGACATTGAATCAAATGCAATCAATGAAACAATTTACAGCCAACCCGATGAAGAAATTTAGAGAAAAATTTCAATTGGTTAATGAGCTTCATAAGCCTGCACGCAAAAATTTCAATCGTAGACGTATTATAATAAAAGGAATAGACGATTTGTGGCAAGCAGATTTAGCCGCAATGTGTAATTATGCTAAAGACAATCACAGTTTTAGATACATTCTCATAGTGATTGACTGTTTTTCAAAATTTGTGTGGGCTAAACCCCTAAAAAATAAGAGTGCACTAGAAGTTACACAAGCAATGAGTGATATTTTTAAGGATAGCAAGAGGAAATGTAAAAGTTTAAATACGGACCAGGGTACTGAATTTTATAATGCTCACTTTAAAAACTTTATGAAAAACTATAAGATAAACCATTACAGTACATTTACAGTAAAGAAGGCAGCTATACTTGAAAGAGTTATTAGAACGTTAAAGGAGAAATTATATAAATATTTTAGTTTAAATGGCTCATACAGATGGATAGATATACTCCCTGATATTGTCAAAGAGTACAACAACAGTCATCATAGAACAATAGGAATGAAACCGTTAGATGTAACTAAACAGAATGAGAAACAAATACTTAATTCAGTTTATAACAATATTAAGTTGGTAGCATCGCGACACTACAAAGTTGGAGATATTGTACGAATCAGTAAGAATAAGCATGTCTTTAAAAAAGGATATACACCTAATTGGACAACTGAACTATTTAAAATTATTAAGTACAACTCACCAACCCCACCACCTATTTGCTCGAGGATATGCATGGTATTCGAATAAGCGGAGGTTTCTACGAAGAAGAACTACAGAAAACGAAAACTCCCGATGTGTATCTCGTTGAAAAGGTATTACGTAGACGAGGTAAACAAGTTTACGTAAAATGGTTAGGTTTCGACGCATCTCACAATAGCTGGATTGATTCAGATAACGTACTTTAATCAAATATGCATTGATTCTTATGGAAAACACAAACATTTTTACGATTGCAGAGGGGCCTTTTTTTTTAAGAATTAATTTAAATATGTATAAAAAGGGGTTGAAACCATAATCATTCATTAGTCTACCGCAATTATAACATCAGTAACATCTAGTCTAGCCGATTCTGACTATTGGCATGAAGTGGATAGAATTAGTGCACAATATGAAGAAGCTGCGCAAAACGAGGGTCGATATCTTTTAGAATATAATACTGACATAAAAAATTCTGTATATAAAATAACTACAGGATTTAGTGTTGCAAGAGGTTATGTTTGCCTGCCGTAAGAATTTTACTGAATGTGAATCCAGACTTCACCACATTAGACAACATCTCATTTAACAGAGAAGATTAGGATGATTTTATTACTTACCTTCAACAATTTGTTGTGGATTACTTTGATGTGGTGACAGAAGAACAACCCGAAGAAATAGAAATGAAGTTTTCACATTATGCTTTATTATCATCGCAAATTATTGGAATCAAATTGTTGAAAATGAGTAACGGCTTCTGCACATTTCATTTATCTGACAAAGTTGTTCGTGAGCTCATCTACACCAATAAAATTGTATCATCTCATATGGACTTACTAAATAGTTTTAAGTTTTGAACAGTTCTATAATAACTTTTTAAATGTAGCTAATAATATCTTAATTGAATCTAATTATGAATTGTCACCATATACTGTTATGTTAAATTTATGTGACTTATATCCATGTAATATTCAATCATACTGTATACGTGAATGTTTATTTTATAATAAAGATACTATTCTTAATGATTTAGATAGAAAAATGTATGTACTGAAAACAAGTGCTTAAATAAAAAGAAATTTATATAATGTGAGTTTTCTTTTTTTAGGTTAGGGGAAATAAAAAAATCATGGTAATTTAAATACATATAATGAAATAATAAAGAAAAAATACATATAATAAAGAAAAAATACATATAATAAAAATGTGATTACATAATAATAAATTAAAAAGATACATAAAATTGGTTACATAATAATAATAATAATAATAAAATACATAAAAATATTAAAATATAACAACAGACTTGAGAGATTTTTAAATTTGATGTAAAGCAAAAAAGGAATATCAGCAATGAAATTACGAGATGTCCATTATGGAGTAGTGCCCCCAGGGGAGAGTATCATGAACTTCAGGAAGGGTGTACCTCTTATCGTCGAAGGGATTAAGAGCAATTTTTGTTTGTTCGACGCTGTATACTTCATGTAATTTTGCTTGTATACAGCGTTGAGTTTTATTTAGTAAACACTCTTCGTAAGGCTTTTTGTTTACAAATTTCTCCAGACAGTTGAGGTAATCCTCAAAAGTAATTTTATTTGCCACAACATTAGACTTTACACCTTTTGCTTTCTTAACTGCTTTGTTTGATTCAACTTTATAGGTGTACTGCTTAGAACGTAGTCCTATGAAATGAGTCATTAGTTTCCCATTATTTTCATCCTTCATTAAACCAGGGATTTTTTTATTTACTAGAGGAATATTCCAACGATTATCTTGGGGATAATGACTAGTATCAAATTTATTAATGTCTTTTTTGATAACATCTTCATATACATCATTACACTGAATTTCGTATAAGAGACTGTCTGTATCTGTGTACAAAAGTTTACATTTTTCCACGGGGAATTTTGTTAACATTTGTATTTATAGTGAAAATCATATACGCAAATTTTAGAAATATCTAAAATAGACATTCCAATATACAAGGGCTTATTGAATATAATGCGAGATTTTTTCATTTCAATGGCCATAAGATTATCACCGAAAATGGATCTGCTTTGGAAATTAGGACTAGCAATCAAATTTTTAGCTCCGTACCTCCCTTCCCATTTGTTTACTAGCTTAACGATTCGATGTTTTTGAACATTCTCCATTGTTTTACCAAACGTACCGTTATTCATTAGTTTATAATTGTTTTTTTCAAAGTTTGACTTTGCTTGAGTTCTCAGTGATGTGTTTAAGTCAATGTAGGACTTCAACCATGGAGACTGTTTGAACTGTAGAACTCTGTGGATATGTGTTAATTTTATTCCATGCTGTAGGGCTTGTTTAAGATTTCTATAGTGAATAACGTACTTTTGCTTACTGTAACAGGTAGTCATTAATTTATGAAATTTTGAATTTGGTGGAGTTCTGTGTTCCGGACAGAATGGCAAATTTTTATGTAAATCATGTAGATCTTGTGGGTATTCGAGATCGACCTCTAAAATATAACCAATTTCAGAGTCATCAGGCACACTGGTGACGTCTATGTTGCAATCTGTCCACTGAAATTCTCCGTATGGAAGGAATTCTCTCATACTCCAGCCATATAAATTGTTTATATCGAAATAAACAATGTATGTGGATGGTCTGCTGGCATCATAAGTATCTAAATACTTGTTGTTAGACTGTGAAAATCGATTGCAACATTGACTCACCCCACCTCGAATACCACGCTCAATAAACATTAAAATATCTACATCTTGAATAGTTTCTAGCCTACACCTGTATATTTCAGCATGCAATCAAACGTATAACCTGGTATCGAAAAATAGTGGCTTGGATCGAGGTTGTATGTCTTGTAACAAGTACTACGAAAAGTTTCAAAAACGCAAGTTAATAGCATGATATTTGTTTTCATATAGAGATCGCTGTAATCGCCTAGAGTACTCATACTGAATTTATCCCAAACAATTTGCGCATGTTCATAATCAGTCTCCTCTATGTTCTTGTCGTTTAGTTTATTGTAAAAGTATTTTATGTCAGGTAATTGCGTTTCATCTAGTTTTTCTATGTTATCCAAATAGTCATAAAAGAATACACCTTTTCGTGTTAATAACTGAAATTTTTCATCGTCCAAGTCCGAAAATTCACGTTTGAGATTTTCAAAGTTTTCGTCGTTCAGTGTGGAATCTAGTTCTTCTAGAGAACAACCCATGAATCTGAAGGAGTCTATAAATCTAAATTTCAATTTGGTTTCATTATCGTTAACTGTGGAACTAATATATTTTTCCTTATTCTCAGGCAATAAAGTAATATTATTTCGTTCAGCTAAGAACTTTATTATAAAGTGAGCATCGTAACCTCCGAGGTTATGGAACACCACGGGAATAACAAAAGAATTTTTATAATTTAAATTACATTTATTGTGAGCAAAACCTCTGAACTTTCCGGTGAGGTGACAGTGATCTCTAACAATTTTATCTGTTTCGGTAAATTCTCCTTCGCAAATATGGCAAGTTTTACTGGCATCCCGTAAACTAACTTCAGTATTCATGGGCTCCACATGTTTTAATTTTGAGGAGACAAATTGTGCAACATTGCGTAACTCTTCTGCAAACCAAGACATCGATTCTATACCTCGAGCACTTTTATAATACGACCAGTCATTGTTATAACCGCATTTGAAATAATATCCAGCACTGTAGACTATGTGTTTCTGTTACCTGCTCGTTTTGCAATGACTATCATCACCATTAAATGGTTCAAGCAAGGATTCGAAATCTGCATATATAATAAACGGAATCATTTCCTTGTAAGCAAAATTTTTAAATTTAATGTATCGTTCTCGAGAAAATTCAATTTTACAATCGTTAAGTTTTTCGCAATCTACAACATGATCATTTAGCTTATTCTGAGATGTAAAATAATTCAGACATCTATCGCAAAAATATTTTTTACGTTCATTTTTTGAGAGCTGCCTACATAAAAGTTTAGATAAGTCTTTAATATAGCAATAATGATATTTAATTTCTAGCTCTTCATTATCTGACATCGGCGGCGGCGGTTCAAATTCATTTATTTTTGGAAAATATTTATCCTGAACTAATAATAAATTTACATGTTTGTCTAGTTTTCGCTTGGTTATACGGTGGGGCAAAATAGAAAAATTTGATTTTGAATCCATTTCCAAACCAAATACATTAACAGAGATTGCATTATTTTTCTCAAATTTGGAAATTTGCGGTAACGTCATAGGAAATTCAATATTTTTTACGTTTAATACTGTTTTATAATGAGGATATGATGATGTTCTATATGAGTGTTCTTCAGCAGGATGGAGAGCACTGACAACGGCCCATGCGAAGCAAGCGTCATCGTTGTTCTTAACATTAATGCAAGCCTGCCTTTTTGCAATTTTTTCCGGTAGTTTAATGTAGGATGAACCGTTCCCAACTTGATATTTATTTATATTAATTTCTAAGCTAATAATTTCATTTAAAGCCCACCCACTGCCAGATTCAGAAAATTCAGATAAAGCATGAAAAATATCATCTTTTACATTAGATTCAAACCATTGACGTAAATCCCTCCCTGCATCAATTACCTTATTTTTTGTATTAAAATATTTTTTTTCAATAATTTCTGTCTTGTGACTTTCTTATAAATTCGGCGCAGAAAGTAGTATTAACTTTAAGCACTGGTACTTTTTTCATTGCATTCATTATTCTAGTTTTGAAAACGTGAAAAGCATCATTGAAAAATTCATTCAAATATTTATGTTTTAAATTAATGATTACTCCAGTACGAACTCTACTATTAAAAACCGATATTAAATCTTCCCATTTGACTCGATTACTACGTTTTTCTTTTACCAATACCGCTCCCCCAATATAATTTACTTTTTCAATGATACTTTTAAACCTTTTCAAATGTCCTAAATTAGTCTGAAGGTTACGCAGTACACCTACTGATAAATTAGATCCTTTGATAGCTCTAGTTAAAAGTCTAATGTGTGATTTTACCTTTTTTATCCATAGCACTCTCTCCTGCGGGGTACAACAACCATTCCCTAAAAGTGTTTCCATTTCTTTGAACTTTTTAGTAATATCATTGCTGATATGCTTAATTTCTTCAGAGTCCATAGCTGTGCCTGCGTGTATTCACTTGAAGGGTTCTAAAAGTAAATGATGACATCTCTGTCTGCGTGTAAATTTTATATAGAACTGTCTGGGCTCACTCTTTGTTTTCAGCTAAAAAAATTATAAATAAAAACTTAATATTTAAAAATTGTGTGTGTTTACTTACTTTTGATAAACTTGGACTCCCATAGAAGGCTTATTTGCATTCTTCAAGCCTTCATAAATTATGCTGTATTTCCTTTCACATTGAAATTCATCCAAATTTTCTCTTATTTCGGACAGTACTCTTCTTGGTAAGAATATATTGGTCTCTTGTAATTCAAGTAATATAGTCTCACCGTACCGAGTTTTCACTATTCGAGCCCCATAAATTGGCTGTGGAATATTTTGTTCCAAGTCTGATATCTTAAGAACTTGTTTAGTTTATAGAAGTGAAACTTTGTTTAATTTTTCTAAATCCATCTAAAATTAATAGAATATTTTCTTGTTAATTTTATTGAAATTTAATAAAAACAATTTTTTACTCACGTTTGTTTCCCGTAGATAAAGCACACAAAGATTTTTCTAATATTTTATAATACGTCACGTATAGCGCACAAGTATAAACACATATGATGAATTATGCCGGCTGTAAACCTTTTATATCATCTGTGACGTCAATTTTTCATACGTCACCATGAGCACGTGTGAAAAATAATGTTGAGTTAGCAGTTTTTATTTCGTGGGATTCATATTTTGTATATGTTATAATTGACAGTTTTAAGTCATAAATTAATTTTTATTGATTTCTCCACAGATTAGAAATAAAATGTTTTGTCTATCAGACCGAAATTTTGCTATTTGTTTACATTTAAGTCACGTTCCTTAAACCAGCCTGCGACGTTTTTGTTTTGTTGAGTTAGCAGTTTTTATTTCGCGGAATTTATATTTTGTATATGTTATAATCGACAGTTTTAAGTCATAAATTAATTTTTATTGATTTACCCACAGATTAGAAATAAAACGATCTGGCATTTTTGCAGTTTGTTTACATTTAAATCACGTTCCATGTAGAAATAATTCGAACGCCGACGTTTTTGTTTATAATAAATCATTTTGATAACCCAAATATATACACAACACAATCTAATCTGAAGACGTTGATATTTTTGTTGGATTGCTTACTCTTATTTTTTATAATCACATATACGTTGTTTACGTTTCTCATATTACCAAAAATTTTCATATGTGACTTCTTTATTTCATTTACGCTCTCGATATCTTTATTGAAGTTATAAATTAATTTTTAATGGTTCATTTAATCACTTTAGCATATTTCAATAGACGTTGTTGAATTTTCTCATATTACTGCGACTAATTATTTATACTTACGCTTTGATGATTATAAAGTGTTTAGGTTAAACAAAATCTGCAATTCGATATAAATACTGAAGTCTAACGGAATCCTTTTTATTTAAATATCAAATCTAGTTCACGAAAGATGTCGTCATCTCAGTGTTTGAATATTTTGCAAGAGAACTTTGAAGATATGTAAGTTATTTTTTTCATTATTCAACTTATTTTACATTATACTTACTTTTTTTAGTGAATTTAATGCTTGGGCTCGTATGGTTCAATTAACGAACCGATATACGCCATCGGTAAATCCTGAAATTTTTCAATTATAATTATTTTTACAGCAATTTGGATTCCCCTCCTTACTGGGACCTGCCACCATACATTGATGATGACCTGCCCCCACCTTACAGAGATCTACCACCTCCTCTGATTCCAATATGGGATCTACCACCTGGATTTCTATTTCCTCCAAGTTATTCTCCTACGTCTCCACCTTACTTGGAGGAAAAGTAAGTTATTTTTTTATTTTGTATTCTTTTTTTCAATTATATTTCTTTCAGTGATCGTGATATCGACTTCGTTGTCGTGACGACGACGACACCGACGACGAGACGGTGATTGTCATCTCCGATGATGAAGACGAAGTCGTCGAGATTAGTGATGTGGAGGAGGATGAGGATCGACCAACTGTAATATGTTGGGCAGGTCGTCAATAATGTTTTTTTTTCAAAATTATTTTTTTATTAAATTGTTTTTTCCCAAAAATTCTTTTTTAATAAATTACATTTGTATTGAAATTAGAGATTTGATTAACTTTTTTACATTAATATTTTTATAATATAAGTTTTTTATAATACTACAATATTGTATCTTAATAATTTTCTTTAAAGTTATTCTATTATGTTTAATATTGAATCTAAATGTAATGCTAAATATATGTACTATTTTTTTACCATAAATATATTCTCTTTGTCTATAAATTTTTTATTTATTAACCTATTAAAAATATTCTTTCTTGTGATTATGTTCAATTAATTTTTTAATGAATTTTAGTCTTTATTTGATTGAAATCGGATAAAGTTTAAGATAAGGTCCTTTTGACTGCGTCAGCCACTGACCGGCGTCCTCACCCCTTTGCCGCCATGTTTGTTTCTTAATGCAGACATGTTTTTTTCTTAATGCAGACATGTTTTTCCCCACCCTCTTTTTTTCTTAATGCAGCACCCACGCCCCCTTTTTTAATACAGCTATGTTTTTTCTTAATGCATTTTTTATCCACACCCCTTTATCTTATTCTTACCCCCACCCTCTTTTTTCGCAGCCACGCCTCTTTTTTCTTAATACAGCCATGTTTTTTTTTCTTAACGCAGCCACGCCCCTTTTTTTTAATACAGCCATGTTTTTTTCTTACTACTTCTGAGACTATCTCAGGAGTTGGATTCGGATGGCAGGAAAACTCACTCCATCCCTATTCGCTGCACTTTGTCGATTAATATTAGTTCAGGAACTTCCTTGTTATGTGGTAGGCCTGCAATATGACGGTCTTCAGCATTGGATTAAAGATGTAGTTCGGAAATCCTAGCTTTTTTATGTTAGTTTTCAAGTTCTTGGTCATTACGTCTCCTGCCGAGATGTCTATTGGCATAATTTTGACTCTAGACCTCAGATATACTTAATTTCTATAACGAGATCTTAATATTTCCTAATCCTCTGGGCTTCCGTTCTTCTCATATTTTGAGTCAACGGACAATCTACATCTAAGATGTGTCTCTTTCCTTGCTGTATATCAGTAAAAATTTCATTCTCAAGAACTGGCTGGAGCTGATATTTATAGTATGGTGGTAGATTAGACAGTAGGTTATACTTTTGTGCCATGTTCGCGTGTACCATCTTCAAAAAGTGGTTGTGTCCCCCAAATATGATGAGTCTGCCAGGGTCGGACATCCCCCAATAATACAGTCGATTGTCTTCCCTGATCTTTTGCATTCGCGAAATTTGTCTACTACCTTCCTATAATATATGCTTCTCGTAGTTGCGAGTAGGTATTACATCGTCTTGAATTGCTACCATGAAACCTTCGGTTTGAGGTTACAAGTCTCCTATCGTTGTGCAGTTCAACGGATTCTATCGATGGTCTCTCCATCTAGTAAGGAAGAATATTTCCCGTTAATTATTTTTTCAAGTCATGTGGTCTCTGATCTTCGTAAAATATAGACATTCCTCTCTCTGAGTTTTATTGCAGCATATTTTTGATCAACTTACACAACTTTTTGGTGTAGAGCGTTCTTGGATTCCTTAAAATATCTCTTTATATTTTTCTTCTATTTTCTGCATAGCTTCGCAATAGTAATTAATTTTCGATAGCCTTGATGTATCTTTAGGTATAGATATGATGTATCTCGATGGCTGAACGCGGAAGGTGATTTATACATTTGGTGAGTTTTTCACGCATTAGTGTGTCCAATTTATTGAGACTTGAATTACTGTACTTTAATATGCCAAGTGAGTACGTAAGCACTGGAGCAACCCAATTTATTATATTGGTCATCATTCTTTTTGCATTTATTATCGTATTCAACAAATTTGTCAGATGATATATGAGTTCTTGAAGTGTTACTTCTATAGCGAGGTAATGAGTTCGAAAAACTGAAACAGAATTCAATGTGAAACATTTTGGTGGAGGGGATTCAAGCAGTGCATGCGGATGAACAAGAGTGGGGACGCATGAGGAGTGTACGGGGAATACGCATAGCATTGTACGTCCATAGTGTAAGGAATGAGTGGATGTGCATAAGTGGTGCATCAGTATCTGTATAAATTGTGATTTATACAGCTCTGTAAATATAACTTTGCCGCAGAATCATCAGCAACTAATAAGTTTTTTGAGAGAAAAAATTGATCTGATAATTTGTATCGCATTTTAGTTATCATAAGCCACTTGTGACATTTGTAAAATAAAATAACCCAATAAATCAATATTATTATGAAAAACAACTCTAATAATTCCTTTGAAACTCAATCCTTAATATCTTCTTCAGAAGTTTCACTTCGATTATATCCTGATAAAGGTGAGGCACGTTATTTTTTTCAAACATTTTTAATGTAATGTGATCGATGCAGTTACTTTGGGCAATTTCCAGATAATTATAGGTCTCGTCTTGTCTTAGCACAACAAAATTTTTCATAAGTTATAGGTTATTACTATTATTATAATTATTATTATATATGTAAACTTTGAAACCCCTCAATAAATAAAAAAATTTTGTAAACCTACGTAACATCTTATAATTCATCTGTTCGTTTTCCAGATATTTTCAGTTCCTATCTCCGTGGTCTGATTTTCCACGGGTCCGTTCTGTCAAAAATTGGACTATGGAGCATTTGCGAATTGAACACCTACCTGTAAAAGAACGATGACGAGGCTGAAAATATTTTCTTAGCGAATGTAATGTCAATATTGGTTTTGTATGAAGTAATTGGATGATATGACACATGGGTATGACGGAACACATTTTTGTTTTCCTGTCCTTCTGTTGGAGCTCGGAAGATGGGCGGTAAAATAACATGAATATAGAAAGTAATAGTTTGCGACGAATATATCTATTATGGAATAACTTCTGAAAATATAACGGTCAATCTATATACAGCGTGGTTATAAAGTTGAGCAGATATTCACAATTTGTCTAAATCAAATGTCTTACTGTAACTGCATTCCACTTTTTATTCGATATCTCATTAGGCTCCCTTTTTAAATCAGTTTTTCTCAACCATAAAGATCAATTGACTGTCAGTTATGATTTCGAGAAGAGGTTCCATTTCATAAGGGAATTAACTCATTTCCATGTTAAATAATTTCCATGTAATGAACATTTTAGAGCATAGAGACATTCATATAATCCAGGGGGCTAATATGTACAGAACAAAGAGATTGGTAAGTCAAAATATTGTTTTGTAGAAAACATAAACATAATGTAGATTTTGTGCAAACTTTTTTTTTGCTGATTCCCTACTTTGTCCAAAAGACTTGTACCATGTTTGCAATACGCTTCAAACGCTTCGCTACAATACTTTCTCACACCGCTCAGATATCTGTATGTATTGTCATGAAACTTCATTGTGATGATTAACGTGCTTTTATGTTTTTCGATGAGGAATTTGTGACGATTGTTACCCTATGGTTAATCAAAACCAAACCGGCTAAGTTCAAAGCGTGCAACGTTTGGCATCAGTATATTGAAATACTGATATGATTTGTAAGGATAAACCATCTAGGAGAGACACAGTTTTGTTAGAAGAAACTCTGGAAGATATTCAGTAACATTTAACTGCTGATGCAAATAAACAGTTACGACAGCTTGCATAGGTACATATTTAACTTGTCCTTAAAATTAAAAAAAAACACAATGTTTTTGGAAATTTCACATGATTACTTATATAGAATGATTAAAAATTACATTATATTCATATAAAATTACTGTAGTATAATAATTCTCAGATTTTATACACTTTGGGTATTAAACTAATATAGATTCACCATGATATACTATACTCCATGTTGAGTAAGTTATAATCCCTGCATGATAACTATGTTAGTGTATGCATCCATGTAGTCTTCAGTTGAAACTCTTGAAACGTGAGGCTGTTTGTTATTTATAATTAATCAACATATATTTAACTACGGTTATATATCTCAGGAAGCAATAGTCGATGATGTTGGCCAAGTTTATTAAATGTTGTTGCCAAGATGACTGAATAATGTGTTGAATTTTATGAGATACCGAAACTGGATTACATAATGTCTTTAATAATTTACAAGGACTGGTCCACCTCTGTATATTAAATAGAGGCATAAATTTGACTTGGCATGTTAAGGCTTTAATTTGGCATTTAATATAAAAACATACTGATACCGTTAACTTTGTATATTTAAATGGTGCTGGTACTACAGTGGTACTTGTATGTTAATAATCTCTTTATTAATAAAATATAGTGTATTTTATGTGACCTTAGCGATGAAAAAAATTTACTCGATTCCTTAAAAAAATATACAATTAGGCACCAATGCTGTCATACACATTTAAAATATAGTCGATAAATTCCAATTCCAACATCTACAGTAAAACAGGCATTATTAATGACTAAAGTATCTATTCCGGCGAATGGCGCGTTTCTATAGCAACGACATTTTCACCACATGTTACACAGAGGTCTGTTATGGTTATATATTTTTTTTTCATTTCATCGTTCTTTTCACTTTTTACGCCGCCTTGCGGATCACGTCATGTGTTTGATTGTCTGTGTTCTCATTGGTGCCGTAACGTGAAAAAGAACATTCCACGAGACAAAAAATTCTAAATTTACTGCAAACTTGGATTAATAATGACTCGGAGTTGTTTGCGGATGTGTATTAGACGGAATGATCTATTTTGTAATATGTGTGATCGAATTATTACAAAATCATTACAATTCTCAGATAGTATTAATAATGCTAGCGAACGCAGCTGCATATATACGAAAACTGTAACTGAAATCTTTCCAAATATGATACACTTTATATGTACATACATGCATTTAACAGATCGGTGAAAATAATAAGAGACAGTTTTGCTTTAGTTAATAACGTAATAAGCGCCCACTCCAGACACTTTAGAGAAACTCTGCCAGACACACCTTTATGTCTTGAACCAATTGTCACAAGATGGGATACTTGGCTAGAAGCTGTAGCTTATTATGATAAGCATTTTGGGGGACTAAAACTTGTTATCTTTAAGTTTGGTGCAAACAGAAGCAGTTCCATACATAGTGCAGAACTTCAAAGCAAATGTAGTTGCAAACTGCAACTACAAAGCATACGGGATAAAGCTGTTACATTAATAGCAACTATTGCATCTTAGTTACTGCAATAAAGAAACTTGAAAAAAGTACGGAAAGCTGGAGACTACCCAGGAAAATTAGACAGGAGCGGAGGAAAGATATCATCTCACCAATACCAGCGCAAACATGGAATCAATATTTTGAAAAAATGTTATCAAAAGATAGAAAAAAATTTAAAAACATAGAAAACGTTAATCCCAATATAGTTACTCAAGGATCTCCGATAAGAATAATTATATCAGAAGTTAAGGAAGTATGTAGATCCCTAAAGAATGGCAGAGCCCCAGGACCAGGAAATATTCCTGGAGAACTTATAAAATATGGAACAGACAAACTATACCATTCACTAAGAGACATTTTCCAAAGATGTACGAGTAGATCAAAAGTACCAGAAGAGTGGAAGGTATCATATATATCCATAATTCATAAGAAAGGGGATAAAAGTGAGTGTGACAATTACCGAGGAATACTGTTACAAATTCCATCAGCAGAATATATGGGAATATATTAAAAAACCGTATGGAGAACGAATGTTGTGAAATGGAGGCAGAAGAACAGGCTGGCTTCAGAGTAGGAAGATCCACAATCGATCACTTATATACAATCACACAAATCTTGGAGAACAAAATAGCATTTAATCAAGAAGTACATCTACTATATGTGGATTTAAAAAAAGCATATGATAACATTCCTCTGGTAAAACTCTGGGAAACTTTACAAAACACTAATATAAATGTAGAATTAATAAAGGCTATAAAGTCTCTGTATGATAATACCGGATCTATAATAAAAATAGGACACAATATAACAACGGGATTTATAGTAACTAAGGGACTTAAACAAGGATGCTGCCTATCTCCTACACTATTTAAGATATATCTAGAACGCGCATTGATGACTTGGAAAAGAAAATGTCACAATATGGGCATACCAATAGATGATACATCAACACTATACACATTATCCTTTGCGGATGACCAAGTTGTTATTGCGCAAGATATCGATGATATGGAATATATGACACGCAAACTTATCGAGGAGTATTAAAAATGGGGTTTAGAAGTTAATGTGAATAAAATGGAATACATGTGTATTGGAGGACAACAACAAGATCTACTTCTCTCAACCGGGCAAAACATCAAACACTGCAATGAATATAAGTATCTAGGCATGAAAATATCAAACGACGGGACACTTGATGAAGCGATTTCGGAAAGAAATACTCAAGGAAGGAGAGCAATTACAATGTTGAACAGCATTCTATGGGATAAACAAATAACAAAAGAAAATAAAAGAAGAATATATAATTCAATAATTAAAAGTATAGTAACCTATAGTTGTGAAGTATGGCCAATAAAGGAAAGAACATAAAGAATGATAAGAACCACAGAAATGGACTTTTGGAGGAGGTCAGTTGGAAAATCAAAGAGAGAAAGGGTAACAAATGAGAGAATAAGAAATATGATGGGAATAACATATGACATTGTAGATGATATAAGAACCAAACAACTCGTATGGTACGGGCATGTTCAGCGAATGCCAAATGACAGAATACCCACAAAAATTCTAAACTGGAAACCACAAGTAAGAAGAAGGCGAGGAAGACCACGAAAAAGCTGGAGAGAGGGCATTGATAATGAAATTCGGGAGAGAGGTCTGGACGAGGACATGTGGAGAAATAGAGAGGAATGGAGATTAGGAATCGGAAGACGGCGAAGGACGTTATAAACCGATATGATGATGATGAAGAAACTGGAAACATGGATTATCATTACAAGAAGAGTTTGTGGTGTTAAATGCCATTAAACTAAAAATAAACAACCATAACACACATGAATTCAGAAATGCCATTAAAAAAGCTTCAAGATTGTTTATGAAAAATGCTGTATATAGTAGTTTGAAGCATATATGTTCCAACATGTGACTGAAACCCATATGTACCATTCCTAAATGGTACACATCAAGAATTATCTCCTACTTCACTAAAATATAGTCCATATAAAGTTAACTTCGAGTACTGCCATGACTCTATACATTGAAAGGACTTTGCGTAAGCTACTGTCAAGTGGTAGGCATCGAAATTTTGCTGCAAGAAAAGCAACTGGTACTAAAGTTTTATTATCGGCACCGGTCTTCATGTGAGCCAGAAACTGAGACCGACTGAGACATGTATTAATAACTTTTTTTATTACACATTTGTTTTCCCGTTTTTCTGTTTATGTTAGTATTATTTAATATTCATTATTTTATTATGGATATATTTTCTATGAACTATCGCTGTATAATAATAGTGATCTGAGTTCAAATCTGGTGCAGCTTGCCGAAATATATGCAGACGCTTCAATAATAACACCGAATGACTGTTTTTTTTAACTTTATATTGAAAGGTTTCGGGTGTAAAAGCTGTTAAGTAACATTTTCTCGGTTTGGAAATATTTAACGATTTAGGTAAGATTATACAATTAAAACCAGTTTTATAAAACTTAGGCAAATTTTTGTACGAGTATGGTCAAGAAATTTTTTAGGCAGTTAAATTTAATTAAAACAAAATATAATGATTTTTTATATGTATTTGATCCTGAAAAATATATAAAAAATTGTTACTTGACATGTTTTAGGCCAGAATAAAGGCCAGTTTAGCGACAATAAAATTAACAGTTGATAGACATATGTAGTTTATATTCTAATAACAAAGAAAAAAGTCAATTTAAATATAGTGTATAGTACTGAAACTTGAAAAAAATTATTTTATTTATCGCCAGAACTAATTTTCCTCATCTGGTAGATGTTAATGCGACTCAAAAGTAACCGGAAGGAAATATCTATGATAAATAAGAGAAATGTATTTTAAATATGAAAGAACATGCTGTAATTTGCTGTCCTCAATAGGAAGTTGATTTTCATATTTCTTATTTGGTTTTGCGATAAAGTCTGAAATGGCCATTAATCGACCTCTTTTCCTAAGCGAAATTTCTTCTACTAAATCTTTATAGTTTAAATAGACATGTACAATAAATGGACTCTCTGAGTTCATCACAAATTTTATGCGAGAATTTAAAGAAACTGCATCACCATTTATAGTTTTCGTAGGCTGATTAAAAAGATTCCTATATTCTGTAAAATCAAGAATATAACTTGATGTAATTTTTGTAACAATAAATTGATGTTTTCTCTGACTATGTACCAACCATTGGAATCGTTCACAGCAGCTTGCCTTCTGGCATGTTTTTCGACCAAGCCAAAGTCACGATCGAACGGCATCGTTGAATGTACCGATTGAAAGCATACGTGTACAATTAAATTTCCTTATAGCTAAAAAGTGCAACCAAAGCCCTACTATTGTCCAGTTTTTATATTGGCCGCATCAATTATCGGAGAAATTATGTAACATGTCTTCGCTTGTGATATGGTCATTGAAATAATTTTTTAGGCAACTCACAATATCTATTGCAAGCCGCTTGGCTGTACTCTCATCCCAAAAGAAAAAGAATCCTTGTTCTTTGTCTCCGCTACACCTATGGATACTTAAATTATAACACCACACTTTTTCCTATAGAAGCATGGACCTACTGTAAGTTTCGGAGTAGGGAGTGCCTCCTGCAAATCGAAGGTTATTAGGTACGTGAATATTTTTATTTTGTTTGCTATCGCACTTTTTAGTATGTCTTGAGAAGGCTCAGCTTTCCGTAAATGGATTTTTTGTTTGGCCTGAACAGATTTTATCTTAAATTTGTTATTCGATAATTTAACTTGATTGAGCTCTATTTTGTTCGAATCACATTGTGAGGAGGTATCAGATATGGAAGACTTAAAGGAAATGTATTCTTCAGGTACAACTCTTCTGAGTTTATCTTCTGAAAGTGATTTGATATTGCCTCTTGTACATATACTTAGTATTCATTACAAAGTACCGTGATGTTATACTCCATACTCATGTATGTCTTGTTTGGGTTGTTGAATCTCGAATAATATATCCTTCTTGGATATATTATTGATAAATGCCTTGATTTGCCTTAAATCTTCTTCATTATACTTTTGTTCGTGATACCCAGTACCGTGATGTTATACTCCATACTCATGTATGTCTTGTTTGGGTTGTTGAATCTCGAATAATAGCTTTCCTGCTTGGATATATTATTGATAAATGCCTTGATTTGCCTTAAATCCTCTTCATTATACTTTTGTTTGTGATGCCCATGTCTTCCTCTACCATATTCCAGTAGAGGCTTTACCTTCTTTACTAAGTCCCGTATTCCACCTTTTCCAACGCCATGTATTGAGCAAAAAGCCTTTTTGCAAATTATTTTATTTGCATCAATTTGGGAACAAATGGTTTGATCATTTTTCGTATTTTGCTTTTTTGTTTTTCTTTTAACTTCCTGTCTCTTTAGGCACCCAAGTAAATAGGCATTTTGTATATCGTGGTCCTGCAAATCCCAAAACTGGGTGAAAATATTGTTCCGCAGGTTATTGTTAATCATCTCAAGGCATTTCTTTTTACATTTACAAGGAGGCCCGATTTGACGTTTTACTACTTCCTTTCCTTTACCTCTGTATGATTTGTAACTCTCGCCACTATCTTTATGTAGTTTAATTTTATTTTGCAATAGCAAATCGTTTTTTCTCTTTTTTCTTCGTCGAGGTTGTTCATTTTTCTGGTAGGAATGTAAAATCAGTCAAGTACAGGTTTATTTGACACGTACAAACTTAACATAGCAATATCATGGTTTCATGTAAAATATATTAAGTGTAGTGTAAAACAGGTTTTACATGAAACCGTGCCAATAATAAAACTTTACTGACCTCAAAATTCCCCCGATTTTCTACGGAAAAATCAGTATTTGAATAATCCGGATTAGCATCTTAACCATCAATTGTGCTTAGGATGTCACTATCAGAAAAGTGTCCTCCATAATCACAAAGATGTATGAGAATTTCTTTCGTTGGTAACTACAGGATGCATCAACGTGTATATATAACAGGTTTTACTTGAAAAATACCTTCACAAGTGTCACTTGCCAGCAGCGCCACCAACTAGCGCCGCACCAGTTAAACCACTGGCGCGATATTTAAGCTGTTCGTCTAAAGACTTAGTCACTCAACATGTTTTACATACAAAAACAATTAATTTTAAATATGTCACTTAACGGTTTTATAGCCGAACCCTTCATTTGAGGTTAAAGTTACAATTATCTTAGCCGTTAACTTAAATCATTGCAGCCAACTGTATGACTCGAAAGTGTTAGTAGGCATCGTAGAATATGTAGGTGGCACACAAAGAGCTTTATTGAGAAGGATGTTCAATTAACCTGGATCTCCCTGTACCTTAATTAATTCTTTTCCAGAAAATAACTTTTAAATATTTTTATTTTTAATCCATCGGCGATGTGTATACATAACTATAATAATAATATGCACTTATTATAGGTTATATGTATCTCATTTCAACATAAACTAAGAGAAAATATTTCCTAATTTTAGTACCAAAAAGAGAACATATCCGCCCGCATTACTAATACAAATAAATTCATTTTCATTTCCTGCAGTTTGCTACGGCCATAAATTCCGTCCATTCATTTCCTTTCGTCGACTAATATTTACTGCTCTGGCTATACTGAGCGCATATAATGTATGTACATTTATTTGCTTTAAATGCAGCGTTAATAGTTGGCTTAAATTTCTCGAACGTTCCGCGAATGGTTCCATTCACAGGGAAAGAGTCGTAATATTTTTGTGTCAAATGCAAATGAATTGAAGTTCGCTAATATGTTAAGTTTGTGGTGCTAGTAGCTGTGAGACATTAACCCTCGTTTTGGAATATAATTACGTCGGTATTTGTATTTGCTAACAGGGTAGTCATCAGGAGGATAGTTTATTGGTAGGATGTAGTTTATTAATTATTAGAAGAAACATTTTTTAATTATCTCATGGTTTAATTTTTGATTAAATTAAAACGTTTTTTGATTCAATGAAAAAAATTTCAATTCAACCTATATCTATATATTAATGTAATTCTTTACCAGCTCTTTAAATATTTTCGCAGTTTAATCAATATTCGTAGAACAATTGTAACGATTTTTCTTGTATTGAATGAAATAATTGGTCAATTATGTTTATATATTTATGTAATTATTTTTTCCATTTTCTGTAACGTTTTCATAGAAAACAATATTCATACAATAGTTATAGCGACTTTTCTCTTATGTTGTTTGATTGAATGAAAATATTTTTCGATTACATCTATATATTTATATAATTTTTCCAGGCTTTTTCAATATTTTTTCAGTTTAAAAAACATTCATACAATAATTGTAGTGATTTTTCTTGTATATGTAGGTATACCTTCAATGAAATAATTTTTCTATTATGTTCATATATTCATGTAATTCTATTTTCCATTTTCTGTAATATTTCCGAAAAAAAATATTCATACAATAATTACAGTGTTTTTTCTTATGTGATTTGATTGAATAAAAAGTTTTTTGATTCAATGAAAACATTTTTGAATTATATCTGTATACATATTTATGTAATTCTTTCAGGTCTTTTAAATATTTTCGCAGTTTAAAAAATATTCGTACTCGAAAAATATAATTATAACGATTTTTCTTATATTTGTAGGTATATATTGAATAAAATATTTTTTCAATTATGTCCATACATTTATGTGATTTTATTTTCAATTTTCTGTGATATTCCCGCAGAAAAAGTATCCATACATTTATAGGAATTTTTGTATGCATTGACTGGAAGAAATTTTCAATTATATCTACATATTTATGTAATTAATTTTCCCTACTTTTTCAATATTTTTGGCAGTTTAAGAAATATTCTTACTATAATGATGGCGACTTTTCTTACATTTTTACACGCTGAATAAAATAAAATAGTTTATATATATTTACAAATTATATTATAAAAGGTCAAATAGTGTTGATCTGATAATCTGAAAGGTCACGTTGTTTTATTTCAATGACATATTCACTATTTGCATAATGGTTGGTTTAAATATTGACGAAGAAAAACTAATTACACTAGCATGCTATCTTATTAGAACTACATATTTTTTCTATCGGGAAGGACCCAAATTTGGAACAACCTGTCTCTGTTGCAAAGCAAATAATATAAATTATTGTAATAATCTAAATTATCAAGTTAAAATAGCTTATCATGACATACTGTACCAAATTTTTAAATTCATATTTCTAATTCGCAGCTAATCACTTACTTTAAACGACAAATTGTCAAATAAACTTATAATAATATTTTTATTATATACGTTCGATATTGAGAGAGGAATTTGAAATAGCACTAAGGGGGCTAAAGAATAATAGAGCGCCGGGTGTAGATAAAATACAGGCGGAAATTTTGAAATGTGCGGGACAGAAAGTAGTAAATAGGATGTTTGAACTGGTAAAATACATATACGAAACGGGCGAGATGCCGGAGGATTATAAGAGGAACATTATCGTTACTATACCGAAAAAGAGAGGAGCCGACAAATGCGAGAACTTTAGAACGATTAGCCTAACTTCCCATGCGTCAAAAATCTTAACTAGAATAGTGCAGAAGAGGATGGAAAATAGAGCGGAGGAAATACTAGGAGAAGACCAATTCGGGTTTAGGCGAAATAGGGGAACTCGCGAAGCTATTCTGGCGCTAAGAGTAATGTTAGAGAAAACAATAGAAAAAGGAAAGAACGCTTATATGGGATTTGTAGATTTAGAAAAAGCTTTTGATAACGTAAGATGGGAAAAAATGTTCGAGATACTAAAGAGCGCGGGAATGAAGTATAGAAATAGGAGAGTAGTACACAATCTATACATAGAGCAAACTGCTGTTATAGAAGTAGAAGGGGAAGAAAGGGAAGTAGGTATTAGGAAAGGAGTAAGACAAGGATGTACGCTATCACCACTAATTTTTAATCTGTACATCGAAGAGGCGATTAATGTGGTAAAAGATAGAGTAGATTTCGGGATTAAAGTACAGGGACAGAAACTAAAAATGCTGAGATTCGCGGATGATATAGCAGTATTAGCATCTAGTAAGGAGGAACTAGAATCAGCATTGAACGAAATGGAGGCAGTGTTGACAGAGGAATACGGAATGAGGGTGAATAAAAACAAAACTAAAGTGTTAGTGTGCAGAGGGCGCGAGAGCAGAGCAAAAACGAAAGTACAAATTAATAATGAAAGATTGGAGGAAGTTAAAGACTTCACTTATTTAGGAAGTAAAATAAATTGGGATGGAAGAAGCGATAAAGACATAAAACAAAGAATAGCGCAGGGTCGAGTAGCTTTTAACAAAAAGAAAGCACTTTTATGCTCGGGGGTAATAAACTTAGAAACAAGGAAGAGATTTTTGAAAACATATGTATGGAGCACGGCACTTTACGGCTGCGAAACCTGGACGGTAGGGGAAGCAAGTAGGAAGAAATTAGAAGCTTTTGAGATGTGGTGTTACCGAAGAATGATGAAAATACCATGGACTGATAGGGTTAGAAACGAAGAAGTATTGGAGAAAGTCGGCGAGAAAAGGAGTATGTGGAAAAACTTAAAGAAGAGAAGAGATAGAATGGTAGGCCACTTGCTGAGACATGGGGGAATAGTCTGCGATATTTTGGAGGCAGAAATAGGAGTGAAGAAAGGCAGAGGTAGGCCTAGATTAGACTACTGCTCGCAAATAGTAAGGGATGTAGGTTGTAGCACAATTAGCGAAATGCGTAGGTTAGCACAAGATAGGAGAAGCTGGAGGTTAGCGTCCAACCAGTCTTAGGACTGATGACCTAATGATGATGATACGTTCGATCGAATGTGGTTGTACAAAATTCCCTCCTACACCATGTCTAAAATAAAATATTCATTAGAAGAATCCCGGAAACATTAAAAGATACAAAATAAATTAAAGTACAAACGTTAAAGTTGCACAATTTTATGTCCAATATTATAATATCAAGAAAAGGAGACCAGTTTGGCAAATATTTGAAAAGAATAAATTTCACAAAATCTATTTTAGTACTTTCTGGTATTGTTTGAAGAGATATCGCAATTGCCATTTTTAATCATAACTATACGATATTCAATAAAAAGAGAAATCTAAAATAAAGAACCTCGCGATTGTCAAGGAAAACGAAACGTCTAAATAAATAAAAAGCGGCAATGAGGAAGCGGAATATCGCTTAAAACAACGTGAGAAAATACTATAATAGATTTTCCAAAATTTCGCCTTTTTTAAAATTTTTCAAAACTAATATAAATACCACTGATTATATACTGTCGCGAGATGGAGTTTTGTTTGTACTCCAACCCATCTGTAAATTCCTTAAATATTAAGGATAAAACAAATTAAGCCACAACAGCTATTCCTCCGGCTATATGCCGTCGACGGGCGCTGAATTACGTGGCGAAATTTGCCGTATTTTGTTCTAACATAGAACTAAAAATACAATGATTTGGATTGCTCGAAAATCACAAGGAAGATGCAAGCCATCCTCTATCGCCCGATACCGCTAACTACAGACCAGTTTCGACATTATCTTGGATCTCGTCAGTGTAGTGTAAGAGAGTATGCCTTTGACAAACGAGGCTTCACATCTCATAGACACCGTTACATTCTACAGTAGTAGAACTGTAGAATGTAAACTATGCCCCATCTCTCGGTTGTTTCAGAAACAATCCAAATCGAAATAAAGATTGGTCACCTATAATGACTAGGAATCATTTATTACACAAAGTTTCCAGACGGTAGGTAAGTTTTATAAACTGGCGCAATATGGAGTTTTGTTTGTACTCCAATCCATGTGTAAATTGCTTAAACATTAAGGATAAAGCAAATTAAGCCACAACAGCTCTTCCCCCGGTTATATGCCGTCGACGGACGCTGAATTACGTGGCGAAATTTACCGTATTTTGTTCTAACATAGAACTAAAAATACAATGATTTGGACTGCTCGAAAATCACAAGGAAGATGCAAACCATTCTCTATCTCCTTATACCGCTAACTACACACCAGTTTCGACCTTATCTTGAGTCTCGTCAGTGTAGTGTAAGCGAGTATATGTTTACGTTCTACAGCTCTACTACTGTAGAACGTAACGGTATCTATGAGATGTGAAGCCTCATTTGTCAAAGGCAAATAGCCTGGAGAATAGTTGTTATGGCTTAATTTGTTTTATCCTTAATGTTTAGAGAATTTTCAGATGGATTGAAGTATAAACAAAACTCCATCTCGCGACAGTTTATAAAACTTACCATCTGGAAACTCTCTGTTATAAATGATACCACTGATTCCCTGGTACTGTATTAGGTATACAATTAAACAACTTTAACCTAATTTAATATGTAAATATGAAAAAATTTAATTTAGCAGTTTAATTTTCTACAGATACCTGAGTAACACGTATATATGTATATTACTATTTCAAAGCTCCCAAAGGAGCCTACTTAAGGTAAATAAACATACAGCTCCTTGTTGAGGTATACAAACATCTCATTATATTATCAAGTTTTCATTACATCTACGGCGAAAATAGAGACGACGACTAAAGAATAGTTTCTCAACAACATTCAAATTCCAAGTATTTATGCCAGTCCTGGAGGGCTTGTCTCGCAATTACATCAAAGTAAATTTATTGCATGAGCGAATTTACAACAAGTTATTTTTAAAGCGTGTTTCAACACCCACGAGTTGGTCTGTGATGGCTAAGGGTGGCTTAAAATATAATTTGCGCTCATTCGGTTAAGAATATGGCGAATGCGCTGGGGTAATACGCTGAAAAATATTTGTATGTTTAAAATGTTATTCGTTTTTCTTATAACCAAATCTGTGATCGTAATGAAATGCTTAGGAATAAAAATAGAATTTTTAAAAAGCGTTTGTGATTGAAATTTTGTGACATATCTAAGTAATGGTAAATAAATATTTCATGTGAGTGAATCCAATAATGTTTAAGATTATCTTCTTAGACGGGTGATTATCCAAAAATGCTATCCCATAAAAGGAGCAATTTAGGCACGTCCCCCGCCTTAAGCATCGCCTCCTCTAGGATAACAGGGGTCTCCTCTCCTCCAGTGTCGGGTAGGTGTAAAGAATATGAATCGAGGTTTCCTCGTCTTCTTTACAGTATCTCCAGGCCGGGCTGTCAGTCGGCCTTAGATTGTGCTTATATGCACTAAGACTACTATGGTGGCCCGTTATGATTCCCACCAAGGTTCTGGCTTTATGCCTGTTCGATTTAATAAATTCTTAGGCCCATTTCTCAATCTCTGAGTATTCGATGAATAATTTGGTTATTCGACAACCCGTTACTCCTCCCCATATTTTATTATGCTGGTCTCTTGTCCAACCATTGATGCGGTTTCTGAGCAGATCCCGACTTATTTACACTGCAGGTTCTGGTCCATAGAGGCTTTCCCTGGTCCCTAGTCTGGCAAGGTCATCTGCAATTAGATTTCCCTTAATACCATTATGCCCAGGTATCCATAAGAGTTCCACCGGTCCATTCCCTGCCAAGTGGTTCAATGCTTCATAGCAATTATAGACCAGCTTCGACTTTGTCGTTGCTGAATTCAGGGCTGCCAACGCCGCCCTGCTATCCGAGCAGATACATACCTGGAGTGCGGTAGTGTATTTTCCCACGGGGAAAGGTTTTACCTATCCCATCGCGTCGCCTATACACCCCCGTACCCGCTTGGTCCCACTCTTGGCTCCATCCGTGTACCAGATGTCTCCATTGAGCGGTAATTCAGTTCAATCCTCCATCCAGTCGGTCTTACTGGTGAGGATGATGTTATATTTCTTGTCAAACAGGAAGTGGATACCCGTACTCTCAGAGGGAATCCATAGGAGTCCCTCCTCAGCTACCTCTCTTGAGAGTCTTGAGAGTGTGACTTAGATGTTTTTTCCATGACAGTTTCCCATCCAGGGTTACTCCTAAGTATTTTACTTCACTATTATACCTTAGTTCTTGGCCACCAAGTTTCGGCGGACATTTTCTGTTCCACTTATATTTCTTGGTGAACTCCATCACCTCAATCTTAGAGGGATTAACCGAGAGTCCCCTATCCCTGCACCAATTCCCAACCTTGTTTAATTCTCCCTGCATTATATCAATATTCGGCTCCAAAAAAGACCCTTTGTTATTATTACTAAGCCATCGATATAACCAATTACTTGGTAATACTTTAACCTTTCAAGCAGCTGATCCACTACCAGGCACCACAGAAGGGGGAAAAATTCCCCTCCCTGTGGACAGCCCTAGTCGACCTGGCCTTCGATGGTAGTCTTGCCTTTATTGCCAGTAAGCTGTCTGTTTTCCAGCATATGGTCCATCCATTCAGCGATTACTCTGGGGGTGTAGCATCTGCTTAGTGCTCCGCTAACCGAAACCGTAACTAATTCAAAAAATAATTCAGCATTTACTATATTGTAGGGAAATGTATTGAAAGTGTTTCATTACTTTCGTATCAGATGGTACATATCTTGTTCTGTTATTGATATTTTTATTTTGTTGAATTTATTTCATTTTTATATTTTGTAATACATATACAAGGTGAGTCTTTTAGTTGTACATATACTGTAACTACTTAGTATTGAGTAGTCCGAGAAACGATTATCTCCCTTATGCGTTAAGATTTTGTATGGGAATTGAGCCCAGAGAACGGGACCAGATGTTTGTCAAACTAAATCGACAATGTCGACTTAGGGAAATCGCATACACTGGTACGCCGCGTGCTAGTTTTTTCCGGCATACCCGGGGTTTCGGGAATCTGCGTTCTCGTTCATATGGAGCCGGGATTTTGCTTAAATACGCTGGACATCGAAACATAAGACTATTTAAGTGGCTTTGCTAGGTGAGGTTACTTAATCACTCGTATTTCCGGTAATAGTCAAATTATTATTATCGCGAATACACATTCTCGGTAAAAGGGGATATTTATTTAATTAATGACTATATCTGCGCCATTATTTCACTATGGTACTCGAATATAATTAAATACTTTTTAGGTGAATTCTCTGATAATATTAATTATTTCCCTGCTCTAGTTTGTGGTGCAGGCTAGCTACTGCAGCACACCATTGGTTTCATTTACTTGTTTGTAATTATTTCTTTTACCGGGAACTTAATTCCTAGTATTCATCTATTTTTCGTAAACGTAAATTAATCTGTACGGGGTACTCAATTATCATTTAGTGTTGTTTAGGTAAATTGTGTCAACCGACTATCGCCGGGGCTTATCATCCATTTACAGTTATAATTTTTATGTGGGCGTACGTCTCTGTATTCACCAAATTTACGCCAATGTAAATAATAATGTACAGAAAGTTCTTGACCGACTAACAACCCTCTGTTCAATATTTATTGCATTTTGTAAAACATCTGTTAGCGTCTCCATACGAGGGCATTGACAGATCTAGAGTCGACTGCAACTCTTAACAGTACAGCAGTTACTACAGGTGAACTTCGTTCGGTAGGTTCGTATCATCGATGATGTTTACCTGTGGTTTAAAATGATAATGAAAATTAGTGGTTATCGTCTTAGGGTGCATACTTTGTCTACCACAGCAGGGTACAACTTCGCATCGGGCTAGTTGTCTCTACCTGGGTATCTCAAAGCGAGTGGGTACGTGACACGAAGCCATTACTAGAGACTGTGTCTCACCTATAATACCTTTACTGAGGTGATTTTGTACACAGCCTACGGAAACAGGCCGTAGGCTGTGTACAACTCAACTGTGCTAACTCAATAGGGGGTTTCTAAGGGCTAAGCTTAATGACTTTCTGTCGATATATGTTTTTGTGTTATGTACTGAAAATTATAATTTAGTTTTGTACCGTATTTTAAAACCGATAGACTTATACGAGTAAGAAGTTGAATTGACGAAGATTTATTTAAGATTTATTTAAGAATCAATATTGCAACCATGAAATGAAAGTGCACTTACTATATGTAAATAAACTCAATGATAAGATGTAATTGGAACACAAGGGTTTAGTCGAAACGTAATGAAGCAAGATTACGAGTATACTCCAAAACATATACAGAGAGAAATCTCTATATTGAAGGCGATTTTATTAGGATTATCGAGTTTTTGAACGACTGAGACTTTAAATCCTACATTATTATTTATATTACGCACATCTCATAAACATCATTTTTATATTAAAAAATAAAGTGTCTTCTAAAACAGTGTTTAATAAAACTTTATACGAAGTTATTAATTTTTATAAAATTATATCTGTTTAAAAACTATTAAAACAGTACACAGAAGTAACTCGTACACAGAAGTAATAGTTCGATGTCATAATAATATATAAGGTTTCAAAAATTGAAACATTAGACCAGCTTCCCACGAACACCAATTTTCCTGGGAAATTTTCTTAGAAAACTGATTATTTCCAAGAAGGAATTCATACATAATCCATTACCATCACCATTTATGATTGTATAGTCTGACGTATATCAGTTGATGTCTGATGGTACAAATTTTATATGCCGCTTAGAAGCTTATAATAATAAAATAGTAATATCCGAATGATTTCCGTCTTCCACCCACTTGTTTACAATACAGGGACAAGGGAGGGTTATGATTAAGAGTTATGATTATTATTAAACTGAAACAAAACTTGGGCCCGAAAAAATAGGGACTTATAAGGATCTAGTCTTTCAGGTCGTACATTGTTTCATTTCCATGTCCATGGAAATGAACGCACATCATTACCATTTTCATATTGTTCATTTATAAATTCAAGTTATGCAAAGATTATGAAAATTTCTATAAAAATCATATACCTTCCAAAACAGTTTTTATAAAACTTTATACAGTATTATTAATTTTTATAAAATTAGTAGCTGTTTAAGTTATTAAAGACAGTACATAGAACTAGCTATTCTAGGATTCATAGAAAGCAGTAAACTAGTTTTCCATGAACACCAATTAATCTGTTCTTGCTGCTGCATGGTTCCAAACCCTTCCTAGGAAGGCATTCATACATAATATCAAGCTATCATCACTATTTGTGACAGATGACATCTGACAGTACATACTTTATATGCCCTTTACATGCATATGAAGAACAGCCAGCGGTATCTAAGAATAAAATAGTAATCTCCGGATAGCTTCAACTCACCGGTGAGTTTTCGCTTGTTTAAAATATAAGGACAAGGAAAAAAGAGTTATGACTTATATAAAAGTAAAAGCAAATGTGAATAATAACGGACGTGATGAGTCAAAATAGACACCAGATTTGATAAAAAAAATAAAAAGTGACATCTAGTCTTTCGGACCTTACACGTTTTCGTTTCCATGTCCATATTATTAAATATAAAGTAATATATCCTAGAATAATATTTGGACACATTTTTGAGATGAATTCAACTAAAAATTATTTTTGTTTTGCGCCTTTATTTTTACATGGGTCAGGTTTAGTTCATAGCTACTCTTCCATCTAACCCCCCGACATTTACATTTACAACCCAACCGACTTATGTGGGAATCGAACCCACGCTCGGATTAATCTTAGCCAGAGTAATCCAAGAAACTTGGAGACCTTCTGCGACGTAATTGATCTGACGATAATTTCATGCTGTGATTTTGAGAATATATAGTATCAAAGCATACAAAAATCATATTGGTGACCTGATGATTGATTCAAAACATGAAAAAATGCGAAGTAAAATTGAACATTTCGAAAATGATCCCGTTTCAATTTCAATGCATTTGTTCTATACTCCAGCCTCTCAAAGTGCACAAAAAATAAACACATTCCATCAATGTAAGCGTTAAAAGGCACGACGGTTTATGTAAACAGAATTCCGCTGCCGGTCCCCTATGTGGCAAGCACAGAAAACGTTGTTTTTCTTCTCTATTTGCCATGGCTCACTTTGACGAAAGAAATTCCTCTCTCCGCCCGTAGTCGGCTACGATTCGGTGTGGTGTGTGCCAAACCTGAAATCACGTGTTGCACGGCCCCATAAGATACGACAAAGTTGGGAAATCTCGCATCCGAACAGAGAACTCCCCAACACGTTACTAATCCCCAAAGGCCGGCAATTATTTGCTCAGTGGCGTAGAAAGAAGGGGCGGGGAGCTTGAAATAGATTCGTCAATACTTCACTTATCGCAGTGGTATCGATCACCGGGACGATGTGTAATGCTCGGGTTTCTGAATTTCATTCATCATTCGTGATTATGGATAGGGATAATAAAAAGCAGATGGAAGAATTATCGGATATTAAATGATGGATGGGGACATTGGGGCGTGTAATGAATTTACGAATTCACCAGCAGGTGACCGTTATTCGAATTGTTTACGTTTAATTAAAATGCATGCAAAGTTCGGTGTCGTATTTCTTTCAACCAGATCAGTGGTTCCCAAACGTTTCTAAGATATTCTCTTTTTAGAGCAAATTATATTCGTGATTCCATTCTCGTGATCATATTCAACTTGATTTATAATAACAAAAAAGGTTAAAAGGACATCGGTCACTAAGCAGCATAACTTATTTCTTCGTTTGTAGTATCATCTCATCATCATGAGGTCATCAGTCCTAAGACTGGTTGGACGCTAGCCTCCAGCTTCTCCTATCTTGTGCTAACCTACGCAATTCGCTAATTGTGCCACAACCTGCATCCCTTACTATTTGCGAGCAGTAGTCTAATTTAGGCCTACCTCCGCCTTTCCTCACTCCTATTTCTACCTCCAAAATATCGCGGACTATTCCCCCATGTCTCAGAAAGTGGCCTACCATTCTATCTCTTCTCTTCTTTATGTTTTTCCACATGCTTCTTTTCTCGCCGAATTTCTCTAATACTTCTTCGTTTCTAACCCTATCACTCCACGGTATTTTCATCATTCTTCGGTAACACCACATCTCAAAAGCTTCTAATTTTTTCCTACTTGCTTCCCCTACCGTCCAGGTTTCGCAACCGTATAGTGCCGTGCTCCATACATACGTTTTCAAAAATCTCTTCCTTGTTTTTAAGTTTATTACCCCCGAGCATAAAAGTGCTTTCTTTTTGTTAAAAGCTGCTCGGCTCTGCGCTATTCTTTGTTTTATATCTTTATCGCTTCTTCCATCCCAATTTATTTTACTTCCTAAATAAGTGAAGTCTCTAACTTCCTCCAATCTTTCACTATTAATTTGTACTTTCGTTTTTGCTCTGCTCTCGCGCCCTCTACACACTAACACTTTAGTTTTGTTTTTATTCACCCTCATTCTGTATTCCTCTGTCAACACTGCCTCCATTTCGTTCAACGCTGATTCCAATTCCTCTTTACTAGATGCTAATACTGCTATGTCATCCGCGAATATCAGCATTTTTAGTTTCTGTCCCTGTACTTTAATCCCAAAATCCACTCTATCTTTTACCACATTAATCGCCTCTTCGATGTACAGATTATAAATTAGTGGTGGCGTACATCCTTGTCTTACACCTTTCCTAATACCTACTTCCCTTCTTTCCCTTCTACTTCTATAACAGCAGTTTGCTCTTTGTATAAATTGTGTACTACTCTCCTATCTCTATACTTCATTCCCGCGCTCTTTAGTATCTCGAACATTTGTCCCATCTTATATTATCAAAAGCTTTTTCTAAATCTACAAATCCTATGTAAGCGTTCTTTCCTTTTTCTATTGTTTTCTCTAATATTACACTTAGCGCCAGAATAGCTTCGCGAGTACACTTATTTCGTCTAAACCCGAATTGGTCTTCTCCTAGTATTTCCTCCGCTCTATTTTCCATCCTCTTCTGCACTATTATGGTTAAGATTTTTGACGCCTGGGAAGTTAGGCTAATCGTTCTAAAGTTCTCGCATTTGTCCGCTCCTCTATTTTTCGGTATAGTAACGATAATGTTCCTCTTATAATCCTCCGGCATCTCGTCCGTTTCATATATGTATTTTACCAGTTCAAACATCCCATTTACTACTTTCTGTCCCGCACATTTCAAAATTTCCGCCTATTGTCATCTAATTACCAATAAATACAATTTGTCCATTTGTTTTCCGTTTTCCAAAATTCATAAACTTTATAACCAAACTTTCTTTCGCTAAATTTCTGATACTGGATCTCCAGTAGTAACGCGGAGATTTATTTAAAAAGTGGCATAAAACATTATTCATGAAAGATTCTTAACAATAGTAGTTCCCGAAGAAACTTATTTACTTTTATTATACACGGTATCTCTGTTGGAACTATAGGATTTAAATTGCGTGCGATGTGTTCTGTCAATGACAGGACGCCAATATTTAACAACTATTATCTATAAACCATATGACGTCAATATGTCGCGTCATATGTATGTTAACAGTTCGACAATGAATAATTTGTGTACAACTGTTTTATGAAAGTGATCGATCATGTACAGTTGCATTAAGAAAGATTCGCACAAAATTAGAACAAAGTGAAGCACCTATAGAGTTAACAGTTCATATTTTAATCAAAAATTTTGAAGAGGCGAGTTATTGATGAGGCAACACCAATACGTCCTCGTCGTGGTGGGTCAGATGAAAATGTTGCTGCAGGGAGAGAAAGTGTACGGTAGTAAATAAACACATCAATTGGACGTCGTGCGCAAGAATGGAATCTGTCAAGAGTCACCACGCATCGAATTTTATCGAAAGATCTACATCTGTCATCAAAAACACGCTTAGTTAACAGAACAGTTAAAAGTTACAGACCATTTACAATGTATAAGGTTTGTTAATTGGATGTTAGAGAAGAAAAAAGGTGGTGCTGATTTTGCAATAAAATTTTGTTCAGCGATGAAGCACACTTTCATCTGAACTTAGTAAACAAAATTGTCGAATTTGGGGCGCTGAGAATACTAATAAAATCAAGAAACTCAGTTTGTCAAATATTATTAATTTTATTGACAAATCACATCCTATACTTCCAAATGATACATCCAGACATGTTGATGTCCTATGTACCCTCTCGTACCCGTCAAATCTAATTTTTAGTTTTTTCAAAATATAATTAATAATACAGGGTAATTTGCATATGAGGTATGACGTCATCGATATATGTTTGTAATTGCAACTCATTTTTTAATAAAAAAGAACATTAGCATTAAGAAAAAGTAGCATATTTTTAAGACATTAGATTATTATATAACCAGCCCCTTCCTATGTTATATAATAATCGTTATTCGCCTTTCTTTAAAATATTATTTAGTATTTTAGCGTTAACCAGTTTTACTTCGTTATTATTTTTATTGGCTCAATAATATTTAGTTTGGTATGATATACATTGGACTTACGGTAATCCCACAAAAAAAGTCCAAAGGAATTAAATCCAGTGATCTAGTTGGTTACTGAATAGCTCATCTACCAATCCACTAATTGAGAGACGGTATTAAGGTAAATGCATTAATTTGTGAATATTGTCATGGCTCGCTATCCACATCTGGATGTAATACCAGGAGGAATGGAACTATGTGCTGTTTTAGTAACCCAAAAGCTTGGGTTGATAAACATTTCAGTGGTTAATGTCAATAATGATGTCAATAAAAGATTATTCTACAATTGTGGTACCAACAATTTCTGTCCGCACGTTGATTTTGGCCTGAAAATTGCAAGTCTTCCTATTATCCAATGAGAGTTGAAGCGAAGAAAATTTGTACATAAATCTTTTTTCCGAGTGTAAATTCCATGTCAGAAATTTAAAAAAACGAAGTATTTATTTGAAACTATTGAAACCATTCTTCACTACTGAAATTCCTTCCTACGGACCCAAATCTATGACTTCAAAAACAATACATATTTAGTATTTGCTTCAAACAGAATATAAATATTTTCTGCTAAGAAACTGTTAATGTGTATTAAAAAGAATACAGGCCTAAATCTTTTCTTTGAGGAACACCCTGTCCTAGTATTATTGAATAACTAATATTACCATTAATGTTTACATCTGTCTAATATATGAGTAAGTTTCCAAGACATCAAATGTTTACATAGTATTCTCCGTTTGTTAGATCGTGGATCATATATTTATTTATAAATGTTTTATTTATGATAGTCAAAGGTCATTCTATAATTTTTGCATTGTTCAAACGAGCCAGGTTCGTTTGAATTTTATTATTTTTAGTATCATAACTCTTGTACATTGATTTTATTGAGCTGACCTTTATAAAATATATATTTTATCCAGTTATATGTATAATATGCACTACTGAATGAATTTAAACTATATTAAAGCTCCATTTAACTATCTGCTACTTCTTCTCCAGTATCTAGACACGGTGAAACATGAGTCGATAATAATTTACAAGTCCAGTAAATTTATTTGGGATATTTATCGGAGGACAACCATCATATATCCGTCATATAAAGCCATTGATTGCTTATGACGGGAAGACTCTTAGAAAGGAGCGATGGTTTCTGAGAAACGTGGCGCAGGATTTCAGAACATAAAGTCCAAGTTAATTTCTTGCTAGTCAATCAAGATAATATAAAGTGAAAATATTTATTTCTTATTGCTAAACCAATTTCAAACGACTTTAACCTCAAATACCTTATAAGGGGTTCTTCAATAAGAACGCTCGATTTTTAAACGTAAATGAAGCAAGTTGTGTGTGTGACATCTATTTGTGTTATTTGAAAGAATATTTTATGGCATTAAGTACGGAATATAACGCCATTCAAATGTCCACCGCGGCTTTGCTTGGTGCCACGTATTGAGGAGGCTCAATTTTTGATGACTTTGTCGCATAAATCTGGCTGAATTTGATGCATGGCGTTCGTTATGTTGACTTTAAGGGCATCAACTATTTACGGTTTATTCGAATTTTAAGATAGCCTCAAAAGAAGAAGTCTAAAAAAGTTAAATCGCATGACCTCGGTGGTCAGATCACGTCGCCGCTGCGCGAGATAACCATGCCTTCAAATCGCTCATGCAGAAGTGGCATGCACTGTGTGGCACGTAGCGCCGTCCTGTTGGAACCACATGTCGTCGGTATCCATGTCGTCCAGTTTAGGCCACAAGCAATTACATATCATTGATTTGTAGCGCCAGCCGTTGACGGTTACGGTAATGTGAGTTTAATTTTGGAAAAAGTACGGACCAATGATTTCGCCAGACCAAGTCCACACCAAACAGTGAATTTCTCGGGATGCATTTGATACTGGTGTCTCTTGTGGATTAGTGTCGTCCCAAATCCAAAAATTCTTCTTGTTCACATGTGCATTCATCCAAAAATGGGCCTCGTCGCTGAAGATCATTTTTTTGGTGAAATTTGGGTCAACTTCCAACTGCTCCAGAGCCCAACCAGCGAACACTCGGCCTTGTCTATGGTCATTTACCTGATTCTGACAGTTCTTGAGTTAGTTGGATTTTATACAGGTGCAGAGCCAAGTCCCGATGCAAAATTCATCAAGTTGAAGTTACAGGAACACCAAGTTATTATGAGCGACGAGAAATTCATTGCCTCGGGTTTTTCTGTACCCTGTACACTCTCACGCACAGCAGCGTTGTTTTCAGCAGACCTTGCGTTTCGGTGGCGCACGGGTGATGGCTGATTATTTATCAAACCGGTTGACTCGAACTTAGCCACGAAACGTCGAATAGTCGACTCAACGGGGCGGCTATCTATGTCAAGGATAAAAATTACACAATGCGCGGAATGTTTTTGGAACGGAGCACTGATTTTTAATATAAAATTTGATAATTTGTACACACTTTTGAACGCTATAATCGTTCACGACTATCTGTCAAACACCTATGAATAATTAACAATAAATTTTAAAGACATTGCTTTAACAACATGGCCGCTCTAACCTAACAAATTTCAAGCGTCCCTGTTGAAAGACCCTATACATAACTGAAACTATGTTTAAAAAAATATTCCATAATATTGAATTCCTTGTTACCACTGTGTTAATCAGAAACCATAGTATGGATCCAAATACGGAACTCGATTAGATATCGGTTCCAAATGAGGCCCAATATTAGGTAATTACTTTTACCAGCTGCCATCTGTAGGTGGTTCTCATCCTAAATTAAAGTTTGCCTGTGATGGTTTTTCAGCTTACTCATCTGTCTCTAAGTTGCACGCTTTTTTTTTTTGATACCCATTACTAAGAGGAAATTAAATATCGTTGTCGAAATTCATTACGTTCCTCGGATAGCAAAATTTCAATTTAACTTCAAACCAAGAAAAAAAAATTGCTGCTTCTTTGCGAAATCTAATATTATGCTCCAGTAGTTCTCTTACCTCTTTACCGAGATTATATCATTTAATTGAAACACAGGGGTTTGATAAAAACTTTGTTAGAATTGTACAATATGGTTAGCTTTGGAATGCTTCCACTTCAGAAATTGCAAAATAAGAATATAAATTTTCATTTTGTGCATATCTGAAGTCTGAAGGCAATATTGTTTCGCTATATGCATCATATTTATTCGTTTGATATAAAGTTTTTAAATTTAAGATGCGTACAAGGTATTTCAAGACTCTCTTGAAAATGTTTTAAAGAAAGTTGTATTGAATATGTAACAATATTCACTTCCTCCAACAGCCATTATTATATAAGAAGAGTACAAGGAGAAAGAAACTGATGAACAAAATATAGATTACAGGGAGTCTATACCTAGTTTTATCTGATACAGGTTTTCACCACACAGCCAGCGGCATGTTACTCGGTGAATTCTAGGTGAATTATTTACGTTGTATTTTTGTATCAAAGGGGGGTAACCTACGTACTACATGCATACACCGATATTAGAAAATGACATTGTACATTGATCAGTGTTGCGAAATTAAGTATTTATTATTCTGAGCGATACGCTTTTAGCATTATTTCTGTTTCTAATATCTAACAGAAAAGCCTAAGTCCATAAGAAGTGGAATTAATCATAATACACGCTACATAGTTACCGCCAAACATGATCTCTTTAAAGCATAAAACAAATTACTTGCTTTGAATAATACGATAGATTGATGTCAGCGAAGGAGAATACCTATTTGGAAATACTTCATTAAAAATGCCTTAAAGTTTGCCCACCTATTAGCGACCAAAACTCCACTTGATCAAAATTGACCAAAATGCCACACTATTTCGTCAACTAGTCAAATACACTTTTTCATTATTAAGGACGTATTATATTTAACATATAATTACAAAGTTACAGTACACTTCCCTTTTCTAAAACGAATATAGAACTTTGATTTATTCTTCTCCGCCCCACAATCCTATTCGCACTACTGTATCTTATGCCGTTCGCCATATAACGGTGACTACCTTACATAAGGAGGTCACTTGTTAATTCCCCTAGACTCGATAATTCACCTAATAGCCTTATACCTTCTGTATAATCCATAACAAAGATTAGAAAAATGCACAGTACACAATTGCTTCCTGAACAATTGCCAAATTCATTACAAGACCATTTGATGTATGTAGGCAGGTATATTTACACCACAAAGTAAAAAGACTGTGGGTGTATTTTCAAAACCATTCTGCTCGGGTTAAACCCTCTTGTAAAGTAGTAGAGTATGTCCAACTTAGAGATTTTAATGAAAACGAAAAAGTGTGAAAAGGAAATTCGTCAGGCAGAAACGATCATGTGATTAATTGAAAATAAAGTTGAGGTATATCGAGGCAGAAATAAGAAGAGGTTTAGTGAGTAATGCAACCAAATTCGTAAATATCATATTTGAAGTACTACTACTTGCGTTTGTTTTGTCAAAACTTATTTTCCAACCTTATGACCCAATCGTTCTAGTGTTAATTCTCTTCCGAACCAGTAAGTAATAAATGTGCCTCATTGACATCCAGAAGCTTTTGAATATATTAATATCTCTTATTAAGATAAAAGTATTTAATTTTAATGACATATGATTTTACGTTTTAAAATTTTAAATAAGGGTACAGTGTACCCACATAAATAAACGTTATCATTGAGTACATTTTTGATAATATTACTGTATTAAAACAAATGATAAATAAGAGATATTACGCTAATATTTGCTCTGTTTATTTCATTGTCTTGAAACATCTATTTGTGTATCATAACAATAAATTTACCTATATATGTACTATTCATTTCGTCGCTATTTGCGAAATAAAAAACTCTCTTATCTTGCCGATGAACGGAACTGTCTACCTGAGCCTAGCCATAAAAACAAGCCACGGTATGTTTTAAGATTTTTTATTTGGCAAATAGCGATGAAATAAACTATATTTTAATAAATCTATTAAAAAATTATAAATAATCTGTTTTAATAAAATTTAAGGACATTCAGCCCGGTACAAATAATTATAGTTTTTGTACGGCTTTTTAAGTATTATAGTGTGTTATTTATATTCATCATCATCATTAGGTCATCAGTCCTAAGACTGGCTGGACGCTAACCTCCAGCTTCTCCGATCTTGTGCTAATCTACGCATTTCGCTAATTGTGCTACAACCTACATCCCTTACTATTTGCGAGGAGTAGTCTAATCTAGGCCTACCTCTGCCTTTCTTCACTCCTATTTCTGCCTCCAAAATATCGCGGACTATTCTCCCATGTCTCAGCAAGTGGCCTACCGTTCTATCTCTTCCCATCCTTATGTTTTTCCACATACTTCTTTTCTCGCCGACTTTCTCCAATACTTCTTCGTTTCTAACCCTATCAGTCCATGGTATTTTCATCATTCTTCGGTAACACCACATCTCAAAAGCTTCTAATTTCTTCCTACTTGCTTCCCCTACCGTCCAGGTTTCGCAACCGTATAGTGCCGTGCTCCAACATATGTTTTCAAAAATCTCCTCCTTGTTTCTAAGTTTATTACCCCCGAGCATAAAAGTGCTTTCTTTTTGTTAAAAGCTACTCGACCCTGCGCTATTCTTTGTTTTATGTCTTTATCGCTTCTTCCATCCCAAATTTATTTTACTTCCTAAATAAGTGAAGTCTTTAACTTCCTCCAATCTTTCATTATTAATTTGTACTTTCGTTTTTACTCTGCTCTCGCGCCCTCTGCACACTAATACTTTAGTTTTGTTTTTATTCACCCTCATTCTGTATTCCTCTGTCAACACTGCCTCCATTTCGTTCAATGCCGATTCTAATTCCTCCTTACTAGATGCTAATACTGCTATATCATCCGCGAATCTCAGCATTTTTAGTTTCTGTCCCTGTACTTTAATCCCGAAATCCACTCTATCTTTTACCACATTAATCGCCTCTTCGATGTACAGATTAAAAATTAGTGGTGATAGCGTACATCCTTGTCTTACTCCTTTCCTAATATCTACTTCCCTTTTTTCCCCTTCTACTTCTATAACAGCAGTTTGCTCTTTGTATAGATTGTGTACTACTCTCCTATCTCTATACTTCATTCCCGCGCTCTTTAGTATCTCGAACATTTTTTCCCATCTTACGTTATCAAAAGCTTTTTCTAAATCTACAAATCCTATATAAGCGTTCTTTCCTTTTTCTATTGTTTTCTCTAACATTACTCTTAGCGCCAGAATAGCTTCGCGAGTACACTTATTTCGCCTAAACCCGAATTGGTCTTCTCCTAGTATTTCCTCCGCTCTATTTTCCATCCTCTTCTGCATTATTCTGGTTAAGATTTTTGACGCGTGGGAAGTTAGGCTAATCGTTCTAAAGTTCTCGCATTTGTCGGCTCCTCTCTTTTTCGGTATAGTAACGATAATGTTCCTCTTATAATCCTCCGGCATTTCACCCGTTTCGTATATGTATTTTACCAGTTCAAACATCCTATTTACTGCTTTCTGTCCCGCACATTTCACAATTTCCGCCTGTATTTTATCTACACCCGGCGCTCTATTATTCTTTAGCCCCCTTAGTGCTATTTCAAATTCCTCTCTCAATATAGGTTTTCCTACATCTTCCCTATCGATGCTAGATTCTTCTTCTAATATATCTCCTAATTCCTGACCCTCATATAAATTTCCTAAGTACTGCTTCCATCTATCCGCTTTCTCCTCTCTTCCGATCAGCATGTCCCCCGATTGACTCCTAACGTTTCTACTTATTGTTCCTATATCCCTGAAGTTCCTCTTAATTATTTTGTAAGCCTCATCGATTTTACCTACTTGCAACTTATCTTCTACTTCTTTGCATTTATCCTCTATCCATTGTTCTTTCGCTTTTCTACATTTTCTAATGATTTCCCACTTTATTGACTTATAAGTTTTCAGTCCTTCTTCGTCTCGTCTGTTATTGTAGCCTCGTCTTTTTCGCATTAAGTTTAAGATTTCGTCCGTTATCCAGGGCTTCCTAGCTTCCCTTTTATCGTGTCCTAAAGCGTCCGTAGCCGCGGAATCTAGACTATTCTTGATACCCTCCCACTCAGTTTCTGCGTTATTGATTTTGTCCTTACTCGCTTTATTTATTAATTGATCTGTTTTCTCCTGGAACTTATCTTTCATATTCTGATCCCTCAATATGTCTACATTTATACGTTTCTTATCCTTCCGGGTTTTCAGATTTTTGAACTTTAATTTAGCTTTCATGACTACCAAGTTGTGGTCGCTGTCTACATCAGCTCCTGGATAACTCTTACAGTCTTTTACTTGATTTCTAAATCTCTTCCTAACCAGAATGTAGTCTATCTGATACCTGTCTATCCCTCCTGGCATTTTCCATGTGTACCGCCTCCTAACGTGATTCTTGAACAATGTGTTCGCGACTACCATCTTGTGCTTCTCACAGAATTCTATCAGTCTGCTACCTCTCTCGTTTCTGTTTCCTAATCCATAAGGACCTACAAATTGTCCTTCTTTCCCCTCACCTACGGCTGCGTTAAAATCTCCTACTATTATTAAATTTTCATGACCCTTCACAAATCCTATTACCTGCTCTATGTCCGAATAAACGGCTTCTAACTCTTCCTCACTGTGGCTAGAAGTAGGCATGTATACTTGCACTATTACTGTTTCCACTGGCTTCGAATCTAACCTAACCATCATTACTCTCTCGATGTATTGTAGGTAGCTATCTACACACTGTCCTGCGTTCTTCCGCATAACGATCCCTACTCCCGCGTTTCCATTTACCGATCCTGTGTGTATTACCCTATAGTCACCGCTCCAAAAATCTCCTACTTCCGGCCAGCGCATCTCACTTATACCTAGTATATCTAATCCTAACCTATCCATTTCTATCTTCAGATTCTCTAGCTTCCCTGCCTGTCTCATGCTTCTGACATTCCACGCTCCGACTTGTGAAATGCTACACTTCTTACTATCCCTACCATTGCACTCGATCACGTCTCCCGGAACAGTCCTCACCCGGAGATCCGAACGGAGGACTATTTTACCTCCGGTGTTTTTTGCCCCAGGAGACGCCATCATTAATTTGGGATAAGCTTTCTGTTAGCTATTCTGAGGATTATAATGTGGTGGTTTCCTCTTGCCTTCCACATCGCAGTCGTGTGTGTCATAGCACCATACCAACCCCCACGGTTTCTGCCACTATGACTACTGAAAGAGCTGCTGCCCTCCTTCAGGGACTTGTCTTACTCTGGTTTTTCAATAAGGACCCCCCCACTATGGTTAAACCTATGGTACGGCTCCTTAAATCATTAAAACGCGCAAGCCGACCCACCCGTTCTAGTTTGCACTAGAACTTCGTCAAGGTGCAAGTCCTATCGGATCGGTTTATTTATATTATGTATTTAATATTCAAGTATTCAAAAGAAGTACATGGGTAACAGAATTTATTATTATGCAAAGTGTTTGTCGTATTATATTAGATTTAGCTACAGTTATATACATAAAGTAAGTATTAAAACATCACCGTAATAAATTACCAGTCTAAAACTTATATTTTCCAATACTTATCACATTCTAAGCATCCGAGCTATTTTATTGAGGATTCCTGATGAAGTTCTGCAAATTGCATGAGATTGAGAGAAGTTTAATTGAAATTGTCTGTTACCCGAAGCCACAATTTTCATTCAAGCGGTATTACTTCCAATATATCTCCTGTAAACATATCAAATTATTACTCCACTTAATGAGTAATCACTAACAATTATACGAAATAAATAAATCTAATATGTAGGCATAATTATAAGATATATTCAGTAAACATTGAAGAAAAGTTGTATGAAATTTAATCATTTATATTTAACAACAATTTTAATTTATAAATATATACATCGAAAATCAAGTATTAAAACATTTAAAATCCACTAAAATTATAGCTTTATCTGTAGTAATTAGGAGGCTATGAAAATATTTTCGTATGTCTTACAATTACGGTCTCTCCTTTTATACTCACTGCGCAAGAAATAATGTCAATGACTCATATCTTAAAAATTATATTTGACAGCAAAGAACAATAAAACTAAAAAATTTAAAAACACAGTAACTCTAAAAAATAACAAAAACTAAACACTCCAACAAAATAATAATTGACGGATATTACCTTCCCTCGCATTTACCATAGTTTAACACCGGTGTGGTATTACCATTTGATCAATATTTTGCCACGCCTCCGAGAAATCTAATTTTATCTTGTCCTACTTTGCAGTGAATTAGACATGAAGCAAGTGTCTCTTTCGATATGGTCTTATGAAATATCAATAAGGTTAAGGTCTGGGATTATGCCTGGCTAATTTATTACTATACTCTCAGTTGACATATTCCCTTCACTTCAACTCCTCGAGCATTATGGGGATGTACATAGTACATTTTTTCAGTAAAAAAAAATCATCACTAACAGCTGGAATATAACGTATAACGGGGGCTCCAGGACTTCCACTATGTACCTGTCAGCCCTCAAATGTTCTATAAAGATTGTTTATGCCTCTATAGATGTTCTCCAAGTCATTACCAATTCCCCACCATAGCTAACAATCTATTTGAAGATACACTGTGCCTGACATTCGCCAGGTCTCACATATCACTTGCGTCACTACTGTAGGGGTAAAAAGACGACTCATCATTGAATTAAACATTTCTCGGCTTACTTTTATCCTAAGGCGAATGATATGTGGCAAATTCTAGTCGCCTGCGTCAATAACTTACCTCTAACTTTTGACCTGTTACGATATCCTAAGGTATAAGTTAACTTTCTTATGATTTGGTTACTCAGTCGTCTACCGTATGCGTTTGAAAATATAGTACTCATCTCATTACATATCGCTGCCTTGTATACTGTCGATGTCGGCGTTGTCATCCTTTTCCTGCCTTGTTTTAGTTCCCTTTGATTTTACTCAGTTTCTCGATATCTCCTTAGAATTGTAAATATCGCCCTTTGCATCCTATAAGGGACACTCGTAAGTTGGGCTATCAAATTGAGATCGTTTCTATTAATATTCATTTTTGACATTTCCTGTATGATAATGCTTGATATTAAACTTAACGTGCCGTAGTATATTGCGAAAAGATTGAATAATTCGTAAATAAAAGTTTATTCGAATTGTTCAAATATTAACAAAAATATGAGAATACAAAAGTTGAGAAATGATTCAAAATGTATTTGAATTATTAACTATTATTAATAAATGTATTGTAATATTACTCATTAATGAACTACTGTTATGCGTATATTTAAGCTATTTCCTTTCATGAATAACTTACATGCATAGGTCGTGGTGTCATTTTTCTCTCAAGATTTCGTAAATTACAAATTGGGTGTAATAAACATCCCTTCTCTATTATTTCATTCTCAGTTTTTCATTTATTTATTAGTCACATATAGTTTTTTATGCGTTTATATTGACACGAAACTAAATTACGTAAATCGATTGTGTTCAGGTAATCTACTACTACTACTACTACTACTACTACTACTACTACGAATAGTAGTAGTTTATCTAATATAAGAATATAAGGTCAGAAAGCAAGTAATACATACTTCTTATGCCTAAAAGATGTGTCCAGTTTTCCATAAATACTGAGGAATATTATTAAACCTGTACGAATATTTTTTCCGCTTTAACGAGAAGCTCCAAAAATAAAAGTTGATAATTAAGGATATAGCCAGGATACAGCAAGAATTATAACGGTTATTACACTCACAATGTAGATAAGATAATTGAAATAACTCGTAACTCCAAAAACTTTCGAAGTAATCGAAGACTGCAAATTTGTAACTATTCCGCGTAAGTTCATATTATTTTAGATGATTCAAAAAAAATTTCAAGGATGCGGGAATGACTTTAATGCTCATCTGGTAATAAATTCCAACAATTATTAAGAAGTCTTAAAGATGAAATTGAAAAAACTAAAGATGTGGTATTTCTGAAGTTAATTTTCATAATTGTATATTAGGCATGCAAAACGAGCACTTGTAACTAGATTTGAGGCAATATAAGTCATATAAAATATACACCATTTGAGAAATATTTCTTTGCATAATATTCTCGCGAAAACAATCATACAATAAACTCTAGTAGCTGAGAGTTTGTTAAAAGTATAACCAACGACGGATTGTTGGATGGAAAATATCAAATCACATAAATATGGTAATAGCATAAACAACAATAAGAGCTCTATACCTGATAGTTCAATGTTTCAGTAAGTCCGCTAAATGATCAGATTAATAGTTCAGTAAACTGAAAATTTGTTATGGTTTACTAATCATGACAGAGTAATAGATATAAAAAATTCAGAATTTGATGTTAAGGTTGTCTAGAAAAGTAACGATTGTTTTGAAAAGCTATCATCTATATTACGAAAATTATATTAGCAAGTTGCTAAAACGCAGTTTTGTCAGTATATATTAAAGAAAACTAGACACATAGATTCAATTATAGTCTCTGCGTGACACCAAATTTAATTGTGTGGGATGGAGATGTAGAATTTTTATTGTCCTCTTTCTATGGTTAAAGAAATAGAATTCTATTATTTTGAATACTTTCTGACAAGTATATCTTATATTAATATTTTAACTTATATTAATATTTTAATTTATAGTAAGATTTTAATTAATACTTATACTAATATTTTAAATTGAACGTCATTAAATAGTGAATTATATTTAGCAAAATGTAAACTTGTGCCAATTTCATATGAATAACAATTTACCAGAGATCTCCCAACAGTTTTGAAGAGTTGGGAATGATATTAGTGCACGCTTTTGGAAACAAATTGCAACAACTTTTGAGAAATCCCAAAGATAAAATTAAAAATAACAAAAGGTTCGGGATTTATGAAACAATTTGAGAAGATTGTAATCAAGAGCATATTGGGCAAACTAAAAGAGCAATTGGAACTAGGTTTAAAGAAGATATACCCCATTTAAAATATAATAGATTAGAATAATTTTTCGTGGCTCAACATGCGTTTAAAAACAATCATAGAGTAGACTCTAGTAACCTAAAGTGAACTAGAACAAGTATAACGAATAATAGACTATTATATATCAGAAAACGACATGGCTTAATGTTAGTTTTAATCATCTCCCGATGATGCCAGTGTGCTTGGAAAAACGTGTGTAATTTGTTGGTGTTCGTGAAAAATTGGCCTCCTGTTTTTGTTGATGTATCGAATTTCGAGCTCCTTTCCAAAACCCGTAGTATTAAATTTCTAAAAATAATCCTGATGCTTTCGCCTTCATCATAATTTATACAAAAATTAAAATTTATACATTATTTATGAAGCTATACAAAATTAGTTCCTGATATGAATATATAATTATTTTATATAATATTTACATTGGGATAATTTACTGGGTCATATATTTTTTCTTATACTTTAATATATACTTTTCTTGGTTTTTAAATGAGGCCACGCATATATTATTCAACACATTAAAAGCCTACCTGACTAACAGCAAAAATATAATTCAGGTAAAGATCTGAGATGTACCTATATATAGATAATTATCTCATATTCGGAGATATATTAACAATACCACCGGGGTCTCGACCTGCCTACTATGAACCCAGGGTTCGTTGCTACTAGTTCTTATTGAGTTCGTTACTACTCCTTGGGTCGAACTGTGGTGTGGTCGACCCGAGGAATAGGCAAACTGATACCTCTAAATCCGGATTGCTCGTTTTTCAAAGGCATACTTACTACACTGCACTGACGAGACACAAGATAAGGTCGAAACCGGTTGCAGTTAGCGGTATCCCGAGATAGAGGACGCTTTGCATCTTCCTCGTGTGATTTTCGAGCAATCCGAATTACAGTATTTCTGCGCTAACGAAATGGTTAGATGAAATACGACAAATTTTGCCATATAATACAGCGCTCGTCGTCAACATGTAGCCGAGAGAATAAATTTTTTGGCTTAATTTTTTTACTTTTTATTGTAAAAGGCATCTGCAGATGGTGTGGAGTACTAAGAACCTCCTCATGTCAGTAACTTATAAAATTAAATCACCATCTGAAAACCTTGTATTAGTAATTAAGCTTTGTTTAGACTTGGATTGTTTTCAAAACTACCGATAAATGGCACGGGGTACGTTCTACTATAGTAGAAATAAACGGCGTCTACAAGATACGAGCCTCGTTTGTCAAAGGTATACTCGCTCACACTGCACTCACGAGACCCAAGATAAGGTCGAAACCGATCTGCAGTTAGTGGTATCCTAAGATAGAGTATGCTTTGCATCTTCCTCGTGTGGCTCTCAAACAATCTGAATCACAGTATTTCAGTCCTAACGAAATGGTTACGAAATACGGCAAATTTAGCCATGTAATTCAGCGCTTGTCGTTGGCATGTAGCCGGGAGAATAGCTGTTTTGGCTTAATTTGTTTGTGCCTTATTGTACAAGGCACTTATAGATAGTGTGGAGTATTAAGAACCTCGTCATGTCAGTAGTTTATAAAATTAAATTACCATATGAAAGCTTTGAATTAATATATATATATATATATATATATATATATATATATATATATATATATATATATATATATATATATATATATATATATATATATATATATATATATATATATATATATATATATATATATATATATACTCAAACACTATTCACGCTAACTGTAATATATTTATTCATTTACGTGACATTAATGAATGTATATAATTTGTTTATTTTTATTTCAAAATATATTTATATTTATGTTGCTACAAAATTAACTACTGTAAATGTAGTCTAATTAATTACTGAAATTTATGAAGTGAAATATTAAACTGATCGCTCGCACATATAAAGTTAATAAAAAATTAATTCAGCTTATAAATACATTGGCAACAGTATCAGTAGTTAATAAAAGCGGGGGAAGAACATCAAGGGAAATTACTTTACCCCCCAATAACCATTCATCAACCACAGTATTCACAACAGACAACCTTTAGATTCTCTAATAAGCTATAATAGATATAAAGCAACCGTAATATTTTACCCTTGCCCTGATTTTTTAATTTAAATTTTTTTACATACTCTGATTGAAAAATGAAAAATCCAAGATTTGTAAGAAAGAAAATTAATAAAAAAATCTCCACGCCATTAGTTGGCTTTCTGCGATGTTATTTTCATCACAAATAACCCTTAGAGTCTTTACTGAGTCACTATAAATATAACTCGTAATAATATTTTTTTCCGGAAGTTACGAATTTTCTAATGAAAAATATAAGATTTCGTGGGAAGATGAAAAAAAAAGTCGTCTTTCCGCAATCGTAATATTTACAACAAATTACCAATACAAATTACAGTCTGTATGAAGTCATTATAAAGATGAAGGTAACCTAATAATTTTCTTACAAAAAATATACATAATTGTTGGGGAATAAAATTTTAAAAATTTCCATACCTCTAGTAGGTCTTCTGCAACCAGTATATTTACGTCAAACATATTTAGAAATTCTAATAAATCACTATAAAGATAAAACTACATTAATTTTTCTACAGACTATGATTTTTTTATGAAAAATACACATTATTAGGGAGGAAAATTAATAAAGAATTCTACATACCCCAAGTCGGCTTTTCGCAATCTCATTGCCCATCACAGGGAAATTTTAGTGTATTTGTTGAGTTACTCTAAATATAAAATCGTCTCCTAATATTTTCTACGGGGTGTCACGAATTTTCTAATGGAGAAAATACAGTATTTTGCAGGAGGTAAATTTAAAGAATATCAAATTCTCAGTCCGCTTTCCGCGACTATAATATCCACGACAAACAACCTTAGAATCTCTATACTAAGTCACCCTAAAAGTAAAGTGGCCCTAATATTGTTTACAAATGCTACGAATGTTTTATAAAAGAAGCATATGATTTTTAGGGAAGAAAATTGAAAAAGAAACACTATAGCTCCAATAGGTCCACCGCAAACTACAACATTTACGGCAGACAACTTTTAGAGATTCCTATAATTAATTGCGAAGATAACATCGCTCTAATTGTTTTTTACAGACGTTACGATTTTTTAAATTAAAAAATTACAAGACTATTAGGGGGAAAATTAAAAATAAAATCCATCGCATCCGCAGTCATCTTTCCGCGACCTCAATGTTCACCGAAAATAACCTCAGAACCTCTACTAAGTCCCTCTAAATATAAAACCGTGTTAATATTTCTGTTCAAGACGCTACAAATACTTTAATGAAGAAAGCACTTACTTAAAGACTTAATCTCCTTCGACTTACTACTGTGAGGTTACAAACTCGCGAGTCTGCTTTAATAATCCACAACGTTTAGAGGATCTAAGATAACTATTTCGATAAATTATTATTAACATGTAATTCATTATAAGTTTCCATTCTATAATTTATATATTGTTGGATGACAAATATTTTGTGGACCTCTAAAATCATAATTTTATTATTAACAAGAACGACAATAAATGTACACATTTAAATTTTATTTTTTACCATCTATTAATTTTGAGGCATTGATAATAATTTTAAATATATCCATGGTAAAACTTAGTTATACAGGGTCTTTCAATAGGGACGCTTGAAATTTGTTAGGTTATAGCGGCCATATTGTTAAAGCAACTTCTGTCAAATTTATTGTAAAGTGTTCAGTAGTATATGGAAAATTACTGTGGAATATTATACTATTCAACAACGTGTTCAAATAATCAAATTTTACTTTAAATATCAGTGGTCTGTTCGAAAAACGTTCTGCGCAATACGTGATTTTTATCCTCGCCACAACCATCCCGCCGAGTCGACTATTCGACGTTTAGTGGCCAAATTCGAGTCAGGTAGTTTAATAAATAATCAGCCAATACCCGTATGTAACTGAAACGCAAGGTCTGCTGTAAGTATCGCTGCTGTGCATGAGAATGTACGAGAAAACCCGAGACAGTCAATTTCTCGTCATTCACAAGAACTTGGCTTTTCTGCGGCTTCAATTTGACGAATTTTGCGTCAGGACTTGGATCTGCACCCGTACAACTGACCCAGGAACTTTAAATAAATAACCATAGGCAACGCCGTGTGTTCGCTGATCTAAGTGATGGTAATATAAAAATAACCAAGACAGAGCAAAGCAAGTTTCGAAACTTGCTGATCTAAACACTTTAAGATAACATTGGCATCTCCGCTACGTGCCGTATGCCACGATGGAGATTCTACACGAGCGATTTAAGGGCATGGATATCTCGCGCAGCGGGGACATGAACTGGCCACTGAGATCATGCAACTTAACGCCTCTAGACTTCTTCCTTTGAGGCTATCTTAAATCGCAGGTCTATGGGAATAAAACGCAAACAATTGATGCCCTCAAAGTCAACATAACGAACGTCATCCAGAAAATTCAACCAGATTTATGCAACATAGTTATTAAAAATTGAACCTCCCTAATACGCGCTACCAAGAAAACCCGCGGCGAATATTTGCACGACGTTATATTCCATACTTAATATCATAAAATATTCTTTCAAAGAAAAAAAAACTTCAGTGAATATCTCACACACAACTTGTTTTATTTACATTTAAAAATTGAACATCCTTATTGAAACACCTTGTATATGGTAAATGGTCCACGAAGATTCTTATAAATCCAACGACTATGTTACAGAAAACAGTAAAATTACATCAGAACACACATTTTATTTTCTACCATTTACTAAAATTTCATTTTCTTAAGCTCCTTATCTCTATCCCAACTAGCATCTCTAAGTTCGCAGTTACTAGAATTTGATTTAATACAGCCGATATCTTTTGATTTAGTCTATGTGGCAACGAATACATACTTCTCAACCAAGAATATATATAATTATGTTATAAAACAACAACGAATTAGATCTTAAATGAACACTTTACATCTCACGCAAATATCCGTATAATAAAATTAGAGCAGCGGCATGAAGTTGATAGCTGTTTAGCACTTATTTACCATTTTATGAGTAGTGAAGGTGTTTTTAGCACGTCTTTGCTGTTTTACCCTTTTACATTCTCGTTCACGATTATATCGTGGGTTCGTATGTTACTACCCTCATAGTTGTGTAATTTTCCTCCGTAGAAACTCAAACGCCATACTATTTCTTTGCCCTTTGTTATTTTCAAACGTTTTTCCTTCGGGGTGTGTACATTTTGTTTTTACTTTGTGTGTTAATGTTAATAGTTGCATCGCAATATAGTGGCATTATTATTGATTAATTTTTGCTGAACTATACCCCGTTTAAACAAAATCTAAGTATTTGTGATGGGTGGAAATAATAAATTTAAATTTGACCTTGTTTAATCTCAACTCGATAGTGATATTGATTTATGTCATAATTAGGAAGATCATCTCACAATCAATAACAAATCCAGAGGTTATAACATTTAACAGACACAATATCAAATCTGTTAATTTTTTATCTAAATACATAGACTATCCTGTGGTTGATCATAAATGTCTTAATGTAATACGAGATAAAAAGTTATTGTGGACCAAATATGTTAATTACATTATAACATAATGTAAAAAAGGCGTACATTTTTGGAGAGCTATAACTAAAGATACATGGGGAGCAAATACCAAAATTTCACTTATGTGACTACTATAAATCCTATATACATGCAATTTTAGATAATGGCTGTATTATATGTGGGGGCACTTAAAATGCTAACCTAAAGGCTATCAACAGAATTCAATATAGAATCATACGAATGTGCATTGGAATGTTCTTCCCATATCAAGAAATTCTTGCTGAATCCTAAAAACCACCATTAGGCCTGAATTAGGAGAAGAGAATGGCTGACAAATAAGTTTCTTGCTAAAATAACTTCATATAACAAGTGGTTATATCGTAAAGTGGATTCAGTGGTTATACAGTATTTAATTACTAATTATTGTGTCAACATAAATAGTTCTCCACTGGTAGAATAATTTCTGGAATGTTCCATACATTTGGAGCTCCTTTTATGTAGTATGGGACTATCCTTATCCTTATTTAGATACGATTGTGGGCTTTTTTTCCTAATTTCAAATATAGTATTCCCTATATATTTAATAACCGGAGTCTTTAATCAGATGGTTCTCAAGTAGGTCCTAAGTAAATTTTTGTTTGTAAAAATTTACGCAGTTCAAAATTATCATATGGTATCGTGCTTTCAATATAGTAAATAAATAGTATCACAGCCTTTTTTAAACTATTCATAGACTGTACCATTTATAGTATAGAAACCTATGACATCTATCAAGCACTAACTTGGGTTGTACAGCTAAACATACCACTTAAAAGCCTAGAAAAAAAACCAATATTGGTATTTTGAATGATACAAAATAAGTTCTTCTTGCAATACAAAACCCTAAGCAATATTAGTCAAAATAAAATAATATATTAAATAAAGCAGAACGAAGGGAAGGGTTTTAATTTTTAAAGAAGGGCTTACGGTCAGATATATATGGATGAAACAAGACATTATTAACATAGCACATAATTGTCGTGTGAACCAACTTGCAAAAAATGTAGCCCTGGGAATTGGTGTCATCCAATCATTCTTTTCTCTGCTCAATTTTAATCATATTTTTAAGCAATATTTATGTGTAGTAAGTGGCGGAAATGTTGAAAAATATATGTGACAAAGGTTAATAATCAGAATACACAACTGCAGCCTTTTTTTACCATCGAATTTATTTCGTTTATGCTGTGTAGAGGTAACAAGATTTTTATCAGCAAATATTAGCAAGATGAGTTTTAATCATGGTTGATTTCAAGAGCATCTAAGTAAAACTGGGATCGTAAACAATCCTAACTGCTAAGTCTAAATTTCAAGCTTTTAGGACTCTAAATGTTATCATACAAAAATATATATTCAAACATTTTATTCTATTAAAACTAAATGGAATAAAAAACAGCGTGGATTATAGTTTATTATGGCATAACTCAAGTACAAGATACACATACACATTTACAGTTTTCTTGTAATTCTGCGTGGGTGCCAGAAACATATTACTACCACTTTTATTTATGTCTTTGCATTACGGAAATGCAATGTACTTCCAGAAATTGGAATTTGGCGATGCCTGAGGCGGTCTTCGAATGGGATCTCGTGAACTACTCGTGCTGAACACCTTTTTGTAATATTATTTTTATCGCAGCGATTCGAAATTAAATTAGACCGCCCTCCAGTTTACACAGATTTTATCAAAGCGAATTAAATGTATTTTCTGGTAGAAGATTACGTCAATTCTTATCCGAAAAGTTTATTCAACCGACAACGTCGTCCTTTTTTAGTCGTCAAAATAAGATTGATTAGTGTTTCCGCATCAATAAGTTCCAAAATTTCAATAAAAAAAGGCTTACAGTACAAGGATTAAGAGAGTTCCTTCCCTCAAGCTGTTTTATTGGGGAATACGAACCTTTGTATGTAGAACAATCATAGTTATTATACCAATATACATAGAATAAACAATGGCGTTCTATGTACACCATGTTCCTAGTTTGGAATAAAATTTATCAAATTAAAATTAACACTTTTTCGAGAAAGTCATTGGACACCGATTGCTATTTTCCAAACAACTGTAAAGGTTGTTTTCAATTTCTCGACATTAATCCCCTAAACCCTAACAACCTCATCTCTAAAATTTGAAATATGAAGATACCCCATATAATACTCGTTATTTCTTGTACTGAGCTTTAAAACAGACATTTTATTAAAAAAACAATGGAAATGCCTAAGGAATTATCCACATTTTCAATTTAATACAGCCTCTTACAATAACTGTTCAATATATAGGATCTTTCAATAGAGACGCTTGAAATGAATTACGTCATACCGGCCACGTTGTTAATGTAATGTCTATAAAATTTATCGTAAGTTATTCGGTGGTATATGGCAAACCACTGTGGAAAGTTATAGTGTTCAAAAGTGTGTACAAATTATCTAATTTTATTATCAAAATCAGTACTCCGTTCGAAAAACGCTCCGCACAGTACGTGATTTTTATCATCGCCACAACCGCCCCGCCGGCGCTGTATCGACTATTTGACGTTTGGTGGTCAAATTTCTCCTTGTTTTGTTTTAAGTCCTGTCAGGACTTGGGTCTGCATCGATATAAAATCCAACTGACCCAGGAACGTAAGGTAAATGACCATAGACAATGCTGTGTGTTCGCTGATTGAGCTCTGACCAGTTGGAATTTGACCCAAATTTCGTCAAAAAATTATCTTTAGCGATGAGGTCCATTTTTGGATGAATAGATATATGAAGAAGCAATATTGCCGAATTTGAGATGATATCAATCTACACGAGATACATCAGCACCAAATGCAACCCGAGAAAGTCATTGTTCGGTGCGAATTTTGGTCTCACTCTTTGGTGAGGAATCATCGGTCCGTACTTCTTTCAAAACTAAACTGCCATTGCCATAATAATCAACGGCGAGCACTACAGATCGATGATAAGCAACTTCTTGTGGCCTAAACTGGATAATATGAATGTGGCATGCTCTGTGCATGCCACATTCTCTCTTATATTCTGCACAAGCGATATCAGGGCATGGTTATCTCGTGCACCTACGACGTGAGCTGGCCACCGAGAACCTGTGATTTAACGCCTTTATACTTCCTTCTTTGGGGCTATCTTAAATAGCAGGTCTATGCTAATAAACCGCAAACAATTGATGCCCTCAAAGTTAATATAACTAACGCCATCCAGCAAATTTAGCCAGATATATGCAAGAAAGTCATCGAAAATTAGATCTCCTGAATACGTGCCGCCAAGCAAAGCCTCAGGGGATATTTTAATGACGTTATATTCCATACATAATGCGATAAAGTATTTTTTGAAGTAACAAAATGTTGAGTATGTAGCGACGCCAAAAGTGGATATCCTACACAAAACATGTTTTATTTACATTTAAAAGTTATTAGCGTCCTTATTGAAAGGCCCTTTACCACCATTCTGAACTTCATAATAACATATTCAGTCAACATCATGCGGAATTTTACGAATAATCTCCATTACTATAATCTTCAGTTTCTTCGTGTTCCTGGCTGATTCACGTAAACCATATTTTGCATGTAACTCCGTAAATAAAAATCTAAATGGGTCATGTCGAGACATCTTGTAGCCTCTATACTGCTCCTTGTTTGCCTGTTTCGTACAGATAGAGCCTATTTCATTTAAACATTTGCACTATCAAAATATTTACAGAATAATGAGCTGGAACACGAAATTGCTAGAAACAAATACATTCATGAACCAAGTCGAGTTCATCATCATGTGGAAATAAAATGATTAACAGCGACAACGATTTGAATTGTAAAAAATTCAAATATACACCTTCGTTCACATTTGCCGCGAAGAAATATTGTCGCGATATTCTATCGCCAATTATTTTCGCCCAATCATTCACTTTTTATAGTCGTTGGGAATGGGTCTCTTGTATAAGGATTTATGTTCCAGTAGCTTATCGTTTATTTATTTACGCTGCCACTAAGTATGAAATGAAGTTGCATGCTAAGTATGAATGTAAGTTTTAGCTATAAATTATTATTTTCGACATTGTTTCGTAAAATTCTAGTCTTCTGTCAGTATCGTCAAATAGGAGCCCTTGTACTTTATGTCCTTATTTCTTTACATAACGATGAATTGTTGATTTCGAAACGTTTTGTTGCTGAGTAAATTTCCATGGGGGTTTTCTGTTAAATTGAGTATAACTTCAGCAAGTGTCAAATATTTCAAGTCCGTTTGATCAACTAATAATTAATTAATTGAACCCTGATTGTGAGTTTACTTATCGAACGCAAACAACTAACATTTATTTTTAACTGTTTTAACTCTAAACGACTAGCAACTGTCATTAACTCATTACTAAATCTACATAGATATCCACTCAAAAATAATAAATTGTTGAATAATATTTATTTATTCTGGTGATCGTGGGGGATCAAAAACAAACTCTACAACTATTTTTTTTTAATAAAAATCGACATTCGAGAATTTTTTAAGACTAAGAGCTAAGAAAATGTTAATTTTAGTTTATATAACGATTACATTTATGTTGTTATTTGCATATTGCTTATTATATAACCCACAGTCTGACTTCCGCATTTCCAGAGCTCTGAAAATTATTTTCTAAAGCTGTTTCACATCGATACTTATACTACGATCATTGAAAAGATCGTGGCATTCGTACCCAGAAAATTCGTACCCAGGCAAGACTGAATAAAACATTAGAGGTAGACATATCGTTTGAAAATGCCATCAGAGTATTAACCAATTCAATACTGAATATTCGTTCGAGGGGTATTAGTATTTTCAATTTTTCAGTTGTCTAATTTTTTAAAATACTATCTATATCCATCTTTAGGGTATTTAAAACTATAAAAACATGAACCACATACCTGGACCATACTTTAGAGAAATTGAGTTATTCTTCGGCTTCTATCTCAGATCTACCCATGAAGAAATTTGCGAGAAGAAACATACAGTTAAAAGACGATAGAGAGGTATTCGTTGCAGTCCAAACGTGCTATTGAAAATATTCGATGATACTAAGCACAAAACAATTCTGATTCATACCAAGATTAGTTAGAGTAATGTATTTGTCCATGGTTTCTCGATTGAAGCTATTGAGTTAAAGTAGTTCCTTGAGATAGTCTGTAGTATAGGAACACTAGGTACCATAGCTCTGCAGCAGGAAAATATTCGAACTACTTTGTTAACCGTTTTGACAAGTCGTTAGATCAATTGCCGAGTAGATTGGCCAGAACTGCACATTAGAAAATACGAGATTAGGAATCAGAAGCAGTGACATTATAAACCAAAACATTCTCTATTTGCTACCGACTTACCATACAAAAAAAATATTACAAAGAATAAGGCTATGAGTGAACCATACATTAACCCAGAATAATTATTGATAGCGCTTTACTTAATCTGATCAAAACTTTATCTAAACTGAAAAGTTTAGATAAATAGAATTTAGTGGTGATTTCAAAGTTAGTTTTAATTATACCCTGATGATGCTAATTTGACTGGCGAAACGAATCTAAAGCAGCGTATAATCTTCCGATGTTTATGGAAAGACAGTCACCTGATTTTTAGAGGTTACACTATAGGTTAATTTATTTTTAACGCCCTACATAGACAGAGGATCCAAGAAACAGGACATCGTATATGTTAGGATGTTATCAGAATCAAGAACAATACGCATTGTGCCCGTAAAATAATTTTCGTTCAATCGAAACTTTTACTCTGAGCCACTTAGCACATTTCATAAATATTTTAAAAAATCACAATCATTTCAGCCATAGTATATGGTATCCATTTAATGGTATTTATCAACAACGAGTCGCTAGTGACTAAATAATAAAGGGCAGAAATCCTTCTCAACCTTAAACCCACTCATCCACAGGCCGACAATTAGGTTAGGCGCGCGAGTATTCAGTCATCCACCTTATTTACCAGGAAGGTGTCCACAAGAAGTCATATTTATGGATGACAAATGTAATAATTTGCAGTTTGTCACGGAATCTATTCACAAAACAATATGTAAGTAACCGAGCCATCTTCTCAAAGTTTCCAGTCTATGGAAACCAGACTTTTTCAGTCTCAAACAAATGAATTGACGTACACTCGACCCGTCAACGACCCCGGTGTCTCGTAAACAAGTTGTAAGACAGCGAAAGCTGCAGGGAAATCCCTCATCAGATTTCCCAATTGGATCGGAAATTTCACTTTGGCGTAATACTCCGTAGAAGCACCTTTCGGCCGACGAGCACTTATCCAGCTTACAACTTTCTGAGAATCGAGGGAGCTGCTGGCACGTGGGGAGGGAGCTAACTGAAAGGATGCCGACGCAGAAACGAGTGTCGGTGAATGTAAAAAGTGTCGGGAAACCGAAGTGGATTAGGCTGGGTAAATAGTGCTCGATTTTTTTGGCTATAATTAGAAACCGCAGATGTTTGGAGGTCTGAGTGCTTTAACTGCCTTAAGATGCCTGGAGATTCCTATGGATTTTCCGTGGAAAGACCCGACGGAGGGAGGATTTCGTTAGTTGGGTATTAAAGTGGAGGCTTTTCGTCAAAGCGAGGTGTATAATATGTGCTAGTTTCTCTCTAAATCAGTGGTTATCTCTAAACACTGTTTTATACTTTGTTATTTATTAATAAACTGGATCATGCTCATCAATTAATAGAAATAGATTTATGCGTATATAGCGCCTTTATTTATGTTGCGATCACGTGACACTATAAAGTAGGCATCGATGTTACGTTAGTGGTATTGAATAATACGAAAATTCTCTAGATTTATTGTAATGTAGAAGCTATAGGAATAGCTGTAGCGTAGAATTTAATCTAACAGATTTACTTATCAAAGCTTTAATACTTAAATAAAATAAATAAATAGTACAATAAATAATAATTTAACATCTCTAATGTAATTAACATTTCTAACGTTAACGGCATTAACATTAGAAATGTTAAAGACGGCATGAATAATAACATTTCGTAGAATGGCCTCTATTATTTGAATATAAGAGAAATAGTTAACAATGGTTAGTAATATTAATTAGTTAACAACCCTTAAGTTGATAGTATTAGTAGTATTATTACTATTAGATTATTAATACATATACCTTGGTAAATTATAACAATTTACCATTGTTGTTTGTCCCGTAACAACATGAATTGTCCCGTAAAAATTATATCAAAAATACTTTGGATTTTAAATTATAATATATTTATAATTATATAAATATATTATATAAATTATAATAATTTTAAATTATCTATCAGATATTGAAAAACAATTTTATAAAATATTACTATGCAATATATGTCAATGGGCATTAATATTAATCAAGTAAAGTGCTAAGTAAAGTTCTCTAAAAAGTGCTAACAAAAGTTCTAAATATCTCAAGAAACATATTTTCTGTTACCAATTTATTTGATAAAATACGTACGTAGTTTTCCTATTGATCAGCCCTTAAAACAGTCTCGAACAATATAAGCTTCCTATAAAGTTTTTGAAGGGGAACCAGCAATCAGTGTGTGATGGACTGAACACTGATTTGAATTGCTTTCTATTCAACGAACTTAGGCCCCAGATTTTACATTTCCAACAGAAAAAATTCTACAAATACCTTAAAACTATTCGGTTTCTACAAGGATGATCCAGGGAAGGAGAACGCGCGCTAAGAAACGAGTAATATTTCGGTGTTAGAGGAAAACTGGTCTTTTTCTTTTACAAAAATTGTTTAGAATAGTAGAGTTACTATATGATGTTCTGGCATATTGATTTCCAGAAATACAACTTTGTTGACGAAACACGCGTCGAGTGTAGTGTATAGTGTTTTGGTGTTTTGTGGAAAACTCAGTTAGTGTTTTCCAGAAATACAGTAATACCAAAACTTTCAAATACTCTCTTTTCAAATCAAATGCACAATACTCACTGAGAGAAAAGATAATATAATAGTGAATCGACGATAACATAAAGTACTATTCATTTCATCGCTATTTGCCAAATAAAAAAGTCTCTTATCTTGTCGATAAACGGAACAGTCTACCTGAGCCTAACTATAAAAACAAGCCACGGTATGAGATAAGAGCCGTTTGGGATTTTCATTTGGCAAATAGTGATGAAATAAACTATACTCAATTAATTTTAATAATTCTAATAAAGTTACAGATCAGAATATCAACTACTATTACTATGATTATCATTTTTTTAATTTAAGACTCTATGGTTGAGCTTATGTGGAGGGTTGGATATGAAACATGATATTCTTAAACTGCAAATTGTTAATTGAACAAAATTCTACATATTCTACATAGATATAAAGAAAAATACATGTTGTATCTGTGTAAAAGAAAATTAAATAAAAGCAAAAGAAATAAAAATATTATAGTTATAATTCATTTAATATAAAATAGTTTTAAAGAAAGAGTACACATATTAATTTTGTTTTAGGAGTTACGATGTTATTGAATTTATGTGTATTTCCAAAATGTATTTAATTTTAAGACTTTTAATATGGCCATAAATCGATCATCGAAGAAAACGCTTTCCAAAATGTATACAATATTTAGGTTGCACACAATATATACCTCCACCTGTGTGAAGTTAGCAACCCAAAATTGGATTTTTCAAACATTTTTTCGTATATCATTTTGACCAAGTTTTGGTCATTTTTTACCAGTAAACAGTTTATTTTGACCACCTTTTGTTTGAAAATGCGAAACGAAACTTTTGAATTTTTTGAGATTTTCTTAGCCCGCACCTCCAATTTGGAATCTGGAGCCGATTTGGGGCTCATTTTTTTGGCCACGTTTAGACCAATTTTGATCAGCAGTTGATCTATTTTGACCACCCATGCATTGTTAAATATTAATGTTTTAAAATTCTAAAAAATGTTATCCTAGCACCCCCAAAATGGTATTTTGAGTAAATTTCGATGTTTTCACTACGTTTTGACAAATTTTGACCAGAAAAAAGTTTATTTTGACCACCTTTTGTCTGAAAATGCTGAAAAAAATCAAGCCCTCGAGCTTTTTTTAGTCCACACCCCCAAATTGGATTTTTCAACTTTTTTTTCGTTCATCATTTTGACCAAGTTTTGACCAGATTTGACCAGTGACAGTTTATTTTGACCACCTTTTGTTTAAAAATGCGGGACGAAACTCATATTTGAGGTCTGTGAAGTTAGCACCCCCAAATTGGTATTTTCAACTTTTTTTTCGTTGAGCAAAAACAGTTTTTCTAATTTCTTTTTTATCCCACCCCCCAAATTGGAGGTTTTTTTTTATCGCTTTTGAGCTAATTTAGTTTACCAAGTTTTGACCAGTAATCAGTTTATTTTTACCACCTTTAGTTTGAAAATGCGGAAGCAAACTAATTTTTTCAGCTTTTCTTTAACCCGCACCCCCGAATTAGAGATTTTAGTTGCTTTTGGGCTAATTTAGGTGACCAAGTTTTGACCAGTAAACAGTTTATATTGACTACCTTTTGGTTGAAAATGTGGAGCGAAACTAATTTTTTGAAGTTTTTTTTTAGCCTGCTTTCTCAAATTGTAATTTCGAGTCGATTTGGGGCTTAGTTTCTTGACCAAGTTTTGACCAATTTACACCAGCCCATTAGCATTAGACCAGCTTAACTTGTCGAATTTTGGTACAATGTGGGAGACCAAAACTTATTCAAATTTCAATTTAAGGGTGCCATCGCAGGTTTTCGAAATTTTTAAATAGTAGTTTTGCAGCAACACAGAGGTGGTCAATATGAACCGTTAGCTGGTCAAGACATAGTCAAAAAAATGAGTCTAAAATCGACTAAAAATTTCAACTTAGGGGCGCCATGTAATTGTTTTCGAAATTTGTAAATAGTAACTTTGCAGCAACACAGATATGTTCAAAATTAACCATTATCTGGTCTAAACTGGTCATAACTTGGGAAACAAAAATGCACCTAAAATCGACTAAATATCCCAATTAGGGGGGGGGGGGGCATGTTATGTTTTCGAAATTTGCAGATAGTAATTATTTAACAATACAGAGATTTTAAAAATTAATCATTAGCTGGTCTAACTAAGCTGGTCAATACTTGGTCAAGAATCTGAGCCCCAAATCGACTCGAAATTCCAATTTGAGAAGGCAGTCTAAATAAAAGCTCAAAAAATTAGTTCCCCTCCACATTTTCAACCAAAAGGTAGTCAATACAAACTGTTTACTAGTCAAAACTTGGTCAACTAAATTAGCCCAAAAGCAACTAAAATTTCTAATTTGGAGTGCGGGCTAAAAAAGATCTGAAAAAAATTAATTTAGTTCCGCAGTTTCAAACAAAAAGTGGTCAAAATAAACTGATTACTGGTCAAAACTGGTCAAAACTTTGTCAACTAAATGATCCCAAATGCAAATAAAAAACTCCAATTTGGAGGCGTGGGCTAAAAAGAGGCTCGAAAAATTAGTTTTGTTTCGCATTTTTAAACAAAAGGTGGTCAAAATAAACTGTTTACTGGTCAAAACTTGGTCAAAATGATGAAGGAAAAGAAAGTTGTTATATCCCCTGAAGAGGTTATATCCCCTGAAATTTATAGTGTACTCGTATTAAAATTTAGGTAGAGTTAAGGGTTGGTGGAATAGAAAAGATTCATAGAGGAAGAGATACAGGGTGTACATCAATTTATTATAGTCCAGTTTAAACAAGAAACTTTTATATATTATGTTGCATAAAAGGTTTTTATTCGCTCTCATATTTACCAAAGAGATACTTTATGATAATTATGAACATTTGTAGTCCATAAAAAAAGGAAGCGACTTATTTTGCCCAGTTATATGTGGGATCAGCATTGTTGCATTGTTGTTTTTTTTAAGCCTATTATAGCATAATCCAGGATATCTACTATTGTTCGTTGATAGGAATTTCTGTAACTAATTAATTAACAAATTACTAGAGAAATATTCCTTACTCCACACACAAATCTGACTGGAAAATCTGGTGCATCCTTGACAAGGATAAGAGTATTTTAAAGAATTCGAATTTGTACCTGCTCAAGTATCTCCATATATAGAATTGCCCAATAAGGGTTATTATGAGTGGTAGAATATAATCCTAAATAATTAAACAGCTTGACAGGAGAAGTCCCAGTGTTTCTTTTTTGACTTCGACATTACTGATAATAATGCCCCTGAAGTTTTTTTCCCTTTGGGCACGGTTATGTCTGTCATTTGCCTAAAAAATTAAGATGACGTAAATATAACGCTGAGATATTTGTATTCGCACACCATCCCAATCACATAGCTTACAAAATCATATTCTCAGTAGTACACCATTGTATAATATGAAGTTTGCAGCTCATATATGCATTCGAATCAACCAACCACATCATATGCGTATAAAATAAGCATTATATCGCTTATACGATCGATATTGATACAATTTACACCACTTTTACGTTAACTACATTCACGAGAAACTTTTATCTCAACAAAAAATAAAGAGAATAAAAAGGACATCATGAATTCGCTTTGTTGATCAGAACTTGAAGATTTATTACGTTTATATTTCTTTATCACAGAGAACAGCACTGAAAATGTGATAGGTGAGTACGGTGAGTAAATGTGATACGAGCACCTACTATCGAAAAATTGTATTGTATCAATTGTTCTCTCAGAAAATATACTTTCATAAATATGTTGTCAAACCTGAATTGGTGAAAAGTTTGACATACGGGACATTTTTAATGTTATCTAGAAAATTTTTTGCATAGCATAAATTATTTTTTCTATTTTTCTATTTTTGTTTTCAATTTTTAACATTTTTTGTATTCCTTATTGATATCATTGGCAAATCACACTCAATTCCCGATTTAAAATATGTAACTGAATATTACAGTGATAAATTAAGTAAGGTTTATAAGTAGAATTTATGAATTTTACCATCATTAACTTGTGCATGAATTGTTTTTAAATAAATCTAATATATCATTCAAATTTCATCGCTAACATTTTTTGAATCATAACGTACATTACACGTAAGTATAAAGTGCTCAAAATTAAAGAAAAACCCTTTTGAATAGAACATTAGACATTGGTATAGAAAAAAGTATATTTTGAAAAACCAAGTAATTGTGTTTGCCTAAATTTACAACAGTATTTACCTAAAGTATCTCAAAAGATTTCCAATGAATAGTAACATTTCCTTTAGGATTAAGTGGAGGATTTACGTCTATTATTTGTGACTGTATACCGAGATCCTTGTTTGATTTTCTTCGAATTTCATCCTAATATTACATTATTACTCGCAAACGGACAGAGGGCTTCTTGATCGGTGTATCCTGAATAATTCGCCCATTATGTAGATATCTCATTGTTAAATAAAGATCAGAGAGATGGTTTGATGTAAATTTACAATCATCTACAAAAATATGAGCTTAGTTACATAATAAAGTATCAATTTATGTCAAGGGACTGAAGGGCTTCATTCCCTCAATATATCATATCTCTATAATCCAGAGTATTAAAATCCATTGCTAATGCGGTGATTATCGTGAGCGGTTGGATTAAACTTAGTCCTGTAATATAGCCGATACCTTGTACTCAGATGCGAGTGATTTTAAAATCTATCAAACGCAACATTTCTAATCATTTCTAAAGTGTACTGGATTTCTTAGTCGATGCTGAATGTGATATTAATGGGGCATAGTGAATAAGGATCGAGATTAGTTAATTGCAGATGGATACGTTAAATATTTATTTGTTAACCGATAAAAAGCGAAATACCTTTTAAAGGCATTCTGTTTCCTTCAATTATAACATCTTACAGGTATATGTCCCTTTTGGATATTTCTAATAGTAAAGTAAAGTTAATTCATTTTCGTTCTTCTAACGTTGCATAATGTGTAACAATGTATTAAAGTAGTTACCAGGTACATGCAGAATAGCAATAGTCACATATCTACTAAATGATAAAGACAGCTCTCTTTTTCTTAAATTACAAACCTCTATTGTGTAACACAAAAAAAGATCCAAGAAGGTTTATTCAAATTTAAAAACACCCTCACATGTGCTGTTTGGTGGACGTGGCCTGGATTTATACAATCATGTTTAAATCCATGCGCAGTTGGAAATTCTTAAAACAAGAAATATTCCACCAATATAGAATTAATTTAGTAAAAGTAATTCATCTCTTGTACTAAATGAACTTAATTTAATATAATATTGTTAAAACGTGTTATGCTGTGATGAAAATTACGAATTTTTTTTTAATTTAGTTAGTTTAGAGTTAGTTTTTCCTTGAATGAAATCGCAGTTATTGTAGATATTGGTCTCAAGAGAATCCTCTTTGAATCAAAAATCACCAAGTATAAGAAATGTATATGTTGGAATGACAGCAAGTTCTAGGACTTTATGACTTTGAAGAATGTCTAATTCCTGTTATACAATTAGGATTTCTACGCTTCGACTTAGTTCAAACTTTGAAAGTTCTTTATATAAATAATGAGTTTGTAATGAGGCATATTTTCCCTGATATATGAATAACGTTATGAGAACCAATTGGAATATGGTCCTGTTCTCCTCGCTTAACCACTACGTTCGTCTGATTTGACCCCGTTGGATATCTTCCTGCAAGATCGCATAAATTACTAGTATATGTCCAATAATTTAGGAGATCTGTAGTAATAAATTTGAATCGAAATGGAAAATAACAGTTCGGAAAGTATTGAGACTTAAAAAATATTTACATATATACATGTATCAAATATAGTCGTATTTCCCTTATTTATATTTCGCTCAGAAGAAATCTTCAGTCTATTAAATGGTCAACAGAAACTAATCATACTTGGAAAACTTTCAATAATTAATTTTTGTTAAAGAGTTCTTAAATATACTTCATATTAACATTTAACCCTAAAAAAATATTTATAACATTTAGTCAATACTATTTATGCTATATATCAGCAACTTACACAACACATTAAATAAAAAAACTTTAAATAAAACAATTTTAAACACTCAGATAGTTATTATGAACTTTGATTACAAAAACATTTGTCTCATGTCATGTTTTCATATAACAACATCTCGCAAACTGTTAGTTTACCCTGCATTTATTTGGATTTTAAACTCTCTTGGAGTCGTGATATAGAGAATATGTACACACAGTTTAATGAGGTATACTTTGGCTTATTTAAAATTAAATGGAATATATATTATGCTCTTGCTTATTCATACATTTCGTATAATATTATCGCCTGGGGTACATCTACAACATAGAGTACATGGGCGCCGTCGGAAGTAAAATCAAGGAAGGCAAGACCTTTCGTAAAAGATCGATATAAAATATAAGAAACCCTGCATAATAGATAAAATCAAGTTTCAAATAATATTTTCTAGAATAGGTATTTTTTATTATTATTAATAAAAAATACTTATTCTAGAGATATTATACATCAAATATTATATTAATAATCAAATAATTCAAATAATTAATTGCTAAATAAAAATCACTGTCTTTGGCAGTCCATTCCAAACTTATCAACCACTTATCCAATAAGATCTTCGCGATGTTATTCACATGTTCTCCATGCACACATAACATATATAAACTCGTCGTGTTCTCCTCCGACACAGTAGATCGCAACCAAGTTTTGGCTCTTCGCAAGGTACTAAATAAAAATTCAACCTCTGCTGTTGTTGAAGGCAGTGGCAGAAAAATGCTTAAAGCTTTTCTTATCGTGGCATAAAAATCACATTCCTCTAATAAGTTATCTATAGGCTTATTAAATTTAAAATCATGTGTTTTTATTGATCAAACCAAGTTAGGACCTCTTATTTTAAATTGTCTAGTCCAAATTTATTTGTAATACGGGGGCATATTTCTTTGAAGCATTCAGATTTTGTTTTTAGAAGGGATGGATGTAAAATTGATAACGAAACACTTCTTTGGTATCTTCGGCATATCTCATTTTTAATAATTGTATTAATGAATCCAAATGTGGAGCAAAAAGGGACCTCCTGTAGTAGCACTCTGGAGAATCTCATTCATAACTATCTCGCTGAACTAGCCTGGGAATTTTTATTTCTATATCTAGTCTCTGAGCCAAATGTATTCTCTAAAACAATGTTGTGAAAATATTGATCACATTTTGATCGATCCAGCACGATTATTTTAAGAAGTTCACCAATATAATTTTCTACTGATATCAAATTTATGTTAAAACTTTGCAGTTAGATTGTAAACTAGCTCCAATTTATAGAATATTTGGCTATGGTCATTCCTATTATGAATTTTGCTAATCATGTTGCACAGTATGGCGCATTTTCCTTGCTTCTAGTTTCCCTATTAAGTTCATTGCTATTTGAATGTTATAATAAGGTCGTGTCAAGAAAGTTTTCGTAACACATTAAGATTGATTAATATTTCTAAATCTAATCTATCAGGCACAATATTGGAAGAGTGGGAAACTCATTTTGTCGATTAGTACCATCTCTGGCAAAATTAATGGTTTAGTTGATTGTACCAACAACAATTTGTATCTCGTGGACACTGTTTAGATCATTGCCTACTAAATTTAACTTATGAGATGAGCAATAAAAAAAGTTGCATTCGGGTATTTATCCCTTATATGCCTTTGAATCCAATTTTCGTGCCCTACCATAATTGAGCATCCATCAAATCCTAAACCGAACAATTTATCCATATTTAGATTATATCTTTCACAAAATCTTAAAATTGTATCGCAGATTTCAAGAGTTCACACGCTGTACGCAGGTTGCCATGCAATTCAATTTCGTGTATTTTTAAATACGCAAACACGCGTCTAACACCTTTCATATGAGTTAAGCCTAATAGTAATACGATTACTAATCTGCAGTTATGAGTTTTTTATACGACTAATTAAAACATAGTTTCATATCCAGGGGGGGCGCCGCACTATGAGGCGAAAACATCAATATCGTCTCAAAAATGCTAAAATTGAAACTGAAAATTAAGATCTCGAATATGGTATTTCCGTTAGCTAAGACACTAAGCCTTAATATCCTAGAAAGATTATTTTTTCACACGTTGATTTCCTGAGTTAGACAACTATGAAGGGGAAGTTTCTGTTAAGGTCAAATTATTACTCAGCGTTAAAGCCAACTTCCATGAACGTTTACGTACCTAATTTTTTTTTCAAATTTAATATCTTATACATCGTTGAAAAGGGCATTTCATCTAGTTTTAGAATAAAAATATCTATTTGTATGCTTGTTTTCATTTGTTACTTAAAAAAATAATAAAGTAGTAGTGTTTAGTATGATCATTTTACAACTTCACCTAAGGTTTTAATTATCATCAGGGTTTCGCCGGATAGATTTCTTTTATGGAAATGATAGGCCGTATAGTCCTCTCGACGACACTTAAAAAAACTGCTGCTCGATTTTGCTCCATTTTGAGAAAATTGGAATCAAAGTAGGAAGAAAACGCGTTCTGGTTATGGTTTAAAATCTAAATGACACATTTAGGTATTGGTAGCCGTCATAGAAAATTCGTTCAATTGGATATAATGTTTAGACTTTTTTTAAACGCTTTTGTTATATAGCTTATTAATTCAAAATAAGGTGTACCAAAAAATACCGTAAATACAAAAACGTATTTACGTAAACACAGGTATCTAAACCACATATTGTTTATTTTAGCAAAAATAATATTTTTGCTAGTATCTACCGCAACTAGATAGAATAAAAAATATTTTTATTTTCGAAATATTGTGGTTTTTCGTATAGGTATATATACTGCTATGTGTTTTCTTATTTTCATACAAGTTCCTTACAAAAATTTTATAATATTTAGTTAAGAAACGTTACCACTATTCTTGCTAATAAAGACCACTTTTACAATTACTAATCGCGAGTTATGTATTGCTTTCATAGAGCATGGGAAGCATATATCAACTGCAGAAAATTACATACGCGAAAAGTTTTCACTTTCTGAAAATGATTTAAATTGTGTTGTCAGAAAAATTCAGAAACAGCTACTGCCTGAATTCAAATCGAGATGGGCTGCTGCTACCAGAATAAAGGAAAGATTTTTGAATAATAATGAACAATGGCTTAACCGTACATTTTCTGTTCAACTTGACGACACTGAGGAACCTGGGCCGTCATCAGGAAAAAGGCTAGGAAGACCTTGTAAAAGCTATGAAGAGTCATCCGAAAAAACTAAAAAGAGAAAAGCGACTAAATTATTCCGGGATTCTGGGCTGGATTCAATTCAGTATTCATATGTACAAGGATTGCGTTCAATTGGCGAAAGTAAAGAAGCTCAAATAATAAAATTAATTCGTTCCGCATCCTCAGAGAAAAAATAAATCATACACCTGTAGTTGCCAGAGGAAAATACGTTTGTCAATTCTTTTACAGCAGATGAAGCTTTGGCCATATTTATTGATATAGATTTGTCAAAAAATCAATACCAATATCTTATAAACTGTACGAAAGAGAAAGGATGAAAGTTATTTCCGCCATATAAGCAACTCCAGGAAGCTAAAAGTAAATGCTACCCAGATAACTCTCAAATTACAATTACCGACATTATGGCTAAAGTGGAACTACAAGGATTATTGAATCATACAGCAACAAGGTTATTAAATATATCGTCAGTTGATGTAACATCTGTACGTAAATTAATTTTATATAATAAATGGGGTTGCGATGGTTCCTCGGGCCAAAGTGAATATAAACAAATTCTTTCTGGTGAGAGGGAGTTAGTATCCGATGCTAACTTGTTAATATCATCGTTAGTTCCCCTTAGACTGGTAGACAGTTCTTCAAACGAAAATATTTGACAAAATGCAGCCCCATCATCCATACGATTTTGTCGCCCTATCTTAATAGAATTTTCCAAAGAGACTCCACAGAAAACCAGAACAATTATAAGTAAACTAGAGACACAAATATCTTCTCTTTTACCAACGTCTGTTCACATAAATGACATGGAGGTATCAATCACTCACGAACTTTTTCTTACTATGATTGATGGGAAAGTTACACAGGTATATACACCATCCAGTTCTACATGCAGTGTTTGTCTCGCTATACCGAAAAAAATGAATAATCTTGAACGCGTTTAGCAAAGAGTAGAACGAGAAGAAACTTTCGAATTTGGTCTTTCAACTTTACATCGTGGATTCGTTGTATGGAACTGATTCTCCACATTTCCTACAATTTATCATTTGAAAAATGGTCCGCAACTACAGAATATCAAAAACGACAGAAACAAATTAAAAAACAAGCTGTACAAGAGACGTTTCGTACAGAACTAGGATTAATTATAGATAAACCACGACAAGGTTGTGGAAACACTAATGACGGTAATACTGCGAGGAGATTTTTTGCAAATGCTGCGTGCTCATCGTCAATTACTGGTGTTGATGAAGAACTAATACAGAGACTTCATATTATCTTACAGACAATGGTATGCGGGCAACCAGTTAATGCCCAAAAATTTGGAGAATATGCATTTAAAACTGCAGAACTTTATGTACGTAAATACAACTGGTACTACATGTCTTCTTCTGTCCATAAAATACTAATTCACGGAGCAAATATTATTCGTTATAACGCAGTATTGCCTTTTGGACAACTTTCAGAGGATGCACAAGAATCGCGAAATAAAAATTACAAGCAATACAGGTTACATCATGCTCGAAAATGTTCACGATCAGATACCAATGCAGATGTATTTCATACACTTCTTTATACCTCAGATCCATATATAAACAGTTTAAGAATGACCCCACCAAGAACGCTGATGGAGCTCGACGAAGAAGCCTTGCAGTTACTGGAATAATTGTGAATTATGCACCTACTAAATAACGATTGTTCATTATAAGTTATAATATTATTATAATATTATCATACCTCTATACTAATACCTATACGTAATTTTTGTTTCTATTATTGAAAACTAAATTTATATAAAAGGAATCAAATATATTACACGTCTATTAACGTCTTATATTTATTTAGTTTTCTGTTTATAAAGGAATAATGGACTGACTCTGATTTTTACATACTCTTCAATTTTGTCCACTAAATATAGCAAGATATATAAAAAATATTGCAATGGTATTACACAGTCTTCAACACCACACCTACCAAATTTCACTTGATTTTATCTGTAAACAATAAAGTTACAGATTTTTGAGACGCGAAAGTGCTGTTTGCCCCATAGTGCGCCGCTGCTCCTCCTGTCCTCATTTGCCGGCACCCATGATAGAGTATTTCAAACGAAAGGTTAATTAGACCGACTTTTCAACTAAATTTTAAGGAAATTTGTAGAGTACATTTAGAAATAAGACTATTTTAACCATGTCCTAAATGTTTATTAAGATGTTTAATATACGTCGAAAAAAAATTGATATATTTTTTTCCCAGAAATTAGTTTCACGCATGTATAACTAGACATAGAAATTTATTTAGCATATTCAGGTACTATACAAGTACTACAAACATTATGTAATACATGTTTCAACTGGCATCGATTGCTGTCAAGCAAATAACTTTTCACGAAATGGCGGAGTCGCCAATGTCACGTTAAAGAGATCTTTACTCATTCCTTTGGTACCATTGTATATTGCTTACCAACTATTAATTATTGTAGCGATGTATAAATGTTATCTGTGATTAAAATTACTTTTACAGCCGAAAGTATTGTTGACAGCATTATACACAAAGCATATAGATTAAAATATCTAAATGAGCCCAAAAACGTGAGAATATCTTTTGGTAAGACTCCAAGACAACAAAAGTACTATAAGAAATTAATGCATGAATTTTCCAAAAAAATGGCTCTTTGAGAAATTAACTTATTAACTACGTTCGTGGTACTACTACTAAAAATTATAACAATAAACTAATAAAACCCAATAGAAACACCGAACTTTCATTATATTTTTAAAATGTTTAAAAGAGGACCAATACAAATATAAATTTTGTTTTACATATGCTTGAAATTTATGTTCCATTATAAGTTAACGATGATAATATTTTATTTATATCTAAATAAAATATTATTGACACTATTTTTCCACAAACGTAAACAATATTTAAGCGATCATCATGTTATTGTCTTCATAGCTTTATATACTACATACTTCAAATTGTATAGTTTAGAAGTAAATTTATTATCTATACAGTAATTTTTTTGAATATCGGTGCGTTCTGCTACATTTTCTAATTACCCAGCAAACAACTTTTCAAGAAATGGCGGAGTGGCTAATATAATTTGAAAGCGTTTTTTGAATGTGTGTTTAGTACTACTGTATCTTGCTTGGTAACTATTAATCATTACAGCGATGCATAACTATTATATGTGACGATTATGGGTTAGAATGGAAAAAAATATATATATAAAGAAGAATATTTAAATAAACTCGAGTACAAAATATTCATATACATTAAAGGTAGCACTTCTGCCAATTACTTAAAAATTGTTTGTCGAGTAATGGCTTTTCTATTAATTTCCATCGCAATTTGAGGACACATTGGAGAATACTTTGGGCATACATTTGTGCCGTTATTACTACAGGTATTATGAATAGTGCTTTCAAGCTCTGATTCTTCTTAATTTAGGTAAGAAGGTTTTTGTCAATCTTATGGTATTCTGACTAGATAAAGTTGTATGTGAGTAGTACCACAATATCAATTAAGCATCCTCTATTGTTGGTCTTATCAATTGGAATTACCTCCGGTTTATTATAGTTAACGGTCTTATTATCAGCACTAGTTTCTATAGGTCCTTTCTAATATAGGTAATATTTGTAGTTCTCTAAGATTATAGTAGGTAAGTACTTAGAATAATATGTGTATTTCTGAACAGGAAAAAATCTATTCATAGGACAAAAATATGGAACATAAATACATAATTATATATATATATATATATATATATATATATATATATATATATATATATATATATATATATATATATATATATATATAGTTAAAAATTTTCTAGAAATAGTTCTAGATCATTATTGTTAACTTATGGTGGAATATAAATTACAGACACATGTAAAACAAAATTACATCGATGAACTGCATAACATTATCAATGTCCAATATTTAATAAAGTTATGCACTTTGCACTAAATGTCATTAAAACGCCATCAACACGGGCTGTACCTGTATGTCAATATTCTCTATTTCGAGAAAAGATAGTGTAGAAAATAGAAAAAATAATATCATTACTAGAGATGTCTTTCTTTAGTCAAGTTTCAATCAAAGCAACTTCTTGAATTTTTGTGTTGTGCTCTCTAACATTTTGAAACTATAGTGAAATTTCGGTGTTTCTGTTGGGCTTTGTTAGAGTGACGCTATAATTTTTGTAGTACCGCGACTGTCTGTAATACGTAAGTTATTTTCTCAAACAGCTGTTCTTTTCGAAATTCATTCTTTCATTTTTTATAGTACTACTATTGCTGTCGTAGTGTGTTGTAATCTTACCGTAAGACACTATCACGTTTTTTTGCGGTTTTGCTCTTTTAAATTTCTTGATATATAGGCGTTATGAATAATTTTGTGAGCAATACTTTCGGTGGTAAGAGTAATTTTGATTACAGATAACAGTTATATAGCGCTATAATGAATAATAGTTACACAATGGTACTAAACAAATACTTAAAGAACCCTTTGAACTAACATTGGGACTCCGCCATTTACCGAAAAGTTGTTTTCTATGTAGTTAGAAAATTTCCCGCTTGAGCTTAAAGGGAATTCTTCTTCTGTAGCGAATTGCTCAGTATCAGCTGAAAAAATATGTCTATAATAATAAATTACTGTATAAAACTATATATACATGATAATCGCGTAAACTTACGTTTATGGAAAAAATATATATATGAAGATTACACTGCAAAAAGGGGGAATGTCACAAAAATTTCAAAACTGCGATACCTGCGTCATCTTTTGACAATTTGTAAGTATTAGTATCTTATGCACTATACTTTGCTAAAATATACCTGTGTCACATTCTACAGCGTAATAAATATTTGTATACCTAATTGGGAAGAAGGGAGAGGATCCGTCACCAACTTCGCAATAACGAGGTACGTCCAAACTTGGTACGTTATATTTCTAGTAAAACTGAAAGGTCTGCAAAAATAAAACCCAATTGATAACGTACACCGTTACAAATTAGAAAAAGAGAAAAGGCAACTAACTATTCAACACGAACATCATAAGAAAAAAGCAGAAACATTTTATGAACGAAAAAGAAAAACCCGTAAAAGATCTAGAACTTCAAATTTATTCGAAGCAATTGACATAGATTTTCAACAAAATCACCCAAGGCCTAGATATCTAAGAATGACGTTTACAATAAACGGCAATTATCATTGTTCGTTTTTAATATCCACACTATTTCCAATGGGGGCTCCGTTTTCTACTGTTATCCACAAACTGTCGCACGAAAGGAAGTTGATGAAGTAGTTTCCATGCTTCACGACTTCATCACAACAATATTAAATCCTTCAGTTCGTCAGTTACAGATTTTTTGCGATTCATGTCCAGGAGAAAATAAAAACTATACAATGTTTAGATATTTACATTATATTATTCATCAATTTAAACGAATGGACTATATCACATTCCTGATTCGAGGCCACTCGTATTTGGAATGTGACAAGAATATGGCCTGACTAATAAAAAAGCGAAAGCAGAGATTCCATCAGATTGGGTTTGTGCGTTTAGGGAAGCTAGGATAAACCTTCGGCGTCTCGAGTTGTAGATGCTATATCTCGAAACTATATAGAAGAACTACTATAGTCGTATTACCCACTATTAGATTTTTAATTGCAAGAGAAATGGCAATATTGAAAACCGATGAATTTATGTTCCCTGATAAACTATACACAGTAAATATGTAAAAACCATATCTGTACAATCTTTCCAGAAACGTTTCTTTGTAGAACTGTTACCAGTGCCTCTCCCAAAATATAGAAATTGGCAAGAACTGAAACGATTTTGTGATGAAACAGTTTATTGATCATCTTATTAACATATAATAATAATTACGGTATAATTGCGGTATCATCGATTATATCCCAGCGTCGTCGTCACCTTATCCTCATCAACAAAGCAATTTCACATTAATTAATACACAACGCAGTCGGTAATTTCGCCTTCATCATACATTAATGGAGGTTACGTACGAGAGAAATAGTGGTATGTATTACGAGAAATTCGAAACGTTTACTCGACGACTTTCTTGTATAATTAAAATTTTTGTAAACCATCAGAATGTAATTCCATGGTATTCACTACAGAGCTTAGCATTATGTGTTTCAAACAATAATGTTTAAAAGAATCAACGATAATAACTACAGTAGGAACAACTATTTTTAGGGAGGAATAATAATAGAAAAATTAATAAAAAATTTAAATTAGTATGTAATAGTACAAATAAATCCAGGCAAATTAAGATGGCGTAACATATAAAAGACTAAACGAGTTATTAAAACTGATTTATTTCCATTAAACCGACTTATGTATAGTAGTAATTGTGGCTTTCATCACAGCTTATCTCATCTATCAGTGCAAATTGCATAAATGACATAACTGAAACTTTATTAAACATTAGTCCCGACTTGGTAGAAAACTGTAAGGAATGCATTGTCCCGGAATCAGTTGCAAGAAAATCCTTAAAGGTTTTTTAAAGGCAAGTTATTATAAAAATCTTAATGATACAGAAGGTAATGTTTTAGTTTACGTTACTGGCTATCTACTAAAAATTGTTTATTACAATACTCCTGCAAACTGTATTTAGAATTCAATGAACAAAATACTCTAGAAACACAGGCAACATTATTCTCTAAAGCAAAAACTTACGTTAATTCAGACAACTTAAAATTTCGCGGTTTGACAGCACCATCACAGAACATAGTAGAATATATAATACAATTAGAGGGTATATTTATAGATAATTTTAATAAATTAGCTTGCTCCGATTCAATTGGGGCAAAACTAAAAGATATATTTAAAAATGTACCTTTTACACATCCACGTAGAAGTTTTCCATTAAATTATATATTGTCCCTCTATACTAAAGTGCGTCTTTATTATACTATAAAATTCGCAAATCGCGATACAAAAAAAAATTACAAAAACCAAATGCCAAGTTAACTATATTGAAAAATTTGTGAGAACATTGAGAAATTTGTTTATTAGTTTGTCAATCTAGTTAGTAAATAATGCAATTTGTTGTTAATATATCCGCAATATTAATACTTCTTCTTTTGAATAATATTATTTATAGTTTATATATTATTGTTTTACCTCTATTAAATATTTTAATGGACAACAATAATTTTTGTTTAACAATTTACAACAACTTCCACAGTTGCTTTACATATCTCTAGTACAGTTCTGCTTATCGTTGTCATCGAAATTCTAAATATTCCAAATTTGTTTATATATACGAATGGTAAGAGTCGCATGTTGCAAGAATTAGTATTGTGCCAAGGAATTCGTGTCCTGTTTCTTAACGTATCGTGTCCTGCTTCGGATAGCAATTTGACACGATATCGATTCCATATAAATGCTGGACATTCGGACATATTTTTACATTAACTAATTTTTCAGAATATAAATAATCTTTCTTTAGTACGGTGAGTAGTTGCATGGCACCGCATTGCTTATTTGAAGGCTTGGCTAAACCCAGTACTTATTTTCATTTTCGCTACTTTTTCATCGCTCTCCATATTTCCGTTATTGTTCCTCTTATTGTACAGTCGAAATCAACTAAGTTTCGCTCTCATAAACAACCTGAGATTACTGTTTTTTAGTTGCTTGAGTGGAAACAAGAAATTGACGTATGGTTCCCAAAAGTTTTTACTCATGACAACAAAGAGAATTATCAAGTAACAAAAAGTTCCCCAATGTTCCTCCTATAGAAGCGTAGCTTTAAGTTCAAACAAAAAACAGTGACATAGGAAACAAAATGTTTTAAATTATCAAGATAAATTGTGTCACATAAATATGGGAACCCATAAGTCCAAAAGAAAATAAATGAAATACAAGTGACTTTTTTCTAATCCGGTACATCTCACGGTATTCTGATTATATAAAAGCATAAATGTGAAGGTGTGACAAATCTTCGGTGTATATTCACGTAATGTATTCATTATTTCGTTTCAGGTGCCACTGTGAAAGCCGGAAAGTATATGTGGGGTGCGATAAGTGAAGTATTTCCCCGAGGTGTTCGCATTTAACGCAGGCTACTGTTTAAGATTTCAGGAAACAAACGTTCGTGGCTGTGGAATTACATTTCAGTGATAACTGATGGTGATTATTCCAGATAAGGGGAGATTTAAATGCGTTAGCTAAGAATATAAGCTCAACACGTCCTCCCAAGACTGTAAAATGTCTATTTACTATTCATTTCATCGGTATTTGCAAATAAAAAACTTTCTTATCTTGCCGATAAATGGAACAGTCTACCTAAGCCTAGCAATAAAAACAAGCTACGGTATGTTTGGAAATTTTTTATTTGGCACATAGCGATGAAATATGCTATACGAATAAATCCATATATTTCTATAATTTTTTATTATAAATGACGTTTCGCTTCCTAATAAATGAGTATAATTTATTTCATCCCTATTTGCCAAATAAAAAATCCCAAACGGCTCTTATCTCATACCGTCGCTTGTTTTTATGGCTAGGCTCTGGTAGACTGTTCCATTTATCGGCAAGATGATAATAGAGTTTTTTATTTGGCAATTAGCGATAAAATGAATAGTACTACTATAGCAGGATAAGTTCATATCTATAGTAGACTAAATTTCCTAATAAATCAAAGTATGCACAGTATTCTACCTAAATATTAATTAAATATAAAAACGAAAACAAATTACTTAATTAAATAGGTATCACTATAATAATATATAATCCTAATAAAAGGTTGAAACCAACAAGAACAGGAGACCACATTTCCACGCATACCGAAATCTTGAACGTTTCTCGACGTGCGTTTTGCCAACCAAGTTGGCATCATTAAGGCTTTCTGCACACGGAGCGATTGTCTCTCACTCGTTTCGCATCCTTCAAACGAGAAGAAACTTTCTCTCCTGTTTACGTATTTAAACAAAAAATTTTCAACACAAAAGTTAATTAATTAATTTTTTAATTATTATTTTTATATCTACTTTTATGTGCCTTAAGAAGAAAAGGTAACTCAACGGCCGAATGAATAATCGATTTTAAGATTTTTCTTCATAGAGATAATTAATTAATGAAGAGATCGGATTATCGTTATTTTATTAAGTATATATCAAAGTATTGTTATTTTATTATTTCTATATCGACTTATACGTTAAGGGAGAAAGTAACTGTGCTCGCTCAAATAAACAAATGCTCAGTATATATATTTTAATATTATGTAGTAATAATGTATTAATTAAGCACTAGTATTCTTAGAATTTTTTTTATTATATAGATATTTGGTATTTTAGTGTGTTTTAATTGATATCTATTAAATAAATTAAACCCTAAGGTTTAATACTACATACTACAAATTTATTTTATAATACAAGTTTTATAAAGTGATAAATAGATGTATTACATATTACATATATAAAAGTACATATTACGGTTTTCCTTGATCGGTGTCTTCATTACTGTTATTATCGTCTTCAAGATAATATATTTGAACAATTTGTTTTGGTAAATATTTCTTAATTTCATACAAGAAACATTTCAAATTGGCATGAATTTGCATTTTTTCGAAATGATGGCTCGGACTGAGGCCGTTTTTCCACTGAACCTTCCAACTACAAACTTAATAAATACGCATTTTCAATAAACATACATTTGTAATAAATGTACGGAATTGATGCACCCAAACTGCAACTAATTATGGCCACATCAAGATAAATTCGACAAGAAATAAACATAATTACCTCCATGAGTCTCGTAATCCACTCAAACTATCTGCTTCTCTTCCGATCGCGTAAGATTTGAAATGAGAAGATGGCAATTCGTGCGTTTCTAGACAACATCTCCGATCTACCCGTGTACGGACGGCCTAAGAGATGATTAAAACTAATTTTAAACTAGCTCTAATTTTTATTTAGCTCTGGACAAGTAGCGAGCTTAAAAATTACGTACTGGCCCGAGTTCTAGTCACGCCTCGCCTTCCTAATCAGCTGGAAGTTGTTATAGCTCTAATTTATTCATTCATTGATTAATAATCCATAATATCTCGTGAACATGTGAACGAATGTGTTTTTATCTCATCTATCTGGGCGGTCGATGTTAGTTTCTTTAGTTAGCTCATAAAAGACAAGCTTGAAACATTTCTCTCATCAATGCACGATGATAATTCAAACAATCCTTCAACGAAGAAATCATCATGATATATAATGATTCCAAGATTGAAGTTGACACCTTTGTTTAGATGTACCGAAACATGGACACGTCACGCAAATCTAGAAGATGGCCATTAACGTAATTTTATAATATGTTGAACATTGTTGCAAAGATAGTTGTGTTGCTTATGTTCACAATTTTTCCGACAATAAAGGCGAGCAACCACTGAAATAGTTGGACTTCATGTTCACACTCAGTAACCAGTTGTGCGAAAGTTAGCGCCATAAAGTATTATTATCTCTTTCTTTCAGCAAAGAATTAAAAATATCAATCGCTTCTGCGTTGGGAAAAGACTCCAGTCAACAAAATGTAACTTCCACGCCTGCAAATCAAACTGGACCAAGAAAATATTGTACTTGTTGTCCTTATAAAAAAAAGGAACGACGATGACTGCATGCAATGCAACAATCCGATATGTGTTAAATACCAAAATAAGATATACGTAACCTATTGTGTACTATAAAATTATTGTAGATGGTAACAATAGTTTTTGAAAATGATTAGATATTAAATTTCATGTTGACTACCTATTAATAAAGATACAATTTGTATAATGGATCTTTACGCGTGTATCAATTTAGTGACGGCGCACGGATCACATGTTACACCACTCGCAATTCTTACTAATATGCCACAATTACCAGCACGTATGTCTAGCGACATATGTTTCAATCAACTACGTACGACATAAACAGGTAATAATTTGCCAAACAAGATGCAGTTATAAAGTCACGTTTTAGCTTTATTGTATAATTTGATTCATTGGCATCTCGATATTTCTGTAAAATTTACTTCATTTTTGATTAATTTATTTTGATTTTTGTTGGACTTATTTCATTTACTTTGATGGAAATTTTACTTCCATTGAATATTTTTGTGGAGAACCTTTTCATTACTCTTTCATAGGTTGACGGATTTATATTGTACTAACTGCTATCCTAAAATGTGTTTTCGGACCGACGACACTGTTAAAAATGTCAGTTGATTGATTCACACGATTATTACCTGTGACGCACATGCAAAGAATCATTATACAAACCATAGTTGAATTATTTCCATTCATTCTGCTCTTACTAATATATGTTTTGAAGGTGCGCGTAAAAATTACGTAGCGCTACCTCAAGTTTATATAATGACATCAGTAGTGAGCGCTATCATTCCAGGGTTAAACCAAAATTTTTTCATTTTGAGTAAACCGTTACGAATCTACTGTACTAACTGAATGTACGAACTATCTTTCGACGTAATTTGTTTCCGGCTGTCGTAAAATTAATCACGAAATTTATAATAGTTTCTATTCTTCAATGTATTGAGTAATTTATTTCAGATAATAAACTGGAAAACAGTTTCTGTTTTAAACGCTTTAATCAACTGAACGTCAACTTGACCAATATTATGTGCAGAATTGTTGTGTATAACAGTTTAACATTTCTAACGTTTGTAACATCTCCAACATTTAATCTAACTCTTAATTAAATCCTAAACATAAACTCGCTTCTGATTGTGCGTTAAAGCAATATGGTGAATCACAGTCACAGCGAGAGGTATCATAGTAACCCTAGAAGCTAAAATTTCCGGTAGCGCAAAAGAACAGTAATAGAATAATAGGTATGGTATTGAATATGTGTGAGTTAGCTTCTAGCGCCACTAGCGGAGAATGCAATCCCCAACGAAGGGTACTTTTATGTTATTTACCATTGCTGTAAATGCAAAATCGGTCGTGTAGAATTTAATAATGTAGTTAATAGTGCAGTTGTGAGGAAAATGTAAGTGCAATAAATAAATAAAACGAAGATTAAGGAATACAAAGAAGTCATCAACACAGATTCTCATAGTCATAGATTTATATAATAAAAAATAATAAAATATGGAAAGAATATTGAGATCAGGATTCGAAGCTATTAGTCACACAATAGATTTTAATCCTCAAGGAATACAAAAGGGAATCGCCCTTGCAAACTCTCATGTCGTGAGACAGAGTAGAAGAACGACAATCACCTGAACTGCACCTGGGTATGATTAGGGGTTATGTCATCCGACAAACTGTATATCTGTAAGTACACCACCCTATCAAGTTGACCTTCTTGTAAGTACGAAATATGTGTTTTTTCATCATTATATGCGGTTATCAATTAGAATGTAACTGATTTTTTTATTTCATTTTATATAGATAATTATGATCGAAATGTTGTACAAGCAGATTGTACTTGTGTGTCTAAACAAGGCCACAAATGTAAACATATTTATGCGATGATCTTAACACTGATTTCCGCCCATCAAATGAGAAGTGTTCTTAAGAATGGGTTGTTCTTGTCTTCTTAAATATCCTTTGAACCTGACAAAAAAATTAATTTGTATCTTTCTATGCATTAGTCGTAATTTTTATTTTAAAAAGTGGTGTATTTCTTACCTGTCGATTTTGTTTGACACTACTCTCTTGTAAGCAGTAGGGAAAATTGTTGAAATAAAACTTGGACTTAAGGCATGGTCCGATTTTTTATTACCAACAAAATGGGCACTGCATATTTTACTACATTTGTTTAGTTGCCAAAGATTTCCATCTACGATGAATAAATAAAAATTATTAATATCCTTTGTGTAAATGAGATGACTCGGTAACTGCAAGATTTGTAGGTAGGTTACTTTTTCCTATTAACTGCAGTTACCCACTTTTCTCGCTGAGGTTTCTTAAGTGGTACAGAAGGAAAAACGTAAAAATGACACTTTGGAGAATTACCATAATTGTTTTTGCAACCAACCACACAACACACTACCTTAGAGCTCTGTTTTGAGGACATTATTTATCAGTTTTTAATAATTTTTCTATACAGCCCCATGTATAACCCAGTATAGTTAGTGTAAATTTACCTACAAATGTTTCTGAATTTTTCCACTACTCGCACTGCATATCAGCTGCCCCCACTTTCTGACCATCTTGAACATACTCAATACCAGAGCACCCCTCACCACTCATTCTTTGGGAGCACATCCTTGAAATTTCTTTGTTGCGGCGGACTGCACGATCGAGCATCATCTCGATATTCCTTTCTTATAACTCATTAAAATTTACATATTTTGCCTCAGAATAAGCATTTTAATTTAATATCCATAGCATTCACCACCGGTGAATAATAATGAGCTTCTTTGTGGTTAAATTAATTTACATATATATTTTTTGCAAGATTTTCCTTTTCAAGATTGCCTAATGAGTAATAATGCCAAGTAGATACGAGACATAGTATTTACGTAACTTTAGTTTTCTAATAGTTAAAACATCTGTTAATATTCAGGACGGTAATTGTAAGTTTACACAGGACTTGAAGCATCGTATTTACAAGATGGTTTTTCTAAGCTTCAACTGTAATACATTTACATTTAAATGATTAAATGCCTATTTTTTGTAATAAGTATTTTGAATTAGAATGAGATATCTTAATGCGAGTATGGTATTTTAAAATATTTATGTTATTAAAATTGAAATTAATATTGGTATTTTATGAATGATGTGACAAATTAGAATAATATATATTATATATTTATTTTTAATAATATTTGCCAATACAGTCTTACAAACAATTAATATCCAGAAACAAATGTGAGTGGATTGAATCTGGTATACGAGTATGTTAGATAGAATAGGATTTTTACATTTCCGCACTCCGCTATACGCGGAAAGTAATGTAATCGTGTAAAAAAAATAAACAGTTTTAAAAACTTAAAACGGAAATTTTGCACATAGAATATCTTTATCTCGAAATTGAGTGGCCGAGAAAAAATAAACCAACACATAAATGCAGAATATGTGTTTTATACCACAGTTTTACTTTTTTCAAATAGTCCTCCATCGTGCTTTCTCATGACCCATGGACAGGGTTTGGTGTATCCTATCCACCTCAAAATCTATAGATGTCGTCTGGTAGACATCCCTAATCAGAATCAGTCGAAACCCGATCCATCCAACACGATTTAATTGAGTAATCGTGCTAACAAAAAACATTTCTCAAATAGTCCACCATTGTACTTTCTCATGACCCATGTACATGGTAGAGTGTGCTCTATTCACCTCAAAATCGATAGGTGTCGCCTGGGAGATGTTCCCAATCAGAATCAGTCAAAACGCGATCGATCCGACACGACTATCATGCTAACAAGACTAAATGCCGACGACAACGACACACACATAGCAACAAAATTTTAAAATCAATTTTTATTGGTTTTTAGGCCGAAAAACGAAAAATAAACCCAAAAAAATTTCGTTTTTTCAATTTTTTTTTACATGATTACATTACTTTTCCGCATATAGTGGAGTGTTTATAAAAGTAAAATTTTTACTTTTATAAACACTCCACTATATGCGGAAAAGTATGTAATGTAATCGTGTAAGAAAATTTCTTTCTCTAGGGTTTATTTTTCGTTTTTCGGCCTAAAAACCAAAAAAAAACTGGTTTTTAAATCATTTGTGTGTGTGTGTGTGTGTGTGTGTGTGTGTGTGTGTGTGTGTGTGTGTGTGTGTGTGTGTGTGTGTGTGTGTGTGTGTGTGTGTGTGTGTGTGTGTGTGTGTGTGTGTGTGTGTGTGTGTGTGTGTGTGTGTGTGTGTGTGTGTGTGTGTGTGTGTGTGTGTGTGTGTGTGTGTGTGTGTGTGTGTGTGTGTGTGTGTGTGTGTGTGTGTGTGTGTGTGTGTGTGTGTGTGTGTGTGTGTGTGTGTGTGTGTGTGTGTGTGTGTGTGTGTGTGTGTGTGTGTGTGTGTGTGTGTGTGTGTGTGTGTGTGTGTGTGTGTGTGTGTGTGTGTGTGTGTGTGTGTGTGTGTGTGTGTGTGTGTGTGTGTGTGTGTGTGTGTGTGTGTGTGTGTGTGTGTGTGTGTGTGTCTTTGTCGTTGTCGTCGTTGTCGTCGGCATTTATTCTTGTTAGCACGATAACTCAACTAAATCGTATCGGATCGATCGTGTTGCGACTGATTCTATTCGGGGACGTCTCCCAGATGACACCTATTGATTTTGAGGCCGATAGGATACACCCCACCCTGTCCATGGGTCATGAGAATGCACGATGTTGGACTATTTGAGAATTTTTTTTAACACGATAACTCAACTAAATCGTGTTGGATTGATCGGGTTTCGATTGATTCTAATTAAGAACGTCTACCAGATCACATGTATCGATTTTGAGGTGGATAAGATACACCCCACCCTGTCCATGGGTCATGAGAAACCACGATGGTGGACTATTTCAGAAAAATTGAAAAAAGTAAAACTGTGGCATAAAACACATATTCTACATTTATGTGTTGGTTTAATGCTTTTCAGCCACTCAATTTCGAGATAGAGGTGTTCTACGCGCGGAATAGTCCATTTTAAGGTTTTAAAACTGTTTATTTATATATTGAAGAGATCTCAATTCCGGACGGGACAGTCCAACCCTCTTAATTTTTAAATTCTTCCAGTGCATTTTTGTCAACATTCTCAGCAATATTTCATTACTCACTAAGTATAAAAGTAATTAAGTAATGTAGAGAATAGCAGATCTGATGTATCCATCTTCTATATACTTATGTAAGGTGTCTTAATTATCTTGTTAAACAATGGTCCGCATATCGCCAATTATTTAAACTTAAGATGGACAGTGACGTTAATATTTATTACAGTAGTTCCAAAAAATATTTACTGATTATCCTATTATAATATTCATAATTCGAAATAAATTTATTAAAGTGTTTGTATTCAATAACATAATTATTGAATACAAACTATTATAAGAGTCCCAAATGAAGGTATTCTCCAGAATCTTTATGGGAAATTTCAATTGTATTATAATATAATGCGATACATTGTGGAATTTTATTTTATTAATTATTGTTTTAGAGAATGCACAGTGCTATTATCCAACCCGATAAACCCCCAAGAGTATATTGCTATGACCTTTGCTTTTATTACCTATTTCGGGCAATCAACAATAAATAATTTATTCTATTATAAAATACCTGCGGATTTCACTTTAGCTCACCTTTATGTCTCTTCTAGAATTCAAATCATTTATAGTAACAAAATTGGTTTCAGTATATCAGAGTAGGCTAAAACTAGATTGCTTGGTTATACTAATATCTCACCCATATATAAATTATATTTTTCTTGTGATTTTTATATTCATATATTTTTAAACGACGTCATTGAATGACCTTTTAGCGTAAGTCAGAAACCTGTGAAAATTATTCTCATAGAGGCCACAACCCACAGCTTACCTTAGTGGTTGGTAAATATAAGTTGTATTGGTTTTTTAAAGGCATGCTAACATGCATTTAAAGGCATGCATTTAAAGGCTAAAGATACTAACTTCATTGACTACTACAGCTATAATAGTTGTTTCTATGTAATTATTTATTATTTATTCTGTTACTAGATGTTAGTGGCCAACATCTTGTATGAATAACGGTGTCCAGCTCGTTCGGAACCTACCTACAAAGAAACATATATTTTTTTTAATTAACAATTATGCATCTATGTATAAATTCTTCACTGGATAATATAATACCACTAATGCAATTTATTGTTTTGTTTGTTGTTTTTTTATTTATATATTGGTATTATCTATAGCCATATGAAAGTATTTTTTTACTTATAACAAAGTCAGTCATCAACGATTGTTAACAAAGAAAGTCATTATATTTATTCCCCATGAAATTTTATACGCACTATGTATATCGCTATATGCATTATCCCCAATTTGAAAAAGAATAATCTCGTTCGACTGCTAATTGGTTCTTCAAAACTATTTTGTAACCAGACGTCTAGATCAGTTTCCATTACACACACCTCAACAAATGTCCAAAAAACTGTTTATAAAGATCCACTATGTATCTATGTAATTATAACGCGATTTCAATCGAATTGAACAAATAAAAATCGCTACTGCACTTCACTTTCATCTTCATTAAGTATCGACTATTTAACGAATATTCAGTAAAATAACCGGCAAATCTCAACGTTCAGTTTTTGCACATATAAAGTAACATGAGGTGATATATTTTTCATACGTTATATGAAAAAGGGATAGCGAGGAGTTTTCATGAACTTTTGGTTCAGTTGTCGTTGGGATTATAATATGGGGCTTGCAAAAAATTATTTGGGTTTTTTTTAAAGTGCAATATAATGAAAATGATGCAAATATCGCATTTCATTCAAGTTAACATTATTAATTAAGATAATTAAAAAAATAGTTTTCCTATATATTTTAAAAACATAGAAAAGAACGTATTTTCCATAAAGAAACATTAAATTGAAATGGAAACACAAAACTATTATTTGTGCGTTGTCACTCCTTTCAATATAGCATTGTTATTTGTTTCAATATTGTTATTTGAACTTTCTAGAGAAAAATAAGACAAAAAACTATAAATGTTCGATAAATATTCAAATTACATATTGAACTAAAATCGTATTTCGCAAACCATGCTAAGCCAATAAGCTAGTCGAGGATGATTAAAATCTAATTTCCTATGTGACTGGCTCTCTAGAACATAAAACCGCAATATTTATATTTGCATAATATTTCCATAATAGTTTTCTTCCATAAAACAACGATATATTACCACAATTAATTCATTTGGAGGAGCATTTCATTAACGAGGTTAGGGTCGTTGGAGAAGAAACATAATTATAGGAAGAAGAATTACACAGAATAGTATTATAATTGTTATAATCGATGTACTTTTTGTTGATAAAGTACTTGCTGTTAGTATCTGCAAGGTATGAATATAAAATATACAGCTTATATTTAACATTCAACGAATCAGCGAAAAGTTTTTAAAAACATATAGATAAAAATATGACAAACAAGAAAAATATAATTTATGTCCATGTGAGTTATTAAATATAATCAATCTATCTAGTTCTGGTCTGGTCTGATATATTCGGACCGACTTTTTCATTACAATAAATTACTTAAGTGGTATAAAGGATAAATGTATGCACTAAGATTATAATAAACTTTCATATCCGCAAGAATACTATAATAAAATAATATAAGACATCGTAGTTTCGTTAGACAAGTTATTTAATGATCGCCCGAAGTAGGTAAAAAAAGAGAAAGTGATAGTAATAAATTCCAATGTGATCGAGTTGGATAGTAGTACTTTATACAGTCTCCAAAACCATAATCTTGAATCTTTATTAACAAAAATAATAGTAATGATGTTCTATTTTAAAAGTAGAATTTTCGAAGAAACACGTAAATATGTCGATGGCATTACATATAAAGAAATCCTCATGCCTTTTTTTATCAAAAGATTTAGTATTCATCTTGAAACAGAACAAATTGTGCATACGAGTATACGTGGCATAAATGTAAATAGAACCACTCATGCTAGTATATATTTGAAAAACAAAAAAAGTTACACACAGACTTCCTTAGGCTTATACTTAGGGGCGAGGATAACCATACTTACGACTTCGTTTGACTTACGAAACGATTTCGTTTGGGACTAGAGCCTCAGACTGTTATAACGACGTCAAGACTGTTCCCAGTCAATGTTCTCGACAGATGACAAACATATTCCTCTATAAAAGAATACTCCTGCAGTCATCTATCCACTTTTCAGTCACGAGAGGATACTGAATCGAATGCTTAGCATACTCTCTAAGTAGTATTACAGTCACTTCAGATACAGTGCTTGGTATCAAGTATAACGTTATCGCAAAAACAGGAAAACACTTTTCCATTATCCAAGGTCTCAGCGGCCATCTCGAATAGAACAAGCAAACCTATTATCAGAGAGGAGGTCCAATTATTTCCACAGGGACTCAAATCCGCACATATAATGACATTGTCAGTACTGGGCTTGGTTTTCAAGTCATAAGCTATGGTACAAATTATATTATTGCAGACATATCTGTAGGAGAATACGTTAGGTCACCCATAAAATTTCGAACCGTTCAAACAACACGGGACACCAGATCAAGGATACTGAGCTGAATATCTACTGTACCCGAGCTAAATACCTACTACATTTAGGGACTAAAATACTGACTTAATCAATTTTAAAATATAGTATACAACACTAAAAATTAACTTGTATATGTCTACAATTTAAAAACAGTTTTGTGTATTATTCTACAGACAAACGAATGTTACATATATAATACATATCCAATGTAAACACGCAAACTCTGATAATAATTAATCATTGCTAGCTTGATTAGAAAAGGGCTTTTCTCCATGAACTTTCCTATATTGTATATCATATTAATCTTTTGAAATTGTCAAATGCCATCCACCCTGTACCATTGAATACTTTTAGGCAATGGTTCTCACCCTCAATATTATTCATCTACTAAACAGAGAACGTCCCAAGCAAGTTCGGAGATCGCTAGAAGATTACAACAGTAGAAACAATTTAATTTAAACACCGTTTTAAACTAAACTGACAGAACTTACATCTCAAGCTTTGTTTTCGCCACCCGCCCGGATGACAGGGTCGGGACAGGAAGAGACCTTATCTTAAGCCGGGTGACAATCGTATTTGTGTAGCGAACGAGACTAGGATGTGTTTATTTACTAAAATTCAAGGGATGTTATCAGATTGTCTACAGAGTGCCTTAGTATCAAGTTAAATATTGATAGATCTAATTATAGAATTCAAAAATATACTTGCAAACTGAGAAGCTCTCAATCATAGTTAAGGTCATCACGAAAAGGTTCAGAGGAAACATATTGATGTCGTCGTCGAAATATAGTTAAATGTAGAATTGCAATACAAACTTGTTATAAAGTTATTGCCTAAGTAAATTCTTCCAAGTGATACCATGGTCGCCACCGAAATCATCTTGATATTCCACTGATATTGTAATTCGATTCCTCTTCCATTATTATGTAATATAACGGTAGCCATTATCGATTGACGATATAAATTATATAGCATATAGGATCCAGATACTCCTAAAACATTTTCTTGTAACTTACTCCATGAGCTAGCTTCCGACTTTAAGCAGGTTTCAATACTGAAAACATGGGGCGTTTCAGTTCTCAAACCCGCTTTCCTATTTTATATTTTTTATAGGCCAAACTAGAAACGTCTTCTCGTGAGAATGTTCCAAACTCAGGGATTATATTGATATCACACTTGCAGAATATGATATCAGCAAAGCCCTGCTACCTCTGGTTGTCCCTCCCCAAGAGAGTGGACATACAAGTGCGAGGATTTGACCTGATCATTTGATTTTGTCGTGGTAGGAACCTTGCTACGTTGTGTATTTAATTCTTATTCCCCAAATTCTGTATATAAAGTTTGGTATTACTTATTTTTTCTCAGTTATAATTTGCTCTGGTTAATTTAATTTAGAATTTTATTTACCTAAATTTAGATCTGACTTACTTTATTTGTTTTAATATTTGGAGGCGATAGAAGCGAAACTCGTTATCCACTTTAACTTAGATTTATCATCCAAACTTGGATATGTGGAAATAATATTCCTGACAAACAACAGAATTCTGTTCGTTGTAACGGAAACTTCCGTTAATTTTAAATAGTGGCTGGCATACGCAGAACTCTGTACGAGCGACGGAACCCTCCTGAGATGGCAAAGTTATAGCGTGAACGGCTAATTTTCGGAACTTATATTCTTTTACTCTTCTGGTTTTCGAATCACCTTGTCTTTTGTTTTTCTGATCTTCCGTTCTTCTAGTATTTGGTTCTTCTGGTCTTCAAATCTACCTGGCTGCCTTTTCCCGGACTAACTTCGAAGTGCTTCTTCGTGGATTAATTAAAAAACTGTCCTTTTACCTCAAGGCATCGATATTTAAACAAAATAGTGGTTTTCTATGAGAGGGACAACAGATTCCTGAAGCCCTCGGTGCGACAGAAATAACTAGCATATGGTGAAACAGCGTACGCGATCTCGACAACTTGGCGGTATTTTTAATCTTCATAAATATTTGATCAACTTTCCTGGACTATATTTCTACATAAGACTTTAACATATAAGGGTGATAATGCTTATTGAACAGAAATGCCAGCGCTCGCTTTGTCTGTGTTACACCTACTCCGTCACTGTTAACTGCTTAGAGTTTGAAGCCTCGATGCGTTCTAACGCAAAGATTGTAATATTATTATCTTGATATATATTTTGTGTTGAATATTTTAAAACTCTACTTTCTCTCTAAAAATTAATTTAAAACTCGCTTAATTATATTGACTGATTCCTAATCCCCCTAATCCGATGGTGTGAGATACCGAGCCTATCGGACTGGTTGGCTCTCAGTGGATACCGAGAGTCGCAATCGGTGCCTCAGGAGCACCTGGTGCAACTCCTGAGTATTCGCCTTACCCCCGCATGCGGGGCTCTGCGGGGGTGGACCTTTATTTCCCTAGCTACTCGTGGGACCAAAATGCAACCAGTCCACAAAGGAAAAAGCTTGGAGGATAAGGAGGTCGAAAGCGGGCCTGTACCGCAGACGCCTCAATCCTCCCTGCCAAACAGTTGCTCCATCGCCGACACCCAGGCCACACTCGGGACCTTGCCCTTGATCTCTATTGAGGGAAGGGGCGAGGGAAACCTGAGTAAACCGGGGGACGAAAGTGGGGCAACTGCTAAAAAACGAATGAGCGGAAGCCAGCGAAGGAAGCTGGCTAAAGCTAGACGTGAGGGAGCAACTGCTAGGAGTGATGGCGGCCTCAATGATGATGATGATGTTCCTAGCCCGTCTAAAGTGGAACCAAAAATGGAACCATCAATCCATGAAAGAATCTTGGAGGATAAGGAGGTCGAAAGAGGGTCTGTATCGTGGACGCCTCCATCCTCCCAGACAAGCAATTGCTCCACCGCCGATACAAAGGCCACACTCGGGGCCTTGACCTTGACCTCCATTGAGGCAGAGGGCGAGGGGAATCTGAGCAGACCTGGGGTCGAAAGTGGTGCAAGTGCTAAGAAAAGAATGATTCAAATTATTCAGATTAACTTGCATCGAAGCAAAGATGCCTCTTCCATTCTGCAGAGAAGTCTGCCTAAGATGCACACAGGGATAGCACTCATCCAAGAACCTTGGGTGGTGCAGGGATTTATAAAGGGACTGGGAAATTTTCTCTATTACAGGAGTAGTAGTACCAACAGACCCAGAGCCGGCATCGTAGTGAAGAACATTAGCGCCACACCCCTGTGGAAATGGTCCACAGGGGACCTAATGGCGGTAACTACGATGCTTGAAAATATAGGTAGGGTGGTCATAGCATCAGCCTATCTACCATATGACAGCAGGGACAATCCGACACCAGAGGTGAAGGAACTTGTGGACTTCTGTCAAAAAGCCGACCTGCCTTTGCTGATGGGATGTGATGCGAACTCACACCATATGGTCTGGGGTAGCACGAACACCACTAGCAGAGGTATGGAGCTCATGGAATATCTGGTGAGTACAGAGCTAGATATTTTAAATGTGGGAAACACACCCACTTTTCATAACGCTATAATGGAGGAGGTAATTGACATTACATTGGGCTCCAGACACCTGGCGGGATACGTGCGGAACTGGAGAGTCTCGGATGAACCCATACTCTTGGATCACTCTGCCATTAAGTTTGACTTGGGAGTGGGGGAGCATGAGGAGACGAAATGGCTCCGTAACCCCAGATTCACAAACTGGGAACAGTTTAAATCGGATCTTCTAGTAACAGTTCGGGGGATCCCCTCCAGAATTAGTGAGAGGGAAGTACTGGAGGCGGCAGCCTCCCGACTGAGTAGAGGATTAGTAGAGAAGTAGAGGACTGAGTAGAGAGAAGCCTCTGAAGGGTACTCTATACCTAAACGATTTAGACCGAAAGGCCAGGTAAGATGGTGGAACAATAAGCTGGAAAACCTTAGATGTAAGGTAAGGAACCTTCTCAAGGAAGCCAGAAAACGTAACAGACGTACAACCTGGGAGGACTATAGGACTGCCAGGCATCAGTATAGGGTTGAGGTTAGGGAAGCTCAAATAAGTAGTTGGGTTTCTTTCTGTAATGAGATAAATAAGGGAGCTGAGGCAGCACGGCTGAATAAGATCCTAGCCCGCAGCCCGGAAGCGATACTGGCATCGCTCAAGCACCCTAATGGTAAATTCTCAGAATCGGATGAGGAAACCTTAGACCATCTCATCAAAGCACATTTTTCGGGCTTTTATAGACCGGAGAGGGGAGACATTTCCGACCCGCTAGTAGGGGCACATAGGACCTGAGCGGTAAACCGAGAGGGGGACGACAAGGAACTTGTGAAGGAGATAGTCACACCGGCTAAGATAAGGTGGGCCTTGAGAGCCTTTGATCCATATAAATCGCCGCGACCGGACGGCATTTATCCGGAACTTCTGCAGAAAGCAGAAGAGATAATCCTCGGTCTACTCATAAGGATCACCAGGGCCAGTTTGGCACTGAAGATGGTCCCGAAAGTGTGGCTAGACACAAGGGTTGTTTTTATACCTAAACCGGGCAAAGTCGGATACACGTCCCCTAAGGACTTTCGGCCGATTAGCCTTACTTCATTTTTACTAAAGACGGCCGAACGATTAGTTGATAGGTACCTTCGGGATACTGTCCTAATAGAGAGGCCGCTTCAAGGGAGCCAGCATGCTTATCAAGCTGGTAAATCAACAGAAACAGCTCTGGATGAGGTTGTATCATCGATACGGTCACAATTGGACTCCGGAAGACACGTTGTCGGCACCTTCCTTGATATTGAAGGAGCCTTCAACTTTACATCCAGGGAGGTGATTAGCAGAGCACTGGCTGGAGCTTACTGCCAATAAAGGCAAGACTACAATCGAGGGCCGGGTCGACTCGGGCTGTCCACAGGGAGGGGTATTGTTCCCTCTTCTGTGGTGTCTCGTAGTAGATGAGCTGCTTGAAAGGTTAAAGGATTACCAAGAAATTGGCTATGCCGATGACTTAGTAATAATAACGAAGGGCTCTTTCCTGAAGCCGATTCTCGATACAATGCAGGGAGCTTTAAACAAGGTTGGGAATTGGTGCAGGGAGAGGGGACTCTCGGTCAATCCCTCTAAAACTGAGGTGATGGTGTTCACCAAGAAATATAAGTGGAACAAAACATGTCCGCTAAAACTTGGTGGCCAAGAACTAAGCTATAATAGCGAAGTGAAATACTTAGGACTAATCATGGACGGGCAACTGTCATGGGGAAAACATCTAAGTCACATATGTTCCAAGATCACAGCAACACTTTGGCAACTGAGAAGAGCCATTGGTAATAGCTGGGGCTTGAAACCGGAAACCATTAAATGGTCGTATGAGGCAATTCTCAAACCCAGACTGACGTATGCAGTACTGGTCTGGTGGGAGAGAGCCTATTTAAAGTCGGAAGCCAACCGTCTTAACAAGTTAAGAGGATTGATTCTTAGAAGTATAACCGGAGCCCCAAGATCAACACCGATCGAGGCGATGGAGATACCACCTCTTGATGTCATCCTCAAAGCGGAAGCCGCAAAGGCTATGCACAGGGTGGGAAACATGAATAGGAAGGTAAGGGACCTGAATAGACTCTCAAGAGAGCTAGCTGAGGAGGGACTCCTATGGATGCCCTCTGACAGTACGGGTGTCCACTTCCTGTTTGACAAGAAGTATAAAATCACCCTCACCAGTAAGACCGACTGGATGGAGGGTCGAACTGGATTACCGCTCAATGGAGACATCTGGTACACGGATGGAGCCAAGAGTGGGAACAGAGCGGGTGCGGGGGTGTATAGGCGACGCGACGGGATAGGTAAAACCTTCCCCTTGGGCAAATACACTACCGCACTCCAGGCTGAGCTAGTTGAAATTACATACGGTGTTCTGGAAGCCGACCAAAATCGGAGGTATGTATCTGCTCGGATAGCAGGGCGGCGCTGGCAGCCCTGAATTCAGCAACGACAAAGTCGGAGCTGGTCTATAATTGCTATGAAGCATTGAACCACTTGGCAGGGAGGGGACCGGTGGAACTCTTATGGATACCTGGGCATAATAGCATTAAGGGAACTCTAATTGCAGATGACCTGGCTATTTTGATTGATTAGGGACCAGGGAAAAACTCTATGGACCAGAACCTGCAGTGGGAATAAGTCAGAATCTGATCAGAGACCGCATCGATGGCTGGGCAAGAGACCAGCACAATAAAAGATGGAGAGGAGTAACGGGTTGTGGAATAACCAAACTCTTCATCGCATATTCAGAGATTGAGAAATAGTCCCAAGAATTCATTAAATCGAACAAGCACAAATCCAGAACCCTGGTGGGAATCATAACGGGCCACCATAGTAGCCTGAATGCATATAAGCACAAGCTGAGGCTGACTGATAGCCCGGCCTGCAGATGCTGTAAAGAAGACGAGGAAACCTCGATTCATCTTCTTTACACCTGCCTCGCACTGGAGAAGAAGAAGTATTTTATATTAGGGACCCCTGTTATCCTAGAGGAGGCGAGGCTTACGGCGGGGAACGTGCCTAAATTGCTCCTTTTAAGGGATAGCATTTTTGGATAATAATGCATAAGAGGGGATCGCCAAGGGACTACCCATGCGATCAGTGGCTGATGAGGCCCAAGCCTATATAATATAGTAATAATATTGACTGATTATTAAATGAAAATGAAAATAATTTAGGTAATTTTTTTTGCCAAATTACGTTTCCAACAATGCTAGAAAAAGTTGAAAAATACCCCGTGGTCTTATAGCCCGGGTACAAGACGTTTTACTACTATATCCACGAAAAGCAGCATTCCTTCTTGCTTATGCTTTATTTATTTATGTATTTATTTATTATTTATTACGAGCCATTATTTATTACGACTACTTTACAAGAGAACCCATTTACAGAGCAGGAAAGTGAACTTATCAGACTCATCATGTAACGTCGACTTCATATTGAGTGTATAAGAAAAAAATGCACATATTATGCCGTTATTTATATGCATTATCCGCAACAGAATAGGTCCGTAGTGAGAACGTTAGTCCCCAGAGTCACAAAAATCTGTCATGATCTGAGTAGATTTTACAAATCTAAAGGATATCGAAAATAGTCTGGAATGAACAGAGATACACAGACATATCAACAGAGATACAGAAAGGCCAAGAACAGTTACTGAGTTATGCATGTTTCACTCATGTTACTGTAGTAATACCCGGATTGAAGAAAGTATTGTACAAGAAAAGTATAGGTATACGTTCTTGAAAAGTCAATAAGGTATAACAGGTACTATCTTCTAACAGACGTGCTATTCCAGACAATCGATTATTAACATATTATTAACAAAATGTGTATACAGCTGAAGTCTTGAACTACGAAATTGGTAGAGCAAGCTGTAGAAGAGAGCTTTCAATGCAGAATTGTATAAGATGAAGGAGATTAATAAGTACATAAATCAATAATAGAAGAGGACGTATATAAAAGATTCACAAGATAGATGATGTCAAAATATCGAACAAACGTTATCATTATCATCTACACAAAACAGATCAGACGGAAGTAATCCACCGAGCATGACTATCTTCGTATTACATAATGATGCAAATTGAACAGAATCAGAATGTATAATGAAAAACAGATTATTTATTATAATTCTTAAATAAGTTCATTCAACAACGGCGGTTAATGTTTACATTCTACTATATTTATTATATAAATTGCGTTAATTTGAAAATTTAAAAGCTACAATAACATATCATCTAAGATTTAAAGTTATATTTAAATTATTATTAAACGTCAACTTAATTATTATTTAACTGAAAATTTTACATAGTTGCTTACAAAATTGACTTATGTTGATTTTTCATGTAATGTGATGTTCCACCCCTTCTAATCTAATACTCCATAATACTCCCATCTTTAAGCAGAGATACGAATACTTCAGCATTAGGACTTTATTACTGATTCCTAATATGACAGTAGCAGTTGCCAATATAGACAATTTTTCTTTAGTGTCATTTAAAAGATGATCAAGTTAAATGAAACTGAAAGAATTAAAATATTAAAGATGGTTGGATATCGAGTTGGATATCGATATTCGCATCAACATCATGTGAAGTTGGTCATTTATTTAATACTATCCATCCAAAAAGAAATCCTATTTCCCAATCTACCTTTACAAAGATGGTTAATAAAAGTTTAAACCCGGGACAAGATGTAAAAACTGTTCTGAAGCCAGGACGTCCCAAATTAGTGCCAAAATCAATTTCTACATGCATCGCTTATAGTTATGGATAATTCAATTACATCAACGATGCAAATTTCCCTAGATGCTAATAAAAGTCAGTCAAATATTGACAACTATAATAATTACAAACCTATCAAGATGTATTACATGAATTAAGCGAAGATTAAAAACTGCAGTTTTATTGAATAACGATGGGCATGACAAATAGTAACCATAATTTCTAAATAACGTTCTCTCTTCGGACAAATCCATATAAAGAGATATAACCATTACTGGTCGAGTGTAAATTTTGTGTTCTGGAATATTAGTCCATTCCATAGCATCCACAAAACTAAATGTGCGGTTGGTATTGTTTGTCAATAAATTATAAGCCCACATTTCATACAACGAACTTTAACAATATATATTTATCTACACATTTTGTGTGGCCATATTGTAACCAATTTTGCAAATTTACTTCCCGACGATGATCGAGCTAGCCGCCTGTTTTTGTTGCTACTTCGAAGGTTCCAGCCTATTCCCAGGATTTACCTTGTATATACTTAACTAGACAGTCCTGTGAAATATAGGTTTCCGATACATATATCTCACGCATGTGGCATTACAAATTTACATAGATAATACAAGTTAGAAGTTCAAGAAGTATTATAATATTTTACTAGTTTATTAAAATAAAAACCATTGATATAATTTTATGATACGAAAATATGGAATAAAATACTTATCACTTAAATACTTGTAGCTATTATATGTAAGTCGTTTTGTATTTATCACAACTAAAGTTGATACAATATAGCATTAAATCAAAACACCTTCATTTCGATGACACATTGGCACTGCAACAAGTTTTCTCATGAGTTTTCATAAAGTCTCCTAATATATATCTTCCGCAATGTTTACACTGGAACAAAGTATTCTTCACGCCAACTTTCCTTTGGTTTTCCGTCGCGGAAAGAATAGACGACCTAATTGCTGACGATGCCGACGACGGTCTGCTACTATACGGACTTATGAGGCTCTCCTCCTTTTGGATGAAACTCCTAGGTCTCGGTTGGTCTCGATACGACTTCAAGGATTCGATGTCGCTGGTGACGTCCTGGGGCTCCTCAGCCGTCGATCTCATTATCTTTACGAAGGTTTTCTTGACTCTCGGCGCACTGACCTCTTTAGTTTTCGAGAATATCTCGAAATTCTCTTTGTCTTGGAGGGCGTTGAACACCTCGTCGAAATGGTGCTGGAGAAGCTCATCGTTCATGGTGACTTTGAATTTTGACAATCAGTGGAAGTGACTAATTGTGACAGATAGCAACCGACTACGTTTTTGTGAAACGTTTTAGATGTAGTTAAAGTTCTGAAACGACAAACATAAATAGAAGATCCACAAATACTTGCTTTAGCCCTTATATGTATCACAATTTTTATATAGAGGTTATGAATAGACGTTTCAATTGTAGATGCCAGATGTTATTTAAAGATCGGATATGTTAAATAAGCATCAAATTCTATTAAAGCATAATAGACTGACTGACTCACAATCTTCCAAATATGTACAGCATCCTAATGGTTAAGCCACTGCCACAATTGCAATACATCTAATGTTTAGGTAACTGTCGATGGTATTGATATAGATGAAATGTAAGATATTAATTAAACATATAACGTATCCATCAGAATTCGTAGCTGAAGCGATTATAAATGACCACTATATTAGGAATATCTAATACGTCTGTTTTCCATAGATTGGAGGACTAATACACTAGTGGATTAAAATTCATAATATCATGCTTCGATTCGCTCAAAATCAATATTCTTAATCAAAATAAATCTGTTAAATCTGACGTTTTCCAAAACCAGAATTTTTCACCTCTTACTTCACTGGTTTTGCCCGTAGTCGTGGATAAAACGTTGAATTACATTCGGGAATTAACAGCCTTTAATCCGCTCGAAAAAAATGAGCTCTCTCGGCTGCGCCTCGAATGCCCATTTTTTCTCGTGGATTAAAAGCTTGTTAATTCCCTTATATAATTAACACCTACAAATTCTTTGTTTCTGTAACTTTCTCAATAAATTTCATCGGCTAGCTTGTGGACTAACAAACACATCGATCATATTCAGAACCAGTGGCGGCTCGTGATGAAATGAAACGGGTGTTCTGCACAGGGCCGATCCTAGGGTATTGGCTGCCCGCGTGCAAATTTCAAACGTATCCAAACTACTGGCGCCGTAGAGGTCGCAAAAAAATTGCGCCGCAGACGAAAATTTTGAAAATTTTCAAGGTCACGAGTTTTCCTGATACTTCAGAATTTTTATGTAAAATCCGTTTATACAAAAATACAGACTTTCACAAGAAAAATTTTTGGAATTTAATACCCTTTTGAATAACATTCATGTTTACCGTCATATTCTTTGGTTAAGAGAAAAGGCTTGTAAGGTGAATTTTCTACTAGAGGGTCTATAACACTTATAATATTTTCCGAAAGAGTTTCAGCGTCACATTTTGTAGGTTTCAGGTATGTCCAAAAACGTTCAATCGGTTCACCATCGAGAATAAATCAGTTCTTTCGTCTGCCATAACTGCCAAAAATGAAAATTTGTTAATTTCTTTAATTATTTCTTCATGCCATACTTTTAATATACAGTCTAAAAGATCATTTTGTATTTCTTTAGATGTTCCTCTAAATACTGAAGCAAGCATTTTGTAGATGCTCGCTTAAAGTTACATCAAGCTCAGCAGAAAAATTTATCAAATCACGAAATATCCCCGGGTTTTGAGAGGTTTCAGCTTCGTCATGTCCTCGCAGCGCCAGTTCAAAGGCCCCACAAAACTTTATGCAGTTTATAATTTTTGACAAAACGTATCTCTTTTTTGTCACATTATCATTATGCTTTTGCACATTTATCCAATAAGCTGAATCTAGCTGCGCTTTAATATTAGTTGTTCCTAATAAAGGTAATTCCATTGTATTATGTAGATGGCTTTTGGAGTTGCCGTGCTTTTTTATTTTTTCAGTTAAGTGCACCAAATCTGTCACCCCTACCTCCGTCCATGCTTTATCACCGCCAAAAAGTAAACAAGGAAAACAAAATAACGCATTTTTTTTGTTGCACCCACAAATCCAATTGTTCTTCGAATAAATGTCTCTATTAAATTGACGTTTATATGCTTTTCCGCGGCTAACACCTGCAGTCTCAATAACAATATCGGGCAATGGCCTACCATTGTTTTTTAAATCAATTTCTTCTTCATAAGAGGACTTAAAAAATCGCTTCACATGAACTAAATTATAAACTAAATCAATTGTCACTATCACAGTATATAAATATTAATAATTAGTACAATAAATCACTACACAAATTCACAAAACAGTATTTAAAATCTCAAATTAACACGAAATACGAAATAGGTACGATTTACGCCCGCTCAAGAAGTAGGAAGGAGTAAACATTCACTGATGTTGCCTTAGTTGAAAAAAATACAGCTCACTGACCGTGTAAATTCGCGCATTTACGGGCACCAAGTGTGGATTGTCGCGGGAGTTGAGGGGGAGAACGGGTGTGCCGAGCCGTGCTGAGAACTACCTCGTGTGGCCCAGTTCAATGTACCGCGACGCGTTCGCGTAGAGACCCAGATAATTCATCTGGTCTACTACTCAATAGAGGACGGCGGGCAAAATGCGACTTTAACGCCATAATTTGGTTAGCTGCACCAACTAACCAAATTATTTTATTAATAAATTTTAGTAATTATTATGTCGCGAAAACATACAAATATCTAATTTTTTTGGCAGTTCTGCAGCTCTGCAGCACCTACACACCAGCCGCCCCTGTTCAGAACGTTACCACTTTATAAAATAGAATTTGAAATACTTTAATATGAAATCTATTATACCTTCATAACCGTTTTATGCCATGATAATGCTGATAGAACTTTCAAAAGTACGTGTTGCAACATAGCCTAAGCCTAGTTTTAAATATAAATCGTAAACGTCAATGTTAAAATAGCTATATTTTGTTGTGGGTCGAAAATATACCCTGCCTGTAACAAGGTGTTATCGCTCAACCGCAGGCAGGCATTCACCGAGAATCCCGTGCCAAATGGCTCTATGACATGCGGTTTACTTGGTAAATATATACGCCACATCCAGCACAGGATATCTGTTGCTGGAACTATGTATATACAATACGCAACGTGATACATCATTACATATGTGAGGACTTAAGGGTTATCCTCGATTATGGTCTCAAAGTCTTCGATTAACAAACTTAAGAAATAAGTAACAGTGAAAACATTGATAGCTTCACTTTAAACGGCTTTATGTAAAAAAATTCACAACACAAATCAACGTTCCCTTAATATAATATATCGAGTGAAAGCTGAAAATTACTCAATAAGCATTGTTCTATAGAAGAATTTATTCCCAATGGAGAACAATGAGAAGTAAAACTACATATTGCGATTTCATCCCCGTGGAAAATCCTCAACACAGCACACTCGATACTTGTCCATAGATACAGTACGTGCCCGTAGATACAGTAATTTTACATAAGACTGTGGTGATGATATTGTTCTTGAATATAAGAGTATAATGTTTCAATAGTTTTTAGAAATAGTAATTCAAAATGTTATTGTATAAGTACATCAGTAAATAATAATAATAGTATAATATTATATATCTTCGTTGATTAACCTAGTATATCTAATATAGTTGAATTAAGAGTGGTGCTAAAACTTAACTGATAATATATATTAAAAAAATCTAAATTACACAGAATTATTCAAATGACATGTATATGTTGATGATAGTATATGGTTTAAAAAAAAGTATACTAATGAAGATGACGATACCTACTGATTAGTAATATTGCATAATTGTTTTTAACTTACATGATTTATGCCAGAAAATTTCACTTTTAATAATTGTTCTTGAATAAATAAACATTCGTCATGAGTTGTAACAGCACAATGTATCTTAGGGTCATCTGTAAATAGTTCATAGTGTGAGCATAGAGTAACCTCATGAATAAATATCATAAATAGCAATGGTCCTAGACTGGGCTCCTGTAATACTCCATGTACGATAAAAATTTCTAGAATTATATCCGATATACGTTACATATTATGATTTACACACAATGTTAAATGTGTGTGAAGTTAAATACGGAACAAATAATTTTAATAGATATTCACTAAGTCCAAAGTATTTAATTTTTTTTAATCTATTCCATGATCAATTATATTAAAAGCTTTTGTAATACCGATATATACAGTATCAGCTTGGCCATGATTGTCGAATATTTGAAACACATTGAGAATATTCAGATAAATTGGTGACTGTTGAACGATTTTCTATAAATTCGTGCCGATTAGGACATACATAATTTGTTACAGATGGTACAAGCGATTGTATACAGGGTGTCTGGAAATTCCGTTCGAATAATTTCAGGGGTGATTCTACATAAGCAGTCATGAAAAATGTTTCATATGAATATGGGTTCGCAAATCAGTCCTAAGGGTATTATGGAGGTGCAAAGATTTCGCCTAAGAACGGGTTTTTATTTTATTTCTCTGGGGCTGCTTTAAGCATCCATATAAATTTCGATGTATGATCTACCATCAACAAATAATTCTTAATATTAGGTAACAGAAATAAACGTATTAACAAAATAGGGAACAAGTTACAATAAGTGTTGAAAGTGTATTCCATTTCTTATATTTCTTGGCAACAATCTGTGACCCACTGTTCTAGTTACTGTAGATTGTCAACAGGAACTGAATAAACTAATTGTTTTGAATAGCCCCAAAGGAAATAGTCCAACGGGTTTAAATACTGCGAATGAGGAGGCCACGCAATGGGCTCACCTCGTCTAATCAATCGGTCTGGATAATTTTGATTTAAATAGTCTCGAATTAAGATACTAAAATGGACTGGAGCGCCACCGTGCATGAAAAATGCTTCTGCTCTTAATCCGAGGGGTACATCTTCAAGTAAATTCAGCAAAACGCTTCAAAATCAAAAAATTCAAATATGCGGGTCCATTTAAGTGCCGAAGCATACCATACGGTCCTATTAATCTCCAAAAATAACTGCCCAAACGTTAATAGAAAACTTATTCTGGAATCAGTTTTCAAAAATCTCGTGTGGAATTTCATCTGCCCACACATGGTTGTTATGAAAATGAACAACGCCCTCGCGCGTAAATCCTGATTCGTCGGCGAACAACACCTTATCGATAAAGAAACGGTCCTGATGATATTTCGTTTGCATCCACTGACAAAATTCAAGTCTAGATTGAATGTCTTGAGGTTTCAGTGCTTGAACTCTTTGTAAATGATATGGATGCAGGAATTGTTCATGCTAAATTTTCCATACAGTGCTTTTAGGCATATTTTCTTGTATTCTTCTCTTGAGATATTCTCTTGAGAAATTATTTTGGCGTATGGATTTACTGCAACCAATTAAAGAACCCTTTTCTTCTGCTTTCAGCGTCCATATAGTACGGTTTCTTCCACAATCAATCCTATTTGGTTTGAAAGTACCAGTTTCTCTTAATCGTTGATGTGGAATACTAAATAATTTATCGCAAGGAAGTCGACGAGTTGGAAAGGCTTCGATAATCTACGCACTTCTAGAGCACAACCGTTAACTATGTAGTACATAAAATGCAGATCAGTTATTTCTTCAAATGAATATTCCGGCATTTTTAAAACTCCAATAATCTTAATCAAAAACTTTTATTCAGTACAGCAATTTTTGACAGATATGTCAAATAAATAGATTTTGGTTGCTATGTCAACTGTAAGCGTAGCTGACGATTTTCATTTGAAACTTAATGCCACCATAAGCTCCTTTTAATATTTTTATTCAAACAGAACTTATTAAAAGTTTACGCATTATTTTGTTTAGAGTATTTTTCTCTCAAAAACTGTTAGTTCCACGGATTTTGATAATACCATTTCTATGCAAAAATACAACAATCGTATTTTCTAAAAATATTTTAAAATTACAACGTTTAAGGGAAGTATGCGTAATTAAACGCGGTTACTCTTCTGTCGGCATGCTCCTGACTTAGAATGAAACCAACTAATGACTTCAAAAAGTTACTTTTATTAATGGTAGTTCCTGGGCGCAATCTTTGAACCACCATAACACCTTTAGGACTAATTTACGGACGCAAAATTTTTCATGTTCTCTTATGTACCTACCACTGAAATTATTCGAACGGAATTTTCCGACACCCTATAGGGACATCTTGAAAACTTTAGCGAAGTTACATGATACATAAATTAGTCTATAATTACTGTACATAGAATAGAATTATTACCGGCTTTTTGAACACAACAAATACGAGCTATTTTCCATGCACCAGGAAATGGGGAGTTTTTTAAAACTAAATTAAGAAAAATTAGTAGTGAATGTAAAAAAACATATTTACAATACATAACTAAAAAACTTGAAATTTGATCACGGCGTACTGCCATTTTATTTTTTATTTACTTAAAGCAACCATAATTTTATTTTCCAAGAATTATTCAAAGTGTAATATCGATATATTAGTTGTAATATTAGTTAAATTCAGATAAATAGACTGTGAATACACATTGCTAAAGTGTTCACTGAATCCATCTACAATTGTTTGAGGTATATCAAATATAAAGTTGTTACTAGCGCTTTTACTTTCCCGGTGTTCTATTTTATTTGTATGAATGGTATGACCAAGAGAAATTAGGATTACTCTCAATGTTTTGCTCCACATATGCTAAATATATTTTATATCTTTCTCTAATTTGTATTTTTACTGTAACTCTTGTTGTTTCAAAAGTGACTTATTGACTGTTGGCATTTAATAATTAGTTGATAATAATGACAGTTCTATAATATATCAGGGTTAGTTTGTTGTAAATAAGCTTAGTTATTACTAAAAAAGTTTAAACTATATTATTTTAATGCCAGAAAATGTATTAAACGGATATCATATAGATGAATTAAGGAAATAGATACCATATTAAACTTAAATTCTCACTTACTTTCTGAATATAGCATAAAACGAGGCAACGTTAGGACAGGCGATGGAACTTTGGGATAACACAAAATTTTCCACATATTTTCCGCACAAAGATTTCTAGTTTCCTTTCAGCGCTATGCATTTTAAATTGATGCGTTATCAATTCCACCCTATCAACCTGCGGTGTCAATCCTCATCTGTCATATCTCAGCTTCTTTCTCTCGATACATTATCTACTTTCATTACTGAATCGGAAACACTATTTACCTGAAAGAAGCTGTGTTTATTTCAATGCCAAAGGGTATATACTTTTACTACTACATGCTTTGGTGTTAGTTTTCTTTTATAATACCTTTTTGATATGTACATGTCTTACCATCAGATACTTTATGTGTTTTTCTTTGATTCACTTATTCGGAATTAAAATTAAAAAGTGTATGGCGATTGTAAAAAATAAAAAAATTATTATGTTTTTGCAAATTACCGTTTTATTTTTTAAAAACGTTTTTTGTACTGTTTTATATTTTTGTACAGTTTCTAGTTTTAAAAAATCTTAAGAACAATGGAAGGTTATTATCATGAATTTTTCTGAAGATAAATATATTATTTGAGCACAAATGAAATTTGTAAAAAGTAAATGTCAAAAATGTAGGAACGTTTTTATATAAAGACATTGATCTCTATGTCAAGCATCTATAAATATACGTATGAAATATAAATTCAGTTATTGATAAATCCCAATTCAAGTTTCTACAGTACAATAAAACAGCCATTAATTTCATCAGCAAATCAAGAAGGCTCACCCTCGTGGCTTTATAATAATTCAAATAAAATGAAATAAAATAAGTAATACCAATTAATACAATAATAAGCACCTGCTAATACCTTATAATTTATACAACACTGTAAAATAATCCTAAACAGCCTTATCAGCTGGATCAACTCGGCTAATTAAAATAATCGTTGCAACTATGTAACGGTCTGTAGGTGCAGACACACTATACATTTATTTTACATTTATATCTTAATATTTTTTAAACAGGATCAAACTTTGCTATAACGCTATTATTTTTTGCTCCCCTTAAACATACAAATGCATCTACAATTTGTATAATGGATCTTCTCGCGCGTGTATCAATTTAGTGACGACACGATCACATGCTACACCGCTCGAAATTGTTACTAATGTGCCACAATTACCAGCACGCATGTCTAGCAACATATGTTGCAATCAACTGCGTACGGCATAGAGAGTTAATAGTTTGCCGAACAAAATGCAATTACGAAGTCACGTCTTAGCTTTATTGTATAATTTGATTCATTGGCGTATCAATTTTTCTGTAAAATTTATTTCATTTCTGTTTCATTTATTTTGATTTTTGTTGAATTTATTTTTATGGAAATGTCACTTCCATTGAATGTCTTTCTGCAGAACCCTTTCATTACTCTATCATAGGTTGACGGATTTGTATTGTACTAACTGTTATCCTAAAATATGTTTTCCCCACGACACTGTTCAAAAATGCCAGTTGATTGATTCATACGATTGTTACCTGTGATGTACACGCAAGGACTCATTATATAAACCATTGGTATGTACAGTAACATTTACTATGTACAGTAACTCCACTAATAATAAGAAATGTTTTTTTAATTTTTCCATTGCCTTCATTGGTCCGTTATAATTAATATCAATAATTCATAGATCTGTTCAATTTGAAGATCTTGAAATACCGCTTAATATTTCTTCATATCAGTTACTTGGCTAGCATCAAATTGTAATATTATAAACTATATGTTGTGGAAGTTCTCAAAATAATGAAATTTTTCCTATCTCTATATTCCTCAGCAAGTAAGAATCGGCTGTAGTAGTTCAGTAATATCGAGACACTAAAATTCTCGAATACATTTAGGATATTTGAGAAATATTGCATATGTAGATGATATTAATCATTTTACACTTTTCTAATAATATATTTTTTCAGCCGCAAGATGTACCATATGTTTTTTATACGTAATATATAAGAAGTTACACTACTCTCGTTTAAAACAATGGCATACATAATGTATGGTTGCGACACTATCATGCGGCATCAATGCTCTATAACGGATACAATGTTTCCGATCATGGTGATATTTCCACCCTGAAATTACCAGATTTATTCCAGAAGTTCCGAAATGCTTGTTGATTATGTAAATGGTAGATTATACATCAACATAGCAATTAAGTCTAACATATTTAATCCGCGGCCTTAGGTCATTTGCATACTATGCATATGTTTCCTATAGTCCATTTTGTTCCAGTACAACGAAGGTGTATCGCAAACTATTATTTTTGTACCATCATATACATCTGTATATTCCCATATAAACTTATGAACTTCATCAACAAGTAGTCATTTTTTAATCCTACGCACATTCGACGTAAAAAATTAGTAATCTGGAATGCAAAAACATTCGTTACAAAATGGTCAGTACACCACTAAATAGATGTTTAGAACTACTGAGAATGTCGATCGCTCTAGAGAAGATGATGACTGATAAAATTATAAAACATGTAAGAGGCACAAAAAATTTTTAAGAAGCAGCATAATTCATCTTATATTATTTATATCTGTATAAACTCCCTGAGTAATATAAAGTTTCGACGTTCCTCATCAATAATATATTTTTTTAAAGTTGAATCTTCCAAACCACTACCTCTATTTATAAATCCGATTCTCAACAACAGCTTTATGAGGACAAGGTAGTGCAAATATTTGATCGCCTCGTAGCGGAATTAATTAATTAAATGGTGACGGGAACGTCTGGTTGACAGAAGCAACAAAAAGTGTGTTCGGATGCGCCAATAGAGCGTGAGACAGCAGCACCGCCCGGGACGAGTTATTTAAAGAGCAAATATTTATTTCGCGCCAAACAAAGATTCGCTAAAAACGAGATTAAAATATTAATCATACGGTTTCATTTCCAATCCTGATCCCATTATCCGAGAGGTGAGAACTTAATTCGCAGACGCGACATTAAATTTTATTTGACGCGTTTAATATTTATTTACTGGGGAGACGCTACAGGGGAGATCGGTGGGAATGGGGAATCTAATCAATATTTTATGTAGATTCACCTTTGTGCTATCAAATTGGGCCGTGAACTTTGCTTAAAATAATGGCCTTATTAGGTTTACTCGCGAGATAATTTGACTAAATTAAGTGAGTATAATGGAGGAAGGAGCAGTAACCTCTTCGCCGTCGCGAAATTGGCCCTGTCAGTTTTATTACCTCTATTTTCTACGGACAGAGAAGAGAAATATCATGGGTTTGTTCGTTTCTATTTAATTAAGACATAAATCAGTATTATTTACTCATGTTGGCTTGACATTAAGGAATCCTTAAACATCTGAGTTTATTTACTTACTTTTTATTCATTGACATACACTGCGTCTTAAAAATAAATAGCTACACGATAGGGTTCTTAAAATGAATAAAATGTTAGTATAGTTAACAACATTAAAGAAACAGTATTCTAGAGGAAGAATATATTAAAATTTTACTTAAAAATGGCCCATAAACAATATCTACATAATTCAATTCCGAAAGGACAAAATATTTGCACAATAACATTGAATTTGTAGCAGAAAGGGTATTTCTGTTTCTGAAGGTTAATTTTATTTTTCCAAAAGACGTTTGCATTATATGAGACATGTGTTGAAAAATCTGAAAACAATCCATATATATATATATATATATATATATATATATATATATATATATATATATATATATATATATATATATATATATATATATATATATATATATATATATATATATATATATATATATATATATATATATATCTAAATCTTTTGCTACCCCCATTATCTGTAGTCGATTACCGTTAATACCGTTTATTAACTAGATCTTTTAACATATGACATAAACAACGAAGGTTCTAGCACATATGTCTGAGGAGTGCCACAGATTATCATTACAATTTGATTTATATTTTTTTACTCCTAGGATCATCTTATGTTAAGAATATTACCACGAATTCCAATGTTCTAAAGCTTCATAACTAAAACATTTAAGTCAACAATATAAACGACGAGGGTTTCTAAAGAACAGATTTAATAGTTTTAAAGCGGCTTCTCAAATATGTGAACAAAAATGATGGTAAACACTTTAAAAAATAAATTAATGCAAAAACAGGATTGTTTCTCATCTAATCTAATCAAATTATTTAATATAATTAATAACCCTGGACAGTGTAAAGAGTAACGGATAGCGTAACAGTTTTTATTTATTTTATAATTTTTAATAAGCCATTTCAGTACTACTATCTGCTACTAATTTTTCATATTCTTCTTATTATTATTATTACTTAGCCTGTTCTCGTCCAGTCTTGGACATAGACCTCTTCTAAAACATAGGTCGCTTCCATGTTCATAGTAGGGTATTGGCATTACAACTCCACGCTTGCTTGCATGTTGGCCAGGGGTAAAACATTGGAACGAAGGAGTGGAGGGAGGAGGAATTGGGTTTAGAACATGGTTCTACGGATGTTGGGAGGTGGGCATATAACCTATGAGCTCACATGGGCAGGGCCGCTTATGCCTGAAGTAGATTTATCATCTACCGAGGTCGTAGAGGAGTACTAACCCGCTACCGCTTTTTTAATGTTAATGGCAATTATTTGTAAATAACGGAAACTTTGCCTTCTTTCGGTTTTTTATTCTGAACCTATTCAGTGTATTCGTTAATTATATTAATATAATATAATATAATTATATTATAACAATAGATTATTATATATATATTTTTATAGATAACTTTTTTCCTCCTTTATTATACAATCTATATTTATTCTTAAAGGACAATGAGTACATTGGTTTGGATTTGTGGGCATTCCCCTAAAGCCTGAGACTGCGGGTTACACTTGCAGGGGATGGTTATACTTAAAGACAAGGACAAACCTAGTCCATCACCTCAGACCACATTACGAATGACATTATTGTAACAACCTCTATAGGACAATATTATAGGTCGCCCATCCATGTAGTGAGAGCGAAGCAGCGTGCTGTATTTTTGTATACCTTTCTTTAGAATACCTTTTTTCAGCCTACTAATTTGTCTAGGAGACTTATGCTAATACTTAACTATAACGCCTTACTTGAATCTATTAGGTAGCTCCGTTACCTTGAATCGCCTTAACCGGTTTGTTTCATCGATATGATGAACGAGCTGTCTCGAGAGAACGTTGGGGTGGACTTTATATCTATCATTGTAATTTACGTTGAAATTTGTGATTTCTTCTTTCACTATGGGCACTTTTGGATCACCATTAACGACGTAATTTGATATATACCAAGAGACGTTAACTATTACGCGGAGCACTTTGTTCTAAAATCATTGCAATATCTTGATATTTATATGACTAGCAGTACCCCAGAACTGAATTTCATACGTCCAGATAGGCTTCAGTATTGCTTTATATAGTAACAGTTTATTATTATTAGAGAACTGAGATTATCTCCCTATCATCTAGTGTAATTATCCATACTGTAATTTAAGTTGTTTCCTTGTTATAAAACATTTTTGTCATGCTATTTTTCTGTTCAGATGCATCCCCAAATATTTGACGCTATCTGCACCTTGTTAAGAATAGGAAAGCGTGTGAGATTTCTACGTAGGCGTATAAGAAAGAGTGAGGCAGCATTAGGAGAGAAAAGTATTTTACTAAAGGCACTTTACGCACGACCAGATCGAACTCTGTGTACATTTATACATACTCGATATCGCAGTTTTGAGACATGTTCCTATTCTTGACAATTTGTATATATTCAAGCTGCCGGCCGTCGCCGGCAGCTTGAATATATAAGCTGAATATATGCAGCTGCCACAAGCTGCAAAGTGGCGGACTAGTTCCTCGTTCTTAAAGTAAGTGTATCATTATCGTCCCATTTGATTTTATTCGCCACTGTTTAAAATATACATATATTTTCTTAAATGATTTTGTAAATTTGCCGAAGTAATTTCAGGATTAGAATATTAAGGTAGTACCACAGTATCGTCTGCATATTTGTAAACACCTTAGAAATAATTTAGAATTAATTTGGAATAAGTTAAGCGCCAACGACAGACAGTTGGTCTAACATTTGTTCTCGGTCAAGATATGTTTTTGTTTCATTCTTATTTTTCTTGTATTCTACATCTATTTTTAAATGGTTGGAACAAATTTGACACAGAGGAAAGAAGAAATTGGCAGTGGATTGACATGGGTTATCCTAAATGCTTAAAATGAGCGTACATGACATACAAGACGACTGTCGATCCAAATTATGCAAGTTTACACCAGTGTGTCGATAACTTATTGTTTTATTCAGTTATAACTGGAATATCTAGGATTTCCCTTAGGGTGTTCGTATGTTTTATTAAAATAAATAACCGCGTAAAACGTATTTAAGATGTATGTAAAAGATTCTACGGAAGAGAAATTCCCTTTTAGACGACCATTTCTGAATTTATCTATTCTCAGATTATTCCATCAAAGATCACATGAGAAATTTGTGATGTTACTGATATATCTCATAATTATCCGCAGAGAAGTATCAGTTCAATAGCGATAATGTGCCCAGTATAGTATATACTGTGAGAGAAGTAAAATCCCTTTAATATCGGTAATAATTATGCATAATAATATTAATAATATATTTATCGCAAAACAGAATTAATTCCTGTTACAGGACATAATAAATGAAAATGAAACAATTTACCCAAATTAATATTATACATACAAATATAAATCTACAATAACAATATATTGTAAGTAGGATGTATGCCTATGAAATAATTATATTATCTTTTAATGCGAATTGAAATACTGTTGCCCAAAAGAAGACACATTTATGTAAATCACGATATAACTAGATATAAACGATATAACTACTAGATATTTAAATAAAAGTATCAAAAATTATATGCAATGCAGAGTCTTATAGTATACGTTATTATATTTTGACAATACAATACGATGTCTACAGGAAAATCAAATCTAGATACGTATTTATTAAATATACTGAGTAATGTATATAAACCTACATTGTTATGAAATAGCTTAAATAACAAGTATTCAAAATCTTCTGATATTCACTAAGTAACAAAACTCCAAAATTTTGGTAAATATGGACACTTAAATTCGGTTGATGAGTACCGTGATGACTCAATAATCATTGTTGATCAACCACGTGAAGCAGAAGCTAGGTATATGTGTACAATGAGGAGCACAGCAGTCTTTGAAAACCTTCTGAAAAACATGATCAGCGAAACATCAAGATCAGTTGACCCTCAGTGTAAGACCTAGAAGGGAAGACAGCCGTGAAAACCGTATATTCTATAACAAGGATATTAGTTCTTTTTCGCTATTCCTCCCTCTTCTTATAATAATTTAAGGACTTATCTCTCACTGAGGACTATAAGTCCGTTTAGGCATTAGTCTCCTAGACCTGTTTTAAATTTAAATTAATGATACTATCCTATTTAAATTGATGATATAATCATATTCACGCTATATTTTCTATTGAGCAACTAGACTTATCGTTATATGATACTCCAATTTTTCTATAAATATTGTGAAGAGCTTTATTTCTTTCATAAAATGGTCCCTCTTACACGAATGTATATTTAAATATAGTGATTCTCTTCTGCCTCATTAAATATTAATACATGAAGAAAAATGTTACGTACCAAGGGAAATGGAACTCTGGCCTTTTCTCAGAATTTTGGCCCATTATATTAATATTAATCCTGTCGAGTAGGTCCTGAAACATCAATCATCTTAATTATCTGGGTTGCTCGAATTTTAAGTGAGATTATAATGATAATGAGCTTTTACGTTAGACTAGAAAACATTTTATTCTTACATAATCCATTTTCATCTTATGAAACGTGTCCAAGGAGAAGCAGTAGAGAGGCTGTGTTAATTTACTGGAGATGTTTTCAGATAATCGTACCTAAAATCCTGCCGTTAGTATAATATGCTGTTCAGTGAACATAAATCTTAGAGCCAGGATTGTAGACAGTTCGCTGAATAAAATTGTGCGTGGCGTGGAGGCTTTTACTATGAATTAAATCTACATTTTTTTCTTTTAAACAACATAAGTGTAAACTCAAAAGCTATACTCGGGACGTCAGGGCTCCAATTCAGTGGCGTAGATGGTAACGTGGCTATTTTTTATCATATATTCCATTAACTGTATTTTTAGAATTATATACCCTACCCTTTTTACCACTTAGTCTATAGTTTTTTATACGTCATTTATTATTTTGAATGATTCACCTGAGGATGATGATGCATCTTATAATTTTTATAGCATCCCCCAGTTCTGGGAATAGATAAATATTAAATCTGTTTCACTTGACCATCTTCCACTTTAAATATCGACTATAAGGTTAAGAGATTTATGATTTTAACAACAATAAACCGCTACCCCTAACCATGTTCCCTTGTAAAAATCAACTGTGGAGATTCTGAGATACTAAGATGCTGTTTATGAAATCCTCAAGTGGGAAAAACCACCTGGGTGTGTGCTATTAATGCATCTAAGAGGTTGTATTCAAAACAGCCTGACAAAATAGCAAACACCTGGAATAATAATTGAAATAAATATTTTAGAGAAAAATATCGTAATACATAAATTACATTTTGACATAGAAGCCTCCACTGGCATTCCTCCCGCAAATAACTATCCCTTTAAAATATTTAAATTGGAATATGAATAGGTGAAGTAATTATATCATTTAAAAGACTTTCAACCCTAATAACGATGATGGTTTATTTTTGCTCGTTATTCAATTTTTAATAACAACTGTTTCAGAAATGCATATCTTCCATATAGGCCTAAAGAAATAAATGATAACTAAACTAACAGTTCCCCAATTTTAGAGAATTTCATCAAAAAGTAATTACTTTTTTTGCAATACTTAATTATAATTGTACAAAATCGTTAAGTGAAATAATTTTTTAAATTAAGTATTCATGACAAACTCCTGGACATCCTGAAATTAAGGCATCAGTGAAATTTCACATTATTATTTATTATTTTTTCGAAGATTTAAATCATAGTACCTACGTGATATTATAATTAAATGGTTACAATTAATGTTTTAATTTATGAATAAATAACATAAAGGAACAATAGTGTCAAATTCAACTAAAACAGTGTTAATGAAAAACTTCAGAAAAAGAAATAGGAGGTGAAATTATATCGTAAGAATTTTAATTCAGTAGCATATAGATCCTCCTATAGATTTTATCACTGGTTTCATTCGTATGAGCATCGTGAATAGTTTCCTGAGGAATATTCTCCCATTCGCAGGTATGTAGCGCCTAACTGATCGCTTTAGTGCATCTCATAGATGCTCTATAGGGTTCATATCTCCATTTCTTAGTACTTAGTGTATATTTTGAGTATTGATAAATTGAAAGTAGTCCAGTACATCTCTAACAACGTAGGACCGGACGTTATCCTGCATAGTAATTAAATTGTCTCCAAAAAATGGGGCAGATATCATCACATGTTCTTCTACGATGTTTTCTACGTCGAAATGTGCAAGGATCTCTCCCGTATAGGAACTAAATCCGTACGACCATCGAAGCAAATTCCTCCCCAGTACATTATTAATCTGCCAAGAAATGAAATCTTATGAGCGATATTGCAGGCAGTAAACCTCTCTCCTGGCCTCCGCTAACTCGTTGACGTCTATCTGATGAATTAAGACTTGCTCCTGTTTCGTCTGAAAATAAAATTAACTTCCAGTCGTCAATGATCCAATTTACAAGTTCTCTTTCAAAATGCAGTCTAGAAACTCTATGTTCCCTTCACTAAGGCTGCTTTTGACAGTTCGTCCAGAAATTGTTATATTTCGAGTTGCTGCTAGGACTCTGTTTAGCTCTAAACTGGTACAATGCCTGTTTCTTAAGGGACTTGTATAAGATATCGTTCATCTCTTGCATCTGCAGACTTTCTATGATTTTTCCTGAGGTTTTATAGTAACTTCCAAGTTTATTGAAATGTTTAACTGTTAGACTAATTGTTGATTGTTTAACTCCTAATAAATTAGCCACATACCGCTGGCTACGCCCCTCGTTAACCAGAGTTACCGCGTTCACTGCTTCATTATCTCTAAAGTTGCATGGACGATGCATTTGTTCTACTGGAAATATATCGAACAAAGTGTTTCATTCACTTGATGACATTAAACTAAATTTAGTGCCTTTTACAAATTTTAAACAGCGTTAAATGTATTATAAACAAAATATTAACAAAAACATTACTTAATAACTTAACTTAAGGTCTAGGTTTAGGCTCCTTATACAACATTTTTAAAACTTTAGAATTTCGAAAAATTATAAGAAATAATGAAAAGTTTTGTTGATGCGTTAATTTTGTCCAGAAGTGTAGTTCGCTTTGCGTGTAATAGTACAGTCACTGCCTAAACTCTGCAAGAACTGCTTACAACATCTTTGGTATTATTGTCTGGTCTAAATATTAATGTCTAGTCTGGTACTAAAAAATATATTTTGATAATCAATTACATATGAGAAGTAACCGAATAACAGTTTATATAACTGGGGGTTAAATAGTGTAAATTATGTCATAATTAAACAATGAAATGCATACGTACTCTAGTTAAAATAATAGAGCTTGATATGTATGTATATACCAATGGATCGTTCAATATTGGAATAATATTTAGTTCACAACGGCACGTGTACTGTACTAATTACTTCATATCTGGGATCTGGAAAAATGCATTTGCTCAAATGGGGATGGGATGTTCTAATTATGTTGGAAAATAAACAATCCCAGGCTTTAATTAAACAATATTGTTTGAAACTAGGTCACGTGGAAATGAAGTATCTACTTCAAATATCTACGGCATATTTGGAGTAGTGTATATACCAGGGATGCCATAAAAGTTTTAAAATTCGGATGAAGTTGTTCTTATATCGACTGTCATAGAACCTGGAATTAAAAAGATCGACATGAGTTGTATGTATGTGACTAAAGCTGAGACTGAAATTCAAAGCCCATTGTAATATTGTTTTACAAAGTATACCGGGTGGCCCACGAAGTTTTGGCCAGTCGATATCTAGAAACCTATTTGAACAATAATTTTGAAAATTGGTGGTGTAAAGCAGTCAAAAGCATTGCAAACTTTTGGCATAAAAGGACTTTATTTCAGCTGCACATTTCCGTTCACGTGACATCAACTTCAAAATTTTAAATGAGACGCAGTATATGTTATTATAATTTTGTGATGGTCTGTCTGATACCAATCCAATGATACTACATTTGTCAAGTTTTTGCGGCACTACAGTAATGAGAAACAACTGTTCATGAACGTTTCTTTATTTTTATTAAAAAAAACAACGTAGGTAGCTCAGAAACAAAAAAGTTATGTTAGCAACAGAAAGACATCAATACTTGTCAAGAGCTGTGAAGTATTAGTATATTTTGTGTTTGTAATAGTAATAAAATTAAAAATTTTAAAAATAGTAGTAAAATTATTATGTCTTTACATTTTACAATGTAAATGGTATAATACCTTGGCCGGCTCGTTCCCCAAATATAACACCTTAAGATTTCTTTCTATGAGGATACTTAAAAGGTTTGGTTTACAATACACAGCCTAGATATTTAGACGATTTTTAAAACAAAATCAGAGCAGCGAGCGTGCCAAACTGTTACCAGACATGATTAAAACAGCATGCTACGCAAATGTTTTTAAAAGATTTAAGTATAGCCTTAATGAAGGTGGACATCAATTTGACCATCAACTATAATGATTTCTATAATTATTGTATTTTGATATGTAATTATTTATCTTATTTAATAAAATTTTTAAAAATCTATCCATTCATTTAACAGCTCATATTATCACTGTTTTACATAAACCTGCTCACAAATATGGTATCGTTGGATTGGTAATATATAGACCATTACAAAATTGTAATAACATATAGGGTATCTCATTTAAAAGTTTTGAAGTTAATGTCACGTTACCGGAAATGTGCAGGTGAAATAAAGTCCTTTTATGCCAAGAATGGGCAACACTTTCGACTGTTTAACATCTCCAATTTTCAAAACTATTGTTCAAATAGGTTTCGAGATATCGACTGGCCAAAACTTCGTAGGCCACCCGGTATACACAGACAGATATTAGAATGACGAGGTTCCATAGAGTTTGGAATTTTAGAGGCAGATTTTATTGCTAAGGTGCGTCAGCTCATTCCCTAGTATAGAGTTAAAAAGTTTGAGACATATAGTGATGAGGGAAAATGCGCTCACGCTTGAGGAGAATATCACACTTTCCCTATTACGGCTTGAACACAAGAATGAAATAATACCCCGGATACTATGCCTAATTATCTCTATAAAAATATGAGGGGTTACTAATCCCACTATTTTATTATATCCACGTCGAGCAAATTGTCTTTTAAATAATATATTTAATTCGAATTAAAATTGGTTTGCTACCAAGGTCCCTAAGCAGTGCTCTTTGCTATACAGACTCCATAACCCTACAATCAGAACATCTACATCTACAGTCTATACAACCCAACCTTTATTAGACCATCTGAAATAGTGAAATCTTCGATTTCACCCATCAAATATGCATCAGGTGGTTTATGAATCTGGAAAATGAACAGCACAGGATAAATGAAGGCCTTATTGTTGGAATATGATAAGCCACACTTTTTCTCAAAATGTGTATTCCAAATAAATGAATGGACGTATAGGGTGACAGGCCATGTATTATGTATTTTCGCCTTATTACAGTAGCTGGCATTAGTGTATCGAGATAAGTTGTTTCTTTTCTCCACTGTTACTGACAGTATCTGGTTAAATTGTAATAATACCACAAAACATGAGGTTCTCTGTGAAGTCGAATGCCGGTTGATTTTTCTTAATGGCCTGGGGTATTCTGTCTCCCCTCAATGGGGAAGAAAATTTTGTAAGCAAAAAAGAAAATTGCTCTACAGTGGAGGCAAAATTAAGTTTGTCTGTTTTTCTTTTTTCTTTTTTTTTTTATTTTTTTATTTAACTTAGGTTGCAGTGGAGTTTTAAAAAATTTCACTTTCAGGGTTTTTTTTTTTTTTTAATACATTATTCCCTGGAATTAATCTTTGGCTGGAAAAACATTTGACTCCCCCAACCCTCCATTTCTTCCCTCAATAAATTTACGGCAGGGGGTTTTTACTAACGTGAAATTAACGCGGAACACTAGATATAAAAACCACCTTCTCTTTTAAAAATAAAAAATTGTTAAATTAGATCAGATGTTTGAATTTATACGTACAAGGTATGTACAGGGTGCCTCGTAATATAAACACAAGGTATTGGTAACGTTAGCAATAATGTAATTTTAAATCGTAAGTGACTATAAAATAACGAAGTCTCATAGAAAATTAACTAGGGACATGAGTTAAAATAAAGCTAGTATTATATTAATATCTATAGGATTATTGGGTGTCTAAATTATATATATATATATATATATATATATATATATATATATATATATATATATATATATATATATATATATATATATATATATATATATATGTTGTGGACAGATAATTAGAAACGATATATTAGAAATAAAATTACTTATGGTTATTTTATGTTATTATAAGAGAAGACCAAAATACCTTATGTATCCAACTATAAATCACTCAAGAAATCATAGGAATCAGTATTACCTTCCGGCCAGGTATCTATACTAGTTCTTTATCTAAATAACTTTCTCATTACTTCTTTCTCAACACTTCTCTGGACATGAAATTAGAAACACGAATTCCCGTTAGTATTCCATTATATCCATGACTGCTATAACGATTTTTTATTTGTAAAATATAGGTTAAAGTTAATATTATACTATGTAATCATGGAAAAACAAAAAAATTTTGATGAAAGTACCCGAAAGGCGATTTTCCAATTACGATAAAAAATTGGTCCTATCAAAAAATTTCAGATCATTTAAACTGTTCCAAGAAAATGGTATTTGGGGCAATTCAGCATTACAAAGTTCACCACACAATACAGAATGTGCCACGTAAAGCTAGACCCAGGAAAACAACAAAAAAAAACGGATGAGGAAATTATACAGCTTGCCAAAATAAATCCGTTTCTAACATCTCGTGAAATTCAGCAAGAAATTTTTGGTGATAAAAACTTTCAGACTGTGAGTAATAGGACGATTCGATACCGCCTAAACGAAGGTAACCCTTTTGGTAGAATAGCACGCAGAAAACCATTGATAACCAAGAAACAACGTCAAGCACGACTCTGGTTCGCCCGAGAGTGTGAAGACTGGGATATAGACCAGTGGAAAAACGTGCTTTGGTCGGACGAAGCGAAGTTGAAATTGGTGGGGTCAGATAGAAAAGTGTTTGTGCGGCGCCCAAGAAATAAAGAATTAAATCCCAAATACACAAAAGGCACTGTGAAGCACGAATTATATTATGGGGATGTTTTTCGTTGAAACGTATTGGTTGTTATGTGAGATAAAGTGAATCATGGATAAGCACAAATACATTGAGATTTTGGAAAGTCATATGCTCCCTTACGTTTATGAAAATTTGCCGGTATGGTGGTTGTTCGAACATGATAACGATCCGAAGCATTCGGCCAAAATCATTAAAAAATGGCTTGAGGACAACCACATTGCAGTTTTAAAATGGCCTACTCCCAGTACGGATTTAAATCCTATTGATAATTTGTGGAACGAATTAAAAACAGAAAATTGTAAAAACTTGCACAATTTAACAAGAGAAGTGAAAAAGTATGGAAGTCCATTTCTCTCAAAAAATGTAACAATCTCGTGGAATCAATGCTTGGAACATGTCTTGCAGTGATAAAATCTAAAGAATATGCTACAAAATATTGATTATATGTATTTTCTAAATATATTAACGTCTCTTGCATTAGATAAACACATGTTTCTAATTAGATGTTCGCTGTTTTATGTGTTGTTGAAGTTGTTTCCCCTATTTCTTTTCTGTTCATTTGCTTAGATATGTTACAAAATATTGTTTCTTAGATCAGTGATCCATTTACCTCGCTAAATAATTTACCTCGCTGTAATAATAACATTCAATACAATTTTTTTTAAAACTAATGCCGTTTCTAATTAGTTGACCACCACTATATATATATATATATATATATATATATATATATATATATATATATATATATATATATATATATATATATATATATATGTAGCAGAACATGATTCCATCCACATGCAGAGCTAGTTGGAGTGTGCAATCAACCCCTTTCTTCTGATTGTACTAGACCATTGTGATAAACATTGTTACTTATTATCTCCATATCTACTGAAAGAATGTAATATAGGTATTCATATTTAAATATAAAATTAAGATCAAGTCATTAATGATTCCTCCCTTAAGTACTATTGATTATTAAGTACTATATGACTATTAAATTTAGAACGAGACTTCTAAAACTTAACATCAAAAGATCAGGACCGTAGTTAACCAAAATTAAGTTGATGATTGATCTTTAAATTAAATTGAAGACTACGTCAATTTAATTTAAAGAATCTGCGACAGATTTCTGCTACAGGTCATTTCGTTAGTTCTATAATTGTGTGTCTTTTGTAACATGGCGCTTCTAATCTTATACTTAGTACAAAAGTCATCATAATAGACTTACTACCTCATACTGCCCATCCTCATCTTGGTCACATTGGTGAACTTGCAACATTGCCCTACTCATGTTACGCTTAATAAAAAAGTGGGGTTATTATAATAGGCTTACTACCCCGTACTGTTTTTCATTACCTCGGTCGTACTGTATAATTCCATTATAATCAATTTACAGCATCGCTCTTCTCATCTTATGCTTAATACAAAAATAGAGCCATCATAGTAAGCTCACCACTCCATACTGGCCTTCCTCATCTTAGACTCAGTGTATAGTTCATTCAATTGGCGCTGAATTGATAACAGCGCCTCATCTTACGCTTAATACAAGAATAGGGCCATCAATTTAATTTCAAATAAGATCCGTCCATCTCTCGCCTTCTCGCCGGAATCGATTCCTCTTGAAAAAATCCGAATCCCTTCCGCTTCTGTCGGGACGCTAAATTAAACACGAGATCTTTGTATTCTGTTTTAACCTCCCGACCTTTTGTACTTCTTATCGCGAGCAGCAGCCACATTTCATCAAGCGGGCGTCTATTTAGGCGCCGTCCTCCGACCGACCTGCTCACCCGTAAATCTCGGCAGTCCAAGTGGAAGTCAAAAATGGCCCACCAGACACGTATAAATAGGGGACGTAAAGACATTGTTAGAGTTGTCTTAGGGCGACAGATCAGGGGGCTTATAAGGAACAGCCAATTCCGGCGCTTCCGGGTTCAGGATTTAAACAAGTGTCACACGCAGACCTAATACGTCACGATAGTGCCAATAAACGAGGCGATTTAGTTCCCGAAGAGTGCTCTGGGGATGTCGCCTTATTTATTTATATACCTCCCGGCTAGCAATGTTGGTCAGCTACGGTATATTCAATTTGGACTAAGCTTAATAATACTTTGCAGGTGCCCCTAAATCCAATCGCAAGAGCCCCAAATGCAACAAAGTAACCAACTTTGAATCTTCACTCATATAAAATAACATTATAACCAAACTTTCTCCAAAACAACTAATTGTCTGACCTTACAGGAAAACGGTTAACAGTTCTTATTATTCTGTCAGCAGCTGGATGTTGTAATATATTGAATTAAAGACAGATTAAATTAAATTTGAAGAACAATAATTTCTTGAACAAGGTCTTTATACTACAAGTATAAAAATATAGTCTGAAATAACTAGAGAAACAGATAACTTATATTACAGCTTAGACCACAGATTTACTTTTGTTTTAAATATCTAAATGGCTTTAGGGTAAAGTATAAGGTCTTACTCTGTACCGCACAACCTCATATCCTTCGGTGGAGTTGGCGTAAAGTTTAGGTATCGGCCCCTTGTTACTGTCTTTGCGAGGGTGTCTTTTCTACGTAGTTCGACATTGAAGAATTATTAAAAGGTGGATGGCTAAGATAAGTTGTCATAATGCATGACTGATGATTTTCACCTCCGCCAGATTGAGATTATTATGGATCTAATACATTTCCTGGAACTTTATCTCTAATAGTAGTCAGATTTATATAAAAAGTGGCAGAAAATTCGTAATTTGCCACAGTTTTTCTGTAGAATATGATACATAATTTTGATAGTGCATTTTATTATCAAATATGATACTATTCTTTAAAGTCTAGTAGATTGTAGTCTATTAAAAATTATAGCCTAGTATTATTAATTGCCGTATTTAAGAAATCCTTCACAATTTCGTCATTATTTTTGCCAAATAAAAGTAACTGCGTTTTTTATTCCCATTAAAACCATGTAGATTTGAAATATTGCAATTCTTTTCAAATCATTATTAATATGTTCGAGTGTCTTAAGATTATCTAAAATAAATGTGGTATAAATCTCTATATCGTCTGTATCAACGATAATCGTGTGTATCAACGACATTACTATCAACGAGGAATATGAAACAAGTTTTACTACTAGCAAGACTAACTGGAATGCTGTTGTCGTACTATGTTGACAACTGGGAACTGTATAAAGGGAATTATTTTATGAGAAAAGAATATTCATACAACTGTCGGAACAAGACTTTTTGCATATTTTTGAAAAACTTGCAATACCTTGATTGATCTAAAATGGGAAAGTAGGAATGAATCATCAATGTTCGTAATGGATATATCATTAGCACTTTTACTTGTCTACACTCAACTATACTAGCGGAAAAGTAATGTAATCGTGTAAAGCAAAATATAAAAAAAGAATTTCATTTAGTTTTCATTTTTCGGCCTAAATACCAAAAAAAATAGTTTTTAAAAAATGTTTGAAAAAATAACGTGTGTGTGTCGGTATCGTTGTCCTCGTCGTTGTCGTCGACATTCATTTTTGTTAGCACGATAACTCAACTAAATCGTGTCGAATCTATCGGGTTTTGACTGATTCTGGTCTCCCAGATGACACCTATTGATCTTGAGGTGGATAGGACACACCCCACCCTGTCCATGGGTCATGAGAAAGCACGACTGTGGACTATTTGAGAAAATTTTTTGTTAGCACGATAACTCAATTAAATCGTGTCGGATCGATCGGATTTCGGCTGATTCTGATTAAGAACGTCTACCAGATGACATCTATTGATTTTGAGGTGGATAGGACACACCCCACCCTGTCCATGGGTCATGAGAAAGCACGATGGTGGACTATTTGAAGGAAAATTTGCCGATTTTGCATTGAACGAAAAAGACATATATTAGGCCTGTATACGAATGAAGGAGAAACAAAAATTTCTTTAGATCACAAATGTATTGATACGGCACTGAAGCAGTCGCCAATGAAGAAAGTAAGATTGTCGCATAAAACACATATTCTGTATATTATGTGTTGGTTTATTTTTTCTCGGCCACTCAATTTCGAAATAGAAATGTTTTACGTACGCCTTTAAGTCCGTTTTGAGGTATTAAAACTGTCTATTTTACTGTGAAGTAGCTTTGATAGCATACAAGAATTTAAAATAAAAGTAATATGGGATATGATAAATGGAATTACAAGGTATATAATTTTAATATATCACCTTTAACAACCGTGAAACTTGGTATAATTTGCCATATACTTCCTCTTCACTGATTATAAGAACACTAAATTGATTGGGAAAACTAGAAAAATTATAGTTATGTCGTATGAAAAACTCATATATAGGCTGTTTCGCATAGTCATTCTCTGGCTAAAATTAAGGTATTTTAGTTATATAAACGTAGAGTCCTAACACCGTCATTTTCGAGTTGCAAGGTAACCCAAATGAAATAAAATATCAATTTAAAACTGTTTATTTCTAAACCGGTTGAGATATTTTTAATAACTTTCGTATATAGTTTTAGTATGTTAGTAGATATAAAATAAAAAACATCTTCCACGGAAATAACCAGTGGCAGAAATATGAGTAATATCATATTCTTCTTACAAAAAAAAATATCCCCGTATGTATAATCTTACAAAAAGTATGGCTTCATATGCTCCTTTTCCTTCTTTTTATTTCTCGTCTCTATATATTTTTATACATTTCACCATTTAAAGACAAAACTCATTACTTTAGCAAATGATAAGAAATTATACTGCTTATATAGGAATTCAAATCTTACTGCTGCAAGATTACAATTTTGCCATTTATTGATTTATAGAAAACTGCACAAAATATTCACTGTAGATGAAGATAATTTTCGAGAAATACTCTTACGAATTTCTATAATAATTATATCTAATCCCAGGAAAACCCTCATGAACGGTTTAAACCCAGTTTAAACAGCAGTTTTCTGTAAATGTATGGCTGTAAATGTATAGTTATAAATGTGTGAGTATTATTAGTGTTTTTTTTTATAAAACTGAATTTTTTACCGGGCCCATGGTACAGATTTTGGCCTAATAAAAAAATTTCTGGTGATTCCTACAGACATTTGTTTGAAAACGTTGAAAATGTTCCCCCACTCAAAGGACGGACATAGCTTATGCAGGATGGGGCTCATTAATATTTTAATTTCACGGTTCCTTCATTTTTAGATGAAACAATTCACCAATAAGTAGATTGGATGACACGCTCAGAAACCAAGTCAATTATTACCACATTTAATTTCCATGATTTTTTTGCTAGGGGACACGACATCTCAGAACACTAATTTACAAATTTTCTGTTGTAACTGAAGAACAGCTACAACAAGTTATAGGTGGTTGTGACATAACTTTGTGATTCACGGCATACGAACGTAATAACAAGTCAGTCATAAAAATAAGCTTGTTAAATAGAGAATTTTATTGCTAAACTAGCGACGACGCGAGGTCTTACTATAAAATCACCCCGAAATCATCCACTAAAAATTCTACTTTTACTATTAGAAAAATAGTAGTATCCTTTAAAAATTATTAGTCGCTTTACCATCAGGACGACTTACTAGATCCTCTGAGAGTCATTTTACTTGAATATTGAAGCTCTCCTGTACTTCTTGATTAAAAAATTTTCAGAGTCGTAAACAAACTAGTAGAGCAACTCTACATTTAAGGTACCTAATGAAAGAACTTAAGGGTTGTTCGTCATAGATATTGGAGTCGAAAAAGTACAGCAGGGGTGGTGTGTTTTTTCACGTTACTTTCTCCGCAAATCTTGTACCTTTCTCATTTAAAGAGTTAGTAGCGTACAGAAGAAAATTACTAATGCAGTCTTATGTATGGAGTGTCTCATTATATGATCTAAAGGATGTGTGTAGTCAATATCGAGACTGGAGAAAGCCCTCGGGGAATGTGGTGATTTTGTTTTCAAATGTCCTCCTCAATAACCGTTTTTTCCCAATAACCCTGAACTTTTCCCATAAAGAAGTTGTACCGAACTTATTGAGGCCGTTTTAATGAGTTCGGTACAATTCCTATATAGAGTTTAGGGTAACTTAATAGGGGCCCTCAAGTGTTGTTCCTTGTGAATATCATGGTCGGGGAAGCCCTGTCGGTGGTGAAGTGATTTTTCCCCATTTTCTTCTACACAAGCCTTTAGCCATTTTTTATTGAAGAATTAGCACTGTCTATAAGAAAATTACTAATTTTAGCCATACAATACATCCCTGGCTTTCCTGTACGTACTTAGGGAACATCCTATATATACATAAATAGACAAGTACACATTCAATACGACACCATCTGTAGCTTACTTCATGTATTATAAGCCATAAATATTTTCCTAAACCAATACATAGCTAAAGTCGTAAATATACTTCAGAATTCAGATTAAAATTCTTGCGTGAATTGTACCTGAGTTATTGGTTGTAACATCTAAATCTACAACATATTGATGTACTTATTTTAAAATGGGATATTCATTGTATATCTTTATTTTTCTAAATAATCTGATCTCTCTAATCATATAGATGATAAAGGTGAAGTCGATGCGGTCTATACTAATTTCGTGAAGGCCTTTGATAAAGTGAATCATAATATATTAATCTCAAAATTAGAATTATATGGATTCATTAGTAATCTTCGTCACTTAGTAAAATCATATTTACCTAGATGTACACTATTTGTTTCATACAATGGCTTTAAAACCAAAACCTTTATAGCGTCCTCTGGAGTACCTCAAGACTCAAATATACGACCATTATTTTTTATCTTATGTATTAACGATCTGTCTCCAATGCTTATATCACATCGTCTTCTTTTTGCCGATGATTTAAAAGTATTTTTAAATATAACCTTATCAGATGATCAATTGAAGTTACAAAAATGCATAGATCCTGTTGTGTCATGGTGTTCTAAGAATAAACTATCAATAAACATAGATAAATGTAAAGTTTGCTCCTATACTTTAAAGAAGCAACCACTAATATTTGACTATTCTCTTGGTGGTACAGTTTTAACGCGTTCCGAAAATATTAAGGATCTTGGTGTATACTTTGATGATAAATTATCGCTCTCTGGGCATATCAATCATGTGGCTCTCAATACACATAAAACCTTTGGTATTGTCATTAGAAACAGGACATCATTTAATAACACCGTTACCTTAAAATCATTATATTTTGCGTTAGTTCGTTCAAATCTAAAATACTGTAACCTTATTTGGTATCCTCGATATCTAAATTACATTAATCAACTTGAAAATGTTCAACAGCGTATCTTAAAGTATCTATCATCGCCAGTGTTTCTTATGTCTCAGAATTTTAACGTAATACAACTTACGTGATTCAAACAATAATATTCATAATGAGTTAGACTCATTATGAGTATAATTCGTAATGAGTCATTCACTCATAATGAGTTAGTTCTACTGTCTATAGGGAAAAAACTTTTTTCTGTCCTGTAAATTATATGATACTGAAGTAATCGATTGTTTATTTGCATCAAAGTTACTTAGAGGTTAACCTTTTTTTTGGTTACATACTGTACATATATGTATGTATATATTTGTATTTTTTGTCCTATAAATGGATTTATCCATTCGGCAATAGAGGAATTATTATTACTAGTATTATTATCTACAAAACATACAAAGGTTATGAGGATAATAAACTGCAACAGCTTTAATTGCAATATGCGACTAAAGCTGGCAGACATTTTATGAAAATTAACTAGCTGCTATACCATTTCACGTTCAGAACAACATATTTCAGCTAGTAGAAAATGAATGAATCATAACGGGCCATTAATTCGTCAATCTAGTTGCTATTTCCTCTTCGTCAGTTTTCAATTATCAACCAAATTAATTGCTGATGCATAAACCCTTTAAAATTTTATGGAGGATAATTAACTTTGTTTACGTTTTTGCAATATACATATGTTGCACTTATTGTAAAATAGATTGAGTGCGTTTCGCCATTTGTTTATCCATTTAGTTTTTAATTTGCTATTTGTATAGTATTTGGATTTCATGAATAAATTTCAACCCGTATGATATTCAATTTCAAACTCCGTATTAAACTTACGAGTAAAATGTGAAATGTAAAATGTGGGTAGTAGCGTTTCGATATGGAAAGTTGATAAAGATAGTTTATCGTTATTTCATACACAATTGCTTTATTTAATGGGAATAGAAACACTCACTGAAAAATATTGAATGTAGTATTGCGAAAATATTTTGTCACTTTACTATAGAGGTAAATAATAGATATTTATGGGTTAACTAGAAAATTAAAACCACTGTTTTACTACATCCTATAGGACAGATTATGTTCTTTACAATGGTCTAGCATTCTAATACATAATTAATAATAGAACATATAATTGATTATTTTGGCATCTAATAGTCTATATATGTCTAATAGCCTTCAAATTTCAAAACTGTTGACATAATAAAATTCACTTTCAGTCATTACTAAATCATCTAGTTCGGCGAACTCTAACTGAGTTGAACTCAGGTCACTATTATTACATAGCAATAGTTCACAGAAAATTCATCATAATCGATAATGAATGAAATGAATTTTAATGAATATTCAAATTGCCTATCATATGCTACACCCTCTAACCAAGAACTCCATCTTGTCATAACTCATTCAGGAGGTAAAAGTGTGTCTGACAGAGCTTCTCTAAATGGTGTTTTTACAAAAACTTATTTCACGTTCACTATTACCTCGTTAAATAAAAGAAAACTGTCTCTTATTGTTTCTGCTATTCGATTAAGTGCATAAGGGGAGGTTCTCATCTAGCGATCCAAAAATTACACGACCTTCTCGAATATTTTTTCATGGAAGGAAGTAAATAAAGAACTCAATTTTTTTCTACTCTTTTAATAGATCTTAAAGTATGTATAAAAATTTTCTTTAGTAAAAATAATATAATAATAATTATTTATTTATGCTGAAACACGGCCGCCTCAAAAAAAAAGTATCCAAGTGGGCGGCACTGTAGCACTTGTAAATATTATCTGAAATCAATTTTTTTTTAAATTTGATGAAATATATTAAATTTGTTGTACCTATAAAACCAACAAAAAGTCAAAAATTGGAAAAATGGCAACCATACAAATTTTTCGCGCTTCTTTCCGCTCTTCAAAGTGCTGTAAAAAAATAATAAATATCATCATTTTTTAGGTTTGTCCTCCAATAAATTTAATCAAAAATTTCGTGTACCGAAACTTTAAACGCGTTTTAAACGCGTTTTTTTCGAAACCATGTTTTTCAAACTGGGCGGCACGATATCTCAAACTACTGAATATATTGTCACGACCCAGGGTCACAGCTTATTGAGTAAGGTGTGACTCGGCCGTTAAGGGGGTGCTTGGCTTGGAGAGGTTTCTCGTACAGTACAAGCACAAGAAAAATAATTAGTTAAAATAAATAATAAAAACATTTATTAATAATTATTTAAACTGAATGATGAAAACATTTATTACTACACATGACCAATAAGACAGACAAAAATTTTAAACAAATAATAATTATAATATAAAATAAAATAATTCTTACCAGTAAGCCATGTTGAGGGAGAGATCGGCGTTGTAGATCGACTGATCGACTGCTCGACTCCCCCCTGATCTAATAATTTACGGTATTTATATGATTCCTAATTACTTATTCAGCATTTTCCTTATAGGTTAAATTGAACAGTTTGTTCACTTGCGCGTTTGTATAGCGCGGTTATGAGTTATAATTGAAATATGAAACTTGACATCCTGTATATGCCTTACATGATAAATTTCTGCTATGCTGAATGTTAATAATGAATAAAAATAATTTAGAAATAATGTTAAATTTACTTATTAATCTAATTCCTATGGCTTATTTAATTAGATACTGAATGTTTTCTACTTTTATTTTATAGGAAATATGCTGCTAAATAGTTTGGTTAATTTCAAATAGGATAAAAAATTAATGATAATAATAATAGTAATAATAATAATAATTACTGCATCAATAAATCAATCAAAAAATCAATAATAATAATTATTATTATAACTACACGACAATATCGTTACTTTCTTTATTTCAAAGTAGATTAAATTTATTGAAGGACAAACCTAAAAAATTATGATATTTATTAGGAGTATCATTTCTTGTATAGCACTTTGAAGAGCGGAAAAAAGCGCGAAAACACCAAACTAAAATTTGCATGTCCGCCATTTTTCCAATTTTTGACTTATTGTTGGTTATATAGGTACAACCTCCTACAAATGTAATTTATTTCATAAACATTTTTGAATTTCTGATTTCAGACAATGTTTACAAGTGCTACAGTGCCGCCCACTTGGATACCTTCTTTGAAGCGGCCATGTTTCAACATAAATAATTAATTACAATTATATTATTTTTTACTAAAAAAAAATTTTTTACATACTTTAAAACCTATTAAATAAGTATCAAAAAATAAAGTTCTTCATTTACTTCCTCCCATGAAAAAAAAATCGAGAAAATCATGTCATTTTTGGGTAGCTAGATTAAAACATCCCCATAAGCTTCACATGTAGGGTGTATCATTTGAAAAAGTTTCAGTTAATAGATCGCCTGCTTTTCATATATATGCAGCTATTTTCGTCAGTCGCACTAATACTTTGTGAGAGTTGTCTTGATCTGGCTATGTACAGTGAAAGCACTGTCGCAAAATCTCTAATGTGGTTACAAATATTTTGGAATACGTAATATATATGTCTCTCATCATAGTTGAATTAGGTTTAGGGTAGTCAAGGTAGGGAGTTTTCTGTCCACACATTTTTCTATAAGCTGGCATTCTTCAGTTTATGTAACGCAATTTCATTTTCCAAAAAGGCTACAGCGCGGTCTTAGAAGCATATACTATCATCACTATCGTAACCGCCAGACAAAAAATGACTTTTCATATGTCTTGTTACCAGGGTCGGATCTACGAGCAAGCCATATAAGCACGTGCTTAGGGCGCCGTGTCTGGGAGGGCCCCCGAAAGTCGTTAATTTCTTTTCCTGGTTAATTCCTACAGATTTAATATAACGTAGTTGGATTTTTAGGGCGACTTTCCATGCTAGTGCTTAGGGCCCCTGCCAACCTGAATCCGTCCCTGCTTGTTACATGACTTTTTTACATAAATACATAACTTACTCTAATACACATGTCCGCAAACAACTCCCAGTCACTATTAATCCAGGTTATAGTGATTCTAGTCCAGATAGTTTGTTTAGTGGCATATTCATTTTTATCTTACTGCACAAATAAGAATACAGAAATTGAAACACATGACATGATCCGCAAGCTATGTCAGGAGGGCAGAATAAATAGTGAGAACAGCAATGAAGTGAAAACAAACACATAACAGGCCCCTGTGTAACATACGGTAGCACTTTCGTTCGGCTTCGAAACGGCTTGTCGGTAGCGCATCGGATTGTTAGTCCGTCTCTGTTGTAACTCGTCGGAATAGATGCTTTATTCATCGCCCTAAACCTTCGCGAACTTTTAAAACATATTATTTTTCCGTGATTAGTTTTATCGAACTTTTACTTAACTAACATACAAGAGACAATGCATTGAAAACATACTGCCTCGTCTGTATGAGTTGTTAACGTAAGTAATAGTAGTTGCGATTTTTATCAGTATTTGTATAACAAATCAGTTACAGCTACAATACACCATATTATGGTAAATAAAAAATGTAACCAAAATATCGTATAGCCTAAAGCAAAGTTTTGTCTGTCGAATACAGTTTGGTGATACCTTATCAAAATTACCGTTCATTTCCTCGCAGAGGTTTGATTTTTAAATTCCACCGATTCATGTCATATGTACGATACACAATATACACGTTTCGGATATACTCGCGGAATAAATTGCTCCCCGTTGTATTTAAAATGGTTTTTTAACAAATACGCCACCAGAAAAATTGAATTTAATCGGGTACAATTCCGATGTGTGAATATTAAACTGATATGTGCGTGATGTTTACAGACTACGCAAAATGTATTTTTCATTCGGTGTGTTCAGTATTAATTATTCAAATGTGCCGTATCGGACATGCTGTCCGAAAAACATCTCGGATGGTAAGTTATTGCTTTTTTTTTGCTTTTTAATTTAGATATTCTAATAATTTGTACATATAGAATAATTAGACAGGCCTACAAATTTTGACATTTTGAAAATTGATTTGTGTTTGATAAGTGATTATAAGTGAGTTCTTTACGCTAATTTCATGTCTACCTTCCGTTTTTGCCCCTCACGTAAGGTCTTTGATCAACCGAATAATCAGAATAAATTAAGAACTAAAAGAAAAATTACGTTTTAATAATCATTATGTTTAATAAACATTAAAAAACATAGTAAAAAGTAACAACACAAATTGTTTTGAGTCTCTAATTTCTTTTTTTCTTTCGCTCGAAAAAACTTCGTTGTGTAGTTTTTCTTGTGTAATCGTTCGTTGGATGTTCTCTTTTCAGCATTCATCAGTAATCTGCCATCATCGCCACATTCTATCGATCCTGGTACCTCCTTTTCATCTCCTTTATGTCTTGATAGAACCTTTCATTTTGCTGCTCATTAACAGCACTAAGATTTTCTGGAAAGTAGTCCAGATGAGCATGCAGAAAGTGAATTTTTGTACTCATATTACAACCAAGTTAAACTTGTCCAGCATCCTGTCCATATGCAACCGGTCTAATGCCGGATGGAACATTAGGATATATATTTATTAGGTTCTTGGTGTTGTATCCACTTACAATGATTTGTAGATTCTCTCCAAACCATTGGTATACCAAACGGAAGATATTTCCTTGTTTCATTGCCCCAATGCCTTAATCCTTCTTCACATACTTTGCACACGATATGGGGTTTATCCTGATCTCCAAGCTTAATTTTAAAGTACGAGTAATGTTGTTTTTGTAATAGTGGAGTAATAGTACGCCTAAACTTTTTTACAACAAAACAACCACAGACAGAATAATTGGTGTAGTTTTACAACTTCTAGGCATTATTAAAGCAAAATAAAAACACACGACACGATGTCACGTGTACGCGTGCACACATACAAACCTACTACAGCGACTATGTAAATACCCGAATAGTATAAAACCGGAATATCTCCACCGACCAACTCTGTTTCTATAAATCTCCCACACTTGTATGTACGTTTCAAACCGATTAAACACAAGGGCGCCGCAAATATTGAGGCAAAATTTAATTTTCTAGAACCTCGGTTTTAAAAACTAAAATAGTTGTACAATGCACATTTACAAATACTGTTGCGTGATGAAAATAAAAAAATAGTGTTTCTGTAGTTTATGATATGTAGCTAAGCCAAAAAGTCAAAAAAAGTCTGATCACAAAATCTTTGTTGGCCTGTATTATGTATATTGATGGTGTATGTTGTATACGAAGGGTTTTTTTCCCGTCGCGGTTCTGTTTAAATGCAAGAATAATAAAAGTGCCTTTATCGTACACCAGTATGTATAACACATAATTAAAATTAAATAAAAAATGGAACCCCTAAATAATTTTAACATTAATATACGATGGATCACTTAACACAGTACAGAGTAACACGTAACTTATACGACAGTAAAATGTTGTCGGTTCTCTAAAAATAGCAACTCGTTATGAGTAATATTGTTCAAACTACAAGTGTCTTGATATTACATTAAAATTTTGTGACATTACAAATACCTACTGGTGATTCTGACAACACGTTAGTTCTTCCAATCTGGCAATAAAACATACTTTCCTCTCGACAGCCCAGTCTAGGTATGCGTATACTAAAAATTCTTAATAATACTGGTGTATCTACTCGTATACTATTATGGAACGGTTTAAATAAAAATATGAGGCTAGTAAGCACCCTTCTAGAGTTCAGCTACCGCAAAAGCCTTAAGAAAGCAATAATCTTTAAAAAAGCTTATTAATGAATGCTTTTAAACAAAGTTATTTTTTGCATTAAAACAGATTCTTAATGGTTCTGGTGTAAGATTTATTTCATCGTCATCATCATTAGGTCATCAGTCCTAAGACTGGTTGGACGCTAACCTCCAGCTTCTCCTATCTTGTGCCAACCTACGCATTTCGCTAATTGTGCTACAACCCACATCCCTTACTATTTGCGAGCAGTAGTCTAATCTAGGCCTACCTCTGCCTTTCTTCACTCCTATTTCTGCCTCCAAAATATCGCGGACTAATCCCCCATGTCTCAGCAAGTGGTCTACCATTCCATCTCTTCTCCTCTTTAAGTTTTTCCACATACTTCTTTTCTCGCCGACTTTCTCCAATACTTCTTCGTTTCTAACCCTATCAGTCCAAGGTATTTTCATCATTCTTCGGTAACACCACATCTCAAAAACTTCTAATTTCTTCCTACTTGCTTCCCCTACCGTCCAGGTTTCGCAGCCGTATAGTGCCGTACTCCATACATATGTTTTCAAAAATCTCTTCCTTGTTTCTAAGTTTATTACCCCCGAGCATAAAAGTGCTTTCTTCTTGTTAAAAGCTATTCGACCCTGCGCTATTCTTTGTTTTATGTCTTTATCGCTTCTTCCATCCCAATTTATTGTACTTCCTAAATAAGTGAAGTCTTTAACTTCCTCCAATCTTTCATTATTAATTTGTACTTTCGTTTTTGCTCTGCTTTCGCGCCCTCTGCACAGTAACACTTTAGTTTTGTTTTTGTTCACCCTCATTCCGTATTCCTCTGTCAACACTGCCTCCATTTCGTTCAATGCTGATTCTAATTCCTCCTTACTAGATGCTAATACTGCTATATCATCCGCAAATCTCAGCATTTTTAGTTTCTGTCCCTGTACTTTAATCTCGAAATCCACTCTATCTTTTACCACATTAATCGCCTCTTCGATGTACAGATTTAAAATTAGTGGTGATAGTGTACATCCTTGTCTTACTCCTTTCCTAATACCTACTTCCCTTTTTTCCCCTTCTACTTCTATAACAGCAGTTTGCTCTTTGTATAGATTGTGTACTACTCTCCTATCTCTATACTTCATTCCCGCGCTCTTTAGTATCTCGAACATTTTTTCCCATCTTACGTTATCAAAAGCTTTTTCTAAATCTACAAATCCTATATAAGCGTTCTTTCCTTTTTCTATTGTTTTCTCTAACATTACTCTTAGCGCCAGAATAGCTTCGCGAGTTCCCCTATTTCGCCTAAACCCGAATTGGTCTTCTCCTAGTATTTCCTCCGCTCTATTTTCCATCCTCTTCTGCACTATTCTAGTTAAGATTTTTGACGCATGGGAAGTTAGGCTAATCGTTCTAAAGTTCTCGCATTTGTCGGCTCCTCTCTTTTTCGGTATAGTAACGATAATGTTCCTCTTATAATCCTCCGGCATCTCGCCTGTTTCATATATGTATTTTACCAGTTCAAACATCCTATTTACTACTTTCTGTCCCGCACATTTCAAAATTTCCGCCTGTATTTTATCTACACCCGGCGCTCTATTATTCTTTAGCCCCCTTAGTGCTATTTCAAATTCCTCTCTCAATATAGGTTTTTCTACATATTCCCGATCGATGCTAGATTCTTCTTCTAATATCTCTCCTAATTCCTGACCTTCGTATAAATTTCCTAAGTACTGCTTCCATCTATCCACTTTCTCCTCTCTTCCGATCAGTATGTCCCCCGATTGACTCCTAACGTTTCTACTTATTGTTCCTATATCCCTGAAGTTCCTCTTAATTATTTTATAAGCCTCATCGGTCTTACCTACTTGCAACTTATCTTCTACTTCTTTGCATTTATCCTCTATCCATTGTTCTTTCGCTTTTCTACATTTTCTAATGATTTCCCACTTTATTGACTTATAAGTTTTCAGTCCTTCTTCGTCTCGTCTGTTTTTGTAGCCTCGTCTCTTTCCATTAAGTTTAAGATTTCGTCCGTTATCTAGGGCTTCCTAGCTTCCCTTTTATCGTGTCCTAAAACGTCCGTAGCCGCGGAATCTAGACTATTCTTGATACCCTCCCACTCAGTTTCTGCGTTCTTGATTTCGTCCTTACTCGTTTTATTTATTAATTGATCTGTTTTCTCCTGGAATTTATCTTTCATATTCTGATCCCTCAATATGTCTACATTTATACGTTTCTTATCCTTCCGGGTTTTCAGATTTTTGAACTTTAATCTAGCTAAGATTTATTTCTTTGTAATTTAAAATGTATACGATTATTATGCCGCTTCCTATTGTTACATATAGAAGTAGGTATACTGCAAAGATCTCTTTTAGGTTCAGTCGCAGCTGATGATATGACTTTGCTATCTCAAGCAACTGACGAGATTAATACAGAAAGGTTGGGTTTAGCAAATACCTGCTTCTAAACTAACAAATTAAAACTCAACATGGGCAAAATGAACAATATAACACTTATAACCAAAGTCATAAATTGTGAATCTGCTACGCATCATACTTGATTCTAGTTTAAATTCATCTGCGCATCTCAACAGTCTCTGTTCTAAACTAAATACACATATATTTGTTATAAGACAAATGCGGTCATCTATAAATAATAACGTCATGAAAACAATTTATTTCTAATTGTTTCATAGTCATTTGTCATACAAAATAGTTTTACGGGGAAACTGTATCAGCTCAAAAGGCATTTATTTTACAGAAAACTGCGACTCATCTCATTAAAGATGCCAAGATCTGGACTTCTAGAGGATATCTGTTTATAAAACATAAGGTTCTACCCCGAGCATTCTTATACATACTTGAGTCACTTCTTTTAGTGCACAAAAATTTGCATAACCTGCAAGCAGATTTTAATGTTCATGCATAATACAAGACGTATTATAAATCGGCATAGTAAAACTGCTTAGAAATATGAGGTGATAAATTTCATCAGTTCATCAAAAACTAATATACCTATTATGAATATCACATGTACAGCTTTTCACCTATACTCAAGAAACTTGTTACTTGTTGTATATACAGTGTAACACGTTATATTTTCACTGCAATAGCAACCTGATAATATATTTTCTGTTATATTATGTATATATATATATATATATATATATATATATATATATATATATATATATATATATATTAAAAATATTTTCGCAAAATGTGTTTTGAGACTTATTTATTTAATATACATTATTTAAAAATTTATTTAGGTTATCGACAATATAAAATTTCATTTTTTATCTACAATAACTATAAAGTATATTTTCGACAATCAATTCAATATTAAAATGCGTTTAGTATACTTTTTCATATGACTGCGAAAAAGTAACTTGGAAAAGTAAAATAACTTGAACAAATAAGTAAATTAGAAATAAATTAGCAACTAATATAGCAGACAAATAAATGTTGTAACACAATTTATGTTATATTTCTGTACTATTTTTTTATAAATATAGTAATCGTTACTGGAAAACTTGGAAGGTGTATGTACTTCTAGTTCTAAAAAATTGTATAACTCCACATCAGGAACATATTTATTTTAAACCAATTTTTTGTGTTATCTCCTTGCTAAATTTACTTTACCTTCCATAGAATCTTCATTGTATCTTAGTCATACTGGTACTGGTCTAATCACCATGTCCCGTAAAAACGTATTTAACTATACGCAAAATTTCATTAAAAAAATATTGAGTCCCTTTTTTGTGTTGATTCCTATTTTTATTATATGAATCTCAACAGCGATACTTATTTAAATATCCTTCGACTAATAATTATTGCCATCTAGTTACTCTCAGTTATACAAAGTTGTCGCAGAACTGCATATTACGATTTCATCCTTAATAGAAATCATCAGTGCTGTACCATCAAGTATACTGGACTTTGTCGGGCACTCTGAGAATATTAGGCCGGGTCTTGTACCAAGCCGGCATGAGCAAATTTGGCAAACGTCATCTGCCTGATAAATGACGAAATGCCACCTACAGGAAGACATGTTACTTCTCATTTCTAACACAGATTATTTCATCTAACGCAGGCTGCTCATTTTAATTACCTCCTCACATGGTATCACGAGACAGCCTGCGTTAGACCAAATAATTTGCGCTGAAAACATTATATTAGACAATATACATGTTACAAGAATCAGGCAATTTTTTTAGCACAATGGAACCTATGGGGTTCCATTGTGCAGAAGAAAATTATTGCTACGGTTAATCAGTATTTAACAAATATTTTCGATGAGAGAAATATTTTCAAACAACGGTCCATTCCAGTAGCTTGCACAGTTTCCTGGTATAAATACTCTGGATTATTTTCTATGAATATTAAATGTTAAATTTATAAAAATCAATTAACAAGCAGACAAGCAATAGAAAGCCGAATGCGAAAATTACAAGAAATCATAATATTTCGAGCCATTCAACATATCAAAGTAAAGGCTTGCCTCAATAAAAATGTGGAAATTTTTAACAAATTGTTTTCAATGTTTTTTATTTCATTTTAATCAAATGTATGTATTTGTATTTTATTTTACAGATTTAATCATTGTCATTATTCGACATTCGCCTATTATCTAAGTAATATGAAAATAACATCGTACGTTAAAAACATAAATTTTTAAGTCGGGTCGCAAATTCAGGATTGACACCAGAAGAATTCCAACATGGAATTTTTATAAACTATGACTTACATTTACACAAAAAAAAATACCTTATAATTTGAACCGTAATAAAGACACTAAAAATATTTTGAATGGATCGTCCTATTTAAAGAAAAGCTTTAAGAATATGCAAATAAATTTTCTCTAATTCTATACACAACGGAGTTCTTGACGTCGTATCAAAAACTTAAGAAACCACTTTTTGGAAAACCCAAAAAGGTCTAATTTTCACCGTTAAGTTTCCCTCGAAAAAAGAGATCGGAAAAGGGGGGAGGATCCATTTTTCCATATCTCCTATACTTAATAAGATCTCCTATAAATATATCGAAATTGTTCCATCCGTTACCCGCTACACTGTTTCAATTAAAAAAAATCATGCGAATATTTTTCTATAATGACCAGAACGTATCATAGTCATAAGCTTTACGACTCTTGGGGGCAACACTATATCGCTAAAAACAAAACGCCAAGTATGGCGCATATTTTCATTTTACGAGACCGAAAGGACAGGCATTAATTTTATCCAGCGTTCTATTTCATTATTCTTTGTCCTCCATCCAGCCTATTGTGTTCCTAACGTCATTTCTTTTATTTTCGTTCTCATTCGAGTTGACTGTTCGTTCTCCGAAACGCAACAGCTAGTTGTTGCTCGCCACTTGGGGCACATAAATTTTAAAATAGAAGTTTTAAATATAAAAGTGCGCCCACGCTTCGTCCCAGATAAGAGTCTCTCCGCACCCAAGGAATTGTTAGGAAAGTATCAGATCCTTGTGTCCATATTTTATTCTGTCTAGATGGTTTTTCTTAAACTTCGTGAAGGAAAATCTGTGAAGTATTTACAAGACAATACTCAACTTAAATTAACTCAATTAACCATATTTTCAACCCAATTTTGGGACATTAAAATGCACGTTAACCTTAATTAAAATCAAAAGTACCAAAAATTTAATTAGAACTAAAATCTATTCTTTACAGTTTTAAAGGTCTAAGTCCAATTGGAAACTATTGCTTTGGAAAATTTTATACAAAGTAAGAAGATAAGAATATTGTATACAATAAATTTATCAATTTATTATTATTAAATCTTAATTACTATTATATACTGACCATGTTCGATAGATCCTCGAAACATATTTCGTACTTCACTTAAACATGAACATATTCAAGTTATAAATTAATAAATAGCGAAAATACATCAATTGTAGGATAACAATATTAATAATAATATATATTTATTATTTTAGCTGTTACAAAAAAAATATGTGACAGTAAAAACAAAAATCGTAAAAAAATAAATATATACAACATATGTTATATGTTAGAGCTACATTCATATGGAGTGAAGAAAGCTGTTACTGAGTAGACACCGATTTTGGTGCTCCTTTATTTTAATAATTTCCAACTGATACAAATAGTGAAAAACTGTAAATTAAAACATAAAATGCCACATAATCTTAACAATTAAGTAGTGCAAGTGTAAATTCTTATAAATAATACTAAGTGCATGTAATTGCAGTTGATAAGTTCACGCAGGTATCAGGTTATAATCCTAAAAATTTAGTCCAACCATAATAATTAAAATCTACAAGGATAATCACGAGAAATAAAGCAAAAATGCAAAGTGAACTTTCGATTGAAAACCTAATAATAAAATTATGTACAGAAGTTATGGAAAGAATAGAAAATACCATGGATAAAAAGTTTTCTATATTCCATGATAACTTAAATGATCTCAGTACACGATTAAAAATGTAAGTAAATCAGTAATTGACAATGAGAATAGTATCCTAATTCTAAATAAAGAAATTGATACCCTAGAGCAAACCGCCAAAAACAATTCTCTAATCTGTGAATTAGCTGAGGTAGAAAATAATATAGTTTTTGAAAATGTGATTAATTTATTTTCGTCTCAACTTGGAATCAATTGCAGTAAAGAGGGCTTTATTGGTATTTATAGTATTTGCAAATTCAATCACACCAAAAATAAACCACGCACAATTGTTATAAATTTTATTAATTTACGTAAACTTCTGGAAATTATTAAAGGAAAGAAACTGTTAAAAAAAATAGTTCTGTCTTTATCTTTGAGGATCTTACTAAAAAACGATTATATTTTATGTTGCGAAGAAAAGACTAGATTTTAAAAATAGCAATATTCATGTGTGGTGTGATCAAAGGAGAAAGACATCTAGTATTGTGCGAGGAAAACCTACGTGGTCGACCTATGTGTTTAATTTAATCTAGTTTAATATTTTTGTCCGAAGTTAATTTCATAGAATTTGTTACTTTTTTGTGCCTTACTTTTTCTGTATTGGTTTTCATTTTTTATATTTTTAAGTTGCTTGTACCGTAATTAATTACTACTGAGATTGACTACATAATTATCGAAATATGTATGTATTTTTTTGATGATTTTGAAATATTTAAGAACTGAGATATTTTTTATATAGGGTGTTTTAGTTGGAACTACAGGATTTGAATTGTTCGTCATTTATGTTCTGTCAAAGATAGGGCGTCACTATTTAACGACTGTTATCTACATACGACGTCAACTTGCTGCGATTAACAGTTTAACATCGAATAGTTCGTGTTCAACTATTTTATGATAGTGAGCGATCATTTATAGTTGTATTCAGAAAAATTCGAAAAAAAGAGGACAACATGAAACAGCTACAGATACAGTTCATAAATTTACAGTTATAATTCATACAATTATAGTTAGCAGTTCGTAACTTAATCAAGAAATTTGAAAAGATGGATTTGGATTTGAACAATATATGGTTTTAGCAAGACGGTGCAATGTGTCATACAGCAAGTGCAACTGTACCTCTGTGGCTTACCAAATATCCTGATCATGTTGTTTTGCGAAATGCTGACATCAGTTAGTCTACAAGATAATGTTATTTAATATCACTGGAGTTTTCTCTTTGGGGTTTTATCAAGGGAAAGGTGTACGCCACCCATTCAACAACAATAAATTACTTCAAAGCAAAGATTCGACTTAATATTCGGGAAATAGAGCCAGTTTTATGTGCCCGTATTATGAAAAATTTTACTAAATCAATAGCATCATACAAAATAAATCGATATTACCATATGAACGATATTCCTTTTCATCTGTAGCCGTATAGTCTCCATTTTATGTTGAAGAAGAAAAAAACTTAGATTGTCAAATATTATTAGTTTTATTCACAGATCACATCCTATAGTTGCAAATGGGACACCCAGGAATGTTGACGTCGTATAATTGTCGTTAAATATTGACATATTGATGACAGTCGTTAAATATTGACCTATCTTTAACAGAACACAAATGGCCCATAATTGAAATCCTATAGTTCCAACTAAGCCATTCTATATTTTCAACATTATTTTTGTCAGTTTTTTAAGCACTAGCACTGTAGGGGTGATTTTCAAACATGACAGAAATATTCCAAAATTAATACATAGAGATAAATTTACAATTTATGTTCAAGAATCTGCTACAACGTAAATAACGGATTTAATTATTTTCAAAGTGAGACCATCCACTCCTGAAAAATTTGAGGTTATGAATGGTAGTTATTATATTTTCTGATGTTATAGGTAACATACATTTACTTGTTGCATTATCACAAGTAGAACACATTGCTGAAGAATGACCTGAGAAATACTGATTAATTTATTAGTTGCTACTGTTGTAAATTAAAAAGCAAAGTAACCTATTTCTTTTCAAAAACTAGTTCATTATTAATATTATAAGTGGGTATTTACTAAGCGAATTAAAATTCATATCAATTATAAATTTAAATGGTAGAGTAAACGGTAATGTAAATATGCAAATATAACCGACGTTATCGTTACGTTACGTCGATAACGACGTACGATAATTATGTTATCGTTGCTAGTTTTGGAAGAAGGCAGAGAAATTTGCAAGGTGCACGCATTGCCTGATAGAAATTCTCTTGTTTCAAAATGAACAGTTTTAAAGACGGCGCAAACTTCTATACAAAAACTAACCGTATAAAACAATTTTAGGAATACATACATTTAATCCATATGAAGTACATTTAGCTCAAGAATTAAATCAAGATGATCTTGATAGGTGAATGTAATTTTGTCAGGAAATAAAATTAAGCTTAATGATAACTTTTTCAATAATGCACTATTATCAGATGAATTAATAGTTTGCTTGAATAATGTATTGTATGTAAATAAGCATACTGGGAAGATATAATTTCTCTCTAGACGAAAGAAAGTCACGCCAAATACCCTCAGAAATTAAATTTTTGGCTGGGGCTAATCAAATGAAACATAATCTAGAAACACCAGCATTATCCGAGCCAGGTAAATCCTGAACAACTATCAGACTGAATCTGGTATAATGAGATGTATACGCCAAGGAATACATATTGAATGGCCCAGCCATGGTCAGATTTAAATCCTTTAGAATATTACCTTTGGAGTTATTTAACATGTGTTGTCTATAAGACTAACTCTACAGTCTCAAGAGTTAGAAGATCAAATCAGTATGGGTGTTCAAGAAAAGTAAATTTTGTATAGGTGTATTACAAATAACCTTAAGTCTATAAATAATTACAAACTAGTCAAGTGGGAAAATTATTATACTCCACGCCATCTGCAAATGCGATTAGGACTAAACAAATTAGGCCAATACAGCTTTTCTCCGAGCTACATGCCGACGACGAGCGCTGGATTATGTGGTGAAATTTTTAGTATTTTGTCTAACAGAGTTAGCATTAAAGTATACTAATTCGGATTACTCAAAAATCACAGGAAAGATGCAAAGTGTCCTCTATCTCAAGATATCACTAACTGCAGACTGGTTTCGACCTTATCTTGGGTCTCGTCAGTGCAGTGTAAGTGAGTATACAAACTTTGACAAACGAGGCTCACATCTTGTAGATGCCGTTAAGTTCTACAACAGTAAAGCGTAACAAAGCGTTATCTCTCGGTAATTTCGAAAACAATTCAAGTCGAAGTAAAGCTTGATATCATCAATACAATGCAGAGTACATCTTCTTTGTAATTTTCGAGCAATTTGAATCACTGTATTGTAGTGCTAACTCTATTAGACAAAATGTGGCAAATTTCGCCATATAATTCAGCGCTCGTCGTCAACATAGCTGTTTTGACCTAATTTGTTTAGTCCTTATGGTATAAGGCATTTTTAGATGGTGTGGAGTATAATTATCAATAAAATAGGAAATGTAAAGAAAACATAACGACACCCTAACGACAATATTATACGAGAATAACTTGTTAAGTGCAGAAAGCTAGTAAATAATTTAATCGAAATAAAAAAAATGTAATTACTATAAAAATCAAATTAAGAAAAATAAAAATTGTAATAAATAATGCATAAATATTTATTACAATTTTTATTTGTTTAATTTGATTTTTATAGTAATTACATTTTTTCACAAGTAAAAGACATAAATATTAATAACTAAAAATGAATTAATTAATTATGAAAGATCTGTTGCGAAGGTACTTAATACTTATTTCGTAAAAGCTCGTAGAAGCTATGCTGAAGGAATTAGAATAACTTTACGATAATCTGAAAAAAATAATACCAACCAATAATTCAATATTTTTTGAATTTGTGAATATATAACTTCATAAAATTTTAAAACTTCAAAAGAGAAAATGTCCAAGTACAGACATCATACAATCGGAAACGCTGCATGCCATTTCAAATAAATTAGTATTGCCTTTAAATCATTTAATAAACATTATAATAAAAAAGTAATTTATTCAACAGGCTTTGAAACCGATGATATTAATCTCATATATAAAGAATGAAACAACCAGGTGTATAGTCAAGGAGTTTCTTCCTTAAAATCAATTTGTATAAAATATATAAAGAATAAAAACCATAAATACTTTCTCTGAAATTTGACCATTGATCATTTTATAGTTTATATATATATATATATATATATATATATATATATATATATATATATATATATATATATATATATATATATATATATATATAATCTGTTTAGTTAGTGATTTTAATAAATCGTATTAATTTTTCTTATATACCTAATACGATACCATAGACTTTTTCGAAATCAATAAAGGCTATGTGGAAAGGTAAGTTTGATCTGTACTATTATCAAACATTTGTTTTCTGTATAGAAACCTGATCAATTACTGACCTACAAACACTGAACAACTTTGGTACTATCCTATCTCCTTCTCACTTCCACTATTTTAATGTATATTACCATAATTCTGTGAACAGTAGCCATTAAAGCAATACCCTTATAATTTTCACAATTTGAAATTGTTATAGTTACATTACTTTGTATTTGACAGTTCTTGACAACTACTTTAGTATTAAGCACACTTTACTCCCCAGGCGTTACTGGTTCTTGCTGAAGCCTCAATGTACCTACTCCTCGATTCGAACTGAGAAGTAGGTAGGCTGAGCCTTCGGCAAAAACTAGTAACGAGCCTTGAAATCTATACAGATTAAAACTCCAGCGACAAAATACTTATCCTTTTTGACGACATTCCTTCCATAAGTTCGAACCAGCGAATAGGCAGATTGAGAGCTCGGTAAGAAATATCACCGAGTCCTGGGCAGAAGGCAGATTGAAATCCTGGTAGAAAGTTACATGCCCTTCTTAATAACACTTCTTCGTTCTTCCCTAAATTCTTGAACATGGTTCCAAAATGGGAGTCAAAACTTACACAAATACACAAGTTTCTGTTCTCTTATATTCCAAATTTCCACTGTTATACCACTCCCTCCGGGAGCTATATTATTTTGTATCAATTTTATTGTTGAACATTTTTTCTCCTTCAGTTTATAACAGCATATATTTTACTGTTTTTAAACTGCTTTATATATTTTCCTTGCTTTACGTGAATATCGTTCCTTGTATATTTCAAAACTCCTTTAAAGAATTCCGCGTACTTTTTCTACTGACTATCCTACAATCCTGCAATCCGCCTCCCTGTATATCTTTACAAAATATTCTATTTTATTTAAATTTACTTCATTCGGTTTTAATTCCTTTAGAAAATTATCTATATTGTTTTCTTAAATATTTGTGTTAAAAATTTTCTATTTGATCTTACTATATTCTCTTTTTTAATTGTATATACTTTCTTTGCATTTTTTCAGCATTATCATAACATCTTCTAAAAGGTCTTTCAATAAAGGCGCTCGATTTTTAAACGTAAATAAATCAAGTTGTGTGTGACATAGCCACTCAATTTTTTTATTGGAAAGAATATTTTATGGCTTAAGTATAGAATATAACGTTATTCAAATGTCCGCCGCGGCTTTGCTTGATGGCACGTATTCAGGAGGTCCAATTTTCGATGACTTTATCGCATAAATCCGGCTAAATTTTCTGAATGACGTTCGCTATGTTGGCTTTTGAGGGCATCAATTGTTTTCGGCTTATTCACATAGACTTACGATTTAAGGTAGCCTCAAAATATGAAGTTTAGAGACGTTAAATCGTACGATCTCGGTGGACAGTTCACGTCGTCGTTACGCGAGATAATCATGCCCTCAAATCGCTCACGCAGAATGTCCATCGTAGCATGCGCTGTGTGGCGCGTAGCGCCGTCCTATTATAACCGCATATCGTCGGTATCCATATCATCCAGCTTAGGCCCAAGAAGTTGTTTATCATCGATCTGTAGCACTCGCAGTTGACGGTTATGGCGATACCAGTTTCGTTTTGGAATAAGTACGGACCGATGATTCCGCCAGACCGAAATCCACACCAAACAGTAATTTTCTCAGGATGAGTTTGGTACTGGTGTATCTCGTATTGATTGGAATTGTCCTAAATCTGACAATTTTGCTTGTTCATATATCCATTCATCCAAGAGCCTTGTCGCTGAAGATGATTTTTTTGGCTAAATTTTGGTCAACTTTCAACTGCTACAGAGCGCAATCAGCGAACACATGGCGTTTTCTATAGTCATTTATTTTGATTTTCTGCATCAGTTGGAATTTATACGGGTGCAGCCCAAGTCCCGACGCAGAATTCGCCAAGTTGAAGTCGCAGAAAGGCCGGCCAAGTTCCTGTGAACGACGAGAAATTGACTGCCTCGGATTTTACCGTATTTTTTCATACACAGCAGCGACGTTTTCAACAGATCTTGCGTTTTGATAACATACGGGTGTTGGCTGATTATTTATCAAACCAATTGACTCGAACTTGACCACCAAATGTCGAATAATCAACTCGGCGGGACGGTTGTGGCGAGGATAAAAATCGTGTAATGCGCAGGACGTTTCTCGCACGGAGCACTGATTTTGAAAATAATATTTTATAAATTGTACATGTTGTTGAACACTAAAACGTTCTGTGGCGATTTACCATACACTACTGAACAATTCACAATAAATTCAACAGGTGTTGCTTTAGCAACATGGCCAATATAACCTAACAAATTCCGAGAGTCCCTATTTAAAAATCCTATACTTTCCATTGAATTATTTTCCGCAATACTTTTCATTTGTGGTTCTCTCATTAATAATGATAGAAAATGTCTCTCATTAATTCTCACTAACTTCGTAGCAGGTGTAAAGGATCTATCGGAATATCTCTAGTGCTTCATATTTCCAATAAATTGACCCCCAACAAACCTGTACTGTTTTCGCAAAATAACTGCTTTAATACTCCTAACAACTTCAAGCCGACTTCCTAACTTAATATTCCCTTTGGGCTGGCAAAGGGCGAAAATTAAAGAAGCAGAACGGTGGATGTGAATATTTACGTTCTAATTGTGTTAAGTACGTTCGACGAAGTTTACTGCTTATTGTATTTGTTATGCTTGCCGTTTTTAATTGGCATAAATTAAAGTGCCTTTTAGGATCGTCAAAGTCTCCAACATTAATTCGCTTTTCATACGGTACGAATAACTTTACGGCTTTGTGTAAAATAAGGGTTGCAAGCCCGTGGGCCAAACCTGAGATCAAGATTTTTGTAGATTGGATGGCTTTAAATTCCTTCACGCTTTATGGATTCTCTTGTCTCAAATTTGTCGACTTTCATCGTGCGATATGGAATCAATGTTTTATAAATTGGATATTTCATTTTCTTTTACCTTCATAGGTTTCTAGTAGCCACATCGGTGATGACTTGATGACATTTTTTGTCACGAGTTTAACTGTCGACATACCAGCAGCGGCAACAACCATGACTGCCACCTTTGCTGATGATACAACGCTACTAACAACCAGTGAAGGCACTGTAATGGCATCAAATAAATCTCCAGCAAGCTTAAATAGTCCTCAAGTCTAGTTAAATAAATAGAGAATAAAAGCCAATGACAATAAATGCACCTATGTAACACACTTCTATGTCAAGGCACCTGTTCTAATGTTCTATTTAATAATAAACAGCTGTTTCAAGGGGGTAGCACAAAGTACTTTAGCATCTACCTGGATAGATTACTTACTTGAAAAAATAACACATGTTTGTGAAGAGAAAACAACTTGGCTAGCAGTTATATAAGCTAAACTGGCTTTTAAGTCGGAGATTTAAGGTTTCCTTCCATAATAAACTTTTAACTTATAAAGTTATCCTAAAACTGATGTGGTCCTATAGTGTCCAGCTTTCGGATACCGCCTGTGTCTCCAATATAGAAATCCTCCAACGGAGCAAAGCCTAAGTATTATAAACAATGAAAAATGCGCCATAGTAGCCAAATGCGCCATAGTAAGCATGGTGAGGTAGAGCAACATGCTTATTTAGATTTGGTGTGTCTCGAAGCGATAGTTGTACCTAGGAGGGTAGGAGCAGGTACATTCGAGAGGGCGGAGCGTAAAGATTTAGCTCAGCTTGGTTTAGTTAACATCATGGAGTGGACGAAGTTTGAGCACGCGTTCGCTATAGAGACATACTTTTCTAGCGGTCGCTCAATCCATCGCCAGCATGTGAATTCCAAATCCATTTGAATATTGAAGAACAAAAACCTGGGCTTCCACGAACAACAAGGTCACCCTAAAACATTGACATGACAAGGATTACTGTTTTGCGAACCCCTCAATGCTCTGTTCGCAAACATGCAGCTGCTGTTGGGTTATATGTTCGTTCTGTGAGGCGAATCTTTCACAAAGATCTAATATTTCATCCCTACAAATTGGCTGTGGTGCAGAAATTTAATCCACGAGATTTTGTTGCTCGAGAAAATGCATGTGAGGCGCTTCTTGGTATACCTCAAGACACACTCGTTTTCATCCTTACTTTCTACCTCACTTCCATCTTTCGGGATCTACCGATATACCCGTCGATATGCTGGAAATAGTTGAAAGAAGCTTTCGAGTTCGATTAACGCAGTGTATTGAGAGTAATGGACGACACCTGCCTGATGTCATCTTTAAAACTGTGTAAACATAAAATATAAATGTTGTAATTGATGCTGCTCAAAGAATTAAATATATATCTACATTATTTTTTTTAAATTGAATTTCTAAATAAGCAAGTTGCTCTGCTCTATCAAATTTAATGAAAGTATGCAAAATATTAACTCATTGGTAGTCTCTTATAATTTTTACTATTTAAAAAATATTTTATTTCATAAAAATATTATATATTTTACATATTTTATACCACATATAATCTTAAAGTGATAACCAGGCAATGACTTTTTTCTAACTGTGCTAATTGCCAGTAAAAATTATTTTCTTTCCCACAAATTACAAATATTCACCAAATTTTAGTCCATGTTTAACTGCAAGTCAGTGACAATTGATTTACAGTGATGGCATTATCTTCTTGTTAGTAGCTTTTATCATTTATAAGAACAATATTGTTTAAGTAAGATTATATGTTTAATAAGGGCGTTCATCTTACCAAGACTGATTTAAAATTCACACAAAAAAGGGGATGACGAAGAAAAAACAAGACGCTTAAGAGCTTTTGAGGGCAGAGCTTAGAATTGTTTTAGCTAAATAATAATTTGAGGAAATAATAGTTGTTTGATAATATTGAAAATAATTGGTAATAGAAATATTTATTTCGAGAATATTTTCACAAAGCTTTGGTGTTCTATATTTGGTGAATTTTTGGTGAAAATTTCCAATAGTTACTATAATTTATCTTTTTTTGATTAGAAAAAATGTTAATTGTGTTTCCCATGAACTACTTTTCAAATGATAATAATTTTTATTTAAATGAAATACATATTTGTGAGGATTAAGAACAAAGATACTATGTCTAATGAGAGTATCGAAATGACTAAAACTAAAATTTGGGAAACTTTTATAAAATTTGTCATTTAATTCTAATAAATTACAATTGTCTGCTCAGCAGTTTTTTCAATTGTCTACTACTGATGGTACGTACTTTAAAACTAAATTGTACACACTGCCACAATTACACAATTGTGGCACTAACCCCCAATGCGGGTACCAATCACGCTATGGGTTACTGGTTCGCGGAAACCGAAACATCTCCCAGTTCCTCTACTTTTATATCATATTCGATTGATTACCTTGAGAAGTATTGCTTGAAATTAAAAATACCTCTCCTAATATTTTCTGATAGATGTAATTATCAGAACCATAACAGCGTCATGTTGAACTATTCTATCAAAAATAATGTATAACTCAAACATTTTTGGATTGGATCACACTCAATGGAATGTGACCCCATTCACAGCTACATTGAACTAAAACTAAAAAACAAGAAAATCCATCCTTCAAGTGACTTATGCAAATCTACCATTGAAGCAAGTAAGCAACATACATCATTTGCAGCTTATATTATCGAAGACATGTTTTTAAGACTTTTCAAGATTAGAACACCAAAGATCTGACCAAATTAAGATTATTATCAAAGATTAACACCAAAGTTAATCTGCCCAGGAAGGCGTATGAGAGAACCATCTATAACAGATATCCGGATTCTTGAATATTCACCTATTTTTGAAAAAATAAGGTACAAATTATCATTCACTGGAAACCTTATAAATATATAATATACCCATTAGAACCAAAAATTTGCCAGCAGTATCAACTTATACTCCCTGAACAGCAGAGAGATACCCACAATAATAAAATAAAGTCATCTGCAGCAGTTCAAGAATATGTTACTTTAGACTGTTACATTCTATGATATTTTGTCCAAAAATATAAATATAAATTTTATTTGAATACAATTTTATTTGAAATATAAGTATGTTTACTTAAGAAATTGTACCGTTGAGTGTCTTCCTCCTAAAGAAAAATTTTATTTTACTTGCAAAATAATATTATTTTATACAATAATATCTAATACACATTATAGTAATAATATTATTGAGAAGAATATAATATTCAGAAGAACCTCCTATGTGAGGAGCTAAATGATGGAAACTCCTAACTGCATTAAATTCAATTAAAATTAGGGATGAGAACTAGGGATATAAATAAATGTAAAATTTAATTTTTGATAAATAAAAAGCAAAGAGTAAGAAAAATATCATGTCAAATGCCTACAAAATGCCTACATTTAATTTTCATTGTTACTATTGTTATCATTTTTCTTCTATTTATATAGTATTTATACTTGTGCATTTTGCACTAGTAATTCTCTTTTGTGTTATTTTCTTTCTTGTATTCAGATATGCTATAGTTTTATATGTTTAATTGTTTATATTTGTCCTGTAATTGGATTTTATCTGTTGAACAATAAATAAATAAATAAATAAATAAATAAATAAATAAATAAATAAATAAATAAATAAATAAATAAATAAATAAATAAATAAATAAATAAATAAATAAATAAATAAATAAATAAATAAATAAATAAATAAATAAATAAATAAATAAATAAATAAATAAATAAATAAATAAATAAATAAATAAATAAATAAATAAATAAATAAATAAATAAATAAATAAATAAATAAATAAATAAATAAATAAATAAATAAATAAATAAATAAATAAATAAATAAATAAATAAATAAATAAATAAATAAATAAATAAATAAATAAATAAATAAATAAATAAATAAATAAATAAATAAATAAATAAATAAATAAATAAATAAATAAATAAATAAATAAATAAATAAATAAATAAATAAATAAATAAATAAATAAATAAATAAATAAATAAATAAATAAATAAATAAATAAATAAATAAATAAATAAATAAATAAATAAATAAATAAATAAATAAATAAATAAATAAATAAATAAATAAATAAATAAATAAATAAATAAATAAATAAATAAATAAATAAATAAATAAATAAATAAATAAATAAATAAATAAATAAATAAATAAATAAATAAATAAATAAATAAATAAATAAATAAATAAATAAATAAATAAATAAATAAATAAATAAATAAATAAATAAATAAATAAATAAATAAATAAATAAATAAATAAATAAATAAATAAATAAATAAATAAATAAATAAATAAATAAATAAATAAATAAATAAATAAATAAATAAATAAATAAATAAATAAATAAATAAATAAATAAATAAATAAATAAATAAATAAATAAATAAATAAATAAATAAATAAATAAATAAATAAATAAATAAATAAATAAATAAATAAATAAATAAATAAATAAATAAATAAATAAATAAATAAATAAATAAATAAATAAATAAATAAATAAATAAATAAATAAATAAATAAATAAATAAATAAATAAATAAATAAATAAATAAATAAATAAATAAATAAATAAATAAATAAATAAATAAATAAATAAATAAATAAATAAATAAATAAATAAATAAATAAATAAATAAATAAATAAATAAATAAATAAATAAATAAATAAATAAATAAATAAATAAATAAATAAATAAATAAATAAATAAATAAATAAATAAATAAATAAATAAATAAATAAATAAATAAATAAATAAATAAATAAATAAATAAATAAATAAATAAATAAATAAATAAATAAATAAATAAATAAATAAATAAATAAATAAATAAATAAATAAATAAATAAATAAATAAATAAATAAATAAATAAATAAATAAATAAATAAATAAATAAATAAATAAATAAATAAATAAATAAATAAATAAATAAATAAATAAATAAATAAATAAATAAATAAATAAATAAATAAATAAATAAATAAATAAATAAATAAATAAATAAATAAATAAATAAATAAATAAATAAATAAATAAATAAATAAATAAATAAATAAATAAATAAATAAATAAATAAAATAGTTTATAACACAAAGTTTCCAGATGGTAAGTCTTATAAACTGTCGTGAGATGGAGTTCTGTTTATACTCCAATATATCTGTAAATTCCTTAAACATGATGCTCCAATCCATCTGTAGGTTTCTTAAACATTAAGGATAAACCAAATTAAGCCAATCCGGAGATAGAGGTCGCTTTGCATCTTTCTTGTCATTTTCGAACAATCCAAATCATTGTATTTTTTGTTCTATATTAGAACAGAATATGCCAAAGTTCGCCACATAATTCAGCGCCCGTTGACGGCATATCTGAATAGCTGTTTTGGCTTAATTTGTTTTATTCTTAATGTTTAAGGAATTTACAGATGGATTGGAGTATAAACAAAGCTCCATCTTATGACAGATTTTAAAATAAAATAGTTTTTGTTCCTCCTGTAAAGTAAGGTGATTGAGGTATTGCCAGCTCACCGACGATATGGTAGTTTAATTACCTATACTTTGACGTTCCACCATACATTCTCTCGGAACTTCATCAACTCTGATGTATTAATTCGAAATTGGATTCATTACTTCGGTGATCCCCACGTACCATAGAAAATAGGACGAGGCTAGGATACGGGGCATTTCTCATAAGGATTACTCTATTCGAAATGATAGAACTACACGTAAACCACGTTTTCCGTCCGATTAACGATTTCTCCGTTTTTCCGGCCATTCCTTTTATCCGCGCCAGCGTTCGCTCATTACCGACGACTCTACCTATTAATTTAAATTATGACAAAAACAGTCTGCACACTCGTTAATTCTCCTAGAAAACTTGTTAGTTGTATAACGACGAGTCGCACGTGAGGCGGAGGAAAGGTTAGCGCACGTTGTGTTTTTATTTTCTGGTTAAGTAATTATGGGGCGACGAGGATCGGTCCGTGCATGAACTTGGTGCTCGAGAGATTTATGAAAAGATGTTTACAACTTTTGTGAATAGGCTGTTTTATTACTTCCGGTATTTTTGTGCTCCCGTAACGAAATGGCTTATACAAATTATGAATAGTGAATATATACGAAAAGTTATTTTGAATTCAATAATGGTAATACAGAAGCATTAAATTATCTTGGTTTTGGTCGTGAATAAAACATATTTAAACTATAAATGTATACATAATTATATAATCAAATGAAGAGATAAAAATATACATTAAGAAACGTAAACATTTATTATATACTTACCTGTTGATATAAATAATTTACTTCATAGCAAAAGACCAATCTTAATTGTTAAAATGTTTAGTACTAAGATAATTAACTATTGAAAGTTAATATAATATGGCCAAACTACATTTATTGATATCGCATCTACCTAAATTTACATATTTTTGTTTTAATTTTTATTAGCAATCAGATATATAAAATCTATAAGCTAATTTTTATGACTTTGTGCAAGTTTCTTGGAGATTCTTGCGCATAACGTGATGAGAAGTCTATCCATCGACCGACGTCACCTCAGTTTCCTCTTAGGTCTCAATTTCCTGTTACGCGTAAGTTGCAAAAGTGGTACTAGTAATGGATTTGTGTGAATTTACAATTCATTGTGGTGTTTGCTTCTTTCAATGATAATTTAGATTACGTATGACATTTTAAAGTCTGTATGGAGGGTATGATTTGAAACATACCAGGGTATATCTGTAAGTATTTTGGACTAAGATTTCTGCATAATCACTGTATTTAACTTTCTAGAACATCCCCAGACTTCAACTATATATGTAAATAAGGAGTTTGTTATCAATACTTAGATCAGATTTACATCCTATTGACCAGTTGATTCCTTTTATTGTTAGTTTTATTCTTCTGCTGCTTATGTGCTGTTTCCAATTTTGCTTCGAGTCCAAGTGTAATCCTAAATATTTCACTGTTTGTTGTTGTGGTGTATCTCTATGATTAAGGGTCATTGTGGGACGATGACTTCTTCATAAAGTGAATGTTATTTGAGATGACTTGTACATTGCGTTATAATTATGCGTAATACAGTAAATAGGAGATTTTAATATTTTATCCTAGCAGCAAGACAATAAAGTAACGTAACATTTCGACTGGACTGACGGAGTACTATAAAGTTTATCTGAGATTGAAGTGTTGAGGCAATCAACGCGGTCATGTAATAAGTTATATAAAAACTGTAAACTATTCTGGTATTTCTTTTAATAAAACTGCATAAGGTATCTTAAAATAATGTTTAACACTTTTGAATAATCATCAGATATGAGTCACGCGTACTTGATGTTGGTCTACTAACATATCTGATACATACTGAGTAAAATAGGTTAAAGGGCCCGTTTTTTCCTCGAAAAAACAGTTACTGTAAGAATTAGTTGTAGCAAAACGATTAAACTGATTTTACTAAGGTTTGTTTTTAATTTTATTGAAGAATACATTGTTTCAGGTTTCTAAAAAAAAATTTTATTTTACAAATCAAAATGGCGGTCGTCGAGCTACGCCCTTTTATGGTCTGCTCCAGCGGGCACATTCGCATTAAGTTCAATTTTTCAGCAAATGATATTATCTAAAATCAAATATAAAGCCATTTCGATAAAACATAGAGTTATAGATAAATCCAACCATAGGAATTTTTTTTAATTATAATTCTACACAATTTTGACGCAACTTTGAAGAAAAATCTACGAATTTCATATATTTTCACTTTTAAATTGTTACTTAATATCCAATTCTCGAACTATCCTCTCGAATAGGCTTTATTGTGTGCAAAATGTCCAGTACATTTCTATCAATATCCCTTATAAGAGATCTTTGAAAGGCAACTGATGGCATTCAGAAAAGTCAGTGAGTTACCTGTACCGCATAGCTGTTGCCGCGCGACCCTTTTCAGGCCGTGCGTGCGTGCGTGTTGTCACTAATTCGGCTGTAACTTTAAAGCTCTTGTGAATTTTACCTTAAAATTTTGGAACAATAATTTTGAAGGTTTGATGCATCGATTTTCAAAAAAAAAATCGATTTCCTTAAGCCGAAAACGGGGAGGCCCCCTTAAGTTAAAGGAAATGATTCTACTTAACATGAAACCGTGTCATTCTAGTAAAATTAAGTTTTCGACAAGAGAATACATGCAATTATGTATGGATATTTTAAATAACTTAGCAAAACTGTTTAATCTAGTAGTAAGTCGGTAATTTATAGTATAACTAAGGTCCTAGTTCCTAGTACTCGGTCTAATTAAGGATATAATCACTGATTATGTTTGGACAATTTTCAAGAACATTAAATAGACTTACTGTAATACAGTAGTAATAAAGAATTCGTTTACATCCCTTCATCAAAATGCGCTGAAGTATCGTGCCAAATTGGGACTATGATTCATAAAAAGAGTGATCGTACTGCTGGTAGATCAATAGTGCATAGAGAAGTAGTTACAGATGTTCGCTGATGGATGGAAAAAGAGCCTATAAAATCTTCGAAACGCCTGCCTCAAGTAATTTGACTTTCTTATAGAGTACCGTGAACAAAAAATGTATATATTTTAGTTATTAATTATATAAAGGAATTAACATGCTTTTAATATAGAGAAGTGGGCACTCGAGATGCGGAAGAGAGCGCTCATTTTTTCGAGCGGTTTAAAGGCTGTTAATTCCTAATGTGTTAATTCCCGAATGCAGTTCAACGATTTATCCGTGACCGGAGACAAAATCGTGCAACCGTCAATAAGGAGGTGAAAAATTCGGGTTATGAAAAACGTCAGATTTGACAGATTTATTTTGATAAAGAATATTTTATATTAATATCAAGAAGCGTGATATTATGAACTTTATTCCACCAATATATTAGAAGGCGTCTAATCGACGGAAGACAGTGGATATAGTGGTCGTGGATAAAATTATTAACTGATGAATATCAACTTACTTTCTACTTATAGTAATCATAATTATATTTAAATATATTTAATTGCAGTTGACATGAAGCATATTCATTAAGTATATGTAAATACTAAGCAAATACCTCTTTTTAAATACGCTCGTATGCCGTTTGCAATTTTTTAACGAAATAGTGGAAGTGTTAATGTAGTTTCAAAATATTTAAATATATTTTCGTAATAGATTATTTCTTTTCTGCTACTGTTCTTTTTTATCATTCGACCATTTAACATGTAGGGAGATGGACGACCTTTATATGTGATAGCAATGGTGTGGAAGAAGGAATAACAAAAATATTTAAATATGCTTAAGTAGACCAAAATATTCGAACCCATTCGGATGATACTGACACCTTCGTCATTTCTTAAAAAATATATATGCCTGTATCATTCTATGTATGAATATTTTAGTCTTCTTTAGTAGACGTTCAAATTTTCTTACTGAATAGTATAGTATGTACCCAGCCAGATTTTTTTTTTTTAAGAAATGGTGAAGATGTCAGTACCAGTCGAATGTGTATGAATGTTTTAATCTACTTGTGTCTAAGTGTATATATATATATATATATATATATATATATATATATATATATATATATATATATATATATATGTTATTCTTTCTTTCATACTACCGTATGTTGTCCATCTTCCTACGGTAAAGGTTAGAAGGATAAAAAAGAAGAATAGTAGTAAAGAAATAGTCTATTATCTATTATTATAGTAGTAGATATTGTCTACTGTTATATATTGAAAGGGATAAATAATATGTGATGGAATACATATTAATATTTATAATTATAACGTTATTAGTAAACTAATAACGGAAATTATTTATTGTTTCAGCAGTTTATTTACAAGTTGATGTAATCGTTGTTAGTTATTAAATATTTTGCAGTGCAAATAAATTTTATTATTACTGTATCAAGCCTGAAGATGATTTTTTTGAAGAATTGAATTTGAAGAATTGACTAACGTATGCTATATATGAGAAGGGGCTGGAATCTTCGATACAGTAACAAAACAAGACACAAGTTGTTCGACCCGCGTCTCACCAACCAAGTTTGCATAATCGGGAGATGATTATGTTTGAGTTGAATTTATGGAGATTGAGTTTTAATTGTTTCCCGATGATAGAAACTTGTACTCATGGAAACTTATAATTTTTTAATATTCGTGGAGAACTAATCAAGTATATAATATATTTGTATAATATAATGTTATAGGGAATTCATATTTATACATTTAATTTTAAGAAACCTATGAATCAATTCTGAAGATAAGGAAAATTATCTATTATAACAAAATTTATTTCATATATCTTCTATCATTCTTGATCACCCAGGAGAAATATAAAATAATTTTCCGATTTACAAAAATAAAATAATTGATTTTAAGAGGTGATAACAGATTTACTTAATGACTTTCTTGATAGCACTATTTGTTTTCATCAACAATTGTTAGAGTGTCATTGCTTAGAACCATTAATTTCATTGCAAATGAGATTAAAAATTTGCATATTTTTTTCAAAATTTTTCTAACGCGTTATTTTTTTCAATTTTCTGACTAAACTATAATGCTCAATTCGACATACAAATTATGCAATTATGCCGTAGTTCATTCCGATATTGTTACAATTTCTATATGTTTATTTTTATTTTTACCCGTTTTTAATTTCAGTATATTAAAACGATAAGAAGCTTTGTTAATTGTACTAGGAATTGAAAGAGTACATTTAAATACGCATACAAATAAATTCCTGTTGTCTTCTTTGCACTTATAAAAATAAATAAGAACAAAGAAATCCTCCTTCTATTCATATGGCATTTCCTTAAACGAAAAAACAATACCTTTAAATCGCAGAAGGCTATTCATTTTTTTCTTCAATTGTCTCAATAGAATGCATTCAAATGAACAAAAAACGAAATTAGTCGAAACAGAACCGAAACAACCCCATAGACCGTCTTATTGTTTTATAACTGAAATCATGTAACCCTTTATTAAATACAGACAGCAAGAACAGTTTAGAAAACGCGAATTTATTAAATAACAAACGGATAAACCCACGAATTTACCCACTCAACCGCTGCACGTTGTCATCGAACACAATATATAACAAGATACACAAGTTACATGTAATACGAATTGTGTCTGTTGTAGCGAGATTCCTCGGTCGGAAATAAACCGGAGATCAAAAGTTTGTCTGGGTAATGCCGCCATTCAAGCCGTTCCACGGATCACGAATATTCCCAGATTGTTTGGGAACAGCAAATGTTCTCTATTAATGGTGCATGTCTCCTCGGAACGCTGAATCGTTTACCTGAATTGTTATTTCTATAAAATTCGCAGACGTATGGGGTAGACACTTATGTTTAAAGTCGTTAGAATGACTATTACTTAGACGAAAAGTTTTGTATAAGATTTGTATAAGTTCTGAGTCTAAGACGTAACCCCTCGGCATGCATTTCTCAATCAAAAGCCACCACGGGCAGGGTTTCGGTATATATTTCTTTAAATTCAGGACAGATGGATCCTGAAATCTGGAAAAAATCCGGATATTGGTGGAGATAGGCAATAAATGTATTTATGCGTTTTAAAGGGTAAATTTCATAACAAAAAAATTATTTAAATAAATTTGTTTTATTTTATGCAAGGAAATATTGCAAATTTAAATAAAATAAAAAAGTAAATAAAAAGTACATAAAGGTAAATAGTAACATAAAATATATATCTCTGGTAACAAAAAATACAAGCACATCTGGCATTTATTTAATATGATATGTATACGAATTATTCTATACGCAATATTTTTCTGATCTCTGAACTTCGTTCAAAGTGGAAACATTTTCTGATAATAAGATAAAATTATAAAACTCGGAACAGGTCATGTCGAAATTAAATATGTTCATTATTATACCTTTTATAGATTCAAGGGTACACCTACTTCGATCTTTTGTCCATTGAGCCCCAATTAAAGAAAATTACTCGCTCAACATTTACGTTGTGTGCAGCTATAGCAAAGAAAAATTCACATATTTTCAGCGATATTGAAAAAACTTCAGTGGATATATGTATACTCGTAATACTGAAAGTAAATTGACTACTTTTTATGAGTTGGCAGATTATGTTTATCCTCCACAGTGAAAATTTCAGTAACAAATTTCTTTAAAGAGGATTACTGATCAAAACATGTTGCATCGTCTACATCAAGAAACTTTTCTAAAAGTTAATTAGTACTTGGCAGAATGTTGTTTTCGCAGTCATTATTCTTCATGTCTTCTAAGTCCATACACTTAAAGCAGTTAAACTCCTAAAGAGGCTTTATCCAATGATTTAGATTTAGCTTTCTCACACAAAAAAAATCTTTTTTCTAAATACCTCGTATTATTTTCATAAACTTTCGCTTAAAGCTTTTGTTAGCAACTCGCGTAGTTTTAGCGGAATAAACTTACTTTGTAATTTGTTATTCAAATAGTCAGTAATATTTTCGAAAATAAGCATTATCTTAATAAATGAATTATCGACACGTTCAATGCGTTCAATATTTTGGTGAACAACTATCATTAATGAATGTACGAAGTACAACTAAGCTTCAGAAAATACATTTGTAAAAGTGATTTCTATATAAAGGGCGGATTGATCTCAGACAAAAAATAAGGCTTTAAAGCTTCGAACATTTTAAGTACTCTTTCCATAGCTGGAAAAAGCGACAACCAACTTGCTTTTGAATGATACAAAGGTTGCTGGTAATTGGTGTTAATAAACTCACAAAATTCATTTAAAGTAGCAACCCTTACAGCATATATGTTAAAATAATCACAAAGTTTCAGAACTGAACATTCTAAGTCAAATGACAGCGTGTCACGCCTAGCGTGGACAGTATTGTATATAATGTGAGGGGTACATCCAATACCTATCAAATTTTCGTTGAGTTTGTATTTTAATTTGCTACAAATATTATTTTACCCAGCTCCATTAATTCCCCCAAAGTTCGTGTTACAATTATCCCCAGAAAATGAAATATATTTTTGAGTAAGGTCAAGTTTGTCAATTACAAAAAATACGAGATCAGAAACAGTTTCTGACGTTTCATTATCTGTGCTGCATACATCAACTAGCTTAATCTCTATCCTTGCCTTTTTTTCAATCAAAGTATTATTTAATATAGGAAACATCTTAATAGAATTATTATTACTTGCATCAGTTGAATTGTTGGAATTTCTATTCCAACAAATGATACGCCAATTATCCAATATCTGATGGTTTTTACCTCAAGAAGCAAGGATTGCTTCTGCAGCCTTAAAAAGTTTATCCTTGGATTCATTTCTAGTTATAGTATCATTGTCTTAATACATTCTAAATAAATCACACACTAACTAACCTGCTTGGCCTCTCAAATTGTTCTTATGTTTTTCAGTATTCACATGATCTTCAATGTATTCTTTGCCTTTGTGAGCAATACTAACATTTGTATGACATGTGTTACAAATTACATCAGAATTGAATTTTGCTTTCTTAATAGAAGGGATAGCTGTGAGCATTTCGCCTGTTACTAGACACTTTCGCTTTGGCATTATTAAAATATATTACACTGTTAATATACTATGTACTATGTAAAGCAAAACGCAGTCCAAAAATATTGAAATGCAGGATGTAGGTAATAGGTAATACAAAACGCAACATTTACACAGACTTTTGATTCACCCAGGCGCCAAACGAAAAACACTAGTAGGACATTGGCATAATGCGGTGAATGACAGAGAAGAGCTTGTGTGCTTCTATATTAGTAGAGATGTAGCGATTAGGATTAAAATAAACTACAAAATTGAACTATTTTTTGTACCTATTATAGCGTCTCCAGCGCTTTTCGGACATATTTGTAAATTCTGACAGAACCTCCTAGGACACCTTGAAAACCCAAAAACATGTAAGGGTAAATTCAGACGTACAGAAACCCTAATTACAGTTGTTATCTTAGAGGAGTCTTTCATTGTCGATTTAATGGTACCAGGTTTGTAAAGGTTATATTAACTATTTTTTAGAGATTCTTCAGAGGCTTTCAATGAAAAAAAAAATTAAAAATCTTATGACTATACGCTGAATAACATCTGTTATTATAAGCTGTCCTGATGTTTTAGAGGCCTAGGTATAATTTTTGACACAAAGGTAAGATTTATAGATCACAGAACACGACTGCGATTTGTGATACGAAATTCAAAAGGTTTTGCTTCCAGAGACATGTTGAAACTCTTATATAATGCTTATGTTAGCACTCGACTATCGTATGGGCGCACACTTATCAAGTGCACTGCGAAAATATTGAGAGAGTACAAAGAAGTTATGGACTCTAATGTATCTGATGTTTTGCTTATAACTTATGGCGTCCGTCAGGGGCCTATACTCTGTCCTCTATTATTTTCCATATACATTTATGATTTTTATAAATATCTTAAAGGCTGATGTTCATCACTATGCTGATGACTCTCAAGTTTGTCTTAGTTTTACTGATAATGATATAAATCTATGGAATGAAGTAATGACCTCAATTATTATTTAAATATATCTACTGTTCATAGATTAAAGCTGAATCCAAACAAGTCAAAGGTTAGAATATCGGGGCCAAAAAATACTGAATTAAGACAACATACAAAATAAAATTTAAATTAGGAGATATTTCTTTAGAAGTTACTACAATGCAATAATTTGGGTCTCTGGCATGACGACAAATTAATATATACTAAACATCTAAATGCTTTATGTAAAACATCACATGTTTTGAAAAAATAAAGAACTACACAATTGAAACTTAGTTCTTCATTTTTTTTTAACTATTTTACTGTGATTGCATGTACGCATTCACAGTAAAATTGAACACAGTATTGCTCTTAGAAATACAGATATGGTACGCTTACAAATAACTGAAAATAGTTATTTCAGGTTTGCGTATGGTGTAAGAAAATCTAAATATAGGATCAGTGAGTTAATCTATAATAAAATTTATATCAATCATCAAAATACTCGAAAATTACATTTATTATGTATAACATAAATTTAAACACAACGCTAATTGTTTTATAATAAATTAAATACATTACATAAAGATACATCCAAGTTTAAGTCATTCTATTCATATACTTATATTAGAAACTCCACACCACGTCACCAGTCTTTATCAAGCTTGTAAATAATGTAATTCCTTTTCCTCTTATTTTAAGAAATATACAATCCTGAATTTCAATAAAAATTTAAAGCAACGTATATTAAGTATCTGATATTAATTATATCGTATATATTAAGAGTAGACATGTAACATGGGATGGCAACGGCCATCCCATGTTGAACATCGATCCTCATCCGATCACCGATGTCAAGCTACCTCAGGCGCAGTTAGCACTTGGGAGTTACCGCTTGAAAACACCGCGGCCGTTGCCGTTTCAGCCTGCAGTGCTGCTGGATGGATTGGAGTGCCCAGTACCTAGTACTGTTGCCAATGCCAAGCCCGGAAGAAAGAGGAGGGTTAGAGGGCCAGGTTAGCTACCTACCCTCTGTAAAAACAGATCCAGCTCATAGGACCGATGATATTCATCGAAGAGGAACAGGTCATAGACCTACTTTAGAAGAAGGAAGAAGAAGATGAAGAATATTAAGAGTATGGACAACCTACTCTTAATATTCTTCATCTTCTTCTTCCTTCTTCTAAAGTAGGTCTATGACCTGTTTGTATCTGTTATGCAGTTGGTATACAGATTTTATTTTATTCTTAATTCATTAATTATCAGCTGATAAGGGTTTTGTTAACTATATATATTTGACATTAATTAAGTTTACTTTTGTATCAAACTAAAGTTCTATTTCTTTCATGTACATACTTTTCTTACGGGTTAAATTGAAAAGCAGTTCATAGTAACACCTCACCCATTATCTAATTTATATTTATATTTATATTTAATATATATTGTATACATATATTAATTTACAGATAAATAAAGACAATTTATTATTATTATTATTAAGTAGTAATGACAAGACAGAATAAGGGAAAGAATTAATTCAGACTAGAATGATCATTATCAGCTTTAGAGGAAACACAAAAATGAGAATAATAACAATTTTTATTTTTTATTTTCCACTTGATGGCAGTATAATTTCATAAAGTATGATAAAATCCTTAATACCAATACGCTCTCCACATATCAGATATAATTCGTATCCGCTCCATTTAATTAACTTCATTAACCTAATGCCCGAGCGTCATCACTTCCGTGTTAAATATAATCGAACGACCTCGTTTTCTAACATAGTATGGTATCATCCATTCCACTTGAATATTTTCATATTTGATTAAAAATTCATCATCCTATATGGCAGCTGCATTTTACAACGAAATACTCCACTCGAAATAATTCGCTAGCGCTTAAATGAATGCACTGATACTACGTAATCTAATGAGATGGTACTGATTCGTTTCGCATCTATGCAGTTAATGCGGAAAAGATGGCGTTGTTAATGTTTACAGGAAACATTTAAAACTTAACGATTACACGAGAAGGATTCGGAAATTAAATTTGGGAACACGCTTCAGTAAATATTCTTAAGGTGATTACATATATGGTATTAGTTTTGTAGTAGAACCTTTAGCTGCAATGGGAATATTATTCATATTAAAAAAATTGCTGCCTTGTTGAATGTAGTATTCAGATTGAAATGAACTCGGACACTCGAAAGAATATGCATCATACACGAAAAAAATGTATAAAAAATATTAGCCATTTCACATGATGAAACAATGTCTTACATTGATAATGACGTAAATGAAATAGGAAACCTAATAAAAAGTGTTATTTCTTTACGTATCAGTAAATTTGGACCTACATCCAAATGCTAATATAAAATAGTTATTCTATAATGTTTTTAAATAAGTTAAATGACAACAACACGCAGCTACTGTCTATAGAGCAAGGCCCACCCACCTTTACTTTCTAAGAGAGTTTCATGACAGCCAAAATCTGTGATTAGTGTAAATATATGTTTAATTTAGATCTATGTCCAAACAAAATATATTTTACGTTGATCTTCAGAGATCTACAGAGTGATTACTTTAACTGACTTCTGTAGCATGTAATATATTATGCTTGCAGAAATATATTGTTAATTTTTAAGGTACTACTCAATTTAGAAATCCTATGTACGTCATAAACATAGAACATAAAATAGAAAGTTTGAATTCCCTTAGCACATATCTGAGGAATGCAGACGATTACTGATGCTCACTGACGTATCTCAAAGCAGTCTTAAAGCATTTATTGATATTTTCCATACCATACATGGCGAGTTTTTGAGTCATACATATATTTTAACCACTTAATGTCTAAACCTTGTAAATTATTATAGGGGCGTTTAGTGTGAAGAGGACAACGAAAAAAATGTGACAACCTGAAATTCTTTCATATTTGGGATAATTGTACTTGTAGAAGGTACGAATGTAAATACATAATTTTTTTCTGTACGAGACCTATTTGTCAAGTAATTAACTTCTAAAAGTTGACGAAATATGAGGTACAGATTTTTTGGGAAACTGTTGTTCAAATTAACCAATATATAACAAAATGTTTAAAATGATGTTTTGTATGGAAAATTGACTTTTCTTTATAATTATGGAATCAGTTTCAAAATTGGAGTGTTTTTTCGTGTAGAAAACCGCAAGTGAACAATTAAAATCCAAATTTTAGTAACTTCTACCATCCCTTTCTTAAATTATTTTCTTATATTATTCAAGATATAGCTTCAAGTATGTAGATATTACACTAAATGTTTCAAAGTGGGCATTCTTTTAGGAGATAAAGGACTTGATGTACAAACGCACACATGCATGCTTATGTCGGCTGGTTTACACGAGAAGTTATTAAAAACACTGCTATATTAATACTAACCTATTTATGCATACTACTGCTATAATAGTGACACAGACTAAATTGCTAGATTGCTCAAGTGATTCCTGCTGATGATTTTATTGATAGCTTGCGTAAAGCTTTGAACATTCTGAAGCCCCATGCATACATTCCAGAACAATAAGGGCTTTATTTCAGAGCACTAAAGGAAGCAATCTCTAAAAGTGAAATCCTTGTTCAATGCGACTTTGCTAAAAACTATACCTCTGTTGTACAAGATGCTACACAATCTCTTTACTGGAATAATGAATAAGACATGCTTCTAACGTCAGTATTTTATTATAGAGATGGAAGAGAAATATGACACGGAAGCATCGTTATGATTTCTGATGATCTAAAACGTGATACAACTATGTTCTACGCTTTCTAAAGAATGCTGCATTAACATCTTTAGGCTACTGATGCAGCACAAACGGAGCTTCGCAACACTTTACAAATAGAGTCAACTTTTATTACAAAGAAGATTTTAATACGGATGTAGTGATTCATTTTCACGCAACGTCTCATGAAAATGGGCCATGTAATGATGTTGGAGGAAATCTCAAACGCTTAGAGACACGTTCAAGCTCACAGTTACCTGCAAGAGAGACTATCATTACACCCACGTGATTATGCGAGTGGGTGAAATCATTTTTGACTCAAACAACCATTTACTGCTGCTTCAAAGACAACATTTTACGGTAAAGTGGTTTTTCTGCAACACCGATTTGATTTTGCTGTCATCACCATTTCAAGAACTAAAAAGTTCCACAGCTTTATTCCAATAACCGAGGGCCTGCTTATAAAAAGAGTTAGTTGTAGCGGTAATTCAAATTGTAAAGTTGTAAAAATTACAAAATGAATTATTTCTTCTTTTACTACGAGGCTGTTTCATTGTAACCTTATTTTAAAAAATATTAATATCTTTAATATCTAGGTACAAAAAATGTATTTAAGACAGTAATTACAGGTAATTATAGCAATGTACGCCTAAACAAATTATATTGCAGTGGTTTTACTAATTGTAAGTGCTCGCCTAAACCGGCCGACCTAAGCACGCGCCAGATACGGCACTGACAATAAATGCGACGTCTTTGTACATTAAGTCCTCTATTTCTTAAACTAATACCCATTTTGGATCTTTCAGTGTAATATCTATATACTTTTAACTGTATTTTAAATTTTTAATAATTAGAAAAATGTTCGAAGTTACTAGAATTCGAATTTTAAATTTTCACTTTCGGTTTAGTACACGAAAAAAAATCAAATTTCGAATCTGTTTCCATAATTAAAAAGAAAAGCTAATATTTTATATAAAACATCATTTTAAATATTTTGTCATACATTAGTTAATTTGAGCAACTGTTTCCAAAAATCTGTACCTCACATTTCGTAAATTTTTAAAAGCCAATAACTTGACAAATAAGTCTCATACAAAAGAAAATTATGTATTTACATTCATGCCTTCTAGGAGTACAATTATCCCGAATATGAACGCATTTCAGGTTCTCACATTTTTTTGTTGTCCGCTTCACATGAAATGACCCTAGAGCGAAAAATATATTTTAATATCATCATTGCTAACGTAGTTTTTAAATTTTTTATGTTTTGAAGTATTTGCTGGACATTTTGAGAACTGCTGATTTAGTGAATCCAGTATATCCATGATATGTATATGTTAAATTAGACGTACATCGTTCACTATTGCCAAATCTCCACATTAAAAGTTTCGTACCTTAGTCGAGAAATGAATAACCAAAGATTTATTTTATTGCAAATAAGTTGGAATAAAAAGAGCTGAAATGTGGACTGTATTCTACCAGATAAAATATTGACGTTATAAGAAATGTTGTACTAATATTTAAGCAATGTAATAACAATAATAATACTTACACAAGCAATATTTTTAATTTATTACGTCTCAAACTTGTATAAAATAGTATTTCTGCAGAAGCGCCATCAAATCTTTTATATTTACTGAATGGCTGTTTTCGTGTGTGTATCACAAAATTTTTAGGTCGATATACGATATGCTTTTTGTTCGAATTTCGGTATTTTGACAAAATCAGTATAGTAAATCGACCCTTTCGAACAGCGTGGTAGTTTTATTTTTTGATCCTAAGCCTCAAGAGGCATGCTCCGTAGGTACCTTCGATGTGAGCGAGAGGGCAGCGCAATATTATTGAGATTTGCTTACTCGTCACGGAGGTTAAGGAACTGTTATTATAATATAAATATAAGGCCTCTCCAAGTTAAAAAAATTAACATAAACTGTCGCGAGATGGAGTTTTGTTTATACTCCAATCCATCTGTAATCTCGCGAGAGTTTATAAAACTACCATCTGGAAACTTTGTCATAAAAAAAAATTAAAATAATTTATTTATCCACCATCAGGATACTACACAACAATCGTCACCATTTGTCAACATAAAATTCTATGTTCTGCAGCATTATAACCTCATATATAACTTACCGCTGTCTTATAATATTTAAGATAAATTCTAATAGACTTGCATAATTATTACTACAAGTAAAACCAATAATTATTTTAACTTGAGTTTTAAAAATAATCAAAGGGATCGTTCATGTAGTCAAAAGTTAGTAGATTAAGTGCTTAACTGTCGACTTGTGCCATGGATATATATTGATGGTTGCGTGCGTGAACCCCCAAATTCGTGATCAGCTATTGTCGCATCTAGGGAATTTCGGTTCAAATGGCTAGCAGAGAAAATGCCCTATTATTGTGTCTTTCTTTTTTTGAGACCTCTAGATACTAGTATAGTTTATTTCATTTCTATTTTCCAAATAAAAGATCCCAAACGGCTCTTATCTCATACCGTTGCTTGTTCTTATGGCTAGACTCAGGTAGACTGTTCCATTTATCGGCAAGATAAGATAATTTTTTATTTGGCAAATAGCAATGAAATGAATAGTACACCAATATTGAGTAATTTTAAAGATATCTCTGTAAATAATATTCTCGGTAAATAAATATGAAAAATTTCAATATGTAAGAAAACGAACTCATTGAAAATTCATAAAAGTCCAGAATATTGAGAAATTAATGTTGGTGGGTTAGAACAATCTAGTACTGAGTTACAAATGAAATTACAAGTGAGGGCATTTTAATGTATAATGGTATGTGGATGAAATGAGTAATCAGCGCACTTGCCTGCTAATTTAATAGAGGGTTAATTTAAGTTTCATGATTTCTCGTCGAAATGTTTATTTTTTCATTTGTTTATTTGTTTGTTTGTTATTTGTACTGAAAATTGTAATTTGTTTTGCACTTTTTAAAACCGCTATATGACAAAATCCTTATATCAATGCATAAAAGATGAAGAATTGAATTTTTTTCAAAATCACATCGATTCTAACAAGCAACGTTATAATCAGAATTATAACCATGACAATTAAGTGAAAAGTATAATTATACTTGCTGCATCTAAAGCGATAAAGTATCATTAAAATAAAAAGGGTTACTTGTACCTGGAAATGGCCAATCAGCTATGCTGCTCTTTTAGTAGGTGAACATACACATGAAGTGAGATTCTATTCCCAAACATATCCAGAGACAAATCTCCTTAATGAATGCAATTTTGGGAGGATTACCGAGTTTTTGTGCAACTGATTGTAAGACTTTTAAGTCCTATACTCAAGATATCTGTAGAGAATAGACGACAAGAATAAGAATGTCAGTCCTACTTAATGTTATAGAAGATCGAAAGAGATCTTGGCACTAGTACAAGGAGAATAAGTACCCAGTTATGTATCTATTACATAAGTGTGCGGAGGGTTCATGTCAGGGGCGGCTGGTGTATAGGTGCTGCAGAGCTGCAGATCTGCCAAAAAAATTAGATATTTGTATATTTTCGCGACATAGTTACTAAAATTTATTAATAAAATAATTTGGTTAGTTGGTGCAGCTAACCAAATTATAACATTAAAGTCGCATTCTGCCCGCCGTCCTCTATTGAGTAGTAGACCAGATGAATTATCTAGGTCTCTACGCGAGCGCGTCGCGATACATTGAACTGGGCCACACGAGGTAGTTCTCAGCACGTCTCGGCACACTCGTCCTCCCCCTCAACTCCCGCGACAATCCACACTTGGCGCTCGTAAATATGCGAATTTACACGGTCAGTGAGCTGTATTTTTTCCAGCTAAGGCAACATCAGTGAATGTATACCCCGTCTTACTACTTGGACGGGCGTAAATCGTACCTATTTCGTATTTCGTGTTAATTTAAGATTTTAAATACTGTTTTGTGAATTTGTGTAGTGATTTATTGTACTAATTATTAATATTTATATACTGTGATAGTAACAATGGATTTAGTTTCTAATTTAGTTCATGTGAAGCGATTTTTTAAATGCTCTTATGAAGAAAAAATTGATTTAAAAAATAATGGTAGGCCATTGAACGATATTGTTATTGAGACTGCAGGTGTTAGCCGCGGAAGAGCATACAAGCGTCAATTTAATAGAGACATTTATTCGAAGAACAATTGGATTTGTGGGTGCAACGTGCAACAAAAAAAATGCGTTATTTTGTTTTCCTTGTTTACTTTTTGGTGGTGATAAAGCATGGACGGAGGTAGGGGTGACAGATTTGGTGCACTTAACTGAAAAAATAAAAAAGCACGACAACTCCAAAAACCATCTACATAATACAATGGAATTAGCTTTATTAGGAACAACTAATATTAAAGCGCAGCTAGATTCAGCTTATTGGATAAATGTGCAAAAGCATAATGATAATGTGACAAAAAAGAGATACGTTTTGTCAAAAATTATAAACTGCACAAAATTTTGTGGGGCCTTTGAACTGGCGCTGCGAAGACATGACGAAGCTGAAACCTCTCAAAACCCGGGGATATTTCGTGGTTTGATAAATTTTTCTGCTGAGCTTGATGTAACTTTAAGCGAGCATCTACAAAATGCTTCAGTATTTAAAGGAACCTCTAAAGAAATACAAAATAATCTTTTAGACTGTATATTAAAAGTATGTCATGAAGGAATAATTAAAGAAATTAATAAACCTTCATTTTTGGCAGTTATGGCAGACGAAACAACTGATGTATCTGCAAAAACTCAGTTAGTGGTAGTTTTAAGATATATTCTCGATGGTGAACCCATTGAACGTTTTTGGATATACCTGAAACCTACAAAATGTGACGCTGAAACTCTTTCGGAAAATATTTTAAGTGTTATAGACCCTCTAGTAGAAAATTCACCTTACAAGCCTTTTCTCTTAACCAAAGAATATGACGGCAAACATTAATGTTTTTCAAAAAGGTATTAGATTCCAAAAAATTTTCTTGTGAAAGTCTATATTTTGTATAAACGGATTTTACATAAACATTCTGAATTATCAGGAAGACGCGTAACTTTTTCGCCTACGGCGCTATTTTTTGCGGCCCCTACGGCGCCAGTAGTTTGGATACGTTTGAAATTTGCACGCGGGTGGCCAATACCCTAGGATCGGCCCTGTGCAGAAGACCCGTTTCATTTCATCACGAGCCGCCACTGGTTCACGGTTTGCTGCTATCAAATGAACTCTAACAATAATTTACTAATGGATACAAGCAACAATGTGAACCAGGTTCAATTATTTTAAGAGTTATTTTATGGGCAGGTTATGCGGAATTCAATGAAAATATGAGGAGATTCTCGAGTTGCACAAGAAGTTAACAAGTTATGTTATATTAATAATTTGGACTGGAATCATTAACGCCGATATGATTTGACCATCCATATTACTTTTGTGATTTTTAATGGTATATGATGTGCATTATACGCTGGATAATGTGGCATAAAATAACGTCAGATGAGATAAGGTGACGTGAGATGTAGAGTGCCCTAATTTTTGCCTGATGAGGTGAGCTCATATTTGCTTATATATTCCATTTTCTATATTATTTTGTTAATGTTTTCATTTTTACTCGTCGAAAATGTTTTGACTTTTAATGAGGAATATTAATAATGCTTTGTTTCATTCTAACTGAACATGACAGTTTCTTGTATTTCTAAAACCATTATCTATATTCTTTATTTATAAAAATTCACAATAAGATAATACCACCTACAATCAAATAACCTATTTATACTAAACAATAATACGTCAAAGAAAAATTAGAGAATGTATTTTTGGTATTTCTAAAACAAATCTGGTTTGTAAATATTTTATGTTTAACTCTGGGAAATCCATAATAAACTGACAACAGCGCATTTTTGTGGTTAAATAATAATAGTAGCTGGCGTGCATAATCAGTAGTATCCAATATGTGATGGTGTTTTAAAGCAAAATTTTATTTTTAATTTTGAAAGAAAAATATTATTACAGTGTTCCATAGGGCAAAATACACTACTGGTAAGCATATACGTAAAACTTTACGATTTATCGTATACATTCGTAGTCAACTCAGCATATCTATGTTATCCTAGATTCACTTTGCATATTTTACTCGAGCTTAGCCGCCGCCGTTCAACGCTTCTTAAGGAGACTAAGTAGGCAAACTCTCTTTAAATTCGGAAAAGAGCGCGATCCTTATATTCACGTGAATAGATCGCAAAACGTAATTTTGCGAAGCTGCGATACGAGAAATTGCATACATACACATGAAAACATACCGTGAAGCTCACTCGACTCGGTGGTTTTCCAAGGAATTCTAAACTTATTCAGTTTGGCTCGTTTAGCGTCACGAGGTAGTTTAATAAATTTGACTTGAATGTCAAACAGCTTCAAAGAGAGATTTCATGGCTGTGGACTTCCATATTCTCGATGAAGTATCGCTGGAAAGCAGAAGGTGGCATTAATGATATTTTCTTTACTGTTTGTAAAGTGAATATCCTAACGTTACTTAAGAAAGAGTAACTGTATCTAAGATAAAAATAAGTATAAAGTAATAAATAAATAGTGTGCGAAGTAGGTACATAATTAACGAGATATTTTACAAACAAGCAACTGTTTACATTATTTTAATGAATACTTTCCCAAACAATATATCTTTTTAGTAACTGACTTTAAAAAAAGGCGAAGGTTGTTAATGAGTCCTTATATACTTTCTTATGTATGTTCGGGTATAACTTCTGTCTTTATGAACCGATTTTAATTATTCTTCTTGCATTAGGTTCAGCGTAGCTCCAAGGTGATCCCATATTAATTTCATTGGTATTGAACCTTGAACATCAAAGATACATAACGGAACTTCTTATTCAAGTAGCCGTCGTTCTTTCATTCGCAGAGCATCCTTAGTAAGTCTACCCATTACTTAAAATTGTAAAATAATAAGTTTAAAAAAACCGACTTAAAAAAGTAACAACTAGAAAGCAAGAAATATATATTTTCTACAACAAGTTAAATCTTATTTATTGCTCCGTTTAATGTAATTAAGAAATTATTATTTATTATGTAATTATTATTGTTTTATATGATTTTGAAGTCGGTGCCGTACAATATTAGTAATGCGAATGATGGACCTCGGCAATTTTAAATGTAAACTTGTTGTTATAGTAACAAGGTATATATTTTTTATATTTTACTTGGCACCGACTTGAAAATTATATAAAACACTTAATGATATTTACATACCAAACAATCATTTCTTAATTACATTAAACGGAACAACAAATAAGTATTAAATTGTTGTAGAAAACATTTATTTCTTGCTTTTCAGTTAAGTTACTTTTCTTTAAGTCGGTTTTTTTAACTTAATATTATATATGTGTAGGTGTTTTATTATTACCTACGGATTATGTAATTGGGTTATTAAAATAATGTCCAAGTCGGATTTTATAGACAAATCGATATATTGTTAACTACACACGAAACGAAATAAATACATTAGATGGATGAACAATGTCGATTACACACAAATAAAAAAACATGAGTTTCCACAATATAAATCTTTGAAAGGTACACCTTCTCTTTCGTGATGGTCCTCTAATCGTCTTTACCGTCTTAACGTCGCATTCTTAATTGACCTCCCAAAGATCCCGAAAGGTACTCGCACCATCATTTCTTCGCACAATGTACGTGATTTATTATGATTATAGTTATCGAACCATTGAAGAATAAATAAATATAAATAAAAAACTAAAATATATGCAGATATCAATGTTCTACTCCTGTATTACATCCTGAGACTTTCCGTAGATGGGTGTGGGATGGCCCCACATTATATCTGTTTCCTTACAGCCGTTATGCATACCACGTGATTAACCACAATAACCAACATTTGCAGAGGGTTCCCGCTGTGCTATTGTCACATACAGATACTACTAGGGCTTCTTAATATGTACAGTATGCTTAGAGCTACATATAGAATTGGCTAAATATATGAATGACTCATAAATGTAATCAGAACAATTATGAGCATATAATTGTTACCAATAGGAGAGAAATTTTTACTACTATAATATTTAATGGACAATAATTTGAAACATTTGATGATGTAAAATACCTTGTAATGCATCTAGAACGAACATTAAATTGGTGGAAGTATATATTTGTAAAAAGAAACTATTGATGTTCAACATTATAGTTTATATTCGACAATAGGCAGAAGGTTCAAACTATTAGTGATAAATAAGTTGTTAGTATATAAAACAATACTTAAGCCAATATCGACATATAATATCCACCTCCGGGGAAGAACAAGCATTTTCAATATTGAATGCCAACAACAGATTCAAAATAAGATTGTACGTTTAATCGTAAACGCACCTTGGTACATTCCAAATTCAGTTGTGCAGCGGGATTTAAAGGTGCTCACAATAAAGAAAGATTTTCATAAATTTAGTGAGAAATACAGTGAACGTGTTAAAGTGCATCACAATGTGCTAGCACTTTTTAACCGACGGACCGACTGAAGATAATTCAGAAAGGCGATTGAATCACATAAGGCCGATGGAGCAGAACAGGATCAAGTAGACACTATCATGCTACATACTAAGATTTTATATATTTTTGATAATTCTATTTTGTTACAAGCAACATATGTTGCTTAATGACTGAAATAAGTGTTTATTGAGTAGTTAAACAATTCATCTTGCGCATGCCAATTAGTTTATATTAATTTATATAATTATTATACTAATTACTATATAGCTTCTATATTTAACATCGGCGCATTCGCCATATATTATATTATTTCTACTGTTTCTAATTAGGAAACAAATAAATGAATAAATCAAAAATATTGTAAAATAGTAATGTCAGTATTAAGCACCATAAACTACAACAAATAGTTACTTTTTCAGTTTGCTAAATTTGCTAAAGACTGAGTACTTAATAACCAAGAATACTCGATGTATCAATTTCGTAAGTCTTTAAACGGTCATTTATTTAATCGTATGTCTTAACAAGTAAGAGTGAAACTTTTACTCTCCTCGGCAAAAAAATATAAACTTCTGGGCAAAATTAAAGCATCAATGAAACTTCACATTACTACACATTACTAACATAGAAAAGAAAAATCATTAGAAATAATGAAAAGTCTTGCTGACGCGTTAATTTTGTCCAGGAGTATATTCTTGGTATTTCTATTTTGTTACCAAGCGATATATGTTAGTGTAAATAATAGTAATTATAAATAATTTAAATTTATTAAGTAGTCAAAGAACACATCTTGCCCACGCCAGTTTGTATACTTACTATATAACAGTAGCTTCAAAATTCTAGCATTCGCCATATTTTAAAATATTTCTACTATTGGCCATTTTTTAAGCTAGATGATGGAAACAGATAAATGAGTAAAATAAACATTTAAAATAATAATAAAATAAATTATTTTACTACATGACAACAATTAAGTAAACAATTTAGTCTCCTCTAAAAATATATTTTCTACTGATATAAAAACTTTTAAATACAGGACTTATAACGTTCATTATAATTAAAAGATTGAATAATAATGATCAATATATGTGAATTACCTAGCACTAATGAGCATAGCCACTAATCAACTACTGATTTATTCTGTAAAAGAAGAGTAATTGTATTATTACGACTAACTTAATTCTAAGATAACATTTATTAATTATAAGATTATATAAGTATATAGATATTACCAGTACCGTTTTACTCAATGATTATCATTGAGTAAAACGGTACTGGTAATATTCTCCCAGGCAGGCGTAATGGCCTTTGAATGACAGTAAGTCAATTGACGTTTTCAAGGATCTACATTAGTGCCATGGTCACTCATGGTCAAGGATCTTAACCAATGACTAACAAAAATAATTATGCCTTTAATTAGATTATTACTAAAAGAAGTAATGACTTTGCTAAGTACGTAGGTATAATAAATCAATCAAGAAACTCTATGCAAAATATATTTGAAGATATAACAATTCATTTCCGGTATATAAAATCATTTAGAACCATATGAACAACATTCTAATCTAAACTCTAATTAGTTTTAAGTTGTTAAATGTTAATTCTTCGGCATAAATTAACAAAAAATACTTTTCATAATTGTGATATCAGTCAAAAATTTGTTTAATATAGAAGTATCATACGCCTCTGGACTCCTTTGGATGCCAGCATGTAAATAAAGTTTTAAGATTGAAAAAATTATATGGGTCAGCAAATCGTTGTCGTGACTTTTCTCTTTTTAATTAAAACAATTTCAATGTTCAAATAAATTTAAAACTTACCTATTTAATACTACCTTGAATGGCAGCTAACGTTGAAAATAATAAGAGTAATTCGATACTTTATTAACAAAGAACGGTGGAGAACCTAAAGGGTAATTATTAATGTTATGTGCAAACCTAATGAAATAACAATAATAATTCATAAAAATGTATTTATCTAATATCTTGCTCTAAATTTCCTTCTTGATTTCTTATACATGCTCTTAATATTTTTCTCATAACGACCATAGTAATGTCGTTTAGTGAAATTTCTTTATCTATATATCTTAAATAACTTAAAGACTTTATTTAAATGCTTCTTTCCAAAGGCAGACATATATAACTTCTATATTAATGATAGGAATGTAGAGATATATCGAATTATTGAAAGAGTTAATTACATAATTCCTGTTTTATTGTTAGGTTATGCTGAAAAATATCAATTTTTCAATCAAAGTTTCAATATCTTTAAATTCATTAGACTTTATACTAAAGTAAATATCGTTAGCATGGTTCCAAATAGCTTCACCTATAAGCCAATCCAAACTATACATCATTCTGGCAAACACCCTGCACATATATAAGGATCCTGTATAGATATAGGCACCCTGCATATATTGCTATGAAAACTATTTCAGTTATTCAGACTTGATAGATTTTTTGTTTTATCCCAAATTCCGAAATATTCATTGTTTTTCTCTTCATGTTGTTAATCATATGTTCTTATTCTTCTTAATATTAAAGATTATACAGTAAAACGGAGTATCCACAAGTGAAGCGAAAATTGTATAAAATTATGTATGTACATAATTAAAATGTTTTGGGTACAAATTTACGCAAAAAATCAGGATTACTTTACGTACTGTAAAGATTTCTTTACATCATAAAAAAACGTATACGTTAAGAAGTATGTGCATTCCTAAAAGAATTACTTTGCAGATGTACGTACATAATTAATTAGCTATATTTATTAAATATATTTATTAGATATGAAAATAAGTAACTTAATTTACCAAAAATATCTCACCACACATTTTGCGCTGTTCCCTTAATTGATACTGTCCCCGGTTGTCAGCAGTCCAGTAAAGTTTATAACGTTCGAGAATTAAGAAATTTTTAACCATAAAGTGTAAGAAATGGACGCTAAAATGTGCTTGCAAATTTTAAACACCTTTCAAAACAAAAAAGTTATGGCATGTTTCAGAAAAAGCACTCTGTAAACACCATTAAATTATTAATACAATTATCTAATGCATTCGCTATTTAAAGGTTTACCTCTCATAGTTTATGAGGTCATAATATATCCACTACTGATTTCCGGCACACTATATACACGGTCTTTCAATAAGGATGCTCAAAATTTGTTAGATTATATCGGCCATGTTGTTAATGAAACATCTGTTAAATTCATAGTGAATTATTTAGTAGTATATGGCAAATTGCTGTGAAAGATTATAGCGTTAAATAACATGTAAAAATTATTAAATTTTATTTTCATAACCAGTGCTCCGTTCGAGAAACATTCCTCGGATTACGTGATTTTTATCCTCGTCACAACCGTCCCGCCGCCCGAGTCGATTATTCGACGTTTGGTGGCCAAATTCGAGTCAACCGATTTTATAAATAATCAGCCAACACCAGTATGTCACGTAAACGCAAGATCTGCTGAAAACATCGCTGCCGTGTGTGAGAGTGTAGAGGAAAACCCGAGACAGTAAATTTCTCGTCTTTCACAAGAACATCGCCTTTCTGAGACTTAAACTTGGCAAATTTTGTGTCGGGACTTGGGTCTACACCCGCATAAAATCTGGGTCTGCATCGAAAAAGTTAAGGTAAATGACCATAGGCAACGCCATGTGTTCGCTGATTAGGCTCTGGAACAATTGGAAGTTGACCCAAATTTTGCCAAAAAAAATTATTTTTAGCGACGAAGTCCATTTTAGGATGAATGGATATGTGAACAAGCAATACTGTGGATTTAGGATGATGCCAATCCACACCAGCAGTACATGCATCCCAAAATAGTCACTGTTTGGTGCGGATTTTGGTCTGGCGGAATCATCCGTCCATGCTTTTTCCAAAACGTAACTGACATTTCCATAACTGACAACGGCGAATACTACAGATCGATGATAAACAAATTTTTGTGACGTAAACTAGATGATTTGGATACCGACGGCATTTGGTTCCAACAGGATAGAGCTACGTGCCACACAGTGCATGCTACGATGGACGTTCTGCATGAGCGTTTTGAGGGCATGGTTATATCGCGCAGCGGCCACGGCGACGTGAACTGGCTACCGACATAGTGCGATTTAGCGCCTTTAGACTTCTCTCTTTGGGGCTGCTATCTTATATCGCAGGTCTATGCGAATAAACTATAAACAATTGATGCCCTCAAAGTCAACATAATGAACGCCATCCAGCAAATTCAGCTAGATTTGTGGGACAGTCATCGAAAAATAGACCTCCAGAATACGTGCCACCAAGCAAAGCCGCGGCGGATATTTGAACGACGTTATATTCCATACTTAGCGTCATAAAATATTATTTCAAGCAAAAAAAAATTGAGGGGATATCACAAATACAACTTGCTTGTACAGATTTACGTCTAAAAATCGAGCGTCCTTATTGAGAGACCCTTTACGTTACATTGCAAAAATAATTTAACAAAGTATGGAGTATACAAGTAATACTATATTTTTGTATTTATTTTTAATTATGATTTGAAATAATTATGAATATTTTTTTATAAAAATGTATTATATAAAACAAAAAAATTAGACATTTGTAGAGGCATTAACTAGTGTTTCATAGAATTATAAATAGCATTTAATTTGTAGTGCAAGCAGTAATTAAAGCACGAACATTAATATTTGCATCCTCTAAATCAATTACAAATACTGCAGCAATAACCCACACACTGATTCCAGGTTAAATTCAAACAGGTGTTTCAAATATTCCAATAAACGTAAATTCCGGTGGATGATCACCTACGGTAATAACACATTACGTTTGGTTGTGCCAGTTATTCGCTCACGTTCGCTAAGCCAAATTACCATCAAAGACTTCCGACGCTCATTCGACTGTTTATAATTAGAAATATCGATTTACTTTTACATTCTTAGTATATGTATACGCGATGATGACGTTCGTTGACGGCTGTCTATAGAAAATATTATCTCCATCACTACACGAGGCTCGTGAATATGTCGTAAAAGGAATACCGGGAATAGTATTTATTTATCTGTGTGCTATACTATACCAAATGGTACTGGGCGGTATTTTTTCTTCTTGGATATGCGTATTTCAAATAAACGGTAGAAATATTTGATGTCCTATATGGTCGGTTATAATAGGTATGACCAGTTTTCAAGGTTACAGGTTTAAATTTTTTTCGCCCCAAGGGGGATTTACTCAAATGGGCCGCCACGTTGAGTGTTAAATCGATATAGTTTGCGTTTGAGTCAAATGCTGCACTATACTATCTGCTCTAGAGAAATACGAAATGAATACGGTAAACTTTAATATCAAATTATAATATAATAGCCCCCAGTAAGACACTTGAGACTATAGTATATGATTATCTATTTTTTAGAACAAAAAATTTTAGTGAACATCAGCATGCACTGTCTGCAATGTGGTGTAAAAGATTACACAAATTTTACATAAAACGAGGTATACATCCATACGCATCAGTTTGGTATGAAATGAATACTGCAAGGTCATAATAGAATTTTACCATTCGTTGAAGTGAATTTTCACAGTAGTAATTGACTAAAATCAACAATACATCTAGGGTATACTTCACCACATTTTATGCATTGGTGTAAGCATTATTTAAATTTTACACCTTTTACTATCCATATTGTACAATGAAAGAAAATAAACACCTACTATAATATTTGAAATAGTACTTGTGTAGTGTTTCAGTTGGAACTATCGGATTTGAACTGCACGCTATTTGTGTGCTGTCAACCATAGGGCGTCAATATTTAACAACTGTCATCTACAAACCAGACGACGTCAACATGCCGCTATTACCAGCTCAACAGCGAACAGTTTGTGTATAATTGTTTTGTGAAAGTGAGCGATCAATTACAGTTGCATTAAGAAAAATTCGCATAAACTTAGAACAAAATGAAGCACCTACAGAGGTAATAGTTGATAACTTAATCAAGAAATTTGACAAGATGGCAAGATTCGGCGAGAAGGCACAACGTGTTATACAGTACGTGCAACCATAACTCTGTTGCGTTCCAAATTTCCTGATAATGTTGTCTCGCGAAATTCTGACATCAATTGGCCTGCAGAATCATGTGATTTAACACCACTGGACTTTTTTCTTTGACGTTATGTCAAGGGAAAAGTGTACGCCACCCAGCCAGCAACAATCAAGAACCTTAATGCAAACATTCAACGTATTGTTCTGCAAATAGAGCCAGTTTTATGTGCCCGTTTTATGTATAATTTTTTTAAACGAATGGAATCATGCCTGATAAGTCAAGGCAGCCAAAATAATGATATTATTCTATTTGTGGCCGTATAGTCTCCATTTTATGTTGAATAATTTAAAACCTTAGTTTTTCAAGTATTATTAATTTCATCCCATTATTTCAAATGAGATACACAGGCATGTTGACGTCGTATGGATTGTAGATGACAGTCGTTAAGTATTGACGCCCTACCTGTGACAGAACAGAAATAACACACTATTCAAATACTCTAGTTCCGAATGAGACACCTTATATTATCGAGCTTGCTAATTAAATATTATGATCCTACCCTAATGTGATCGTTCTTCTGGGTTAATAAATAATAAATGTATCGCGCTAACCTTTGGATATTGACTAATAATTATTCTTATAATGAGGGATTTGGTTCTTACTGAATATACAAATTATAATTTAAACTGTTAATGTGATAGTAAATTAATCAAGAATGACCATAATTATTAGATTTATTATTTAATAATTGGATACATACACTTTTAATAAGATGTGTTATTACTACTAACTTCACAATGAAAATGATACACATAAAAAGTCACTTAACTACCTACCCAACGAAAGTCTCCAGTGAATTCCTAAGATTGAATGTATTTTTCACGCATCTAACATATATCAATTATTTTAATAAACTTAGCCCTGACAGCTACTATGGTTGCTTTTTAGGACAGACAAACCATTTGGGAATAAATTTATTATTCAAAAATCATAACTAGATGCATTGCTTTAGATTTGAACAATTTTTAATATTTCTTCTTATTGTAAAAATTAGTAATATTCTTAGTAACATTTATATAATGTTATTATTAAACAATCAGCAAATAATAAATGAGAAATGACAGATACAAAATATGCATTTATATAAATATTTTAGGTACATATACACAAGATCTATTCAAGAAGCCAAGTTTATGTCGTGCTTACCTATTCTTCAAAAGTTTTTGATAATGTGCGTTATACTACTTTTTCAATCAAATTAGAAAATATTGGTATTTATGGTAATTTTCTAGCATAAGCTACGTCGTGCGTTTTAAATAAATTGTCAAGACAATATATCAAACATAATAATTATTGTTCACACTAATTCGTTGAAATATTATCTGGTATCCTCCAAGGATTTAATAATAGTTGTAGTATACAATGCCTTGGTTCGCAGTCATTCTGAATATGCTTCTATAATTTAGAATCCTTTTTAAATAAAACTAGCTGGTACTATATACGGCGTGCTATACTATGCCCCAAAAATGAAGTAAAAAACTAGACCGATCCAGGTGGCATTAAACCTATGTTACTCCTCTTGACGAATATTATTTGTAGTCGAAATTTCTACGTTCCACACAGCACATGCCACCATGGACATTATGCACGAGCGATTTGAGAGCATGATTATCTCACGCAGCGACGACGTGAAATAGCCACCGAGATCATGCGATTATTAATATAGTATATTAATGCCTTTAGACTTCTTCCTTGGGGCTATCGTAAATTGCAGGTCTATGCGGATAAACCGTAAACAGTTGATACATTCAAAGTCAACATAACGAACGCCATCCAGCAAATTCATTCAGATTCATGCAACAAAGTAATCGAAAACTAGACCTCCTAAATACGTGCCGCCAAGCAGAGCCGCGGCGGATATTTGAACGGTATTTGATATTATATTCCACACTTAAAGCTGTAAGATATTCTTTCAGATAAAAAAGAAATTGAGTGGATATATCACACAGCTTGTTTTATTTACTTTTAAAAATTGAGCGTTCTTATTGAAACACCCTTTATTATTAGAAGTTATTCCCAAACTATTTACTTTGTAATTTGTTTTCCATCGATACTTATGTATTTTCCATCTATATAATTTGTACCAATGGTGTAAACATTGGTACAAATTAAATTAGCCAGATTGTTCCACGGTGTGTTGCAACTTATCATCATATTAAATAAATTTATGTTAAATTGTTTTTGATTTTCCTTAGCATTTCGATTACCATTTAAACGAATGTTATGTTTCTCAATCGCGATATGTTCTATAACGCGCGTTTTACCACTCCACGATACTACTGTGTCGCATACAATACTTCGTAGTTTGGAGTAATGCTGTCAAAATGCAGTACACTTTTCCACTGTACTACGCAAAAGAATTTTACACAACAAGTACAAGTAATAATAATATTAATTCCAATTACAAATACATTAGCGAGCATGCGTTACATCTCTCGATTAGTGTGCTCAACTGACACACGCCCTATTGCCATAGATATATGGTAAGTTACTGTACCTTTACGATATTTTATGTGAAAAATAGTTTTGTTTATTATCGAGATAAATATTAATGTAGTGTTTCACTGAAATATGAAATATCATAATTTAATTTTAATTTACGTTTATACATATATACAAGTAAGTCCGAACCACAGTGAAATGCACGATTTGCTCGCAGCCGTTAATAATTACTACTAAAATTTTAATTGTCCTATATGGAGAGTTATGGATGTTTAAAGTAACTTTGTTGCTCCAATATCATCATCATCATCATTGCTACAGCCCTGCAAGGGCCTCGACCTTCTCAGGCGTTCTCCGCCATTCCTGACGATTTTGTGCTCCTGCTCTCCAGTTGGGGGCACCGATACTTCTGGCATCCTGTGTTACACCATCGGCCCATCTAAGCTTTGGCCTACCTCTCTTCCTGCTTCCTACAGGTTCTATGCTAAGCACTTTTTTAATGGGGTTCGCTTCACTGGCTCGGGTCACATGTCCTGCCTAGCGCAGTCTGTTTAGTTTGGCCGCTGTGACAATATCTCTTCCCTTCGCTTTGTTTTTATACAGGTTATATAGCTTGAAATTATAACTGCGCCTCCATGACCCATTTTCGCATACGGCCCCGAAAATTTTTCGCAGTATTTTCCGCTCGAAATAAAGTAGGGAGGTTTCGTCGACCTTTGTAATGGTCCACGCTTCTGATCCATATAGCAGTACAGGGATTACTAGGGTCTTGTATATTCTCAGATTTGTTGTTTGTGACAGTCGCTCATTGGAGGAATGCCTGGAAAGGCCATAGTAACATCTGTTTGCCATTACTATGCGCCGTTTAATTTCTCCCGAGATGTTATTGTTTGGATCGACTTGAGTACCTAGATAGGTGAATTCCCTGACCGCTTCAAAGTTGTGATTACCAGTTACTAAGTTTTGTCCTGCGTTACCAGCTCTTGTCAGCAAAGTAACTGATATGTATTTTCTCTTCTCGTCGTTTCGCCTGTAGTCCCATGGCCCCCGCTGTCGTTGCTAGATCTAAGAAAGTTTCTGCAGACTTTCTTACCGTTCTTGTTATTATGCCTACATCTTCTGCATATGCCAAGGTCTGGACTGACTTAGTGAATATTGTTCCCCTAGTCTCAAGATTGGCGTCTCTAATGATTTTCTCCAGGGCTATATTAAATAGCTGACACGCCAGCGCATCGCCCTGTCGCAGCCCTTTGTGTATTTCGAATGCTTCCGATATGTCGCTCTGAATTTTAGTTGCAGACGTGATATCAACCATGGTCATTTTAGTCAGACATATTAGATTCTTTGGTATTCCGAGGTCATTCATGGCCTCGTAGAGTTTCAGCCTAATAATGTTATCATACGCTGCTTTAAAATCGATGAAAATGTGGTGCATATTAGTGTTAAATTCTCTAGACTTCCCTAGGATTTGTCGCAGAGAGAATATTTGGTCTGTGGTAGAACGGCTTGATCTGAACCCTGACTGATATTCCCCGATGTGGGCTTCGGTGAATGGTTTCAGTCTCTCATTTAGGATGTTAGACAGAGTCTTGTATGACGTATTGAGGAGAGTTGCTCCAACATAGATGGTTTTTATTCAAAATATTCATATGCCAATGTGAAATGGAATAAATGTGAGAAAAAACGCCATATAAATACTATATTTCTTTTATTACCAACATTTTATTTTGATCCTTGAGTTCAGGCACGTTAATAAACTTTATTGTCGTATAAAATATCTAAAGTGCAAAGGAAAAAAATATTAACAATGAAATAGCCGGTGTGGCGCTTTTATGAGCATCAGATATTTTTACGATTCCGTACAAGTAATGGCATGTAGCATTTCAATTTATTTTATTTATAGACTTTTACTCTCTGAATTTTCTAGATAACATTCATAATGTAGTAGAATGTATATAATATTAATCTTTATGTACAATGGTAGGATATTATTCCTCAAACACGCAGAAGTAAAACTAATGACAGGATTTTATCATATGCCATTCTTGTACTGCTCACTTTATAAAAATATGCACATTATCAAATAAAATATTTATTATTTAATTTCCTCCAATTCATTATTTTAAGGAACCAATTTAATTATAGAAGGCATCCAATTTACTTTTAAGGATATCTGGATATATATGGGAATAAACACTACAACATATTATCAATAGAGCCGCTCGTTTCGTCAGTGTACCAGAAGCGTCACCGTTCGCGACTTCGTAATAATTCGAATAGAATAAAGTTGGTAATACTAAATAATAAAATAAGAATAAGCAACTGCTTGTACGTTATAATTTATACATTATTTCAAGACGGTAAAACACTTACCCTCCTAAAGGACGTTATCAGCTGTATTAGTTATGTGAAATATCCGCAGCATTATGTATATTTCCACAGTTACTTCAGCAAGCGATGTTCCTCGTGGTGAAAGAATGTATAGGGTTTTATATGAAGAAAGCGACCGTTCATCATCTAGTGACTAGTGAGTACCTAATATTGGCACGATTAAAATTATCGCTGTATTTTTTGAAAATTTTCTATTACCTCTACTAGTGCCTTATCATTATTATGAATAGTTTGTAAATCTGTTTCAACTTGAGGATATTGAAATATCTCTTGACTTTCCTCGATGGCAGCTGCTTCTTTAGAACCAAATTGTAACACTACAGACCTTATTTTATAGAATAAAATATGCCAGTATATTTTTGTATTAATTTACTCAAGTAAAAATAAACACAATAATTTAAGAAATTCCAAGGTACATACTATAAACTTAACTACAGATTGTTTTTGACATTTGTCGTTTCGTGCACGCATAACCACAATTCTTTATTGGATAGTTCCGATTTCGTATTGTTTTCGATTTGCTCCCGCACAGACGGTATGTACATGTCCATCCCAAAATTGCCAACATGCTGATTAATTAAATAAAATAAAGGGTAATTTACACGACATCAATATAAAAATTGAGTCAAACATACCTTCTCTCATCGGTCAGACCTCTTTTATACATTTGTGTTGTGCATTATTTACATGTTTGCTAGAGGCCGGTGGCTCCAGTACAACAAGGAATTTTTGCAAACTAAACATATTTTTATGTCATCGTATTTTAAGAAAATGTCCATATAAACATGTTTACTCGATCAAGAAATGGTCGTTTTTAATCCTACTGAAATGCATAATGAATTAACACTTTTCAGTGCAAAAACATTCATATGAAAATGCACAGTGCACGACTAAATAGATATTTAACAAGCACTGTAAAAATCGAATGATCAACCAAATGGAGACATTCATTTACAGAGTTACCATTCCCATGTGTGAACACGTTTACGGCAGCAATGTCTCGATAAGAAAACTAAGAAACTCTAATTATCATTCCTCTTATACCTTCTTCCACGTGATGTCCATAGTAAACTGCCAATATTGAAACGTTCCGGACCCAGGCTATAATATCACGCGGTATTTTCCAATTTTTCGTAATATCATTAAAGTAATTTGGCTTATAAAATTTTATCTAAATTATTTCTATTTTCCATATATATTCCAGAGAGAAATTAGAGTTTTAAAATATTCATATCATAAAAGTAGAGGCTGCGTAAATCGAGGCTTTAAGCTCTATGCACTTAACGAACATCGAGGTAGTCTCGATGCAGGTAGTCTCGATAAACTATTATCGCCCTTATGCGTTAAAGTACCATAAGTATATGTGAGCGTATTATGAGTCCATAGAACGTGACCAGATGTTTACAAAACTGACAATAGTGTCGACATACCGGGGTGTTTCAAGAACCTGTGTGTTCTCTCTCATTAGGAACCACGAATGTGCTTAAATATGCATGCCCCTTGTAATAGTACAGTTTAAGACCAATCTGAGATGAGACAGCCAGAAAAATCTAAGAAACAGTTCGAAGTTAATCTGGGAAGAGGCAGCCAAGAAGACCAAAAGATTAGAATACCAACAGAATCAAAGACTAAAAGAACCGAAGATCAGAAGCATAGAAGAAAAGAAGACCCGAAAATGAGAAAATAAGGAGGTTCAAAATCTGAAAACCAGCAAACTAACTGTTACCACTGTTTACTTTCTTAGCTGCATCGGCCCCATTATTCATTGGAGTATGACAGAACTGACTCCGGTGCCCTCCGCAATGGGCATCACAGAAAGCTGGGGTTACAAGTGAGGGTTATTTAATCACTCGTATTTCCGGTAATAGTTAAATTATCAAGAGCAATTATTATCGGCAAAAGAAGATTTATTTAATTAATGACTATCTGCGTCATTATTTCACTGCGGTACTGAATTATAATTCAATACTTTCAGGTAATTTCTGTCATACTAATAATTTACTGCTCTGGTGTCAGTGCAGGCTAGCCACTCCATATACTTCATTATTCCTTTTACCGGGAACTAAATTCCCAATATTCATATATTTTATGCAAATGTAAATGAACTTATACTATGATGTTTTTGATAAGCTAACAACTCTCTGCCCATATTTTATTACATTTTGTACACCGGATGTGAGCATCTTTATACCACGGCATTGATATATCTAGGGTCGACCGTAACCCATAAAGTTATATTAGCAGTTACTACAGGTGAAAATCGGTCGGTGGTTTCATATCATAGGTGACGTTTCCTTATTGCTTAAAATAATAATGATATTTACTGCTTATCATCTTAGGGTACGTACTTTATCTACACCACAGAAGGGTAAAACTTCTCATCGGGCTAGTTGTCTCTATCTGGGTATCTCAGAACGAGTGGGTACATGACACAAAGCCATTACTAGAGACAGTGTCTCATATTTAATACCTTTACTGATGTGAATAATTGTACACAACCTACGGAAGCAAGCCACTTGCAAGCTGCTAATTCGTGGTTGAGCTTAGGTTCTTAATGTCTGCCCAGTGGGGAAACTCACAGAGTGTTTAGCGAGTGTAGTTCCTCTTCTCTTTATCCAAGAGTTATGCGTATGCCAGCCATTATTTATACGAACGGAAATTTTCGTTACAAATAACTGAGTTCTGTTGTTTATCAAGAACATTATTTTCACCTATCCAGGTTTGGGTAATAAATGTGAATTAAAGCGTATCCTGAGTTTATTTTCTATGATCTCCTTCAAGAATTAAACCAAATAAATTAAATCAAACTTAATGTCAGACAAATAAAATCCTAAATTAAATTAACCAGAGCATATCGTAAAAGATAAAACAAGTAATACCAAACTTTATATTGAATAAATGAAACAACGTAACAAGGTTCCTACTACTAGACAAAATCAAACGGCCAGGCCAAATCTTCGAACTTTTATGTCCACTCTCTTGGGGAGGGTCAAACAGGGTAGCTGGGGTTCATTGGTATCATGTTCTGCAAGTGTTATATCAACACAACCCCAGAGGGAGAGGGGAAATGTTCTCGTGAGAGGATGTTCTCAAGTTCGGGGTCCACGTAAAATAAAATAAAAGAGAGTGGGGATATTTCACTGGTGGCGTGACCATAATACTTTATAGTTTGGGTTTCATCAAACTTATAAAGTTATAAAATAACGAAAACGATGGTAAGAAGGGTTTCAATACCAAGCTGAAATATCTCAGATATAAAATGAAACAGTGGCGGCTCGTGATGAAATGAAACGGGTGTTCTGCACAGGGCCAATCCTAGGGTATTGGTCGCCCGCGTGCAAATTTCAAATGTATCCAAACGACTGGCGCCGTAGGGGCTGCAAACAAATTGCGCCGCAGGCGAAAATTTTGAAAATTTCCAAGATCACGCGTTTTCCTGATACTTCAGAATTTTTATGTAAAATCCGTTTATACAAAAATATAGACTTTCACAAGAAAAATTTTTGGAAATTAATACCTTTTTGAAGAACATTCATGTTTGCCGTCATATTCTTTGGTTAAGAGAAAAGGCTTGTAAGGTGAATTTTCTACTAGAGGGTCTATAACACTTAAAATATTTTCCGAAAGAGTTTCAGCGTCACATTCTGTAGGTTTCAGGTATGTGCAAAAACGTTCAAATCTTCATGACATACTATTAATATACAGTCTAAAAGATCATTTTGTATTTCTTTAGAGGTTCCTTTAAATACTGAAGCATATTGTAGATGCTCGCTTAAAGTTACATCAAGCTCAGCAGAAAAATTTTTCAAGCCACGAAATATCCCCGGGTTTTGAGAGGTTTCAGCTTCGTTATGTCCTCGCAGCGCCAGTTCAAAGGCCCCACTAAACTTTATGCAGTTTATAATTTTTGACAAAACGTATCTCTTTTTTGTTACATTATCATTATGCTTTTGCACATTTATCCAATAAGCTGAATCTAGCTGCGCTTTAATATTAGTTGTTCCTAATAAAGCTAATTCCATTGTATCATGTAGATGGCTTTTGGAGTTGCGGTGCTTTTTTATTTTTTCAGTTAAATGCACCAAATCTATCACCCCTACCTCCGTCCATGCTTTATCACCGCCAAAAAGTAAACAAGGAAAACAAAATAACGCATTTTTTTTGTTGCACCCACAAATTAAATTGACGTTTATATGCTTTTCCGCGATCTCAACACCTGCAATCTCAATAGCAATATCGGGCAATTGCCTACCATTGTTTTTTAAATCAATTTTTTCTTCATTTCTTCATAAGAGTATTTAAAAAATCGCTTCGCATGAACTAAATTATACACTAAATCCATTGTCACTATCACAGTATATAAATATTAATAATTAGTACAATAAATCACTACACAAATTCACAAAACAGTATTTAAAATCTCAAATTAACACGAAATACGAAATAGGTACGATTTACGCCCGCCCGAGTAGGAAGGAGTAAACATTCACTGATGTTGCCTTAGCTGGAAAAAATACAGCTCACTGACCGTGTAAATTCGCGCATTTACGAGCGCCAAGTGTGGATTGTCGCGGGAGTTGAAGGGGAGGACGGGTGTGCCGAGCCGTGCTGAAAACTACCTCATGTGGCCCAGTTCAATGTACCGAAACGCACTCGCGTAGAGACCCAGATAATTCATCTGGTCTACTACTCAATAAAGGACGGCGGGCAGAATGCGACTTTAACGCAATAATTTGGTTAGCTGCACCAACTAACCAAATTATTTTATTAATAGATTTTAGTAATTACTATGTCGCGACAATATACAAATATCTAATTTTTTGGCAGTTCTGCAGCACCTATACACCAGCCGCCCCTGAAATGAGATAACGAACAACGCGAACAAACATAGGAATAAAATGAACAAGAAAAAAGGGAAAGGAAAAGAAAGCTTGAAGAAACATAAGAAAAGCACACTAGACAACGGAAACAAAACTGCTTTCTACACATAGATAGTTAGTGAAAATAGTTCAGAAAGAAAACTATCCATTTATGAATTTCACTTTGTGTTATAATAATCTTTTGAGCTTGATATGCATTTTTATATTCTTAATGTATATGTATTGTCTTTAGCGACATTTATAGCTAAATAACATTTATACATATATGAATAATTACCACCACGCAAAATCTATTTATGTCTACTAATATTAAACTTGATTCAAATTGAATGAAATTTCGTATATCGCAAACTAATTTAGGAGGGAGGTATTTATTAATGTTTCGTAATAAACTTAATATATCACTATTGAACACTTAATATTTCCCGTCATGAAATATTACTGAATATGGAGTATCTATTTTATTCCCCTATTACCTCCTCTGTTAAATATACTTAATTATTATAATATAACCAAATTTTAGTTCATATACCATTAAGATAGGGTAAAGCGCAAAATAGAATAATTAATAATTACCTCCATTTCCATAAAATAGACTAGAATATAGGCAAATATTTGAGAAACTGGAAAATAGTTACTGATGATAGATAATGTAACGTACTGGCTTTAATTCTGGGATTTGATTTTATTTCCTTTTTATTATTCGATAATAATATAATAATAAGAATATAATAATAATAATTTATTATATTATATATTCAGAATGAAATAAACTTTTATTCTGAGTAAATTTATGTATACTATTCATTCCATCGCTATTTGTCAAACAAAAAAACTCTCTTACCTTGCCAATAAACGTCTACCTGAGCCTAGCCATAAAAACAAGCCACAGTATGAGATAAGAGCCATTTGGGATTTTTTATTTGGCAAATAGTGATGAAATAAAGTATACATATATTTTTACATGCTGTGTGTTTGAATGGGGTTCTCTGCTATCTATAGGGTATCTCAGTTGGAATCATAGTATTTGAATTGCGTGGTATTGGTGTCTGTCAAAGGTAGGGCGTGAATATTTAACGACTGTCATCTACAAACCATATGACGTCAACATGCCGCGATTAACAATTCAACAGCGACTACTTTGTGTATAACTATTTTATGAAAATAAGCGATCATTTACAGTTGCATTAAGAAAAAATTCGAAGATTAGGACAGAATGAAACACCTAGAGAGTTAAGTTAACAGTTTGTAACTTAGTCAAGAAATTTGAAGAGACGGATCCAATACGTCCTCGTCGTCATCGGTCAGATAAAAATATTGCTCCAATAAGAGAAAGTATGCTGAACTATCCAAATACATCAATATGACGTCGTACACAACTGAATCTGTTAAGAGCCACCACGCATCGGATTTTAAAAGATCTGCATCTGTCAGCATACAAAACTCAAATAACATAACAGTTAAAAGTTATATACCATTATTGACGTCGTGCATTTGTTTATTAGGTGCTACAAGAGAAAAATGGTGATACTAATTTTTGCAACTGAGTTTGCAAAATTTTGCTCAGTGATGAAGAACATATTCATGTTGACGGATACGTCAGAAAACAAAATTGCCGAATTTTGGATGCTAGAGATCTACTCCAGCACGTGTATTTTCAGAATCCCAAATTCGACACTTTTTTTTGCTGACGTATCCGTCAAGATGAAAATATTTTGCTGAATAAAATTTTACTGCAAAAATCACCATCACCTTCCTTCTCTTCTAATACCCATCTAATAAATTTATGACGTTATCAATGGTCTGTAACTTTTAATTATTATGTCAACTGAATTTTGTATGCTGACAGATGCAGATCATCCGTTGCATGGTGGCTCTTGACAGATTCACTTGTTGTGCATGCGTCAAATTGACGTGTTTCTATACTCCCATAAACTTTCTTTCACTGCAGCAATGTTTTCATCTGACCGACCACGTCGAGGACGTATTTGTGTCCTTATAAATAATAGAACCCATCTCTTAAAATTTCTTGATTAAATTACGAACTGTTAACCCTTCGTTTATCTTAATGTTGTGCAAATTTTCCTTATTCAACTGTAAATGATTGCTCATGTTCATAAATTGCTAATAACTATTCGTTACTGAACTGTTAGTCGCGGCATGTTGACGTCAGATGGTTTGTAAATGACAGTCGTTAAATATTAACGCCCTAGGGAAGTGCAATAATGTCAAGCCTAATAGAAAAACTGATATATGCATTTCGATTTTTGAGTCAGGTGGATTCAACAGTTCAATGAAATATTTGTGTGGCTAAGTTCCAGTGCTTGCATAGACATATCTTGACTTGTATTTACAAAATCATATTTCAAGCGCTAACGTACACCACAATAGAACACCTCAAAGATCAGAATAATTCGAAGTTTTACTGATGATATGTATGTATGAAATATGGGTTACATCAAATCTGTCATTTAAGAATATAGCAAATAGTGTATTAAGAATGTTTTTTGCGAACATATTGCAAACCAATCATACCAGTACTATGAAAGTACTGTAAGACAACATTTGATTTAGGTTTAGTGTTTAAATCCTGTAAAGAGAGTTATCTCATTAGTAATGCATGATGCCGCATGAATGCTAAAAGCAGAACGAGCGTTACAAATATGTTTACCTAACATACATACTGCATGTAACTTGTCTTTCACATGCACCACATCATCTATGCCGCTTGTATGTTCTTTAACCATTATACGCATGATAAATGTAAGAATATAATATATATATATAACTGCGATAATAATAACATTCTTATTCTATTTACTATATCACTTTCAGTATCAGTATATGGAAGGCAGGGAAGATACGAAGTAAAGATGTTGTTTTTGTAGCAAAAATATGTGTGATAAAACAAATTCCTATTAACAAGGATAATTCTTAAAAATATTTCCCGTAAATGTAATAGAGATTATTTAGCGATAACTAAATGTATTTCAACGATGTTGGCATAATTTATATATTTTTTTGTTCGCTGTTGTTTAATTTTCATTTATTTATAATGTTGATAAAGCAGCTGAAATATAAAATGTAGCTATTATACCGCCAAGCCATTTCTTGTAATAAATAAGAAATTAGTATCTGTGATCTTTTTCTTTTCATAAATTACATGCTATTGACCAGAAAATGTCTGCACTGAACTATCAGTTAATTTTGTCAGTAACATATAAGTCGGAAATCGAGAAATGAACCACCAAACCGCCAAGCGGTTATCAAAGTAGTTCCCGAATAGCAAAGCTATTACATAATCGCTCTAGAAAACAACTACTCCTCGGGCTAGAGCCCCGCCAGGCATTGAATTATACCTAGAAACGATCCTCCCCTTTCTTGTGTTTCTGCACGATCAGATAAGGTTTCAAAAATAAAACCAGAACTGAAATAAAAACAGAATTGATCGTGCAGAAACACGAGAAAGGGGTCGAGGATCGTTTCTAGTTATAATTCTATACCTGGCGGGGCTTTAGCCCAAGGAGTAGTTGTTTCCTAGAGCGATTATGTAATAGCTTTGCTATTTGGGAACTACTTTGATAACCGCTTGGCGGTTTGGTGGTTCCTTTCTCGATTTCCGACTTATATGTTACTGACAGAGATCGTATCGATAAAGATGTATACCCCATAGAGTTCATTCGGCATTTGTCCTGGATCGGCGTACCGTGTACGACACTGATGAGAACTAATAAGTTCGAAAAAGCTGCATGTCGTTCTGTTCCGATCCGGGGCAGATGTCGAATCCTACCTGTGGCGGGTTCTATTTTTGAAAAGTTAATTTTGTATCAAACAAAAGAAAGTTTTTTGAATCAGATTAGTACTTTTCCTTTACAGGGTTTTCCTTTATTCTCTTCAGTTTTCAATTTTCTGATGAGTTTATTGTTCTAAATTCACTATCCCTAGCATAAATTATGACGCCAAATGCCCCACAGGTACACATTTAGAAGAATTTACTCATATAATCGCAAATAATATAAATAATAAAGGTCAAGAAAATGTGGAGTATACTAATTTTTTGAAGGTCTTTGACAAAGTGAATTATAGTATATTAATTTGAAAATTAAAATTATATGGATTCGGTAGAAATCTTATTCATTTCGAAAAATCGTATTTATGTATATGTACACTATTTATTTCATATAATAGCTTTAAGTTTGAGACGTTTTTAGCGTCCTTTGAAGTACCTCAAGGCTCAAATTTAGGACCATTTTTCTATATCTTACTTATTAACGATTTTTCCCTAACATGTCATTTCCCCTTATGTCGTATCATCTTCTTGAAAGTTGAAGAAATTCATCGACGTTGTTATGTCGTGGTTTTCAGAGAATTAACTAGATCAATAAACGTAGAGCATGTAAAGGTATACCTTAAAGAATTAACCACTAATGTATGATTATCCTCTTTGTCGTACAGTTTTAATACGTTTTGAAAATATTTAGGACCTTGGTGTATATTTTGATGATAAATTATTATTCCCTGGGCATATCAACTATGTGATTTAATGCATATAAAACACTTGTTTTAATGATTAGGAACAGGTATCGTTTAATAATACTGCTACCTTAAAATTTTTATAGTTTGTGTTAATTCGTTCCAAATTAGGATATTGTAGCCTTATTTGGTATCCCCGGTATCTAAACCATATTAGTTAACTTGAAAATATTCAACGGAATTTGTCAATTCGAATAGATAATTATTATCCAGTAAGGGATTACGATCATACTCTTCTTTTACAAAGATGTGGCATCTAGTCACTGAACTCTAGAAGGATACTTGGTAGCCTTTCATTTTCATTCAAACCCATACTAGGCTCTCAAGGAAAATATATATGTGTTATTGTCAGACTGTAAGAACTAACGTGCTGTTAAAACTGCCAGTATTTGTAATGTCACCAAATTTGAATACAATATTTAATATTTGTGACTTGAACTCATAGTGGGTTACTATATTTTGGGAACCGACAGCTTTTACTATCATATAAGTTATATCTGAAGTATTCCATTGTTTATTTATGTCAAAGTTATTTAGAGATTGCCTTTTTTATTTTTTTATTTTTTTGTTATATACTATACACATACTACTACTATATCGTACTATAAATGAATTATTTTTTTCTGTTAAAAATTAAAGGCATTATTATTATTATTATTATTATTATTATTAAATGTCAAAGTATCGGATAAATTGTCACCCCTTTTTGTAGCTTATAAATAATAAACTAAATACTCAAATAGGACTCTAAAATAGTGCTTGTGCAATTTAGTATAGATTCACTAAAGGCCTGCGATGTGTATGATCTATGCAACAAAACCGACAAACTTTCAGAGTACAGCAAATTTGATTACGGCCCTTGTGCCACGTAGAAGAAGTAAAATGGAAGAAGACGATTAACTTCTCTCGCCCAACTTTAATTCCATTTTAACAACTTATATTTATCTTTATGGCACAAGGGATATAATTGCAACAAGGGTGGGATTGTAAAATGACATCTTTCTCGGTAGTTTTAAATTTGTTTCTAATGACCTAATAACAAATTCATTGCTATACATCATGTCCCAGAAGTTCATCATTGGGATCTCGAGAACTGTATGAGATACAAAAAAGTTTAAATGAGATTAAAGTTGCACAGTTGTATACCTATTAATATGGGACTAGTAATTTATGGATATTTATCATGCAACATACAAAATCATTAATTACCTATAAATAACACTGTTCTACTAAATACGGCTAATATGTTTTTACCTCATTCGTGAGGTAATGTCATAAAATGTGAAGCTTTTGATATATAGCGTAACGCAGAAACGATTTTAGTTGAAAATTTATACGAGAAAGTCGTGTGCATATTCCAAAGGCAAATCGCATGATAAAAGGTATAAGTTTGATGTGAATGGATTTTCAAATATTTAAAATTAAATGCTTTCATAATTCCTAAACTGTGAATGGTTGTTGTTTTCTGCAATAATATATAATAATGTATTAATATAAACCGCACTATTTCAACCAGTCATCAACAGTCTTGCCAGTTAGGCAACAAACCATTCCACCTTTGTATACAGGGTGCTATTTCGACTTTATTTTTACAGGAGTGGAAGCTGTCCTTCCACCTAACATCACCTCAAATAATCACAGACACACACGCATAAACGTCTAGCTGACTGATCTGGGAATCAAACCCATGCTTGAATTATGAATATTACTCCAAATCGGTAATATAGCTTAGGTTCAAGGACACCATTACCCCGGATAAATGAATAATTATGAAATAATTTATCATTATAATATTTAGTCACCTATAAATATATACTTTATAACACCAATTCTTACCAGTTTCTTAATATTTAATTATAAAGCTCGATAATACAAAGTACTATTTCAAATATAATAGGAATTTGGGTACATTCTTCACGAATGTATAAATATTTTCTAGGCTTGCACTAACATATACATATACACTAATATTTCATTTATGGAATAAAGAAGTTGACTTTGAATATTAGAAAAAAAAATATAATAGTGTATTATATTTCCAAGGAGTCTAATTTTACTTCATTCTAAAGGGTGTTACAATAAGAGTGCAAGATTTGAATTGCGCACCATTTTGGCTGTCATGATTCAATAGGTCAATTATCAATAGGAGACAGATAGGAGATAAAACAATGCGTCCTTATTTTTAAACATTACTATCAAAATGGTGAAAGTTTAGTTGCTACGACTCATAAAGTGTGTCCAATTTTCAGTAGAACTAATATTCCAGATTTATCAACTGTGAAAAGAATAATCAAGAAATTCGAAAAGACTAGTTTAGTTATTGATGTGAAACACACGACACTAGCTCGTAGTGGTCGTTCAGAATAAGACGTTATGGGAGTTTGTGAGAGTGTGGCCGAGAGTCCAGAGACCTCGATCCGTTACCAAGAATTGGACATTTCAACAACTACCCTTCACTATACTCTCACTAAAGATTGGCATCTCCATATTTACAAAGTTCAATTGACTGAACAACTTCTGCCAACAGTTGTCTCGACAACTGTTTGAAGAGGAGGTTCCACTTCCTTGGGAGGTTCTGTTTCAGTCTTTTGAGTTTCTGTTTCATTTTGGACAGTGTTGTCAGATATTATTGTCTGCTCAACTGATGAAGCAGGTACAGATGGTTCGATGGTGTCAGATTTAACAACTTCTGGATGGTGTTTGGATAACTGTTTAATATTGCTCTCAACGAACGGAGCTGTTTCCTGTTCGGGAAGATTCTCAGCAACAGCTGAGGGAGCTGTTTGGGGAATAGATTCTGCGACAGGTTCAGAAGACTGTTCTGGAAGAGCTTTAACAACAGGAGCTGACAGAGAGACTGTGAAGTCTCCAGTGGAACCTGATCAACTGGTAATAGTCAAATTATCGCGAACAATCATTATCGGTAAAAGAGGGATTTATTTAATTAATGATTATATCTGCGCCGTTATTTCATTATGGTACTCAATTATAATTCAATACATTTAGGTTAATTTCTATCATATTAATAATTCATTGCTCTAGTTTGAGTGCAGGCTAGCCACTGCATATATTTGTTTTTCATTCATGTATAATTATTCCTTTTACTGGGAACTTAATTCCCAGTATTCATCTATTTTACGCAAATATAAATTAACTTGAACTATAATGTTTTTGATAAGCTAACAACCCTGTGCTCATATTTTATTACATTTTATAGACCGTATGTGAGCATATTTATACGGAGGTATTACACATCTAGGGTTGACTGCAACTCATAAAGAAGAGCTGTTTTCTGTTCGGGAAGATTCTCAACAACAGCTGAGGAGCTGTTTGGGGAACAGATTCTGCGACAGGTTCAAAAGACTGTTTTGGAAGAGTTTCAATAACAGGAGCTGACACAGGAGATAGTGGAGTCTCCAGTGGAACCTGATCAGCTGGTACAGCATCAGCTTTACTAGATTCAGCGAAGACCGTCACAGGGGAAGGGGGATTAGAGGACGGTAAGGAGGGGGAAGTTCCTGACTACGCATCTAGGTTTCCTCAACAATAGGAGTTGATTCAACAGATTTGGACTCTTCTACCTTGGGAGTAGGCTCTTCGACTGGTGGAACATCTTCCTTGATGGAAAAAGGAGCACAGTGAAGAGAATTCATCAATTGGATCATTGAACAACAAGAATTAATCCTGATTTTGTGGACAAAATCAGATTCAGCGACGACGCCTAATTTCACCTTGATGAACACGTAAGGCTCAGAAAATCCACGAATGATTCATGAGGAACAAATGTATCCCTAACGCGTCACTGTGTGGTGTGTATTGTAGTCTGAAGGAATCATTGGACCATTTTTCTTTGAACACGAAACAGGTAATGCATTAACGGTGAATAGCTAACGCTATCGTGAAATGATAATCCAGTTCTTTGTACCTCAATTGGAAGACATGTGGTTTCATCAGGACGGTGCCACTTGTCATACCACCCTTGAAACATTTGGCGGTCTTTCCGGGTCTTTTCCTCATCCTATCATCTGCTGTTTTAGTGACCAGAATTATCCGTCACAATCTTGCGATGTAACACCAATGGACTTTTTTCTGTAGGATTTTCTAAGATGTCTCAGATTTACGCTAACAAGCCCATGACCACTCAATCACTGAAGGCCGAAATTGAACGCTGTATCAACGAAATATCGCCACATTTACGCAAGATCGTTATTGAACATTTTCACCAGAAACGTACTCGTATTGTTCCATACAGAATTTCCAAATATTTACATAATAAATTAACAAATATTTCAATACTTTACTAAAGAAAACTATGTTTTATTTAAAATTCACATGTTCAGATCTTACTGTAACACCTTTTACAATTTGGACAGAAGAAGCGCAAAATTGATCGCCTATAAACCGTACCGTTTTAATCAATGAAATACTACATTCATAACTACTGACCTTGTACCAATTTTAAATTCTATCATTGTTACCATATCATCTATAAATTTGTTTATTAGAAACTTCTTTATCTTGTTGAAGTGTATGGAGCAAGTACTATAAAATTTTAATATAGCTTGTCTTTTTAAATTGCAGAGGTGGTTTTTTTGATATATGCAGTGTTCGGGAATCTAAAGGGTTAAAACGCTCATGTTGACAGTTAGGAAATATTGAAAAATTATTTGCATCTTTATCTTTTTGATGAGTCATCTAGACTTTCTCTAAATTAGTTATTATCAAAAGTTCATAGCTCAATGATGTTTTTTATAAAGATAGCAGAATTTGTATGGGTACCAATGATAATTTAGGAAAGACAGTTAACGAAAATAACATAAAGTGCTAAATATCATATTGTCAACTATCCGCTGAATAAAAGAAATTGAGAAAAATTTTGCGTCATCGTTTTGAAACCCATAGTTCTTTCTCGAAATGCCTATTGTTAGAGAACCACTTCAACAACTTTCTTCTTGATAGTACCTATTTACGGGCGGTTCTAAACATACTAAAGTGAAGTATATACAAAGTTGCATAATGCTCTATATGAAATTCAACATGCATGTTTTGAATCGGTTTGTACCATCTACCAACGTTGACAATACCATTTGACACAATATCAATGACTAAAGAAGCCATTTCATACCTCTTCTTATTGTTAAATTTTTCTGGTAAAAAGAACATGCAGTCAGTATCTGCAGAGATTTTGACATTGATCTGACGTATTTCTAACATAATTTTTACTAAAAAATGAAAATAAAACTTAAAGTGATGGTAAAGTTTAAATTTTGAAGGAATTATTGAATTATGTTTAACACTATTTTATGATATTACTATTTTATAAAACTGACAGTTTGATAATTGTTAATTTATAAATATTTTTAGTGGTTATTTTTCTTTTATTTCTTTTTATTTCTATTTTATTTAATAATTTTGTCTAATTATTTTAAGAAATCAATTTGCTAACTACGGTCTAATTTTCAAGGTCTCGAATGGATAGTAGTAATTCATCAAATTCAAAGTAACTCATCTCTAATGAAGTTCGACTATTTAAACTGCATTCTAGACCTTTTGTCTAATGTACTATTAGTGTACTACTAGTGTATAAAAATGTACTACTGCCTTACTGTAAATTTAGAAAATTTTCTCAAAAATTTTCACCCAACAAAATCGTTAATTGTATTCTCAAATTTCGTTAACGAGAACACTAGTTTGAAGTCACCCTAATTTCCCTTTACCTCTTCGTCAGTTGTCTGGATAATTACTCAGTAAGTACCAGTGCAATTACCCAGAGAATTACCCTGAGAATATTACTTACACTATGCGAAGAAACTTGTATTTGATAATGAAAAAGAATTCATCGAACTAGTTCATACCAACACCCATTGACTATGTTGCATCTTCATCATAGAATATAAATTTAAATATAATTTTGCTGTAAATGCATAACAATAATTCCTTCACAACATCTTCCCAGCTTCTCCTATCTTGTGCTAACCTACGCATTTCGCTAATTGTGCTACAACCTACATCCCTTACTATTTGCGAGCAGTAGTCTAATCTAGGCCTACCTCTGCCTTTCTTCACTCCTATTTCTGCCTCCAAAATATCGCGGACTATTCCCCCATGTCTCAGCAAGTGGCCTACCATTCTATATCTTCTCTTCTTTAAGTTTTTCCACATACTCCTTTTCTCGCCGACTATCTCCAATACTTCTTTGTTTCTAACCCTATCAGTCCATGGTATTTTCATCATTCTTCGGTAACACCACATCTCAAAAGCTTCTAATTTCTTCCTACTTGCTTCCCCTACCGTCCAGGTTTCGCAGCCGTAAAGTGCCGTGCTCTATACATATGTTTTCAAAAATCTCTTCCTTGTTTCTAAGTTTATTACCCCCGAGCATAAAAGTGCTTTCTTTTTGTTAAAAGCTACTTGACCCTGCGCTATTCTTTGTTTTATGTCTTTATCGCTTCTTCCATCCCAATTTATTTTACTTCCTAAATAAGTGAAGTCTTTAACTTCCTCCAATCTTTCATTATTAATTTGTACTTTCGTTTTTGCTCTGCTCTCGCGCCCTCTGCACACTAACACTTTAGTTTTGTTTTTATTCACCCTCATTCCGTATTCCTCTGTCAACACTGCCTCCATTTCGTTCAATGCTGATTCTAGTTCCTCCTTACTAGATGCTAATACTGCTATATCATCCGCGAATCTCAGCATTTTTAGTTTCTGTCCCTGTACTTTAATCCCGAAATCCACTCTATCTTTTACCACATTAATCGCCTCTTCGATGTACAGATTAAAAATTAGTGGTGATAGCGTACATCCTTGTCTTACTCCTTTCCTAATACCTACTTCCCTTTCCTCCCCTTCTACTTCTATAGCAGCAGTTTGCTCTATGTATAAATTGTGTACTACTATCCTATCTCTATACTTCATTCCCGCGCTCTTTAGTATCTCGAACATTTTTTCCCTTAATCTTACGTTATCAAAAGCTTTTTCTAAATCTACAAATCCTATATAAGCGTTCTTTCCTTTTTCTATTGTTTTCTCTAACATTACTGTTAGCGCCAGAGTAGCTTCGCGAGTTCCCCTATTTCGCCTAAACCCGAATTGGTCTTCTCCTAGTATTTCCTCCGCTCTATTTTCCATCCTCTTCTGCACTATTCTAGTTAGGATTTTTGACGTATGGGAAGTTAGGCTAATCGTTCTAAAGTTCTCGCATTTGTCGGCTCCTCTCTTTTTCGGTATAGTAACGATAATGTTCCTCTTATAATCCTCCGGCATCTCGCCCGTTTCGTATATGTATTTTACCAGTTCAAACATCCTATTTACTACTTTCTGTCCCGCACATTTCAAAATTTCCGCCTGTATTTTATCTACACCCGGCGCTCTATTATTCTTTAGCCCCCTTAGTGCTATTTCACATTCCTCTCTCAATATAGGTTTTCCTACATCTTCCCTATCGATGCTAGATTCTTCCTCTAATATCTCTCCTAATTCCTGACTCTCGTATAAATTTCCTAAGTACTGCTTCCATCTATCCGCTTTCTCCTCTCTTCCTATCAGTATGTCCCCCGATTGACTCCTAACATTTCTACTTATTGTTCCTATATCCCTGAAGTTCCTCTTAATTATTTTGTAAGCCTCATCGGTCTTACCTACTTGCAACTTATCTTCTACTTCTTTGCATTTCTCCTCTATCCATTGTTCTTTCGCTTTTCTACATTTTCTAATGATTTCCCACTTTATTGCCTTATACGTTTTCAGTCCTTCTTCGTCTCGTCTGTTTTTGTAGTCTCGTCTCTTTTGCATTAAGTTTAAGATTTCGTCCGTTATCCAGGGCTTCCTAGCTTCCCTTTTATCGTGTCCTAAAACGTCCGTAGCCGCGGAAGCTAGACTATTCTTGATACCCTCCCACTCAGTTTCTGCGTTCTTGATTTCGTCCTTACTCGTTTTATTTATTAATTGATCTGTTTTCTCCTGGAACTTATCTTTCATATTCTGATCCCTCAATATGTCTACATTTATACGTTTCTTATCCTTCCGGGTTTTCAGATTTTTGAACTTTAATCTAGCTTTCAT